>JAPQWN010000001.1:35011250-36405000 GCA_028538565.1 Umbellularia californica
TCCTCAAAAATCACCGGAAGAAAACAAACCCTCCGGCAAATTAGAAGAGAGTAGTCAATCTCCCTTCGTTATCTCCCTCAAGAATTCAAAACCTTTGGTCATCACGACTAAAGTGAAGAAGGCGAAACAAAAGCCTGGGGGCAAATTTGTTGTCTCTCTCGTGTCTATCATGCAAGACACAGACTCGGACTCAGAGCCAGAAGACGATGCATCGTCAAGCCAAGCTGACACTCAGTAAGTTCAGCCTGCTCTCACTCCGATGGAGACACCTGCTGATGTAGAAGATCCTACGTCTGCTACCTTTGTTGTTCCGGCAACATCACCAAAGCAAAGGCCGATCTTCTTCCATAGATCGGACGCTTCTTCATCAAATTCCATGCTGGAACCTTTCCAAAATGAAGGTATGCCTCAGCTATCTCTATATAGTCCTGTGGCACAAGCAATTATGAAGAAAATGGGCTATGACGCTCGAAACCCAGTCGGTTTGGGAGAAAGACGCGGTATTCTCACGCCATTGGAGCCCGCCTTGACCAAAAGCCAGCTGGAAGATTGGAGACTCTACGGTCATGTAGAAAAGTCTTCATATGGGTTAGGGTATGATCCTGATACTCCTCTGAGACAGTTGACACAAAGGCTTAAAAGTCGTTTTACCGACCAAGCCTCAACATCTAAAGTCCACGAAGACATCGATCTCCCTGGAAATCTCTTTAAAGAGTTACCTGACAAAGATCCAGGAAGCTCATCCAATTGGTATGATTTCTCTGATGATAAAGAGGAATCGTTCGATAATACAGACTTGTGGCATCCTGACCCAGAAGAACCCTCGTCTCCAAAAGAAATACCAGACTCAACAGGCGATTGGGACTATCTCATAGCAAGCCTTGAGGAGATCACCAATCAAGAAAATCCATGGAAAGGAACAGAGCCTTGGTCTGGTAATGCAGTTGAAACTCCAGAAGGTTTCGTTGAGTTGGAAGCCTCCGAAAATATTGTGGAGGAACCACCTTCGAACCTTCCGACAGAAGATCCTGTTGAAAAGATAGACTTGGGAACACCAGATAACCCACGTCCTGTATTCATAAGCAAGAATATAAAGGATGATGAGTTACCCGAGTATATCGCTTTTCTTCGTGAGTTCGTTGATTGCTTTGCATGGTCCTATGCTGAAATGCCTGGTTTAGACCCCAAAGTAGCAGTCCACAAACTCAATCTTCAAGAAGACATCAAGCCTGTCAAACAAGGCCAAAGAAGATTCCGTCCAGATGTGATGGATAAAATTGAACAAGAAGTTCAAAAACTCAAAAGTGTCAGCTTCATCCGTGAGGAACAACATCCAGAATGGTTGGCCAACATTGTCCCCGTGACAAAGAAAAATGGGCAGATCAGGGTCTGTATTGACTATAGAGACCTGAATGGCGCTTGCCCTAAAGATGAATTCCCGCTCCCCATACCGGAGGTGATGATTGACAATACCTGCGGATTCGAGCGAATGACATTCATGGATGGCTTCTCTGGTTACAATCAGATAAAGATGCATCCCGAGGATGAAAAACACACTTCATTTCGGACTCCATTTGGCGTGTATTGCTACACTGTCATGCCGTTTGGTCTGAAAAATGCTGGTGCCACATATCAGAGGGCTATGATGAAAATATTCCAAGATATGCAGCACAAGACGGTCGAATGTTACGTTGATGACCTCGCCGTCAAAAGCAGAAGAAAAGAAGACCATCTCAAAGATCTTCGGGAAGTCTTCCTCCGACTTCGCAAACACAAACTGCGGATGAATCCTCTAAAATGCTTCTTCGGCGTCTCGTCGGGTAAGTTTCTCGGATTCCTGGTTCGGAAAGCTGGAATAGAACTTGACCCCATAAAAGTCAAGGCTATTCTAGAAATGCCCTCTCCAAGAACCTTGAGAGAACTAAAAGGGCTCCAAGGGAGATTGGCCTACATCAGACGGTTCATCTCCAATCTTTCGGGGAAATGCCGTCCATTCTCTCGATTGATGAAAAAAGGTGTAGACTTTGTCTGGGATACCGACTGCGAAGCCGCATTTCAAGATATCAAGTCATACCTGACCAAACCTCCAGTGTTAGCTGCCCCTGCCACTGGAAAACCATTCATCTTGTACAGAAGAGCTCTTGATCATTCTGTAGGCGCTCTGCTTGCACAAGAGAATGGTGAGGGAAAAGAAGCTGCTCTGTACTACCTCAGCCGCATGCTAGTAGGTGCAGAGCATCGCTACTCTCCAGTCGAAAAAGAATGCCTTGCAGTGATGTTTGCCGTACAAAAGCTACGTCACTACTTGCTTTCCAACACAGTCTACCTCGTCTCAAGGATCAACCTCTTGAAGGTCCTTGTCACAAAGGCAGGTTCTCTTAATGCCCGACTGGCAAAATGGTCCATCCTCTTGTCACAATTTGATATTAGGTATGTGCCACAAAAAGCAATCAAAGGCCAAGCTCTAGCAGATTTCCTCGCAGAGCATCCATTGCCTAAAGATTCACCACTCAGAGATGATCTCCCAGACGAACCTGTCTACAACGTGGAGACTTCCTCACCAAATGCCTCCTGGGACATGTACTTTGACGGTGCAACCAGGACAAATGAAAACAGAAAGCTGATCTCAGGAGTTGGCATCCTCTTTGTTAGCCCCGACAAATACATGATTCCACATGCTTTCTCGCTATTGGAACCATGCACAAACAATGCAGCTGAATACCAAGCTCTGATCCTAGGATTGGAACTCGCCATCGAATCCGGTATCACTATGCTGGAAGTCTTTGGAGACTCTCAACTGATCGTCAACCAGATGAATCAGAAATATGAAGTCAGGAAGCCCGATCTGCTGCCTTATTACAACAAGGCACAATCACTTCTGCAAAAGTTTGACATCTGCAACATCACCCACATTCGTAGAGGTGAAAACATCCGTGCAGATGCCCTGGCCGGACTTGCCGCATCAATGGCGATCCAGGAAGGGGAAAACATGCAAATTACAGTGTGCGAGAGAAGGATCCTCCCTCCTCTTAACACACACCAAGCAGTTGCCGAATGCCACCGAGTGGTTGGAAGTCGGATCTCTATCCTTCAACCTTCAATCGTCGACTGGAGGGATCCGTTCATTGATTACACTATGTTCGGAATCCTACCTGAAGATCCAAAAGAACGGGTAAGCATACAAAGGCGAGCCCCAAACTTTCATTTGGATATTCCTTCAAAAATCCTCTACAGGAAATCCTTCAACGGAGTACTTCTTCGCTGCTTGTCACAACAAGAGGCCGAAGAAACACTTAAAGAAGTTCATGCTGGTCTTTGTGGAGCCCATCAGGCAGGTCCTAAGCTCTATGATCAGATAAAAAGGTTAGGTTACTATTGGCCTACCATGGTTGCTGATGCAATGCAATTTGCCAAACGCTGCCAGCTATGCCAAGTTCACGGAGATTACATTCACATGCCTCCGGAATGGCTGCATCCTACAGCAATCTCATGGCCTTTTGAAGCATGGGGCATGGACATCATAGGTCCTATCTCTCCCCCTTCAAGCAAAGGTCATCGCTTCATCTTCGCCGCAACGGATTATTTCTCCAAGTGGTCAGAAGCATTTGCGTTCAACGAAATGAAGACCTCATCAGTTCTTCAATTCCTACGCACCAACATCATTTGTCGTTTCGGCATACCCAAGAGATTCGTCCATGATAACGGACCCCAATTCCGGGATCATCGATTCTACAGGTTTTGCGACAAATACAAAATCCAAAGCTGTCCTTCGACTCCATATAATCCGGCAGCAAACGGATTAGCAGAAGCCTTCAACAAGACACTCTGCAAAATCCTCAAGAAAATGGTCTCTAGTCACAAAAGAGACTGGAGCGATAAACTGTCTGAAGCTTTGTGGGCCTATCGAACCACCGTTCGAGGACCAACCCATAGCACACCATTCTCGCTGGTCTATGGATGCGAAGCTGTCGTGCCCCTAGAGGTACAAATTCCTTCTCTGAGGGTATCTCTACAAAATGACATGACTCAAGAAAGCAATGTCAAATTGCGACTCCATGAGCTGGATAATCTCGACGAGAGACGGCTCGAAGCTCAACAAAGCATTGAACTTTACCAAGCACGCATGGCAGGATCTTTTGACAAAAGGGTCCGGCAACGCGCCTACAAAAAGGGTGACTTGGTTCTTGCGGTAAAAAGACCAATGGTCTTCGCACACAAATCCAAAGGCAAATTTGAACCAAAATGGGAGGGACCCTACGTCGTCGACAAAGTCTTCTCCAACGGCGCATATGCCCTCCTAAACATGGAAGGCGACAGATGTATGCTGCCTATCAACGGCAAGTTCTTGAAGCGGTACTACCCTTGAAGACTTACCCAACTGGGTAAGAGCAATGCCTGTATGGCCAAAACCTGTTCTCAGGTACTCGCTCGTCAAACCCACTCTCTTTAGAATTTTCATATCAAATGTCAAAATTTCTAGAGATTCAAAAACAATGCTTACTTTCATTGTTTCATTGTTCAAAAACAAAAATCCAAGTTTAGGAGCCTCTCCCTGACTTGACCAAAACTTTCGATCCTTGAACCAAAATTCATGGTTTGAAACAAAAATCCGGATTCAGGGATTTCCACCCTAGTCCACCTTACCTTTTACCGCCAAATGGTTCTAGGTCAAAATTTACGACCCTCGTGTCTTTAAACAAAAAAAAATGGTTTTTCAAAAATCGTGGGGAAACGACATCAAAGTCAGTACCCGCAAAACAAAAATTTTGAAAAAAAGCAAGGATGCGACATTCCATCGATACTTGCACCCAAAATCGCAGGGAAGCGACATTTCGTCGATACTTGCAAAATCCAAAAACCGTGGAGAAGCAACAAACCAGTTGATATCCACAACCCAATTTCAAAAATAATGGAGATGCAACATACCAGTTGCTATCCACAACCCAAAATTACAAATGGTTCGAGAAAACCTCAAATTTCAAAAATCGCGGAGAAACGACATCAAGTCAGTACCCGCAAAACCAAAAGTCTTGGGAAAAGCAGGGAAGCGACGCTTAGTCGATATTTGCACCCCAATTCGCGAGGAAGCGACATTCCATCGATACTTGCAAAACCTAACCCGCGAGGAAGTGACATTCCATCAATACTCGCAAAACCGAATGAGCAAGGAAGCGACATTCCATCGATACTTGCAAGACCATTCAGCGGGGAGGCGACATTTAGTCGATACCTGCATTTTGAAAACCAAAACTCGGCTATAAATGCCAAAATCCGGCTATAAATGCCAAAACAAAAATTTCCGGCTATAAACGCCAAAATCGGCTTTCATGCCAATAAAACAAAACTCGGTTTTCAAAAAACTCGGCTACAAATGCCACACACAAAAAAAAAAACCTGACTCTCATGTCAAAACCGGCTATAAATGCCACAAATTGGCTATCAATGCCACCAAACCGGCTATAAATGCCACCAATTGGCTATCAATGCCACCAAACTGGCTGTAAATGCCACAAAAATCCGGCTTTCATGCCAAATTCGTTTCCCCTACCAAAACAACCATTTGACAAAAGATTTTCACAAAATGACAAAGCTTTTGATCAAATCCCATTTAGCAATTGCTTTCATCACAAAAAGATTTGAGTAAGCGTAGGGAACAACAAAAAAAAAAGAAAAGTACCAAAAAATACATGTGGTACCAAAAAAAAGAAAGTGTCCACAAGCACTACAAAAAAAGAAAAGTACCAAAAAAATACATGTGGTACCAAAAAAAAAAAAGAAAGTGTTCACAAGCACTACAAAAAAAAAAGTACCAAAAAAATACATGTGGTACTAAAAAAAAAAAAGAAGAATGGTTTCTGCTATAAAAATTCAGGAGCTTAGCCAAAAATGGTCTCCAGCCAAAGCTTCAGCTCCTCAAGCAAACTTTTGGCCTCAGCCGTCAGAGTTTCCAAGGCACGCTTCTTCAGGAACTTGCCATGAGATGCTGGCGAATGCCGTAACCCTTCTTTTACACCGGGAAGCTCTTCCCCAGCAGTTTGCCATCGTTCGTTTTCTAGAGTCCTCCTCTCGAGAACTTGACCGGCATCTGCAACCCTGCGGATCAGAGTACTCTCCCTGTCACGAGCCTCTGTTATAGCAGCCCACTTCGCATCGACTTGTGCCTTCAAATGCTCAAGACGTTTCCTGGCCTCCTCAACTTCCCTATCAAGGACGTTAAGGTCATGCCTCAATCCGATGATGGCTAGCTCTTCCTTGTTCTTCTCCCGAACTAGCTGCTTCTTGCTTTGTGTAGCCTCATTCAGGTCAGACTTAGCCTTATCAGCAGGGTCCAAGAACATCTCCTTGAAGAATTGGTCGTCAGGGAAACCCATGGTCTCAAACCACTTGTCACCCAGTGCAATGATCCTATCAACGATCGCCCTGGCACCTGTGACATCCAGACCAACCTCTTCGGTGTCGATCAGAATCTCCTGTACATGTGGGATCATGCCAAATCCTGCCTCCAAGTGTCCAGAAAGGAGAGTCTTGACCCAAGAACTCAAAACCCGAGCCAGCACCTTCTTCGCAAATTGAAGAGACGAACCGGATGAAGATTCACCCTTCTCCGCTGATCGGCTGCTCATGTCATGTCCCATTGAAAGAGTAACAAAAGAACTCTTTTCACTTGGAGCCACTGGAGAGGGAATCTCAACACGAGGCATCTCCTCAATCATGTCTGAACTGGTCTCTACCTCCGGATCGACCTCTGGCATCCCTTGCTCTGGTTCTGAAGAAGGCGATGGACTCTCTTCTGTCACTTCAAAACCTGCAAATGAAACACAAAAAGGTATGAATATGATCCTGTTCAAAAAAAAAAAAAAAAAAAAAAATCATCAGGGTCATCACTACAAAGTACCTTCTTCGACGACTGGCGGAACACTCTCTTCCTCCATGAACTCATCAGAAGCATCATCGACATTTGCGTCCATTGATGGTTCAAAGTCATCGGAATCCTGTGGCAAGTCAGCTGACAAGAAAAAACTGTTAGCAAATCAAGTCGCAGGCAAAAAAAAAAAAAGAGAAAGCGAAAGAAGTTATACCAATTGGAGATTCCGGAGTCATTCCAGAGTCCCTCGGTTCTTCTTCAGATGCCATAACCGGCTCCATCACCGCCTCATCGGTCGGAACCTCAGGCATCGGCAAGTCTTCATCCTCTGCTAAAAAAAAAAAAAAAAAAAAAAAAAAAGCAACAGCAGGGTGAGAAAACAAATCAGAACATGGAAAGCCCCATGAAAGAAGTAGAAAAAGGAAAAGGAGGAATCATACCTTCACCGATGGTCTCTTCTTCCCGAATCCTCTTCTCCGGAGGTTCGTCAACTTCCCCTGGCACCTCCTCATTGACAGTGAGAGGGACTTCCACATTAGGAGAGTCTTCGTCCCGCCCCGTGTGACGCTGACTCCTCCTCCTCTTCTTACCTCTACAGGTTCGCTTCCTAGAAGAACCCGCCTCACTATCAGAGTCAGGTTTCTCACTTGACTCCTCACTGGATGGTCTGCTTTCGCCAGTAGACTCCACGAAAGCTCGTCTCTGTGCCGCTTGCATCCAAGCGTCGAGCTCAGCTTCCTCATGTTCTAGCTGCTCCAAAGCCTCATCAGGTACTTCCCGAACAGCTTCAGAACCAATGACGCCCTGGTCACCGAGAAAGCCTATCTTGTGCTTCTCTCCAGAAAGGAAGGCCCAAACTTCCTCTCGTCGGACGCCATCCGACTTCCCAATGCCTTTTCCAGAAGACAGCTTTACATCAAGCTCCTTCTTGGAAAGCCCCCGATATGCCAAAAAGCTCTCCGCGAACCACTTCGTGAAGCCGGCAGTTCGGAAAGTCGACAGCTCAGGATAAGAAATCGTGGCAGTAGTGTCTTCAGCACTATAAAAAGCCCATGCATTTCTGCCATCCTGCAAACCTCCAAAACGCTTCACCATACTCGAAGGCGCCCCAACAACGCCTTGAGAGAAGCCCAACTGAAGCGCAAAGCGAGAAGGTACATACGGCTGGATGTCGACAAAAAGATGTCTACGGTACACCATCGTGCCGACTCGTATGCTGAAAAGCCACTCCTTCTCTGCATTGGTCAAAGAGTAATGCCTTCCCGACCCTGCTCTGGTAGAGTCTCGGGAGGCACCAAAATCAAAAGCCTTCTTCCGCAACTCCGGAGAAAGCTTCACTGAAGACTGCCCCATCTCGACGTCCCTGAACCGTCGGATCCTCATGCGGGCAAACAAAAGTGATCCAGATACGGCTTTTCCCTTAGCCAATCGAATCATCAGAGGATCATCATCCTGTGCAGCACCCAGCTGGTGGAAGCCAGGACAGTGGTATACAAACCACGAATAAAAGATATGGGCTGAAAATACCCTATTCATAGGGAGCCCAAGCCGAACCAAGAAAGCAGCAGCCTGCAGTTCGGTACACAGGTAGGAGTAAAGAGCGGGCACCAAAGCAAGCCGCTCACCAAACGCCATCTGACAAGCCGGAAAAATACAATGCGGCCTGATGTGCGTCCCATCTCCACCAGCAAAAATAGCCTCACCTAGCCAAAAAGTGAGGTAAAAAGCAAGATCTCTCCGCAATGCAATGTCAGAACAAATGGCATCTGTGCTCGCGAAGAAACCCTTCAACTCTTCCTGCATGGCCAAAGTCTTCTTCCTGTCTTCCCGGGTCATGCTATCAGGAGACTCTTTGCTGTCAAAGAAGTTGAAGAATGAAGAGCCATAACTCTTCCAACTGCTGGATCTAACTTTCGAGCCCTCCTTAAAAAAATCATAGAAGGCGACGAGCTGAAAGTATAGGAGCCTGAACTCCTCTGACTGCTCCTCAAAGACGCTGTCAATCGGCATGAACTCCTCGTAGAGTTTGCCAAGGATGGGCAATCCAGTAATAGCACTCAACTCCTTCAGAGAAAAACCAATCTCACCGTTCGTGACAACGAAGGTATTGGTCTGAGGGAGGAAAGACTCCAACATAGCCATGAAGGCATCATCGGAAAAAGTCACGGTCTCCCTAAAAGCGCGGACCGCGTCAAAAATCCTGGCTTCCTTCAAAACGGCGATCCCCATTCAGCAAGGTGTGGTCAGTCCATGACTTCCAATCGGAGTCAACATTGAAACGGCCACGAAGTCGAAAAGGCTTCACCCAAGTACTGCCGTCACCGCTGAAAACGCCAAGGCCCACCGGTCTCAAATCGACCGACGGATAATCAGAGCCCTGGTAGCCGCTGGCTGGCATCAACACGTCCATACGGACAGGTGGCTTCTCTGGAAAACCGGAAGGTCCACCAACAAAAACCCCGGTCTTGATCACACTGGTCCTCTTCACCCAGCTCGGAGGATCTTCCCTCTTAGGGCACGTGGAAGAAAGGCTCAGGATCGAGATGGTCCGATCAAAAGACGACCGGGTAGAAATAGTTCTCTCCTCACCATCTGCTGTGTAAGAGAACTGAAAACATCTCCTTTGGTATGTCAAGTCGTCAGGGACTGCATCTCCAAAGAAGAAGGTAGGCTTGGGTAAAACCCTCAGATCGTCCATAACCCAAGGACGGTTGCTTACCATGATCTTATAGAATTCCTCATTCTTGAGAGCGATCAGTCGCTGTCTCATCTCATCACGATTGAGGGAATCGCACTCTTCCAAGTTCTTCTCAACAAACTGGACCTTCTCCCAGGCCTGCTGAACGGCCACATTGGAAGATCTAGCAGATCGACGAGGTACGCTTGTATCAGGCTCTTTACCCTTGTTCGCTCTGGAGGAACCACCTGCAAAGGTTGGAAAAGAAAAAGATCGTCATCAAAATGACAGGATTTCGCTAAAAAAAAAGGGTCACTTTGTCCCACCAAAAATCTGGCGAAATTTTGGCATGACTCCGGGGCAATTCCAAAGAAAAATGAAATACCCCGACGGAAATAGAAAGTTTGAAGATGGGCTCAACATTGCTGCGGGCTCCGAAACTCCAAACTTTCGAAACCTCAAAATCTCCGCAAAATCAAGAAGGGCTCAACATCGCTGCGAGCTCCAAATTCCCAAATTTGCAAAGATTTTCAGGTATGCTATCACATCATGCTACTCAATTCAATTTACAAAAAGTACATGCATGAACATCTAGATTTGCATAAAAACGCATTATCATGATAAGCAAAAAAAAAAAAAAAAAAAAAAAAAAGAAACTTTCTCAAAAAAAGAGGGAGAAAGAAAAAAAAAAAAGAAACTTTCTCAAAAAAAAGGAGGGAGAAAGAAAAGAAAAAAAAAGAAACTTTCTCAAAAAAAAAAAGAGGAAAAAAAAAAAAAATCAGGCCACGTGGCCGTACGGATCTGTCCGTACGGCCCACAAAAAAAAAAAGAAGGGAAAAAAAAAACGTGTGAAAAAAAAAAAAACAACAAAAGAAGAAATCACGTGGAAAAGAGAAAAAAAAAAAAGAGAAGAAGAATAGAAAGAAAAAAAAAAAGAAGAGAAACTTTCTTTTTTTTACCATCCTATTCTCTACATAGAGTTTTCTTGAAAGAAAAAGAAAGAAAACTTACTTGAAGCCATTGATGGAGAAGAAGAAAGCTTGAAGATCCTTGAAGAAGAAAAACTCTTGGCCTTGGAGCTCTCTTGAGATTGTTGCAAAAGAAAGCAATAAGAGTAAGAGATCCTACCTTCCTTTGCTTTTATAGGAGAGAGCAAATCAAAGAAGGAAACAAAGAAGAAAGGTAAGTGTTACTAATTAGTAACCTTACCAAAAGAGAAGGAATTAGAAAGATTCTTTCCTAAAAAGAAAGATGTCTTTGAGAGATTTTCTCCCAAAATCAATCAATGAGAGATTCTCTCCAACAAAATAGGATATTGAAGATTCTTTCCCAAAAAGAAAGATACCTTGAGATATTCTCTCCCAAATTAAGGGAAGATGAGAGATTCTCTCCAATTAAAGATATTTTTAGATATTCTCTATCCAAATGAGATATCTTTAGATATTCTTTACAAAAATGGCCCCACATGAGATCTAAGCCATCCTAAAAAGCTTAAGGTCCCATGGGCTAGCCCATATGAGCCAGGTTTGACCACCTAGGCACTAAAAAAAAAAAAAAAAAAAAAAATTGGGCTTTTAGTCAGAAAAAATCCTCTTACCAAGAGCATACAATAATGGTTCCATGCCTCTTTTGAGTTGATTGAACCATACACAAAATTCCAAGCCCCATGAGCTTCCAAAAATCAAACCATCCAGCCTCATATACCAAATTGAGCCAAAATCTTGAAATTGACATTCCACAAAAATCCAAACCACTCCAATGGACCCACACAGTCCCAAAGAGTGACCAAAAACCAAATCCTGCTCCCCTAACTTGCCACATACAGCTTGTTAGGTCACAAGACCAAAACCAAAAACCAAATCAAGATCCCCCAACTTGCCACATACAGCTTGTTGGGTCACAAGGTCAAAACCAAAACCCGATCCCCTAACCTGCCATATATAGCTGGTTAGGTCACAAGATCAAAAACAGAAACCCAAATCCACATCCCTGATGTCATCTTCAAAACTTTGCCTCGAGATGGTGTGTGATTCCTTTCACTACTATAAAATTCCCCTGGAAGCTCAAAGGCTACTCTACCAAAGGAAGGATTGCTCAAAGACTCTTGGTCAAGACACAAGCTCTCCTTCAAAAATCTCTTCGAGGCACATCGACTACAAAAGTCAAGCAACTCGTCGCTGTACCTCGAGGGGGCATTTGTTGACACCAAAAATGTCACTTTGCCTCTTCAACATCAAGAAAGCTGCATGAAGTCGCAACCTGCCATAAATAGGCAATGCAAATTTCTCCAAAAAATCAAATCTTGTCAGAATCAAACAAAAACTGTAAGATCCTTCAAGATAGCCAAGAGAAGAGTACATATGAAGTTTCGGGCCATTTCAGAATCATTTGGCCTAACTTCGCATCTCCGACAGCTAAAATGGCGCTCCCGGCGGCGACATCATCGGAGACGTCAAAACTTCGATCAGAGCCTACGGATGACTCCAGCATGTCTCAAAAGGGCTCCATGCCAAATTTCAAGTCAAACCGACAACGTTTGACCCTCCATCAATGCTCGAGCAGCAAAATCAAGCCTCCCGGCGGCGGGAACCACCGAAGCCTTCGCTCATCAAACCAAGTGCATGAGTGGCTTCAACATGCTTCCAAAAGGCTGCACGTCAAATTTCAGGTCATTCCGACAACGTTTGACCAGGTTTTGATGCTCCGAGAGAAAATCAAGCCTACCGGCGGCGGAGCAACCCGGGACCATGACATCCAAAACGGAGCCCATGGAACGTCTCAAAATGACTCCAATAGGCTCCCCGTAAAATTTCAGGTCAATCGGACATCGTTTGACCACATATCAAAGCTCGGCATTTTCCCCGCAGCAAAATCAAGTGAAGCATCGACGGGACCCCAAACGGCTTCAAAACTCAAACAAAAGCCTATGGTTGGTCTTATTTATTGCTCAGGAGGCTTCACCTCAAATTTCAGGTCATTCCGACATCGTTTGACCAAGTTTCAGCTTCTGGCGGAAAATCAGCAGCTTTACGCGACAAAGTCTTCGGCTTTCCCGGAAAATTAGAAACTTTGCACTCTAAAAATGCAAGGATTCTCATCAAGTTTTCTACAGGGAAATCAAGCCAATAAATGAGAAGAAATGTCAAGAAAAATACAGAAGAAAACGGCGACAAAAAAGACCTCAAAACGACCGCAAACGGGCTCCGAAGGGGAAAAATCCCCCAGGGTCGCAGACCCCTGCGACCATGGCCCATGGTCGCAGGCCCCTGCGACCATGGCCCATGGTCGCAGGCCCCTGCGACCATGGCCCATGGTCGCCGGTCCATGGTCGCCGGCGACCATGGAGGTCCGGGTCACCGGATTTTCCGCCGGTGACCCGTTTTTCCGTCTTTTTTCGCGTTTCGCACACTTTGGCCCCTGTGGTTTCCTGAAAATGTGATTTTTAGTCCTTTAAATTGACTCATATCCGACGACATCTCAGATCCGCCGTCAAAAGCATAAAATCATCATTGATCGCTCCAAGATCGCCAACCGGTCGACCAAGAAAGTGCACTTTCGGTCCGACCGATCGTGAAATCGACAAGACAGATGTCACCGGCCCACTCTTAGCTATCAATGTCTGAAGTTACATGTTCATCCGATGTCGATCAGCATGTAGATCCATCGATGATCATTGCCAGAAGAATTCCAGAAGACACAGCATGGCCCGCGACTCTTCGACTGCTCGGCGACCAATTAATGTGGTTAATTGACTAGCTTTATTGCAGTCATTAATTCATTTCTTTGGACGGCCCAATCAGAAGCAAGCATCCAGGAGTTACAAATCAATTAAGTCATGGCATTCAAGCCATGAAACTCCTCCCATTATGGTAATTAAGGTGATTAAAAGCCCTTAATCTCCATCGGCCAATCAGATTCAAGGAAAAAGGAGTTACAAAATCAAGAAATAAATCTTGTAACTCCTCCCATTAAAGCCATTAAGGCTCATAAACCCTCCTAAATGGCTACCAAAAGCCTATAAATAGGAGAGCATTCCATTGAAATCCAGATCAGAAAATCGGAATCAGAAAAAGGATCAGAAAATCGAGATCAGAAAAAGAGGAGAAAATCAGAGAAAATCAGAAAAAAAAAGATCAGAAAGAGATCTGAGAGAAAGAAAAAGAGAGAAAAACTCTGCTGAAGTTCTGCACCGGCCACCACTACAAGGTGACAAAAGTCCCTTGGGGGGTACCCCCCCCAAGGTCCTTGCCTTCTCCTGCTGCCTCCAATGGCTTAGACGTGGCTTTTCAGCCCGTCTACTTAGCTTTTTATTGGACATAGGACCTTCTCTTGGTCTTTGTCCTCTAAAAACTTGAGGTTATGGCCAAGCCAAGCGAATCAAGAGCATCCTCTGTTCTCATCTGCATGGATGATGGCGAAGCCCATACATGGCTTGCGACCGTCAATCTGAACGAGTCCCCCACAATCTCCTGAAAAGTTAGATCTTCCTTTTCTTGCTTTTCATTGTAGTTTGTATTTTTCTAAAGAGACAAAAATCACAACTCTTGTCTTTCATTATTGATAAGAATTGTAAATCGGCTATAAACGCCAAAATCGGCTATAAATGCCAAACAAAATCGCCTTTCACGGCAAACTAAGAAAATGTCTCTTTTCTTAAATATTTGTGCAATGGAAAACTTGAAAGAAGTTGATTTCCTTTTTACTTGCGAAGGTTGATCTCCGGATTACCACTTGCAATTCCAAGTAAAATAGAAAATCTGGCACACCCACATAAAAGAAATGTTGATGCACGCTTCAGGGCCCGCCAGGGCGCGAAAGGGCCGGACCCGACGGACTCCCACGTTCCGCCGACCCCGGTAGCCGCCCCAACGGCGCCTCGGAGCGCGTTCCATCAAGAAGTATTCATGAGTTAGCCTAAAGAGTTTTCTTCAAGTGAAGGAAGTCATTTGGTTTACAAACTCAAGGAATCCATATACGAGCTAAAATAGGCCTCACATCAATGGTATTTCAAATTTCATAGTGTAAAATTCTTTTATACAATTATAAATGTTATCATTATTGTATTTAATGCGGAAGATAATGGAACACACCTTCAGCCATGATGATTAGATTTGGCGATCACTTGCAATCTTGAAGATTGAAGACTTGAACCTTGAGAGCAATCTTCTAATATATGCAGTCCTTAAGCATGGAGTGATGGAGCCACGGGCACTAGAGTTTTTCTCTTGCAAGATTAGGGATTCTCTTCAATACCTTCTGTATCACCTTCTTACCATCAAAGAAAGTGTCCTTGTAATGGAGATGGGATGGGTAGTTATCTCCAAAACTAAACCTCAACTAGATAATTACATAACTAAGATAACCGCATAAGTGGGATCATGTGGTAATGTAGGGCCATATTTGTATCTTAAAAGGCCCATGTCTAACATTCTCCCACTTGGCGTGAATTAACACAAACATTTAAAAAAATGCAATTATGTTCTTAGTTTTTTCAGGAGACTGTATGTTCAAATAAAGAGTTTCAGTCTACGAATCATGGTGGTAAATAATCTATTAGTCAACTATCACCTTCCATGTATTATAGTATCATTGGTTCCCTTTAGGTGAACGCTTTATGAGGCATAACACTTTATGAATGGCTTATCAAGGCCCATTTTAGGTCCAACCTTATTGTCCAAACAGACAATTTATGATTCAAAACAACTTTATATATACAAACAATAAGAAGACAAATATAACATAAACATTGAAATATAATTGCAGTCATCAAAATATATGATTTCTTATATTGACATAATAAATCAAGTATGAAACAAGTCAATGATTCCTATATGCTCCACGTGTTCTTTATACAACTTGGGTGGGAGCCCTTTTGTTAGAGGGTTTGCAATCACAAATAATGCTTATCTTCTCAATAGTCATTGAAGTTCCCGAACATGTTCTCTAACAACAAGGTACTTTATGTTAATATGCTTGTTGGAACTACCACTCTCGTTGTTTTTAGAGAAGTAGACTGCATCAGAATTATCAAAGTGAGCCTTTAATGGCCTAGAGATAGAATCCACAAGTTTAAGTCCTGTGATAAAATTCCTCAACTGTAGGGCCTATGAAGTAGCCTCATAGCACGCTATAAATTATGCTTCCATAGTAGAAGAAGTGGTCGACAATTATTTTACACTTCTCCATGAAACAATACCTCCTGCAAGTAAGAATACATATCTCGATGTAGACTTTCTAGAGTCAAGGCATCTTGCATAGTCTAAATCTGAATACCCAATAACTTCTAGATGGTCCGATTGTTTGTATGTAAGCATGTAGTCTTTGGTGCCTTGTAGATATCTCATCACCTTCTTTACAGCCCTCCAGTGATCAATGCCTAGATTGCTTTGATATATGCCCAACATTTCAATTGCAAATGCTATGTCTGGTCTTGTACAGACCTGAGCACACATTAGATTTCCTACTACAGATGCATAAGGAATGTTTTTCATCTGTTGCGACTCAAGATCATTTCTCGGACATTGATCATAACAAAATTTATCACCATTGACAATATGTGTTGCACCACATGAACAGTCTTCCATTCGAGATCTTTCTAGAACTTTACTAATGTAGGCCTTTTGAGACAATCCTAAAATCCCTCGAGGTTTGTCTCTATGAATCTCTATGCCAATGACATAAGAGGCTTCACCCATATCCTTCATAACAATGTTCTGTGTGAGAAACTTTTTGACCTCATGCAAGAAGCCTAAGTCACCACTGGCAAGAAGAATATCATCCACTATAGGACTAAGAAGATGAGCTTTTTCTGACTAACCTTAAGGTATATACATTGGTCAAGGATGTTCTCCCTAAAACTAAATGAAGATATTACACCGTGAAATTTGAAATACCATTGACGTCACGCCTGTTTTAGCCCATTATGGATTTCTTGAGTTTGCAAACCAAATGACTTCCTTCAATTGAAGAAAATCCATCAAGCTGACTCATGTATACTTCTTCCTCAAGGTCGCCACAAAGCAAGGTTGTTTTCACATCCATTTGATGTAACTATAGATCAAAATAAGATACTAGTGCCATAATTATCCATAATGACTCCTTTTTGGAAACAGGAGAGAAGGTCTCAAGGTGCCTTCATTATGAGAGAATCTTTTAGTTATGATTTTGGCTTTATAGCATTCTATATTTCCAGTCGAGTCTCTTTTTTTTATTTTGTAGACTCACTAAGAGGTAATAGCTTTGGCTTCCTTAGGTAATTCAACTAGATCTCAGACTTGACTTTTAGCCATTGAATCCAACTCACTTAACATGGCATCATACCATAATACGGGGTTTCTATCACTCATGGCTTGTGAAAACGATACTGGATCTTCTTCAATTCCTAAGTCATAGTCCAACTCCTATAGGTACACCACATAATTAGAAGAAATTGTAGGAATCTTTATTGCTGAGGATCTTCTTAATCATATCTCTCCATCCACGTTTTTTTTGCATTGTCCTCATCCATATTTTGTGGTATTTGAATAGGAGGTTCAATGACAACTTGATCCTCATGGGGTGACATTTCTTCTTGAATTAACTATTCTTCTATGATGACATTTTGTGGATTGCCTTAAGGTACAATTAACCATCCTAAATTTGTAGGTACACTAATTGGAACCCGCATTTCCTCAGAAGTCAAATTTCGAGATTGCTCACTCCCACTGATTATCCTCAAGAAATGTTGCATTTCTTACTTCAACAATATTGAGTGTATGGGAAGGACGATAGAACCCAAATCCCTTGGACCTTTCTGCATAACCAATGAAATGGCCACTAATTGTCTTTGCGTCCAACCTTTTATCCTGTGGATTATACACCCTGACCTTAACTAGACAACCCATATGCCTATATTTCCTAATCTTGGTTTCTAACCATTCCATAACTCGAAGGGTGTTTAGGAACTACCTCAGTGGGAACCTTGTTTAAGATGTAAACTATAGTTTTAAGGCCGCACTCAATAAAGATAATGGGAGAGAGGAGTTACTAATCATACTCCTCGCCATGTCCGTTAGATTATGATTTCTCCTTTCAACTACACCATTTTGATGTGGTGAGTTTGGCATTGTGTACTAAGCAATACTTCCTTATTCCGTAAGAAAATTTTACAAATGGACCTAGTTTTTGTCCTATACCAATGTACCTTCGATAACGTTCTCCACCTCTGTCTAATCTAACAATTTCGATCATTTTTCCTTTTTTTTTTCTCAACCTCTGTTTTATAAGCTTTAAAGGCATCTAGTGCCTCACTCTTTTCATGCAGTATGTATAGATACATATATTGTGTATGATCATCTATGAATGAGATGAAGCATTTTTGACCATTTAAACACGAAGTTGGAAAATACCCACATATGTTGGTGTGTGTAATTTTTAATGTTTTAGAACTCCTCCTTGCATGTTTATTGGTTTTGTTGGTTTGCTTGCCTTTAATGCTGTTCACATGAATACAAAAACCAGAAAAATCAAGAATCTCAAGGACTTCATCACTTTTTAGCGTTTTTTACTCTCTCTATGGAGACATGTCCTAATCTCCTATGCCATAGCACGGAGGATCTCCCATTCAAAATACTATGCAAAATGCCAACATTCCCATGCAAAGTTAAGAAACTATGATCAAAAGTAGGATCTAATAAAAGTCTATATAAACCATCAACAAGTTTTCCATTACCAACAGAGTCTTTGATCAAATTAAAAGAAGAACCAACAAAGATAATACTAAAACCATAAGGAACAAGTCTAGAAACATAAATAAGGTGTTTTGAAAATGATGGAATATAGAAGATTCTTTCTAGTTCTAGAACAAAGCCTGATTTCAAGAAACGTCTGAAGGTCCCAATCGACTCCACGCGTGAACTTATCTTGATTTCAGAATAGCTAAGGCGCTCATTGTGCATTGGTTTGCTTTGGTTGATTAAGCCATCCATGGTATTGGCAATATGGATTATAGAACCAGAGTCAATCCGCCAAGAGTTATGAAAAACATCGGCCACATTAGATTCATAAGACATTAAGGAGATGGGATTACCTTTCTTCTCAAGCCAAGCCTTATATTTGTTGCTTTCTTTCTTAATGTGCCCTTTCTTCTTACAGAAGAAGCATTTGATAGTACCCTTATTGTCAACTTGACTAGTTGACATCTTCTTGTTCGTCTTCTTATAATGATCACCTTTTCCCTTTCTTGGTTGTCCCTTTTCATGTATCACTAGATGGGCACCTTCTAGTTTATCTTGCTTCAATATCCCTATCTCTTGAACACACATGGTCAGCAGTTCATTGATCAACCATTTTCTCTTGTCTGTGTTATAGGAAATCTTAAATGGCCCATATTCAGCAAGCAATGAGTCAAGCACAAATTGGACAAAAAAGGATTCTAAGAATGTGACTTCCAAAGATTTCAATTGAGCTGCTAGGTCTCTCATCTCCATAATGTGTTTAAGTACACTTTTATTATTGGCAATGATCATGGATAATAATTTGTTCATTAAGGTGCTGGCCAATGCCTTTTCAGAGATCACATATTGTTGTTCAATAGCATTAATGAAATCCTTTGCCTTAGTGCTGTTGGGATTGGTGTATGCCCTAAAGCCCACTAACTTCACTTTCATCTTCTGTTACTAGATATTTATTGGTTTATTAATGGAAAGACTATTTTCTCTTTAAAACATGTATATATGTATGGTTGTATAAGGCCCATTGTTTCTAGTAAATAAATTAGGTGTGTAGCGGCTACACACAGATAGGTCTAATTCATTGACACCGGAAACAACAAATTTGTTCATAACTGAGAGATGGAGTTGGGCACTTCATCTTGGTATAAGTTATAGTGAGATACTCTCCTGAATTCAGGGTGACTTACCTAAGTCGTGGGAGGTCTTTTCCAGATCTATCTCATTAGTGCATATGTCATGCATTGAACAGGACCATTGTAGGTGTGATCTATAAAATAGTACTATCACTGAGAGAGATCAAGTCACCTCGTGCTACTGAGTGACCAGTGCTCTTAATCTTGAACATTTGTGGATGAACTGACGAAGTCAAGTTCTTGTGCTTTAATTCACTATGGGTGAGATCCTTCACGTGGGTCAACAGCTCTGTGTTTTAGGTACTTGGGCTTGATCAATTAGGACGTGCAAATGTAATATAGAATCTATGCCATCTAGTGATGGATTGATCGTCCTCTTAGAATTATCCGATTGATCATCAAAATCTAAGATCTTAGTATATGGATGTTCCATATGGATATTAAACTTGTGGGTCGCTCCCTGGACCAAGAGAATGATATCTGCATGATGATCAAGTCTAGGATATGAAGTTCTAAGGTTGAGATGTAATCGAGAAGGTTGATAGTACATCAGATAACCTGACTTGATTATGGATGTTACATAGAGGGGCACTTAGGTCATTTCACTTAGTAGGTCAAAGACAACAGTCATTTCCTGACGAGCTTATTATTAAATATTTGTCCCTGGAGTGCAACCTTAATTCTCTAGTGGAATGAGTTAAGGTTAAAATGGGCTTAATGTTGCTATGAGTTTAGCAAGGACATTTTGGTCATTTTGGGAGCCAAGGGCAAATATGTCTTTTGGTCCCTTCTCTAGTCACTTTCCTATATTGGCATGGTTTACTAATTTGTTTAGTTGAAATGTGGTTGAATTATTTTTATGGAAAAATAATTTTGAGTTTAAATTCAAATAGGCCTTTGATGGCATGCATGAATTTAATTCTAGACAAATTATTAAAATGTGGGCCATGGTGTGGTTACAAAGGTGTCGGACGTCCAACATAGGAATTTCTAAGTGTGGGGTCTCCAACTTTGAGTAGGTCTCTCTACTTGAAAGGTTAGACTCCTCCTTGGATAAGTATTCCTATAATTTAGTTTCCTTTTCTAATTAGGAATGTATCTAAGAGGAAATTAATCTTAGGATTGAGGTTTCCTTTTAGGACTTCTAAGAGAATTAGTAGGAGAAACTTATTGGAAAAGGATTCTTTGTGATTTACATAAAAGGAGGAAGTACTCCTTTGGGCGTGAATGACAAGGAGAAAGCCCCACACGTCCAGCCCCTTCTCTCTTTTTTCTTGAGGAGATTTCCATCACATATTATTCAAAAAACCCTTCTACAAAACTAGATTAAGATCCCACAATCTTAGCCAATCAGATTTGGAAGTGAAATAGAGAAGAAGATCAAAGGCAACACTATTGCAGAAAATTCCAGCAACCTGTTGTAGAATTGCTAGTCTGAGTTCAGCCCTTTGCATCTATTTTTCCAGAGATTTGAAGCTTCAATATCATCAAGGTATTAGTCTTCTACAATCTCCTTTAATTATACACATGTTGATCATGATTCGGTGGAGTTTTACATGCGATTTTCATGGCTGTATTTCTGCTGCACATTGCTGAAATCAGATTTGTAAAAAATCTGTCATGTTTCATTAAGCCATGGACGTCCCTTGCATGGGATGTATCAGATCTGAATCGCAAGTTCTTTCAAGTGCATTTTGGGATGGAGCCCTGAATACCTTTTCCAACATGAGACTTGATGAGCATCAGACTTAAGCGATTTAATCTCTCTCATTGCTCATATGAGGCCCTTTCAACAGATGCACTTGATTCCGTAGGGATGGGTGGTTCATTTATAGGAAGTGCCAAATCTAAGTCCATACACCCTAATGTTAGGAGAATCTTCTCCTTATAATCCGAGAAATTTTTAGCAATTAAAATTGGGATACGAGATGATTCATTAGACATAAAGACAAATTCTTCAAAAATATAAAAAAATATATTTATTAAAATGCTATGAGTCTTGCAGAACCATAACTTAGACTGTCAGCCCACTTAACAATTCTAATAGCAAAAACATGTGCATCATAATAACCTCTCTGTGGGCCAAGGTTACAACATGCTATTGATCTTTTAAAGAGTAAATTAGCAAACGGTCCCTGAAATGGAACATTAAAAGGCTCTGGTCCGCACAAGTTTTGTTTAAGGGCTGTAGTCCATGTAGCTAGACATATTTTAGTGACAGGTCCCTATATACACCACCTCATATATTTTCATGACTGATTTGCCCTTTCAACTGTTTAGGCATAAAATTTTGAATTTTAAAATTTCAAATCTTCCATTCTTCCTCCTTCATAGGACAAGGTTCAACAGAACAAGAATCATTACTGTGTCTTCTTCCTTTTCGGCGACGGAATAGTGGCAGCGACGATGAGACTGACGGATCTTCCTTCTCTAGCAACGAGCGCAGAAAACCAGCGAGGTCAGCCTAACTTGCAAACGAGACGGGATGGTTTCCTTCTGTGATAAAATCCGACAGTAGTTGCTATCGGGCGATGCCTCCTTCTTCTCCTCTTCTTGTTAGTCCAAGCACCATCTTCTCTATTTTCTCCTCCTTTTCTTTTCATTCCTTCCCCTTTGGCCCTTTCTCTCTCTGCACACAAAATCCAAGGAAAAAGGAGAAATCCCATCCTCGGATTCCCAGCCAAGAAAAACATAAAAATCCCATATTTGTTTGATTTCCGTTTTGTAATTATAACTTGAAATATGGGAATGGAATCTCTTATTACTTGTCTAGTTCTGTTTATATTCTATTTATGATGTACCAGTCTGAGGTTGTATTTCCCGATATGATTCTGCTAGTAAGACATTAGTGATGCAACACGAAATTCGATGAGCTCCGGATTTCGGGTTGCACCACCATGCAAGCTTCCATTAAATGCTCCATGACGGTGATTGGACCTTGTAACCATCACTAATGCGGATCCTGGGGAAAATGAAACATTGTGCTACACTAATTCCCCAGTCACAGCCCCTTTATCCTACCCCCATTTTAGGGTCGTGACATGTTTCCAACTACTAATGGTGATGGATACTAACTAAAAAGACTAGATCTAGAAATATCAATTTGGATTATGTCTTTCAAGTCCTAGATCGAAGCTCTCGCCCAAATCCATGGCTTTCGAAAGTTTTCTCCATTGTTGATCTTGAAAACCAGAATGCTCCTTCTCCTCCTTTCTTCTAGATCTAGAGCTCTCTCTATGGTGGCTACTCTCTTTCTCCCTTTACATCTATGTTTCTCTCTTTTTGGTAGCCTCCCTTGCAAATGGAGTTAAGAGATCCTAATATAGGTGTTTTAGGCGTGCAAAAGGGATTAGGGTTGCTGTTTGCACGAGTTTCTAGAAGTTTTGTGCATCCCAAAATGAATTAGGGTTTTGGAGGACTTGGGTGCGCCGAAGTGTGCTTCATGAGTTGGGCTCACCTATGGTCCTCTCTTACGGTAAATGGATCTAGGGTTTGGATTGTTCTTGGGCTGAGGTCAGGCTAGAACTACCAAATGTAGAGCGGAACACACCTAAGTACACACCCAAGTGCATTTCTAAGGTGACTGGGACCTGGGCGCACCTGTGTGTGTACCCAAGTACATTGTGGGACTCTGTGTGCGCCCAAGTACATTTCCAGTGGGGCCATTAGGGTGGTCTTCCGGCGGTCATATCTCTTGATCCGTCGGATGGATTTGGAAAATCTACATATCGTAGGAAAGATCTTGGGACTTATGACCAATTGGTTCATTTACCTTAGTGAGTAGTGGGTTTGACTCAGAGTCTCTATGCGATTTGACGTTTTCCTCTCTCAAATTTCTAGAGATCATTGAACTAAGTCTAAAACTATCAACAAGCATTTTCATCGTCGTTAATTAATCTGAATTACAACATTAATCATTCAATTATGGGTGAAATGGGGGGCACCGCTATATGTGACAGGTGTTTAAGGCTATCATAGGGGGCCAAATGAGGTGTCTACAAGTACTTCTACACTGCTTGTCACAACAAGAGGCCGAAGAAACACTCAAAGAAGTTCATGCTGGTCTTTGTGGAGCCCATCAGGCTGGTCCTAAGCTCTACGATTAGATAAAAAGATTATGTTATTATTGGCTTACCATGGTAGCTGACGTTATGCAATTTGCTAAATGCTTCTAACAATGCCAAATTCATGGAGATTATGTTCATATGGCACTAGAATGGCTGCATCCTATAACAATCTCATGGCCTTTCGAAGCCTGAGGTATGGACATAATACGTCCTATATCTCCCCCATCAAGCAAAGGTCATCACTTTATCTTTGCCGCTACGGATTATTTCTCCAAGTGGTCAGAAGAATTTGTGCTCAGCGAAATGAAGACCGTATTAGTCCCTTCAGTTCTTGCGCACCAACATCATTTTTCGTTTCAGCATACCTAAAAGATTCGTTCATGATAACGGACCACAATTCTAAGATCACCGATTCTATAGGTTTTGCAACAAATACAAAATCCAAAGCTGTCCCTCGACTCCATATAATCCGGTAGCAAACGTTAGCAGAAGCCTTCAACAAGACACTCTACAAAATCCTTAAGAAATGGTCTCTAGTCACAAAAGAGACTGGAGCGACAAACCGTTTGAAGCTTCAAGGGCCTATCAGACCACCATTCGAGGACCAACCCATAGCACACCATTCTCTTTGGTCTATGGATACGAAGCTATTGTGCCCTTGGAGGTACAAATTCCTTCCCTATAGATATCTTTGTAAAATGACATGACTCAAGAAAGCAATGTGAAATTGAGACTCCAAAAGTTGGATAATCTCGATGAAAGCTGGTTTGAAGCTCGACAAAGCATTGAGTTTTACTAAGCACGCATGGCAGGATCTTTCGATAAAAAAGTCAGGCAACGTGCCTATAAAAAGGGTGACATGGTTCTTGCAGCAAAAAGACCAATGGCTTTCTCCCACAAATCCAAAGGCAAATTTGAACCAAAATGGGAAGGACCCTACGTCATCGACAAGGTCTTCTCCAACGGCGCATATGCTGTCCTAAACATGGAGGGTGAGAAATGTATGATGCCTGTAAGACCCCGACCTGAGTGTCCACGATTAGTGCTAATTAAGTCGCGTGTTAGTTCTAAGTGTGATTAGTGAATTTTGGTTAAGTTTGTACTAAAATAGCTCTTTTATAGCTTTTGGGAATTTTGAGTGCCTTTGTAATTTGTAGGACCCTTTGGGGGTCCCTTTTTATAGCTTTACGCATACGTGGGGGATCATCCGAGATTCTGGTGATTTACATTTTGATCCCGTTTTACTTGCCTCGTTAATCCTTGTAACTTTCATGTTAATCTCGTACCCGTCCGGAACCCCGAAACCCGACTTTCCTAGCATTGAGGGCAAAACAGTCTTTGTACACTAAATCTGTACCCAAAATTTGATATCCCCAAAACTCTCGAAAAATATACTTTTTGGAAACTAGATATTTTGGTGATCATTTTTCCCTTCTTCGTCGAATTTGTTTGAAGCAGCGAAGGTCGTGATTTCAGCCTTCCAAGATCTCTAGTGGTGAAGCCCACACTCAACTTGTATAAAAGAGAACCCTTCTCTTCCATTCTCTCTTTTCCAGCTCAAGTCCAACCCACCTAGGGTTTTTTCTCCCTTCTTCTTCCTCTTGCTCACCCATCTACAATCCCTACCAAATCTTACACCAATAAGATAGTGGAGGTTGTCTTCTTCTTCCTCTCATTGGAAACTTGCTTATGATACCATTTTAGAAGGAAGCCACGCATCCTAAAGTCTCCTTGAAGCTTATCTTGCCATTTGAAGAACTTCCTAGTGAGCAACCCCTCCCCTTCTCTTTGATATGTGTCCTTCTAGCCTTTAGGGAGCTTCATTTTTCATTAGTGTGAACTTTCTCCTTCTTGTTCTTTGTCTTGACCATTTTAGGGTTTGTATTTGGGGGTTTTTGTTGTGCTTGTAGGTTTCTTGAGAGAGATCTTGATTAGTTACTTGTTTCCTTGATTTGAGACCCAAGGCAAGTGGAATGAATAGATATTTTGGTTTTGAATGTTTTTTATGACAAATATGATTGGTTTTTTTGCTATCTCCATTCATGTTTTGTTAACTTGCATTCAATATGAAATAAATGCTCATACAAAGGTTGGTTAGCTCATTTATTGTCTTGAAAATGTGGTTTATAGCTCTTTGTTTTACCTTTTGCTTATGACTTAAATGAATCCTTGTGATTGTGGATTTTCACTTTTCTCTTTGAGTGATTGAATGTGGAGAAGGTGATGCTTGGGATTAAATGTTCAATGAAGTTTTGATGGGAGTTAAGTAGTGTTTGAGGAGGTTTGATGAGTGATTATTGGAGACAAGAGCGCCATTTTATTGCAGGAGAAATGGGTAGGAGAAAAGGGGAAAGAAGGCCATTCCCGGGCAGCAGGATTGACTACCCGCTCGAGCGAGTACCAGGCCGCTCAAGCGCGCATTCAATCTGACTGCATCTCGGGCGGTAGCATGACTGCCCGCTCGAGCGGCCATATGTCTGTTCGACCGCGCAGGCTGTCCGCTCGAGCGGACGTTTGGCCACTCGAGCGGGCAGACTTGCTGTCTGCCCGTTTTCTTGCGCAGCCTAGGTCCACTCGAGCGCACCTCGGTCCTCTCGAGCGCATTTCCCCTTGGGTCTAGATCACTTTTGGAGCTCGAGAAAGGTTTTTAAAGGAACCCCTTGGCATCGGGGAGGCCTATGAGGCGTTGTTCGAAGCCCATTTGAGAAAGAATCCACATTGCTAAGATTTATCGAAAGTTTTGAAAATCTCAAGATGTATAAGGAGCCCGGAATGTCTCTAAACTCAAGAAGTACCAAATATATATCGAAATTGACATACGGGACCCCTATTCACCTTGAACGAGTTTTGAACCCCGATACTTGCTCGCAATTTCGATAGTTCAATTGTGTTTTCATTATTCCTAAATTTTAACATACACTCCCAAAATTCACGATTTATGATTTAATATTCCCGGAAACATTGAAATTGTACTTGTAGCATTTTGCTAGCCCTGACGTGCATGACCCGATATTGAAAGGATACTTGTGCCTTAAGCACCTTCGTCTTGCCCGATTATATTCTTGCACTCGATTTATTTTACACGTGTCTTGATTTCCGTTATTTGGCTTATGAGTCGGCACCACTAAGCTTGGATGACCTCGCCGGTTTGATCAATCGACTTGGAGATCCCCCACTTGCCCCGCCAGCTATAGTTTGGATCCCGCTACTCGGTTTATTAACCGTGGTCTTGTCCTGATACCCCGGCTCGTTACCGTGGTTCCTGATGCCCGGCTCGCTACCATGGTCATGTCCCGTATATTATATATGTATATGTAAATTTCGTTGAACCTCCTCACTTTAGAAACTGAGGTCAACGCCTTGATATGGTTGCTCTTGTCACTTCGGTGATAGAGGATTTCGCTTCGTGTGGTTGCCACCTTGTTTGTTTTCCCGATTTCATTGGATACCGGTACATGTTTTATACTGCATTACGTTTTCAGTAAATGATTCATTTCCTTTATGAAAGTTATTGTCTAAACAGGTTTAAATGCTTTCCAAGGTAAATGTATTTATTATCGAATGATTATGTCTTTTTACCCACCTGCCAAACCGTCGTGTTTGACCCACTTTTTAGTACTCAGGTCCTGTCATTGGTTATCTCGAGGAGGAGCTCGAGGAGGCAGTTGGTGAACCGCAGCGCCTAGTTGAATGGCATGCCGATGATGTTGTCTAAACATCCAGTTGCCGAGATGCGTAACATTTTGAGTGTTGTGATTAACCATTCTTTTGGGTTTATATTTTGTTGTATTAGCCTTTGTTGGCCTCTATTTTTGGGGAATGTAATTAAATGATCTTTTGTTTAAACCTTAACATTACTTTTGGGAAATGCTAATGATCATTGCTCATTCTGATTCCTTATGTACTTAAATGTGTTATTAGTCTTCTTGATGGAAATGAATTTATGGATGTGATTTGCTACACGCTTCTGCATTTAATAAAAATATTCACTGTTGTTGAGATATCCTCACTACGGACACCTGTGGGAAATCACGTGCACGGGTAATATGCGTTTTTTATTAACCCGTGTACGCATTGGCAGCAACCATACTAACTATTCGCATCATCATTCATCATCCATTAAATAGTCCCGATCCCGAATTAGGCCCATGGACCCGGTCTGGGGTCGCGATAGAATTGGTATCAGAGCGAGACGTGTTTCAAGCAATTAAAAGAAACTAGAAATCCTAAGGACGTGGCGAGGATTTGTTAAACTTTTCGTTAACTAGAATCGTGTGAGCAATGTGTGACCCTGTTTTTTATTTTTATGTGATAACAACTTGTTTTGCAGCATCATGCCACCTCGTAAGCGACCATTAAACGGCAATCCCACTACAAGTAACAGTGATTATACGAGGCCGGTTAAAGAAGATAGAGTTGAAAATACAATGCAGAATCAGTTCCAGCTAATGATGCAAACAATGCTTGATCAGCAGCGTCAGGCAAATGAGAACCAGGCTAGACTCTAAGAGAAAATGCTTAAGAAGGATGAGGATCATGCCAAAGAGTTGGCAGAGATGCAGAGATAATTGCTAGAGGTATTGCAAAGAAGGCCAGAACCTGTTCAACCTCAACCCGCAATCGGCATTAACCAAAGAGAGCATGACCCAAATGCATTGTTTGAACGGTTTAAGAAGAGAGGTCCAAAGGACTTTCTTGGTACAGAAGATCCATTAGCTGCAGACGACTGGTTAGAGCATATAGAGAATATCTATGAAGTCTTCAGATGTACAGGAGGTGAGAGAGTACAACTTGGAGCATCACTCTTCACCGGTTTGGCAGACATTTGGTGGAAGACAGTGAGGGAAGAGTACAAGACTATGGCCGACGCAGTGGCTTGGGCAAACTTCCAGAGGCAGTTCAAAGATAAATACGTGCCCACCCATGTCAAGAGACAAAAGGTAGTAGAATTCCAACAGCTTGTACAGGGGAGTATGACGGTATTAGAGTACCTCACCAAATTCGAGAGGTTATCTAGATATGCTCCGGAGTTGGTAGATACAGTGGAGAAGAAGATTGCTAAGTTCTTAGAGGGACTTCACCCCATCATTGAGAGAGATGCCACGAGAGTAGTACCACCTGTTACATTTGAAGAAGTTGTCAAGAGAGCTTACAAATTTGAGAACTTTCATCACAACATCCTTAGAGTTCAAGGCAAGGGACATGGGCAACCTCAATAGCAGAACCACCGGCAGAGGAACCAACAGCACAAGAGATAGAGACAAGACCAGAATGTTCAACTAGTTTGTATTCACTGTGGGAAGAACCATGAGAGTGCCCAGTGTCGTACAGTTTCGGGAGCATGTTTCAGGTGTGGCTCCATCAACCATCAGATGAGGGATTGTTGAAGACAGAATAGGCAGAATCAGCAGCAGCAAGGAACACAGTGTCCAGCATCACCACAGAATGCAATGATTGTTCAAAATCAAGTAAGACCACTTCAGCAACAGGCACCACAGCAGCAGTTTAGACCCAGCAGCTGCAGCAGGCCTATCAGCAAGGACATAATCACAATTAGCGTCCCCCGCAACAGAATAGAAATGTCCCTCAAGGCAGGCAGTAGCAGGCTCCGATCAGGCCACAGTAACGAGGACAATTGTATGCGGTTAATAAAGCTGATGCAGAGGCATCGGGCAATGTTGTGGAAGGTACACTTCTTGTTTGTGGGATAAATGCTAGGATTTTATTTGATCCTGACTCTACACATTCCTTTATATCCCATGACTTTTCTAAGTTGACTGATGTGTATGATAAAGAACTTATGTATGTTTTGATTGTGGCTACCCCAGTAGGAAAACATGTTGTCTGTACTACTTATTAACCCACTTGTACAGTTTAGATAGGAGAGGTTGTGTTACCCGCATATCTTATTCTATTGGAGATGAATGATTTTGATGTCATCCTAGGGATGGATTGGTTGGCAGGGTACCATACCACGATGGATTGTTTCCATAAGACCCTCACATTCAAGTTAGATGAGACACCAGCAGGGGTGTTGTTTCAGGGAGAGAGGAGAAATCCTCGTGCAGGGTTTGTCTCAGCGTTGAAAGCTGATAGACTTTTAAGAAGTGGATGTGAAGCCTATTTGGTATTTATCACGGAGGATAAACGGTCCCAAGGTGTAAGACCCTGACCCGAGTGTCCACGATTAGTGCTAATTAAGTTGCGTGTTAGCTCTAAGCGTGGTTAGTGAATTTTGGTTAAGTTGGGATTAGAATAGCTCCTTTATAGCTTTAGGGGAATTTTGAGTGCCTTTGTGATTTGTAGGACCCTTTGGGGGTCCCTTTTTATATCTTTGCGCATACGTGGGGGATTATCCGAGATTCCGGTGATTTATATTTCGATTCCATTTTACTTGCCTTGTTAATCTCTGCAACTTTCATGTTGATCTTGTACCCGTCTGGAACCCCGAAACCCGACTTTCCAAGCATTGAAGGCAAAACAGTCTTTTTACACTAAATCTGTGCCCAAAATTTGATATCCCCAAAACCTGCGAAAAATATCCTTTTTGAAAACTGGATATTTCGGTGATCATTTTTCCCTTCTTCGTCGAATTTGTTTGAAGCACCGAAGGTCGTGATTTCAGCCGCCCAAGTTCTCTAGTGGTGGAGCCCACACTCAACTTGTATAATAGAGAACCCTTCTCTTCCATTCTCTCTTTTTCTAGCTCAAGTCCAACCCACCTCAGGGTTCTTCTCCCTTCTTCTTCCTCTTACTCACCCATCTACAATCCCTACCAAATCTTGCACCAATAAGCTAGTAGAGGTTGTTTTCTTCTTCCTCTCATTGGGAGCTTGCTTGTGATACCTTTTAGAAGGAAACCACCCATCCTAAAGTCTCCTTGAAGCTCATCTTGCCATTTGAAGAACTTCCTAGTGAGTAACCCCTCCCCTTCTCTTCGATATGTGTTCATCTAGCCTTTAGGGAGCTCCATGTTTCATTAGTGTGAACTTTCTCTTTCTTGTTCTTTGTCTTGACCATTTTAGGCTTTGTATTTGGGGTTTTTTGTTGTGCTTGTAGGTTTCTTGAGAGAGAGCTTGATTAGTTGCTTGTTTCCTTGATTTGAGACCCAAGGCAAGTGGAATGAATAGATAATTGGGCTTTGAATGGTTTTTATGACAAATATGATTGATTTTGCTATCTCCATTAATGTTTTGTTAACTTGCATTAAATATGAAATAAATGCTCATACAAAGGTTGGTTAGCTCATTTATTATCTTAAAAATGTGGTTTATAGCTCTTTGTTTTACCTCTTGCTTATGACTTAAATGAATCCTCGTGATTGTGGATTTTCTCTTTTCCCTTTGAGTGATTGAATGTGGAGAAAGTGATGCTAGGGATTAAATGTTCAATGAAGTTTTGATGGGGGTTAAGTAGTGTTTGAGGAGGTTTGATGAGTGATTATTGGAGCCAAGGAAGCCTTTTTATTGCAGGAGAAAAGGGGAAAGAAGGCCATGAAGGCCATTCCCGGGCAGGAGGATTGACTGCCTGCTCGAGCACGTACCAGGTCGCTTGAGCGCGCAGTCAATTTGACTGCATCTCGGGCGACAGCATGACTGCCCGCTCTAGTGGCCATATGTCCGCTTGAGCGCGCAGGCTGTCCGCTCGAGCGGACGTTTGGCCGCTCTAGTGGGCAAACTTGCTGTCTGCCCGTCTTCTTGCGCAGCCCAGGTCCGCTCAAATGTACCTTGGTCCTCTCGAGCGCACTTCCCCTTGGGCCTAGTGTTGGAAGTAGGTGGGCCACGTGGACAGATTTTCAAAACTTTTGACCCACTTAACTCAGAGATCAAGAACCCATAAGGCTGAAAACCCAATCTAGGAAGCATAACCCTCAATCTCATGATCATGTACAGTAAATAAATCTATCTAAAAGACAGAAACAAGCAGCCAACAAACATCCATAAAAATCTACAACATGCAACGAAGTAGAGTATACCTTTGGAACTCGGTTGTGCTCTAATGGAGAAGTTAATGACTTTCGTTGATGTAGAACTTTTCTACAAACTAAGATCAGAATCTCCAACACCTCTTAGCCTTCCACGCTATGACCCGAATCAGATCTCTCTTCTCAAGAAGATTGGTGGGATCTCGAAGAGAAAACTCTCAAGGAAACTAGAAGAGAACTAGAAGAGGAAAGAGAGGAGACAAAGCATGTGCAACTCTTGCACAAAAGGGCATGGGCGTGAATCCCTAGGTAGGAATTTGCATGGGACGTCCAAGTCCTCTTATGTCCTCTATTTATTGCTTAAAAGCAAGCTTCTCTTCTTTGTTATCTAATTGAAATAGAATCTTACTACTCTAACAATTAGTAACTCTCTTCTCTCTAATTTAAATAGAAGTCTCACTTCTATTATAATTAGTAACTTACTATTACCACTATTAGAAGTCTCACTTCTAATAGAAATAGTAATTTTCTATTTCCTTTTAGAGTTCTACTATAATTAGTATCTTTCTAATAACTTGGGCTAGCTTGAGGACCACTAGGGATTCCTTAGAAAGCTGGCTCCAACTGGGACACCGCGACCCCACATCTCATGTGTAATCCGGGCCCACAGTTAATTGCAAATAACACCACTATATAAATGCAATTGCACTCCAGTCTTAGGAATAAATTACATAGAAGACCCTAAACTTCCCTATTACCACAAATAGGCCATTCTATCAATATCCATGGATCAATTGGAATAAAATTGTCTCTTCCAATCTTAGTTCCATATCTTATTATCCTTGAGCCCCAATTAATCACAGTGATCATCAATACCATCCAATTAACTCTTAATCGAGATGGGTGAGCACTTACTAATGATAAATCCATTAATTGGCACAAGGGAATAATAGAGATAGATTCCATCTTGAACATTCAATGTTCCCACAGTCCTACTACCACATACCCAAGACACCGAGGTGTTGACCTACAGTTGGCCTCACTAATTGGTGACTCAAAGCAAATGAATAGACAAAAACTTGAGTTCATCAATGTCTCGGGATTGAGAGCCTATTGCTAGGGAATTATAAGAGAATACCTTATTATTGAGACGGAATTCCATAAGGTGCTTCTCATGGTCCTTCAATACATCCAATGTACCAACACCATGATCCAGAATCTTCCATTCTGATGATAGAGACAAATCACACTATCTCATAGTGATCAAAGTGCTGCAACCTTATCAAATGAGATGTCCAGTCTCATCACTGGTTGTGAAGCTATTTTAAGTATAAGATTTGTGACATATGTCTACCGTGTGTGGATCCCATCCATACACATATATCACATCTAATATACTAATGGGACCCGGTTCAACTCATGAACCATTATGTCATATGTATTGGTCATGTGCATGAAGTAATAATATAACATTTATCTCATGAAAGTAAATCATGATATTATTGATAAATAAAGAAACTAATCAATTTATCACATCAACTGATGGATTGAGTCCATACAATCTAGCACCTAGATCACTTTTGGAGCTCGAGAAAGGTTTTTAAAGGAACCCCTTGGCATCGGGGAGACCTATGAGGCATTGTTCGAAGCCCATTTGAGAAAGAATCTACATTGCTAAGATTCATCGAAAGTTTTGAAAATCTCAAGATGTATAAGGAGCCCAAAATGTCTCTAAACTTAAGGAGTACCAAATATATATCGAAATCGACATACGGGACCCCTATTCACCTTGAACAAGTTTTTGAACCCCGATATTTGCCCGCAATTTCAACAGTTCAATTGTGTTTACATTATTCCTGAATTTCAACATGCACTCCCGAAATTTAAGATTTATGATTTAATATTCCTTGAAACATTGAAATTGTACTTGTAGCATTTTTGCTAGCCCTGACGTGCATGAGCCGATATTGAAAGGATACTTGTGCCTTGACCACCCCCGTCTTTCCCAGTTATATTCTTGCACTCGATTTATTTTACACATGTCTTGATTTCTATTATTTGACCTATGAGTCGGCACCACTAAGCTTGGATGACCTCGCCGGTTTGATCAACCGACTTGGAGATTCCCCACTTGTCCCGCCAGCTGCAGTTTGGATCCCATTACCCGGTTTATTTACCGTGGTCTTGTCCTGCCCAGCTCGCTACCGTGGTCATATCCCGTGTATTATATATGTATATGTAAATTTTGTTGAACCTTCTTACTTCGGTGGCTGAGGTCAACGCCTTGATATGCTTACTCTTGTCACTTCGGTGATGGAGGATTTAGCTTCGTGTGGTTGCCACCTTGCTTGTTTTCCTGATTTCCTTGGATACCGGTACATGTTTTATACTGCATTACGTTTTCAGTAAATGATTCATTTCCTTTATGAAAGTTATTGTCTAAACAGGTTTAAATGCTTTCCAAGGTTAATGTATTTATTATCAAATGATTATATCTTTTCACCCACCTGCCAAACCGTCGTGTTTGACCCACTTTTTAGTACTCAAGTCCCATCGTTGGTTATCCCGAGGAGGAGTACGAGGAGGCGGTCGGAGAATCGCAGCAGTTACTTGAGTGGGGTGCCGATGATGTTGTTTAGACATCCGGTTGCCTCGAGATACGTTACATTTTGGGTTGTGGCTAACTATTCTTTCGGGAGTTATTGTCTTGTTTATATTGACCTTTGTTGGACTCTATTTTTGGGAATGTAATTAAATGATCTTTGTATAAATCTTAACTATACTTTTGGGAAATGCTAATGATCATTGCTCATTCTGATTCCTTATATACTTTAATGTGTTATTAGTCTTCTTGATGGAAATGAATTATGGATGTGATTTGCTACACTCTTCCGCATTTAATAAAAATATTCACTGTTGTTGAGATATCCTCACCGCGGACACCTGTGGAAAATCATGTGCACGGGTAATATGCGTTCTTTATCAACCCGTGTACGCATTGGTACCAACCATACTAACTATTCGCATCATCATTCATCATCCATTAAATAGTCCCGATCCCGTATTAGGTCCGTGGACCCGGTCCGGGTTCGCAACAGAACTGGTATCAGAGCGAGACGTGTTTCAAGCAAAAAGAAGAAACTAGAAATCCTAAGGACGTGGCGAGGATTCGTTAGACTTTTCATTAGCTAGAATCGTGTGAGAAATGTGTGACCCTATTTTTGATTTATATGTGCTAACAACTTGTTTTGCAGCATCATGCCATCTCGTAAGCGACCATTAAATGGCAATCCCACCGCAAGTAACAATGATTCTACGGGGCCGGTTGAAGAAGATAGAGTTGAAAATACATTGCAGAATCAATTCTAGCAAATGATGCAAACAATGCTTGATCAGCAGCGTCAGGCAAATGAGAATCAGGCTAGACTCCAAGTGCAAATGCTTAAGAAGGATGAGGATCATGCCAGAGATGCAGAGACAATTGCTAGATGCAAAGAAGGTCAGAACCGGTTCAACCTCAACCCGCAATCGTCATTAACCAAAGAGAGCATGACCCAAATGCATTGTTTGAACGGTTAACCAAAGAGAGCATGACTCAAATGCATTGTTTGAACGGTTTAAGAAGAGAGGTCCAAAGGACTTTCTTGGTACAGAAGATCCATTAGCTGCAGACGACTGGTTAGAGCATACACAGAATATCTTTGAAGTCTTCAGATGTACAGGAGGTGATAGAGTACAACTTGCAGCATCACTCTTCACCGGTTTGGCAAACATTTGGTGGAAGATAGTGAAGGAAGAGTACAGAACTATGGCTAACGCAGTGGCTTGGGCAAACTTCAAAAGGCAATTTAGAGACAAATACGTGCCCACCCATGTCAAGAGACAAAAGGCAGTAGAATTCCAACAACTTTTACAAGGGAGTATGACAGTATTAGAGTGCCTCACCAAATTCGAGAGGTTATCTAGATATGCTCCGGAGTTGGTGGATACAGTGGAGAAGAAGATTGCTAAGCTCTTAGAAGGACTTCACCCCATCATTGAGAGAGATGCCACGGGGGTAGTACCACTTGTCACATTTGAAGAAGCTATCAGGAGAGCCTATAAATTTGAGAACTTTCATCACAAGATCCTTAGAGTTCAAGGCAAGGGATAGGGGCAACCTCAACAACAGAACCACCAGCAGAGGAACCAGCAGCACAAGAGATAGAGGCAAGACCAAAATGTTCAGCTAGTTTGTATTCACTGTGGGAAGAACCATGAGAGTGCCCAGTGTCGTACAGTCTCAGGAGCATGCTTCAGATGTGGTTCGATGAACCATCATATGAGGGCTTGTCCAAGACAAAACGACAGAATCAACAGCAGCAGGGAGCACAACGTCTAGGACCACCACAGAATGCAATGGTTGTCCAAAATCAAGCAAAACCACTTCAGCAGCAGGCACCACCGCAACAGTATAGGCCCCAGTAACAGCAGCAGCAGGCCCGTCTGTAGGGACAACATCAGTATCAACGTCCCCCGCAACAAAATAGAAATGTCCCTCAAGGCAAGCAGCAGCAGGCTCCAACCAGGCCACAGCAACGAGGACAAGTGTATGCGGTTAATAGAGCTGATGCAGAGGCAATGAGCAATGTTGTGGAAGGTACACTTCTTGTTTATGGGATAAATGCTAGGATTTTATTTGATCCTGGCTATACACATTCCTTTATATCCGATGATTTTTCTAAGTTGATTGATGTGCATGATAGAGAACTTGAGTATGTTTTGACTGTGGAAAACATGTTGTCTGTGCTACTTATTACCCCACTGGTACAGTTCAGATAGGAGAGGTTGTGTTACCTGCAAATCTTATTCTGTTAGAGATGAATGATTTTGATGTCATCCTAGGAATGGATTGGTTGGCAGGATACTATGCCACGATGGATTGTTTCCATAAGACCCTCACATTCAAGTTAGATGAGACATCAGCAGGGGTGTTGTTTCAGGGAGATAGGAGAAATCCTCGTTCAGGGTTTTTGTCAGCTTTGAAAGCTAATAGACTTTTAAGAAGTGGATGTGAAGCCTATTTGGCGTTTATCACGGATGATAAACGATCCCAAGGGGTGGAGGAGATTCCTATTGTTTGGGAGTTCCGGGATGTGTTTCCGGAGGAGATTCCAGGATTACCACCCATAAAAGAAATTGATTTCATCATTGAGTTGTTACGAGGGATTGCTCCGATATCTATTGCACCTTATCGTATGGCTCCGGCGGAATTTGGAAAACTTAAGATACAGTTGCAAGAGCTGTTGGATAAAGGTTTCGTAAGACCTAGTATTTCGCCGTGGGGAGCTCCATTTTTGTTTGTTAAAAAGAAAGATGGTTCGATGAGAATGTGTATTGACTAACGAAGATTGAATCAAGTGACCATCAAGAACAAATATCCATTGCCAAGTATAGATGAACTGTTTAATCAGTTACAGGGTGCCTCGTACTTTTCGAAGATTGAGTTGAGATCCGGTTACCATTAGCTGAGAGTTAGAGAATTAGATGTGATGAAGACAGCTTTCCGGACAAGATATGGCCACTATGATTTCCTAGTGATGCCATTTGGGTTGACTAATGCACCCAGTGTTCATGGCATTGATGAACAAGATATTGCGCAGTATCTGGGCCAGTTTGTGGTAGTGTTTATTGACAATATTTTGGTGTACTCCAAGACCAAATAAGAGCATGAAGAGCACTTGAGGATAGCATTGCAACTCCTAAGGGAGAATCGGCTATATGCGAAGCTCAACAAGTGTGAATTTTGGATAGAGCAAGTCGCATTTTTGGGGCACATTATCTCCAAGGAAGGATTGTTAGTAGACCTGTCCAAGATCGAAGCAGTAGTGAAGTGGAAAAGATCGAAGAATGTGTCAGAAATCAGAAGTTTTCTTATATTGGCAGGGTATTATCGGAGGTTTGTACAAGGATTTTTGTCAATTGCGTCACCATTGACAAGGTTGACAAGGAAGAATGTGCCTTATGTGTGGATGGATCAATGTGAAACTAGTTTTCAAGAGCTAAAGAAGAGATTGACTACAGCACCAGTCCTCACTTTGCCATCCGGAAGCGGCGATTTCACCATTTTTACTGATGCTTCGAGTGTAGGACTTGGATGTGTATTGATGCAAGATGAAAAAGTATTTGCATATGGGTCCCGACAATTGAAAGATCACGAGCAGAACTACACCTCCCATGACCTTGAGTTGGCAGCGGTTGTCTTCGGGTTGAAAATGTGGAGACATTACCTCTATGGAGAGAAGTTCGAAGTTCACTCCTATCACCGCAATCTACAATACTTATTTTCTCAGAAGGAATTAAACATGAGACAGAGGAGATGGATGGAATACATCAAAGATTATAATTTTCCAATCAAGTATCACCTAGGGAAAGCGAATGTATTTGCCAATGCTCTGAGTAGAAAATTAGTAAGCTTGGTAAATCTAAGTGGCACCTGTATTTTTGAGCAATTTGAAGAGTTGATGATAGATCTACATCCTTTAAGGAAGGGGGTGATGTTAGCCAACATGTCAGTGTCTGAGCCTTCCTTCATTCAGAAGATTAAGGATAGTCAGTTACAAGATCCAGAGTTGGCTAAGATTTCAGAGCATATAGCAGAATGTCCTGATTTTTGTATCGTTGATGGAGTTCTTTACTACCGTGACCGTTTGTGTGTGCCTAACATTGAAGATTTGAGGAATGACATCATGACAGAAACTCACAGCATGAAGTACTCCATGCACCCAGGCAGCACAAAGATGTATCAGAACTTGAAGGGCAGATTTTGGTGGAACAACATGAAAAGAGAGATTGCAGCATTTGTCTCTCGCTGCATGACTTGTCAATTGATAAAAGCAGAGCATCAGAAGCCTCCCGGGTTGCTACAGCCATTAGAGATCCCGGAATGGAAATGGGAGTACATTACCATGGATTTTATTTCGTGACTACCGAGAACTAGCAGAGGCAATGATGCAATATGAGTTATTATGGACAGACTCACCAAGTCAGCTCATTTTATTCCTATGAGGACAGGGAAGAAGATGCATATGTTACCCCTGGCAGAGTTGTTCATCAACGAGATTGTCAATCGACATGGACAGCCAGTTTCTATCACGTCTGACAGAGACAGCAGATTCGTCTCATAATTCTGGAGAACATTGCATGAGTCCATGGGTACGAAGCTACAGTTCAGTACGGCTTATCACCCTCAGACAGATGGCCAGTCAGAGAGAACAATTCAGACAATTGAGGATATGCTCCGTGCTTGTGTGTTAGACTTCAAGACTCAATGGGATGAGACATTACCGTTGTGTGAGTTCACTTACAGCAACAACTACCATTCGAGCATTGGAATGACGCCTTTTGAGGCTTTGTATGGTAGAAGGTGTAGGACACTTGTTTGTTGGGAAGAAGTTTCCATGGACCAGCCATGATGAGTGAGACCAGTGACAAAGTGAGAAGATTCAAGAAAGCTTGAAAGTAGCTCGGAGTAGACAGAAGAGCTATGCAGACTCTCATCAAAGGGATTTACAATTCAAAGAAGGAGATAAGGCTTTCCTGAAGGTGTCACCGACCAGAGGAACATTGAGATTTGGGCAGAAGGGCAAGTTATCACGGAGATACATTGGACTGTACGATATCATGAGCAAGATTGGTGATGTGGCTTATAGACTAGCCTTACCACCCGAGCCTTTTGGTGTACACAATGTCTTCCATGTGTCGATGTTGAAGAAGTACGTCCCCGATCCTTCACATGTACTCCAGCATGAACCTTTGGAGATCAGAGAAGATGCTACTTATGTAGAGAAGCCTGTTCAGATCATAGACACGAAAGAGCAAGAGTTGAGGACACGGACCATTCAATGGATAAAGGTGCTTTCGGGGAATCATGGACTGGGAGAAGCAACGTGGGAATTAAATCTCAGAAGGATTTTCTTTTGCCTGAAGCAAAGCCAAGGAGTACGTACTCAATCCAATTAAGGCACTGGTTTAGTATTAAACACATCCTACGATATTTGCATGGAACAACTAGTTTAAGAATATTTTATTCTTATGATCATAGAGATTTCAATTTTGTATGATATGCAGATTCAGGTTATCTCTCTGATCCTCGTAAGGGTCGATCATAGACTGGTTATGTGTTTATTAATGGTAATACCGCAATTTCTTGGTGTTTTACTAAACAAACTTTGGTAGCTACTTCTTCCAACCATGTTGCGACTTTGGTAGGGATTGTGTATGGCTAAGATCTTTGATTCAGCATGTTCGTAGTTCTTGTCAATTACCATCTATTGTAGGTATCCCGAATATTATCTATGAAAATAATGAAGTATGCATAAAACAGATTCGAGAATGTTTCATTAAAGGAAACAAGACTAAACATATAGCACCGAAGTTTTTCTTGACTCATGAACTTCAGAAGAAAAATGAAATTGAAGTCAAGCAAGTTTGTTTGAGTAACAACCCGGCTGACATGTTTACTAAATCTTTGCCAAAATCAGTATTCCAAAAGTTTGTATACGAGATTGGCATGCATAGATCATCAAACTATGTGAATGGTTGCTATCGTCAGGGGGAGTAGTTTATTAGAGAGCATCCTGAAGTATGCTACCCAAGGACATTTGTGCGCTGTACTCTTTTTCCTTCTCTAAGTTTTATCCCACTAGGTATTCCTAGTTAAGGTTTTAACGAGGCAACATTATGCACGTCCAACACCAGTTCAATGATCTTGAAGAATGTTGTACTTTTTTTCCCTTCGCTTTGGTTTTTTCCCACTGGTTTTTCCCTAGTATGGTTTTTAATGAGGCAACTGTCTTTAAATGGTGGTCATCCAAGGGGGAGCATTACGAGATATAGATCTTGGGTGGATGCCCACTTAAGATGAGTTAAGGTTTGAATTAGGGTTCCTCTCTTATGGGGTTACTTTGCCTATAAATAAGCTTCTCCCCTTGTATTTGGATACACAGATAATGAGATAATAGAAAACTCTCTCTTCTTCCTCTAATCTTTTCTCTCTTCTCTCTTTTCTAACAAAATGTAATATCTTATTAGCCCAGGGTGTTGTTGCTAGTGGTATATATATTTGATATAAAGTCATGAGAACTTGGTGGGCCACTTGTGATATATCCTATTAGAAAATGGTATATGATAAGAAAACAAATTTTTAGTTGGCATGAAATAAGGATATGTAGATTTACACACCCTAGAATAGGTGGTCCAAAAGATTTACACACTCTAACTGTTTGAGTTATCTACAAAGATTGGGTGTGCCGTGTCATTGTAAAGGAACACCACTTGTTTCCTCTGGCAAAGAGGGCTGTTGTCATTATATATATATAATAGGAAAATTCTGAAAAACGCCACACTTTAAAAATGCCCCTTTTTCCGCCCTCTTTTTTTTTTTTTTCCTTTTTTTTTCTTGCCATTGATCCCATTTTCTAAACCATTAAATTTTAGGGCCATGGTTCAAAAGGTTAGGATAGTCTTATGATCTCAAGATTTTGCATATAGGTAAGCCTCAAATAGATCTTTTCATTTTCATCCAATGGACTTTCATGATCATCATCCATCCCAGTGGGCCCAACTAGGAGGGGCATTTTCTCCTAAACCATTAACTTTTGCATCTCAGGCGTTGTGTAGGGCTCCATATATATATATATATATATATATTATGAGAGATAAAGGTGGGGGCCCTCGCATTTTAGTTGTTGGCATTGGATATATGTATAAAAGGAGATGCTCCGATGAGAGCATCTCTCACCTTACTATGAGAGATAAAGGTGTGGCCTTCACATTTAAGTTGTTGACATTGGATATGGATGTGAGGGCCCCCACCTTATCTCTCATAGTAAGGTAAGAGCATCTCTCATAGGAGCACCTTCCATATATATATATATATATATATATATATATATATATATATGGCCAGCCCTCTCCTCAGCTTGAGCGGATGGGGGAGGCCTGTTTGCTCCCTAGGGTGGGACCTATTGTTTGGTCCATCCAAATGAGTCACACATAGGGGGGCCCTGAATTTCACATGTCCACCAACAATTGGCCCCATCCAATTAAATTTGACCATTGGATCGAGTGAACCTATCCGAATGGACTATACATCGCTAAAATTTTGTAGGCAAGATTGAGATAATAGAAATCAAGGATATGACTAATTTTTTTATAGAGAGGAGGCCTCCTGTGTGTCCTTCAAATACCCCCCATCCCCAGACCCACATGGATATATATATATATATATATATATATATATATATGAGGTCCCCTATCCTCAATTCAAACTGAGGATAAGGGTCTCCGCTCAATGGTTTAGGGCCCACCTAGGGACCCACATGGGAATGGAGATGAGGGGATTTGAAGTACACGTAGGGGCCCTCCTCTCTCTACAAAAAATAAACCCTATCCTTGATTTCTATCATCTCCATTTTGGCCACAAAAGGTTAACGGTGTACGATCCAACGGTCCAGTTTAATTGGATGGGGCTAAATTTTGGTAGACATGTGCAATTCAGCGCCCCCCCCCCCCCCCCCCCCCCGCGTGTGGTCCATACAATGGGCCCACTCTATATATATATCTATATTACTAAGGGAATGTAGTCTTCCCTACATGAAGACACCTGTCCTCCTTCATTAACCACAATTCCTAATTTTTTAAAATACAACAGAACAGGTGTCAGAATCTCCTCTCTTTCTAGTCTCCTCTCTCTCCACTATCCACTCTCTAAACTAACAGAACCACGTAACTTCCTAAAAATAAAATAAAAAAACAACTTCCCGTAACTCTTCCACAATGCCCATTAGACCTTTCTTCTCACAACCATCTTCCATTAGTTCCGCTCTCCTACCATCGCCCACCTTGAAGACAAAGCCATCAAACCAGTCAAGGGTTTGAGAAAGGGAGGAGCGAAGCGCCACCGGAAAGTGCTCTGAGACAATATTCAAGGCATCACGAAGCCGGCGATCCGGCGGCTGGCGAGGAGTCTTCCGGCACCCCGTCGCCTTGGCAAACTGCTCGATGATGTAATGAGCCTGCGACTCCACATGCACAAACACAAGCAGCAGACCATCTGACTCATCTTAATCTTCTTCTATGCAATAAAAGTAAAAATCCCATTTTTATGACAAGTTGAGATCCCAACTTATGTTGCATGGGTGTTAATGCACATGCCTTAAACGGGAGAGAGGGGGCAGCCCAAGCCGCCCAAGAGGATCTTGAGGTCAGATTTCTTGTGGAAGAGGGGGTGGGAACTGGTTCTTTAGCCATTTTCTCCATGAGCTTTCCTTCTTGAAGGTGGCGCTCGAGCCTTCTTCGTTGATGGGCCTGGTTCTGCTTGGGGTTTCTGTATGGGCAGTGGCTTGGGTTGTGTTGTTTTTGGTATGGTTGGGTAGTTATTTTTAAGGCTTGGGTTTATGGTAAGTCGATGTCTGGGTACGAGAAGGGGCTTTCAAGGGAGGCAAAGAGCAAGTGGGCGAGAGGTCAAAATCTTGAATGATTGGAATTTTGAAAGATGGTTATGGTTTTGGTGATCATAGAAATAAATATTGGCCATGTAATGGGATTATGGGTTTCTTGGGATTATGATTTTATTGGGTGATGGATCATAGGAAGATTACTGTACTGACATTTGTGAAAATTTCGTTCTGTTTTTTTTTTTTTTTTTTCAATTGAATATGGTTTGGTATGGGCAAGTTGTGAAAATGCATCTCTTAGACCAAATACAAAGAAAGAAAAAAATTAAGAAATTTATTAAAAATAATTCATATTAGTCTATGCATTTGGTGGTTCTGTGGTCCGATCTAAAAACCTGATGCCATTTCCAAATACTTTTCCTTAGCATATCCAATCTGATATCAACGTTAATTTAAAAATAAATTCAAGCCCCTGCAAATCGAACTCGCAACAAAGGCCGGGATCACAATAAATATTTTTTTTAATTTAAATGGGAGGCACACACAACTTTCAAATTAATTAAAAAAAAAAAAACTGATGCCATTTTGACCATGGTGGCCCACCAAATACTTTTCCTTAGCATATGTAATCTGATATCAATGTTAATTTAAAAATAACGTCAAGCCTCTGCAAATGGAACTTGCAACAAAGGCCCGGGATCACAATAAATAATTTTTTAATTTAAATAGGCAAGCACACACAACTTTCAAATTAATTTTAAAAAAAATGATGCCATTTTGACCATGGTGGCCCACCAAATACTTTTCCTTAGTATATGCAATATGATATCAGTGTTAATTTAAAAATAATGTCAAGCCTCTGCAAATTGAACTTGCAACAAAGGCCTGGGATCACAATAAATAATTTTTTAATTTAAATAGGCGGGCACACACAACTTTCAAATTAATTAAAAAAAAAGTGATGCCTTCTTGACTTTCATGGCTCACCAAATACTTTTCCTTAGCATATGCAATATGATATCAACGTTAATTTAAAAATAAATTTAAGCCCCTGCAAATTGAACTCGCAATAAAGGCCCGGGATCACAATAAATAATCTTTTAATTTAAATAGGCAGGCACACACAACTTTCAAATTAATTCCAAAAAATAAAAACCTGATGCGATTTTGACCATGGTGGCCCACAAAATGCTTTTCCTTAACATATGCAATCTGATATCAACGTTAATTTAAAAATAAATTCAAACCCCTGCAAATTGATCTCGCAACACAGGCCCGGGATCACAATAAATATTTTTTTAATTTAAATAGGTAGGCACGCACAACTTTCAAATTAACTTTTTTAAAAAAAATACCTGATGCCATTTTGACCACGGTGGCCCACCAAATACTTTTCCTTAGCATATGCAATCTGATATCAACGTTAATTTAAAAATAAATTCAAGCCCCTGCAAATTGAACTCGCAACAAAGGCCCGGGATCACAATAAATAATCTTTTAATTTAAATAGGCAGGCACACACAACTTTCAAATTAATTTGAGAAAATGAAAATCTGATGCCATTTTGACCTTGGTGGCCTACAAAATACTTTTCCTTAGCATATGCAATCTGATATCAACATTAATTTAAAAATAAATTTAAGCCCTTGCAAATTGATCTCGCAACAAAGGCCCGGGATCACAACAAATAATTTTTTAATTTAAATAGGCAGGCGCACACAACTTTGAAATTAATTTTTAAAAAATAGCTGATGCCATTTTGACCTTGGTGGCCCAACAAATGCTTTTCCTTTAGCATATGCAATCTGATATCCACGTTAATTTAAAAATAAATTCAAGTCCCTGCAAATTGAACTCGCAACGAATTCAGTGGTCTGTGCATAGCATGGGGTTTTGCTAGGATATATAAATATTTATATGGTGATGTTGCGTTGTGAACTATTCACAGCATTGATGCCTAGAGTATTTCCATTTGTACCTTTCAAACTGGGTCATGGAATGGTAATTCTGTGCTCTATTCACAACATTCTTTGTTTTGCTAAAACTTTATCCTCTTTTTTCTATTAATAAAAGATACATAAGATAAAAGCCATGTCTTGCATACTCTTACAAACCATATCCATCCATTTTATTACTTAATATTATTAATTGATAAGACTTAAGAAGATTTAACTCTCAATAAGGATTTGAACAACTTTCTCCAACACTGATATCGCATGAGCCTTTACAAAATCTATCACTGATGGAGCCATCGTAACGAGGGCGGCAACCAGGATGTTAACGAGTGTGAGTATACGGTTCTCTTTGGACTTTTCATCGGTCATGAGAGTATTTGGAGATGAGATTAAAAGAACAAGAAGAAATGCTATAACAAAATCTTCTTGGCTCTCGTTTTACGATGAACTAGAAAGCTATAAACCAATTTTAGCTAAACGTGAAAGCTCTCACGAGCACCTTAATGTGCGCTCCGTCCGTTGGATGGGACGCGTGAGAGTCGGGTGCGTGTCGACTGCATGATAACATATGCTCGACAGTGCACCTGGGGGCCTTTTACGTTTTAAATTACTAAAAAACTAGCTTTATTAGACGGTCATGATCAACAAAATCACAATGACTATTCTTAAAGAGGAAAGAGTTTAAGAAAAGACAAACCTATCATAAGGAGAGGGTATAATTGTCATTTTCCAAAAAAAAATTATAGAGAGGACATGATTGAAAGAATCGTTGAAAACTTTTATACATTTTTTAAAATATTCAAATTTTCATGTACTTTTTTTAAAAATAAGCCAAAATTTTTTCACTTTCTTTTTCGAAATTTCCCTTAAATTAACTCAATTTTAGTTCAAGCCATTACTTGATGTGAGCTATGACTATGGGTCGATGATTTGCGGTAGCTGAACCAACCCATATCTAGCCCTCTAAACTGTGATTGAAATGTATGAGCAGTAGATACAGTGTCTAATTAGTTGGCATGAGTGGGGCACAGGGATTGATGATTTAACTGTTACTTTAATAGGTGAATCTGGGGGGATCATGCTATTAAATCTATTTGCTATCTTTCGTTACCCAGGAGCACAAAGAGACATGGATTATTATTTTTTCACTAGGTACCAATCTAACATTTTGTGCTGCATGAATCCAAAGAATGAAGCTTAGTATAGGTATCAAAAGAATTTGGATGTAATAGGTTTTAAAAGCATCAATTTTTAAAATTGCAAAACTAAATTAAAGTTAAGAGTAATGGTATATTACCGTACAGCTGCAATTAGACCTGGTATTTTCCAATCAGCAATGTTTAAAAATTCCCGCATTGCTCTTCATAAAACAATGGAGTTTAAAAAGTTACAAATGAATGGGTAAGAAGAGACAATTTTCCCTGGCATTTACTTCGTCTCCTGCGGTTTGCAGTTTCAGTTTCTATCATTTGATGCAGTCAAAAACATTTATCACCGCTGAAATGTGGTGATCTTTGTTTTTACCAAAAACAAAACAAGCTCAAATGTATTTCCATAGCTTGTGATAGAGCCAACAACCATAAAAAAAAAAAAAAAAAAAAAAAAAAAAAATGTTATTTTACCTCTTGGCTCAGAATCTATTTTCGCAAAAAAAAAAAAAAATCACTGAAAATGCTTCTTCCTCTGAAAATTTATGTCAATTTCCACATGGAATCCACAACCTTCTGGCTGTGGCAATGAGCACCTTTCTACAGTGCAGCTATGTTATAAGATCTACTCAGAAATTTAAGCTCTTATACAACATATATAAACACAAGTATGTCCATATAAGGTATTTTATGCTTACAAGTCAAGCAAACCATTTAGCAAATAGAAACCAAACATGTTCATCTTAACAACTTCCCCCAATAAGACAGATCACAGATCATGTAAAGAATGGTACCTTGATTCTATGCTTATGCCTAGACATTTTTTGCAGGGGTATCTGAATTTTTCCATGTGACCTGAGATATCAGATCATAATCTCTAGAGCCGCTCACCATATCAAAAGGTACTGCATCAGATAACTCTTTTAAGTCTTCCTCTGAAAGCTTCACCATCAGGGTGCCAATATTGTCATCCAAGTTCCTGATTTTTGTTGTCCCTGAAAAATTCAAAATGTGAAGAGAGATTATGAAATCATTAAACCCCCTATCAAACAATTGACAATTATCATCATTATCATTGTCGAAACTTATTCCATTTATTTGAGGTTGGCTATCAAACACTCAACATTCTACTGATAATGTAAGAGGAAGATTAAAAGCAAATGGAAAAGCTATAGTCTGTACGACTTTTCTTCTCTTTTTATGACTGAACAAGTGTTTGGATTGGGAGAAAGGTAAGGAAATGACAAAGTGGTGTGAAAGTTAACCCTCCATCTTTTTCCCTCTTTTCTCCTCTATCAAAGAGTTAATGAAAGCCGGGCACCAATTAGAATAATGGACAAGTGGAGGAAGAGAATTTTGGTGAAAATTCTGTGTCTCTTAATGTGAATAGCCATCCTTCTTTATAGAATGCACTGAACTATTTACAATAAGTTGTACAACAGATTTCTAATTTACAGCAATTATATCCCTAAGCTGGGTGATCAAATCCTAATTAAATCCTAGAGATTATTTTACAGTATGGTACACGCAGGGTATTGTACACCATGATCTCCATCTTATTGGTGATCTTCAGTCCTCCTCTTCTCTCAAATTGCATGTTGAGAAATCGACTGGCAACAATTTGTTTATAATAACTGATGTTGCAAATGAGTTAAAGACATCGGAAATGTGGAGATCGATAAAAACATCGGAAAGAGCAATGAAATGTTTGTCAAAGGTGAAGTTGATGAAATGACAGTCAGCCTCCATATATTTTGGTCCGTGCATGGAAAACAGGGGTGGTCACTATCCGAGTAGCGCTTTCAATATCAGCGTGAAAAGGTGTACCGCGGTCTTGATCAAAGCCAAATTCGCACAGCAATCTACAAAACTAAAGAATTTCAGGGAAGATTGACAGCACGAAACTTGGCCTCAGTGGAAGAATAGAGACCTGGTATTGTTTTCTACACTTCCATGAAATTAAGGCATCACATAGGAATATGCGCACGTTGTAGATTGAAAAGTGTCAAGACAGCCGGCCCAACAAGCAACCAAATAGGCAATTAGGCAAAGGATGGAACGAAACCGAAGAAATATCCGACATGAAGGTGTGTACTAAGCATAGTTGTCAATGCCGTTTCGTTTGGCCAAAATGGGCAAAAGAACTCGTTTCGATGGCCAAGCGAAAACCACCTCCTAACTTTTTCAAATAAATTTAGGATGATTTCGGCCGAACATTTATTTTGGGCGAAATGGGCGAATAGCAAAAATGGTTTTGAGAGGGGTTTAAATAAAAAAAGAAAATAAAAGAGAGAGAACTAGGGTTCGTTGCACGAAATGAAAAGATAAGAGGAAGAAGGAAGAAGGTAAAGAGGGATGTCGAAGTACCTACTTACTGTTTGTCGTACACCAATCGTCACCTGCCGCCTGCCATTGCTGCGCCATATTTCCCCTTCTCCTCCTTCTCTTATCTTCTCCTCTGTCCCTCTCCTCTTTTTCTTCGTTTGGTTTGGGACTTAGGCAAGTTGCTTTCTAGAAGAGTCTTATGACAAGGGCTGATGTGATGTGGCCCTTTTGGCAATACATTTTGTAGAAACATGTGTCTTGTTTTAAAGTTTTTTCAAAAGCCCCTCTCGCCCATGTATTCCAGAGAGGAGTTAAACCATAATTGGGCCCACGGCATTAAAAATTTTAGCCACTCAAATTTTAAAAAAAGGAACTAAAATTTAATAAATGGGCCCAAGTACTATGGGGCTTGTTTGGTATCTCTATTCTTTTTCGAACAAATCCATCCAAAATAGAGCCATTAAAAAAAGATCCATTAAATAAGAGGTTAGAATAAAAAAAGCGTGTTTGGTAATGCAATGATCTATTTTAAATAGACTTCTTAAAATCAATGGTTTAAAGTTTTTCACAAATTTCTCGAGATCCACGAGGTACCAACTTTGAAATTTGACTCTATAGCAATGTTCAGCCTTCCAAAGAGATCTATACCAACTTTGAAATTTGACTCTATAGCAATGTATAACAACTTTGCCCACATACTCCAAAAAATAATATCAAATGATTCACGTGTTTGCGCAAATATATCGAGATTGGTGATGATCCAACGGCAGAGATTTGGTCCCATAACCGTGTTAGATCTTTTGAACATTTCCAACAGTTTGGATCTTGATTTACTTTCTTAGATTAAAAAAATATTGAAAAACCGGACTGGGCGATGTAGAGTGGAGAGCATTATTCATCCGCCTCTTTTTTCTTCCCTCTACTGTTCAAGTGCATCCAAAAGGGGGCTGTGGTTTTAAGAGGCTTTGCCTTTACTTCTCTAAAGTGAGCAGGGGGTAGAAATGACAGCCAAACGCTCTTATTTTTTAAACCTATGCCTATTTCAGACATTTAGACAAATAAAGCCTAGAAACAGAGATACCAAACAAGGGCTATCTAACATTATGCTAGGGAGGTCAACTATGGAAGCTATCATCTCACTGTCAACTATGGAAGCTATCATCCCACTTAGGCAATTAATGAAAAATTATTGAGTGAAGAGGAAAAATCTGCATATGATCTTCATAGATCTAGGAAAGGCTCATGACAAGGTACCTAGAGATTTAACATGATGGGTTTTAAATAAAAGAAATGTTCTAATAGGTTATATTGAAATTATTATAGACAGGTATGAAGGAACGGTAACGTGTGAGAACAACCCGTGGAAAGATAGGTGAGTTCCCAGTAACCATAGGACAATGATTAGATGAGCAATAACCTATGGAGCAGAATGATAGCTAATTAAGAAGAAACATATGCACAAAACAAATGTAGTAGAGATGGGAATGTTAAGGTGGATGTGTAGTAAAATTAGAAAGGATACAATTAGAAATGAGTGATTTTGAGAGCACTTAGGGGTAGCATCAATAGGGGATAAAATTAGGGAAACCAGTTTGTGATGGTTTGGGAATGTCCAACACAGGTTGACAATGGCTCCAAAGAGGAAAAGTTTGACTATAGAAGTTGATGGCCCACCAAGGGAAAGGGATAGGTTGAAGAGGACATGAATGGGGGTAGTAAAAATAGACCTCAAGAAGTACATCTTATCCGAAGATTTGGCTAAAGATGGATCGGAATGGAGAAACAAAATTCCTATAGCCGACCCAAACATAGTTGGGACAAGGCTTTCATGATGATGATGATGATAGTGATGCGATATCTTACTTTAATAGAAAATATATCTTAGCAAATTTCACTTTATTAGAAAATAGGCATTAGATAAATTCTATCCTAATAAAAAATGTGGCCCTAGCTTAATTAATTTTAATAAAAGATTAGCCAAATTCAAATCTAATACTAAAATCTTATATTTATTATATACATTATATATTTTTATATTTTTCCGAAAAGTTTCGATGAAATTCTAAGCACCGAAATATTTCATTTTGGAGGCCATGTCCAAATGGAGACCGAAATGGAATTGACAACTATGGTACCAAGAAGATATCAAATGATCTGTTTTGAGTACATGCATATGAGATGGCGGGGGCATCGTCATGAATTGAATGACAAGTTGAACAAACAACAAGAGAAATGTTAGGTAAAGAGAATAAGAGATCACACTCCCCATTAGCTAAAGTGAATTTAAATCATTATCAGAGGCCAACTAAAATGGGAAACTTGCCACACATGGAAGAGTATTATCTACAAAAATCTCCCCGCTAATATTTGTATGGTAACTGCCATGCAAGACATTAGTCTAGGAATTTTTATGAAAAGACAAATGTACAGCTTAGTGTTTATAGAAAGTTTCCAAATAAGCGACTTCATAAGAAACTTCTAAATCATTTCATTGATTGCTTTTCAAATTTAGAAAACCTGATAGAATGACAAGTATGGAAGCAGGCTGGCTTTCTGAGCTCCAGTAGACGTGGAAAATTGAAGAAAATAGTAAATGCTAAGGCCACATTTTTGTAACAATGAGGATTCTGCAATGTTGCAGATTTTCAGTTTCATGAGAGACTTTTCCTCACCGAAAGAGGAAACAACCAGTCATTTTCCTTGGATTCATAGAAAATCCTTTGGTATTGGGTGATGATCTGAATCACGCAAACAAATTTTTGCAGAGCCTGAAATCATAAAGTGTGATGCAAGCAAGTATCGGTCACGTGTAATAAAGAAAAGAAAAAAAAAAAAAGAGACACCACACGAAAAAAAACAAAGTATCTCCATGAAACAAAGGTGGGTTCCTTTGTTTCATCTCTTGGTCTCCATCTCTACACATAAAAACTAAAAATATAAAAATGGCAAAGACGAGGAAAGAGACAAGGACTATACTGAGAAGACAAAGGTGGGTTCATGACTCTCTTCATTAGAGTTTTGAATACGATATTCAATCAGACCGAGGAATTCTAACTTGGGATTGTTCTCAGTGATGAGTCCTCAAAAGCGCACATTTTCATACACATTTTGGACCATTTTAAGGGCTTATTGATATTAAAAATCTTTATTTAGTGTCAAATCATGCGTCACGACATAATAAAAAGGTTACCCTTTTGAATCTTAAGTAGGGGGCTTAGCCCGCCCGCCTACCAATCAAAGAGGCTGAGAGTAAGCGTAAGCTCACCCGGAAGCTCGAAGAGCTTTCTCCGCCAGAGAGAGTGGAGAAGGGGAGAAGCGACTCGTCGTAGAAGCGGTAGCTTCCGGGACGAAGCCAAGCCTAAAAGATCGACTTGGCGCAGGAGGCCAAGCATTCTGGGCTGGAAGGAGGCAAGCAAATGAAGGGAGGCATTACGGGCTGGGAATTAGTAAAGCTTTCTTCTACGAATTGGTTTAGCGCGAATAGGTAAGATGCTTGCTTCAAGCGGACCACTCCTCGCTCTTAGCCCTTCTCGGCGGATAGAATGTGAATTATCTAGTTTTTATCCGAGCAGGCCCGAAGTCAAGGGCTTGCTTGAGGTATTATAGATCTCTTTACTTGTACGACTTAGATGTCTCGTATTGATCGATAAAGTGATTGGATTGATGGGATTTGGTAAACTACTTATAATATCGATACTGATGAGATCGATGATATTGATTAGATTGATATTGATATTAGAATCTTTCTTCTTAGAACGTATCGATTTGATCTCATAAGCGGGATCACCACCTAATAGCATGTTGCCACCAGAAACAGAACCTATTATTTCTTCCAGAGAATCTCCTAATTGTTCAAGAGCAACTAGAAAGAGATTCTGCAACCAGACAGAAAGAATGAAATTCAGGTGGTTCCAGAAGAAGTTTTCGCAAATCAATCATGTATGATGGAATCATCATTTGATCTTTTCTAACTCTGTCTGTGACTCACTAGAGACTTGGGAAACCAAGAGGAAGACTGTGGTATGGCTCGGCAACTAAACTACTCTGATCGAATTCTTTGTTTGGTCCCACTCGGGATCAGGGATACTTCTAGCAATCAATAGATCAAAGGGGAACCGGCCGAAAATCTCAGTTGATCGGAAGCTCGCTCGGTCCAACCGAGAAAGTCGCTATTTATGGTCTAGAAACCTGGGGCATCCTTCGGAGCGGGTGGGACAATGGAGATAGAATAGTTGTAGGTTAGGACACCCTATCCCTGAGGAGAAAGAAGGACATGAGTTGCGCGTTGTATGCCCGCCTCCTCAATGACTCTACAGACACAACCCCCACTGACGGTAAGGGGCTTCTTCAGATCCTTCTCCCCCGAAAACCTTCGCTTGCTTGGAGGCATCTGGAGGCTTACGCAGCACAACCGGCGAGCAGAGCCAACCCCTGATATTACAGTCACGAGACACTATCATAAGGGGAAGAGGCGCAATTGCTCCAAAACTGTTTCTATACGTACGAAACAAGACAAGTCAAGAGCGTTCGTTCTCTTTGAAGAGCTTTGGGAGCCTTTAAAACAAGTAGTGATTTGGCGGAGACAGGATTTGAACCAGAAAAAACCCCGCTCCATCCTTTTCCGTTAGGTATATGTTAATAGGTATATTTGAGATACCCTGGCATTTAAATTAACTTCTTTTTCTAGATTTTTGATCCGTTCGAACTCCTCTCCGGGTGTTTTTACATCAAAGTTCTCTTTGACGGTCTCACGTACTTCGGAGATTCTCTCTCCTTCCCCGAGAGAGGTTTTAAGTGCCTCAATATTTTTCTCTAAGAGTTCGTCTGCTTTTTGATCCAGTAGTGCCAAAGAAGAACCCTACTTGATGCACCCAAAATAACCGACTTTCCAAAAATAAATCTCCAAAAATGGCAGATTTCATGAATTTATGCAACATGAATTTATGCAAAAAGTGTGATTTTTTAGCAAATTACGCATGAATGCACTACATAAATAAAGAGTAAAGATGGAAGGAGTAAAGAAACAAGGAAAGAAAGATCCCAAGATCCCTTTGGACATCCACATAGGTCCCACACACCCATTGCACAACTAACATTCCATATGTGCACAAGTATTCTCGGATTTTTCAGGGGCAGCTAGATTAAATTGGTCATAACTCTTAATCCAACCGTCGGATTGGTGCAATCCATACACCGTTAGAAAGCTCTTTTCGAGTAGATATCTTTAGAACCCAATATTGTGTCAATCGGAGCTAAAACGAGGAAGATATAGCCTCTTTGGTACTATAATTTCTACTCGGGATTGCAATTTTGCACATGGAAAGCACTAAAAATCTTTCACTCACTTTGCTATTTCTTTGAAGACTTGTTGGCCAAGGAAGGGACTTTCCATACAAAGAAGATTGCATGCTACAAACTTGGAACAAAGAAGGAAAGAAAGAGAGCAAAAATCTATAAATTGAAGGCATAAGCATCCCTATCCTCTCATGGGAAGATAGACCAGCTCTCTCTAGAATTACTACTACACTCCATCTTCTTCCTTTTTCTTTCTCTCCATTTACGTCCTCAACGAGATTTGGCCCGGAAATCACACTACACCCTTAGATTTTTCATCTAGAAGAGGCTTCTCATCTTAGTATGTAATTGTCATTGTTTATTTTTTTTTATCTTATGTAAGACTTTGCATATTAGTAAAATTGTTTTTTACTCTTTTCAATTTTTCTTTCTTGTCCTTGGGTGATTGGTGCTTGTTTTATGTTTCTTTTCTTGTTGGTGTTTGGATTGACGAGCCAAAGGCCCTAAGAGCATGATTCAGATTATGACCCCACTTAGAAAAGAATTTTGAAAGAGAATAATACACTTCCAAACATTTAAATTTATGTTCTTCCACACATTTAAGTTTCTGTTAAAACCACACATTCACTTTTCTTGTTTTCACCACACATTTAAATTCTTGAACTTTTGTTTATTGTCTTTGTTTTTATGATCAATTCAATTTTATGTCTATTTTGCAAAGTTTGTGGTTGGAATTAGTTAGCATTGCATGCATATGCATATGGTGGAATCTCTTACATGCTTAAGTGGATGAGGAATCTAGTTCAGAAAAAATATATAATTTGAATGGTGAAATTCGGCCAAACATAGTGCTAAATCTCGGATCCAGCATATAAACAGCACTTTTTACACAATTTCAGCAAAACTGCAGAAATAGTTTTTGGCAAAAAGTTCGAAGTGAGTAGACCAGTTAACTCATGGTATTTTTTTATCTGAAATTTGGGGAAATTGAGTTCAGTATGTGGTCTATCACGTCCCAAAGTTTCGATCAAAACGATTTTAGGAGGTTGGTGAACTAGTGGCTTGAAGATGGCATGTTAGGCTACCTGTGTGCAGAATTTCTGCACAGTTTCAGTCTTTTAGGTCATGTTTATGCATTCATATTTCATTCATTTTAATTCCTTTTTCACTTCCCCTTTTTTTTATTTGATTCATGAATCATTATAGTTTAAATTCCATCCATTAAACTCAGTTTTAGGTTGCATTAGATTAGGATAAATCATGCATAAAAACAGCCCAGCATACTAGTTTTTCAGACCTAGATCTTTTTCAACATCTCATGGCATGCATTGCATTATTAACTTTCTAATTTAGGATTCTTTTGTTTCTAGTTTAGTTTCTTAGTTTTATTTTTGGTACTTTTTATTCTTGATTTTCTAACTTGTGTGTTCATTTGTAGCAATTTTAGTTTTTACTTTAGGATTTTTAGATTTAGGAAGTTTTCTTTTCATTGAATTGTAATTAAATTAATTTTTGGAAAGTAGGAATGATGGCTGTAACTTTTCTACTTTATTAGGCTAGATTTAGATTTTTAATTTAGGGCAGGTACAAGTTGAGAAGGAACCTTAGTTTACATTGCTCCCTGTGGATCGACCTGGTCTCACCAGTTTATTACTACATTGCGGCTCTACACTTGGAGCTCATGATCACTCAGATTTTCGGGGAAGCCATGGACATGCATTCATAGAAAATGAAAACATTTACAAAAAATGAAGTACTTGACCCAAGTCAGGGGAAACACAATATGAGAATATACTCACCATTGCATTTCAGTTTTCAAGTACAAAACTTTATTTTACAAGTGATTATGGAACTCAATGTTCAGATGTATGGGTGACAGTTCATTCATAGCACACATGACCACCCTGCTTTCATCATGACCCCTTTCATCATGTCACTTAGGGCATGAACCCTTTCATCATGTCACTTAGGGAACTTTTTGTTTTAGCCATGGTGAAGATAGAGTTTTCATGATCGGATTTTGATCCAAGGTTATGTGGTCCCCATTTGGACAAAGAAATTAGAAAATGAAGGAAAACAAAACACTATAACTGCATGAAGGAGTTAAGATACGCTCCAGAGGTTCTAAGTACCTTAGGGTCTTGCAAAGAGCAGGGTTGCAGCAGTTGTAGGACTTCTTCTCCGTGGAGCACAGATAGCTTTCTCCTTCTCTTATTTTTTTTTGTTTTCTCTCTCTCCTTCAAGTGATAGAATCTTAACCCCTTGAATGGTCTTGGGTGGGGCTATTTGTAGGCTTGAAAGTCTTGCGACTAGTTTTGCCCATGTTCCCCACGATTTCCCTCCATTCTCCCCACTAACCATTGGTTTGGCAAGCTGGGGTTGTAAGATCCTAAGACTACTTCCTGGGGTCGCAGGAACTTTCTTGCGATCCCAAGGTGGAGATTGTGGGATAACTGCTTATAAGTTATAACCGCCAACAAGTGACTAAGAGTCATGGGAGGTTGTGGGAGAGTGGTCCATAAAGCTGTAGCGTGTCTAATTTTGATTGGTGACATGTCACTAGTTTTTTACATTTTTAAGAATTTGATTTGGTCAAATTTGAGTGCCATGTGTCACTCAATGATTGGGACTTGTGTCGTCATGACTTGGCAACTCGTGGGACTCATTTGGAGTGAAAAATGACCAAGGGTTATGGATTTCCAAGAGGGTCTCATACAAGGATCAAAATAGCAGTTGTAGCGGGCGTACGGCCAGTGGCCAAAACACTACATAGTGAGAGATACGTAGTGGTCGAGGCGAAATGTAGCAGCATAGCGGTGTGAGTTTTTTCAAGTGGTAAAAAAATTCAGATCTTATGTAGCAGTTAGTCTTGTATTTTTTTTAGTGATTTGGAACCATATAAGGGTGGAAACAACTTTAGGAAAGGCCATTGAGGATAAAAGAAAATAGGAAAAGAATTATTTTAAATTAAAACTCCTTGGCTTTACGAGGTTTTAGACCGTAGTGCTAATATTTTCAAAATAGCATAGCGGCCTCAACCGCTATGGCTGATAATGTGGCTGCTACGCTACGTTGCAGTCGTTATTTTGAACCATGGTCTTGTGTTTGGAGTTCGCTGCCTCAAGGGGTTGTAGGGCCCGAACTTTCTGCCAAAAGGGGTCGCAAGTGTAAGATCCTGGCCCAATTAATTATTTTTATTATATATTAAATAGTTTTTCCAATTATTATAAATGAAAGGGCTAGGATTCGATTTTGCAATTGAACTCCAATTTCTCAAAACTGGAGCTCAGTTTTTATTTCAATTTTAATTGGATTTTAACTTGAGGGAGAGATTTTAGAAACTCGAGAAAATTTTTCGATTTTATCCATCTAAATAAAGAGGCCAATCTGAAAGGAGTTTCCTTTTAAAGAGTCCAATCTTCCATGGTCTCTAGTCAATCAATGCATATTTAGATTTTCTTATCTAATGTCAGAGGAATGACACGATTGTGTTGCAGAAATTATTGAAAAGGCAGTTGTAAGAATCATCGTGTTTCACTCACTCTAGTTAATTTGAATTACGTGACTCAAGGGAGATTAAAGAGTCTAGATCAAATAAATCCCATCTAAAATGGAAAAGCATGACGGGATTGCACGAGATAAGGGATAGAAGATTTATGGTAGGCTCTTTAATATGGCATTAGATAAGATTTTCTCACCGAGAGAGAGAGAGAGAGAGAGAGAGAAGCATAATGGAAGTATTGTCAAGACATAAATTATCAGAGTGGTACATTTAAAAAAAAAAAGAATTATTAAGGACATTGGATCTGCAATATAGAGTGGTTCTTCTCGTCACAAAAAATGTGTATGAGATTTTAATTAAGTCAAGGGCAGAAAAATTCTATGAAAACTCCATAGTTACTTGGTAGTGCGAATCCAACTCCAAGAAACCGTTTTGAGTGAGGGTTCACCCTATTTCGGATGAAAATGTTGTGTAGCATTCAGGCTCATAGGATATCTATGTAGCATACTTGGGTCAGTTTAATCAGCAGTATTGATGAGTGTTTAATTTGTGGAGCACATGAAGTTTTCATCTTCTTCATCAATCGAGCTGCAAGACGAATATAATATCCACAATTAGTTTTAAAGATCAAGCTGACAGAGTTCATCACGAAACCAATTGCAAAAGGAAGCAGAATAGGATTTTTAGTCCAAGCTGTTTCATAGTATCTATGTATCAGCTTTTTTGTGTGTGTGTGTGTGGGGGGGGGGGGGTGGGGGGGGGGGTGGGGGTGGGGTTGTTGAGAATATTAAGAAATAGTTGGGTTTATTTGTAATTTGGGTCATTAAGTTTATTTGTAACTTTGTAGTAAGTTTCATTGATTAGGGTTTCCTAGGTTGTACTCTTATAAATAGCCAAAAGCTATTGTTAATAAAATCACATAAGAGATTTGAGATCAGATCCTTTTGCCAAGATGTGGTCTCCATTCTCTAATTTCATCAGGCATTTATTGTGTGGGTAGGCATGCGTGGGCTGCAAATTCGAGCGGTACCATGTCAAGTCCGACTAGCCAATACATCCCAAAAGCTAGCTGTTAAGAAGCAGAAGACCAATCTACATCACAAAAACAACCTTTGATAATTATAAATTCCTCAAATAATCTTTCAAAGTTCCAGAATATTCCCTTCAAGCTTGGGCGACCTCAACTGAAGACTACTGGTGGAACACACAATATTGTAAAATCATCGTAATAAACTATAGGTCAAACTCATTAGAATTGAGGAAAAGTAAAGGAAAGGAATTTTCCACAATCCATGATCTGATAACATGCAATTAAAACAAAATGAGAGATGGAAGAGCGACATCTGAGTATTTGTATGATGCGGAGTGTCCTAATCCTTGTGAGAGCAGCTTCTTATTTCTCTAAGGTCTGAAAACATCTAGCTCCCTTACTTGGGGATGGTTACACGATGTATCTATAATCCAGTCAAATCATGGGCTCCTAAGTCCTAATACTTTACTGGATGATGGTACAATACAGATGAAGGAATTTTTATTATTCCACACTAGAAAGTAGGTTGGAGAAATACGCTTCACAATTAGAAAACGTAAAGTCACTTCTTTTCCTTTTGTCTATAAAGTAACAATCCCCGTACATCGGTATGCTTTAGGCTGATGGTCCAGTCTGAGAAATTTGAGTTCCAGCTAAATCTAGAAAATTTGGTTGTTGTCGTCGATTCTGATAATCTTAAAAAGCACGCTTTGGCACTAATCATATAAGCTAACATTACAATTTGCTAAGAAAGAAGATTATGTAATATGTGTTGGGATGGTATATAAAAAGAAGACTGATGGGAGGCTGTCTACCTGGTATAGGAACCACATCTTCTCCTTGATGGAGAACCCAAGCAAGAGCAAGTTGAGGAGGGGTGCAACCATGCTTAGCTGCCAGGCTCGCTACACGCTTGTAAAGGACTTTGTTTTTTTCCAAGTTATCGCCTGAAAATCTTGGATGGTAAACCTGTATGTTAAACATCAATAAAAAGTTCAAAAGACTCACATATTCTCTTGCAAAATTACCTCAAAAGAAAGAAATAATACTACACTTTGGCTCAAACAAATTCAGAAGTTCTAATTGCTTCTTGTTAAAAGTGATTTAGAAAGTAACAAAGCAAAATTTTTAATAGAAGCCCAAGTTCATACCAACAGACTCTCTGCAGGCAAACTTTCCACAACTGCCTTCCCAGCAAAGAACCCGCGACCAAGAGGGCTATACGAGACAATCCCAATACCAAGTTCTCTGTTTGCAACAAGATTGTATGAGGAAAGGAAGGAAGTACAAGAGTGCAGGCATATCAGAAAACATGCCCAGATATAAGAAAACTGGATTGAAACGAAGAATGCATCTATTTTACAATCTCTAGCCATTCTCTGGGAGACCCAAAATGACAGAAAGAGGACACTCAAGAATTTCTCTAGATCACTCGGCAAAGTGGACAACTAAAAAGAGCAGAAATATCCATTGGGCATCATCCATTGTGCCCTTCCTTTTTAAACAATTTTTTACACAATACTGATTTTTGGTGACTTCTGCAGTTTCTTTCTTACATATTATGTTGCAGATTCATTTCTTCTTGATTGGATCCATCCACCAGTTTTAGGTGGGCAATAGATTCATTGTCAATGTGTCACTCTGTCAAGAATAGACATTTGTAATTCCAGAACCTTATGATTACTTCTGTCGTTAAGTCCTTAAATGCAGTTCAAGTGGGTTTCTCTGATATATTGTCGGAAATCAAAACTAAATTTTAGCAATTTTATGTACTTAAAGTGCACGTTCTGTTGAATCCAATTTCTATGAATGTTCCATTTAGCATTACTTTTCTAAAAATGCATGTAAAACATTTACACTAGTAGCATGCACCTGAATTTCAGAGACAAATACAAAGAACAAGAAATGCATTTCATGTGTTGACCTTGTAGTACCATCAACAAAAACAAATGGACCTTGCAGTAGCTATGAATTTCATGCTGCTATGTTCCAGGCTATGATGCGCATATACGGCATCGATACAACAATGATGCGCCATGGACATCACAGGGACATGGATTTTAAACATTAAATGTGAAGTATCAGATACAATTGTTGGAAGTAGGTGGGCCTTGTGGATAGATTTTCTAAACTTTTGACCCACTTGACTCAAGGATCAAGTATCCATAAGGCCAAAAACCCAATCCAGGATGCATAACCCTCAATCTCATGATCATGTACAGTAAGTAAAACTATCTAAAAGATAGAACAGAAACGAACAAGCATCCATTACAATCCACAACATACAAGGAAGCAGATTATACCTTAGGAGCTCGGTTGTGCTCTAATGGAGAAGTTGATCACTTTCGTTGATGTAGAACTTTTCTACAAACTAAGATCAGAATCTCCACCACCTCTTAGCCTTCCACGCTATGACCCGAATTAGATATCTCTTCTCAAGAAGATCGGTGGTATCTTCAAGAGAAAACCCAACTCGAAACTCTAAGGAACTAGAAGAGGAAGAGAGAAGAGAGCAGTGCAACTATTGCACAAAAAAGGAGGGACGTTTTTCACTATAATATGATGGACATCCAAGAGGGATGTGTTCCCTAATATAATCTCTCAAGTATCCTCTTTTCTTAATTGAAATAGAAGTCTTACTTTCACAACAATTAGTAAGTATACTATTACCACTATTAGAAGTCCTACTTCAAATAGAAATAGTAACTTTCTAATTCCTTCCTTTTAGAGTTCAAATAGGATTTGTATCTTTCTAATAACTTGGGCTAGCGTGGGGACCACTAGGGATTCCATAGAAAGCTGGCTCCAACTGGGACACGCGACCCCACATCTCATGTGCAATCCGGGCCCACAGTTAATTGCAAATAACACCACTATATAAATGCAATTGCACTCTAGTCTTAGGAATAAATTACAATGAAGACCCTAAACTTCCCGATTACCACAAGTAGGCCCCTCTATCAATATCCACGGATCAATTGGAATAAATCTGTCTCTTCAAATATTAGTTCAACATCTTATTATCCTGAGCCCCAATTAATCACTATGATCATCAGTACCATCCAATTAACTCTTAATCGAGATGGGTGCGCACTTACTAATGACAAATCCATTAATTAGAACAAGGGGATAATAGAGATAGATTCCATCTTGATCATTCAATGTTCCCACAGTCCTACTACCACATACCCAAGACACCGAGGTGTTGACCTATAGTTTGCCTCACTCATTGGTGACTCAAAGCAAATGAATAGATAGAAACTTGAGTTCATCAGTGTCTCAGGATTGAGAGCCTATTGCTAGGGAATTATGAGAGCAAACCTTATTATTGAGACGGAATCCCATAAGGTGCTTCTCATGGTCCTTCAATACATCCAATGTACCAGCACATTGATCCAGAATCTTCCATTCTGATGATCGAGACAAATCACACTATCTCATAGTGATCAAAGTGTTGCAACCTTATCAGATGAGATGCCCAGTCTCATCACTGGTTGTGAAGATATTTTAAGTATAAGATTTGTGACATATATCTCCCGTGTGTGGATCTCATCCATACACATATATCACATCTAATATACTAATGGAACCCGGTTCAACTCATGAACCATTATGTCATATGTATTGGTCATGTGCATAAAGTAATAAAACAACATTCATCTCGTGAAAGAAAGGCATGATTTTATTGATAAATAAAGAAATTAATCAATTTATGACATCAACTAATGGATTGAGTCCATACAATCTAACAACAATACGACATGATATATTGTCCATTTTGAAGTATTCGTGCATCATAGATTCCACGTTTGAAGTCAACACATGAATTCCTAAACAAGTAATAGCAACTTTTTTCATTTCTCTTTTTGAAGAATTGTAAAGCATTTACTGATATGAAATGGGGATACAAGATGTACCAAAACTTCAACATGATAATGATGAAAGGGAAAAAAAACTAACGCATTAAATAATCAATTCGCCTTGTACATTGGAATTCCTATTCACTAGATTAAAAGATGTACCCCTCCTCCATGCTTGAATTTGTCTTGCTTATTACAGCAGAATCAGAAAAGCAGAGTATGTCCACACCATTTAACACAAAAGTTTTGCTTCATTGGAGTCCCCTTCTAACATTCCCGGGCGCAAAGAACACGCTTTGACCAGCCTAAAGCCTTCTCCGACGGTGAAAATCTAATAGGGATTAATTAATGTTCACAATTCCTAGAAGATTTGACTAGACAATAAAATATCCCTATTGTAGTAGGAATTAGTCAAACTTTACTTCCCTTGCCAGCCATCTTGTAATATTTAACTCTGACCAGAAGATATTGACATTCAAAGGGACGTTACTAAGAAGCCAATCATTCCAAATCACTATATCAGTTCGGTAAGTAGGTCACCTACTTAGAAAGGACCAGAATGTGAAATTAAGGTTACCTCTAGCCTGGCCTGTAACTAGAAATTGGATGTCACCACTTTGGATGGGCTTGGGTTTTTCAACCATTTTACTTTAAGGGCCACCTAATTAAAGGGTGTAAGAATCAGACTTGGAAACATTTTCCTCCTAACAATTTCGTCACCCAACCCAATTCTCCCATTTTGTATCTCACAAAACCATAGGATTGATTAGTGAGATATTCAGATGGCAAAAAATAAGTCCCACTATCTCATCAGAATTTACATTGCAGCACTCAAGGGGGTGTTTGGCATTGTGCCATTCGGTTGTTCCCATGTTCCCATGATATGAGGCTGCAGAAAATATGTTTGGAAAGTGCAAATGAATGTTTCAAATTTTGATCTCACCGGAAGTCATCTAAAAATCTTAACCCGTCGGCAGAAGAAACTTGAACAAAAATACTTTATTTTTTTTTTTTAAGAAACAACTTGTTGAAAGAGTTGTTTCCTACTTACCTCTTACCTTTTAAAGAATGCAATTTTAAGACTCCAAATCCTCTCACTTATCCAAAAGGTAGGCCCCATGTTCACAATCTCAAAGAAAATGGTCCCACTTTGTAATTCCTAAAGGTGGATCACATGGTCACAATCACAATAGGTAGGCCCATATTATCCTATAACGCTAGAATCACATTATGAATCCTATGAATGTGGGGCCCACATCCTAATTTCTAAAAGGTGGGCGCACGTTGTAATTTCTAAAGGCGGGTCCCGTGTCCACAATCATAGAAAATGTGGCCCCACTTTATAATTCTTAAAGGTGGTCATATGGTTACAATCACAAAAGGTAGTGCCACATTGTAAATCCTATGAATGTGGCCACATATTCTAATTTTTAAATGTTGGTCCTGTTTATAATCAACAAAAAGATGGCCCTACAATAAAATTTCTAAAAAGATGGGCCCACATTGTAAATTCTATGAATGTGCACCCACATTCTAATTTCTAAAGATAGGTACCACATCGTAATTTCTAAAGGTGGGTCTTGTGTCCACAGTCACAAAAAATGTAGCTCCAATTTGTAATTCTTAATTGTGGGCCACATGGTCATCATCAGAAAAGGTTGTAAATCCGTTGAATGTGGGCCTTATATTCTAATTTCTAAAGGTTTGCACCATGTTGTAATTTCTAAAGGTGGGTCCCATATTTACATTCACATAAAGGTGACCCCACATTATAATTCCTATAAAGGCGGGCCCACATTATAAATCCTATAAATATGGGCCCCATGTCCTAATTTTTAAAGGTGGATACTACGTTATAATTTCTACAGGTGGGTCTCATGTATGAAAATGATAGAGTGCCACAAACAATAAAAGGTGGGTCCCACATTGTAAATCCTATAATTCTCTTGCTTCAGCTTCTTGGAGCAAAACTTTTATAATGTTACCAAGTTCTGTACAGCATATTCTCAACAAAGTAACTTAATATAACCTTGCCAAACAAGTTCTCCAGAGTATAGTCTCGTACAACCCAATATCAGCACAAAATTGGGAACACCACGAGAACGATGCCAAATGGGTCCCAAGTTACTAACAAATACACCCAAAATGCCAAAGCATCAGAGTTGCAGCAAATTAACTACTTAACCATCCCCCCCGGGGGAACACCGTCCAGATTCAAAACATGCACTCGCACAAGACGTAGCTTGGGGCCTTTTTTACCTATCCACATGCACCTGCACACTCAACACAGCATGGGGCCTTTTTTATTTTTGCCCTACACAGATTCGAACCCGGAACGTGTTAGCTCTGATACCATCTCAAGTTGCTAACAAATACACGGATGCAGGCCCTAGGGTTAGGGCTTGTACGGGAGTTCTCAAAACACAATTGGTGCCAAAGCACGTGTCCGAAGACACAATAAATCTCAACAAGAAGATAAACGAGGACCCACCTCAATGGGAAAACCCAATTTTCATTAATCAACTATCCGAAAATAATCATTTACAATGCCATATAAATAGTAAAAGAAGACTTAGGCCTAAGAAACCTAATTAAACTGGGAAACAAAATAATATTGGAAACCTAATCCTAAATACAAATCATCAAATAAAACTAGTAACTAATAAAAATTAAATAAATAGAAAAATTCCTTAATATATTTGGGCCCTACACATGAGGCCGAGGTCCATCTACATCATTCTGCCCGGCTCGAGTTTGATAAAAGTCCACCCGGGTTGAATATCAATATCGCGAACTTCCGATTTCTTGGTCAATCTGCAGCTTCCGTGTACAGCTTCATGTATAGCAACTTGTGATGGCAGAAAATTGTGTTGATGTGCAATTGAACCATTAGATGCCTTACTTGTAGAACCTGCACCATTAAATCATAATCTCTGACTATCCGCCGTTGTTCATCTCCAAATTGCCAATGTTGATCCCTTAATACAAAATCAATGTGAGAATTACTGTGGGGAGTTTTAACAACTGATGCTTCTTCCCTAGCTGCCTGTATGTATATTATCAATACCCATAGAAGTGTCTTTCTCTGGCTTCACCATATGAATATCTTCTTCCACTGGTTTTTAAACATGATTTTCCATTAATGGTGATGACCTTTCATCTTGAGGCGTAACTTTTTCTAGAGAAGACTACTCTAGCATGTGTTCCACATGAATTTCTTCCCAATATGCCTCATGAATGGTTGTATAATCATTCATTCTCTCCACTATATATAGTCTTAAGCCTCTTACAAAACTAATTAAATCATGTTCATCATCCTCCATTCCACATGCATCTTAGATCCTTGAAAATTGTTTGATTATTCAAGAACGAATTCAAGAACAAACAATTCTTCTTGTTTCAAAGCAAGACATTACGTAAAATAGACTTCATTCTCAACATACCATATTCCATATTTACGCACATATCTAGTTCTTTTAAGGGCATTATAGAACGTACTGATATGGAATTTCATATTGGATGTATGAATGGACCGCCCCTTTCTGTAGATCCGCTCGTTCTGAAGATATTGGCAAAAATGGATTTGAAATCCGACCCTTGATTGCTTTGATATTGCAGAAACAATATGGGCCCTTGATTGGTCAAATCTAAGCGTTGACTAGATCTGTAGAAGTTAGCATTGTTCCTGAGTTTACTCAACTGCAGAGCTTGGGCCTCTTTCAATTGCAAGTGGGACAGAACTAATCTCACTTGACCCCCACAAATTTAGATAAAGACCTGGGCGGAGTCCTGGGCTTGATTTAATGGGCAAGACTACATATGTCATAAGTGTGGGACACGTGCAAATGGAGAAAAAACCCTCCGTTTCTTCTCTGGTACTATTACGAAACAAGAAGCTTCTCTTCTTCTCTGCGTTGGACTTCAAAGAAGGGAGTGTTAAACAGGCCCAAGGCCCAATAGACACACCAGCCCAGCAACTAATCTCACGTGGATTTGAGTTGTAATACAACTGTACATATGTCCTTATTTCCTTTATTGATTGCTTTCTAAACATAGATTAGGGATTGATGTAATTAGTTGGTTTCCTTTCTTAGAGCCTTGATTGAGGCATGTAAACATCTATTTATTGATGATCGACCTCCAGAGTTGGGGGGATGAAATACAAACAGTTTTCAAGTTCTATCGTTACATTCTGATGGTTTGGAATTATGAGAATGACATGGTATCAGAGCCAGACTCAAGAAATTCTTGTTTCTTAATCTTGTATACCATCAAGGCAACAAGGACATAGAGAAATCAATCTCTATTGAAGATCGACAGATCCCAGATTTGTTTTCACAGAATCCAGACACTGCAGCAGTGTCATCTTAGTGGTGGCCCACCTTTGATCATCAAACCAACATCAACAATCTTCACAGACATGGTCGCCTGGTCTTCCTAAGAATATTAGAGATTTTTTCAGAATTTTTCGGCACTTTCAGGTTGGTGATTTGCTCATTCTCGAGGTTGTCCAGTTTTTTTTAACTGTTTCCATCGAGACCGTCCAGTATCTTTGATCTGTGGGGGAATTAGTTCATTCTTTTTTCATTAGAAGCTAGCCTACTGTGCTTCCTAAGATCTGTGATCTGATCGCTGTTCCGATCCTTCAGTGGGGCCCACGTTGCAGATCTTCAGGGAAAATCAAGGTCGTCTGGGATATTTTTTGGCCAGATTTTTTTTCTGAGTTGAGTTTTTCTCTTCCCTGCTTCATCGGATCTTTTCCACTATACAAGAGAGTTTTGCTATACCTTTTAAGCCTTTCTCTCTTCTCTGTTGCTGTTTTTTTTCCTGTATTTTCCCTGATTCCATCAGTTTTGGCCCATATCAATTCGAGATGGAAAAATCTGAAGTTACCTTAGTCAGATTCACGGGAAAGAACTACCCTGCTTGGTCCTTTCAGTTCCAAATATATCTGGAAGCTAAGGAATTGTGGGGCTATATTTCTGGAGCTGACCCTAAACCTACAGAAGATGATAAGAAGATCGCTTCTTGGCATACCAAAGATGCCAAAATCAAATCATGGATACTGGGATCGGTCGAACCCCATCTAATTATGAATCTCAAACCGTACCCAACATCCAAAGCCATGTGGGGATATCTGAAGAAAGTGTACCATCAAGATAACTCCGCACGTCAATTTCATCTTGAATGTGCGATTGCTGAATATGCACAGGGGACCTTGTCTATCCAAGACTACTATTCCGGCTTCCGTACGCTATGGTCAGAATATGATAGTATTAAATATGTAGATGTGGCTGACAATGTTTTGACCGTTATTCAAGATCTTCAGGCCTCTAGTCAAAGGGATCAATTTTTGATGAAACTGCGTACTGAATATGAAAGTGTCCGATCTGCTCTGATGAATCGGACCCCATTACCTTCTTTAGATGTATGCTTGAATGAGCTCCTTCGCGAGGAACAGCGCATTGAAACATCCGCTCATATGGCTCAACATAAGACTGAGACCTATTCCGTCGCCTTCTCCGCTAATAAGGCTTCTCAGCCTCCGCCTCGTGACTTGAGTAAAACGCAGTGTTACTGTTGTCAAAAATTTGGGCACATTGCCACTCAGTGCAAACAGAAGGTTTGCAGTTATTGTAAAAAGTCGGGACATATCATCTCTGAATGTCGCCGCCGCCCACAACGTCCATCTCCACAGTATCAGAATCCTCCATATCAGACTCCACAGTCTCCAACTCCGGCTCTGCATGCTTATGTTGCTTCATCCGTGATGCCAACTCCTACACCCGCACCCTCACAGCCTGGGCCCTCATCTTCTCTCTCTTGAATTAGTCCAGCAAATGATTGTCAATGCCCTCTCTGCTTTTGGTCTCTCAGGTATGTCCCCTCCATCTTCTACTTGGTTCCTTGATTCCGGGGCAACAAATCATATGACGTATTCCCATGCATCCCTCTCCAATATGGCACCATACAATGGCAAACTTCAGATACAAACTGCTAACGGCGACAATGTACCCATTACTGCTCTCGGAGATATTCCTGGTCCCATTCCTTTGAACAATGTTTACCTTTGTCCCAATTTAACTTCAAACCTATTGTCAGTTGGACAACTTGTTGAAAATAATTGTAACATCTCTCTCTTCTTCTGGTTGTATTGTGCAGGACCAAATGTCAGGGAAGGAGATCGCGAGGGGGCCTAAGTGTGGGCGCTTGTTTCCGCTGGATTTTTCTAAGTTTTCTAAGGATAAATTTGACAGTGATGTGTTTTGTTTTTCTATTAGAGATAATTGCCAATTGTGGCATAATAGACTTGGCCACCCTAATTCCAAAGTTTTGTCCATTATGTTAAATTCTGGTTTATTAAATAAACATAGTGGTTTATCTTCTTGTGTGCCTTTTGATTATGCTACTTGCAAAATGGGAAAGAGCAAAACTCTTCCTTTTTCTCTCTCCAATTCCCACAGCACTCAGTGTTTTGATTTAATTCATAGCGATGTCTGGGGCATTGCTCCAGCTCTTTCTCATGCTCACTATAAATACTTTGTGACTTTTATTGATGATTTCAGTCGGTTCACTTGGGTTTATTTTCTACATTCCAAATCTGATGTTTTTCATGTTTTTAAACTTTTTTTGGTTTATGTTGAGACTCAATTTTCCACATGCATTAAAACCTTGTGTTCGGATTCGGGCGGGGAATATGTGTCCTCTGATTTTCAACAGTTTCTGCAAACCAAAGGCATTATTTCTCAAAGAACTTGTCCGTATACTCCACAGCAGAATGGAGTCGCTGAAAGGAAAAATAGACATCTCCTTGATGTCACTCGTACCCTTCTTCTCGAATCATCGGTTCCTACCCGGTTTTGGGTTGAGGCATTAGCTACTGCTGCTCACCTTATCAATCGTATGCCCTCATCCTCTATTGACAATCAGAGCCCATATTACCGCCTGTACAAGACATCTCCATCCTATGATGATCTTCATGCTTTTGGCTCCCATTGCTTTGTGCATTTACCTCCTCCTGAAAGGACCAAACTAACCGCTCAATCCGCTCAGTGTGTTTTTTTAGGTTATGCACCATTTCAGAAAGGGTTCCTTTGCTATGATCCCAACATTCGTCGTATCCGTACCTCAAGGAATGTCGTGTTTTTTGAACGCAAGTATTTTTTTCAACACCATATTGATCCCCCGGACTCCTCATCAGTTTCCTTACCTGGTTTTTCTGACACCAAGTCTATTGTTCGCTTTAATCCTAACTTTGTGTATCACAGACGGACTACAGAAGCGCCTACAGGCGACCCCCCTCCTGATCTTCCTCCGGCACTTGGTCCCAATTCATTGCGCCGCTCCACTCGCATTTCAGTTCCACCAGACCGTTATGGGTTCTCTCATACTTCCTTAGTGGCCACGTTGTCATCCTCTTCCATCCCACAATCCTATTCTCAAGCTGTGCAGCACCAATGTTGGAACAAGGCCATGCAAGATGAATTGGAGGCTTTAGAACAAAACCATACGTGGGATGTTATTCCGTCTCCTGTGGGTGTGAAACCAATTGGTTGTAAGTGGATTTTTTCTCTCAAATTAAAATCAGATGGCACATTAGATCGATATAAGGCGCGTCTTGTCGCACTTGGAAATCGGCAAGAATATGGCATTGATTATGATGAAACTTTTGCACCGGTTACCAAGATGACCACCGTACGCACCATTCTTGCTGTTGCTGCCTCTCAGTCTTGGCCTCTATATCAGATGGATGTCAAAAATGCATTTCTTTATGGTGATCTCAAAGAAAATGTTTATATGCGTCTCCCTCAGGGGTATTCTTCTGACAGAGGTATGGTTGCCAAACTCCGTCGCTCCCTCTATGGACTGAAACAAGCTCCTCGTGCCTGGTTTGAAAAGTTTCAAGATGCTCCTCCGCTTGGATTTTTTTCCAAGTCCATATGATCCTTCCATGTTTTTACATCATGCTCCGTCCGGGATAACTGTGCTACTTGTCTATGTTGATGACATCGTCATTACTGGTCCTAATGCCAAAATGATACAGGAACTCCAAGCTTCTCTTAGTGCGACTTTTCACATGAAGGATCTCGGTCCTTTAAACTATTTCCTTGGTCTTGAAGTTCATCAATCGCCTAAGGGTATCATTCTAAATCAGCACAAATATACTGTTGATCTCATAGACTTGGCTGACCTTACTTCTTCAGCTCTCGTCGATACGCCGGTCGAACTGAATGTCAAACTCAGTCGCGAGGAGGGTGACTTGCTTCCTGATCCTACTGCTTATCGCCAGTTAGTTGGGAGTTTAATCTATCTCACGATCACTCGTCCTGATATCTCCTATGCAGTCAACCTCATGAGTCAGTTCATGATTGCTCCCCGTCATCTTCATATGGCTGTTGTTCACCGCATCATTCGATACCTTATTCGCACATCGACTCGCGGGTTGTTTTTTCCATCGAACAATCCTATCTCTCTTCGAGCTTATTCAGATGCCGATTGGGCAGGTTGTCCGGATACTCGCCGCTCGACCACTGGCTGGTGCATGTTTTTGGGTAATAGCCTGATTTCTTGGAAATGCAAGAAGAATGAAAAAGTTTCAAAATCATCTACTGAAGCTGAATACCGCGCCATGTCTGCAGCGTGCTCCGAAATTCTTTGGCTCCGAGGTCTTCTTTCAGATATTGGGTTTCCCCCAGCCGCTGCTACCCCACTCTATATGCTAATAACACAAGTGCAATTAGGATTACTAAAAATCCTATTTTCCATGAACGGACTAAACACATCGAGATTGATTGTCACTTCATCCGTGATGAATTAAAGCGTGATGTGATCCGCCTTCCGCATGTCTCCACTGAGTTACAACTTGCTGATATTCTTACTGAAGGTCTTCCTCGCCCACGCTACCAGTTCTTGGTTGGCAAATTGATGCTTGTTGACTCTCCCACATCAATTTGAGAGGGGGTGTTAAACAGGCCCAAGGCCCAATAGACACACCAGCCCAGCAACTAATCTCACGTGGATTTGAGTTTAATACAACTGTACATATGTCCTTATTTCCTTTATTGATTGCTTTCTAAACATAGATTAGGGATTGATGTAATTAGTTGGTTTCCTTTCTTAGAGCCTTGATTGAGGCATGTAAACATCTATTTATTGATGATCGACCTCCAGAGATGGGGGGATGAAATACAAACAGTTTTCAAGTTCTACGTTACATTCTGATGGTTTGGAATTATGAGAATGACAGGGAGGAGAGTTGATGTTTGGTGAAGACGACAGAAGGACGTCGGCGAAGGACTGGTGCTACGAGGTGGTTGTCGTGGGGCTTCTAACGATGGTGCTACTGCAAGCAACCATAACAATCTCCGATGTAGAGGCTGGTGTTGGAGCTCTGTTGAGCTTTAACAATAACGATGATGGTTGGCACGCGTGAAGCTCAGGAGTTCCAATGGTGCAAGGTATGCCCCTCTTCACAGATCCTTCTCTTTCTTCTTGAACTCTGCTCTCTTCTCTGCTTCTCTCTCTATTTTTTCTTTCAATCTGGGTTAGAGTTTTGGACGGGAAGAGTCGGCGATGGGCTGGGTTTTGGTTTGGGCCTGGATTGGTGGTGGACGAGTAGGGATAACTAGACTAGGGTGGGTTTTGGAACAGTGGGGAGGGAAAAGTGGAGGTTTTGGCAAGATGAGGTGCTTGATTCGGGTGTTTGGGTCTGACAGAAAGGTGGGGTATCATTGAAGTGGCTGACGGGAAGGGTGGGGTTTATGGGTCTCGGTTGCAAGGTTTGGGGTTTTTGAATGTGCTGGGATTGCGGTGTTGCTGGGATTGGGGGATTAGGAATGGCAGGGCTTTTGGTTGAGATGGGATGGTTCCGGATGATGTTTAGGGTTTTGGCAAAGGGTTGGTTGGGATTTGGATTGGTGTTGGGGAACGGGTCGTGGGAAGGTGGTGGGGTTGTTGAGGATGGGAGCAGGGAACTGATAGAATGGATGGTGAGGATGGGTAGGGGTAATAACGCCCACCGATCGAGGATCGTTCGTCTTTGACCAATTAATGCAGAGACGATGACAACTGGACTCTTGCTTGTGGGTCAGGTTCTTGTAACCAAACCTGATCCGAACTCGAACTCAGTCCAAACTGAAACTGGCCCAATCCTTGGATCAAGCACGTGGCATGAGTCTTCTTCTTGGCTTGTGTGTCGAAGGAAAGAAAGAAAAGGGTGATGGACCCTATTCACTCCTCCTGCAACGATGAATAGGGAGAAGAGTCTCACTTGTTGCTTCGTCGAAGAGGAGAGCTAGTCGCAGAGGAAGATAGAGGGCCTGCGGTGGTGCCAGGTATGCCTTACTAACTCAGATCTCCTCCTTCATTTTCTTCTTTTTTCTCCTAAGTGGTTTTGGAAAGAAGAAGGGATGAAGGGGCTGGTCCGGGATTGGTTAGGTACTGGCTAGATTCATTTAGACCTAGGATCTCGATTTGAGGGAAGATGCAGACCCTAGGGTTTAGGGCTTGCGTGGAAAGGGATGTGCAGGCTGGGTTACTAGAGGAGGTCAGGCGAGGGGGCTGGTTTTGCTGGGATAAGGGTTTTGTGGCTGAGATCCTATACAATCGACATGCAAAACTTCACCCCCCCCCCCCCCCCCCGCTTTTTTTTTTTTTTTTTTGTGGCAGTGGGAATATAGTGGATTCTAAGGTAGTGGATGGAACGGGGATGGATTATGGATTCGACGAGGGATTGGTTTCGGAAAGGGAAGGGAAGGGCTCTCTGGATGGCTAAGATGGAATGGTAGGGGATAGGCTCCAGTCGGCGATGGATTGGAGATTGGCGATTGGAACAATATGGATCTTCATCTGTAATACCCCGGGCCCAATATAAGGGCTAGATTATTTTCTAATATTTAATATTTAATTATTTTGATTTTACTTAGAATTATTGGGACCCATAGTTTGATGGGAGGAATTCGAATGGGACTTGTGTTGGTTATACCATAGACTCCTGGTAAGTTAGGAATAGGATTGGCATGTGAGAAAGAAATAATAAAATTAGGAAGAGGACTTTGGAAAGGATTCTAACTTCTAGCTTTTGTATTTTGATCGACCCCAAGCCTCTCTCAAGCTATTCTCTCTCTCTCTCTCTTTTCTATTTTCTTTTCCATCAAGCCATAACAGGTGAGTAGAGATTATGATCTAATTGTGTATGATTCTATATTTCTGGTTTTTGCACTTGTATACCTTTGATTTCTCTATTTATGTTAAGATATTGCATATAGATGGTTATCCAATGTTTTTCTTTCAAGTTTTGTAGATTGCTACAGTATCTGTCGACCATGGCAGCCCTTGTTTGAGTTTGAAACCTTTCTTTTAATATCTCGAAACATGTAAAACTATGTATCATTGTTGTAGGATCATTGAGTACCCTTTCCAACACAAATCTACCAAAAAATGGAGAAGAATCAGATCTGAAATAGGAAATTCCAGAATACAGGTCGTCTAGAACTGGTTTCACGTCTTGGACTGTGGGGCCCATGTCGGCCACAGGATGACAGATCTGCACCGTGGATCTAATAGTAGATTCATGGGTGACCCAGTTTGGCCCAGTTTCCAGTTGCCTCAAAAACAGATAGCGGGAATCCTTTTGGTTGAAGACTAATTGACGACATACCCTAGTGGGACCCCCTGGCCCACCTAATCAGAGATCAAGTCCACTCAATGGATAAAGGAATGATGGGGGCGACCATGTTTGTAAGGGTGATCTTGGCATTTTAATCAGTGGGGCCCAGTATCCTAGCATCCATGCTACATCAGGCGTGGAGCTTAACTTCTGGAACTAGGTTCTGTTATGTATGGCGGGGGGCATTTTTGTCCTAGATGTATATTAGGAGAGAGATCTCTGGTTATAAAATATTAAGTGTAGTTTGAGTGTGATCTTGCCCATGAGGTTTTGTAAGTTGGAAAAAAGCGCATGTGTGTGGGCGTTTTGACTGGCCCTGGTATGGAAAAGGGGAGAAAACCCTTGTGACAGCACAGTGTTTTGTTAGGTTATTTATTACCTTGCCTCATTAGTTTTTGAGAATTAGAATAAAAAGGCCCTGGTTGTTTTATAAACTCAAATTAGCCCCTTTGGCCTATTTTATAAAGAATTGAATTTGGAAAATGTTATAGATGGAATCCTAAGTTCTCTGAAATTGCAAAGAAAGGCTTGTTATTCACTGTTATTATTTGCAAATTGTTTAAATTGTTTCCTTTAGTTCTTGATTTGTCAAATCTGCATTTTGGACCCCGTTATTTGATTTAATGGTGACTTGAATTATGTATGCGGATTGATATGCTTATGTCTTTGTTATTTGGGGATCTCACATGGTAGATTGTGTGGTTTGTACATGTATATGTCGTGGTCAAGTTGGTAATTGAATATTTTTGTCAGGCCCCACCCTATACGCATGCATGATATTGTCTGCTTTGGCTCACATGCCTCACGGTTTTGCTTCTGATGGGCCTAAACCCACCAAAAGGCCTCATGCAAGGTAAGGGTTTAAGCTCTACATATAATCCCATTCACTTTCCTCTCTATAGTCGATGTGGGACTCCAAGGCCTCATGCACATTCCACCCCACTTAGGCCTGCACGTCCCTGAGTAATAGCCTGCCAGTCCCTGTAGCCCCGTCAACCCTCTTGGCCGGTCCATATGGAAACCCACCCACTGGGCCAAAGCAGACAATGTCATACATGGGTATGGGGTGGGGCGTTACAATTTTCCTCAAAACTGTAAAGGGTGAGTTATGTAAGTGACCTCTCTCATCTCGTACACTAATTTTGATTCGGACTGGGGCAAATTAAATTCAAATAATTTGAGAAGGGGTAGATTATGGAATTCACCCATTGCTAATGTTTAGGACATGCTAAATATCATATTTTTTATGAGATAAATTTGCTATTTGATTGGAAAACTGAGATACGATGACTTTGTTTTGAGAAACCTTTTGGACACCTCTAGACCACGAGCATGTATGGCCGAGTTTGTGAGGATTGTTGATGTTGGACCTTTTTGGGAAAGGTCGGTTTTTGGGTACCAGTTTGCTGGTTTTGGACCTTGGTGGTGGATTTTATTTTGGACCTTGGTGGTCGATTTTGGTTGGGACAAAAAAGAATGATTTCGAGATGTGCAGGAATGAGTTTTGGGAACTCTGTGTACATGTGATATCTTTGCGAAACCAGAACTTTGGGCTAGTGCTATCAAGTGGTTAGGAGGTTGTCGTTTGTTTGACCCGATTCCAACCTTGACTTGAATGAGACTTTGGTTGTTACTTTAATTTGTTGTGTAATCCTATCTAAGTATATGTTTAAATGCACAAATAGATTAGAATATATATTCACTCAGTTGTACTAATATTTTGTGGATTTGCCCCAATCCAGGTAACCAGAACTTAGCGACTTAGGAAAATCTTGGTAACCGGGAGATAAACTTTGAGATGCGTACTTGAACGTCGAAGCCACATAGATGGAGAAGAATTAGATTTAATAAATTGTTTAGATTATTTCATTTGGAAAACATTGCAGTCATTTTTTTTATTCGTCAATGTTATATTTGTTTATTAGATTTGCACTTTTAATACAAGTTGTTTTAAGCTAGTAAATGCTTAATCTTTATCTAATCTTTAATTAACCGATGTGTATAATGCTTACGAGTCTCGGCACGAAATTCGAAGGTCCCCGGATTCCGGATCGTCACACTCTGATACCAATTGATGCATGCCCTAGGGTTAGTGTAAGATCCCGGTCCCACTAATTATTTTTATTCTATTTTAATTAGAATATTATTATTATTATTTTAATTAAATGCATTTTAGTTATTTAAGTGGTTAGGATTAAGTATGGCACACGTTAGATTAGACGCATGGATTGGTGAGTTAGGTTAATGGGAACGTGACTTGACCCGCAGTTTTGACTCAATGACTTAAGCTCGAGGAATATTCCCTCTCTTAACCTAATCCCTATTTTACGAACGCAGGTCTTATCCCTCCCCACTTATCTCTGCAACTCCTCCCGTCTCTTTTCATCTTCTTCCTCTTTCAACTTCCCAAGCCTTTGCAACTTTAGGATCCAGCCATCGAAATCAAGATTAGAGGATATCATCATTCTTGGCCCGACTTTCTTATCACAGGTAACCATCTCCTCAAAACATTAGGAGTAGATCTGTACTCTTAGGTTACATTCTTAATCTTTCCAATGTTAGGTTTTGGGTAGGAATACAATGGATCTGTTCATCTGAGCATTTCTATCCCATCTTCTATGTCAGATTGGTGTATTAATTGTGATCAAGCGCCGTGGTAATCTCAGATTGGGTATCGGTTAGGATCTGTTGCATTTTCTTCAAACCCCGGTGAAAGGCAAATACATTATCGTGATTTGATATTGAATATGTGTTTTGATCTTTGATTCCTATCTAATGCATATATGTTTGTTTAATTGCCCTTTTCTAAATGATAATGGTAGATTAAGGATTTTGAATGATGTTTGGGTTAATTGGTGATTTAGGAATGGAAATGTGGATTCCTCTTCTAATAAATGTGATTCATATGTACTTTGGTTGGATTGGAACTCTTTTTCGGAAAAGGGAGGAACATGGATGAAAAGGGGAAAAACCCCAAATTTCTGTGATTGCACGAACTGGCCAACGAACTGAACGTCAAACGTTCAAACGTTGCCATTGAACGTTCGAACGTTCGAGTTCAGGCTCGTCTAGGCCAAAGGGGCAAAAGCATCAAACGTTCGAATGTACCACATGAACGTTTGACTTTTCTCGCCCTGAGCCAAAAATCCGAGACCCTGAACGTACGAACATTGGTCTCGTGCGTTCGAACGTTCAGTGTACTTGGGCAATGTATAATCCTTTTTGCACTATTTTGGCTCTGTATCATTTGGGGATTTATGGTATCGTGTGTGGGACTTCTTATGGATTTTATAACCTTAAATTATCTACCTGGACTTGATAAAAGAACCGTCTTTGGGCATACAGTATCTTATGGACGTAGGATTCAAATACCTGTTATGATTTTAATGAACTCTAGCAAGAAAGGGTCAATACATCTCTATTGGAAATCCTTCATTGGATCTATGCACCATGAATTTCGAGAGCTGTAACGTCCCTAGCTTACTAGCGGTTATTATTGTGTGTTAACGGGTAAAGGAATATATGTCTAACCTTATGATTGATTCTTATCTATGTCTTGACCTTCGAATGCATATCTTGATTTAGGTTATGTATTCCTTTAGATGTATACCCTATTATGTGTTATGGACCATGAGGTGGCTTAGCAAATTATGTATGATGATTCGATTATGATATGGAATATGGAATGACCAGCACTTCATTTTGACTTAGGATTTTTGTGTCGGAGCATTATTATTTCGGGTCTATTATGCATATATGTTTACGTTTATGTGGGTTATTTATGGACGACTACAGATCGATATATGGACGGTTGATCACCGATGTGACCATATCACTTATAATCCGTTTTGAATGTGAACAGGTTATCCTAATATTTTGATCGGTTTATGACCACCAACGTTATGGACGGGCTCTCCCGATTATGTAGGGTTGACCACCCACAACGGGGACACTTGTCTTCGTGTGAATCATATTGCTCCCTTTGTTTTATTTGGATTTATGTCATACGTTCATTCTTGTCGTTACCTTTATCATTGTTTTGTTATGATCTCACTTGTCTTTACTCGACTTGTTATCGTATTGAATTTCGAATAATGATCATGTTCTTGCTATTTACTTTGTAATATTTGGTGCATAGGTACCGAGCCCTACTTCACCGAGGAGACGGAAGAGGATCACGTTTGAGCCAACTAACAAATCCGAATGGGATGCTGGAGATGGCTTTCGAGCCGTTTGAGCCAGCAGGAGAGTGAACATCATCTTAGAAATTCCTTAGATGAACTTTCTTTTAATGATAAACCTCTCTTTAGTAATTGTTTAATTTATTCTACAACTTTAATTATTAATGTTTACTTGATGTTCATGTTGGATCTTATTTATGAACTTTGGATACCAATTGAATAAAGCTTCCGTTGCATTTAATGAAATTTATTTTGACTCACCACGGTTTGTTATGTGGGTCCACTTTTGGAAGCTTGTGTTGTATTAAACACATGAATTTGAATTTGATTTATTTTTCACGTTTTTCCCCAATTTATTATTTTGGGGACGTGACAGTTAGGTCTTGCATGGAACTGCTCCAAGCACACAATGGTTGCCGAAGCACGTGTCCGAAGACACAATAAATCTCCGTAGAAATGATAAATTAATCAACTTACCGAAAATAATCTGCAATGCCATATAAATAGTAAAAGAAGACTTAAGTCCTAAGAAACCTAATTAAACTAGAAAACTAAATAATATTGGAAACCTAATCCTAAATACAAATCATCAAATAAAATTAGTAATAAATAAATAGAAAAATTCCTAAATATGCTTGGACCCTGCACAAGTGACCTGAGGTCCATCTGCATCATACACCCAAAAAGCATACACGTTCAAGGTGATGCAAATTAACTACTTAACAACAGTTGCATTCCATTTGACATTCCATGGTGAGTATGCCATATATCTATAATCCATCGAAAGCAAGAATTATCTCCAACTCTTATAGTGAAAAACCAACGCATTCCTCTAAATACACACAATTGACAATTTTTAACCTATAGATGAAACTCTTGATACCAGTAACACCAAAAGTTAGTGAACAGCACAAGAATTTATATCAATAACCCACCTCAAAAGGAAAGCCGTTGGAATTCGGAACCCAACAAACAGACAGACCAAGCAGATAGATGGAAGTTACATGCCTCCAAGGGGTTTCAACCTCGTGACCTTTTGCTCTTATACCAGATCTGGATTAGATCTGATCACCAGATGTTCCCAACTCGAAGTATCAAGATGAGTAAGAATCTCTGATGATAAAGGCATAGTCGGTTCCCAAACAGACGCACAAAATCGAGCAAAATAAGCGATACCCAAATAAAGCTCAGAACAAAGCAGTCAACTATGGTCATCCAGCTGGATGGCTCATGATTTGAATGGTTGGGCCCAAGTACCTAATCAGAGATAAGGTCATGTGATGAGGCCTGAGAGGAATATCCGGTTGCAGTTTTGAAAAGAAAAGCTTCAAATCTACTGATTTGGACGGTCGAGATTAAAGGCAGTGCCAGAAATCACACAATTAGAAAACAGTGAAGATGGACTCCCTCTGCTGTGCAGAAAATCACAGAAAAATATCCAAAAGTCCTTTGACTCTTTGAGTATCAGGTGATCCTCTCTGTAGAAGAAGAGCAGAAATGATGATGATCAGGTGGCTCCTACAGTCTTGCAGTCACTTGTCTTTAAGGAAGAGAGTCCCAACAAAGAAGCCTCCTTGCTGCTGTCTTCAAAACAAGAGCCTAAGAATCTCTTCAGGCCTCATACGGTCATACCATGGAAAATATCAGAAAATCAAGAGAAAAATGGATTTGAATGATGAATCGTACTAATTAATCATACTAACTTCCTTGGCTCGTATCTTGTATTTATAGTATAGAGTATAGACCATCCTATGATTACATCCAATCACATCTAGATTCAAGTCTAAGGACTAAAGATAGAAAGCACAATGAGCAATCAATCTGTCAATGATGCAGATTAGATTACAGCAAATCTACAATCAGTCTTCTTGGATTAGCTTGACCCATTGGATTGGGCTGGACCTGTGTCTTGACAGAAACAACCTTAATCTTTTTGAGTCTAAAAAACATTAACATGTCATGAAAAGGATTTCAAAGTGGAAAGGCTCCCATCTACTTTTACCAATTCCATTCATTAAAGCGCCTTGACAATGAAGTTAGATGTGACTCAACAGAAATGGTTAAAATAAGGTTAGCACTGGCATTGCAATTTCCAACCTTTTCTGTTTTTAATGGTAACGCAATTTTATTAAAAGGAGCTATCCAGCTGAGAGACATATACTAATAATCTACAAGAGAATGGAAAAGAAAAAACCAACCAGCCAACACCCTACCAGAATTACAAAAGCAAATTAGAATTTTCTATAACCAAATATGCAAGTGCCAGGGCACAATTTGGGTTCCGAAGAACAATTACTCGAAGAAGAAACAGTCTCCAATAAAAAATCCACTCAAGGAATTATATTACTCAATCTAATCTCTGAGAAATAATTCTCTACAAAGCCATATAAATAGTAAAAGAAACTTAAACCCTAAGAAACAATCCTAATCAAACTAGGAAACAAGAAGCATAATAAATTAGAAATTCATTCTAATTATGTTCTTTGCTAAAAATAAAACTAATAACAATTAAAATTAGAATTTCATGGGTCCCACACGTGGCCCACGAGTCTTGTTGCAGTAACGTGGTATTGCTGCTGCATCATTCTCCCCGGGTTGGGAAAAGAGTTCGACCTCGAACTCGGCTCTTCTTCTTGATGTTACTTCTGTAGATAGTGTGCACTTAAAGCGCTTCCTTGGTGAGACAAGAACGTGACCCTTTCTTTGGTGGCATCGGTTTCAGAGGACGGAGTGTAACTTGCTTTTCACCATGCATAAATGTATGTGTTGTCGCGCATGTCATTAGTTCCATTCTTGCCATATATCCATAGTCAACCCAACAAGATATCACAACGATCCATGGGTACCACATTACACCAAACTATATCTGTATAATCTGCACCAATGGAAAAGGTAACTGGACATGCATATCGGACTTGCACTTCATCGCCTATCATTAACCATCTAGCAAAATAGGGACGATGATGCTTCCGAACTTTAAGCTGTAAGTGATTCACAAAAGCTTGAGATATAATATTCTGACAACTGCCTCCATCAATGACTACCATGCATTCCTGACCATTGACTGTTCCTTTTGAGCAGAAAATATTTTCACGCAACCATTTCTTTTCAGTAGTCGATGTAGTTTCTTGGATGACCATGAGAGACTCAAGACCCTCCTCAGGCAAAATATCCACCACTTCCTCTGTTTCATTCTCTTTAGGATCATCTGAACCATCTTTCACATCACTTTCATTCTCAATGAGGTGGATACATTTTGGACATTCTGCTGCACGATGCCCTTGTTGTTTACAATTAAAGCATGTGAGTCTATTTTGATCGTCGGGCTTGGTGAAAACTTTCTCCGATGACGTACTGGGTTTAGAACCTGCAATGGAGAAATTCTTCTGCATAACCCATTTAGCCGCATTAAGTTTTTGGGCTTGATGATTTGCAATTCCCTCGGCTTTGATAGCATGCTGAATAATCTCATCAACATTATCAATATGCTTGAACACGAGGATATCTTGAATGTCAAGCGTAAGCCCATTAAAGTATCGGTCAACTAATACCTCATCATCTTCATTCAAACCACAACGGGCTTGCATGGTCATAAACTCCTCAAAATATTCAACAACTGTCTTAGATCCTTGTTTCAAGTATTGAAAACGTGAACGGATATCTTTGGAGTAATTGATAGGCAAGAATTTTTGCTTCAACAAATTTTTCATCTTGGCCCAGGTGTCAATAGGGTCAATTCGCTGGTATCTCCTTTTCTTTTGCAACTCGGCCCACCATATCGCAGCATAATTGCGAAATCGAGTTGCCACCAGTGTAATCTTATGACCATCTGTCATTGGTTTATGTGCAAAAATATTTTCAACACACACTAACCAATCCAAGAATTCATTTGGCTTCAATTTTCCATCATATTCAGGAATCACGAGTTTAATGCCCAAATCGCGATTAACATTTACTATGTGTGGGTCTTGTTGATTCTGATTATGTCCTCCATCATCCCGATGATTATTTTCACGCCGATTAGTTTCCAAATTAGTTAATCGGGTCTCAATCCTTGCAAGAGTCTCTTGCATTTGAACCATCATGGCAGATAGTTGCCCAACGATTTCCCTCAAATCATCATCATTATAGGACTCCACTTCTACCTACTTCTTGGGAGGCATTTTTGTGCAAAGCAAATTTAAAATTTCTGACTGACCTGATGTGTAGATTTGCTCTTCACGATCAAGCTGGCGAAAACAGATCGAAAATCGGGCTTCAGATGGTCCCACAATCATGAAAAGAAATTATGGGCTTCTTTAACGAGTCAGATCTTCCGGTGGGCCAAGCTAGAAATTAGGCCCAACCTACTGTTTCACTGCTGCCTCGTTCTTTGTGCAATAGCAGAAAGAAAAGGTGGAAATCCTTTTTCCTTGTGTTCTGCGATGAAGTCGAAGAGGGAGAGGAAGTCTCTGTAGAAGATAGTATGGCTTCGGACTTTGGCCCACTTAGGCCCAGCCCACTGTATATAAAATCCCACATGTGGGATCATTGATTAGTAGATTAGATTTTGTTGCTAATTCCTTGTTGCTAATTTCCTTGTACTATTTCCTTATATAGTTTAGGAGATTCTTTCATTCCTTGATTTATTCTAAGATTGTAATCTTAACATACTTAGTGCCTTGATTAAGGTAACTTTTGATTATAAAATGGAACAGTCGATGATCAATTGATCATTGAGTTTTCTCCCCATATTGTTGTCGTCCTCCTCATCTCATGTCATCACAGACTCTCACAGAGTCTTACATGGTATCAGAGCACTGTGGGATATCTCCATCTCTCAGTTGCAATCCTTTCTCACGGATCTAGAAAGAGCATCTTTCTCTTTGTCGTCATGCTTCACTGTGCAGCGAGGAGATCAAGGTGGGCCACCATCAGATCATCAAGATAGCACCTACAACCACTACCACAGTGGTCGACCCTCTTCTCTAAGATTTATGGGCATTTTTTCAGGATTTTTAGCACATCAGAGGTAGGCCATCTACTGCCACTTGTGCTTTCACAGTTTTACAGGATAGTTTTCATCAGATCCATTCAATTTTGCGGATTTTCATCCGTTTGCCTTGCAACCTGATCTGGAAGTTAGGAAAAAGTCTCCTCCATAAGACTGTATTCTCTGATCAAAGGTCTGATCCCTCTGTGGGGCCCACGTGACCACTCCAGGACCAAAACAGTGGTCGTCTGGCACCTTTTTTCTACATTTTTTGGGTAATTTCTGCACTGTTGGGTTCGTTTCCTGTTTGGAGTTCATCCTCTTACTCCAGTTAGCCATCTGCACCAGAAATTCAGCCTTTCTTTCTGATTTTTGTTGTTTCGTCCTCTTCATCCCTCTCTGTCAGAGGGGTTTTTTTGGTTGGACATATTCTCTGTGATACATTCTACTGCCTTTTGAGATCATGGAAAAGTATGATGTGATTCCCGTTAAGTTTAATGGGCAAAATTATATGTCTTGGTCCTTCCACTTACGGAACTTTGTCGAAGGACAGGGCATTTTTGGTTATCTTGATGGATCGATAACCAAGCATCAGATTACAAGTACTACAGACTCAAAAGGTATAGCCACTTGGTCTAAAGAGAATGCGAAAGTCATCACTTGGATCCTTAACTCTATTGATCCTTCTCTAGCTGTGGCTCTTCAAGCCTACACCACAGCAGTTGATATGTGGGCTCATCTGAAGAAAGTTTACCATCAAACCAATAAAGCCCGGAAATTTCATCTAGATAGTGAAATTGCCAGATACAGTCAAGGGGATAAAACTGTGCAGGAATACTTTAATGGTTTCCTCACCTTATAGACTGAAAGGGATTCTATGCTGATCCAAACAGTCTCTTCTGGATTTCTGTCTGAAGCTCTCCAGTTACAAGAAGAAACTCATATTAGCCAGTTTCTTATGAATCTACGACCGGAATTTGAATCTGTTCGGTCTGCGCTAATGAATAGGGAGAATACTGCTAATCTTGATACTTGCTTCCAAGAAGTCCTTCGCGAAGAACTTCGTCTCACTTCACAGCGCACTATTCTAGAAGCACCCGAAGCACCCAAAGCCTTCCTTGCGCCTCTTCCTGATTCCTCTGCTCTTCTGGCAACTCCAAAGCAGCCTCAATGTTATGAATGCAAAGGCTTTGGACATATTGCCAAAAATTGTCGCAAGAAATTGGTTTGCAGATATTGCAAATGGACCGGTCATGTAATTGATGATTGTCGAAGCCTGCAACGACGGAATGAAACACAGCCTAAGAAGCCTCCCTCCAATATGCCAAAACAGAATGTTCCATCCGCATTTCAGGCTTAAGCCCCAATATCAGATACAGGCAGCACTTCCTCCGGGGCTATCTCCATGACTCATGCTCAAATTCAAGAACTGATCCAGAGCACAGTCACCTCTGCATATGCGTCTATGGGCTTCTCTGGTGGTCGGTATCAACCTCATTCTCATATAGCATCTCCTGCCTTTCATTCTTCTGCATCTCTTTCTTCTTCTATCACCTCTTCCACTTGGTTTTTAGATTCAGGAGCCTCCAATCATATGACATTTGTAGAACATAGCTTTACAGATTCCCACCTTTACCTTGGAAAAGAAAAAATTACCACCGCCAATGGTGATCAACTACCCATTTCTGGAGTTGGTACCATTACTTTATCTAGTGTCACTGGCCAGTCCATCACCCTTTCTAATGTCTATTTTGTTCCAAAATTATCAGCCAATTTACTTTCTGTAGGACAACTTATTGATGATGGCTATCTAGTTCACTTTTCTTCCTCTGGTTGTGTCATACAGGGGCGACAAACTGGGAAGGTGATTACGACGGGGAGTAAACATGGGCGCATGTTTTTGCTGGACATTGGACATCATTCCTTTTTTGCTTCTTCTTCTAATAATTTCAAAAACTTGTGGACGGTTTGGCATAAACGTCTTGGTCATGTGAACAATGCCTATTTAATTTCTTTGTTTAAACTTGGTTGTTTGGACTCTACAATTGATAATAAAATGATGTCTTCTTTATCTCAATCAAAATGTGTTGTTTAAGTAAAAGTCATATTTTGCCATTTTCTGTTCATAATTCTCGTGCATTAGAATCATTTGACATCATTCACACTGATGTTTGGGGCATTGCTCCTACCTTGAGTAGGGCAGGATTCAAGTACTATGTGACATTCATTGATGATCATTCCCAATATACTTGGATTTATTTCATGCGTTTAAAATCTGAAGTATTCTTTGTTTTTAAAAGATTCTATAACATGGTCCACACCCAATTTAAGAAAGATATCAAGATCCTTCGATCCGATTCTGGCGGAGAATACATGTCTCATGAATTCTCTGCTTTCTCTCTGATAAAGGAATTCTTCACCAAAAATCTTGTCCGCACACTCCGCAGCAGAATGGAGTTGCGGAAAGAAAGAACAGGCATATTCTTGAAACTGTTCGCACCCTTTTATTGGCATCCTTAGTTCCACCTGAATTTTGGTGTGATGCTGCCCAGACTGCAGTATATCTGCTCAATCGTCTTCCTAGTACTGTTCTAGGCAAGACTACTCCTTACGGAGTTCTCTTTGAACATCCTCCTTCATACTCTCACTTACGTGTGTTTGGTTGTCTGTGTTTTGTTCATCTTCCACCGACTGAACGCACTAAGCTATCTCCACAGGCTGCCAAATGCATCTTTCTTGGCTACAGTTCTGAACACAAAGGGTTCTTGTGTTATGACCGATTTGAAAAATGCATGCGAATTTCTCGAAACGTGATCTTCCTGGAACAAATTCCTTTCTTTTCCTTGCGTTTAGATCATCATCCTATTGCTGTGTCCTATTTGCCACAATTCCAGGAATCTGCTCCTGCCTTACCTGCTGTCCAGGTCTATGTCCGGTGTAACAAGGGTCCTCCTATGGTGCCTCCCTCTCCTGATCATCTCTCAGTGCAGCCTCCTGCTCCTACAGGCAATCATGCTTCTTCTGATAATATCCTCTCTCTGCGACGATCTAATCGTCCTTCTATTGCCCCTAACCACTATGGCTTTCCTGCTCTCTTTTCATCCTTAGATAGTGCTCATATACCCACTTCATATTCACAGGCCTCGAAGATTGCTTACTGGCAGGATGCTATGAATGAGGAATTACTCGCTCTCGAAGCAAATCAGACATGGGACTTGGTACCAGCTCCTGACGGAGCCTCTGTGATTGGCAGTAAATGGATATACTCCATCAAAGTTCACTCCGATGGGAGTCTTGATCGCTACAAAGCCCGATTGGTTGCGCAAGGATATAAACAGGAGTATGGAATTGATTATGAGGAGACATTTGCACCCGTGGCTAAAATGACCACAGTCCGTACTCTCCTCTGTGTCGCTGCAGCCCGCAATTGGCCTCTGTGGCAAATGGATGTCAAAAATGCCTTTCTCCATGGGGATTTGCGAGAAACAGTTTACTTAAAGCCTCCTCCAGGATATGCTTGTCCTCCTAAGCATGTTTGTAAGTTGCGAAAATCTTTGTATGGACTTAAGCAGGCTCCCAGGGCTTGGTTCGATAAGTTTCGGGCGGCGATTTTTCAAGCAGGATTTCGTCAGATGGTATGATTATCAGTGGTAATGATGATTTTGAGTCATTCGGATAGCTCTCTTACTTTCCTGTTAGTATATGTTGATGATATGATTATCAGTGGTAATGATAGTGCTAGCATTACGGAACTCAAACATCATCTCACTCGCCACTTCAGAATGAAGGATCTTGTCCTCTCACCTACTTTCTGGGGCTGGAGTTCTTGCGTAACAAATCTGGCATTCGGGTTCATCAGCGGAAATATGCTACAGATTTAATCACTTCGGCAAGACTCGATGATGCTCACACTTTTGATACACCTATGGAGTTAGTTGAACAACAAGATCAATGCGGATGATGGCCCTCCCCTGGATGATCCCTCTGTTTTCCGGAGGATAGTTGGTAGTTTGCTCTACTTAACTAGACTAGGCCGGATATTTCTCATGCCGTTCATACGGTTAGCCAGTTTGTGAGCAATCCTCACAAACCTCACCTTGTTGCTGCCTTGCGCATACTCCGCTATGTCAAAGGCACCCTTAATCATGGTCTCTTCTACTCTTCGGGCGCTTCTCTGCACTTATCTGCTTATGCGGATGCTGACTAGGCTGGTTGCCCCGATTCTTGGCGCTCTACCACTGGTTGGTGTATGTTTCTTGGGGAATCTTTGATTTCATGGAAGTGCAAGAAGCAAACCACAGTTTCAAAATCGTCTGCTGAGGCAAAATATCGGGCCATGTCATCTGCGAGTGCTGAAATCATCTGGCTGCGCCGTCTTCTCTGTGAGTTCAGTGTCACTGTTGGTAGCTCTACACCTCTTCGAAGCTCTACACCTCTTCATGGGGATAACACCAGTGCTACCCGAATTGCAAACAATTCTGTCTTTCATGAAAGAACAAAGCATATTAAGATTGATTGCCACTTCATCCGTCAGCATGTTGTTACTGAGAAGATAACTCTGCCACATGTCTCTTCTCATGACCAGTTGGCAGATATCTTCACAAAAGCTCTTCCCAAACCGCGTCATCATGATCTCACTAACAAATTGATGTTTTCTGCATTACCACATCAATTTGAGGGGGAGTGTAGAAGATAGTATGGCTTTGGACTTTGGCCCACTTAGGCCCAGCCCACTGTATATAAAATCCCACGTGTGGGATCATTGATTAGTAGATTAGATTTTGTTGCTAATTCCTTATTGCTAATTTCCCTGTACTATTTCCTTATATAGATTAGGAGATTCTTTCATTCCTTGATTTATTCTAAGATTGTAATCTTAACATACTTAGTGCCTTGATTAAGGTAACTTTTGATTATAAAATGGAACAGTCGATGATCAATTGATCATTGAGTTTTCTCCCCATATTGCTGTCTTCTTCCTCATCTCATCTCATCATAGACTCTCACAGAGTCTTACAGTCTCCTCCGGCGGATGCAAAGTGCCAACAATGGCGACAGCGGCAACGATGGGCTCCAACGGCAGGGATCCGGTGTCTTTGTTATTTCTAATGAAAGGGTCAAAAGGAGCTAAAAGAGAAGAATTTTAGAAAGAAAAGAATTCATAAGAGGAGCCATGGTGGGCCCATCCAAGTTGTTTCAAATTTTCAAGATTCTTTTCTAATTCTGTGGAGAATCTAACATTCAAATTCAAATTTGAATTGGAGAGGAAAGTGTAGCATAAACAAAGAAGGAAAGTGAAGAGAAACAGAAAATAGAAAAACCCAACCATGTGTTACACGCCCAAAGGGGGTCCCACATCTATTGCAAAGAGTTGAATTTCAGAATTCGGAAATTCTTTCTCAAGTCCAAGTGGCACCCAAGCATAGAGAAGAAAAGGGAGAAAAAGAAGGAAGTTCCAAAGCAAGAGTCCAAGAAAAGCTTAAACATCCAAGAAGGGGGTCCCACACTCCATGTTGCACACCCCATATGGGCCCACTCTCATGTTCAAAGATTCAGATTTAATCTCTTGAAAAAAAATCTCAGATTTGTGGGTCCATGTGAGAAACTTTCAAGAAGCTATAAAGTGGGACCGGAACACACCAAGAAAAGAAGACTTCTATTCTCATCTAATTAGGAAACTTACTTGAAAAAGTAAGCAAGAGGTTTAATCACAAAAGGAAACAAAGCCTAAAAAGGAGGAAGCTCTTTACTCAAGAGAGCTTTTGCAAAAAGCATAAAAGGGGAGCAAGGGGATGGACGACCAGCTCATACTACCAGCCCTAGCAGCCGTACAACCTTAATTTGGAGCTTTTTGGAGCAAAGGAATAGAGAAGCAAGCTGCTGGCTGTCCCTTCTTCTTCATCATCTTCTAGAGTTTTTCTTATGACTATCTTTTCTATGTTATTTTCCATTACAAACATGAGTGGCTAAACTTTTAGGGCTATGGTGTAATTGAAACCCTAGCCTAATTTTATATATGTAGTCCCTTTTGGCATTCTTTAATGGATTTCATTTTTGTTGGTTGAGTTTCTAAACCATGTTTTTGATTTGATGAGTTGTGTACATGCCATGCCAACCATGCCATGTTCAATTAAATTTAAGATTAGCTAACTTATCTTTGATTGATCTTGATGTTAAGCACCTAGGGTTTAGAACCATGAATAATCCAAGTAAATGCCATGCTTAGACTCATGAATTTATCATTCCCATTGTTTTTATGCATCATGCATGTATTGACTAGGACATATGCCATGCTTAGTTTTTGCAACTTGATGAAAAACTCATGTAGTATGCCACTCACGAATTAGGTTTAGGGGGATCATAATCTAGATACATATGCCATGGTCTAGGTTGATTAATGTCACCAATAATTCTGATTTTTTATTAAGGGATAATAAGGGACATGCATAGGATAGGTTAGGGGAGTAGATGAAACCCTAGTTCATTCATTCTCTTTGTTTTTAATCCTAGTAGTATAATTGTGTGTTAGGTTACTCTCCATTAAGCTTTTGATTTATTTAAATAGTTTAATTTACTGTTTTTAGTAATTTCATTCAACCAATCAGCATTCAATCACTTTTTCATCCATTTAATGTTCTGAATTTTTAGTTATTATTTACATTGTTTTATCACGAGTCTTCGTGGGATTGACCTCATACTTACAATTCATTATACTACATAGTGATCTTGTGCGCTTGGGAGTTTAAGTTGTGTGCATATTAAGTAGCTTATTTATAGGTTACCTGGTGTATACCATCCCCTACCACGTCTGCATAATGCCGAAGAGGCCTTAGACACACCCAGAGCCCACCGAATAGCACAAGAGGAGTCTCGCTCAACCAAGATTTGATGAAGGTTGAAGTGAGCTGCTTTCCAAAGTGATGTAGAATTGGTTTCAGATTATGAATTTGAAGTCACAGAAGCTTACTTGAGATAGTTTGAGCATCCCAAGAGGGTCCACAAGGGTCCCAAAAAAATTTGACAGAGTATTGGATCCAAACAGTCCATGTTTCAGCTGTTCTTTCATTTTCTGGTCCAATAGGTGTTTGCTCTGTCAATAAAGCTACGGAATGGGCCTTCATGACATAGTCCCGATTTGACACAATCAGAATGCTACGGCTCAAATAACCAAAATCAGAAAATTTCCAACAAAATTGATTGCACTTGATTAATGAAATTCCAGAACTAAAATAAGTGCAAGGAACAACGAAGAAACCAAAACTTGACCTCAAAGAGCCTTCCTCAATCTCTATACATCATATGAAAACAAGAGCAATTGCTGCTCCTATAAATCACTATTCACAGATACTGTAGCCTGGACAGTGATTGACAACCATAACTGTTAGGGACTTTGTATCATTGCAATTTGATGAATGCATGTGCACTTGCATTTGAGTATCAATTGATTTTTCACATGCGCATCAATTTTGAAACTCTTGAAATCTTGATGAAATCATGCATGGTTTTATAACTTTTAGATCTTAAACTTTCATGCATGTCTTGTTTCATAACTTGGATACAATTTGATGCCTATGAGCTTAGAATCACTTGTGCCTAAGTATTTTAAAGAATTAAAATTTGGCAGAAATTGGCAAAAACAAAGCTCACCCTATTCACCCTATTCGGATCCCGGACTTTCAATTGGTAACAAAGCCTAGGTGCTCTCAATTAGTATCAAGTGCTTTGGTGCTCTTGATTAGGTGTAAAAACCTAGAGTTAGAACCCTAGTGTTGTGCTTTCTTGTAGATCATAAAAATGAATTCCACTGTAATTGATGATGTAGAATTTCCCTCTAGCCCATTCCTATTAATAAGTGGAGATTCAAACATTGAAATAAATGAATATCAATTCAAATCAAAACAAGAAGAAAATGATGAAAATGAATATAACAATCAACAAGCATATGTAGAATTGTATACATTAAGTGAGAAGCTTGTAAAGAAAAACAAAGTCTTAAAAATTGAATCAAAAAATATAGCTAAAGAATTAACCTCCTCAATAGATCAACTTAGAAATCAAGAAAAAGTAATAAAAGATTTACATTCTAAGTTGACTAATTCTGAAAATAACATATCTAATGCTTAAAGTGAAATCAAAGAATTAAAGATAGGTTATGATGAGTCCTTACAGGAAAATTTAAAATTAAAAAAGGTTCATGAAAGCTTAAACAACTTTAAGGGAATTGAAAATGAACTTATAAAAGTGAAAACAGAAAATTCATCCCTTAAAAAACAAGTCACTGAACTTGAAGGATATAAACAGAAGTATGAGTACAAGTTTACCCAAGGTGAAGAAACTTTTGAAAAATTATTTAGATTGGGTAAATATCAAAGAGATAGGACTGATCTTGGTTTTGATAGGTATAAGTGTTGTGGCCCTAGCACCTCCATAATTTTTGTGAAAGGTGAGTCCTCTATCTCTAGTACTCATTCTTCCTTGCCCAAGATTAAACATAATTATTGTGGTATTGAAGGGCACTTTAGGTTTGAGTACAAACTAAGAAGAAATCATGTGTCTAAACCCATCTAAGAGCCCAAAAAAGTAAAATCAAATTCAATGAAGGGTAAGGCACTAACAACCAAGGAAGACTCTAAGAAAATTGAACAAGTTAAACCAATTATTAAAGAATCTATCCAAGAGAAACTTCTCTACTTACCTCCTCTAACCCAACAAATGAAAGGACTTTTGAAGAAAGTTGAAAAGTTAAATCTAAATTTCAAAAAACAAAAAGAGGAAGAAAATATGAAGACTAAAAAGAAAACGACTCGGTGGTCCCCCTGTTTGGGACTGTTTTGGCCTATTTTTACTGGGAATTGATCCTAGACTCTTCCCATCAATTTGTGGACATTAGAAACATGTTAAGTCAGACCCCAGGTGATCAAACTTCACCCAATTACCTTGAAACCATGCCTTTCGACAATTTGGACCATCCAATGACCGATCGGCCATTGGACAAACCAACCCTTTTCCAATCGGTTATCCACCTTGAGATCAAGTTGTGGGCATCCGAATGGCTTAGTTTGAGGACCATTGCACTAATAAACCTGTACCCAACACTAATAGCTGGTTAGCCTTGGTTTATGGGACCGAAAACCTAGAAATTGGTGGATCCTTGTACCCCGAACATTGTCCAACACTGTTTTTATTTGAGACTTGTGGAAAGTGGTGTCTTGAGCTAAAACTCACTTTCTGGATTGCCTGAAGACATGTGGAGCATGGTGATAGGTCAAGGCTATTCAAGCTTAGGGTTTGGGATGTCCTTCCGATGCACCAAGGGTATTGAAACCCAACATCCGGACCCTAAGAGCGCATAGAGTTGAATGTTTTCGTGCTTGCATATGAAAGGCAACCCGTGGCCTAGGATATTGTTGTAATGGATTCTTGAATGCTATTCTAGCTTGGTAGAGGTCATTAATTAGTAGTATACATTATTTGCATGTGTTGCACATGCACCCCTTCCTTTGTCATTTAATGCTAATTGTCATACCCATGGACCTACCCTACCTTAGTTTAATTCTTGGATACGTGGGGTCTCCCTTGGGATTAGCACCAAAGTGTCGCTCAGCTTCTCCCTTGGACAGATTGGATCCTCGATGGGTTTCTTCAGTTGTCTAGCGGGCATTCGTGCCGGACTGCCTTCCGAGTTACCCGGATCACCCCTTACCTTTTCTACCCATTCCAAGCTAATCGAAATGCTACCCATTTGTAACTAAATTTAGGAGAGTTTACCTTCGTTTAATCAAGTCTAGTCTACTAGTTTTAATCGTCCTACCTACTTGATGCGTAGTTTTGCCTGATACTCGTGTATTCTGCCAGTTGAGTCTTATAAGAGGTTCTTTCACTATGGAATGCCAATTTTAGTTGATGTTACTCGTTAATCAGAGTAGTTTCCCTAACTTAAGATATTTTCTCAACTCGAAGCCTAGTTAGGCCTTTTATGCGGAAAATCTGGAGTTGGCATCACTTAACTCAATCCCACCCGATCAGACATGCACGTGTCAGGATTGCTTTTACATTGGTTTGCTCGTTGCAGCGTAGCCCTCGATAAGTGGCGCCTTGTCACTTGTACCTTATCTAATTACTGAATGACCTGTGAATATGTATAATACTCCTAAAGGAGTTTTCTCTCGTGGTACCCCTCGTTTATTTTTTATTTTTTTTATATCTCAGGTATCCCACCTTTTACAAGACTAATCCCTGGGCCCCACACCCGCACCCACACAAATGGGGGATGGCTAATGCCTGGGGGAATCGATGCCAGGACCTCTAGGGAGCAAACCCAGTGTCCAAACCACTGAGCCAACACCCGATTGGGTGTTGTTTATACTAGGGAAAATAATACTCCTGCGGGACTAATCCCTAGTACCCCTCGTTTATACTCAGATTACTTGTTATTGTGTTATTTGCTCTTGGCCATGAACGGTTTGCCCTTGTTATTACTAGGGAAATTTAGCCATTTGAATGCCAAATTGCTAAGATTTATTCTTGTAAAGCTGGTTACTTATGATTCTCATGATGTTTACTCGCTTTGAACTATCATGCCTAGTTTTACAACTTACTTGGTATCTTGCAATCTTGTCTTTTATTCACTATTGTTATACATACTATGTTATTTGAACTGACATATTGTCAGGCATTGAATCTGATACTACACTTGGTGCTATAGGTGAAGACCCCTTCCTTCTTGAACAGGAGGCTCCGGTAGTCCACGAGGATGCGCCAGCAATCAGGGAGTGGACAACCGACAATGTGATATGATACATCTGAGGCACCAGAGATCGTCATTTTACCTTTTTGAGTTTTGGGTATATTTTGGGAATATATATATATATATATATATATTTTGTTATTTTGTTATTAGCTGTTGTTTTTGTAAGGCCATTATTCTAAGATGTAACTAAACTAACTTTCTTTGTAAATGTATGAAAATGCATTTCTTTCTGTTATCCAGTCTGAGATGCCATATCATAATTTATTATAAATGAGTTATTCACTAAATGGCTCACATAAGCTTCCACCATGAGTCCCTCGTAGATCTGAGGGACCAGGTAATTCCTCACATAGCAGAATCTTGTGGGAAAGCATGTAGAAAATTTTAATTAGCACCCGGCACGCGTCACAATCCCTGATTTAGTTTCGGGGTCGTGACACCAACCAAAAGTAACAACTCATAGGGAGCTCTAAACTTCCAAATACATGCCGAAGGGATGGAAACATCTGAACTGGCAGTCAAATAATTGAAGACAATTCCCGACCATTATGTTAAGACCTAAAGACTAGCCTAGCATGTAAAGAACAAAACAATGTAACATTCTCATGCATTCTGGAACCTCCAAGTTAGCACATTGGGCCATTTTGCATGTAAGATCGGGTGCTTAGAAGTCGTCACCTAGGGAATCCACTAGAATCATAGCTAGTTGGAGTATTAAAGTCTGGACCAAAAATAAAAACAAGCAATATTTCAAAGAAAACTACCGCAGCTTTTTGTCGCATATTAATCCAGAAAGCATAAAAGCAACTCCTCCACAGTTGTTTCTAGACATAAGTGAAGAAACTTCTAAAATAACTAGAAATCGTGGCTGAGTCCAGAACTAATAGAACATCCTGAAAAGAAATGTCTCAACTAGGACTCCTGCAAATCATAACTACACTATACTACAAAGAAAAACAGGATCTTCCTTCAATCCGTATCAAAATTGTACAATCTTAACTTCTTCCGAGGAAAGCACCCAGTTTGGTGTCATTTGGCATTGTTTAGCATGTCAAATGTCCATATCTGGATAACTTGAAAGCTCAACTCCGATCATAGAGAACTCAAACAAAAAGAACTACTCAACTAACTCAATACTACATGGCAAAGGTTGGACCCCGTGGATTGGGTACTGAACCCGCTGTGTACTTCTCAAGCCTCTGGATCAGCATCAATTTAACGCTTTATAATGCTAGAACCTGATAACAATGTCATGAATCATTATATTCCTTCCAAATAAACTTCGGATGCTTCTTAGACATATATATAGCAGATCTCTTATTCTGTAATATTTTCTATGTAAAATAGTAAATACAAGATGAAACCTAATCAGCTACCATAAACGTAGAATTTTCAGAAATTCTTGACATTGGCATTCAGTATTCTTGAATGACTACTATCTTCTTTTCGTCAAACCTTCTCTCTTTCCCTCTATTTTCTTTGTTCTTCTCTTATAGAGTTTTTTAGACGTTCTTGAACAAAATCCTAGTAGATTCAACCAAGTATCAAACCATGAAGAGGACAAGCAGTGTTGGTTGAAGAAAATTTGAAGATTGCAAGGTGTTGTACAACTGCCAAACAGAAGCAAGCGCCGACTTATTTTGTGTCAAGATTTGGAAAGTCTGAAACAAGGTTTTTTTCTTTGTTCTTTGATGACATAGGTATCCCTAAGATCTTTGACCCAAGAGGACTAAACCCCCAGGTGGCGCCCCCTAAAACCCCAAAAAACCCACACCAGGCAAATCTGGGGCAGTTTCAAACACAAGACAAGGGGAACACAAGTCTGAAACAAGGTTAGAATTCAGTTATTTTTTCTTCACTCTTAATTTCTGAAAGAGAATTCAGGCTTCTGGTATCTAGTCAGAGAAATAAATTTGAAAATCAAGAGAGTTAAAAAAGGATTTCAAGGCCTGTCAACTACAGAGGGTCAACCATCATTTTTTCAGTTTTGCAAGAGCAAAAACCTATCAAATCGAGCTCTGATTCTTTCAATTTTGAATGTTGATATGGGCATTGTGACTCAAATCAGGATTTATTTCCTGAAACCAAGTGGTTTAAAGGGGTTTAGGGCTGACGTCAACACCTGTTTGGTAAACCTTAGTTGGGTTTCAAGTGTGGCTAATGAGAAAAAACAGTAACCCCAGTTTCATGTTACTGTTTCGTGTTATTGGTGATTAAGTGCCATTAAAATTGCAAATCGAGTTGAGAAAACCCTTTTGCCTAGGAGTTCTGTATGCATCTAGGTATATTTATTCTGATTTGAGAGAGAGTACTTACACAAATCAGAAGTACCAAGGTGTTGACTTAAAGTGTGTGGTGATGGTTTGAAGGAGTGGTTTCTCGTCCATCAAAATATAATGCTCTTTAAAGTGTGCCTAAAAAACCAATGCAAGTGTACTCCAAAAGAAATGAAAAGACTAGACCAATGTTCACACCTGATCCATCATCTACTGAAGCTCTGAATTCAGATCCTCAGCCTCGGCCAAAGTTGGATACTCAATCAGGTAATTCTTCTGATCTTGAACTTCCTATTGCTTTACGTAAAGGTACAGGCCATGTGTTACTCGTCATCCAGTTCAACATTTTGCTTCTTATAACTATCTATTCACCTACGTCATCTTCTTTTGTTGTGAAGCTGTCCTTAGAATGCATACCTAAATATGCAACAAAGGCAGTGTCTCATCCTAAGTGAAAGGAGCCTATGATTGAAGAAATGCACATGGGTATTCACTACTCTTCCAAAAGGAAAATTTCCCATAGGTTGTAAGTGAGTGTTTGCATTAAAGCACAATCCAAAGATATAAAGTAAGACTTGTTGCAAAAGGATTTACCGTAGCATATCGAGTTGACTACTCCACAACTATTTCTCCAGTTGCTACATTGAATTCTATTGTAGTGATATTGTCCTTGCAGCAAATTTTTCTTGGCTACTGTACCAGAAGGATGTGAAGAGTTTCCTTCATGGAGACTCAAAGGGAAGAAGTATATATGGATCCCCCACCAGACTTTATAATAAAAGGACAGGAAGACAAAATTTGTCAACTCGAAATGTTTATATGGGCTGAAGCAGTCACTTCAGGAATGGTTTCACTAGTTCAATAAAGCGGTAATCAGATATGGATTCAAAAGATGTCATGCAGACCATACTTTGTTTGATAACAGAATATGAAAGTGGTAATACTTGTGTATATTGATGATCTATGATGCCCAAATATGGGATGGATACTGTGCAGGGGCATGCCATGGACGCGGCAAGGACACGGATTTTACACATAAAAAGTGAAATATCAGATATGATATGACGCGATATGTTGCCCATTTTGAAGTATCCATGCATCGCAGTTGATGATATTGTGGTCACATTTCAAACGCAATGATGATGATGAAATCAACAGACTTAATGATACAAGAAAGAAGAGTTAGTTGAAAATGAGTAAAACCTGCAGAGGGGGATAATTTCCTTTTCAATATCACGTGTCCACAAAGACCATTCTATTTGTACAGCAGTGATGGGGTGGACTGTATGTGCACGCCTTATTGTGCCTGGACTTGCTTCAGATAATCCAATGTACTTTATTTTGCCCTCTTCTACCAGCTTCTTCAGCTCTCCCATCTTAACAAACATTACCAACTTCAATCAGCAACTAACAAAAGTAGAAACACTTGGACATTTGAAATTAATCATTATAGAGGGGTATCACAAGACAAGAGTACCCTCCAAAGGGAGTTGTACATAGGAGTAATGCTTCATCTAAGCAGAGGTAATTTTCTTCCTTATGATAAATGTTTAAGAAGAAATTTTAACTTTCATAGATCAAAGTTGAGGAGTGCAGTATCTGATCATATTTCTGCCTTAATAATTGTGTGGCCACAACATGATCATATAAAAGACATTTTCATATGGAGCGACTGCAAGATGAAAAGGAAAATAAATTGGTCCCAAGCTGTAGATCAGCTGTTTAGGACATGGGTGTGTGAGTAGGGTTGTGTGTTCGAGTCTCCAATGTAGCCAAAAAACAAGAGGGAAGAAAAGAAAAGGAAAATAAATTGACACTTACGGTGTCTTCAATAGGCACTGAAATATCCACACGGTGCTGATAGTAGAGATCAATATAGCTTACACCAAGATGCATAAGACTTTCTTCACAGCATTTCCGAACATATTCTGGGGTACCGTTAATTACCATTTTTGCTTCCTCTATCTTGACAATACCAAACTTTGTCGCTAATTGGATTTTTTCTCGAGGAAGCTGTTTCAGGGCCTGCCAGTATTAAATTAAAATTCAGTAAGATTTCAATGCAAGGCCTAACACCGATTGAGTTTTAATATATCTCAAGAAATCTCGAGCTTCTAAGAAACCTGAATTATTCTAGTGCAGATCAGAAGAACTAACAACACATCTGAGAAAGAAGCTTACAAAACATAAAAGAACGTGGTGATGACAAAAACAAATTGCAATTCCAACACCAAAGCTTAGCTCCAGTACGTTTTAAAAAGCCCAGGATAGGCTTCACCTAATAAACTTATCCTTTGCAATGTCAAGACATTAATACTTAAAATACCAAAACAGAACTATTAGTATACAGCAATGATATTTGCAATGATAACAACTAAAATCTACTATAAAGATAACTCTTTTAATTCATAAACACAGCGATACATTGCCAAAGTGAGTTGGCAAGCCATGGTTCTAAATTCACCATCTCCAACTTGTTGTATCTGTATCCACACAAACAAGAACGTGCATGTACAAGTAACACAACTTCTACTTAATATAAACTTAAGACTTGCCACTTTATTGGATCTCACAATACAATGAGAATGACTTGCAGTTCAGGTTCCACTATATAAATCTGAAGGGACTTAAAGGTTCTAAACCTTTTTGAGTAACAGAAAACAATCTTTGGCAAAGCAGTCAGCAGTGGCCAATTTTTTTTCAAATTCATTGTGCCAGTTTTCCCTTTTTCTCTTTGCCTCTATTAGTTTATAAAGCGATAAACAGAAACAGTACCTTCCCAACCATAAATTCATTGTCGTTATTAGCACCATAAATATCCGATGTATCAAAAAAAGTGACCCCTCTGTCGAAGGCATGTTTAATTACTGATGCTCCATCTTCATGAGGAAGAGGAGCACTGTATATTCCGGAAAGTCCCCCGCAGCCAAAACCCAGCCTAGAAACCTGGGAAGCAAAGACAAATATCATGAGGAAAAGATAAACATGTACTGCAGTGTAACCATCTTTAGAGTTTTAATAAATATGTTGATACTCTAATATCACCTTAGCCATGGAGTATTTAAAACTGTGAAGAAAATAAAACATTTTAATCTGAAATAGTTAATAGATTTTGCACGTTGTCCCTTTAATCCCGTTAATAGGTAGACTGCTGATCTCAGGTAATCAATTGCCTTTGATAAGCAGATTGCTGATCTTTACCGTTCGTCTTTTCTTCTAGAACCTAGAATTTTTATGTTCTTCATTTTATCCCCTTGTGAATTTAATGAGGTCCCCAATTACCTTTAGCAATGCAAATTGAATTTCTGAAGTCCAAATACTTCAAGTCTGGTTTAGGACTTACACTACTTGTTATATACAGTAGGTGAAGAATTTTGTCGGGGATTTTTGTTTTTGGAATTTCTCGCTAACAGCAATACCACTTGCTGTCCACAAAGCATTTGGAATTCCATGTTAAATTATATGATGACCAATATAGACCTGGGTCCACTTCCAAAACCCATATAAAATTCTTGGGTCCGCCTCCAAAGTTCACATGAAAATCATGGGTCCAGGCCGCCCCCACCCCCAAAATCGCACATGAAAATCCCGGGTTGCTTCCAAAAATATTTTATCTTTCCCTTGCTCCTTCCCTCATCTTGCTTCCTCTATAAAACTTTTTTAAATGTTTTTTTTTCTTTTTTTGGCCCGTGTTGGCCACAAGCCTCTCATACTAATTATCATTTGATGTGAGTCTCGCACAAATTGAGCCCTTCATAGGTGAAGAATTTTTTTCGGGGATGTTTGTTTTTGGAATTTATTTCTAACAGCAGCTCCACTTGCCATCACAAAGCATTTGAAATTCCATGTTAAATTATGGACGGACCAACATACAAGCATGGGTGATTCTAAACACACCCACTGATATTGCTGTAGACACCCACCTTCTGAACCCACCCACCATATGTTTATATTGAAAAAAAGTTTGCTGAGCCCACCCACCATATTTCCCAAAGTGCCCACGAGTTTCCTCCTCCAACGTTCCCTCTCGTCGAGGGTTTGAAGGTTGAAGCCGACAGCAGCAAGCCCCTCTCGTCGACTGTTTGAAGGTTGAAGACGACAGCAGCACACCCCTCTCATCGACAATTTGAAGGTTGAAGACAACAGCAGCACGCCTCTTCTTGACTGGGTGGAAGTCTTTCTCCTCCAAAAAGCTCCACTGCCCAGTGCCTCTTCTTCTTCTTCTTCTTCTTCTTCTTCTTCTTCATACGAATCCTAAAGAAGGTGAGCTCTTCTTCTTCTTTATCTTCTTCTTCACATTCCTTTTAGGTTGTAATTTTCACATTCTTTTTAGGTCGTAGTTTTTTTACTCAAAGATTACAAATGTTTGCATTAGGGTTGTAATTTCTTCCTCTTCTTCTCTTTCTCATCCGAAGTGCATAATCTCTGTGCATTTTGAAAAAAAAAAAAGAATGATGCATTCATCTTGGTCTGCTCGGTATCGCAGGTTCGTGCACGGGGTTTATGCACGGCAAATGTTCTCCGTGCGTAACATTTCTACACGGCATACATATGTTGTGCAAATGAATTTTGCATGGCAAATATCAGCCATGCAGAACACTTTTGCACAGCATACATATGCTGTGCAAATGAATTTTGCACCGCAAATGTATGCCGTGTTGAACATATATGCACGGCATATATGTGCTGGGCACATGAATTCTGCACGGAAAAAATATGCCGTGCATAATTTTTTTGCACAGTTAACATGTGTCGTGCAAAATTCATTTGCACAATATAGTTGTTACGAGCAGCACAAGAGAACATGATTTCTTCTTGAGAAATTCTATATGCATCCCTTAAAGTGCTGAGCACACCCACATCCCTTTATGAATAGTGATTTTTAGCAAGCTGTTCATAAAGGGATGTGGGTGTGCTCAGCACTTTAAGGGATGCATATAGAATTTCTATTTTTCTTATGTTACGCTTTTTCCTCTTATTGATTTTTATTTTTAACAGGTTTGAAGAAATGCCTAGAAGAGCAGCTCGGAGTATTGGTGGCACCTCACATCCGACAGGTGGACATGCTAGTACTTCTAGCGAGCCATCGAGAGTGCGGACTAAGATTGGCATTGCAAGACCTCCTCGTTGAGGTGTGCATGCCAGTACTTCGACTGGCGTCCGTCAACGGCCAACGGCGTCTGAACGAAGATGCAAATTGCAGCAAGATCCACTGCCCGATCCGGTCGACGAGCATATAGAGAGCTCTACAGAGGATGATTCCTCAGAGGATGAGACAGGGCCGTCTAGTCCTCCACAGCCGTCTAGTCCTCATATGGCGCAGCAGGGGAGGACGTTTTATCAGATGAGGAGGCACAGCCATCCAGTCCTCCTGCAGCTGCAGCAGGTGAAGATCCTATTCCCGGTTGTCCGGCCAACCTATCCGTCCTTGTGAGTGTTAGGACGCACGTGGCCATATCCATATGGGACGGGGAGGTACACGTTCATTCTTACAATGTTTTAAGTAATTGTTTTTCAAATAAGGTGTTTCATAGTCTACAATAACATATGTTAATGAAGATTTATACTTGTAATGTACAGGAACGTGGCCTGCTCAAATGTATCAGTCATTGGCGTCGGCTAAAGGACTGGTACATACTTCTACCTGGAGATGGGCCTGATCTTCATGTGCCTCGGTTTCGCGCTATCATAGAAGAGTTTGGATTGGCAGACTTGAGGCGTTTCAGCTACCGATATATCTCCTGCCCCTTGGTTTCGAGCTTTGTGGAGAGATGGCAGCCCGAGACCAATACCTTCCACATGCCGTTTGGGGAGATGACGATCACCTTAGATGATGTGGGTACTCTCCTCAGCATCCCAGTTACGGGACTTCCTGTCCACACATCTACTAGTATGGCATTTACTAAGCAAGTAGATCTACTCGAGCGTGGACTGGGCGTGGATAGGGCATCTGCCGCAGCAGAGTTGAGCCTGGCACGGGGTGGGGTAGTGAGGATGGGATGGATCCGACGGGTGTGCGGCGATGTGACTCCTGCGTCGTCGGTAAAGAAGGTAGAGTGTGCAGCAAGAGGCTATCTTCTTTATTTGTTAGGCTGCACACTATTCACTGAGAAGTCCGCCACTCGAGTCCCAGTGTACTACCTATCTTTGCTAATGGACCTGCCACGGGTCCGTCATTATGCATGGGGGGCTGCTGCACTGGCGTATCTGTATCGGCAATTGGGGACTGCCACGAAGGCAGATGTGCGACAGATTGCTGGATATCTGACACTGCTCACGGTAAGACCAGCACATTTGATTATACACATATAAATGTTCCATCATAATTGATCTTTCGTATTGTATAATTAATAATTTTTGTCATTTGCAGTCCTGGGTGTATGAGCACTTCCCATTCGCCCGTCCTTCTGCACAATGGGGATACACTGCAGGGATGCCTCTCGCAAGCCGCTGGAATCCTGGTCAAGATTCCGGAAATGCGAGAGAAAGCATACAGCTGCTGCGGGAGAGGTTGGATGCCCTTCACCCGAGCGAGGTGAGCACCGAATAGAGTCCTTGACATATATTTTACGTTTTTTGTACACTAACATGTGTTATTATATTAATGACTTGATTCATTTACATGCGACAGGTCAGTTGGAATCCGTATGCTAGTGCCAGGGCTCAGCATCCATTTCAGCAGATATCCTTCTTCTGTGGTTGCTTGAGAGCCCTAGATGTCATTGAACCCTACCACCAACACAGGATTCTTCGACAGTTTGGCTACGTACAGACCATCCCACCCGCACCGCTTGTCCCCATTCGTGCAACTCGGGGAACTACTGCTGGTAAATACAAGGTCTCTTATACGTTTCTTGACCAGTACTGGGTTACATGGGAGGACCATGTATTATCTTTGGCGCACCACGGCCATCGAGCACAGCATGCATGGGAGTGTTCCCCGAACTACCTCGAGTGGTACACTAGGATATCACACCCTCGTGTATAGAACCCCGCTCGCCATTCATACTATGACCCTAATGAGGGTAGAGATGACCCGACTCCAAGAACGGTGAGGGCATTGTAAATACTCTTATTCCAAACAATCTTTGCATCTATTCTTTCAAACTATCTTTGACACCTTGTATTGTTTCTTATAGATCCTTCGAGCGAAGGACCATATCCGTGCTATGCTTGCGCGAACGGATGAGCCAGCCGATTTCTATTTTCGGGCACTGCAGACTTCCCTCGAGATTCTAGATGGCATACCGGTGACGTACCGCCGACGTGCGCAGCAGTGACGATAGGAGGGCTTTTGGATTTGTCAAACTAAATTTTTGATGAGATGTATAAGTAATTTCATGAAAGAATATCTTTTTCTTTGGTTCATGTGTATCTCGAGAATTTATATGTACTACAAACTTTAATGTGTCAATTGAAGAATTTTGCTCTTGTGTATGAACTTTTATGATTTTTAACTTCTTATATGAAATGGTTGATTCCTTTTATTTTTTTGATGAACATCTACCTGCATCTTCAAAATAGGATACAACATGTCCACCAACCTACAGCACTACATGGCCAAAACAATCCGCGCATATAAATTCTGCTCGGCCAACATGTACCATGCCTCTAACAATCCGCGCATATAAATTCTGCTCGGCCAACATGTACCATGCAGATACACAATGCACGGCCAATAGGTGCTGAGCAGATCCATTATGCTCGGCAACTGTTGGCTGTGCAGAATTGTTTTGCACGGCACTTGTGTGCCATGCAATATATTTTAATTGACGATAGATTGGCCGTGCATTATGCAACCAAGCAGGGGTCTTAAAGAATAAACAAACAACATAATAACATAAAAGGTTGCTTCCATTTCAACAACAAGTGATAAAATTGTTTACATCAAGTTGAAAGTACAAGAAATTAATCACTGTCAAGATTAACCGACTCCTGTGTTGCGACACTATCTCCAATTATTTCTTTGAATCACTCGATGCTCTGAGCATATGGTAGTTGCCATCCGTCTGCATTGGGGTGGTGGTGTCTATACCAATTTGTAGCAATGGGAGGCATGGGAGCCCCGGGTGTCATGAAGACCTGCACAAAATGGTTACCATTGACGAAACCAATCGCGATAACTTTGCGAGAACAAGGTGGAATCGGGGATGATCTCAAAGGAAGGAAAGTAAGGCACTGCTGCACAGAAAGGTGGACCAATACAATATTATAATATGAAGATATCAGGTGACCCATGTCTGGCATTGTCATCCAACGATCAAATGAAGGATGGCTATCATAGTACGCCAACGCATAATACAGCTCCCCAACCCTATCATCTTCTCCATATACCAATGAATAATAATTTTGATACCTCTGCAGTTCATTGCTCAAATCCAGTCTAACCTGCATCCAACTATCCTCGCCCAAGCCCAGAAGACCATCTATTGCTCTGAATCCACAGTTACCATCTGCTTCAACATCCTTAATAGTCTCGATATAGGGTCCTAAAGACTTAGGAAGCAAATGCTCTAACGTGCATGATCGAGTGCGATGGACACTGAGTTTCTCCTTCCTCTTCATTACATCTAGACTGTTGGATCTAGCTGGAACGCTATCTTCGATCGAGAGTGCATACTCGAAAGCAGATGGCTCCCGACGCGTAGACCGATCCAACTTTTTCTTTTTCAAGGATGAACGACCCCAGGTATTCAATTTAACATCCGGCTCAAGAAGAGAAGTAGACGAAGGACACCCCAATTCTCTGAGTTTTTTCAATATTTGTATTTTACCAGCCTGATCGGTACTCTGAAATTTCCTATTGATCAACTCGAACTCAGAAGTTGTGGTCAACTCGGGGGCTTCATTCACCTTAGTGGAGTCTAAATTGAGCTTCCTCCAGTACTGATAGACACAACTCAGTGGTATTTAAGTGCTTTCCCTTATGTATTCGGCAATTTCATGTACACATGGTAACCCATGGGTCCGTCGAATTACGCACCCACATGCCGCCGAATCAGGACCAATATAACCAGCTCTTATCGACTCATTCAGAGCTATATCCATAGCATTCCTTGATATAAATCCTTTCAACTCACGAAACAGTGCCGGTTTGAACTTATGTTGCACGGTGTTCATGCTCTTTTCAAATGAAGCATTTTATCTCCGTAAAGAGCAACTAGAGCAATGCATGGATAACCTGCCAGGACACATCAAAGCTACAGTTCGATGTGCCAAGGTGTCTCTTCAATTTTGCATAGAGGTGGCAATCAGGTCGGGTTGTGCTAAACGGGTCGGACCCGTTTATTAAACCGATTAGACAAGCCTAACCCGCATCCGACCCATTTATTAAACGGGTCGGAAACTCCTAACCCGCACCCACCACGGGTCAACCCGACCCAACCCACTTAAACCCGCATAACTATTGCGGGTTATACAGGTCAGGTCGACCCGTATACTTGAATAAGTGAGTGATAAGTTTCTTTACAAGAAAAAAATGTTAGAAATAAACAGTTTTTTCATAAAAATAAAAAATATCATATCAAAATAAAAAGATATTATAGAATTGAGTGATAAGTTTCTTTACAAGAAAAAAGAAAATAATAACAATACAAGCATGGCTCATGCAAGACAAGCACATCGTAGTTCACAAATCATTTAAGAAAAAAAAAAAACCATCCATGTAAGATGAATAACTCTAAATTGTGTGACTCATAGTAAGCATAATGTTACTTAGTCCTACTATAACAAATATGAAATATAAAATCATTGTCATATTAAAAAATTCTATAATGCACCATCCTTAAATTAAGTATTGGTAATCTTAAAAATACTTAAATGCAAGAATTAATGCGGGTTATGCGGGTCAAGCGGGTCAACCCTAACCCGACCCGCTTAATTGCGGGTCATGAATACTTAACCCGTGACCGACCCGCCTAATTGCGGGTCATGAATACTTGACCCGTGACCGACCCGCCTATCAAACGGGTCGGGTTAAGCGGGTAATACGCGGGTCGGGTCAGGTCGGGTTGGCGGGTCGGGTCATATTTTGCCACCTCTAATTTTGCATGTACGCTCTAAGCCCTGTTCGTAGTCACGTTTCCAAAGTGCATATGCCGATCCGTCCAAGCAGCTAAAAATTGTTCCTTGTGGTTATTCAACCACGAGTTCTTCACATAATCAACAGCGTATAGATACCCACAGAAATTCCGGTCCAATGCACTTAGAAGTTGAATGTAGTCATTTTCAGTGGGAGAGACTACCAACATGTTCCAATAAGATATAAACGCATCCCATCTGTCGTTGGTCTCAAAATACTTCTTATAATTTACCAAGATGTTTCTAAAAATATGCCACCTGCATAATAAGCTTATTGCATTCGGAAAAACAACGTTAATTGCATTGATCAGTGCTAACTCTCTTTCGGTTACAATCACACGGGGCACAATGCATCCATCCATTAATTCCTTAAGCCTCTCCAAAGCCCATCTGTAATTGGCCTCCCTCTCTGATTCAAGGTACACAAAAGCAACGGAGAAAGTCAGTTGAGTAGATGTGACACCAACCATAGATGAAAATAGCGGCCGCTACGAAGCGTAGCGGCCGATATATCGGCCGTGGCGGCCCAGGCCGCCACGCATTTTTGAAAAAAGCGGGGTTCACACCGCTACGCGAATGTAGCGGCCGCTACAGCCGCTACGGGGTGAGAAAAATTCCTACTTTCCAATTTTTTTTAAAATGCATAATAAGACTTATTTCTTTTCTTCAACATTTCTACACAACTCTTTTACCCTTTTATATTTAAAAGAACACCAAAAAGCACATGATCTCGCCGAATTGTAGTCGATACAAAGTGTTCTTCTCAATGATTCTTCTCTAAGTACATCCTATTAGACACCCCTTTTGGTAGATGCATTTTTTTCTCTAGGTACTCTTAAGTCTTGACTTCATGACATAATTTTTTTCTTTTATAAGCCTTTCATTAGTTTCTAAATTAGCATAACTAAGTAACATGAACACTTGTAAAAAAAAATGATCATTACTATTATTTTCTATTTATACAGCGATACAGGACCTCGTATAGTGAGGGGACCGCTACGCCCCCTTACCTTAGTTACTTTTGCAAAAAAAAATACATTTTCTCTCATTTTCCAATATTCTAGATTTTCTAGAATTTTTTCATATTTTTTTGACGATTTTTTCAAATCGCACCGCTACACCGCTACGTAGCGTTTTGGCGGCAGGCTGCTACGCCCGCCGCTACCGCTATTTTCATCCTTGACACCAACAATCTCAAGCAAGGGAAGTCGATATCTATTAGTCTTATACGTGGAATCCATGATCAAAACTTCTGGAAATGCACGTAACAACTGAATAGATGATGGCTGTGCCCAGAATAGGTCCATCATAGCATCTGTAGCGTCGTTGCTAGTGTGATACTCAATGTAGTTGTTCTGCTCCAAATGCATCATGAGTTGCTGCATCTCTGATCGACCGGCCAGCTCAGTTACCCTCCACTTCTGACGGGCATTGTAGATACTCTTTATCGTAGTGGTGTTATGCACGTCCCTTTCCTACAACGTTCAAAGGATGTTCCTCGGCTTCACCATACTCTTCGACATATCAATCAAAACATTGATTTCCTCCCCTGAAAGCCTCCCAGCAAATGAGTGCCCCTCGAGATGTTGTGCGTTTGGATAATTGTGCACCCCACAAACCACTGTTAACATCCAATCATCATCATTTGCCAACTTTCGGCCCTTCAAAGCAAAAGGGCAACTACACTTCTTCGTTCCTGTTGCCTTATTAGGATTTCTCTTTTCAGAGACCTTCGATGGACCCTTATAACTTCCGCTTCTCTCACAAGATAAAACTATTCTCGGCTTCCTACCATCTCCACCAGCATCTGAAGTTTTGATTACAATTACCAAGCCATGTTTCTTTCCAACTTCCCTTGTCCATTGGATTAGGTCCTAATCCTCTCTGGATTAGGATTTCTCTTTTCGGAGACCTTCGATGGACCCTTATAACTTCCGCTTCTCTCACAAGATAAAACTATTCTCGGCTTCCTACCATCTCCACCAGCATCTGAAGTTTTGATTACAATTACCAAGCCATGTTTCTTTCCAACTTCCCTTGTCCATTGGATTAGGTCCTCTTGGCTTCTGAATATCGTGTCAGTGGTGAAAACATTAGTAAAATCCAAAGAGCACTCACTGGCACCGGTTGACTGAATCTCCTGAAAATATGATTGCTAAATCTTAGTATATCAATGCACCAAACTATATGCCGTCCTTGTGAAATATGCTCGGTTTACTATTGCTGTGCAATAAATTTTTGCACGGAATATTATTTGTTGCCGTGCAAAAAAATTTTGCACGGCATATTTATTCCGTGCAAATCTAATATGTTTGATGGTATTCCACCGTGCAATATTCATTTGCACGGCTCTGGAATACCGAGCACGACGTGAGAATTTTAATTAAAATGCTGGAAACGAAGTCAAGAGTATACCTCCTCTTGGTAGATCGTTAGTTGATTGTCCATATTGAAAATGCATACTTCCAATAGACAATGTGGTGCAGGGAGATGAGTGCCTCCAATATCTTTAAACAAATGGAGGACACTTGAGGATACTTTTTAAGAGTTGGAGAAGATGATGAGGAAGGAGATGAAGATCAATAGGGATAAATGAGTGCAGATGATCAGTCTCGAAAGAGTGGATATAAGGGATAATGAAGAATAATAATAATAATAATAATAAGAAGAAGAGGAGGAGATGAGTAGAGAGGAGGGCAAGAAACACCGTAGGAGAACCAAAGGAAGAGGAGGGAAGAGGTTCACGGTAAAGGGTGATTTTGTCATTTCACCTGGGGGCATTTTGGTGATAAAAAAATAAAAATGTGGGTGTGTGGAGCAATAGTAGTGGGTGCGTTTAGAATCACCCTACAAGCATTTGGGGGCGGTCACCCCGTCAGACCTGGGTCCACTTCCAAAAACCCATAAGAAATTTCTGAAGTTCACATGAAAATCATAGGTCCCCATCCACCCAAAGTCGCACACGAAAATCCTGGGATTGCACCCAAAACCCAACTAACTGTTTGGGGCTGTCCCTCAAAGGAATATATCCTGGGTCCTCTAGATTTGTGGAATTCCAAAAATCCAGCCTCGTAAAATGTCACTTTTGACCATTTCAAGTCTCTTGATGCCGCCTTTTGGTTTTAGTTCCCCGACCCGACCCTCTTTAATGGAAGATCTAACTACATCCTTGTAAGACGTAATCCTCAAACACAATTGCACAACAATATAGTTATAGTTCTACACTAAGCAAGATCGAAGAAATTTCACATGTTCTGATTGTTTTCGCTAAAACCTCAACAGATAATTTCTTCAACTCATTTGGGATGAATCATGAAACCAGGAATACTTTCTTTCTCAGTTGGGTAAAACGATTTCTCCAGAAAATATTCCATCATTTACTTCAGAGATCGAATGAAGAGTATCTTGGAATTCGGGAAAAAAAAAACACATCAGGTGGAAAATGGGGAAAGACGAAGGACTTTTTTCACTTACCTCTAATCCCTGACTCCCCAGTTTCACTTTGGGCATTTTGATTTGATATGCTTCTTCCATGTCTTCTCCGCCCAAAAAATCGTTCGTATGTGCCCTACCTGCTTCCATATTTAAGTAGAGAAGATGGTTATTAACGCATATAAGACGGCAGGTGTCTTTTCCATTTATATTTATAATTTAAAAAATTGTTTAGCTCATTGGGGCCCATATCTAGATGGATGAGTCGCGCGAGAGCAGCAGCAATGGATAGAATTAGATGCCTGATTATAGATGTGAACATTCTAGGATCAAAATGATCCTACACTTTGATTTTGGGCAGTGGCTGACTCAAGATTTTCATTTGAGGGGCCAAAAATGACTATGAAATCACTTCGTTATTTTGCGGTTTGATTTGAGGGGGTCCAGGCTTAATTTCGATCTGCCATATAATTATTGATTGGATTTAGATGGATTTACTTCAATGATAATTTATAGTGTGATAAAATCCGATCTTTGATAATCTTTTGATCAATGTCAGGTCAGGGACAGTTAGGCATGTCAAGTGGGTCGTGCTGGGCCGTAGGCCGTTGACGGTCAACGGCCCTGCCCATGTCCGAGGACCGAGGTGCTTGGACCAGTTGGCCCATTTGGCGCGGCCCGCCAGCCCACGTGGGCTGGCCCCTGTGGCCCGCTAGGCACGGCCCGCCTGGCCCACCCAAAAATGGCTATTTTTTAAAATAATTTGTCCATTTTAACCCCCCCAACAGCCATAAAACGGTCATATAAGAGGTATTTTGTGTCTTTTTAAATTTTACAAAGTCTATAAATACTCTAACCCTCTCATTCTTTTTCTTTTATTCAAAGTTTTGTTTACCAAAAAAAATACAAAGGATGTCAATCATTATATAACAGGTGGGCCCATTGGGACAAAATCACTGTGGAAATTGAACCAAATAGAATACAAACTTCTTTTGTGCATTTTTTTTTTTTTTTGGCACCTACCAAACATCACTAGATGGGTTTATTTGGCCAGGTAAGCTTCGAAAATAGGTTAGGGACTTGGGTCTAATTGAACCAAACCTAAATTTATTGACCCAAATTACATCCATTTCTAATATTCTTCTCTAACTCGGTCAATAGTTATAAACTTATAATAGTAACCCAAAAAAAATATATATGTATATATATATATAATGTTACCTTTACTTTTATTATGAATATATTATCCCATTAAAACATAATCAGCTCTAAGTATAGTTTGGTCTCCTCACTTGTGCCTCAGACCATGGATCTCATCTTGAACTTATAGGTATCTCTTTGGAATGTGTCTAATTAGATATTTGGTCTCAACCAACCCATATATATACAACCCTAGCCATAATAAATATAAATTTAGGTGAAAGAATAAGGCCTTTTAAAAGGATTTTTTGTTGAATTAATATTAATTATTTGAACATGAGTAGGTCAGGTTTGACTGAACTTGGTCATTCTCTGTGCTTGTATTCTAATTTTTAATTTTAATACCGAAAAGACGAAAAAAAATAATCGGAAAAAAAAAAATGAAAGAGGCACGCCAAGCACGCCAGGCAGGGCCCGTTTCACCTGGTGGGGGGTGCCCGTGGCACGGGCGGGCCGAGGTTGGGGCAGACACGGCCCATTTGACATGCTTAGGGACAGTGCCTAACACCATGGATGTGTCAGCTTCTGATACTGTGGGTATCATGTATAGGCTCAAACGTGACCCATTTATTATGTCTGGTTGTACATGTCAACCTGAACCTAACCTGAAAGATAGACTAAATGGGGGAAGCACGAACCTATTTTGTGCTCATGGCCGTCCCCAGCCCGCTTGGAGCTGGGTTTGGGCCTTGGGTTTCAAACTTTTAGTGCTCCGGACCAGGCCTAGATCAAAACTTTAGTTTAGTGAATAAGTAATGCTTATAGTTTAGTGATCTGGCTGGGCAGTCATGCGTCGGCCTGGGCTCACTTGTGACACGATCACACGAACACCCCTACAAACCCTAATTAATAGGGTCGGTTTCGGTTGAGTCAGTAATTGCCGCCACTAGTTAAACCCCCACATGTAGTACGGTAGTTGTTGGGATTTATATATAGAGAATTGGGACCGTTTTCTTCAAAATGCATAGAAGACCCAGTGCCTCTCACGGAAAATGATAATATGTTGAATGCATGATTTGCTTAGCTTGTGAGCAGAATGGAAGTGGATTTCAGCTTTCAAGGCATGGAAGGAAACCCACTGTCTCTATCTGCCAAAACAAAATAATAATAATAATAAATAAATAAAAAACATTTCGATATATGTTTTGGTATAGAAGATCACTTGACTTTCTAGATCAACTCCTTCAACAGTTGATGATATTTATGATTATTTGTATCTGTAGGACCATTTGATTTTTGTATGTATAATATGATATAAGTTGAAGACAGAAAGAAGGTGCCAAGAGTTGAGTGACTGAGTCTTCCAGGCAGCATCTCCTGAACGCTGTTCTATTTGTTAACTGGCGTTTTCTTTAGGGGGCTTTGGTCGGAGGTCCCTCAACTATTCACTTTAATGCAAACAGTCCACAAAAAAAAGTCATGCAGCAAGAGGTCTCTCACACATAATTCCATATCTAAAATGACCAATTTGCCCCTTCATTTAATGTCTATTCATTCACATAACGTCGAGGAAATCTACAACTGTCCCAATCAAAAAAGTTGCAACTCGTCTCAAAGAAGGAACTACCGAAGAAGAAGGCGACGTTTTAGAGTTGCGATTCCATGCTACGAACAACAGCAAATTAGGGCTTCATTTGAAAAAGAAATATTAAGAGTTAACTGTTTCATTGGAACTTCGTAGCTCCTTCGAAGATAACATTTCCGAAAACTTGAAGTTCGAGAAGAAGAAATACAAGAAAGAGTGGATTGAAACCCTAGTTGCAGACGACAATTCTTTGACTGCAGAACCTTTTCCAAAGCCGTTAACAATAATCCGAATTACTAACTTCCATTGTGAGTTCAAACTTTCTTAATCTTCATGTTTCGGAACCCTATTTTACTGTAAATCGCCGTTTCGAAGGTTTCTGTACCTTTCTCTCTGGTTCATCTTCTAATAACGAAAATATATTCAGGAAATGGCGAGAACGAAGTCTTCTTTGATTTTGGAAAGACAGAGTCAACAAACACAGGGAGAAGAGGGTATCTAAGCAGTTTCTTCATTTTCCTTATACTCTGTGTGGTTTCAAGAAAGACTATTTTAGTGATTTTATCTGATTTGTGTACAAAACTAATCAATCTTTCTTGTATCCATGCTAAAATTATCTGAGTTCTGAGTAAACTTGAATCAATGTTTATTGACATTATCTGAGATTAAGTCAAATAAATATGATTTTGGAATGAAAATTAACTTGAAATATAATGTATTTATATGTGCCTGAATTGAATGTATCTGAATTTATATTCAATTTATCTGAATTTATATTCAATTTATGTCCATTTGCAACCCAGTTTGTTTGGATTTCACTTACCTGTATTAGATATTAGTTTAATTTCTGAGGGAGTAACATAAATAAAATGTCTCAATCTCAGTTTTTAATGAGTACCTAATATGTTTTTATCAATATCATACAAGCCTTTTGTCTTCATGATAAATTTATCTGAGTTTTTATCAAATATATCTATTTCTATATGCATATTATCTGAGTTTTGTAAACAATTTATCTGAATTTATATTCAATTTATCTGTGTTCTGGCTGAACTTAGCACAATATCTACTGACTTTATCTGGCATTAAAGCAAATGCATATGAGTTTGGAATGAAAATTCAGTCAAAATATATTGTATTTAAATGTGCCTGATGTGAAATTATATGTTCTAACTAAATTTAGATGAAGTAATGTCACTATATAACAGAATTTGTTTTGCTTTGCATTTCCTTTATCTCATCTTATTCAAGTTTGGGAGTTAGTAACAAAAGTAAATGACTTTATTTGAGATTACAACCAGTTGTTATTATGTTTTTTTGAGTTGTATATACACTTTATGTACTTCAGTTTAATTTATCTGAGTTTATCAGAAAGGTATCTGTGTGTATATACAAACTATCAGAGTTCTGTATCAACTTTGTCTGACGTTATATAAAATTTATCTGTGACTTATAAAATTTATCTGTCTTCTGTTGACACTTATCTACATTTTATATTATATGAATCTCATTTATTTTACTCTATGCAGTAAGAAAAAGGAACAAACGAAAAAGAGCACATGATAAACCAACAAAAAGTGCCCAAGAGAGTAAGGAGAAAAGTCCTGAGAGGACTACAAATCATGCACAGTTCAGATCTAACTTGGTGTCAACAGTGACACTAATTCAGACTATAAAGCCATTAATAACAGAGCTCCACAGAGTTGAATTGAGGAAGACTCTATTCTGGAGCCTCACAGAGTGCATCTTGGAGTCAAAATTATCAGAACAAATGTGCAGAAAATATGACAAGGATATAATGCTGATCCTTGATACATACAATTACTACAGAAGGCAATTCAGATTGGGGAGGTCCTATGTTCCACTCACTGCAGATGACATATCTCACATTTTTGGAATACCAAATGGAACAAGACCACTTGATCTGAAGTATTCAAAAAGGAAAACATCTGACTTTGTATCTAGGAGATTCCAGACCGGTTCAAGGGTGTCCGCTCCACAAATAAAAGCACAGCTCCATTGATGGAACGCGCTCCTGCCGAGTGTCCTACCGGGGTCGGCGGACGTGGGAGTCCGTCGGGTCCGGCCCTTTCGCGCCCGGGGGGCTGAAGCGTGCATCAACATTTCTTTGTGTGGGTGTGCCAGATTTTCTATTTTACTTGGAATTGCAGGTGGTAATCCGGAGATCAACCTTCGCAAGTAAAAAGGAAATCAACTTCTTTCAAGTTTTCCATTGCACAAATATTTAAGAAAAGAGACATTTTCTTGGTTTGCCGTGAAAGGCGATTTTGTTTGGCATTTATAGCCGATTTTGGCGTTTATAGCCGATTTACAATTCTCATCAATAATGAAAGACAAGAGTTGTGATTTTTGTCTCTTTTAGAAAAATACAAACTACAATGAAAAGCAAGAAAAGGAGGATCTAACTTTTCAGGAGATTGTGGGGGACTCGTTCAGATTGACGGTCGCAAGCCATGTGTGGGCTTCGCCATCATCCATGCAGATGAGAACAGTGGATGCTCTTGATTCGCTTGGCTTGGCTATAACCTCAGATTTTTAGAGGACAAAGACCAAGAGGAGGTCCTATGTCCAATAAAAAGCTAAGTAGACGGGCTGAAAAGCCACGTCTAAGCCATTTGAAAGCAGGAGGAGAAGGCGAAGGACCTTGGGGGGGAGGTACCCCCCAAGGGACTTTTGTCACCTTGTAGTGGTGGCCGGTGCAGAACTTCAGCAGAGTTTTTCTCTCTTTTTCTTTCTCTAGATTTTCTGTGTTTGATCCGTCTGGATTCTATTCTCTTCTGGATATGAGCTCTGGATTCTTTCCGATATCGATTTCAATGGAATGCTCTCCTATTTATAGGCTTTTGGTAGCCATTTAGGAGAGCTTTTATGGGCTTTAATTGCACTTAAGCCGCATAAATGGAGGAGTTACAGGGTTTAATTCCTTTATTTCGTAACTCCTGGATCTTGGCTTCTGATTCGCCGGTGGAGATTGAGGGCATTTAATCGCCTTTGATCGCCATGATGGGAGGAGTTTCATGGGTTAAATGTCATGAACCAATTGACTTGTAACTCCCAAATGCTTGCTTCTGATTGGGCCGTCCAATAGAATGAGTTAATGACTGCCATAAAGCTAGCCAATTAACCACATTAATTGGTCGCCGAGCAGTCGAAGAGTCGCGGGCCGTGCCGTGTCTTCTGGAATTCTTCTGGCGATGATCATCGATGGATCTTCATGCTGATCGACATCGGATGAACATGTAACTTCAGACATTGATAGCTAAGAGCGGGCCGGTGACATCTGTCCTGTCGATTTTTCGATCGATCGGGCGGAAAGCACACTTTTTTGGTCGACCGGTTGGCGATCAATATTGATTTTGATACTTTTGGAGGTTGACCCGTGATTTTGACGGATGTCGGAGGATTTGGCGCCTCAAAAGTATGAATTTTGGAAAGTCCCAGGGGTTGGAAGCTTCGAATCGCGAAAAACGACGGAAAACGGAGCTCCCGGGGCGAAACCGGAGATTCCGGGCTTCCAGGGTCGCGGGGGTCTGCGACCCTGGGGGAATTTTCCCCTTCGGAGCCCGTTTTGCGGTCGTTTTGAGGTCTTTTTCCTTCGTTTTTTCTTCTGTATTTTTCTTTGACACTTTTGCTCATTTGTTGGCCTTATTCCCTTATAGAAAAATTGATGAGAATCCTTGCAATTTGGGTTGCAAAGTTTCCAATTTTCCAGGAAAGCCGAAGACTTTGTCGCGTAGGGTTGCCGATTTTCCGTCAGAAGCTGAAACTTGGTCAAACGATGTCGGAATGACCTGAAATTTGAGGTGAAGCCTCCTGAGCAATAAATAAGACCAACCATAGGCTTTTGTTTGAGTTTTGAAGCCGTTTGGGGTCCCGTCGCCAGTAGACTTGATTTTGCCGCGAGGGAGATGCCGCGCGTTGATGTGCGGTCAAATGATGTCCGATTGACCTGAAATTTGACAGGGAACCTATTGGAGTCATTTTGAGATGATCCACAGGCTCTGTCTTGGAAACCATGGTCCCGGGGAGCTCCGCCGCCAGTAGGCTTGATTTTCTTTCGGAGCGTCGAAACCTGGTCAAACGTTGTCGGAATGACCTGAAGCCACTCATGCACTTGGTTTGATGAGAGAAGGCTTCAGTGGTTCCCGCCGCCGGGAGGCTTGATTTTGCTGCTCGAGCATTAATGGAGGGTCAAACGTTGTCGGTTTGACTTAAAATTTGGCATGGAGCCCTTTTGAGACATGCTGGAGTCATCCGTAGGCTCTGATCGAAGTTTTGACGTCTTCGATGATGTCGCCGCCGGGAGCACCAATTTAGCTGTCGGAGAAGCGAAGTTAGGCCAAATGATTCTGAAATGGCCCGAAACTCCTTGTGTACTCCTCCCTTGGCTGTCTTGAAGGATCTTACAGTTTTTGTTTGATTCTGACAAGATTTGATTTTTCGGAGAAGTTGCATTGCCTATTTATGGCAGGTTGCGACTTCATGCAGCTTTCTTGATGTTGAAGAGGCAAAGTGACATTTTTGGTTTCAACAAATGCCCCCTCGAGGTACAGCGACGAGTTGCTTGACTTTTGTAGTCGATGTGCCTCGAAGAGATTTTTGAAGGAGAGCTTTGTGTCTTGACCAAGAGTCTTTGAGCAATCTTTCCTTTGGTAGAGTAGCCTTTGAGCTTCCAGGGGAATTTTATGGTAATGAAAGGAATCAAGTACCATCTCGAGGCAAAGTTTTGAAGATGACATCAGGGATGTGGATTTGGGTTTCTGTTTTTGATCTTGTGACCTAACCAGCTATATATGGCAGGTTAGGGGATCGGTTTGGTTTTGATCTTGTAGACCTAACAGGCTGTATGTGGCAAGTTAGGGGATCAGGATTTGGTTTTTGGCTTTGGTCTTGTGACCTAACAAGCTGTATGTGGCAAGTTAGGGGACCAGGATTTGGTTTTTGGTCACTCTTTGGGACTATGTGGGTCCATTGGAGTGGTTTGGATTTTTTGTGGAATGTCAATTACAAGATTTTTGGCTCAATTTGGTATATGAGGCTGGATGGTTTGATTCTTTGGAAGCTCATGGGGCTTGGAATTTTTTTTGTATGGTTCAATCAACTCAAAAGAGGCATGGAACCATTTTTGTATGCTCTTGGTAAGAGGGATTTTTTTCCTGACTAAAAGCCCATTTTTTTTTTTAGTGCCTAGGTGGTCAAACCTAGCTCATATGGGCTAACCCATGGGACCTTCTTTTTTCTTTTCCTTTCTTTTTTTGAATGATCCCATCAACTCAAAAGAGGCATGGGACTTTTTTTTTTCGCTCTTTTCTTCTTTTTTTTTTGCACTTTCTCTGTTTTTTTTTTTGTTCTTTTCTTTCTCCCCTTTTTTTTTCTTTTTTTTTCTTTTCACAATTTTCTCTTTTTTTTTCGTGAACTCTTTTTTTTTCTTTCTTTCTGTTTTTTTTTTCACGCTGATCCCTTTTTTTTTCAGCGTTTTTCTCTTCTTTTCTTTTTTTTTTTTGCTGCTTTTGCTCACTATGATAATGAGGCTATGCAATTTCAATATGTATGCATTTTTTTTTCTTTTGATGCATCAAGATAGAAGGCTAGAGTCTCTAGGTCAAGCCAACATGATTTTTGACTTGGACAAAGTTTGATTGGTTTTGACCAAATTGGGTTGGAATTGGTCAAACTTTGGTCAAGGTTTTCCTAGCATTTAATGCATGATGATATACTTTTGTGATGCATGAGTTTTGGTAAATAGACTTGGAAGTATGATGATGCATACCTGAAAATCTTTTGCAAGTGTTGGGATTTTGGAGCTCGCAGTGATGTTGAGCCCTTCCTGATTTTGCGGAGATTTTGAGGTTTCAAAAGTTTGGAGTTTCGGAGCTCGCAGCGATGTTGAGCCCATCTTCAAACTTTCTATTTCTTTCGGGGTATTTCCCTTTTCTTCGGAATTGCCCCGGAACCATGCCAAAATTTCGCCAGATTTTCTTTTAGCGAAATCCTGTCATTTTGATGATGATCTTTTTTTTTTTTTTTCTTTTCCAACCTTTGCAGGTGGTTCCTCCAGAACGAACAAGGGTAAAGAGCCTGCTACAAGCGTACCTCGTCGATCCGCCAGATCTTCTAATGTGGCCGTTCAGCAGGCCTGGGAGAAGGTCCAATAGTTGGAAGAGTTGTGGCTCTTCGTTTCCTAACTTCTTTGACGGTGGAGAACCTTCTGATAGCATGACCCGGGAAGACAGGAAGAAGACTTCGGCCATGCAGGAAGAGTTGAAGGGTTTCTTCGCGAGCACAGATGCCATTTGTTCTGACATTGCACTGCGGAGAGATCTTGCTGTTTACCTCACTTTTTGGCTAGGTGAGGCTATTTTTGCTGGAGGAGATGGAACATACATCAGGCCGCATTGTATTTTTCCGGCTTGTCAGATGGCGTTTGGAGAGCGGCTTGCTTTGGTGCCTGCTCTTTACTCCTACTTGTGTACCGAACTGCAGGTTGCTGCTTTTTTGGTTCGGCTTGGGCTCCCTATGAATAGGGTATTTTCAGCCCATATCTTTTATTCGTGGTTTGTATACCACTGTCCTGGCTTCCACCAGCTGGGTGCTGCACAGGATGATGATCCTCTGATGATTCGATTGGCTAAGGGAAAAGCCGTATCCGAATCACTTTTGTTTGCCCGCATGAGGATCCGACGGTTCAGGGACGTTGAGATGGGGCAGTCTTTAGTTAAGCTTTCTCCGGAGTTGCGGAAGAAGGCTTTTGATTTTGGTGCCTCCCGAGACTTTACCAGAGCAGGGTCGGGAAGGCATTACTCTTTGACCAATGCAGAGAAGGAGTGGCTTTTCAGCATACGAGTCGGCACGATGGTGTACCGTAGACATCTTTTCGTCGACATCCAGCCGTATGTACCTTCTCGCTTTGCACTTCAGTTGGGCTTCTCTCAAGGCGTTGTTGGAGCGCCTTCGAGTATGGTGAATCATTTTGGAGGTTTGCAGGATGGCAGAAATGCATGGGCTTTTTATAGTGCTGAAGACACTACTGCCACGATTTCTTATCCTGAGCTGTCGACTTTCCGAACTGCCGGCTTCACGAAGTGGTTCGCGGAGAGCTTTTTGGCATATCGGGGGCTTTCCAAGAAGGAGCTTGATGTAAAGCTGTCTTCGGGGAAAGGTACTGGAAAGTCGGATGGCGTCCGGCGAGAGGAAGTTTGGGCCTTCCTTTCTGGAGAGAAGCACAAGATAGGCTTTCTCGGTTACCAGGGAGTCATTGGTTCTGAAGCTGTTCGGGAAGTACCTGATGAGGCTTTGGAGCAGCTAGAATAGGAGGAAGCTGAGCTCGACGCTTGGATGCAAGCGGCACAGAGGCGAGCTTCCGTGGAGTCTACTGGCAAGAGCAGACCATCCAGTGAGGAGTCAAATGGGAGACCTGACTCTGACAGTGGGGCAGGATCTTCTAGGAAGCGAGCCCACAGAAGTAAGAGGAAGAGGAGTCAGCGTCACACGGGGCGGGACGAAGACTCTCCTGATGTGGAAGTCCCTCTCACTGTCAATGAGGAGGTGCCAGGGGAAGCTGACAAACCTCCGGAGAAGAGGATTCGGGAAGAAGAGACCATCGGTGAAGGTATGATTCTTCCTTTTTCCTTTTTCTGCTTCTTTCATGGGGCTTTCCATGTTCTGATTTGTTTTCTCACCCTGCTGCTGCTTTTTTTTTAGCAGAGGATGAAGACTTGGCGATGCCTAAGGTTCCGACCGATGAGGCGGTGATGGAGCCGGTTATGGCATCTGAAGAAGAACCGAGGGACTCTGGAATGATTCCAGAATCTCCAATTGGTATAACTTCTTTCGCTTTCTCTTTTTTTTTTTTTTTTTTTTTGCCTGCGACTTGATTTGCTAACATTTTTCTTGTCAGCTGACTTGCCACAGGATTCCGATGACTTTGAACCATCAATGGACGCAAATGTTGATGATGCTTCTGATGAGTTCATGGAGGAAGAGAGTGTTCCGCCAGTCGTCGAAGAAGGTACTTTGTAGTGATGACCCTGATGATTTTTTTTAACAGGATCATATTCATACCTTTTTGTGTTTCATTTGGAGGTTTTGAAGTGACAGAAGAGAGTCCATCGCTTTCTTCAGAACCAGAGCAAGGGATGCCAGAGGTCGATCCGGAGGTAGAGACTCCTACAACCAGTTCTGACGCGATAGAGGAGATACCTCGTGCTGAGATTCCTTCTCAAGTGGCTCCAAGTGGAAAGAGTTCTTTTGTTACTCTTCCAATGGGACATGACATGAGTAGCCGATCAACGGAGAAGGGTGAATCTTCATCCAGTTCGTCTCTTCAATTTGCGAAGAAGGTGCTGGATCGGGTTTTGAGTTCTTGGATCGAGACTCTCTTTTCTGGACACCTGGATGCCGGATTTGGCATGATCCCACATGTACAGGAGATTCTCACTGATACCGAAGAGGTTGGTCTGGATGTCACAGGTGCCAGGGCGATCGTTGATAGGATCATTGCACTGGGTGACAAGTGGTTTGAGACCATGGATTTCCCTGACGACCAATTCTTCAAGGAGATGTTCTTGGACCCTGCTGATAAGGCTAAGTCTGACCTGAATGAGGCTACACAAAGCAAGAAGCAGCTAGTTCGGGAGAAGAACTTGGAAGAGCTAGCCATCATCGGATTGAGGCATGACCTTAATGTCCTTGATAGGGAAGTTGAGGAGGCAAGGAAACGTCTTGAGCATTTGAAGGCGCAAGTCGCTGCCAAGTGGGCTGCTATAACAGAGGCTCGTGACAGGGAGAGTGCTCTGATTCGCAGGGTTGCAGATGCCGGTCAAGTTCTCGAGAGGAGGACTCTAGAAAACGAACCATGGCAAACTGCTGGGGAAAAGCTTCCCGGTGTAAAAGAAGGGTTACGGCATTCACCAGCATCTCATGGCAAGTTCCTGAAGAAGCGTGCCTTGGAAACTCTGACGGCTGAGGCCAAAAGTTTGCTTGAGGAGCTGAAGCTTTGGCTGGAGACCATTTTTGGCTGAGCTCCTGATTTTTTTTTTTTTTTTTGGTAACAGAAACTACTCTTCTTTCTTTTGGTACCACATGTATATATATATTTTTTTTTGGTACTTTTTTTTTTGCAGTGCTTGTGAACACTTTTTTTTGGTACCACATGTATTTTTGGTACTCTTTGCAAGTACTCATTCTACAAAAGTTACTTTTTTTTTCCCTACGCTCACTTAAATCTTTTTGTGATGAAAGTAATTGCTAAATGGGATTTGATCAAAAGCTTTGTCATTTTGTGAAAATCTTTTGTCAAATAATTGTTTTGGTAGGGGAAACGAATTTGGCATGAAAGCCGGATTTTTGTGGCATTTACAGCCAGTTTGGTGGCATTGATAGCCAATTTGTGGCATTTATAGCCGGTTTGGTGGCATTGATAGCCGGGTTTTTTGAAAGCCAAGTTTTGGTTTGTTGGCGTGAAAGCCAATTTTTTGTGGCATTGATAGCCGGTTTGTGGCATTTATAGCCGGTTTTGACATGAGAGTTAGGTTTTTTTTTTTTTTTTTTTTTTTTTTTTTTTTGTGTGTGGCATTTGTAGCCGATTTGGTGGCATTGATAGCCGGTTTTGGCAAAAGAGCCAGGTTTTTGGTTTTCAAAAATGCAAGTGTCGACTAAGAGTCACCTCCCTGCTGAATGGTCTTGCAAGTATCGATGGAATGTCGCATCCTTGCTCATTCGGTTGCGAGTATCGATGGAATTTCGCCTCCTCGCGGATTTGGGTGCAAGTATCGATGGAATGTCGCATCCTTGCTTTTCAAAAATTTTGTTTTGCGGGTACTGACTTGATGTCGTTTTCCCCTTGATTTTTGAAATTTGCGGTTTTCTCGAACCTTTGGGTTGTGGATATTAACTGATATGTTGCGTCTCCACAGTTTTAGGTTTTTTTCGAACCTTTTTTGAAATTTGGGTTGTGGATATCAACTGATATGTTGCGTCTCCACGGTTTTTGGATTTTGCAAGTATCGACGAAATGTCGCTTCCCTGCAATTTTGGGTGCAAGTATCGATGGAATGTCGCATCCTTGCTTTTTCAAAAAAATTTGTTTTGCGGGTACTGACTTTGATGTCGTTTCCCCATGATTTTTGAAATTTGTGGTTTTCTCGAACCTTTGGGTTGTGGATATCAAAACATTGCATCTCCACGATTTTTAGGTTTTTTCGAACCTTTTTTAAAATTTGGGTTGTGGATATCAACTGATATGTTGCGTCTCCACGGTTTTTTTGTTTGGGTTTGCAAGTATCGACGAAATGTCGCTTCCCTGCGAGTTTGGAAGTGTTGAACGTGGTTCGTATTCTTCCGATGGGTGCGAGTATCGACTAAGCGTCGCTTCCCCGTGGTTTTTTTTTTGAAAAACCATTTTTTTTGTTTAAAGACACGAGGGTCATAAATTTTGACCTAAAACCATTTGGCGGTAAAAGGCAGGGTGGACTAGGGTGGAAATCCCTGAATCCAGATTTTCATTTCAAACCATGAATTTTGGGTTCAAGGATCGAAAATTTTGGTCAAGTCAGGGAGGGGCTCCTAAACTTGGATTTTTTTTTTTGAACAATGAAATGATGAGAGTAAGCATTGTTTTTTGAGTTTCTTTAGAAATTTCGACATTTTGATATAAAAATTCTAAAGGAGTGGGTTTGATGAGCAAGTACCTGAAAATAGGCTTTTGCCGTGCAGGCATTGCTCTTACCCAGTTGGGTAAGTCTTCAAGGGTAGTACCGTTTTAAGAACTTGCCATTGATGGGCAGCATACACCTGTCGCCTTCCATGTTTAGGAGGGCATATGCGCCATTGGAGAAGACCTTGTCGATGACGTAGGATCCCTCCCATTTTGGCTCAAACTTGCCTTTGGACTTGTGAGCGAAGACCATTGGTCTTTTTACCGCAAGAACCAAGTCACCCTTTTTGTAGGCGCGTTGCCTGACCTTTTTGTCAAAAGATCCTGCCATGCGTGCTTGGTAAAGTTCAATGCTTTGTCGAGCTTCGAGCCGTCTCTCGTCGAGATTGTCCAGCTCATGGAGTCGCAATTTGACATTGCTTTCTTGAGTCATGTCATTTTGTAGAGATACCCTCAGAGAAGGAATTTGTACCTCTAGGGGCACGACAGCTTCGCATCCATAGACCAAGGAGAATGGTGTGCTATGGGTTGGTCCTCGAACAGTGATTCGATAGGCCCACAAGGCTTCAGACATCTTGTCGCTCCAGTCTCTTTTGTGACTAGAGACCATTTTCTTGAGGATTTTGCAGAGTGTCTTGTTGAAGGCTTCTGCTAATCCGTTTGCTGCCGAATTGTATGGAGTCGAAGGACAGCTTTGAATTTTGTATTTGTCGCAGAACTTGTAGAATCGATGATCCCGGAATTGTGGTCCGTTATCATGGACGAATCTTTTAGGTATGCCGAAACGACAAATGATGTTGGTGCGTAGGAATTGAAGGACTGATGAGGTCTTCATTTTGTTAAACGCAAATGCTTCTGACCACTTGGAAAAATAATCCGTTGCGGCGAAGATGAAGCGATGACCTTTGCTTGAAGGGGGAGAAATAGGACCTATGATGTCCATACCCCAGGCTTCGAAAGGCCATGAGATTGCTGTAGGGTGTAGCCATTCCGGAGGCATGTGAATGTAATCTCCGTGAACTTGGCATAGCTGGCAGCGTTTGGCAAATTGCATTGCATCAGCTACCATGGTAGGCCAATAGTAACCTAACCTTTTTATCTGATCATAGAGCGTAGGACCTGCCTGATGGGCTCCACAAAGACAAGCATGAACTTCTTTAAGTGTTTCTTCGGCCTCTTGTTGTGACAAGCAGCGTAGAAGTACTCCGTTGAAGGATTTCCTGTAGAGGATTTTTGAAGGAATATCCAAATGAAAGTTTGGGGCTCGCCTTTGGATGCTTACCCGTTCTTTTGGATCTTCAGGTAGGATGCCAAACATAGTGTAATCAATGAACGGATCCCTCCAGTCGCCGATTGAAGGTTGAAGGATAGAGATCTGACTTCCAACCACTCGGTGGCATTCAGCAACTGCTTGGTGTGTGTTAAGAGGAGGGAGGATCCTTCTCTCGCACACTGTGATTTGCATGTTTTCCCCTTCCTGGATCGCCATTGATGCGGCAAGTCCGGCCAGGGCATCTACACGGATGTTTTCACCTCTACGAATGTGGGTGATGTGACAGATGTCAAACTTTTGCAGAAGCGATTGTGCCTTGTTATAATAAGGCAGCAGATCAGGCTTCCTGACTTCATATATTTGATCATCTGGTTGACGATCAGTTGAGAGTCTCCAAAAACTTCCAGCATAGTGATACCGGATTCAATGGCGAGTTCCAATCCTAGGATCAGAGCTTGGTATTCAGCTGCATTGTTTGTGCATGGTTCCAGTAGCGAGAAAGCGTGTGGAATCATGTATTTGTCGGGGCTAACAAAGAGGATGCCAACTCCCGAGATCAGCTTTCTTTTTTCATTTGTCCTGGTTGCACCGTCAAAGTACATGTCCCAGGAGGCATTTGGCGAGAAGGTCTCCACGTTGTAGACGGGTTCGTCCGGGAGATCATCTCTGAGTGGTGAATCTGTAGGCAATGGATGCTCTGCGAGGAAATCTGCTAGAGCTTGGCCTTTGATTGCTTTTTGTGGCACATACCTAATATCAAATTGTGATAGAAGGATGGACCATTTTGCCAGTCGTGCATTGAGAGAACCTGCTTTTGTAACAAGGACCTTCAAGAGGTTGATCCTTGAGACGAGGTAGACTGTGTTGGAAAGCAAGTAGTGACGTAGCTTTTGTACGGCGAACATCACTGCAAGGCATTCTTTTTCGACTGGAGAGTAACGATGCTCTGCACCTACTAGCATGCGGCTGAGGTAATATAGAGCAGCTTCCTTTCCCTCACCATTCTCTTGTGCAAGCAGAGCGCCTACAGAATGATCAAGAGCTCTTATGTACAAGATGAATGGTTTTCCAGTGGCAGGGGCAGCTAACACTGGAGGTTTGGTCAGGTATGACTTGATATCTTGAAATGCGGCTTCACAGTCGGCATCCCAGACAAAGTCTACACCCTTTTTCATCAATCGAGAGAATGGACGGCATTTCCCCGAAAGATTGGAGATGAACCGTTTGATGTAGGCCAATCTCCCTTGGAGCCCTTTTAATTCTCTCAAGGTTCTTGGAGAGGGCATTTCTAGAATAGCCTTGACTTTTATGGGGTCAAGTTCTATTCCAGCTTTCCGAACAAGGAATCCGAGAAACTTACCTGACGAGACGCCGAAGAAGCATTTTAGAGGATTCATCCGCAGTTTGTGTTTGCGGAGTCGGAGGAAGACTTCCCGAAGATCTTTGAGATGGTCTTCTTTTCTTCTGCTTTTGACGGCGAGGTCATCAACGTAACATTCGACCGTCTTGTGCTGCATATCTTGGAATATTTTCATCATAGCCCTCTGATATGTGGCACCAGCATTTTTCAGACCAAATGGCATGACAGTGTAGCAATACACGCCAAATGGAGTCCGAAATGAAGTGTGCTTTTCATCTTCAGGATGCATCTTTATCTGATTGTAGCCAGAGAAGCCATCCATGAATGTCATTCGCTCGAATCCACAGGTATTGTCAATCATTACCTCTGGTATGGGGAGCGGGAATTCATCTTTAGGGCAAGCGCCATTCAAGTCTCTATAGTCAATACAGACTCTGATCTGCCCATTTTTCTTTGTCACGGGGACAATGTTGGCCAACCATTCAGGATGTTGTTCCTCACGGATGAAGCCAACGCTTTTGAGTTTTTGAACTTCTTGTTCAATTTTATCCATCACATCCGGACGGAATCTTCTTTGGCCTTGTTTGACAGGCTTGATGTCTTCTTGAAGATTGAGTTTGTGGACTGCTACTTTGGGGTCTAAACCAGGCATTTCAGCGTAAGACCAAGCAAAACAATCAACGAACTCACGAAGAAAAGAGATATACTTGGGTAACTCATCATCCTTTATATTCTTGCTTATGAATACAGGACGTGGGTTATCAGGTGTTCCCAAGTTTATCTTTTGAACATGATCTTCTGTCGGAAGGTTCGAAGGTGGTTCCTCCACAATATTTTCAGAGGCTTCCAACTCAACGAAACCTTCTGAAGTTTCAACTGCATTACCAGACCAAGGCTCTGTTCCTTTCCATGGATTTTCTTGATTGGTGATCTCCTCAAGGCTTGCTATGAGATAGTCCCAATCGCCTGTTGAGTCTGGTATTTCTTTTGGAGACGAGGGTTCTTTTGGGTCAGGATGCCACCCGTCTGTGTCATCGGGCGATTCCTCTTCATCATCATAGAAATCGTACCAATTGGAGGAGCTTCCTGGATCTTTGTCAAACGACTCTTCAAAGAGATATCCAGGGAGATCGAAGTCTTTATGGACTTGAGATGTTGAGGCTTGGTCGGTAAATCGACTTTTAAGCCTTTGTGTCAACTGTCTCAGGGGGGTATCAGGATCATACCCTAACCCATGTGAAGACTTTTCTACATATCCGTAGAGTCTCCAATCTTCCAGTTGGCTTTTGGTCAAGGCGGGCCCCAATGGCGTGAGAATACCGCGGCCTTCTCCCAAACCGACTGGGTTCTGAGCGTCAAAGCCCATTTTCTTCATGATAGCTTGTGCCACAGGACTATATAGAGATAGTTGAGGCATACCTTCGTTTTGGAAAGGTTCAAGCAAGGAACTTGATGAAAAAGCATCCGATCTATGAAAGAAGATCGGTCTTTGCTTTGGTGATGTTGCCGGAACAACAAAGGTAGCAGACGTAGGATCTTCTACATCAGCAGGTGTCTCCATCGGAGTGAGAGCAGGCTGAACTTGTTGAGTGTCAGCTTGGCTTGACGATGCATCGTCTTCTGGCTCTGAGTCCGAGTCTGTGTCTTGCATGATAGACACGAGAGAAACAACAAATTTGCCCCCAGACTTTTGTTTCGCCTTCTTCACTTTAGTCGTGATGACCAAAGGTTTTGAATTCTTGAGGGAGATGACGAAGGGAGATTGACTACTCTCTTCTAATTTGCCGGAGGGTTTGTTTTCTTCCGGTGATTTTTGAGGAGCCTTGCCTTTATCTTTCTAGAGATTTTCAGCAGGGGGTGTTATTTCCTCTTCTTCTTTTTCTCCTTCATACATCTGGGAGTCTGCGAAGCGGACTTCTTTACCTTTGAAGGGTTTTCTGTCCGCAAAGACACGATGTACCATGCCGTCCTCGCCGACGAACTTGATGCATTGATGTAGAGTTGAAGGGACAACACCGTTCTCGTGTATCCAAGGACGTCCGAGAAGGATGTTGTAGCATGAGGGGGTTTTTATTGCATACACAGTGACCTCAGAGATAAGATCACCGATTTGCAATTTGAACCTGATTTTGCCGATAGGCCTTTGAGTACTCCCATCGTATCCAAAGATAGATACGGATGTGTGGCTCAGCTTGTTGGGTGGGATGCCCAACTCTTCAAGAGCCGAAGTGGAGATAAGGTTGAGTGCAGAACCTGGGTCGATCTGAACTCTATGTATCGGCATTTCTTTGATGTACCCTGTGAAGTACAGGGGTCGGTTGTGCCTTGCTTCGCCAAGTAGGAGGTCTTCCTTAGTGAAGGCGATGGTTGCACTGGCTACCTTTTGGACCGAGAGGCATTGGATGCATGATCCCTCGCTTTTCTCTTTTTCTCCTTTTAAGGAGGTTTCTGAGTTTTTGACCCAGTAGTCCATTTCAATTTGGAGGACTTGTGGGGCATGTTTGTCGACATCCTCATTCAGTTTTTGTAATTCTGAGATGAGATTATCACGAGTGCGTGGAGACATTCGCAATAAGTCTAGGATGTAAAGACGTGCAAGTATGTGTTTGAAGTGCTCGATCAAATCATACTTGAAAGCCTCCTTAGGGCCTGCATGTTCATCATTGTTGCCACTGGGGGCGCTTACAACATCTTTTCCCGAAGGATTTACATAAGTAAAGGAAGATTGGTTGTAATTTTTGTGGTAGTCCCGGCCCGAGCGGGTGCCTCTACCAACTTCGAGAGCTTCTTGAGAAGGGTCTTCGCTTGGAAGATTGTCCTCAGGATCAAGAGGCTGTCGTTTCTCATTTACTGAGGATGCGTCTGTAGCAGAATTGCCATCCTCAGTGATTGTGTTGCATGGAGCATTTTCCGGGAGCAAGTCCTGAACAGCATCCAGCAGCTTTTCTTCTTCGTTGACCCATCCATCATCCCAAGTTGGGTTTTCTTCATGATGATGAGTCGGGAAGAGCGTGAGTTCTGAAGTCACAGTCTCAGGGGACGAAGCCTGAGAGGGTGTCATCTCTGTGAAAGTCACGCGAGACGAGGTAGCCCCAGAAGATATGGTGCTAGGTGTCGCCGGTGTGTAAGTGATCTCATCAGATGATGCATTGGAAGAGCTATAATCCCGAATTATCACATTACGGGCAGCTCTTAAAGGAGACGTTGTCTGCTCGGAGTCAGACTCATCCTCAGATGTAAGAGGATCGTCTACCCAGCAATTTTCTCCATTTTTAGGAGTTGAGGGAGGAGGTACCTGGTGGGCTTCAGGGACTTCCGGCTCTGGATTGTGAGGAATCTCGTTGACGCGGTCTTGCTCTTGTTCTAGAGCGAGATGCTGCAAGATCCTCGCATATTCTTCAAGATCAGGCATGGGAGCCAAATCTTCTTCTTCGTCTGCTCTTTGTGGCTTAACATGGTTGATTTCCACTAGAGCAACGACGGGTGCTGGCTCAACAGCATTTTCTTGTACAGCCTCTTGGTCTTCCTCATCATCAGACCAGGATCCTTGTGGTTGTAAGGGGTTATACCAGATTACTGGCATAAGGTGAGTTTCAGGAACCCATTCTTCGTCGGAGAGATACTCTCCTGTTTCAAGAGATTCCTCCCACTCGCCGGTGTAGTTGGGCTCGAATCCATCGTCGGTGTCGCTGGACTCGTATCCATCAATGGAGAATCCAACTACTGAGTTGCAAGAGTATGATGCCCCCTGCATAACTTCTTTTTTGAATCGAGGTGGCATGAAATCGCTGAGAGTGAAGTTTCTTACCGCCTTTGAAGTCTCTGGAAGGGACGTTTCTGTTGCCCCGAGTGAAGTGGTAGAGGAGGCCTCTGCCTTTTCATTGACTTCTTGTTTTGGCTGGGTCTTCTCTTGCCGTTTGAGCCTGAGGAGATGTTTCCTAGCCTGCCTTCGTTGTTGAGCTGTCGGCTTTGTTTTTACGATCTCCCAGTTTTCATCTTCCAGGAGATCGGGATGTACCCATATGGGTTGTCCGTCTGGTGTCGGGTAAGGAACCAACACTTCGGACGTTTGAATTCTTTTTATCACCTTGAAGGAAGTAGTGATCTTCTGTTCTGGTGATTTTGGTGTTTGTCCACGTGACACCATGTTGACGGAGGCAGACCCATAGTTTTTGTCAAAGGTGATGACTCCATTTTTCCACATCTCGTTTATCTTCTCTCTCACAACAAAGCATTGATTGAGAGGATGCGAGACCATCTGGTGGTATGGACAGTACCGAGGATCGTTGGTTTTGCCAACATCGCCCGGTCTTTTGGGTTCAGGCAAGGTGAGCTTGCCGTTTGCCACGAGAGCCCTGAAGATTTCGTCAACATCTTCATCGAACGGGTATTTCTTTTCTACTTGCTCTTTGAAGGCATCAGAGGGTTCAGGTCTCTTACCTGTAGCTCTGTTTTCAGCTTTCTTTGGTTGCTGAGGAGCTGACTTGGTTTGCACATTGAGGACCTCTTTTTTCTTTGGTTTAGAGGTTCAATGGCGGTTGGCTCTTTTCTTGATGACTTCTGACTGTTGAGGTCTTTAATCACCGTTTCAGCTTCCATAGAAGCTTCCAGGAGTTCTCCCAGGTTTTTTGATTTGTTGCCGATGATCATGGAGCGGATTCTAGCTCTCATGTTGTTTCGGCAGATGTCGACTAGAGACGCTTGTGGCAGTACATCTGAGCATTTGTACGCCATTGCTTTCCACTTGTGAATGAAGTCGTATGTTGACTCATTCTCCCCCTGCTTCAGGCTATAGAGCTGAGCCATAGTAGCGGGATGATCCTCACCGCTGAAGTGAGTCAGGAAGCGTGTCTCTAGCATGGCCCAATTTTGGATGGAGTCCTCCGGAAGAGTGGAGTACCAATCGAAGGCCGTACCTTTTAGGGTACTTGCAAAGAGGCGAATCTTGAGTGCATCTTGATCCACGATAGCTCCCGTCAAAATCTTGAAGTGGATGACATGCTGTCTGGCTGATCCTTTCCCCGTATATGTTTGGAGAGTAGGATGTTTGAATTTTGTGGGGAGCGGGACCGAGTCCATCCATAAAGGATATGGTGGCTTGATCCCATGCTCCTTGAGTATATCCTCTTCTTTTGCTTTGGCGAGGATACTGTCTACGTCCTTTTTGGTAAGGGCGCGTGACTCATTTTCTTCTCCATTTACCTCCTCATCTTGAGGATTCAGAGGAAGTTCATTGTTCGCCTGATTTTGAAAGGCGAGGAGAAGATTTTCCATCAGAGTTTCAATCCTCTGCTGGCCTCGTTCCAACTGCTGGATGCGTGTGATCGCATCATCTTGAGGTGGATTGCGAGGTGGTGGCTCAGAATTTGTGGCCAGGACGTTCATCCCTCGTGATTCAAACGAAGAAACTGTCCTGGTGACTGAGCTGGGGCTCATTCTTTTTGATGAAGAGCTTGAGGAAGGATCGCTCTGTTGTCCTTGGCTTGAAGGAGCAGGGGATTCTTCGTGATGTCTTCGTGTCCTGGAGACGCTACGAGTCACCGGACGTCGGACATGGATTCTGGATGCTGACTTTTGGCGTCTTCTGGTTTTTCCAACCATATGGACAGCAGCAACTTGGTCGGGTTTTTCTTTTTCGACCCATTTTTGAGAGACTTGAAGTGTAGGAGGCTGAGTCCTTTGCTTCTCTAGTCTCTTTTGTCGGTACGACGCACGGCGGCGTACACGACGAGCAGCTTGAGCTTCGGTCAGCTCTGGCTGGGCTCTGACGATGAAGGATGTGCTCCCTCGGGCGCAGCAGCCGAGCCTGTCTTCTTTGTAGCTAGGTAAGGACAGGATCCGGACCCGGTCCTTTGCCTGTTGCAGCGAAGCTTTGAATTTTTCGAGTTCGGCCCCTGTAGAGATAAAGGGTCGAACCGAAGGAGTGTAGGCCTTAGCAGGTGCTTGTAGAGGCCTGGTGATGCATGATCTGATTTTGGGCCTGTAGGAACAAGCCGGCTCATGCTGGGTTGACTTGGGAGTCAGGTTGGAGATAGGTCTCTCCTCTTTCATGTAGGCAAGAGGGTAGAACTGGTTCTCCTTGAGTGGGGCCAGGTATGCTGGCTTGGTGGATGTTTGAGACCTTCTTTATTTTGGTGAAGGTCTTGGAGACCAAGTCTTGGGATAGGTCTGGTTGTTTGTGGGTCGAGGCTTCGCGGGGGTGCCGCGGGCTTCGGGCTTTTGGGCGCTCGCCTTTGGTGTCACGGGAGTGACACGTTGAGAGGCAATCTTCTGCTTTTTAGCAGGCGCAGCTTGTTCTTCGGGAAGTGGGAATGGTCCCAGCGTCCCAAAGAAGATAGTCCCGGGAGTCGAGGTCGACCTGGAGTTCGGAGAGTTGCCGAGGGAGTTGACACTTTGGCAGCTGACAAGGCGCTTATGAGTGCGCGCGCTTTGCTTCTGTTGAAGCATGAGTTGATGCTTGTTCTCATCGAAGATAATGGTTAAGGCTGCCATTGTTAGTTTCGAAAAAGTTCTGAAACAAGACCACATCCATTAGTAATCACAAGAATATAATGATCATAAATGGAAATTTCTATGGTTGTCTTTTCAAATCGCTCAAGGGACATAACCCAAGCAATATGAAGAAGGCAAAAAGCCATAGAGGGTACAATTGTTCTGGTTGCAAGCATGGTAGGCTCAAAATGAGCGTTCCAATGACTGCTAGAAGCAATTGTATACCTAAATTCGACTTATCGAGAAGCGGAGCTTGCTCGAGATAAGAAGAATATAAGGTAGGAGTTACAAATGTGCCGGTCACAGATACAGTAGACCCTGAAAGGGCATACCAGTATTGCTAGGCACAAATGTTGGAAATCGCATCCATGAGATGGGATTCTCTTTTTTGAAAGGTCAGAAATGGATTTGTCAAAGAGAGCAGGTGGCATTCTGATTCAAATACGGGCTCAACGATTTCCGCGAGCGCCAGTACTCAGAAGGAAAGAGACCATAATTTCTCGAATCTGAATCCAAAAGTGACGAGTTTTTTTTTTTTTGAAATGTCAAGATTGGTTCCATCAAAGAGAGCAAATGGTATTCCAATCTGAACACGGTCTCGGCGATTTCCGCGAGCGCCAGTGCTTAGAAAAGAAGAAACCAAAATTTCTCAGATCTGAAATCAAAAGTGACGAGAGTTTTTTTTTGAAGATTTTTTATTTTAAGATTTTTTTATTTTTTAAATCTTTTTTTTATTTTATTTATATTTTTTTTCTTTAAGATTTTTTTTGAAAATCTTTTTTTTTTATTTTTTATTATTTTTTTATTTTGATTTTGATTTTTTTTTGTTTAAGATTTTTTTTTTGAAAATCCTTTTTATTTATTTATTTTTTTTTATTTTTAATTTGATTTTTTTTTGTTTAAGATTTTTTTTTGAAAATCTTTTTTTTTTATTTTTTTTTATTTTTTATTTTTTTTAATTTTTTAAGATTTAAAGACGAGAGAGTACACATAGGCCTCCTAACCCGGTCTTATGAAACCTCAATTGATAGAATTGCCCCCAGGTAAGGGTAGGATTACTTAATGAACCCGTTTGGAGGACCCTTGCCTAGAACAGTCAAGCTGTCTCCACACTCTGGACAAGGCTTTTCTTGAATCAATTGTGATCAAAGAACGCAATTGGTTTAACCTTAGTGGTCTATGTCTTTTTATTTATTTAATTAATTTTTTTTTAGATCCCTGACAGACTCATCGAAGAGAAACGATGGCCCAAATCCCATTTCGAACAGGCTCAATGATTTCCGCGAGCACACGAACCATAGGAGAGGATCAAAGTTTCACAATTTTGAATCCAAAATGAGAAATTTGATTTTTTTTTATTTTTATTTTTTTTTTTGAAAAGAGAAAGAGTGGAAATAAATTCGAAGAAATAGAAATTTCCAAAAAATCCCATCTCGTTTTTTTTTAGATGCGAAATCCAACATAGGCCACCAACTAGAAAGTAGCCAAGGAATCTGGAGAAGAAGTATAAGCAAAGAGTAAAAATATGGTATGCAAATATTTCATTTCCAAAGCATCGTGTTCTCAAATGAACGGGTCCCACCGGGTGTGCCAGCTTGATGGAACGCGCTCCTGCCGAGGGTGCTACCGGGGTCGGCGGACGTGGGAGTCCGTCGGGTCCGGCCCTTTCGCGCCCGGGGGGCTGAAGCGTGCATCAACATTTCTTTGTGTGGGTGTGCCAGATTTTCTATTTTACTTGGAATTGCAAGTGGTAATCCGGAGATCAACCTTCGCAAGTAAAAAGGAAATCGACTTCTTTCAAGTTTTCCATTGCACAAATATTTAAGAAAAGAGACATTTTCTTGGTTTGCCGTGAAAGGCGATTTTGTTTGGCATTTATAGCCGATTTTGGCGTTTATAGACGATTTACAATTCTAATCAATAATGAAAGACAAGAGTTGTGATTTTTGTCTCTTTTAGAAAAATACAAACTACAATGAAAAGTAAGAAAAGGAGGATCTAACTTTTCAGGAGATTGTGGGGGACTCGTTCAGATTGACGGTCGCAAGCCATGTGTGGGCTTCGCCATCATCCATGCAGATGAGAACAGTGGATGCTCTTGATTCGCTTGGCTTGGCTATAACCTCAGATTTTTAGAGGACAAAGACCAAGAGGAGGTCCTATGTCCAATAAAAAGCTAAGTAGACGGGCTGAAAAGCCACGTCTAAGCCATTTGGAAGCAGGAGGAGAAGGCGAAGGACCTTGGGGGGGAGGTACCCCCCAAGGGACTTTTGTCACCTTGTAGTGGTGGCTGGTGCAGAACTTCAGCAGAGTTTTTCTCTCTTTTTCTTTCTCTGGATTTTCTGTGTTTGATCCGTCTGGATTCGATTCTCTTCTGGATATGAGCTCTGGATTCTTTCCGATATCGATTTCAATGGAATGCTCTCCTATTTATAGGCTTTTGGTAGCCATTTAGCAGAGCTTTTATGGGCTTTAATTGCACTTAAACCGCATAAATGGAGGAGTTACAGGGTTTAATTCCTTTATTTCGTAACTCCTGGATCTTAGCTTCTGATTCGCCGGTGGAGATTGAGGGCATTTAATCGCCTTTGATCGCCATGATGGGAGGAGTTTCATGGGTTAAATGCCATGAATCAATTGACTTGTAACTCCCAAATGCTTGCTTCTGATTGGGCCGTCCAATAGAGTGAGTTAATGACTGCCATAAAGCTAGCCAATTAACCACATTAATTGGTCGCCGAGCAGTCGAAGAGTCGCGGGCCGTGCCGTGTCTTCTGGAATTCTTCTGGCGATGATCATCGATGGATCTTCATGCTGATCGACATCGGATGAACATGTAACTTCAGACATTGAAAGCTAAGAGCGGGCCGGTGACATCTGTCCTGTCGATTTTTCGATCGATCGGCGGAAAGCACACTTTTTTGGTCGACCGGTTGGCGATCAATGTTGATTTTGATACTTTTGGAGGTTGACCCATGATTTTGACGGATGTCGGAGGATTTGGCGCCTCAAAAGTATGAATTTTGGAAAGTCCCAGGGGTTGGAAGCTTCGAATCGCGAAAAACGACGGAAAACGGAGCTCCCGGGGCGAAACCGGAGATTCTGGGCTTCCAGGGTCGCAGGGGCTGGCGACCCTGGGCCAGGGTCGCAGGGGCCTGCGACCTTGGCCCAGGGTCGCAGGGGCCTGCGACCCTGGGGGAATTTTCCCCTTCGGAGCCCGTTTTGCGGTCGTTTTGAGGTCTTTTTCCTTCGTTTTTTCTTCTGTATTTTTCTTTGACATTTTTGCTCATTTGTTGGCCTTATTCCCTTGTAGAAAAATTGATGAGAATCCTTGCAATTTGGGTTGCAAAGTTTCCAATTTTCCAGGAAAGCCGAAGACTTTGTCGCGCAGGGTTGCCGATTTTCCGTCAGAAGCTGAAACTTGGTCAAACGATGTCAGAATGACCTGAATTTGAGGTGAAGCCTCCTGAGCAATAAATAAGGCCAACCATAGGCTTTTGTTTGAGTTTTGAAGCCGTTTGGGGTCCTGTCGCCAGTAGACTTGATTTTGCCGCGAGGGAGATGCCGCGCGTTGATGTGCGGTTAAACGATGTCCGATTGACCTGAAATTTGACAGGGAACCTATTGGAGTCATTTTGAGATGATCCACAGGCTCTGTCTTGGAAACTATGGTCCCGGAGAGCTCCGCCGCCGGTAGGCTTGATTTTCTTTCGGAGCGTCGAAACCTGGTCAAACGTTGTCGGAATGACCTGAAATTCGACGTGCAGCCTTTTGGAAGTATGTTGAAGCCACTCATGCACTTGGTTTGATGAGCAAAGGCTTCGGTGGTTCCCGCCGCCGGGAGGCTTGATTTTGCTGCTCGAGCATTGATGGAGGGTCAAACGTTGTCGGTTTGACTTGAAATTTGGCATGGAGCCCTTTTGAGACATGCTGGAGTCATCCGTAGGCTCTGATCGAAGTTTTGACGTCTTCGATGATGTCGCCGCCGGGAGCGCCAATTTAGCTGTCGGAGAAGCGAAGTTAGGCCAAATGACTCTGAAATGGCCCGAAACTCCTTGTGTACTCCTCCCTTGGTTGTCTTGAAGGATCTTGCAGTTTTTGTTTGATTCTGACAAGATTTGATTTTTCGGAGAAGTGGCATTGCCTATTTATGGCAGGTTGCGACTTCATGCAGCTTTCTTGATGTTGAAGAGGCAAAGTGACATTTTTGGTGTCAACATCCATCAAGCATTGAATGGAAATTCAGAAACTGACATTGCAGATGTTGCCAGGCTACTGTGCCTCTATATCATTGTGGTAATATTCTTCGCCACTCATGGAAACACAATAGGGTGGTCATATGTGGGCTACGTAGAAAACTATATGGAAATGAAACACTATGCTTGGCCAGAAGAGATTGCAAAGTTTCTGATGGAGTCGGTACACAATAGGGACCGTGGGTCTGATAGAGTCATTGGCTGCCTCATTGCATTACCAGTAAGATATACAACTACCAATTTAGACATTTGAATTTGAATCTATAAATAATAATTGAAATACATGTCTTTTGTAATTATGTAACAATACTGGTTGTGTGAGCATACAACAATTATCAGCCCAAATGATTCACTGCATTTCCCAAGGATACTCAAGTGGAATCTAAGGGCAGTGACTATGGCACTTAGGAAAAGGCCCCTTCATTCACTATTAGCTACTGAGGTAGTTTTCACTACTTTTACTTTACAATTTTATCTAACTTTTTAATCTTGCATCACCAACGCAACACTCTTACCTCATGCAGGTCCTCGGTGACAATTTAGATAGCACACTGCTTGAAGTGCAGCGATTTCGGACCTTGTTGGACAGTGGCAGTGGTGACAGGGGAAATATAATGGAGATTGAAAATAAGCAAGAAGATAAACAGAAGAAGAAAGGTGAAGGAGAAGAGACAGTTGATGAATGTGAACTTGGGGATCCAGAAACAGATGAACAGCAACAACATGAACAGTCTATGGCAGTAGATGTAGAAGAAGACAATGAGGATGAGGGAGAGAATGAAGATGAAATAAATGAGGGAAAACAAATTGAAATACCAGAAGGAGAGCATGGAACTGAGAACAGAATCATTGAAGCAACCCAGCCAGATACAGACATAATGCAAGACACATTCACTATATCAGAGTTGGAAGAGCAGAAACAAAATAGTAACAGTGAAGAAACAAATTTCACTGGAGTGCAAATAAAGTCTGTATCATTTGGGGAAGAGATACTTGGTTTTGAAGAGATGTCCCAACAGACAGATCTGATCATTGCAAACATCTTAGCTGACATAATTGGCAGTACCATTAACAAAAAAAATCAGGAGACATCTGAAGCACACTCTGGGCCAGTACCAGCAGCTGTTGACACCGTGCCTTGCCCTGGCCACCAATCAGAATCCGCTGAAAACAGCGAGCTCAAGAATCTTACCGAGGAGCGTGACAGGGTAACTTCATTAGTCATGCAATTAACAAAGGAGAAGGGGGAGTTACAGTCACAGATCCAAAGGATGGCTATTGAACTTGAACGGACATCAACAGAAAACAACATTATCAAGAAACAAAGGCTTGAAAATGAAATGAGAATCACCATCTTGCTCAAGGAAAGGGACGATGCTCTATTGTTAGTTGAGCAGCTGATAAAAGAGAGGACTTCACTTGAAAGACATCATGTTGACAACAATCAGGCTGTAAAAGACTCCTCTAGACTGGTTAGCTCCCTTAAAGAGCAGTTGAAACATACTATCAGTGTGTCAGATATGCAGTCCTCAAGAGCTGCAAATGCAGAAAAAGAGGTGAAGGCCCTGAAGAGAAAGATTGTAATTATTGATTCAAACAACATGAAACTGCAGCAGCTCTTGAAGGAGATGACTATTGATTATGCAGAAAAGGGACTGCAATGGGCTGGGAAGAAACTGGATGATATCTTCGAGCCTCAAAGACAAAGCAATTCAGAAAAAAAATGGATTAGAGTAGAACAGAAAGCATCAGAAGAGGCTGCAGCTCATCAAAAAGTGCCAGAGGTAATTCAATTAAACGTGCATGCATGTTTTGCTAATTATTGTTTGAATGCAATTAATGTTTTACCTGAGTATCTATCAAATTAATCTCACTATCTGTATGAACTTTTAACAATTCTAATTAATTTTACATGCATTATGTATGAATTTATCTGACTTTCAGAAACCTTATCTGAGTTCTGTATCAAATTTATCTGACTTCTGTGAGGACTTATAACAATTGTCATTAAATTTATCTGACTTTTGTGTGATTTTAACTGACTTTCAATATAGTTATATGATGTTATATTGAATTTATCTGTCCTTTTATACATTCCAATTTGTTTAATCTATGTGTGTTTATTTGAAATTTTGAACAGATCATGACCTTTGAAGCACCATTGAAGCCTACTACGGAGGTGAAACAATCCTTAATGGTAAAAAGAATTAAAAAAAGAACAACATCAAGGAAAACACACCCAACAGCTGCCCCCTTCACACTCCCAAAAAATAACATCACTAATCTTATGAGTGAATTTGATGTCGAAAAGCTGAAACAGATTTATGAAGCTGAAGGGAATGCGTAAGTTACAGACCTATGCAACTAAGCTAAACAGCTACTTAATTAAAAATTGCATTAAAGTAAATGTAGAATAATTGAGATTTTTCTGCAATTGCATTTGCAGAGCACTCGTTTGGGGAGGTGAGGGCATGCATGCTGTGTCATATGAGGACATAATTGCAGTTCTCAGCAAATCAGAATTGTCAAGCACCGTAAGCATCACAACAGTTAAAGTTTGACAGAGTAATGTTTCATTTTTACAGAAACATAAAATGGTTGTGTTCACACTAGATGCCTATCATTATCAGTTTGGAATTCAACAGATTATCGACAGCTACGGAGAGTTGTTATCTAGAGAGCAGGGAGAAATACAACAGCAACTCACAACTTTCGATCAGCTGCATCAAGAAAAAACATACTTCATAACAAGTTTATGCTGGGTAAAAGACAATTACTGTGTTAACTGTGTCACCATTTACTTTATTTTAATATGCAAGAACAGTTTCTAAACTAATCTTAATGTAGAAACTTGTTACTTCCAAAACATCGGAAATGAGGGAAAAGCTTCTTCACCCACAAATCTCCCCAACCAGATTCGTGCTATTTCCAATGAATTCAAATGGAAAAAGAAAGGATGCTGAGCCCTTCCACTGGACACTGTTGGTGCTGGATCAGAAAGAAGGAGATTGGCTACATTATAACTCCTTACGCCCAAGATCAGCTAAAACAGTAGATCATTACTTTGAGGATGCACGAATTCTGGTATGTCTCATTGACTCAGTCGTTACTTATATAATAGCCCCCATAAGAATAAACAAAAAACAACCCAAAATACTGACTTCTTTTTGTTCTACAGAAACAGTATGTGGAGAACTACAATTATGTAAATGTGGAGGAGACACAACCATATGGAGCTCCATTGAATAACGTGGAAGACGCCCCACAACAGAAAATGGGCTCGTACAAAAAATGACTTCACATTGACTTCTGTCCAATCAACTAATAATAACATGTCCTGTTTCAGTGTTGATTGCGGCGTAATCGTTTATTATCTCATGAAGTAACTTACTAAAAAACAAGCAATTGCTTCAAAGCTGCCACATCGCATCATTGATGGATTAAGGGCAGAGATAATAAACAAGTTCCTAAATGACACGCATCGCAGCTGGACTATTGAAAACTTCCACGCCAGGCAACAAGTGCTGATGATGATTTCGAAATTTGATGATGAATCTACAGCCATGAGAGAAGCAAGTTGTTTTGTATCAACTTAATGTCATAGAAAAGATGAAACATTCTTTTGTAAATCTTGGTATCTGAAAAGCACCAGTACAACGAACTTGTGAATGTAATTTTTTTCACTTATATGAATGTTGGAGAAGAACTTGTCATTGACATTTTCAAATTTGTAAAGACTGAATGAAATTCATTATGACACTTGTGAATGAATGTATATGAAAGCTTCTTGTCAATGTATTCGTGACACATTTGCGTTATGCAATGATTTTATCTGAGTTCTGGTTTAATTTTAGCAGACTCCTGATTGAAATTATCTGAGTTCTGATTCAAATTATCTGAGTTCTGCATCAAATTATATAAGATATGAAGCAAATTATCTAATATCTAAATGAAATTATCTGATTTCTAGCAAATGTTATCTGAGTTCTTAACCAAATTAACTGAGTTCTGGATAAAATTATCTGACTTCTGAATGAAATTATCTAAGTTCTGAACGAAGTTATTTGATTTCTGATTCAAATTATTTGACTTTTGGGTAATATTATCTGAGTTCTGCTGCATATTTAGCTGGCTCCTGTGATCGATCTGTCTAGCTGTTCATTCAACCTAATCTCAACTCTAATTAAAATTCTATCACAACTATGAACACTGACCATATCAATTAGACACATCTAACAAAATTTACATGTAAATATAACAGCACATTAAAATGCAGTTAAGAATAAAAGTAATGTCAACATCACTTATTATACACTGGTGAGATTTCAACATCTAATTCAATGAATTATTAAAGAATAGGCTCCTTGCACGATTTCTTATTGTGACTCCCAATCTGACCTCATCGCCCACATTTTATCTGCCATGTGATCTCCCCTCTTGACAAGATCCTCCTTTTCTTTGGCCTACCAGCTGGGCGTTTAACCACTGGTGGGAGTATAACAGCTTCAGCAACTGTTGGATCCGGCATTTCAACAGTTGGTATTGGGAATATCTGCTCATCATATGAAGCCCTATATGTATCAGAGTGAAAATAGTGATCCACGAAAAGATTCAAATCCTTTCCACTTTTTTGAATCGCAGCACATGCATGGGCATACGGAAAACCATTTATCTGCCACTGATAACAGGAACATATGTGATTAAAGATGTCAACAGTCACAGACGGGTAAGAGTGCACATCATAAACAGTTTCACTCGAACGGCTGACAGTCCATGTCCTTCCAACCCGGATAGCAGCATCCAGCTTCTTATCCATATCTAGGCATATGACTGACTTCCATCTGCTGGAAACTTCCTTTATATTAGCCATTTGCTCCATTATTTGAACCCTTATTGTGTCAACCATCTTTGTAATTGGAAGATGCCGGGCTTCCCTAATCCATGAGTTGAAAGATTCAGCTGCATTCGAACACATCTCACCGTACCGATGACCCTTAAATATGCATTACTCCACCTTTTATGTGGCAATCCACAAAGAAATCTGTCTACATTAGAACCACCTTCACGCCTCAATGACTGCAGCTTTGCATGGAAGGACGCAATGGTCGGCGCATACGCACATTCACGAAGCATCATTACCATTCTCTCTCTAAATTCATTAGTAAAAGCACCAGACAACTTGTCCCTCAGATTTGCCTTCAGGTGTTGAAGGCAATACGCATGATGGGAAAAGTGAAATACCCTTGAAACAGCCTCTATCAAACCTGGATTTCTGTCGGAAATAAAAGTAATATTGCGATCCGAAAGAATAACTATCCTTAAGTTCTGAAGAAACCATGTCCAATTGTCCTCAGTCTCTGAGTCCACTACCGCGAAAGCAAGTGGAAACAAACCTGTGGCAAGCATAAACAAAAGTTTTATATTTCAGATAATAATAAAAATATCAGAACATGCTGGTCATTAAGTAAAACAGAATGTGTCAATAATATTAGAAAAAACAGAATCAAAACTTACCCTGATTTCCATTCTTCCCAATTGCTGCCAACAGGTTCCCCTTGTATCTCCCCTTCAAAAAAGTATCATCCAGAAATAACAAAGGACGAATATGATTAAAACCAGCAATTGAGGCATAGAACGACACAAAGAGACGCTTGAAACACATAGTTGAGTGGTCATAATCTAGAACAAAGAGGCTTCCTGGATTTACCTCCTCCGCAACTTTAATATACCAACGAAGATGGTCAAATGACAGCGACGAATCACCATACAACTTATTTCTAGCCCTTTCCACACCCCACCATGCATGATGATATGTAATGGTAAGTCCATAATTCGCTTTAAAGTGGTGCACGACATCAATATGTCTAGTTAGTGGCTTCTCACGAATATGATCAATCATTAATTCTGCAACTGTCTCAGAATTCATACGGCTATTCTTTGATGTTCGAACTGCTACACCACATGTATACTCATTGTTTAATGTCCTAATACAAAAATGTCCAGTCGACTTTTCAATAGATACATGAACACGCCAAATGCAGCCCATCGAATGACTGCGAGAGCATTCAGCCGTCACCCTCACCTTATCATTTTTCACATATACGAATTCAAACCCAACCTCAATAGAATATCTACACAGCACATTTCTAAACTCAGCAACACCTCCCTCAAACCTCTGCCCCACATCTCTAATACCACTTGCCCAGCCCGAAAACAGCAAATTCTTTTCTTTGTGTGTACAAAACTGTGGAAGAAGATCAGTCTCTATATCTGTTTCCTCATATCCCACTAATGCCAAGTCATCTTCAGCTAAATCATCACCAATTCCCTCTTGATCATCATCCTCTGATTCTTGCGATTCTGATACAAATACATCCACTATTCCCAATCCCATTGAAGACGCCAACATGGACAAGCTCATTAGATCCGAATCGCTGTCCAATAAGCACTTTGGGTGGCCAGGCAATGCATAGGTCATGCAGACCATGTTCACTGAAAGATTCTTCCACTTATTACAAACTTGATGCATCAAACCATCATATCCCATACTCCGACTAAAATGAATAACGGCAGTAAACATGCCATACTTACAAAGAAGCAATAGCGGCTGTGACATCTATAAAACTACAAAATTCAAAGAATCAAAAGGGTCATCAACATTGCAGAACATATGCAGAATGCAAAATACTCACATGATCTGTACAAATCTATTTGAGTTTGAGTCAAATTTGTATAAAATTATCTGCATTTTCTCAATTGAACTCAGATAAATTCAATACATTGCTCAGATAAATTCAATTCAGAAGTCAGATAATTTGTACAAAACTCAGATAAAGTTGTATAAACTAAAACAATTCTGTATGACAGTCAGATAAATTTCATGATACGTTCACAGATCTTTGTTTTCATGACTTCTTCCACAATACAACTCTCAACAATTATTACTGTTAAACGAAAATCCCAAAAACAAACTAAAACAGAACAACTTGCATATATATCAGTCTCTAACAAGTCTAAATACATGAACAACTATAACTAAATATTCCAAATATAAAAAGCAACTATATAACAACTGAACTCTAACAAATCTATTTGTTAATGAATAAAAAAACAAATGAAATCTACCAATAAAATGAAAAAAAAAATAAAAAAACTGTACATATATATCAAACATCCATAAAATATGAATCCACACATATCAAACTGACCAGTTGAATTCATAGAAATTGAATTGTTCATGGATAACAAAACTAATCTAGTCTAATTTAAAGAAAAAGGAAAACAAAAACAAAAAAAAAAGCACATACATATCAGTTCATCCATACAATATGAATCCATATAAATCAAACTCACCAGAAGTATCAAATATATATATAGATCTATAAATTTAAATAAGAAATATTGCATACTCTATGCTGAGAATGGATGAACTCGCTTACATAAAAAAAAATGGAACTCCTTCTTAGGGCTTTGGAACTCAAAATGTACTTCCAGTCGATCAACTCCTTCCCAGACTTTGTGAAGACAACTGCTTCACAAACAGTTCGATCTGCAATCTGTTTCGCAAAAGAACCATCTACCAAGCTATGCACCAATGAATAAATGTCTCTTCTCCCTCGTAAACTTTCTACATTCAGTTTCAGAGATCTTCATTGACTACAGTTTCAAATTCAAAAAACAAGATTTGCGCTGATTTAGAGGGGCATATCAGTAATAACTGATCGCTTATGCTCTTAAATCAGGGCTAAATAATCGTTGTACATTGGGGACCACTTAATTACGTCTTGTGACAGTTACATGGGCAAATTAGTCTTAAAAAATGAGATCGTGTGCATATAGGGACTTCTCGTTGGAAACATCTTGTTTTTATGGACCAGAGCCTTTAAAAAGTTTTCTGTTGGACTGGAGGCTTCCTAGGTCCAATTCTAGGGACCTTTCGCTAATTACCTCTTTTCTTTATCAATGACTCAATTTGATGTCTCTCTCTCAATTGTCTATTCTTATTAATTACCAGGACATCCACTGATCATAAGCAGTGACGAAAACCCTTTGAAGATTTTTAGTCAAAGTTATTTATATTATTATGACCAATCGGTTTAATTAATGCTGCTTATGACCAATCGGTTTAATTAATGCTGCTAAGATCTCTCTCTCTATCGGTTTAATATATCTCTCTCTATCTATCTATCTATCTATCTCTCTCTCTCTCTCTCTCTCTCTCTCTCTCTCTCTTTGACCTGCTCAGATTTTTTTTTTAGGGATTCTGCAATATATTATGCTTTTTTCTAACTATTCGTTTCTCTAATTTATCTAAATAGACCACTGACGGAACAAAATAGCAGCCCATCCTGGGTAGGGATATAAACAGGTATGGGATTCTCCGAAGGTTTCGATTTATTAATGGGTTCAAGTCCAGAACCCAATTTAGATTTTGATTGATAAATAGGTATATATATGTTCAAACTAGTGGAACTAAGACCCAGCATACGAGTCTTTGATGTTGCAAACTATATTTCAAAATCAATCTCCCTTGAAAGGAGGTTTGTCTTTTTATGTTCACAACCATACAGGGCTCAGCGATTCCCCCTTTTCTTCAAATTTCCTGTTTTTTCTTGTTCTTGTAGAAGGTATTCTTATTCTTGTCTGTCTGTTGACTTGTGAGAGTGGGCGGGTGAAGTTAGGACAGTGTCTTGCTACCTTACACCCAAATCTTCCTTTTAGTAAATAATCTTTCTAGATGGAAATTTTTCCTTCGGGTGGCTCTTTTTTTTATGAAAGGGCTCATGTATGATCAATCAAATCCCTTTGCATACAACCTTATAGCATTGGCAAGTGTCCAAATTGGACGTTGATCCAGATTTTAATAACCATTATGGTTAGTATAGATAATGTATGGCCATTAAACATTCCATGACTAGAACTAATTAGAACTAGGTTCTTTAATTTTTCCTACTAAGTTGGGCTACTAGTCAGGAGTAGGGATCAATTCAGGAAATGTGTAACTAAGAGTGTGTTGTATTGCCCATCAGTTGTTGGGCTCAGTTGTTGGGTTCTTTGTTTTTTACTGCTAAGTTGGGCTACTAGTTAGGAGTAGGGGTTACTCGAGGGAATGTGTAACTAAGGTTATACTACTGGTTGATACTTTAAATTTGAAGAACAAGGAATCGATCCGTGGGGATGTGTGTGTAACTAAGGTGACAGCACCACTCAACTAAGAGTGTGTTGGCTAAGGTCTAGGCACAGTTTGTTGGGTTTGTATTACACGCAATCATACTTTGGAGGGAAATTTTCAAAAAAGTCCTTAACTTTTTGGTGATTTTCAAAAAAGGGTCAAAAGAATTTAATATTTCAAAAACGTATGAGAATTTTCAAAATTATTTCAATCAGGTCCCATCCGGCAATCTATACCCACCACCGGCAACTTTGTATAAACAAAAACTTAAAAAAGACAAAAGTGCCCTTAGTGAGCAGTAAGTAGGTAAAAAGGAAACTCTCAAAACGGTCCTAAACTTTTTAGGTGGTTTTCAAAAAAGGACCAAGGAATTGAATATTTCAAAAAGGTATGAAAGTTTTCAAGACTTCTTTCAATTAGGTTTTGTTGGGAGATCTCCATCCACTGTTGGTAGTTTTTTATTTTTTTTCTAATTCAAAATGAAAAAAAATCCCTTTGATTTCATTCCTTCTCCGAAATGTCGGACCAACTATAAGATCACTTTTGGTTGTTCCAAGTCACTTATATAACACACTGCATTGATTGCACTGAAATTTACACTAATAATTAGAGTGCCCAACTATTGGATTGATCATGACGTGAAAACTAAAATTAACTATTAACTAGGTTACTAATTAGAGTGCCCACCTAAAAAATTTAGGACTGTTTTGAAAATTTCCTTTTTACCTACTTACTATTCACTAAGGGCACTTTGGTCCTTTTGAGCTTTTGTTTATACAAAATTACCGGTAGTGGGTATGAATTGCCAGATTGGAATTGAGTGAAAGAAGTCTTGCAAACTTTTATACGTTTTTGAAATATGGAATTCTTTTGACCCCTTTTTTTAAATCACCAAAAAGTTAAGGACTTATTTGAAAATTTTCCTACTTTGGATTTAAATGATATAATGCATCACATAGTCATAGCGCATGTTTGTTTTATTTACTTAAGGTTGAAAATGGGTATCCGATTAGCTGGGTGTCTAAGGGCTTGTTTGGGAACACGATAAAATACAAGATTTTTCTATTTTTAAGGCAAGTTTCTTTTCCTCTTGCTAGGAGGTGTTTGGATAATGTAAGAAAAAGGAAATAATCTTTCTTTTTTATTAAAAACCCAAAGATTCCTTCCTTCCCCCCATCCTTGTAGGAGAAAATCTCTCATTTTATGGGCTCGTTAAGCAATGATCAAGTACCTCTCCTTCACCGCTCTCTTGCCTCTTCTTTACCATCTTATCTTTTTCTCCCCCTTTTCTTCTTTCATGAGTCACGCCCTCGCCCTTTCCTTCTACATCATCTTTTCCTCTTTCCATTATCCTCTCCTTCTTCTCTTCATTTCTCCCTCTCTTAGAACCTCATCTTTTCTCTTGTCTCTATCATTGTTCTTTTGTCCTACATTCTTTATTCCTCTCCCCCTCATTTGCTTGCCCTTTCCTATTCTCTTCCCCTCGCGTCTCCATGAGGTCCCAACCCCCACACCAACCCCCCCGGTCTCCATGAGGTGCAACCCAATTAGATTGTATTTGTGGGGCTTGTTTGTTCCAATGAAATCAAACTCCTAGGAGTTCATGGTAAAATGGGTTTTCAACATTTGATTACTAAAGAGATGGATTGTGAAGGAATAAGTAGGAGATGAAATGGTCTATTTGTTTGGATGGAATTAATTCTAGGAATTCATTAGAATGCTACCACAACCCACTAACAAATCCCTTATCTTGAGATTACATGGTTTGTTTGTTTGGATGGAATTGAATTCCTAAGATTCATATGGAAACCATTTTACCATGAGCTCCTCATGAAATTATAATAGAGCTTGTTTGTTTATATGAAATTGAATGCCCAGAAATTCAATCAAATTAAGGAACCTACCTTATCATGAATTTTTATCTGGAAAGTATAACTCATTTTGTTTATTTTTATGAAATTGAGTTCCCAAAAATTAAAGCGAACATACTTCACTTGAATTCCTTACCCATTATACCATTGAAATGTAAAATTTTATTCCAACCAGTTTTAGATTTTTTTCCAAAATTTCCAACATATGGTTATTCTTCGGTTGTTTTCAATGTTAACAATATGTTAAAAATATGATGGTATTATTGATCAAATATTGTTTAAGTCGAATTCAAAAGACGTGAAAATTTTTTCATTTCATAATATATTATAATTTGTAGCACGTGCTAAACAACTCAAATCAAAATCTGTTGAATTCTCTAGGTGTTGCCAGACAACAACAATTATGATAACACAATATTTTATTATGTCAGTATTAAAATATGTAAATACTTTATTCTACAAACATCCAAACGGGCCCTAAAGTCTCTGATTCGTAATAAAAAGGGCATGGAACCTATTTTTAGGGGGGAGAATTTGAATTTGGATCCAAATTCAAGCATATAGGATTTGGAACATTCAAGTTTAAATCCTTTGATGTTCATAAGGATTCAGAACTAGGACAATCACATCCACATGTTAAGGACCTATTTCTTTGCTAGAATTCCTAACAGGAATTTCGAATGTTGCGGTTATTAGGACATGATGTGACATCTTGTCCCTTGGCATTTGAAAATGCCTTGTTTCTTGCCAAGCATTTCAAAATTCTAGTCACTTGAAAGGTCTCATATGACCTTTGGGAATTCAGAAATCCCAGCCCCTTTGCGTTTTTATGGGATTTCTGGATGCTCAAGCACAAGGGAGCATACAGAAATTCCTAAAGCCTGATGACTTAGCCAATTCCCATTTATGTTTCAACTCTGACTGTGTACCCGGTCGACCGGCTATGAAGGAGGTTGACCAACGCTGTTTAAGGTCGATTGGATGAATTAGGGTTCTTCTTAAGGGCCTCTTTGACTTAGAACTGGATGGACTTAGGTGGGACTTTGGCTACCCTTTTTGGACTCATTCGACTATGCATGAGAATGTTTTGAGCAGACGTTTTCTCACAGTTATTCAGGTTGTATCGGAGTTCAACCTATCTCAATCTTGAATGGTATGTGATAACAGGATACCCCCTTTTTATATCTATGCACGAAGACTGTTTGTTCGGGTATCTCGAATCCTAATTCCTTTCGTTGACTGAGTAGATTGTACGGTGCTTCGGAAATAACAATTGACTTGGATTGGATTGTTTATCGCTTCTGATTCTGAATTGTACCGTCTGGTACTGTCTACATGTAATGAACATGTTCATTAGCTCTGTTTGCTTTACTTTGTTTGGGGATCACATTGAGAATTTAGATGATGGACTTAGGATCCCTTTTGATGATTCGTTTGTTCTGAGGTTTGTTTGAGGTGTTAAGGCTAGGGGGCTTTGATTGTAATGCTTGAAGAGAACTACTATTGAAGTTGTTTGAAGTTTGATTTGATTTGGACTAAAGTAGTTTGTCTAATGTTGTTGAATCTTGTTCGAGCAAGAAAGCCTAGCCCCTCATTGATGTTTATTTAGGATCCTTTGTGTCAGGCACTACTCAGCTGTTAACGTTCAACATAGCTGGGGCACCACCTGTGTGAGGACTTGAATTTAGAACCTTGAGGCAAGACTGGGCCAGAGCAGCATGAGCCAACTGAGGATTGACCTTGAGGTAAGACTGGGCCATAGCCCATGGGGCCCGAGCCGCATGAGCCCAAGAAGACCATCTGCAGTTCGGATTTGGCGTAATGGACACCAAGGTGTAATGGACACCACTTTGAACACTTTGATTAAAGGGTTGTGATCCCAAACTATCGATATCTCCACCACAACTCAATGTGAGTAAGGGAGGGCAATGACACTATCCCGTCATAATTAGCATATGTGGACCGCCTACTTTGATAGTTTGTTTATGATTCGAATGCTATGTATTTCTTATGATTAGAACGCTATGCATTTCATTTGGTTTTGTCCACTCATTTACTATGATTCATTCTGCATATCTGTTGATGTTTTATATTTATATCTGCCTGTCGACCATCGTGTCTGATGCTGCACTTGGTGCATAGGTACCGTGTACATTGATCTTTGGAAAAGTGGAGGCGACGCTTCAGGCAATTTAGACTGATGGTGAGTACGAGTTATGTGTCGACAGTATTGTCGTCGTGACCAGCACATGAGTGCCTTCATATTTTGGTTAGTTCGTATTTATTCTCTCCTGGCTTATGTTTTGTTAGAAGCCATTCATTAATATACTTTTGTTATCTCTTGCTAAACTTAAACTATAGAAAAGAAAGATGTGCATACTCTGAAATGTTATATTGTACCATTTGTTTAATTATGATGTTATGCTGTGTTTTACGGTTATCGAAGAAATGTTTATACCTCATCGCGGACTTCGATCCTATGGGACATGATTGGGGCTAGGTTGCATTTGATTAATGTTGAAAATTTTTTATTGGCCCTAATCTTACGCATAATCCCCGGTTTCAATTTTGGGGACGTGACAAGTTGGTATCAGAGCAGGCATGTGTTTAGAAACAAAATCTACTAGAAAAAAGAGGACGCGTGTGAGAAATTCGATTTGGTAGTTGGCATCTATACTATGTATGTATGGATCCTATAGTATTGTTTGTTAGTACATCAGGTGTTTAGTAATTTCTCCTATAGAAATGAATTTGGGGACCAAATTCCTTGTTAGCGGGGAGAGAATTTAATGTCTCATTACCCACTGTTTGTGGTTTCAGTACCGCAGTTGTGCTAGAATAAGAGCTTCTTAGTTTTAGTTAGTTTCTTTCTTCGGTTTGTTTGAGGAGTTGCAACCGTCTTGAGACTTTTCCAGTTCGCTGAAGAGGGCTTTGCAGCAGATCTCTTTGAAGTTTAGAGTTGTTCTTAATGTTCAGTTCCATGTTAGTGTCAGAGATTTAGAGTTTTCTCAGGGTAGCAATCTTCAGTAAAAGATTTGTTCAGGATTTTCTTTGATTGCAGATTTGTTGGCAGAGTTGATCAGGTAAGTTGTGCTTTTGTGTGGTTAGAGAAGTTTGAGATATGTTTTGAGGAGAGATTGACTTCAGATATTACCGGTAGTTTTGTGATGTTTCTAGAGTTAGATTGAGATTGTATAGTTGTAAGTGATAGATGCTGAGTTTGTAGAACAAAAGAAGCCTATGTATCAGAGTTATTTTAACTTTGCAAGCAGACAAGTTGATTCGAAGTGGGTGTGAAGGTTATGATATACCTATGATATGTGAATTCCCGGACGTCTTTCCGGAGGAGATACTGGATTTATCGCCAGTTAGAAAAATTGACTTCACTATTGGGCTTGTGTTAGGGATGACACTGATATCCAAGACCGTGTACCACAAGGCTCCAGCAGAGTTGAGGAAATTGGAAGCGTAGTTACAAGATATGTTAGACAGAAGTTTTGGGAAACCAAGTATATCACCATGAGGTGCACTGATTCTTGCACCGATTCTTTTATGAAAAAAAAGGATAGGAAGTAGATCCAGCGTCAGTGGAAGCAATGGCCAGCTGGGAAAGCTCAAGAAACTGAAGACAGTGTCAGAAATCAGAAGTTTCTTAGAATGGACACGATATTTTAGATAGTTTGTGAAGGAATTTTTTACAATTGCAACTAGTTGAACAAGTTGACAAGGAAAGATATTTTGATGGTATGGTCAGAGCAGTGTGAGATTAGTTTTGGGCAACCGAAGTAGAGGTTGACTACGGACTTTGTTGATCAGAAAGACAGTTTTGAGAGTTTTGCTGGTGTTTTTGGGATTCTATCGAGATTGGTGCTGATGCAGAATGGGAAAAAGTAACAACTTACGGGTCCACACAGTTGAAAGAGTACGAAAAGAGATATATTGACCATGACTTAGATTGCAGCAGTTGTTTTAGCTCTAGAGATATGGATGCACTAACTATATTGGAAGAAATTTGAACTCAGAGCATAGAAATCTACAGTACCTGGTTTCTAGGGAGGATTTAAACTTGAGATAGCAGAGGCAGATGCATTGAGTAGAGATATCAGCTAGTGGGTGATTGATAGTGTGTTACGGTGAGAGCAGGCATTTTGGGCAGAATCAAGGACAGTAAGAGGAATGAACTGTAGTTGGTCAAGATGATTGAGAAGATTGCAAGCAGCCCAGAGTTTAGACTCGTGGAGGGTGTTGTTTTGTTAGAGTTTCACCGCAGCTTGTCACCATCAAACTTTAGAGATCGAGTTTAGCTAGAGTAACCAATCTTTTACCTGTGATAGATTTAGTCATTTGGATGACCAAATGTTTTAAGGAGGGAAGGATGTAACATCCTGAGATTCCAAGGTTGTAATTATCTTAGTTAATTGTGCTTTTAGATAATTAAGCTCATTTATAAGCCAAACAGATCTGATTAATCTTTAGGATCATGTGTGTAAAGTTGGGTTAAGATCTGAGCCCGTTTGGGTATAGTAGGGGTGTGTATCGCTATTTCTGGAAAGTTCCAAGGGCTTTTTAGTATTTTCTGCTTTTTGAGATTTTGGCATCATTGGGTAGGTTACCTAATATCCTGGACTTTGTCCTTCTGTTGCATCCCGATCCGGACCCTCGAACCCGACCCAAAACCTGACTTGACCCCTAAGTTATTTTTATTAATTTCCCAAAGTCAAACCCCACCCCACCTAATCTAATCCCATGTGAGCCCCACCTCACTCCCATCATATCCCCACCTTATTCCACGTGCATAACCCCCATCCCATTTCCCATTTAGGTCGCATGACCACCCCCCCTTCTCATTCCATTCCACACAACACAACAATCCCTCCTCCTTCTTCTCTCATTTTTCCCCTTTTCTCGTTCTCCTTCTCCTCACAGTGTCACTACCGCTGGACTTCGAGCACACCGGTGATCACCACCACCACCAAGCTCTCCTTCTCCTCTTTCTTCTCCACTCTCCCGTATCATCTCTCATTTATTTCACTCATCTCTACTCCCAGCCATCTCGCTGCCCCATTGTCCCGGAACCGCCTCGTCGCTGTCAGCGACTATCACCATCACAGCCGAGCTTCCTTGTCACGACCCTGGACCGGGACCGAGACTCTAATCTAGCCCCGCAACATTTCCCACAGGTTCCCGCGGTGAGGATTCCAACGCATGTTTATTTTTGAATCATCTCACGATCACACATAAAGATTTATTTGCGGAAGCGCGTGACAAACACACAAGTAACATCACACCCAAAGTAGAGTATAACAGAACTCACATTAGAGAGAGAAACATAGCGAGCATACCCATTAGTTCAAGTTAAAATTGTGCACACACACAAAGATAAAGTTAAGTTTTTACATTCCCAAAAGATAGCCAACAAAGGCTAATAACAAGTTCCCAAAAGATAGATGGTATATTCCCAAGTGTTACTCATCACATGACCCAACCCGACGTCTAATTGACATCGTTGGGCTGCCATTCACGCTCTACAGGCTGCTCTACATCCGCCTCCTCATGCTCCTCTAGGGTAACGAAACATGGATCTGAGCACCAAAACGAAATGGTCAAACACGACGGTCTGGTAGGCAAAAGAATAAAGTATAATCATGTTATAATCAATAGTTTTAAAATTAATAAAGCAACATGTGCGATAAAGAGAATCTGAATAAAACAAAGCATTTCAATGACAATATCATTTATAAGATCAGATGTTAAATCAAGACGATCAGTCGAAAACAATACCTTGGCAACCACATGGAGCTACATTCTCCGTCACACGAGGTGATGAGAGCACTCAAGATTCTCCATCACGAAATGGTGAAGGGAGACACTATCATAAATTATAGTAACCCAGTGTAACCGAGAACTACTCATGAGTCCCTCCGTGGCATGGCCTAAATAAGCAAGCAAGCACGTACGTATTTTCTAAACTAATGTTAGACAAGATTTAAGGACCCAAGGCAGTGGATTAAACCGACAATGGTCGTCCAAGCTGAGTGGAGCAGACACAAAAATGTACACACTTTCAAAACAATGTTTGACACTTTCAAATCCGGGAACTACTCACTCTATATTCAAGTACATGCATACTCGTTCACAAAAGTTCACGAAATAGTAGTCCCAACACAAGGTGTATAAAAACACGATTCACGTAATGATTCCCAAACGGATTTTAAATCAAAACCTTGTAAACATTATTTTCAAGACGATACGAATCGTAAAATGAGAATTTGGTTTATAAATCACAATTCCACGTCAAGACTTTGAGACCGTAATCGTCGAATCATATACACTTTGAAATCCCATGTCGATCATTCATTTAGATGATGCCCAATTCTTTTAAATGACATTAAGGATATCAAGGTGTACACATCGACCAAGACAGGTCCACAAGTGATTGGAATAGAAAAACCCCTTAATTCCTCTTCATTCTCCAAAACTGCTGGGAGGTCGAATCCCTGTTGGCTGGCAGGCGGCTAACCGACCTGGTAGCCGAATGGTCACCGCCTCTTCAGAAAACCTAATTTCCACCTTACTGATCTGGTGACTGACCCTATGCGGTACCTGTCGGCTAGTCGACTGGTGACCGCCTGCTAACCACCTAGTCAGCGGGCAATTCAATTTTTTGAATTATTTTCAGGCCTCTTTTCCTCAAAAACATTACTCCATTCCACATATTAGTTCCCTGTAATAAAATGAGGTAAAAAGATCCTCTAATTCCTCATTCAACACTTCCATTTCATCACTTCAAATCCAATCAACCAAATCTCCTTCTTTCACTTCACAATTTCCAACAATCCAAGAATAAAAATACCAATTTAAATGAAGCCAATGACAAAACTGAATTCAATGAAATGCATCAAAATATATGAGCATTAAAACACATGTTTAGTAAACTAAACTTCAAGACAAAACAAGATTAAACGTAGTTAGTTCGAAAACAAGAAATCAAGATAAAAAAATCCATAATTTAACACATGCACATTTATAGTTCATTCAATCACTTGCCTTAGCTCAAAATGCACTCAAAGGTGATCTCCCTACACACCTCTCTCAGCTGAACCTCCAATCTACAAGAATCCCCAAGAAAAGAGCTCAAAAACAAAGAAGTTTTTGCAAGAGAAAGGGTTCCTCTATAGGAAGCCTTGCATGCATGCTATTGGAGTTCTAATGGACTCCACAAAACTATAGTTGGAAGATGAAATCCATCACTTACCTCTAGAAGCTCTAACAATGGAGAAGAACCTCAAGAAGGGAGCAATCCCAGCTGAAAACCTTTGAAAATGGTACTAAGAGGAAGCTTCGAAGATGAGAAAGAGTTTCGTGGACTCAAATCTTCATTTTAGTCAAGAAAATCGCAACATGCAAAGGAGAGAAGTAGAGAAGAAGAGCTGGTTTCTCTCCCTAGACTTAGCTAGTTTCAAAACATGCAAATGAAAGTGAGGGAGAAGAACACACGTGGGCTACGTTTGAGTTGGGTGGGGTGTGGGCCCCACCAGGCCAAATCACTTTAAGGGCTTGGAAACCCTTCATGCGGGCCCCGGATGAGATCGACGAAAGAGAGTAAAATGATCGTCGAAATATCTAGTTTACAAAAATATAATTTTTGCATGACTTTGAAAATACTGAAAATTCATGCACAGATTTTGAGGTGAAAAGTCTGTTTTACCCTTTTGCTGAAAATTGCGATTTCAAAGTTTTGAAAACGAACGGAGAGAACATAAAAGTTGTAAATGTTAAACCCCGACCCAGATTAGCCCGATTAGTGTGTACTTAGTGTGTGTTTAGTCTTAAGTGGGGTTAGTAACTGTTGGGTTAGAATATATTGGTTTTAGTCCTGTACATAACTTCAGAAATTTTCAGAGCGTTTAGTGTTTGTCACATACGCTCAGGGATGCCCTGAGTGCACGTGCAAGCATGGGAGGATGATCTTGATTTTCGATTTAATTATGGTTTCCATTTCATTTGAATGATTTTATTATTTTCTACAACTTTCATTTTCAGACCGTTTGTGTTTGAAGCCCAAAAACCCAAGTTTTGGCCCAAAAGGGTAAAATTGACTTTTCACACCCAAATATGGACACGAATTTTGAAATCTCAAAACCATGTCAAATTTATACTTTTCGGAAACTAGATTTTTCGAGGATCATTTTATCCTTCTTCGTCGATTTCATCCGGGGCCCGCAAGACCATGTTTTTATCAGCATAAGCTTTAGACCTGTTGGGCCCCACTTCCAGGTCGCTTAAGTCTTCCTTCCTCGTCTCTTTCGTTCATTTTAGAATTCCTGCAACTTTTCTTTCAAAAGCCACAGCTGAGAGGAGAGTTTGGTTTTCTCCATTTCTCCACCTTGCATGCACTAGCTAGAGGACTCCAAATGAAAATCTTAGACCGCTATCTTCTTCCTCTCATCTCAAGCTTTCTATTGCTGTGATTTTCTTGGCGTTTCCAGCTGGCCAACTACCCCATTTTCTTCTTTGCTTCTTGTTTGGACACTTCTAGGTAAGAGCTTCATTCCTTAACTTTAATGGAGTTCTTTTAGCTCCTAAGGAGCTTGTTTCTCTAGCATGCATCACCCATTTTGAAATGGGTTCTTTGTTTTCAATTTGTTGAGTTTTTTTTGAATGGTTTTCATGGGGTTTTTGTAGTGTTTGGGCTCAGCTCTTCAGTAGGATTGCTCGAGGAAGATTTGTGTGGCATTTGGGCTAAGGCAAGTAACCAATCTAGGAATGTTGTTTGCATGTTTGATTTGAATTACATTCCTACCTTTAAAATGCATTATGGGTGTGTTTAACTAACAATCTATGTCACTATTAGACTCTTTTTACTTGTTTTCATTTCTCTATTACATAAATGTTAATTACACTCCAATCTTGTGAAATTCTGTTTTGAATTTGAAACCTATGCTTTGTTTAGAATGTTGGGATTCATTTTGGTGAAGAATGGAAATTGAATGGCTTAGATTATGAAGTGAATAGTTTGGAGATGTTGGATTGATCCCTTGGAGAGCATGGAGCCTCAAGGAATTGCGGGTGGTTCAGTTTTGAGAAGAAGGGAAGAAAAGATTCAGAAAATTTGCACAAGGGAGTGCATTTCTGCACTCAGCGGGTTCAGGCAGAAGCCTATCCGCTCGAGTGACCAAGGGATCCGCTCGAGCGAACAAGCCACTGCCTGGAGAGTGACATGCCAGAGACCTGTCCACTTGAGCGACCCTTGGGGTCCGCTCGAGCGGAAAAGCCTCCAGGTCATGTTCGCTTGAGCAGAGGGTTGACCGCTTGAGCGGACTTGGGCAGATTTTAGGATGAGTTTTGTTGCGTTTGTGGATTTTTGGGGATTGAAAAACTAGACTATGCTCATGGTTTTAAACTAACATTGTGCAATTGGAAACTGGAATGTATTCTAACTTCTGGGACACCAATTCATTTTATCTTCCGACGTTTGGGTTTCAATTACACAAAGGTCAATGAATTGCCTTAGCATATGCTTGATGGACATCGAGTTTGAACTTCAGTTTTGATACAATATTATCATCATGTATTCGTTTTGAATTTCAAGTATAAGTTTGTTTGAAGATTTGTTTAAAGAATAAAAAGAGGATCACTTCTTAAGCTTGTATGCATATAATTTATGCCTTTTGCTAGCCGTGTCTTGTCTCATTTTGACAAGTGATTTCCCCCCTTAATTTCGATCTGTTTAGAATGTGTATCATGTGTTTTGTGCATTCATAAATTCAAGTGAACACCACTTTTCTTGGACTGCCTCTTCCATCTGATCCACTGTCCGGGGGTCCTTAAACATGTGGACTATCTGCAGATTGGTCGTGTATTATATTACACATCATGCGTATTCTATTTCTGCGGCCGACCTCCCCGTCTACCTTGTGTGGCGAGGGAATTGTATTTTTGCATGTCGTGCTTGTCGTGCGTGCTTACTCTTATCATCATGTATGATGGAGAAAGGATGAGCTCAATGTGGATTAACTATTCATGGTATTATATGTAATTCATGCTAGTTTCTTTTTGTATCTTTGAAATATATCTTGGTCATGTATCTGTTTTAAATTCAATATACTGTTTCAACATTGTTTCTCTCAAAACTTTAAATGATTTATGCTCATGCCTAAATTGATTACTTGTCAAACCGTCGTGTTTGATGTTGTTATTTTGGTGCCTAGGTGCAGGTGATGTTGCCTTTGAGGAGGAGCGTCAGGAGGAGGTTGTTGAGCCACCTTCAGCTCGAGAGTGGCAGCCCGACGACGTCAACTAGACGTCGGGCGGGATCATGAGATCCGTTATTTTTTTGGGGTGTCTTGTTTTAAACTTTGGAAATGTATTGGCCTTTGTTGGCGTCTTATTGGGTTGTAACAAAACTTAACTTACTTTTGGGTTAACTTTAAAACTTGAATCATGCTGGGAATGCTATGTTATATTTCCTCCTTCTGATATCTTGATCTTGATGTTATTACTTTTGCACTTGGAAATATTATTCATGCTTTATCTTGATGTGATTTGCACTTACTTGATAGTGTGAGTTAGTCCCCATGTCTCTGATGGAACGCGCTCCGAGGCGCCGTTGGGGCGGCTACCGGGGTCGGCGGAACGTGGGAGTCCGTCGGGTCCGGCCCTTTCGCGCCCTGGCGGGCCCTGAAGCGTGCATCAACATTTTTTTGTGTGGGTGTGCCAGATTTTCTATTTTACTTGGAATTGCAAGTGGTAATCCGGAGATCAACCTTCGCAAGTAAAAAGGAAATCAACTTCTTTCAAGTTTTCCATTGCACAAATATTTAAGAAAAGAGACATTTTCTTAATTTGCCGTGAAAGGCGATTTTGTTTGGCATTTATAGCCGATTTTGGCGTTTATAGCCGATTTACAATTCTTATCAATAATGAAAGACAAGAGTTGTGATTTTTGTCTCTTTAGAAAAATACAAACTACAATGAAAAGCAAGAAAAGGAAGATCTAACTTTTCAGGAGATTGTGGGGGACTCGTTCAGATTGACGGTCGCAAGCCATGTATGGGCTTCGCCATCATCCATGCAGATGAGAACAGAAGATGCTCTTGATTCGCTTGGCTTGGCTATAACCTCAGGTTTTTAGAGGACAAAGACCAAGAGAAGGTCCTATGTCCAATAAAAAGCTAAGTAGACGGGCTGAAAAGCCACGTCTAAGCCATTGGAGGCAGCAGGAGAAGGCAAGGACCTTGGGGGGGGGGGTGCCCCCCAAGGGACTTTTGTCACCTTGTAGTGGTGGCCGGCGCAGAACTTCAGCAGAGTTTTTCTCTCTTTTTCTTTCTCTCAGATCTCTTTCTGATCCTTTTTTTCTGATCCTCTGATTTTCTCCTCTTTTTTCTGATCTTCTTTCCCGATCCCAATTTCAATGGAATGCTCTCCTATTTATAGGCTTTTGGTAGCCATTTAGGAGGGTTTATGAGCCTTAATGGCTTTAATGGGAGGAGTTACAAGATTTATTTCTTGATTTTGTAACTCCTTTTTCCTTGAATCTGATTGGCCGATGGAGATTAAGGGCTTTTAATCACCTTAATTACCATAATGGGAGGAGTTTCATGGTTTAAATGCCATGAATCAATTGACTTGTAACTCCCAAATGCTTGCTTCTGATTGGGCCGTCCAAAGAAATGAATTAATGACTGCAATAAAGCTAGTCAATTAACCACATTAATTGGTCGCCGAGCAGTTGAAGAGTCGCGGGCCATGCCGTGTCTTTTGGAATTCTTTTGGCGACGATCATCGATGGATCTACATGCTGATCGACATCGGATGAACATGTAGCTTCAGACATTGATAGCTAAGAGTGGGCCGGTGACATCTGTCTTATCGATTTCACGATCGGTCGGACAGAAAGTGCACTTTCTTGGTCAGCCGGTTGGCGATCTTGGAGCGATCACTGATGATTTTATGCTTTTGGAGGTTGACCCGTGATTTTGACGGATGTCGTCGGATATGAGTCAATTTAGAGCACTAAAAATCACATTTTCAGGAAACCACAGGGGCCAAAGTGCGCGAAACGCGAAAAAAGACGGAAAAAACGGGTCACCGGCGGAAAATCCGGTGACCCGGACCTCCATGGTCGCCGGCGACCATGGGCCATGGTCGCCGGCGACCATGGACCGGCGACCATGGGCCATGGTCGCAGGGGTCTGCGACCCTGAGGGATTTTTCCCCTTCGGAGCCCGTTTTGCGGTCGTTTTGAGGTCTTTTTCGTCGCCGTTTTCTTCTGTATTTTTCTTGACATTTCTTCTCATTTATTGGCTTGATTTCCCTGTAGAAAACTTAATGAGAATCCTTGCATTTTTAGAGTGCAAAGTTTCCAATTTTCCGGGAAAGCCGAAGACTTTGTCGCGTAGAGCTGCTGATTTTCCGCCAGAAGCTGAAACTTGGTCAAACGATGTCGGAATGACCTGAAATTTGAGGTGAAGCCTCCTGAGCAATAAATAAGACCAACCATAGGCTTTTGTTTGAGTTTTGAAGCCGTTTGGGGTCCCGTCGATGCTTCACTTGATTTTGCTGCGGGGAAAATGCCGAGCTTTGATATGTGGTCAAACGATGTCCGATTGACCTGAATTTTGACGGGGAGCCTATTGGAGTCATTTTGAGACGTTCCATGGGGGGCTCCGTTTTGGATGTCATGGTCCCGGGTTGTTCCGCCGCCGGTAGGCTTGATTTTCTCTCGGAGCATCGAAACCTGGTCAAACGTTGTCAGAATGACCTGAAATTTGACGTGCAGCCTTTTGGAAGCATGTTGAAGCCACTCATGCACTTGGTTTGATGAGCGAAGGCTTCGGTGGTTCCCGCCGCCGGGAGGCTTGATTTTGCTGCTCGAGCATTGATGGAGGGTCAAACGTTGTCGGTTTGACTTGAAATTTGGCATGGAGCCCTTTTGGGACATGCTGGAGTCATCTGTAGGCTCTGATCGAAGTCTTGACGTCTCCGATGATGTCGCCGCCGGGAGCGCCATTTTAGCTAAAGTTAGGCCAAATGATTCTGAAATGGCCCGAAACTTCATGTGTACTCTTCTCTTGGCTATCTTGAAGGATCTTGCAGTTTTTGTTTGATTCTGACAAGATTTGATTTTTTGGAGAAATTGCATTGCCTATTTATGGCAGGTTGCGACTTCATGCAGCTTTCTTGATTTGAAGAGGCAAAGTGACATTTTTGGTGTCAACAAATGCCCCCTCGAGGTACAGCGACGAGTTGCTTGACTTTTGTAGTCGATGTGCCTCGAAGAGATTTTTGAAGGAGAGCTTGTGTCTTGACCAAGAGTCTTTGAGCAATCTTTCCTTTGGTAGAGTAGCCTTTGAGCTTCCAGGGGAATTTTATGGTAGTGAGGGGAATCACACACCATCTCGAGGCAAAGTTTTGAAGATGACATCAGGGATATGGATTTGGGTTTTTGTTTTTGATCTTGTGACCTAACCAGCTATATATGGCAGGTTAGGGGATCGGGTTTTGGTTTTGATCTTGTGACCCAACAAGCTGTATGTGGCAAGTTGGGGGATCAGGGTTTGGTTTTTTGTTTTGGTCTTGTGACCTAACAAGCTGTATGTGGCAAGTTAAGGGACCAGGATTTGGTTTTTGGTCACTCTTTGGGACTGTGTGGGTCCATTGGAGTGGTTTGGATTTTTGTGGAATGTCAATTTCAAGATTTTGGCTCAATTTGGTATATGAGGCTGGATGGTTTGATTTTTGGAAGCTCATGGGGCTTGGGATTTTTTTTGTATGGTCCAATCAACTCAAAAGAGGCATGGAACCATTATTGTATGCTCTTGGTAAGAGGGATTTTTTCTGACTAAAAGCCCATTTTTTCTCTTTTTTTTTTTTTTTTTTTTTTTAGTGCCTAGGTGGTCAAACCTGGCTCATATGGGCTAGCCCATGGGACCTTAAGCTTTTTAGGATGGCTTAGATCTCATGTGGGGCCATTTTTGTAAAGAATATCTAAAGATATCTCATTTGGATAGAGAATATCTAAAAATATCTTTATGGGAGAGAATCTCTCATATTCCCTTAATTTGGGAGAGAATATCTCAAGGTATCTTTCTTTTTGGGAAAGAATCTTCAATATCCTTTTTTGTTGGAGAGAATCTCTCATTTGATTGATTTTGGGAGGAAATCTCTCAAAGACATCTTTCTTTTTGGGAAAGAATCTTTCTAATTCCTTCTCTTTTGGTAAGGTTACTTAATTAGTAACACTTACCTTTCTTCTTTGTTTCCTTCTTTGATTTGCTCTCTCCTATAAAAGCAAAGGAAGGTAGGATCTCTTGCTCTTATTGCTTTCTTTTGCAACAATCTCAAGAGAGCTCCAAGACCAAGAGTGCTTCTTCTTCAAGGATCTTCAAGCTTTTTCCTTCTTCTTCTCCATCAATGGCTTCGAGTAAGTTTTCTCTCTTTTTCTTTCAAGAAAACTCCATGTAGAGAATAGGATGGTAAAAAGAAGAAAGTTTCTCTCTTTTTTTTCTTCTTTTTTTTTTCTTTTCTTTTTCTTTTCTTTCTATTCTTCTTTTTTTTTCTTTTCTTTTCCACGTGATTTCTCTTTTTTTTTTTTTTTTTTTCACGTTTTTTTTTTTTTTTTTTCTCTTTTTTTTTTGTGTACGGATCTGTCCGTACGGCCACGTGGCCTATTTTTTTTTTTTTTTTTTTGCTGTTTTCTTTCTTCTCTTTTTTTTGTTTGAGAAAGTTTCTTTTTTTTTTCTTTTCTTTCTCCCCTTTTTTCGAGAAAGTTTCTTCTCTTTTTTTTTTTTTTTTTTTTTTTTTTTTTTTTTTGCTCATCATGATAATGCGTTTTTTGTGCAAATCTAGATGTTCATGCATGTACTATTTGTAGATTGAGCATGATAGCATACCTGAAAATCTTTGCAAATTTGGGAATTTGGAGCTTGCAGTGATGTTGAGCCCTTCTTGATTTTGCGGAGATTTTGAGGTTTCGAAAGTTTGGAGTCTCGGAGCTCGCAGCGATGTTGAGCCCATCTTCAAACTTTCTATTTCCGTCGGGGTATTTCCTTTTTTCTTTGGAATTGCCCCGGGGTCATGCCAAAATTTCGCCAGATTTTTGGTGGGACAAAGTGACCCCTTTTTTTTTTAGCGAAATCCTGTCATTTTGATGACGATCTTTTTCTTTTCCAACCTTTGCAGGTGGTTCCTCCAGAGCGAACAAGGGTAAAGAGCCTGTTACAAGCGTACCTCGTCGATCCGCCAGATCTTCTAATGTGGCCGTTCAGCAGGCCTGGGAGAAGGTCCAGTTTATTGAGAAGAACTTGGAAGAATGCGATTCCCTCAATCGTGATGAGATGAGACAGCGATTGATCGCTCTCAAGGACGAGGAGTTCTATAAGATCATGGTAAGCAACCGTCCTTGGGTTATGGATGATCTGAGGGTTTTGCCCAAGCCTACCTTCTTCTTTGGAGATGCAGTCCCTGACGACTTGACATACCAAAGGAGATGTTTTCAGTTCTCTTACACAGCTGATGGTGAAGAGAGAACTATTTCTACCCGGTCGTCTTTTGACCGGACCATCTCGATCCTGAGCCTTTCTCCCACGTGCCCTAAGAGGGAAGATCCTCCGAGCTGGGTGAAGAGGACCAGTGTGATCAAGACTGGGGTTTTTGTTGGTGGACCCTCCGGATATGCGGAGAAGCCACCTGTCCGTATGGACATGTTGATGCCAGCCAGCGGCTACCAGGGCTCTGATTATCCGTCGGTCGATTTGAGACCGGTGGGCCTTGGCGTTTTCAGCGGTGACGGCAGTACTTGGGTGAAGCCTTTTCGACTTCGTGGCCGTTTCAATGTTGACTCCGATTGAAAGTCATGGACTGACCACACCTTGCTGATTGGGGGCGCCGTTTTGAAGGAAGCCGGGATTTTTGACGCGGTCCGCGCTTTTAGGGAGACCGTGACCTTTTCCGATGATGCCTTCATGGCTATGTTGGAGTCTTTCCTCCCTCAGACCAATACCTTCGTTGTCACGAACGGTGAGATTGGTTTTTCTCTGAAGGAGTTGAGTGCTATTACTGGATTGCCCATCCTTGGCAAACTCTACGAGGAGTTCATGCCGATTGACAGCGTCCTTGAGGAGCAGTCAGAGGAGTTCAGGCTCCTATACTTTCAGCTCGTCGCCTTCTATGATTTTTTGAAGGAGGGCTCGAAAGTGAGATCCAGCAGTTGGAAGAGTTATGGCTCTTCATTCTTCAACTTCTTTGACAGCAAAGAGTCTTCTGATAGCATGACCCGGGAAGACAGGAAGAAGACTTCGGCCATGCAGGAAGAGTTGAAGGGTTTCTTCGCGAGCACAGATGCCATTTGTTCTGGCATTACACTACGGAGAGATCTTGCTTTTTACCTCACTTTTTGGCTAGGTGAGGCTATTTTTGCTGGTGGAGATGGGACGCACATCAGGCCGCATTGTATATTTCCGGCTTGTCAGATGGCGTTTGGAGAGCGGCTTGCTTTGGTGCCCGCTCTTTACTCCTACCTGTGTACCGAACTGCAGGCTGCTGCTTTCTTGGTTCGGCTTGGGCTCCCTATGAATAGGGTATTTTCAGCCCATATCTTTTATTCGTGGTTTGTATACCACTGTCCTGGCTTCCACCAGCTGGGTGCTGCACAGGATGATGATCCTCTGATGATTCGATTGGCTAAGGGAAAAGCCGTATCTGAATCACTTTTGTTTGCCCGCATGAGGATCCGACGGTTCAGGGACGTCGAGATGGGGCAGTCTTCAGTTAAGCTTTCTCCGGAGTTGCGGAAGAAGGCTTTTGGTTTTGGTGCCTCCCGAGACTCTACCAGAGCAGGGTCGGGAAGGCATTACTCTTTGACCAATGCAGAGAAGGAGTGGCTTTTCAGCATACGAGTCGGCACGATGGTGTACCGTAGACATCTTTTCGTCGACATCCAGCCGTATGTACCTTCTCGCTTTGCACTTCAGTTGGGCTTCTCTCAGGGCGTTGTTGGAGCGCCTTCGAGTATGGTGAAGCGTTTTGGGGGTTTGCAGGATGGCAGAAATGCATGGGCCTTCTATAGTGCTGAAGACACTACTGCCACGATTTCTTATCCTGAGCTGTCGACTTTCCGAACTGCCGGCTTCACGAAGTGGTTCGCGGAGAGCTTTTTGGCATATCGGGGGCTTTCCAAGAAGGAGCTTGATGTAAAGCTGTCTTCTGGAAAAGGCATTGGGAAGTCAGATGGCGTCCGGCGAGAGGAAGTTTGGGCATTCCTTTCTGGAGAGAAGCACAAGATAGGCTTTCTCGGTGACCAGGGCGTCATTGGTTCTGAAGCTGTTCGGGAAGTACCTGATGAGGCTTTGGAGCAGCTAGAACAGGAGGAAGCTGAGCTCGACGCTTGGATGCAAGCGGCACAGAGGCGAGCTTCCGCGGAGTCTACGGGCGAGAGCAGACCATTCAGTGAGGAGTCAAGTGAGAAACCTGACTCTGATAGTGGGGCGGGTTCTTCTAGGAAGCGAACCCGTAGAGGTAGGAAGAGGAGGAGTCATCATCCCAGCGAGGGGCCACATGAGGACTCTCCTGACATGGAAATCCCTCTTACCATCAACGAGGAGGTGCCAGAGGCTGTTGACGAGCCTCCAGAGAAGAGGAGCCGTGGAGAAGAGACCATTGGTGAAGGTATGATTCTTCCTTTTTCTTTTTCTGCTTCTTTCATGGGGCTTTCCATGTTCTGATTTGTTTTCTCACCCTGCTGCTGCTTCTTTTTTTTTTTTTTAGCAGAGGATGAAGACTTGGCGACGCCTGAGGTTCCGACCGATGAGGCGGTGATGGAGCCGGTTATGGCATCTGAAGAAGAACCTAGGGACTCTGGAATGATTCCGGAATCTCCAATTGGTATAACTTCTTTCGCTTTCTCTTTTTTTTTGTGCCTGCGATTTGATTTGCTAACATTTTTTCTTGTCAGCTGACTTGCCACAGGATTCCGATGACTTTGAACCATCAATGGACGCAAATGTTGATGATGCTTCCGATGAGTTCATGGAGGAAGAGAGTGTTCCGCCGGTCGTCGAAGAAGGTACTTTGTAGTGATGACCCTGATGATGTTTTTTTTTTTTTTTTTTTTTTTTTAACAGGATCATATTCATACCTTTTTGTGTTTCATTTGCAGGTTTTGAAGTGACAGAAGAGAGTCCATCGCTTTCTTCAGAACCAGAGCAAGGGATGCCAGAGGTTGATCCGGAGGTAGAGACCAGTTCTGACATGATTGAGGAGATGCGTCGTGTTGAGATTCCCTCTCCAGTGGCTCCAAGTGAAAAGAGTTCTTTTGTTACTCTTCCAATGGGACATGACATGAGCAGCCGATCAACGGAGAAGGGTGAATCTTCATCCAGTTCGCCTCTTCAATTTGCGAAGAAGGTGCTGGCTCGGGTTTTGAGTTCTTGGATCAAGACTCTCCTTTCTGGACACTTGGAAGCAGGATTTGGCATGATCCCACATGTGCAGGAGATTCTCACTGATACCGAAGAGGTTGGTCTGGATGTCACAGGTGCCAGGGCGACCGTTGATAGGATCATTGCACTGGGTGACAAGTGGTTTGAGACCATGGGCTTCCCTGACGACCAATTCTTCAAGGAGATGTTCTTGGACCCTGCTGATAAGGCTAAGTCTGACCTGAATGAGGCTACACAAAGCAAGAAGCAGCTAGTTCGGGAGAGGAACAAGGAAGAGCTAGCCATCATCGGATTGAGGCATGACCTTAACGTCCTTGATAGGGAAGTTGAGGAGGCCAGGAAACGTCTTGAGCATTTGAAGGCACAAGTCGATGCTAAGTGGGCTGCTATAACAGAGGCTCGTGACAGGGAGAGTACTCTGATTCGCAGGGTTGCAGATGCCGGTCAAGTTCTCGAGAGGAGGACTCTAGAAAACGAACGATGGCAAACTGCTGGGGAAGAGCTTCCCGGTGTAAAAGAAGGGTTACGGCATTCGCCAGCATCTCATGGCAAGTTCCTGAAGAAGCGTGCCTTGGAAACTTTGACGGCTGAGGCCAAAAGTTTGCTTGAGGAGCTGAAGCTTTGGCTGGAGACCATTTTTGGCTGAGCTCCTGATTTTTTATAGCAGAAACCATTCTTCTTTTTTTTTTTTTGGTACCACATGTATTTTTTGGTACTTCTTTTTTATTTTTGCAGTGCTTGTGAACACTTTTTTTTTTGGTACCACATGTATTTTTTTGGTACTTCTTTTTTTTCTTGTTTTCCCTACGCTCACTCAAATCTTTTTGTGATGAAAGCAATTGCTAAATGGGATTTGATCAAAAGTTTTGTCATTTTGTGAAAATCTTTTGTCAAATGATTGTTTTGGTAGGGGAAACGAATTCGGCATGAAAGCCGGATTTTTGTGGCATTTGCAGCCAGTTTTGACATGAGAGTCAGGTTTTTTTTTTTGTGTGGCATTCATAGCCGATTTTTGAGATGGCATAAGAGCCAAAAATTTTGTTCGTGGCATGGGAGCCAATTTTGAGATGGCATGGAAGCCGAAATTTTATGGCGTAAAAGCCAAAATTTGGGTTGGCATGAAAGCCGAAATTTTATGGCGTAAAAGCCAAAATTTGGGTTGGCATGGAAGCCGGTGTTTGTTTTGTGGCATCTATAGCCAGTTTGGTGGCATTGATAGCCAATTTGTGGCATTTATAGCCGGTTTGGTGGCATTGATAGCCAATTTGTGGCATTTATAGCCGGTTTGGTGGCATTGATAGACATTTTTTGAAAGCCAAGTTTTGGTTTGTCGGCGTGAAAGCCAATTTTTGTGGCATTGATAGCCGGTTTGTGGCATTTATAGCCGGTTTTTTGGCAAAAGAGCCAGGTTTTGGCATTTATAGCCAGATTTTTTGGCTTTCAAAATGCAGGTATCGACTAAATGTCGCCTCCCCGCTGAATGGTCTTGCAAGTATCGATGGAATGTCGCTTCCTTGCTCATTCGGTTTTGCGAGTATTGACGGAATGTCACTTCCTCGCGGGTTGGGTTTTGCAAGTATCGATGGAATGTCGCTTCCTTGCGAATTGGGGTGCAAATATCGACTAAGCGTCTTTTCCCTGCTTTTCCCAAGACTTTTTGGTTTTGCGGGTACTGACTTGATGTCGTTTCTCCGCGATTTTTGAAATTTGAGGTTTTCTCGAACCATTTGTAATTTTGGGTTGTGGATAGCAACTGATATGTTACATCTCCACGATTTTTGAAATTGGGTTGTGGATATCAACTGGTTTGTTGCTTCTCCACGATTTTAGGTTTTCTCGAACCTTTGAAATTTGGGTTGTGGATATCAACTGATATGTTGCGTCTCCACGATTTTTGGGGTTTTGGAAGTATCGAATGGGGTTCGCATCCTTCCGATTTTTTGAGTTTTGCGAGTATCGACTAAGTGTCACTTCCCCGCGGTTTTTGAAAAACCATTTTTTTGTTTAAAGACACGAGGGTCGTAAATTTTGACCTAAAACCATTTGGCGGTAAAAGGTAAGGTGGACTAGGGTGGAAATCCCTGGATCCGAATTTTTGTTTCAAACCATGAATTTTGGTTCAAGGATCGAAAGTTCTGGTCAAGTCAGGGAGAGGCTCCTAAACTTGGATTTTTTTTTTGTTTTTGAACAATGAAACAATGAAAGTAAGCATTGTTTTTGAATCTCTAGAAATTTTGACATTTGATATGAAAATTCTAAAGAGAGTGGGTTTGACGAGCGAGTACCTGAGAACAGGTTTTGGCCATACAGGCATTGCTCTTACCCAGTTGGGTAAGTCTTCAAGGGTAGTATCGCTTCAAGAACTTGCCGTTGATAGGCAGCATACATCTGTCGCCTTCCATGTTTAGGAGGGCATATGCGCCATTGGAGAAGACCTTGTCGATGACGTAGGGTCCCTCCCATTTTGGTTCAAACTTGCCTTTGGACTTGTGAGCGAAGACCATTGGTCTTTTTACCGCAAGAACCAAGTCACCCTTCTTGTAGGCGCGTTGCCTGACCTTTTTGTCAAAAGATCCTGCCATGCGTGCTTGGTAAAGTTCAATGCTTTGTCGAGCTTCGAGCCGTTTCTCATCGAGATTGTCCAGCTCATGAAGTCGTAATTTCGCATTGCTTTCTTGAGTCATGTCATTTTGTAGAGATACCCTCAGAGAAGGAATTTGTACCTCTAGGGGCACGACAGCTTCGCATCCATAGACCAAGGAGAATGGTGTGCTATGGGTTGGTCCTCGAACGGTGGTTCGATAGGCCCACAAAGCTTCAGACAGTTTATCGCTCCAGTCTCTTTTGTGACTAGAGACCATTTTCTTGAGGATTTTGCAGAGTGTCTTGTTGAAGGCTTCTGCTAATCCGTTTGCTGCCGGATTGTATGGAGTCGAAGGACAGCTTTGAATTTTGTATTTGTCGCAAAACCTGTAGAATCGATGATCCCGGAATTGTGGTCCGTTATCATGGACGAATCTCTTGGGTATGCCGAAACGACAAATGATGTTGGTGCGCAGGAACTGAAGAACTGATGAGGTCTTCATTTCGTTGAACGCAAATGCTTCTGACCACTTGGAGAAATAATCCGTAGCAGCGAAGATGAAGCGATGACCTTTGCTTGAAGGGGGGGAGATAGGACCTATGATGTCCATGCCCCATGCTTCGAAAGGCCATGAGATTGCTGTAGGATGTAGCCATTCCGGAGGCATGTGAATGTAGTCTCCATGAACTTGGCATTGTTGGCAGCGCTTAGCAAATTGCATTGCGTCGGGTACCATGGTAGGCCAGTAGTAACCTAACCTTTTGATTTGGTCGTAGAGCTTGGGACCAGCCTGATGAGCTCCACAAAGACCAGCGTGAACTTCTTTGAGTGTTTCTTCAGCTTCTTGTTGTGACAAGCAGCGTAGAAGTACTCCGTTGAAGGATTTCCTGTAAAGGATCTTTGAAGGGATATCCAAATGAAAGTTTGGGGCTCGCCTTTGGATGCTTACCCGTTCTTTTGGATCTTCAGGTAGGATTCCGAACATAGTGTAATCAATGAACGGATCCCTCCAGTCGCCGATTGAAGGTTGAAGGATAGAGATCCGACTTCCAACCACTCGGTGGCATTCAGCAACTGCTTGGTGTGTGTTAAGAGGAGGGAGGATCCTTCTCTCACTCACTGTAATTTGCATGTTTTCCCCTTCCTGGATCGCCATTGATGCGGCAAGTCCGGCCAGGGCATCTGCACGGATGTTTTCAACTCTACGAATGTGGGTGATGTTGCAGATGTCAAACTTTTGCAGAAGCGATTGTGCCTTGTTGTAATAAGGCAGCAGATCGGGCTTCCTGACTTCATATTTCTGATTCATCTGGTTGACGATCAGTTGAGAGTCTCCAAAGACTTCCAGCATGGTGATACCGGATTCAATGGCGAGTTCCAATCCTAGGATCAGAGCTTGGTATTCAGCTGCATTGTTTGTGCATGGTTCCAGTAGCGAGAAAGCGTGTGGAATCATGCATTTGTCGGGGCTAACAAAGAGGATGCCAACTCCCGAGATCAGCTTTCTGTTTTCATTTGTCCTGGTTGCACCGTCAAAGTACATGTCCCAGGAGGCATTTGGTGAGGAAGTCTCCACGTTGTAGACAGGTTCGTCTGGGAGATCATCTCTGAGTGGTGAATCTTTAGGCAATGGATGCTCTGCAAGGAAATCTGCTAGAGCTTGGCCTTTGATTGCTTTTTGTGGAACATACCTAATATCAAATTGTGACAAGAGGATGGACCATTTTGCCAGTCGGGCATTGAGAGAACCTGCCTTTGTGACAAGGACCTTCAAGAGGTTGATCCTTGAGACGAGGTAGACTGTGTTGGAAAGCAAGTAGTGACGTAGCTTTTGTACGGCAAACATCACTGCAAGGCATTGCTTTTCGACTGGGGAGTAGCGATGCTCTGCACCTACTAGCATGCGGCTGAGGTAGTATAGAGCAGCTTCTTTTCCCTCACCATTCTCTTGTGCAAGCAAAGCGCCTACAGAATGATCAAGAGCTCTTGTGTACAAGATGAATGGTTTTCCAGTGGCAGGGGCAGCTAACACTGGAGGTTTGGTCAGGTATGACTTGATATCTTGAAATGCGGCTTCGCAGTCGGTATCCCAGACAAAGTCTACACCTTTTTTCATCAATCGAGAGAATGGACGGCATTTCCCCGAAAGATTGGAGATGAACCGTCTGATGTAGGCCAATCTCCCTTGAAGCCCTTTTAGTTCCCTTAGGGTTCTTGGAGAGGGCATTTCTAGAATAGCCTTGACTTTTATGGGGTCAAGTTCTATTCCAGCTTTCCGAACAAGGAATCCGAGAAACTTACCCGACGAGACGCCGAAGAAGCATTTTAGAGGATTCATCCGCAGTTTGTGTTTGCGGAGTCGGAGGAAGACTTCCCGAAGATCTTTGAGATGGTCTTCTTTTCTTCTGCTTTTGACGGCGAGGTCATCAACGTAACATTCGACCGTTTTGTGCTGCATATCTTGGAATATTTTCATCATAGCCCTCTGATATGTGGCACCAGCATTTTTCAGACCAAATGGCATGACAGTGTAGCAATACACGCCAAATGGAGTCCGAAATGAAGTGTGTTTTTCATCCTCGGGATGCATCTTTATCTGATTGTAACCAGAGAAGCCATCCATGAATGTCATTCGCTCGAATCCGCAGGTATTGTCAATCATCACCTCCGGTATGGGGAGCGGGAATTCATCTTTAGGGCAAGCGCCATTCAGGTCTCTATAGTCAATACAGACCCTGATCTGCCCATTTTTCTTTGTCACGGGGACAATGTTGGACAACCATTCTGGATGTTGTTCCTCACGGATGAAGCCAACGCTTTTGAGTTTTTGAACTTCTTGTTCAATTTTATCCATCACATCTGGACGGAATCTTCTTTGGCCTTGTTTGACAGGCTTGACGTCTTCTTGAAGATTGAGTTTGTGGACTGCTACTTTGGGGTCTAAACCAGGCATTTCAGCATAGGACCATGCAAAGCAATCAACGAACTCACGAAGAAAAGCGATATACTCGGGTAACTCATCATCCTTTATATTCTTGCTTATGAATACAGGACGTGGGTTATCAGGTGTTCCCAAGTTTATCTTTTGAACAGGATCTTCTGTCAGAAGGATCGAAGGTGGTTCCTCCACAATATTTTCGGAGGCTTCCAACTCAACGAAACCTTCTGGAGTTTCAACTGCATTACCAGACCAAGGCTCTGTTCCTTTCCATGGATTTTCTTGATTGGTGATCTCCTCAAGGCTTGCTATGAGATACTCCCAATCGCCTGTTGAGTCTGGTATTTCTTTTGGAGACGAGGGTTCTTCTGGGTCAGGATGCCACAAGTCTGTATTATCGGACGATTCCTCTTTATCATCAGAGAAATCATACCAATTGGATGAGCTTCCTGGATTTTTGTCAGGTAACTCTTTAAAGAGATATCCAGGGAGATCGATGTCTTCATGGACTTGAGATGTTGAGGCTTGGTCGGTAAAACGACTTTTAAGCCTTTGTGTCAACTGTCTCAGAGGAGTATCAGGATCATACCATAACCCATATGAAGACTTTTCTACATGACCGTAGAGTCTCCAATCTTCCAGCTGGCTTTTGGTCAAGGCGGGCTCCAATGGCGTGAGAATACCGCGTCTTTCTCCCAAACCGACTGGGTTTTGAGCGTCAAAGCCCATTTTCTTCATGATAGCTTGTGCCACAGGACTATATAGAGATAGTTGAGGCATACCTTCGTTTTGGAAAGGTTCCAGCAGAGAACTTGATGAAGAAGCATCCGATCTATGAAAGAAGATCGGTCTTTGCTTTGGTGATGTTGTCGGAACAACAAAGGTAGCAGACGTAGGATCTTCTACGTCAGCAGGTGTCTCCATCGGAGTGAGAGCAGGCTGAACTTGCTGAGTGTCAGCTTGGCTTGACGATGCATCGTCTTCTGGCTCTGAGTCCGAGTCTGTGTCTTGCATGATAGACACGAGAGAAACAACAAATTTGCCCCCAGACTTTTGTTTCGCCTTCTTCACTTTAGTCGTGATGACCAAAGGTTTTGAAGATTTGAGGGAGATGACGAAGGGAGATTGACTACTCTCTTCTAATTTGCCGGAGGGGTTGTTTTCTTCCGGTGATTTTTGAGGAGCCTTGCCTTTATCTTTCTGGAGATTTTCAGCAGGGGGTGCTGTTTCCTCTTCTTCTTTTTCTCCTTCATACATTTGGGAGTCTGCGAAGTGGACTTCTTTACCTTTGAAGGGTTTTCTGTCTGCAAAGACACGATGTACAATGCCGTCGTCGCCGACGAACTTGATGCATTGATGTAGAGTTGAAGGGACAACACCGTTCTCGTGTATCCAAGGACGTCCGAGAAGGATGTTGTAGCATGAGGGGGTTTTTATTGCATACACAGTGACCTCAGAGATAAGATCACCGATTTGCAATTTGAACCTGATTTTGCCGATAGGCCTTTGAGTGCTCCCATCGTATCCAAAGATAGATACAGATGTGTGGCTTAGCTTGCTGGGTGGGATGCCCAACTCTTCAAGAGCCGAAGTGGAGATAAGGTTGAGTGCAGAACCTGGGTCGATCTGAACTCTATGTATCGGCATTTCTTTGATGTACCCTGTGAAGTACAGGGGTCGGTTGTGCCTTGCTTCGCCAAGTAGGAGGTCTTCCTTAGTGAAGGCGATGGTTGCACTGGCTGCCCTTTGAACCGAGAGGCATTGGATGCATGATCCCTCAGTTTTCTTTTCTCCCTTTGAGGAAGTTTCAGAGTTTTTGATCCGGTAGTCCATTTCAATTTGGAGGACTTGCCGGGCATGTTTGTCGACATCCTCATTCAGTTTTTGTAATTCTGAGATGAGATTATCACGAGTGCGTGGAGACATTCGTAATAAATCCAGGATGTGAAGACGTGCAGGTATGTGTTTGAAGTGCTCAACCAAGTCATACTTGAAAGCCTCCTTAGGGCCTGCATGTTCATTGTTTTTGCCACTGGGGGCGCTTACAACATCTTTTCCCGAAGGATTTACATAAGTAAAGGAAGATTGGTTGTAATTTTTGTGGTAGTCCCGGCCCGAACGGGTGCCTCTACCAACTTCGAGAGCTTCTTGAGAAGGATCTTCGTTTGGAAGATTGTCTTCAGGATCAAGAGGCTGTCGTTTTTCATCTACTGGGGATGTATTTGCAATAGAGTTGCCATCCTCAGTGATTGTGTTGCACGGAGCATTTTCCGGGAGCAAGTCCTGAACAGCATCCAGCAGCTTTTCTTCTTCGTTGACCCATCCATCACCCCAAGTTGGGTTTTCTTCATGATGATGAGTCGGGAAGAATGTGTATTCTGAAGTCACAGTCTCAGGAGAAGAAACCTGAGAGGGTGTCATCTCTGTGAAAGTCACGTGAGACGAGGTAGCTCCAGAGGATACATTGCTAGGCGTCGTCGGAGTGTAGGTAATCTCATCAGACGACGCTTCAGAAGAGCTATAGTCCTGATATATTACATTACAGGAAGCTCTGATAGGAGATGTTGCCTGCTCGGAGTCAGACTCATCCTCGGATGTAAGAGGATCATCTATCCAGCAATGTTCTCCATTTTCAGGAGTTGAGGGAGGAGGTACCTGATGGGCTTCAGGGACTTCCGGCTCTGGATTGTGAGGAATCTCGTTGACGCGGTCTTGCTCTTGTTCTAGAGCGAGACGCTGCAAGATCCTTGCATATTCTTCAAGATCAGGCATGGGAGCCAGATCCTCTTCTTCGTCTTCTCCGTGTGGCTCAACATAGTTGATTTCCACTGGAGCAATGACAGGTGCTGGGTTAACAGAATCTTCTTGTGCAGCCTCTTGGTCTTCTTCATCATCAGACCAGGATCCTTGTGGTTGCAAGGGGTTATACCAGATTACTGGCATAAGGTGAGTTTCAGGAACCCATTCTTCGTCGGAGAGATACTCTCCTGTTTCAAGAGATTCCTCCCACTCGCCGGTGTAGTTGGGCTCGAATCCATCGTCGGTGTCGCTGGACTCGTATCCATCAATGGAGAATCCAACTACCGAGTTGCAAGAGTATAATGCCCCCTGCATGGCTTCTTTTTTGAATTGAGGTGGCATGAAATCACTGAGAGTGAAGTTTCTTACCGCCTTTGAAGTCCCTGGAAGGGACGTTTCTGTTGCCCCAAGTGAAGTGGTAGAGGAGGCCTCTGCCTTTTCATGAACTTCTTGTTTTGGCTGGGTCTTCTCTTGCCGTTTGAGCCTGAGGAGATGTTTCTTGGCTTGCCTTCGCTGCTGAGCGGTCGGCTTTGTTTTGACGATCTCCCAATTTTCATCTTCCAGGAGATCGGGATGTACCCATATGGGTTGTCCGTCTGGTGTCGGGAAAGGAACCAGCTTCTCGGACACTTGAATTTTGTTTATCACCATGAAGGAAGTAGTGATCTTCTTCTTCGGTGATTTTGGTGTTTGTCCACATGACACCATGTTGACGGAGGCAGTCCCATAGTTTTTGTCAAAGGTGATGACTCCGTTTTTCCACATCTCATTTATCTTCTCTCTCACAACAAAGCATTGATTGAGAGGATGCGAGACCATCTGGTGGTATGGACAGTACCGAGGATCATTGGTTTTGCCAACGTCTCCAGGTCTTTTGGGCTCTGGCAAAATGAGTTTGCCATTTGCTAGGAGAGCCTCAAAGATTTCTTCGACGTCTTCATCGAACGGATATTTCTTTTCTACTCGCTCTTTGAAGGCATCAGAGAGTTCAGGTCTCTTACCTGCAGCTCTATTTTCAGCTTTCTTTGGTTGCTGAGGAGCTGACTTAGTCTGCACATTGAGAACCTCTTTCTTCTTTGGTTTAGAGGTTGCAACAGCAGTCGGCTCTTTCTTTGATGATTTCTGACTGTTGAGGTCTTTGATCACCGTTTCAGCTTCCATGGAAGCTTCCAGGAGTTCTCCCAGGTTTTTTGATTTGTTGCCGATGATCATGGAGCGGATTTTAGCTCTCATGTTGTTTCGGCAGATGTCGACTAACGACGCTTGTGGCAGTACATCTGAGCATTTGTACGCCATTGCTTTCCACTTGTGAATGAAGTCATAAGTTGACTCATTCTCTCCCTGTTTTAGGCTGCAGAGCTGAGCCATAGTAACATGATGATCCTCACCTTGGAAGTGGGTCAGGAAGCGTGTCTCCAGCATAGCCCAGTTCTGAATGGAGTTCTCCGGCAGAGTGGAGTACCAATCGAAGGCCGTACCTTTTAGGGTACTTGCGAAGAGGCGAATCTTGAGTGCATCTTGATCCGCGATAGCTCCCGTCAAGATCTTGAAGTGGATGGCGTGTTGTCTGGCCGATCCTTTCCCCGTATATGTTTGGAGAGTAGGATGTTTGAATTTTGTGGGGAACGGGACCGAGTCCATCCATAAAGGATATGGTGGCTTGATCCCATGCTCTTTGAGTATATCCTCTTCTTTAGCTTTGGCGAGGATACTGTCTACGTCCTTTTTGGTAAGGGCGCGTGACTCATTTTCTTCACAATTTCCCTCGTTATTGCTATGATTTGGAGGAGGCTCATTGTTCACCTGATTTTGGACGACAAGGAGAATGTTTTCCATCAGAGTTTCAATCCTCTGCTGGCCTTGTTCCAACTGCTGGATGCGTGTGAGAGCATCATCTCGAGGTGGATTCTGAGGTGGTGGCTCAGAACTTGTAGCCAAGACGTTCATCCCTCGGGATTCGAACGAAGAAATCGTCCTGGTGACCGAGCTGGGGCTCATTCTTTTTGATGAAGAGCTTGATGAAGGATTACTCTCCCGTCCTTGGCTGGAAGGGGCAGGAGATTCTTCGGGATGTCTTTGTGTCCTGGTGATGCTACGGGTCACCGGACGTCGGACATGGATTTTTGATGCTGACCTTTGGCGTCTTCTGGTTTTTCCAACCATATGGACGGCAGCAACTTGGTCGGGTCTTTCTTTTTCGACCCATTTGTGGGAGACTTGAAGTGTAGGAGGCTGGGTCCTTTGCTTCTCTAGTCTCTTTTGTCGATATGACGCACGGCGGCGTGCTCGACGAGCGATTTGAGCTTTGGTCAGCTCCGGCTGGGCTCTGACGATGAAGGATGTGCTCCCTCGGGCGCAGCAGCCGAGCTTGTCTTCTTTGTGGTTGGGCAAGGACAGGATGGGGACCCGGTCCTTTGCCTGTTGCAGCGAAGCTTTAAACCTTTCGAGTTCGGCCCCTGTAGAGATGAAGGGTCGAACTGAAGGAGTGTAGGCCTTAGCAGGTGCTTGGAGAGGCCTGGTGATGCATGATCTGATTTTGGGCTTGTGGGAGCAAGCCGATTCATGCTGGGTCGACTTGGGAGTCAAGTTGGAGATGGGTCTCTCCTCTTTCATGTAGGCAAGAGGGTAGAACTGGTTTTCTTTGAGTGGGGCCAGGTATGCTGGCTTGGTGGAAATTTGAGACCTTCTTTGTTTTGGGGAAGGTCTTGGAGACCAAGTCTTGGGATAGACCTGGTTATTTGTTGGTCGAGGCTTCGCGGGGGTGCCGCGGGCTTCGGGCTTTTGGGCGCTCGCCTTTGGTGTCACGGGAGTGACACGTTGAGAGGCGATTTTCTGCCTTTTGGCAGGCGCAGTTTGTTCTTCGGGAAGTGGGAATGGTCCCAGTGTCCCGAAGACGATGGTCCGGGGAGTCGAGGTCGACCCGGAGTTCAGAGAGTTGCCGAGGGAGTTGACGCTTCGGCAGCTGGCAGGGCGCTTGTAAGTGCGCTCGGTTTGCTTCTGTTGAAGCATGAGTTGGTGCTTGTTCTCATCGAAGATAATGGTTAAGGCTGCCATTGTTAGTTTCGAAAAAGTTCTGAAACAAGACCACATCCATTAGTAATCACAAGAATATAATGATCATAAATGGGAATTTCTATGGTTGTCTTTTCAAATCGCTCAAGGGATATGACCCAAGCGACATGAAGAAGGCAAAAAGCCATAGATGGTACAATTGTTCTGACAGCGAACATGGTAGGCTCGAAATGAGCGTTCCAATGACTGCTAGAAGTAATTGTATACCTAAATTCGACTTATCGAGAAGCGGAGCTTGCTCGAGATAAGAAGAATATAAGGTAGGAGTTACAAATGTGCCGGTCACAAATACAGTAGACCCTGAAAGGGCGTACCAGTATTGCTATGCACAAATGTTGGAGATCGCATCCATGAGATGGGATTCTTTGTTTTTTTGAAATGTCAAGATTGGATTCATCAAAGAGAGCAGATGATATTCCGATCCGAATACGGGCTCAACGATTTCCGCGAGCGCCAGTACCCAGAAGGGAAGGAACCACAATTTCTCGGATCTGAATCTAAAATGACGAGAGTTTTTTTTTTTGAAGATTTTTTTTTTAGATTTTCATTTTTTTTTTTAAAAAAAATCTTTTTTTTTTGTTTAAGATTTTTTTTTTTGAAAATCTTTTTTTTTTATTTTTTTTTATTTTTTTTTATTTTGATTTTTTTATTTTTTTAAGATTTTTTTTTTTGAAAATCTTTTTTTTATTTTTGATTTTTTTTTTAAATTTTTAAGATTTAAAGACGAGAGAGTACACATAGGCCTCCTAACCCGGTCTTATGAAACCTCAATTGATAGAATTGCCCCCAGGTAAGGGTAGGATTACTTAATGAACCCGTTTGGAGGACCCTTGCCTAGAACAGTCAAGCTGTCTCCACACTCTGGACAAGGCTTTTCTTGAATCAATCGTGATCAAAGAACGCAATTGGTTTAACCTTAGTGGTCTATGTCTTTTTTTTCAAATCCCAAATAGACTCATCGAAGAGAAACGATGGCCCAAAACCTTAGTCGAACGGGCTCAACATTTCTGCAAGCACCAAAGAACGATAGGATAGGATCAAAGCTTCTCAATTTTGAATCAGAACTGAGAAAACTGATTTTTTGATTTTTTTTCTTTGAAATCTCTAATGAACTCATCGAAGAGAAACGATGGCCCAAAACCTTAGTCGAACGGGCTCAACATTTCTGCAAGCACCAAAGAACGATAGGATAGGATCAAAGTTTCTCAATTTTGAATCCAAACTAAGAAAACTGATTTTTTTTTTATTTTTATTTTTTTTAATATATTTTTTTTTGAAATCTCTAATGAACTCATCGAAGAGAAACGATGGCCCAAAACCTTAGTCGAACGGGCTCAACATTTCTGCAAGCACCAAAGAACGATAGGATAGGATCAAAGTTTCTCAATTTTGAATTCAGAACTAAGAAAACTGATTTTTTGATTTTTTTTTCTTTGAAATCTCTAATGAACTCATCGAAGAGAAACGATGGCCCAAAACCTTAGTCGAACGGGCTCAACATTTCTGCAAGCACCAAAGAACGATAGGATAGGATCAAAGTTTCTCAATTTTGAATCCAAACTAAGAAAACTGATTTTTTTTTTTTGAAAAGAGAAAGAATGGAAACAAACTCAAAGAAATAGAAATTTCCAAAAAATCCCATCTCATTTTTTTTGGGTGTAAAATCCAACATAGGCCACCAGCTAGAAAGTAGCCAAGGAATCCGGAAAAGAAGTATAAGCATAGAGCAAAAAGTATGATATGCAAATATTTCATTTCCAAGCACCGTGTTCTCAAATGAACGAGTCCCACCGGGTGTGCCAGCTTGATGGAACGCGCTCCGAGGCGCCGTTGGGGCGGCTACCGGGGTCGGCGGAACGTGGGAGTCCGTCGGGTCCGGCCCTTTCGCGCCCTGGCGGGCCCTGAAGCGTGCATCAACATTTTTTTGTGTGGGTGTGCCAGATTTTCTATTTTACTTGGAATTGCAAGTGGTAATCCGGAGATCAACCTTCGCAAGTAAAAAGGAAATCAACTTCTTTCAAGTTTTCCATTGCACAAATATTTAAGAAAAGAGACATTTTCTTAATTTGCCGTGAAAGGCGATTTTGTTTGGCATTTATAGCCGATTTTGGCGTTTATAGCCGATTTACAATTCTTATCAATAATGAAAGACAAGAGTTGTGATTTTTGTCTCTTTAGAAAAATACAAACTACAATGAAAAGCAAGAAAAGGAAGATCTAACTTTTCAGGAGATTGTGGGGGACTCGTTCAGATTGACGGTCGCAAGCCATGTATGGGCTTCACCATCATCCATGCAGATGAGAACAGAAGATGCTCTTGATTCGCTTGGCTTGGCTATAACCTCAGGTTTTTAGAGGACAAAGACCAAGAGAAGGTCCTATGTCCAATAAAAAGCTAAATAGACGGGCTGAAAAGCCACGTCTAAGCCCATTGGAGGCAGCAGGAGAAGGCAAGGACCTTGGGGGGGGGGGGGGGGGTGCCCCCCAAGGGACTTTTGTCACCTTGTAGTGGTGGCCGGCGCAGAACTTCAGCAGAGTTTTTCTCTCTTTTTCTTTCTCTCAGATCTCTTTCTGATCCTTTTTTTCTGATCCTCTGATTTTCTCCTCTTTTTTCTGATCTTCTTTCCCGATCCCAATTTCAATGGAATGCTCTCCTATTTATAGGCTTTTGGTAGCCATTTAGGAGGGTTTATGAGCCTTAATGGCTTTAATGGGAGGAGTTACAAGATTTATTTCTTGATTTTGTAACTCCTTTTTCCTTGAATCTGATTGGCCGATGGAGATTAAGGGCTTTTAATCACCTTAATTACCATAATGGGAGGAGTTTCATGGTTTAAATGCCATGAATCAATTGACTTGTAACTCCCAAATGCTTGCTTCTGATTGGGCCGTCCAAAGAAATGAATTAATGACTGCAATAAAGCTAGTCAATTAACCACATTAATTAGTCGCCGAGCAGTTGAAGAGTCGCGGGCCATGCCGTGTCTTCTGGAATTCTTCTGGCGACGATCATCGATGGATCTACATGCTGATCGACATCGGATGAACATGTAGCTTCAGACATTGATAGCTAAGAGCGGGCCGGTGACATCTGTCTTATCGATTTCACGATCGGTCGGACAGAAAGTGCACTTTCTTGGTCAGCCGGTTGGCGATCTTGGAGCGATCACTGATGATTTTATGCTTTTGGAGGTTGACCCGTGATTTTGACGGATGTCGTCGGATATGAGTCAATTTAGAGCACTAAAAATCACATTTTCAGGAAACCACAGGGGCCAAAGTGCGCGAAACGCGAAAAAAGATGGAAAAACGGGTCACCGGCGGAAAATCCGGTGACCCGGACCTCCATGGTCGCCGGCGACCATGGACCGGCGACCATGGGCCATGGTCGCAGGGGCCTGCGACCATGGGCCATGGTCGCAGGGGTCTGCGACCCTGGGGGATTTTTCCCCTTCGGAGCCCGTTTTGCGGTCGTTTTGAGGTCTTTTTCGTCGCCGTTTTCTTCTGTATTTTTCTTGACATTTCTTCTCATTTATTGGCTTGATTTCCCTGTAGAAAACTTAATGAGAATCCTTGCATTTTTAGAGTGCAAAGTTTCCAATTTTCCGGGAAAGCCGAAGACTTTGTCGCGTAGAGCTGCTGATTTTCCACCAGAAGCTGAAACTTGGTCAAACGATGTCGGAATGACCTGAAATTTGAGGTGAAGCCTCCTGAGCAATAAATAAGACCAACCATAGGCTTTTGTTTGAGTTTTGAAGCCGTTTGGGGTCCCGTCGATGCTTCACTTGATTTTGCTGCGGGGAAAATGCCGAGCTTTGATATGTGGTCAAACGATGTCCGATTGACCTGAATTTTGACGGGGAGCCTATTGGAGTCATTTTGAGACGTTCCATGGGCTCCGTTTTGGATGTCATGGTCCCGGGTTGCTCCGCCGCCGGTAGGCTTGATTTTCTCTCGGAGCATCGAAACCTGGTCAAACGTTGTCAGAATGACCTGAAATTTGACGTGCAGCCTTTTGGAAGCATGTTGAAGCCACTCATGCACTTGGTTTGATGAGCGAAGGCTTCGGTGGTTCCCGCCGCCGGGAGGCTTGATTTTGCTGCTCGAGCATTGATGGAGGGTCAAACGTTGTCGGTTTGACTTGAAATTTGGCATGGAGCCCTTTTGGGACATGCTGGAGTCATCTGTAGGCTCTGATCGAAGTCTTGACGTCTCCGATGATGTCGCCGCCGGGAGCGCCATTTTAGCTAAAGTTAGGCCAAATGATTCTGAAATGGCCCGAAACTTCATGTGTACTCTTCTCTTGGCTATCTTGAAGGATCTTGCAGTTTTTGTTTGATTCTGACAAGATTTGATTTTTTGGAGAAATTGCATTGCCTATTTATGGCAGGTTGCGACTTCATGCAGCTTTCTTGATTTGAAGAGGCAAAGTGACATTTTTGGTGTCAACAGTCTCGAGATCCTCACCGCGGGAACCTGTGGGAAATTCAATTCAAATTAACAGTTAAACCGAAATTAACGCGTCGCGAGCCCGGGCCTTGGTTCGGGGTCGCGACAGGACTGATATCAGAGCGAGACTTATTTTAGGCACTAAAAAGAAACTAGAAAATCCTAGGAACGTGGCGAGGATTCATGAGTTCGTTAGATTCTTTAGTTTGGGACCTAGAAAACCATCAAACCATATTTATTGTGTACGAACGTTTTGTTTTACAGCATCAAACCATAATACTTTGGGTAGCAATCAGAATGAAACAGATCCGGCTAATAAACCCACAACTACTTAGTTTCAAGAACTCATGCATGCAATGTTAGAACAACAAAGGCAAGCAAATGAAACTCAAGCAAGGTTTCAAGAACAGATGGCTAAGAAGGATGAGGAAATGGCTCAAGTTCAAAAGCAACTCTTGGATGTCCTACAGAATAGGCCTCAAGCTCCACCTATGCAATCTCCGGACCCGAATATTGTTATCAACAATAGGGATCATGACCCTAAAAGGTTCAGGAAAAGGGTGCCCAAGGAATTCTTAGGTCACGAAGACTCGTTAATTGTAGATGACTAGTTGGCAAACACTGATAAAATCTTTCATGTCTTCACATGCACATGAAGACAGAAGGTTTATCTTACGCTTCGTTGTTCTACGGGCTTGTAGACCAATGGTGACAGACAGTCAAGGACTCGTATTTGGCAATGGCTAATGATGATGCATGGGCAATGTTCAAGACTTAGTTTACAAACAAGTACGTCCCTTCCCACGTCGAAAGACAATAAGCTATTGAGTTCCAGCAGCGCAAGCAAGGTAGCATGACAGTACTAGAGTATGTCACCAAGTTCGATCGAGAGACTAGCCAGATATGCTACCGAGCTGATTAACACCGAGCAGAAGAAGTTAACCAAGTTCTTGGAAGGGCTGAATCCAATCATTATAAGAGATGCCACGGGAGTAGTTCCACCAGCCACCAATGATGAAGCTGTCAAGAGGGCATATAAGTTTGAAGATATTAACAATCATATCATCCAAGACAAAAAGCAGCACTACCAGTAGCAGAATCAAAGACAACAGCATAATAATAAACCAAGGTAGGAGCAGAATCAAGTGAGGTAGGGTTGTGGCCACTGTGGCAATAACCATGAAACTAATGATTGTCGTAAGGCCATAGGTGCTTGTTTCAAGTGTGGGGGTATGAACCATGTAATCAAGGATTGCCCACAACTTCATAATCAAGGTAACATGAACTAATAAAGAGACAAGAAGCTCCTCAAAATCAGGCACCAGTCCAGAATCAAGCTAGACCACCTCGGCAGCAGAAGCAGCAGGGCAGACCACAAGCACAAAATCAAAATGCTCGTTCCTCCACAACAGAATAGGAATGCACAAGGAAGGCAAAATCAGGCACCGAATAGGCAACATCTGTATGGACGTGTATATAACCTCAATCGAGTGGATGTTGAAGCTGCAGGAGACGTGGTAGAAGGTAAACTTCTTGTTTGTGGAGTAGAAGTACAGATTTTATTTGATCCTAGATCCACACATTCGTTTTTATCTCCTATATTTGCAAAGATGATTGATGCACCACTTAGCGAATTGGATTATATTTTGACTGTCACCACACCAGTGGGTAAACAGGTTATCTGTAGAACCTATTACCCCCGCTATTCAGTTTTGTTATTAGATGTTAATTTACCAGCCAGGCTTATTGTTATGGACATGCATGATTTTGATATCATCTTAGGCATGGATTGGTTAGAAGCATATCATGCTACCATTGATTGTTTTAGTAAAACCATAACATTCAGATTCCAAGGAGCACAAGTAGAATTGATGTTTCAAGAAAACAGGAAGAAAACTCAAGCAGTATTTATTTCAGTGTTGAAAGCAAGCAGATCACTACAGGTTGGGTATGAGGCATTTATTGCGTTTATCACGGAGGATAAATAGTCCCAAGGGGTGGAGGAAATCCCCATCGTATGTGAATTTAAGGATGTTTTTCCAGAAGAAATCTCAGGATTGCCACCAATTAAAGAAGTTGAGTTCACAATTGAGCTTCTTCTAAGGACAGCACCGATCTCTATTGCACCATATAGAATGGCTCCAGCTGAATTGGGTGAATTAAAACTTCAGTTGCAAGAATTGTTGAGCAAAGGCTTCATTAGGTCAAGTGTTTCACCTTGGGGAACACTAGTTTTATTTGTGAAACAGAAAGATGGAAACTTGAGGATGTGCATTGACTACAGAAGATTGAACCATGTGATCGTCAAGAACAAGTACCCACTGCCAAGGATAGATGAATTGTTTGACCAATTGCAAGGAGCAGCTTATTTTTCCAAGATAGATTTGAGGTCTGGGTATCATCAGTTGAGAGTTAGAGACTCGGATGTGCAGAAAACAACTTTTTGAACAAGATATGGGCATTATGATATAACTGATCTACTAATGATGATACTCTTGGACTCTGTATGCTATAGACATCTATAACTGTAACTATGAGACGATAATAATGATGATGACTTCTCTTATTCATGTCATTCTGTAACAAATATCTGTCATATTTTGTTATATTCCTATCTCTTTTACTATTAATACACTACACTCCACACCATTTCTGTTGCACTGTGATATCCTAACTTTATTATTGAGCTACTAATCATGCAGGTACAACCATAGTTATCAGAATCCTACGATTCGTATCCCGAATCTTAACGAAAACGATTCGTATCTATGTAATAAATCCCATTTACAAATGAATTTTAGGATTTAGGTGTGAATCCTACAATTCGATACTCATTTCATTGAATCTTATGATTCAAGATATTCGACTAAGCGAGAATGACTATAGCCAATAAGCTAATATTAATAATCTTTTACCTTTTTTCTTTCTTTATTCTCTCTTTCTTTTGTCACTTGTGTTTTTAAAAGGTTATTTAGTAGTTAACGAAACCTCGTAAGAATTTTTTATGGCTTTGATAAGGTTTTAAAGATGAATAAAGAACATGCATTTAATTAAAGCATTTGACTGTACGTATGGTGCTTGCTTATATCTTCTTCTTTTTTTAATCTATATAGGTTTTTTTTTTCTTCATGAACACTTTCTTAACTTTAAGAGATATACTACTATGTAAGATTAATAGTTTGGATTTTATTTTATTTTTATATTTTGATTTAAAGATAATAAAAAATATATATTGATACTTTAAACTTATATAACTATTTACACATCATTTATTTCATATATATAATAATAAATGTCATGATGTTCTTGATATGATTGTATGATAGACTTACTTGTTATTATATTTATAATACTATAAATGGAAAAATGGATGGTTATGTATAATTACCTTTTTATTCTTCTTTTAATTTTTAATTATTTTTCATTTTTATTAGAAAAATAAAAAATCCTACGATTCACGATACGATTCGCAATTCGATTCGATTCATGGGTATGAACGATTTGTAATATGACTCTGATTTTGAAAACTATGGGTATAGCTAGGATCAGGTATGTCCTTCTTCTCTATTTGTTATTATAATGTATTTCCATCTAAACATGCCTATTTGCCTAGCTCATCAACCTTGACCCAATCCTTGGTGCTTTCAAGTGCTTTTCCCTCTTTCTTTGCTTAGTGGTTTGCTTGACGGTTGATCCGTTGCCGCAGGGTTTGGAGAGTGATGCGGTTGGTGCATCGAGAGACATCTATCACTTAGAGTTGCTATTTTCCCCTTTATTTGTAGCTGGCCATGTTGGCCTAGAATTGTACTTAGTTTAATTTTGGAAAGTCCCTTGTAATCCCTTAAAGTGAAATTAAATTGTAAGGCATTGCCCATTTAATTGCTCATATGAGATTCATACTTGTTCATCTTATTGGATTTTTTGATTCTTTTGGGTACTTTCCCGTAGCTTCCCGAGATTTGAGGTGCCCGGATTTTGGGGCGTTACATGATGTGATGTGGCCCTTTTGGCCATGCATTTTGCATAAACATGTGTCTTTGTTTTAAGTTTTTACAAAGGCACCTCCCGCCCATATATTCCAGAGAGGAGTTAAACCATAACAGGGGGCAATGCCTTTAAAAAAATTTAGCCACTCAAAATTCTCAAAAGGGGCCCTGAGCTAAAATGTAATAAATGGGCCCAAGTACTATCTAATTTTACGCCAAGGAGGTCAACAATGGAAGCTATCATCTCACTTAGGCAATTAATGAAAAAATATTAAGTGAAGAGGAAAAATCTACATAAGGTCTTCCTAGCTAATCTAGAAAAAGAGTCTTACAAGGTACCTAGAGATTTAATTTGGTGGGTGTTAAATAAAAGAAATGTTTCAAGAGGTTATATTGAAATTATTATAGACATGTATGAAAGAGCGGCAACGAGTGTGAGAACTATTTGTGGAAAGACGGGTGAGTTCCCAGTAACTATAGGTTTGCATTAGGGGTTAACAATAAGCCCTTATCTCTTTATATTGATTATAGATGAGTTATGTTAATTGCTCATACTCAAGAGGAAGCACCTTGGCGTATTTGCAGACCATATAGGGTATTAGTAGATGACAATAGATGGTGAGAATGCAAAACTCGAGAGATGGTAGGAGGCTTTAGAATCCAAAGGTTTTAAAACAAATTGTACAAAGACAGAATGGATGAATTGCAACTTCAGTGGTCATATACAAAAAGTTAAAACAACTATGAGAATTAAATCCACGAGATACCACAAAGAGTTTTTTTTTGTTACCTTGGCTCGATAATTAGTAAGGATGGGGAGATTGATGAAGATGTCTAACATAGGATAAAAAAGGAATGGTTGAAGTAAAGACTTTCTTCTGGAGTGCTTTGTGACCCACGAATGCCAATAAGATTGAAAGAAAGATTTTACTGGATAAAGATTAGACCAACTTTAACTTTTGGAGCAGAATGTTTGCCAATTAAGAAGCAACATAAACACAAAATGGATGTAACAAAGAAGAGAATGTTGAGGTAGATGTGAGGTAAAACTAGGAAGGATAAAATAAAAAATGAGTGATTTTGAGAGCACTTAAGGGTAGCATCAATACGAGATAAAATTAGGAAAACCAGCTTGTGATGGTTTAAGCATATCCAAAACATGCCGGCAAAGGTGCCAGTGAGGAAAAGTTTGCCTATGCAGTTTGATGGCCCACCAAGGGGACGGGTAGATCCAAAATGATGTGAATGGAGGTCGTAAAAATAAACATAAAGAAGTACATCTTACCTGAGGAGGATTTCGCTCAAGATAGATCGGAATGGAAAAAAAAATTTATGTAGTCGCCCCCAACATAGTTGGGACAAGGCTTTGATGACGACGACGACGATGATGATGTACTATCTTACTTTAATGAGGATTTTACCGGAAAAGACACTTAATGCGCACGTGTGACCTGATCAAGCACTTTATGTAATATCTTGATCCCACTTTAATCATGTTTAGTTTCTAATTAATCTCAATTAGATGCCTAATATATGTTTTGAATGTATTTGGACTTGATTAGGTAGATTATAATGGGGTTTGACCATTGACTAGCTAGCATTATGACTATTGGGTATTTTGGGTTTATTGGGCTCCGCGTGTGTGTTTTCTATTTTTACAAGGGTGCATCTCATAGTTTATAAGTCATTTTTCAATTTCTATATTTTGACCCAACTCATTTGAGCTCATTTAGACCCATTTAGAAGCCAAAAGCCCTATATTATAAATATTCATTATATTTTTGGACTTTCCTTTAAATACTAGAACTTCATGGTATTAAAAGCTAGCTAAAAACCTAAACCTCATCTCTTTCATTTTATTCCATCTCCATTAGCAAGAGGCACCTAGGATACCATTTCCTACCCATTCTTCATCATTTTCCTTGCTACCAAACACCAACTAGAGAGGTTTGAGAGTGTTTTCCTTCATCTTCCTCAAGCAAGAACCCATTTTCTACAAGTTTCATCATCTTCAAGCTCTCATTTGTTCTTCTTCCATTCCACTCTATAGGTAAGTAAAACTTTTCCCAAATCACTCCTTATTATTCAAAGTAATGATTAAAGGTTTTTAGTAGTGAATACTTGTTGATTTTGTAGTTCTTTCTTCAATTTTCACCATTGTAGGAGCTTGGTTGAGGTTCCATTTTGGGGGTTTTTGCTTAGAGCTTGGTTTTGAGTGGGTATAGCTTGGATTTTTATAAATTTGTGTTACAAGCATCTAAGGCAAGTAAACATTTATAAAATGTGTATGTTTTTCTTTATTTATGATTCTTGTAATGGATCTCATGTTAGATTACCCAATTTCAGCTCATGTTGTCTATTATTCTAATTTGATTTAAATTTATAAATGGGTGTAGTAATAACTTGATATTTCTTTTGGACTTTATTTTGATTAGGAATGTGTTTGATGGTTTGGAGTGTGTATTAGAGACTCCTTTTGTACTTATGAAATGGGTTTGAAAGGTTGTAAGAAGTCGGGGAAGGAGCCCACTCTAAAGAAAGAGTTTCAAGCATACAATTCATGGTTTATGCCAAATTTTAGGTCGTAAATTTGGTCAAGAATTTGGCCATTCAAATTTGGGCAGATTTTTAACCGAATTTACAAATTTTCAAAAGACTATAACTTTTGATCCGTATGTCCAATTTTGGAGTTCTACATATCGTTGGAAAGCTCTTGGAATTTAGAATTCATTGGTCCATACAACTTTATGATCAGAGGTAGTTAGGGGAGATTTAAACCAATGAGTTTAGCCCCATAACTCATGCTACCCACATTGTACTTAGGTGAACTAAGTGTGGTTATGTTGGAATCAACTTAATAGGATTTTTAGGTGGTTATGGACCTAGTTTTGGACCTTAGTATTGGATCCTTTAACTTTAATTTAAGCCTAATGGATTTCTAATGTTAAAGGGTGTTGTTTGAGCACACATACACTCTCATGGAAACTCGTTTTTGGTCTTCTTTTTTTCCGAACCAAAGGTGTTATCTTAAGGTATTTGGCATCCCAAATTATGTAACGCCAAGGGTTCTTTCGTAGCCCAATGATGTCGGAAATCTTAAGCCTACATATTATTGGATGGTGAAGCCCACGAGTATTTCAAAACCTTAGGATTGGCTTGTCATGCATCCTTGATTCCATATATAATCCTTATGCATGCATTTCATTTCCATTTCTAGTACCCTTGCATGATATGTACATGTTATCTCGTGTCTATTTGCTTAGCTCATGTGCCCTTGTTATTTTACGTCATATATTTCCTTATGCATTATGTATCTATATATGTTCATATGATATGTCATATTACGCACTTATGATTATCGTCATGTACTTGTCAATGTTTACATTTGTATATGTTTATGCTCATGCTATGTCATACCATGATATTTGATGTACACTCTATCCCTTGAGTCGGCACCACTTGGCTTTGACCTTAGCCCAGTTGGATCCGACTGGGTGTGGGTTTAGTTAACTTTTATGGACCTTTGCAGATGGTATTTCTATGGGGGGTTGACTGGTACCTCAGGTCCACGATGGAGTATCTGGGCCCTATGCCTCCTAGTGGTACCTTATGTTTATGTTATATTATGCCTTGCTCTCATGTGACTATGTTTACATGCTTATGTGGGAGAATATAACTCATGTGGTTTGCCATCTAGTTACAATATGTATGTTTATACATTTGTCATCTTTGATTCCTTACGTATCATGCTTACTCACGCATCATGTATGCCTAGATTTCCTTATTTGACCTCATATGATTTATCTTGTCAATCTTACTCATTTGATATGCATGTTATATTTTATTCTTGTTTACCTTGCTTAGCATAGTCTAACGGTGTTGGCGTTACAGGGGAGGACCATGTCAACGCCATTGCCCAAGAGATCTCAGAGGTTGGGGAGGAGACTCCTCAACAGCTAGCAGAGTGGGCCCCAAAGGATGTCTTTTAGACATCTATGCGTTGAGTGTTTATGCGTCACCATTTCCCTTAACCATGGCATAGATTGCCATAGACTTAGACTTGATTTAGACTTTTATTTGAGATTATAGACCTAATTAATATTTGCTTCCACTGTACTTTAGTATTTATTTCTTACTTGCTAACTTTGAAACTTAAACTCTTAATTATGCTTGTGGACTAGACTATGCTCTATTACCATGATTACATATTTGATGGATGTTATATGTATGGACAAGTTATAATTGAACTATAGAGGTTAAGGAAATTTTTATCTCACACGTGATATCCTGTGGGAAAACCCGTTCGTGGAATTCATGTGGGTTTGAATTTCCACGCGGGCATACGTCATGCTTCGAGATGAGCTTAATCTCGAGCTCGGGGCATGACATACGTAAGTTGGTATCAAAGCATGAATAGTTCTAAAAGTTTAAAAGACTTAGAACTTTAGGGCACGTTGTGAGGATACGTTAGGATGTTGGGAATGTAAGCTATCCTTGGGATTTCTAGGATTATTTACTTGCTTAGGTACTAACCTGAAATTGTTTTACAAAAAATGCCTCCACGAAAGATGCCTAGCCCTAGGAATGCTTCGGATAGTAGACAAGAACATGAGGAACCATTCCTTGTCAAACATCAATCGATAACCAAGAGGATGAGTTACTACCTCCACCTCCACCGCCTCCAGGAGGAGACGCAGGACTCCAGGATATACTGCAGACTATGGCCACATAGTTAGTAAGACAAAATGAGCAGATCATGCATCTCATGCAAAGGCCACAAAGGGAGGGTGATCCTAATTCACTTTATGAGAAGTTCAGGAAGAAAGGTGTTGTGTGATATGTTTTACCCGCAATGTAGAGTTCAGGTAGGTGAGTTTGTGATGCTTGCAGATCTCATAGTGTTGGCGATGCATGATTTTGATGTGATATTAGGGATGGATTGGTTGGCGAAGTATCGTGCTTGTATGGATTGTTTCCACAAGACAGTGACCTTCAAGATAGATGAGTCTAGTGAAAGTGTGATCTTCGAAGGGTCTAAGAAGAGGTTTGATACCATATTAGTTTCAGCTCTTAAGGCGGAGAGGCTAGTCCGTAGTGGTTGTGAAGGTTTCATAGCTTTTATTACAGAGGATAAGCAGCCTAAGAATTAACTAGTGATTCCATTTGGATTGACTAATGCCCCGACATTATGAGTTTCAAAAAGGACAGTTGTAGCAAGTGTCTTGCATGGGATCCCGATTCCATGAAAACTTATTATGTAAAAAACATCCGTACATCATCTTCCTAGCTGAAAATAAATATACACACATTCTTCAAAGACTATCATTGCCATTTAATAAACTTTCCATAAACATTGTTCACATACAACTCCAAAACATCACATCGATTGTTATGTATGTCGTATACATACCATTTTTCGAAAAAAAAAAGAGGAAAGAACCAAAATAATTCATGACATATTCTTTGGATCAGATTTCATGAAGTTCATTGTTGAACTAGTGGATTTTTGCAGCTCCCACAATTGTGGCCCCTCTCTCTACAGTTTGAACAAGTTACCACCCTTCGCTAGCAATGTCATTCTTCTACTCTAATCCTGTTCTTCTTTGGTCGACCCGGCTGCTTGATGGGTAATGGTGGGAGGACTCTCTCATTCAAGCGATGTTCCCATTGCTTTCTATCATAGGTGGCATGAATAACATTAATGTACATCCTCAAATATGTGCTTGTGAGGTATTAATGCTTGCAATACTGTCATGTGGATTAGCATGGCAACATGGGACCCCAATGTCGTCTCTGTTGACACCAAAAAGGTCACTTTGCCTCCTCAACATCAAGAACCCACATGAAGCTGCATCCTGCTACAAACAGGCAAAGCTACTTCAAGCATCAGATCTTGTCAGAATCAGACAAAAACTGCAAGACCCTTCAAGACAGCCAAAAGAGGGGCACACATGAAGCTTCGGGCCATTCCTACATCGTTTGGCCTAACTTCACTCCTCCGACAGCTAAACAGGCGCTCCCGGCGACGACAGTGTAGAAGACATTAAAACTTCGATCAGAGCCTAAGGATGGTTCCAAAATACCTCCAAAGGGCTCCTTGTCAAATTTCAAGTCAAACCGACAACGTTTGACCCTCCATCAATGCTCAAGCAGCAAAATCAAGCCTCTCAGCGGTGAGAACCACCGAGGACATCACTCATCAAACAAAGTATATGAATGGGTTCAACATGTTTCGAAAGGGTTGCACGTCGAATTTCAGATCATTCCGACAGCGTTTGACCACACTTCGACGCTCCAAAAGAAAATCAAGCCTACCGGCAGCGAAGCCTCCCGGGACCATGACATCCAAATCGGAGCTAATGGATCATCTCTACATGACTCCAATAGGCTCGCTGTCAAATTTCAGGTAAATCAGACATAACACATCAAAGCTCGACATCTTCTTCGCAGCAAAATCAAGCCTAGCATCGACGGAACCCCACACGGCTTCAAAATTCAAATAAAAGCCCATGGTTGGTCCCATCCACTGCTCAAGACGCCTCACCTCAAATTTTAGGTCATTCCGACATCGTTTGACTTAGTTCCGACTCTTGACGGAAAATCGGCTACAAAGTCTTCGGCTTTCCCTAAAAATGGGAAACTTTGTGCTCCGATTTTTTTGCGACTTCTTTTCAAATCTTCTCCAAGAAAATCAAGTCAATAATTGAAGAAAAATATCAAGAAAAATACAGAAGAAAAAAGGAAATAAAAAGAAGAAGAAACAGCTGAAAAACCACGCGGCAACCAAAGGGGACAAAGCCTCCATGGTCGCCGGCGACCTTGGCCCAAGGTCGTCGGTGACCTTGGATGCATGGTCGCCGGCGACCCTGGAAATCCGGGTCGCCGGATTTTCCGCCAGATGGCCCGTTTCCCAATCTTTTTCGTGTTTCGAAAGTTCTTGCCTTTGTGATTTTTTGAAAATCCAATTCTTGATGCTTGAAAATGACTGATCTTCGCCAACATCTCGGATCTGCCGTCAAGAGCATGAAATCAGCACTGATCGCTCCAAGATTTCCAAACGGTTGACCAAGAAAGTACATTTTCTATCCGACAGATCGAGAAATCGACAAGACAGATGTCACCGGCCCACCAACATCAATCAATGTCTGAAGTTGCATCGCAATCCGACATCAAACAACATGTGGATCCATCGGTGATCATCACAAGAAGAATCCCAAAAGACGCGGCACGGCCCGCGACTCTTCAAATGCCCAGGCGACCACTTAATGTCATTAATTGACCCGTTTTATGACAACTTAATGCGGTCATTAACCAATTATTTTGGACGGCCCAATCAGAAGCAAGCAAATGGGAGTTACAAGTCCAAGTAATCATGGCATTAAAACTATGAAACTCCCCTCATCATAGAGATTAAAGGCGATTAAATGCCCATTATTCTCCATCGGCTAATCACAAGCCAAGAAAAAGGAGTTACAAAATCAAGAAATAAAAACTTGTAACTCCTCCCATCATGAAGCATCAATGCCATCAATTCTGTCATCATGGCCATCAATGCCCATAAACCACCTCATGGCTACCAAGAGCCTATAAAAGGAGGTCCATTCCAAAGAAAGTGACACTTTACACTTGCACATCCACACATACACACATCCGGAATCTGGAAAATCCCAGAGAAATTCCGACAAACTCCTGCTGCTCTGCTGCAAGAGACACCACAACGTGAACAAAGTCCGTTGGGGGGCCACCCCCCCAAGGTCCCCTTCTTCTATACAACATGGCCTAAACGCGGCTTTTCAGCCCGTTTACCCAGTTTTTTATGGGATATAGGACCTCCCCTTGGTCTTTATCCTCTAAAAAACTGAGGTTGGAGCCAAGCCGAAGCATCAAGCGTTCTCATTTGAAGGACGATGGCGAAGTCCATACATGACTTGCGACCGTCGATTTGAATGTGTCCCCACAATCTCCTGAGAAGTTAGATCCCTTTTCTTTCTTTTCTATTGTACTTTGTATTTTTTTAAGAGACAAAAAACAAGTCACAATTCTTGTCTTTCATTTTTGATGAGATTTGTAAATCGCCTTTCACGGCAAAAAATCGCCTTTCATGGTAAGATCGCCTCCTACGGCATTCAAAAAATCTTGTCTCTTTTCTTAAATATTTATGCAATTTGAAAAGTTAGAAAGAAGGATCGATTTCCTTTCTACTTGTGAAGGTGAATCTCCGGATCATCACCACTCCAAATTCCAAGTAGAATAGAAAATCTGGCATACCCGTACAAAAATGTTGATACCCGCTTTTCTCCTCCGCCGGACCCCGGCAACCCCCAGGGCGGAAGGAAAGGACGAAAGTCTGGGTCCATCAAGTTGGCACACTAGGTGGGACTCTTTCACTTGAGAACGTGATGCTTCGATTCCTTGGCTCCTTTCTAGTTGGTGGCCTATGTTGTATCTTGCTTCTAAAAAAAAAAAAAAACATGAGGTGGGATTTCAGTCATTTTTTCCCATTTCAAAAAAAAAAAAAAAACCTGATTTGTTTTTCTTGGATTCAATTTCGAGAAAATTTGATCCTCTCCTCTTCGAACTTGATAGCTCAAAGAAATGTTTGCAGCTATTGTTCGTATCGGGGATTGGGTCATCTTTTCTCTTCGATAAGTCTGATAGAGGTTTTCAAAACAAAATTTTTTTTTCATTTCAAAAAAAAAAAAAAAAAAAAACAAAAATCAGTTTTCTCTCTTTTGGACTCAAATTTGAGAAACTTTGGTTTTTCCCTTTCGGATTTAGCGCTAGCAGAAATGTTTGAGCCTTTGTTCGAATTGGAACACCATTCGCTCTCTTTGGTGAGTTCATTAGAAAACTTAAAAAAAAAGAGCTAAAAAAAAACTAAGGTTGCACCAATTGCGTTCTTTGACCAAAGTGGACCTAAGAAAAGCCTTGTCCAGAGTGTGGAGGCAGCTAGACTGTTCGAGGCAAGGGTCCTTCAAACGGGTTCATTAAGTAATCCTACCCTTACCTGGGGGCTGATCTATCTACTAAGGTTTAATAAGATCGAATTGGAAATCTATGTGCACCTTTAAAATAAAATCCTCAAAACAAAAAAAAAATAAATTCTCAAAAAAAAAAAACTTTGATCACTTTTGAGTTCAAAATTGAGAAATCTTGGTCCCTTCCCTTTCGGATTCAGTGCTCGCAGAAATGTTGAGCCTTTGTTCGGATTGGAATACCATTTGCTCTCTTTGATGAATTCAATCTTGACCTTTCAAAAAAAAAAAAAAAACTTCCGTTATTATTGGATTCACATCTGAGAAATTCTGGTTCCTTCCCTTTTGGACTCAGTGCTCGTAAAAATGTTTGAGCCTATGTTCGGATTGGAATACCATTTGCTCTCTTTTATGAACCCAATTTTGACCTTTCAAAAAGAAATCCCATATCGTGTCCTTTCCAAGGATGCGATTTGTAACATTTGTGTCTAGCGGAGTTAGTACGCCCTTTCGGGTCTATCGTATTCGCGACCGACACATTTGTATCTCCAACCTTATATCATTTTACCTCGAGTGAGCCTTGCTTCTCGGTAATTTGAATTAAGGTCTACAATTACTTCTAGCAGTCACTGGAACGCTCACCCTGAGCTTACCATACTTGCATTTAGAACAATTGTACCCTCTATGGCTTTTTGCCTTCTTCATCTTGCTTAGGTTGGGCCATGTCCCCTTGAGCGATTTGAAAAGACAAAACCATAGTTGTTCTCCATTTATGATCACCATATTCTTGTGATTACTAATGGATGTGGTCTTGTTTCAGAAGTTTTCCAAAACTAACAATGGTAGCTTCATTGACCATCACTTTTGATAAGAACAAGTACCAGCTTATGCTTCAAGACAAGAAAAAAAAGTACACTCATAAGCGCCCTGCCAGTTGCCGAAGCGTCATCTCCCTCGAAAACTCTCAAAACACCGGGTCAACCTCAACTCCCCGGACCATCATCTTCGGGTCACTGGGACCATTCCCACTCCCCGTAGAAGAAACTGTACCTGCCAAGAAGCAGAAAACCGCCCCGCAACGTGTCACTAACATGGCACCAAGGGCGAACACAAAGAAGCCTGAAGCCTGTGGCGCTCCCACGAAGCCTTGTTGACACCAAAAAAGTCACTATGTCTCCTCCACATCAAGAAGCCTCGTGAAGCTGCATCTTGCTACAACTGAGGTTACGGGCAAGGCTACTTCAAGCATTAGATCCTTTCAGAATCAGACAGAACCTGAGAGATCCTTCAAGACAGCTAAAAGAGGGGTACACCTGAGGTTTCGGGCCATTCCGACAGCGTTTGGCCTAACTTCACTGCTCCGACAGCTAAACAAGCGGTCCCGGCGGCGACATCATCAAAGACACCAAAACTTTGATTAGAGCCTACGGATGACTCCAGAATGTCTCCAAAGGGCTCCATACCAAATTTCAAGTCAAACCGACAACGTTTGACCCTCCATCAATGCTTGAGCAGCAAAATCAAGCCTCCCGGCGGCGGGAACCACCGAAGCCATCACTCATCAAACAAAATACATGAGTAGCTTCAACATGCTTCCAAAAGGCTGCACGTCGAATTTCAGGTCATTCCGACAACGTTTGACCAGGATTCGATGCTCCGAGAGAAAATCAAGCGTACCGGCGGCGGAGCAACCCGGGACCATGACATCCAAAACGAAGCCTATGGAACGTCTCAAAATGACTTCAATAGGCTCCCCGTCAAATTCAGGTCAATCGGACATCGTTTGACCACATATCAAAGCTCGGCATTTTCCTTACAGCAAAATCAAGTGAAGCATCGATGGGACCCCAAACGGCTTCAAAACTCAAATAAAAGCCCATGGTTGGTCCTATCCACTACTCAAGAAGCTTCACCTCAATTTTTAGGTCATTCCGACATCGTTTGACCTAGTTTCGACGCTTAATGGAAAATCGGCTACAAAGTCCTCGGATTTCCCAAAAAATGGGAAACTTTGTGCTCCGATTTCGTGCGGGTTCTTGTCAAGTTTTCTCCAAGAAAATGAAGTCAATAATTGAGGAAAAATGTCAAGAAAAATACAGAAGAAAAAAGGAACGAAAAAGACGAAAAAACGGTCGAAAACGAAGCTCGGCGACCAAAGGGCAAAAAACCCTAAGGTCGCCGGCGACCCTGGCCCATGGTCGCCCGGCGACCCTGCAAATCCGGGTCGCCGGATTTTGCACCAAATTGCCCGTTTTTCGATGGTTTTCGCGTTTCGGGTGTTCCGGCCTCTGTGATTTTCGGAAAATGCAATGTTTGATGCTTGAAAACGACTGATCTTCGTCGACATCTCGGATCCGCCGTCAAAAGCATGAAGATCACCTCAAGATCACCAATCGGCTGACCAAGAAAGTGCACTTTCTGTCCGATCGATCGTGAAATCGACAAGACAGACGTCACCGGCCCGCCAACATCAATCAATGTCTGAAATTGCATCGCAATCCGACATCAAATAATGCGTGGATCCACCCGTGATGATCGTAAGAGGAATCTCAAAAGGCGCAGCACGGCCCGCGACTCTTCACATGCCTTGGCAACCACTTAATGTCGTTAATTGACCCATTAAAGCAGTCATTAACTCATTAGTTTGGATGGCCCAATCAGAACCAAGCATTTGGGAGTTACAAATCCAAGCAATCATGGCATTAAACCCATGAAACTCCCATCATCATGAAGCATAAAGGTGATTAAATGCCCACTACCTTCATCGGCCAATCACAAGCCTTGAAAAAGGAGTTACAAAATCGATTTGTAACTCCTCATCAATTCTTTCATCATGGCCATCAATGCCAATAAACACCTCATGGCTACCAAAAGCCTATAAAAGGAGGTCCATTCCAAGAAGAAAGCATGATGAAAATAGATCCCAAGTGCAAGCTCTGAAAATTCAGAAAATCCAAGAGAGAGAAGAAGTTCTGCTACTTTGCTCCCGGAAGCACCACAAGGTGATCAACGTCCCTTGGGGGGCCACCCCCCCAAGGTCACCTCCTTCTCCAACATGGCCTAAACGCGGCTTTTCAGCCCGTTTACTCAGTTTTTCATTAGATATAGGACCTTCTCATGGTCCTTGTCCTTTTAAAAACTGAGGTTAGGAGCCAAGCCAAAGAATCAAAGCATCACATGTTCTCATTTGAAGGACGATGGCGAAGCCCATACATGACTTGCAACCGTCGATCTCAACGTGTCCCCACAATCTCCTGAGAAGTTAGATCCCTTTTCTTCCTTTTCTATTGTAGTTTGTATTTCTTAAAGAGACAAAAAAGAAATCACAGTTCTTGTCTTTCATATTTGATGAGTTTTGTAAAAACGCCTTTCATGGCAAAATTGCCTTTCACGGCAAACAAACAAAAACGCCTCTTACGGCATTCTAAAAACTTGTCTCTTTTCTTAATATTAATGCAATTTGAAAAGTTAGAAAAAAGGATTGATTTCCTTTCCACTTGTGAAGGTGAATCTCCGGATTATCACTATTCCAAATTCCAAGTAGAAAGTAAATCTGGCATACCCGTACAAAAATGTTGATGCCCGAGATCTTCCCTCCTCCGCCGAGACCCAGGTCAGCTCCCGGGGTGCGGAGGGAGAGGACGGAAGATTCCCCCTCTTTTCGGGTCCATCAAGCCTCAACTTACAAGAAACCAGGTTTGCCCTAAAACCTGGTCCCCTAGACCTTCACCAAAGCAACGGAGGTCCCGAACATCTACAAAGCCAGCGTACCTAGCTCCTCTTAAGGAGAACCGGTTCTATCCTCTCTCTTACATGAAAGAGGAGAAACCTACCCTCCGCCAAACAAACAAACAAATCCAGCATGAGCCGGCTTGCTCCTACAAGCCCAAAATCAAATCCTGCATCGTTAGGCCTCTGCAAAAACCCGCTGAACCCTGCACTCCTTACAAGAAACCAGGTTTGTCCTAAAACCTGGTCCCCTAGACCTTCACCAAAGCAACGGAGGTCCCGAACATTTACAAAGCCAGCGTACCTAGCTCCTCTTAAGGAGAACCGGTTCTACCCTCTCTCTTACATGAAAGAGGAGAAACCTACCCTCCTCCAAACAAACAAACAAATTCAGCATGAGCCGGCTTGCTCCTACAAGCCCAAAATCAAATCTTGTATCGTTAGGCCTCTGCAAAAACCCGCTAAACCCTGCACTCCTACGAGTCGACCCTTCATCTTAACAGGGGCCAAACTTGTAAAATTCAAATCCTCACTGCGACAGGCTAAGGACCGCGTTCGGATCATGGTATAAAATCTCGGCCGATACTGAGTCATATCGGCCGATACCGATCCGATATCTCACTAAGATATTGGAATCGGTAATATATCCCCATTATATCGCGATATGTCGGCTAAGACGAGATGAATATCGCGTGAACCGATATCTTGGCCGATATTTTCAAAATATCGGCCGAGATGATATAAAAATGGTCAAAACCCTATTTTTTGCTACTTTTTCCCCATCTTCATCTTCTTCTCATCTCTTCTCATTTCCTTACTACCTATAGAAGCAGCCCTACTCCCTTTTGCATATTTTCAAATCCCACATTAATTTTTTGAAGAAAATATTATCTAAGGTATGAGAAAATCAACCCAAAACATTTTATTATGTGGTTTTTTTTTTTAATTTTTTAGATGAAGTATAGAAATCATTAGGTTTGTCATTTGTGTTGTGTTCTTCATTTAGAAGTTAGATCTACATACTTTCATGCTAGATCTACTCATACACATGATTTTGAACTTTTTTTTCCAATTTTTTTTTATTTTCGAATTTTATGCTAGATCTGTTTAGGAGTTTGAAAATGATTTTATTAATTTTTTTCCTAAAAATAATTGTTGTTACTTGTTACTTGTTAAGTTGTTAAAATATTTGTGATACCTCATACCAAAGGCTTATTAATAGTGTGTAGATGACAGATCTACATCTACTCATAGTCATAAACATGATTTAGATTTTTATTTTAATTATTTTATTTTCAAATTTTTTAATATTTGAATTATAATATATCATTTTTTAGGGATTTCATCATAAATATGTTCTTTTAATTATTCATGATCATTGTATGGTGTGTAAATGATTAATCTACATACTTTTATGCTATATCTATATATTTAGGATTTTGAAAAAGATTTTATTAAATTTTTTTCCTAAAAATACTAAAGAAGACAGCGAACTGCGATACAGACAAGACTCATAACTTAAGGTGACCGAGATTTTGATTTATTGTTGTTACTAATGGAAAAAAAATATTGTATTCCAATATTTTCTAATATTCTGGATTTTTTGGATATTTTTGCAATGTTTTTTGGATTAAAAAAAAAAAATTCACACCGCGACGACCGCGACGGACCGATATCCGCGACCGATACCGATATCATATCGGTTTTTCGGCCCGGCCGATACCGCGACCGAGACCGAGATTTTAAACCATGGTTCGGATCTTGTCCATGCCCAGCTTCAAAGAAGACAAGCTCGGCTGTTGCGCACGGGGGACTACATTCTTCATTGCCAGAGCCCAGCCAGAGCTGACCGAAGCTCAAATTGCTCGTCGTATACGTTGCCGCGCGGCATATCGACAAAAGAGACTTGAGAAGTAAAGAACCCAGCATTCTACCCCCCAGGTCTCTAGAAAATGGGTTGAAAAAGAAAGACCCGACCAAGTTGTTACTGTCCATATGGTTGCCAAAACCAGAAGACGCCGGAAGTCAGCAACCAAAATTCGTGTCAGACGTTCGGTGACTCGCAGCGTCTCCCGGACAAGAACACATCTGGAAGAATCCTCCACTCCTTCAAGCCAAGGACACTGGAGTAACCACTCCTCGGACTCTTCATCCAAAAGAATCAGCCCAGCTCAATCACCAGGACGATTTCTTCGTTCGAATCTCGAGGGATAAACGCCCTGGCTACTGGTTCTGAGCAGCCTCCACCGCAGGATGACGTAACCGCACGCATCCAACAATTGGAGCAAGGTCAGCAGAAGATCGAAGCTCTCATGGAAAATCTTCTTCTCGTTTTTCAGCGTCAAGAAAATAATCAAGCATCTCCGAATCATCAAGATGAAGAGGCCAATGCGGAAAACAATGACTCATACGCCCTTACCAAAAAGGACGTTGATGATATCCTCGCAAAAGCAAAAGAAGAGGATACATTGAAGGAACATGGAATCAAGCCACGCTATCCTCTATGGATGGACTCGGTTCCGTTCCCTGCAAAATTCAAACAACCTACTCTCGAAACATACACAGGGAAACGATCAGCCAGACAGCATGTCATCCACTTCAAAATCCTGACGGGAGCTATCGCAGATCAAGATGCCCTCAAGATCCGTCTCTTTGCAAGTACCCTAAAAGGTACGGCCTTTGATTGGTACTCCACTCTGCCGGAGAACTCCATCCAAAACTGGGCCATGCTGGAGACACGCTTCCTGACCCACTTCCAAGGTGAGGACCATCCTGTTACTATAACTCAGCTCTACAGCCTAAAACAGGGAGAGAATGAATCAAAATACGACTTCATTTACAAATGGAAGGCGATGGCGTATAAATGCTCAGATGTACTGCCACAAGCATCGCTAGTCGACATCTACCACAACAACATGAGAGCAAGAATCCGCTCCATGATCATCGGTAACAAATCAAAGAACCTGGGAGAACTCCTCGAAGCTTCCATGGAGACCGAAATGGTGATCAAAGACCTCAACAGTTAGAAATCATCAAAGAAAGAGCCAACCACCATTACAACCTCAAAACCAAAGAAAAAGGAGGTTCTTAATGTGCAGACCAAGTCAGCTCCTCAACAGCTAAAGAAAGCTGAAAACAAAGCTACAGGTAAAAGCCTTCAAAGAACGTGTAGAAAAGAAATACCCGTTCGATAAAGATGTTGAAGAAATCTTTGAGGCTCTCTTAGCAAACATCAAACTCACCTTGCCCGAGCCCAAAAGACTGGGAGATGTTGGCAAAACCAACGATCCCCGATATTTTCCACACCACCAGATGATCTCGCATCCTCTCAATCAATGCTTCGTTGTGAGAGAGAAGATCAATGAGATGTGGAAAAACGGAGTCATTACCTTTGACAAAAACTATGACTCCGCCTCTGTTAACATGGTGTCATGTGGGCAAACTTCAAATTCACCGTGGGAGAAGATCACTACTTTATTCAAGGTGATAAAAATGGCTCAAAAGTCCCAAGAGTTGGTTCCCTATCTAACACTAGATGGACAACCCATATGGGTGCATTCTGGTCTCCTAGAAGATGAAAATTGGGAGATTGTCAAAACAAAGCCGACCGCTCAGCAGCGAAGGTAAGCCAAAAGACAACTCCGCAAGCTCAAACAGCAGCAGAAGTCTTAACTAAAACAAGAAGTCCTTGAAAAGGCAGAAACTTCTTCCACTGCTTCACTAGGGGCAACCGAAGAATCCCTTCCCAAAGCTTCAAAGGCGGGAAGAAAATTCACCCTCAGTGATTTCATGCCACCTTCAATACAAAAATGAAACTACGCAGGGGGCATCATACTTTTGCAACTCGTTAATTGGATTCTCCATGGATGGATACGAGTTTAGTGACATTGCCAGTGATATCGATGAGTGAGAGGAATCCCTTGAAACAGGAGAATACCTCTCCGATGAGGAATGGATTCCCGAGTCTCATCTTATGCCAGTAATCTGGTATAACCCATTGCAGCCGCAAGGATCCTGGTCTGATGATGAAGAAGATCAAGAGGCTGTCAACCCGGCACCGGCCAATGCTTTAGTGGAACCCAATAATGGTGAACCACAAGGAGCAGATGACGAAGAAGATTTGGCTCCTATGCCTGATCTTGAAAAATATGCAAGAATCCTACAACATCTTGCCATAGAGCAGGAGCAGGATCGCGTAAACAATCTTCGACATAATCCAGAATCAGAAGTCCCTGAAAATCAACGGGAACTTCCTCCTTTAACTCCTGAAAATGGAGAAAACTGCTGGATCAATGATCCCCTTACATCCGAGGATGAGTCCGACTCCCAATAGTCTATGTTGGGGGCATCTTCTATCGGGATGACCTGTAATGCGATAGCTTAGGATGATAGTGCCTTTGAAGCTTCCGAAGACACGTACTCCCCAACTAGTAGTATATCTTCTGGAGCTACATCTTCTCAGGTGATTTCCACTGAGATATCATCTTCTCACCCTTCATCTCCTGAAACTGTGACATCGGAACTCAAGCCTCTTCCAATTGATCATCCTAAAGAAGCTCCTGCCAATGAAATCTTCTTCAATAAAAATCTGATCGATTGGTCCCAGATACCCGATCTCATAGATGATGTCTGGACTGATAAAGAAAAGTTGCTGGATGCTGTTCAGGACTTGCTCCCGGAAAATGCTCCGTGCAACACAATCACTGAAGACGGAAATGCTGTTATAGAGACGTCTTCAGCAAATGATAAAGATCAATCCCTCGATCCCGAGAGTGATCTTTCAAAAGAAGACCATTCTCAAAAAGCACTCGAAGTAAGCAGTCAAGCTCCCTTCGTGATCTCTCTCGAAACATCAAAGCCTTTGGTCATCACAACCAAAGCAAAGAGGACAAAACAAAAGGCTGGGGGCAAGTTCGTTGTCTCCTTTGTGTCTATTATGCATGACACAGATTCGAATTCAGAGCCAGAAGATGACACAGCGTCAACCCAAGCTGATACTCAGCAAGTTCAGTCCGCTCTCACTCCATTGGAGACACTTACTAACGTAGAAGATCCTACGTCTGCTTCTTTCGTCGTTCCGGCAACTTCAGCAGAAGAAAAAACAATCTTCTTCCACAATCCTGAAGCATCTTCATCACGTCCAGCACTCGAATCTTTTGAAGGAATGTATCGTGTACCAGACTTAAATATCTCTCTTGACAACATGGTGGGCGAACCCATCGAACAAGAAGATGACGAAGTTGAGTCTTCCTTGATAGAGAGTATCAACCACATCCCAGATCTCGACATCGCTCTTGATGATCCAAACCACATAGAGTCATTTAAGAAAGGTGACCTTGTGTTTGTGGTTAAAAAGCCATTGATTCTCGTTCATACATTTGAAATCAACGATGAATCAAGATGGAAAGGGCCTTATATCATTGATAAAGCCTTCTCCAATGGAGCATATGCTTTCTTCGACTTCGAAGGAGACAGGTTTATGCTGCATAATAAATTTCTACGGCGTTGTTTTTCTTAAAGTTGCGTCACTACCTGCTGTCCAACACAGTCTACCTGGTTTCAAGGATCAACCTCTTAAAGGTCCTTGTCACAAAAGCAGGTTCTCTCAATGCCCGACTGGCGAAATGGTCCATCCTTCTATCACAATTTGATATTAGGTATGTACCACAAAAAGCAATCAAAGGCCAAGCTCTAGCAGACTTTCTCGCAGAGCACCCATTGCCTAAAGATTCTCCACTTAGGGATGATCTCCCCGACGAATTTGTTTACAACGTGGAAACTTCTTTATCAAATGCCTCCTGGGACATGTACTTTGACAACGCAACCAGGACAAATGAAAAAGGAAAGCAGATATCGGGAATTGGCATCCTCTTTGTCAGCCCCGACAAGTACATGATTCCACACCCTTTCTCGCTACTGGAACCATGTTCAAACAATGCAGCTGAGTACCAAGCCCTGATTGTAGGATTGGAACTCGCCTTCGGATTCGGCATCACCATGCTGGAGGCTTTTGGGGACTCCTAACTAATCGTCAACTAGATGAATCAGAAATTTAAAGTTAGGAAGCCCGATTTGCTACCTTACTACAATAAGGCGCAATCGCTTTGTCAAAAGTTCAACATCTGTCACATCACCCACATCCTCAGAGGTGAAAACATCCGCGTAGATGCCCTGACAGGACTTGCCGCATCTATGGCAATCCAAGAAGGGGAAAACATGCAAATCACAGTGTGTCAAAGAAGGATTCTCCCTCCTCTTAACACACGCCAAGCAGTTGCTGAATGCCACCAAGTGGTTTGAAGTCGGATGTCCATCTTCAAACCTCCGATCGGTGACTGGAGGGATCCGTTCATTGATTACATTATGTTCGGAATCCTACCTGAAGATCCAAAAGAGCTGGTAAGCATTCAAAGACGAGCCCCGAGCTTTCATTTGGATATTCCTTCAAAAGCACTTTACAGAAAATCCATCAATGGAGTACTTCTACGCTGCTTGTCACAACAAGAGGCTGAAGAAACTCTCAAAGAAGTGCATGCTGGTCTTTGTGGAGCCCATCAGGTTGGTCCTAAGCTCTACGATCAGATAAAAAGGCTAGGTTATTATTGGCCTACCATGGTAGCTGACGTAATGCGATTTGCTAAGCGCTACCAACAATGCCAAATTCATGGAGATTATGTCCACATGCCTCCGGAATGGCTACATCCAACAGCAATCTCATGGCCTTTCGAAGCCTGGGGTATAGACATCATAGGTCCTATCTCTCCCCCATCAAGCAAAGGTCATCGCTTCATATTCGCCGCTACGGATTATTTTTCCAAGTGGTTAGAAGCATTTGCGCTCAGCGAAATGAAGACCTCATCAGTCCTTCAATTCTTGCGCTCCAACATTATTTGTCGCTTCGGCATACCTAAAAGATTCGTCCATGATAACGGACCGCAATTCCGAGATCACAGATTCTATAGGTTTCGCGACAAGTACAAAATCCAAAGTTTTCCTTCGACTCCATATAATCCTACAGCGAACAGACTAGCAGAAGCCTTCAATAAGACACTACAAAATTCTCAAGAAAATGGTCTCTAGCCACAGAAGAGACTGGGGCGACAAACTACTAGAAGCTTTGTGGGCCTATCGAACCACCGTTCGAGGACCAACCCATAGCACACCATTCTCCTTGGTCTATGGATGCGAAGCTGTTGTCCATTTGGAAGTACAAATTCCTTCATTAAGGGTATCTCTTCAAAATGACATGACGCAAGAAAGCAATGTCAAATTGAGACTCCAAAAGATGGATAATCTCGATGAAAGACGGCTCAAAGCTCTACAAAGCATTGAGCTGTACCAAGCACGCATGGCAGGATCTTTCGACAAGAAGGTCAGGCAACGCGCCTACAAAAAGGGCGACTTGGTTCTTGTAGTAAAAAGACCCATAGTCTTTACCCACAATTCCAAAGGCAAATTTGAACCAAAATGGGAGGGACCTTTCGTCATCGACAAAGTCTTCTCCAACGGCGCATACGCTCTTCTAAACATGGAAGGAGACACATGTATACTGCCATCAATGACAAATTCTTGAAGCGGTACTACCCTTGAAGACTTCCTCAAAGGGTCAGAGCGATACCTAGACAGCCAAAGCCTATTCTTAAGTACTTGCTCGTCAAACCCACCCCTTTTGAAATTTTCATATTTACGTTGAAATTTCTAAAAAAAAAAACTTTCAAAACAATGCTTACTCTCATCGTTTCATTGTTCAAAAAAAAGAAAAAGAAGTCGAATCCAAAAATCTGAGTTTAGGAACCTCTTTCTGAACTTGACCAAAATTTTCGATCCTTGAACCCAAAATTCATGGTTTGAAACAAAAATCAGGACTCATAAATTTCCACCCTAGTCCTCCCCGACTTTTACAACCAAAATGGTTTTAAGTCAAAATTTATGACCCTCGTGTCTTTAAACAAAAAAATGGTTTTTAGAAACCGCAAGGAAGCGACGCTCAGTCGATACTCGCAAAACCCAAAAATCGGGAGGATGTGAACCCCATTTGATACTTCCAAAACCCAAAATCGGGAGGATGCGAACGCCATTCATTACTTCCAAAACCCAAAATCGCAAGGAAGCGAACCCCATTCAATACTTGCAAAACCTCAAATTTCAAAAATCGTGGAGACGCAACATTCCAATTGATATCCACAACCCAAATTTCAAATGGTTCGAGAAAACCTCAAATTTCAAAAATCGTGGGGAAGCGACATTTAATCGATACTCGCAAAACCAAAATTTTTGAAAGAGCAGGGAAATGACGTTTAGTCGATACTTGCACCCCAATCCCACGAGGAAGCGACATTCCATCGATACTCTCGAACCGAATGAGCAAGGAAGCGAGATTCCATCGATACTTGCAAGATCATTCAACGGGGAGGCGACATTTGGTCGATACCTGCATTTTGAAAACCAAAACCCGGCTATAAATGCCAAAAATCCGGCTATAAACGTAAAAAATCCGGATATAAATGCCAAAAAATCGGCTATAAATGCAAAAAATGGTCTTTCATGCCAACAAAACAAAACTTGGTTTTCAAAAAAAAAATCTGGCTCCCATGCCAAAAACGCAAAATTTTTTTTGGCGTCAATGCCAAAAACACAAACAAATTTTGGCTTCCATGCTACAAACAAAAAAAATTCAGCTTTTATGCCATCTCAAAAAACTTTGGCTCTCATGTCATCCCAAAACTTTGGCTTCCATGCCACAAAACAAAATCAGCTCCTATGCCACAAAACCTGGCTCTTATGCCAATTAAAAAAATCGGCTTTCTTGCAATCTCAAAATCTCGGCTTTCATGCCATCTAAAAAAAAAAAAAAACTTTGGCTTCCATGCCACAAACAAACAAAACCTGGCTTTCATGCCATTTCAAAATTTTAGGCTTTCATGCCATCACAAAATTCGGCTTTCACGACATCTTAAAATTTTGGCTCCCATGCCACAAGCAAATTTTGGCTTCCATGACACAAAACAAAATTCGGCCTTCAAGCCATTAAAAAACCAGGCTTTTGCCACGAAAATTGGCTTTCTTGCCCAAAATAACCCTTTGACAAAAGATTTTCACAAAATGACAACCTTTTGATCAAATTCTCAAACAAACATCCCCATTTAGCCCTTATTTAAATCTGTCTTCATCAAAATGGTTTAAGTGAAAGGAGGGAATACAAAAAATTTAGTACCATAAATGTTTGTACATGGAGGTACAAAAAAAAAAGGAAGAAAAAAGGAGTTTATTACAACTCAGGAGCTCAGTTTAACATGGTCTTCAACCAAAGATTCAACTCCTCAAGTAGAACCTTGGCCTTAGCTTCCAAAGTTTTCAGGCCACGCTTCTTCAAAACATTCCCATAAAATGCGGCAGAACGCAGCGACCCATCTGCAGCACGAGGAAGTTCTTCCCAGAGAACCTGCCACTACTCATATTCCTGAGTCTTCCTCCGGAAATTACTTTCAGCCTCCTCAACCTGGCGAATGAGAGTCCCCTCCTTGTCACGTGCTTCCACAAGGGCGGTCCATTTGGCGGCAGCTTCTTCCTCCAAAAGCTCAAGACGCTGCCTAGCCTCAACAACCTCCTTATCAAGGCGGTTCAGGTCTTGTTTTAGCTCTATGATGGCCAACTCGGAAACGTTCCTCTCCCGAACGAATTGCTTCCGAGTCCGCGAGATCTCAGTCAGCTCAGATTTGACCTCGCCGGAAGGCTTCACAAGCATCTCATTAAAAAAGTCACCATCTGGAAAACTCTTGGTCTCAGTCCACTTGTTCCCCAAAGCGTTGACTTCATCAACAAAATCCTTGGCGCTTGCAATGTCCAAACCGACTTCTTCGCTATCAGCAAGGATGTCCTCTGCACATGCTTGATCATGCCGAAACCAGCTTCCAAATGACCTGAAGAGAGAGTCTCGGCCCATGAGCTCAAAACACTCTTCAACACCTTCTTTGCATACTGAAGGTGCGGCCCAGATGAGGATTCGCCCTGCTCCGGCGCCCGACTGCCCATCTCATGCCCCATTGGAGGAGTAATCAATAAACTCTTTCCAATCGAAGAAGCTGACTCATTGAAAGTGGAAAAGGCCCCTACTCCTGGATCGACTGCAGGTATCTTCTGTTCTGGCCCTGAGGAAGACGGAGGAACTTCTCCTACTGCTCCACAATCTGTCAATGAAAAAACAAAAAGGTATGAATATGATCTTGTCAAAAATGAATATTAAGATTATAAAATGCCTTCTTTGACGACTGGCGGAGTACTCTCTGCCTCTCTAAGCTCATCCAAAGCATCATCAAAGGTTGCATCCATGGATGGCTTAAAGTTGTCAGAATCCTCTGGCAAGTCAGCTAACAAGAAAACAATGCAACATGTTGGTAAATGGCAGCACAAAAAAAAAAAGAGAAAAGAAAAAGAAAAAGCTAAAGAAATTATACCAGGTGAAGGTTCTGGAACCATTCCAAAGTCCCTGGGTTCATCCTCAGATGCCACAATTGGATCCGTCATCGCCTCATCGGCCGGAACCTAGGGCATCACCAAATCATCATCCTCTGCCAAAAGAAAGAAAGCAGCGGATCAAAACAAAAATCTCTCATAAAAGAAAAGAAGTGGCAAAAGAAAGAAGGAAAATCATACCAGCTGTCTCCTCTTCTCGGCTCCTCTTCTCTGGAGGCTCGTCAGCATCCCCAGACAACTCCTCAGCAATGGTGAGAGGAACTTCCAAATCAAGAGGACTTTCTTGCCGTCTCATATTACGGCGTTGTCCTCTCTTCCTCTTACTTCTGTGGGACAGTCTGCTTGAAGATGCTGTCCCACTGTCAACATCAGTTATCTCACTAGAGTCCTCATTGGATGGTTTGCTTTTCCCAATAGACTCCATGGGAGCCTTTGTGCTCTCCGCTTGCATCCAAGAGTCGATCTCGGCCTCCTCCTCTTCCAGCTGTTTCAAGACCTCACCAGGAATCCCTTGTGTAGCTCTTGATCTGATGACGTCCTGCTCATTGAAAAAGCCTATCTTGTGCCTCTCTCCAGAAAGGAAAGCCAACACTTCCTCTCGACGGACACCATCTGATCTGCCAAGACTCTTCCCAGGAGATTGCTTAACATCAAGCTCCTTCTTGGAAAGCCCCCGGTAAACTGAAGCTCTCCACGAACCATCTCGTGAAGCCAGAAGTCCGAAAAGTGGGCAGCTCAGGATGGGAAATCATGGCGGTAGTGTCTTCTGCACTATAAAAAGCCCATGCATTCCTCCCGTCCTGTAGACCTCCAAAACACTTCACCATGCTAGAAGGTGCTCCAACAACGCCTTGAGAGAAGCCAAGCTGCAATGCAAAATGTGAAGGGACATACGGTTGGATATCGACAAAAAAGATGTCTGCGGTACACCATCGTACCAACCCGTATGTTGAAAAGCCATCTTTTCTCTGCATTTGTTAAAGCATAGTGTCTTCCCGACCCTGCCCTGGTGGAATCATGGGAGACACCAAAATCAAAAGCCTTCTTCCGTAAACCTGGAGAAAGCTTCACTGAAGACTGCCCGATCTCGACGTCCCTGAACCGTCGGATTCTCAAACGGGCAGACAAAAGAGATTCGGAAACGGCTGTCCCTCTAGCCAAACGAATCATAAAAGGATCTTCGTCCTGTGCAACTCCTAACTGATGGAAGTTAGGACAGTGGTATACATACCACGAATAGAAGATATGGGTTGAAAATACCCTGTTCATAGGGAGCCCAAGCCGAACCAGGAACATAGCAGCCTGCAGTTCGGTACACAAGTAAGAGTAAAGAGCAAGCACCAAAGCAAGCCGCTCTCCGAATGCCATCTGACAAGCCGGAAAATGCAGTGCGGCCTGATGTGCGTTCCATCTCCTCCAGTAAAAATAGCCTCACCCAGCCAATAAGTGAGGTAAACAACGAGATCTCTCCACAATGCAATGTCAGGACAAATGCGTCTGTGCTTGTGAAGAACTTCCTCAACTCTTCTCGCATAATGGAGATCTTCTTCAAATTTGAGGCTTTAACCCTAGCATCCTGGGCCATGCTATCAGAAGACTCCACGCTGTCAAAAAATTTGGAGCTGCAACTCTTCCAACTACTGCACCTGACTTCAAGCCCTCCTTCTCCTTCAAGAAATCATAGAAGGCAATGAGCTAAAAGTACAAAAGCCTGAACTCCTCAGACTGCTCCTCAAGGACGCTGTCGATAGGCATGAACTCCTCATAGAGTTTGCCGAGGATAGGCAGCCCGGTGATGGCGCTCAGTTCCTTCAAAGACAAACCAATCTCACCATTCGTAACAATGAAGGTGTTGGTTTATGGAAGGAATGACTCCAGCATGGCCATGAAAGCCTCATCGGAGAAAACCACGGTTTGCCGAAAAGCAGGAACCGCATCAAAAATCTCGGCCTCCCGCAGAATGGCCTCACCAACCTTCAAGGTGTGATCAGTCCATGATTCCCAGCTCGAGTCAGCACTGAAACGGCCACGAAGTCGAAAAGGCTTCACCCAATTGCAGCCGTCACCCCGAAAAATGCCAAGGCCCACCGGTCTCAAATCGACCGACGGATGATCAGAACCTTGGTAGCCACTAGCTGGCATCAACATGTCCATATGGACAGGCGACTTCTCTGCAAAACCGGAAGGGCCGCCGACTAAAACCACGGTCTTGATTGTTGACACCAAAAATGTCACTTTGCCTCTTCAACATCAAGAAAGCTGCATGAAGTCGTAACCTGCCATAAATAGGTAATGCAACTTCTCCAAAAAATCAAATCTTGTCAGAATCAAACAAAAACTGCAAGATCCTTCAAGATAGCCAAGAGAAGAGTACACATGAAGTTTCGGGCCATTTCAGAATCATTTGGCCTAACTTCGCTTCTCCGACAGCTAAAATGGCGCTCCCGGCGACATCATCGGTGACGTTAAAACTTCGATCAGAGCCTACGGATGACTTCAGCATGTCTCAAAAGGGCTCCATGCCAAATTTCAAGTCAAACCGACAACGTTTGACCCTCCATCAATGCTCGAGCAGCAAAATCAAGCCTCCCGGCGGTTGGAACCACCGAAGCCTTCGCTCATCAAACCAAGTGCATGAGTGGCTTCAACATGCTTCCAAAAGGCTGCACGTCAAATTTCAGGTCATTCCGACAACGTTTGACCAGGTTTCGATGCTCCGAGAGAAAATCAAGCCTACCGGCGGTGGAGCAACCCGAGACCATGACATCCAAAACGGAGCCCATGGAACGTCTCAAAATGACTCCAATAGGCTCCCCGTCAAATTTCAGGTCAATCGGACATCGTTTGGCCACATATCAAAGCTCGGCATTTTCCCCGCAGCAAAATCAAGTGAAGCATCGACGGGACCCCAAACGGCTTCAAAACTGAAACAAAAGCCTATGGTTGGTCTTAGTTATTGCTCAGGAGGCTCCACCTCAAATTTCAGGTCATTCCGACATCGTTTGACCAAGTTTCAGCTTCTGGCGGAAAATCAGCAGCTCTACGCGACAAAGTCTTCGGCTTTCCCGGAAAATTGGAAACGTTGCACTCTAAAAATGCAAGGATTCTCATCAGGATTTCTACAGGGAAATCAAGCCAATAAATGAGAAGAAATGTCAAGAAAAATACAGAAGAAAACGGCGACGAAAAAGACCGCAAAACGGACCAAAAACGGGGGAAAAACCCCCAGGGTCGCAGCCCGCGACCATGGCCCAGGGTCGCTGGCGACCCTGGCCCATGGTCGCCGGTCCATGGTCGCCGGCGACCATGGCCCCATGGTCGCCGGGGACCATGGAAGTCCGGGTCACCGGATTTTCCGCCGGTGACCCGTTTTTCCGTCTTTTTTCGCGTTTTACGCGTTTTGGCCCCTGTGGTTTCCTGAAAATGTGATTTTTAGTGCTTGAAATTGACTCATATCCGACGACATCTCGGATCCGCCGTCAAGAGCATAAAATCATCATTGATCGCTCCAAGATCGCCAACCGGCTGACCAAGAAAGTACACTTTCTGTCCGACCGATCGTGAAATCGACAAGACAGATGTCACCAGCCCGCTGCTAGCTATCAATGTCTGAAGTTACATGTTCATCCGATGTCGATCAGCATGAAGATCCATCGATGATCATCGCCAGAAGAATTCCAGAAGACACGGCGCGGCCCGCGACTCTTCAACTGCTCGGCGACCAATTAATGTGGTTAATTGGCTAGCTTTATGGCAGTCATTAACTCATTCTTTGGACGGCCCAATCAGAAGCAAGCATTTGGGAGTTACAAGTCAATTGATTCATGGCATTTAAACCCATGAAACTCCTCCCATTATGGTAATTAAGGTGATTAAAAGCCCTTAATCTCCATCGGCCAATCAGATTCAAGGAAAAAGGAGTTACAAAATCAAGAAATAAATCTTGTAACTCCTCCCATTAAAGCCATTAAAGCCCATAAAAGCTCTCCTAAATGGCTACCAAAAGCCTATAAATAGGAGAGCATTCCATTGAAATCGGGGCAGAAAAAAAGAGATCAGGGATCAGAGAGAAAAAAGATCAGAAAGAGATCAGAAAGAAAACGGACGAATCGAAATCGGAGATCACTTCCAAAGCACCACAGATCCAGAAATCTGAGAGAAAGAAAAAGAGAGAAAAACTCTGCTGAGGTTCTGCACCGGCCACCACTACAAGGTGACAAAAGTCCCTTGGGGGGTACCCCCCCCAAGGTCCTTGCCTTCTCCCGCTGCCTCCAATGGCTTAGACGTGGCTTTTCAGCCCGTCTACTTAGCTTTTTATTGGACATAGGACCTTCTCTTGGTCTTTGTCCTCTAAAAACCTGAGGTTATAGCCAAGTCAAGCGAATCAAGAGCATCCTCTGTTCTCATCTGCATGGATGATGGCGAAGCCCACACATGGCTTGCGACCGTCAATCTGAACGAGTCCCCCACAATCTCCTGAAAAGTTAGATCCTCCTTTTCTTGCTTTTCATTGTAGTTTGTATTTTTCTAAAGAGACAAAAAATCACAACTCTTGTCTTTCATTATTGATAAGAATTGTAAATCGGCTATAAACGCCAAAATCGGCTATAAATGCCAAACAAAATCGCCTTTCACGGCAAACCAAGAAAATGTCTCTTTTCTTAAATATTTGTGCAATGGAAAACTTGAAAGAAGTTGATTTCCTTTTTACTTGCGAAGGTTGATCTCCGGATTACCACTTGCAATTCCAAGTAAAATAGAAAATCTGGCACACCCACACAAAAGAAATGTTGATGCACGCTTCATGCCCCCCGGGCGCGAAAGGGCCGGACCCGACGGACTCCCACGTCCGCCGACCCCGGTAGCACCCACGGCATTCGGAGCGCGTTCCATCAAGCTGGCACACCCGGTGGGACTCGTTCATTTGAGAACACGGTGCTTGGAAATGAAATATTTGCATATCATACTTTTTGCTCTATGCTTATACTTCTTTTCCGGATTCCTTGGCTACTTTCTAGCTGGTAGCCTATGTTGGATTTTACATCCTAAAAAAAATGAGATGGGATTTTTTGGAAATTTCTATTTCTTTGAGTTTGTTTCCATTCTTTCTCTTTTCAAAAAAAAAAAAAATCAGTTTTCTTAGTTTGGATTCAAAATTGAGAAACTTTGATCCTATCCTATCGTTCTTTGGTGCTTGCAGAAATGTTGAGCCCGTTCGACTAAGGTTTTGGACCATCGTTTCTCTTCGATGAGTTCATTAGAGATTCAAAAAAAAATTAAAAAAAAAAAAACAAAAAAAAATCAGTTTTCTTAGTTTGAATTCAAAATTGAGAAACTTTGATCCTATCCTATCGTTCTTTGGTGCTTGCAGAAATGTTGAGCCCGTTCGACTAAGGTTTTGGACCATCGTTTCTCTTCGATGAGTTCATTAGAGATTTTAAAAAAAAATTATTAAAAAAAAAATAAAAAAAATCAGTTTTCTTAGTTTGGATTCAAAATTGAGAAACTTTGATCCTATCCTATCGTTCTTTGGTGCTTGCAGAAATGTTGAGCCCGTTCGACTAAGGTTTTAGGCCATCGTTTCTCTTCGATGAGTCTATTTGGGATTTAAAAAAATAAAAAGACATAGACCACTAAGGTTAAACCAATTGCGTTCTTTGATCACGATTGATTCAAGAAAAGCCTTGTCCAGAGTGTGGAGACAGCTTGACTGTTCTAGGCAAGGGTCCTCCAAACGGGTTCATTAAGTAATCCTACCCTTACCTGGGGGCAATTCTATCAATTGAGGTTTCATAAGACCGGGTTAGGAGGCCTATGTGTACTCTCTCGTCTTTAAATCTTAAAAAAAAAAAATAAAAAAAAATAAAAAAAAGATTTTCAAAAAAAAAATCTTAAAAAAAACAAAAATTTTCAAAAAAAATAATAAAAATAAAAAAAAATAAATAAAAATATATTTTAAAAAAAATAAAAATAATAAAAATAATAAAATAAAAAAAATCATTTCAAAAAAAAAAATCTCCAAAAACTCGTCACTTTTGATTTCAGATCTGAGAAATTTTGGTTTCTTCTTTTCTGAGCACTGGCGCTCGCGGAAATCGCCGAGACCGTGTTCAGATCAGAATACCATTTGCCCTCCTTGATGGAACCAATCTTGACATTTCAAAAAAAAAAAAAACTCGTCACTTTTGGATTCAGATTCGAGAAATTGTGGTCTCTTCCCTTCTGAGTACTGGCGCTCGCGGAAATCGTTGAGCCCGTATTTGAATCGGAATGCCACCTGCTCTCTTTGACGAATCCATTTCTGACCTTTCAAAACAAAGAATCCCATCTCATGGATGCGATCTCCAACATTTGTGCACAGCAGTACTGGTACGCCCTTTCAGGGTCTACTGTATCTGTGACCGGCACATTTGTAACTCCTACCTTATATTCTTCTTATCTCGAGCAAGCCCTGCTTCTCGATAAGTCGAGTTTAGGTTTACAATTGCTTCTAGCAGTCACTGGAACGCTCATTCTGGGCTCACCATACTTGCTGTCAGAACAATTGTACCATCTATGGCTTTTTACCTTCTTCATGTCGCTTGGGTCATATCCCTTGAGCGATTTGAAAAGACAACCATAGACAACCCTTGAAGACTTACCCAACTGGGTAAGAGCAATGCCTGTATGGCCAAAACCTGTTCTCAGGTACTCGCTCGTCAAACCCACTCTCTTTAGAATTTTCATATCAAATGTCAAAATTTCTAGAGATTAAAAAACAATGCTTACTTTTATCGTTTCATTGTTCAAAAACAAAAAAATACAAGTTTAGGAGTCTCTCCCTGACTTGACCAAAACTTTCGATCCTTGAACCAAAATTCATGGTTTGAAACAAAAATCCGGATTCAGGGATTTCCACCCTAGTCCACATTACCTTTTAACGCCAAATGGTTTTAGGTCAAAATTTACGACCCTCGTGTCTTTAAACAAAAATTTTGGTTTTTCAAAAACCACGGGGAAGTGACACTTAGTCGATACTCGCAAAACTCAAAAAATCAGAAGGATGCGAACCCCATTCGATACTTCCAAAATCTAAAAAATCGTGGAGAAGCAACAAACCAGTTGATATCCACAACCCAAATTTCAAAAATCTTGGAGATGCAACATACCAGTTGCTATCCACAACCCAAATTTCAAATGGTTCGAGAAAACCTCAAATTTCAAAAAATCGCGGAGAAACGACATTAAGTCAGTACCCGCAAAACCAAAAGTTTTGGGAAACGCAAGGAAGCGACGCTTAGTCGATATTTGCACCCCAATCCGCGAGGAAGCGACATTCCATCGATACTCGCAAAACCTAACCCGCGAGGAAGTGACATTCCATCAATACTCGTAAAATCGAATGAGCGAGGAAGCGACATTCCATCGATACTTGCAAGACCATTCAGCGGGGAGGCGACATTTAGTCGATACCTGCATTTTGAAAACCAAAACTCGGCTATAAACGCCAAAATCCGGCTATAAATGCCAAAACAAAAAAAAATTGGCTTTCACACCGACAAACCAAAACTTGGCTTTCAAAAAACCCGGCTATCAATGCCACAAATTGGCTATCAATGCCACAAACCGGCTATCAATGCCACAAAAAATTGGCTATCAATGCCACCAAACCGGCTATCAATGCCACAAATTGGCTATCAATGCCACCAAACTGGCTGTAAATGCCACAAAATTTCGGCTTCCATGCCAACCCAAATTTTGGCTTTTACGCCATAAAATTTCGGCTTCCATGCCATCTCAAAATCGGCTTTCACGCCACAACCAAAATCAGGCTCCCGTGCCAAAACAATTATTTGACAAAAGATTTTCACAAAATGACAAACCTTTTGATCAAATCCCATTTAGCAATTGCTTTAATCACAAAAAGATTTGAGTGAGCGTAGGGAAAACAAAAAAAAAAACAAAAAAAAAAAGAAAAGTACCAAAAAATACATGTGGTACCAAAAAAAAGAAAGTGTTCACAAGCACTAAAAAAAAAGTACCAAAAAAATACATGTGGTACCAAAAGAAAAAAGAAGAATAGTTTCTGCTACAAAAAATCAGGAGCTCAGCCAAAAATGGCCTCCAGCCAAAGCTTCAGCTCCTCAAGCAAACTTTTGGCATCAGCCGTCAGAGTTTCCAAGGCACGCTTCTTCAGGAACTTGCCATGAGACGCTGGCGAATGCCGTAACCCTTCTTTTACACCGGGAAGCTCTTCCCCAGCAGTTTGCCATTGCTCGTTCTCTAGAGTCCTCCTCTCAAGAACATGACCGGCATCTGCAACCCTGCGAATCAGAGTACTCTCCCTGTCACGAGCCTCTGTTATAGCAGTCCACTTAGCATCAACTTGTGCCTTCAAATGCTCAAGATGCCTCCTGGCCTCCTCAACTTTCCTATCAAGGACGTTAAGGTCATGCCTCAATCCAATGATGGCTAGCTCTTCCAAGTTCTTCTCCCGAACTAGCTGCTTCTTGCTTTGTATAGCCTCATTCAGGTCAGACTTAGCCTTATCAGCAGGGTCCAAGAACATCTCCTTGAAGAATTGGTCGTCAGGGAAATCCATGGTCTCAAACCACTTGTCACCCAGCGCAATGATCCTATCAACGATCGCCCTGGCACCTGTGACATCCAGACCAACCTCTTCGGTATCAGTGAGAATCTCCTGTACATGTGGGATCATGCCAAATCCGGCATCCAGGTGTCCAGAAAGGAGAGTCTTGATCCAAGAACTCAAAACCCGAGCCAGTACCTTCTTCGCAAATTGAAGAGACGAATTGGATGAAGATTCACCCTTCTCCGTTGATCGACTGCTCAGGTCATGTCCCATTGGAAGAGTAACAAAAGAACTCTTTACACTTAGAGCCACTGGAGAAGGAATCTCAGCATGAGGTATCTCCCCTATCGCGTCAGAACTGGTTGTAGGAGTCTCTACCTCCGAATCGACCTCTGGCATCCCTTGCTCTGGTTCTGAAGAAAGCGATGGACTCTCCTCTCTCACTTCAAAACCTGCAAATGAAACACAAAAAGGTATGAATATGATCCTGTTAAAAAAAATCATCAGGGTCATCACTACAAAGTACCTTCTTCGACGACTGGCGGAACACTCTCTTCCTCCATGAACTCATCGGAAGCATCATCAACATTTGCGTCCATTGATGGTTCAAAGTCATCGGAATCCTGTGGCAAGTCAGCTGACAAGAAAAGTGTTAGCAAATCAAGTCGCAGGCAAAAAAAAAAAAAAAGGAGAAAACGAAAGAAGTTATACCAATTGGAGATTCTGGAATCATTCCAGAGTCCCTCGGTTCTTCTTCAGATGCCATAACCGGCTCCATCACCGCCTCATCGGTTGGAACCTCAGGCATCGGTAAGTCTTCATCCTCTGCTAAAAAAAAAAAGAAGCAGCAGCAGGGTGAGAAAACAAATCAGAACATGGAAAGCCCCATGAAACAAGCAGAAAAAGAAAAAGGAAGAATCATACCTTCTCCCAGGCCTGCTGAACGGCTACATTAGAAGATCTGGCGGATCGACGAGGTACGCTTGTAGCAGGCTCTTTACCCTTGTTCGTTCTGGAGGAACCACCTGCAAAGGTTGGAAAAGAAAAAGATCGTCATCAAAATGACAGGATTTCGCTAAAAAGAAAAAAGGATCACTTTGTCCCACCAAAAATCTGGCGAAATTTTAGCATGGTTCCGGGGCAATTCCGAAAAAAAGGGAAATACCCCGAAAGAAATAGAAAGTTTTGAAGATGGGCTCAACATCGCTGCGTGCTCCGAAACTCCAAACTTTCGAAACCTCAAAATCTCCGCAAAATCAAGAAGGGCTCAACATCACTGCGAGCTCCAAATTCCCAAATTTGCAAAGATCTTCAGGTATGCTATCACATCATGCTACTCAATTCAATTTACAAAAAGTACATGCATGAACATCTAGATTTGTATAAAACGCATTATCATGATGAGCAAAAAAAAAAAAAAAAAAAAAAAAAAAAAGAAAAGAAACTTTCTCAAAGAAAAAAGAGGGAGAAAGAAAAGAACAAAAAAAAGAAACTTTCTCAAAAAAAAAAAAAAAAAAATTCAGGCCACGTGGCCGTACGGACCAGATCCGTACGGCCCACAAAAAAAAAAAAAAAAAAAAAAAAAAAAAACTTGCAAAAAAAAAAAAGAGAAAATCACGTGGAAAAGAAAAAAAAAAGAGAAGAAGAATAGAAAGAAAAGAAAGAAAAAAAAAAAGAAGAGAAACTTTCTTTTTTTACCATCCTATTCTCTACATAGAGTTTTCTTGAAAGAAAAAGAAAGAAAACTTACTTGAAGCCATTGATGGAGAAGAAGAAGGAAAAAGCTTGAAGATCCTTGAAGAAGAAGAACTCTTGGTCTTGGAGCTCTCTTGAGATTGTTGCAAAAGAAAGCAATAAGAGCAAGAGATCCTACCTTGCTTTGCTTTTATAGGAGAGAGCAAATCAAAGAAGGAAACAAAGAAGAAAGGTAAGTGCTACTAATTAGTAACCTTACCAAAAGAGAAGGAATTAGAAAGATTCTTTCCCAAAAAGAAAGATGTCTTTGAGAGATTTTCTCCCAAAATCAATCAATGAGAGATTCTCTCCAACAAAATAGGAGATTGGAGATTCTTTCCCAAAAAGAAAGATACCTTGAGATATTCTCTCCCAAATAAAGGGAAGATGAGAGATTCTCTCCAATTAAAGATATTTTTAGATATTCTCTATCCAAATGAGATATCTTTAGATATTCTTTACAAAAATGGCCCCACATGAGATCTAAGCCATTCTAAAAAGCTTAAGGTCCCATGGGTTATCCCATATGAGCCAGGTTTGACCACCTAGGCACTAAAAAAAAAAAATGGGCTTTTAGTCAGAAAAAAAATCCTTCTTACCAAGAGCATACAAAAATGGTTCCATGCCTCTTTTGAGTTGATTGAACCATACAAAAAATTCCACGCCCCATGAGCTTCCAAAGAATCAAACCATCCAGCCTCATATACCAAATTGAGCCAAAATCTTGAAATTGACATTCCACAAAAATCCAAACCACTCCAATGGACCCACACAGTCCCAAAGAGTGACCAAAAAACCAAATCCTGGTCCCCTAACTTGCCACATACAGCTTGTTAGGTCACAAGACCAAAACCAAAAACCAAATCATGATCCCCCAACTTGCCACATACAGCTTGTTGGGTCACAAGGTCAAAACCAAAACCCGACCCCCTAACCTGCCACATACAGCTTGTTAGGTCACAAGGTCAAAAAAAAAACAAAAGCCCAAATCCACATCCCTGATGTCATCTTCAAAACTTTGCCTCGAGATGGTACTTGATTCCTTTCATTACCATAAAATTCCCCTGGAAGCTCAAAGGCTACTCTACCAAAGGAAAGATTGCTCAAAGACTCTTGGTCAAGACACAAGCTCTCCTTCAAGAATCTCTTCGAGGCACATCGACTACAAAAGTCAAGCAACTCGTCGCTGTACCTCGAGGGGGCATTTGTTGACACCAAAAATGTCACTTTGCCTCTTCAACATCAAGAAAGCTGCATGAAGTCTCAACCTACCATAAATAGGCAATGCAACTTCTCCAAAAAATCAAATCTTGTCAGAATCAAACAAAAACTGCAAGATCCTTCAAGATAGCCAAGAGAAGAGTACACATGAAGTTTCGGGCCATTTCAGAATCATTTGGCCTAACTTCGCTTCTCCGACAGCTAAAATGGCGCTCCCGGCGGCGACATCATCGGTGACGTTAAAACTTCGATCAGAGCCTACGGATGACTCCAGCATGTCTCAAAAGGGCTCCATGCCAAATTTCAAGTCAAACCGACAACGTTTGACCCTCCATCAATGCTCGAGCAGCAAAATCAAGCCTCCCGGCGGCGGGAACCACCGAAGCCTTCGCTCATCAAACCAATTGCATGAGTGGCTTCAACATGCTTCCAAAAGGCTGCACGTCAAATTTCAGGTCATTCCGACAACGTTTGACCAGGTTTCGATGCTCCGAGAGAAAATCAAGCCTACCGACGGCGGAGCAACCCGAGACCATGACATCCAAAACGGAGCCCATGGAACGTCTCAAAATGACTCCAATAGGCTCCCCGTCAAATTTCAGGTCAATCGGACATCGTTTGGCCACATATCAAAGCTCGGCATTTTCCCCGCAGCAAAATCAAGTGAAGCATCGACGGGACCCCAAACGGCTTCAAAATTGAAACAAAAGCCTATGGTTGGTCTTAGTTATTGCTCAGGAGGCTCCACCTCAAATTTCAGGTCATTCCGACATCGTTTGACCAAGTTTCAGCTTCTGGCGGAAAATCAGCAGCTCTACGCGACAAAGTCTTCGGCTTTCCCGGAAAATTGGAAACTTTGCACTCTAAAAATGCAAGGATTCTCATCAGGATTTCTACAGGGAAATCAAGCCAATAAATGAGAAAAAATGTCAAGAAAAATACAGAAGAAAACGGCGACGAAAAAGACCGCAAAACGGACCAAAAACAGGGGAAAAACCCCCAGGGTCGCAGCCCGCGACCATGGCCCAGGGTCGCCGGCGACCCTGGCCCATGGTCGCCGGTCCATGGTCGCCGGCGACCATGGAAGTCCGGGTCACCGGATTTTCCGCCGGTGACCCGTTTTTCCGTCTTTTTTCGCGTTTTACGCGTTTTGGCCCCTGTGGTTTCCTGAAAATGTGATTTTTAGTGCTTGAAATTGACTCATATCCGACGACATCTCGGATCCGCCGTCAAAAGCATAAAATCATCATTGATCGCTCCAAGATCGCCAACCGGCTGACCAAGAAAGTACACTTTCTGTCTGACCGATCGTGAAATCGACAAGACAGATGTCACCAGCCCGCTGCTAGCTATCAATGTCTGAAGTTACATGTTCATCCGATGTCGATCAGCATGAAGATCCATCGATGATCATCGCCAGAAGAATTCCAGAAGACACGGCGCGGCCCGCGACTCTTCAACTGCTCGGCGACCAATTAATGTGGTTAATTGGCTAGCTTTATGGCAGTCATTAACTCATTCTTTGGACGGCCCAATCAGAAGCAAGCATTTGGGAGTTACAAGTCAATTGATTCATGGCATTTAAACCCATGAAACTCCTCCCATTATGATAATTAAGGTGATTAAAAGCCCTTAATCTCCATCGGCCAATCAGATTCAAGGAAAAAGGAGTTACAAAATCAAGAAATAAATCTTGTAACTCCTCCCATTAAAGCCATTAAAGCCCATAAAAGCTCTCCTAAATGGCTACCAAAAGCCTATAAATAGGAGAGCATTCCATTGAAATCGGGGCAGAAAAAAAGAGATCAGGGATCAGAGAGAAAAAAGATCAGAAAGAGATCAAAAAGAAAACGGACGGATCGAAATCGGAGATCACTTCCAAACCACCACAGATCCAGAAATCTGAGAGAAAGAAAAAGAGAGAAAAACTCTGCTGAGGTTCTGCACCGGCCACCACTACAAGGTGACAAAAGTCCCTTGGGGGGTACCCCCCCCAAGGTCCTTGCCTTCTCCCGCTGCCTCCAATGGCTTAGACGTGGCTTTTCAGCCCGTCTACTTAGCTTTTTATTGGACATAGGACCTTCTCTTGGTCTTTGTCCTCTAAAAACCTGAGGTTATAGCCAAGCCAAGCGAATCAAGAGCATCCTCTGTTCTCATCTGCATGGATGATGGCGAAGCCCACACATGGCTTGCGACCGTCAATCTGAACGAGTCCCCCACAATCTCCTGAAAAGTTAGATCCTCCTTTTCTTGCTTTTCATTGTAGTTTGTATTTTTCTAAAGAGACAAAAAATCACAACTCTTGTCTTTCATTATTGATAAGAATTGTAAATCGGCTATAAACGCCAAAATCGGCTATAAATGCCAAACAAAATCGCCTTTCACGGCAAACCAAGAAAATGTCTCTTTTCTTAAATATTTGTGCAATGGAAAACTTGAAAGAAGTTGATTTCCTTTTTACTTGCGAAGGTTGATCTCCGGATTACCACTTGCAATTCCAAGTAAAATAGAAAATCTGGCACACCCACACAAAAGAAATGTTGATGCACGCTTCATGCCCCCCGGGCGCGAAAGGGCCGGACCCGACGGACTCCCACGTCCGCCGACCCCGGTAGCACCCACGGCATTCGGAGCGCGTTCCATCATTGATCACACTAGTCCTCTTCACCCAGCTCGGAGGATCCTCCATCTTAGGGCATGTGGGAGAAAGGCTCATGATCGAAATGGTGCGATCGAAGGTCGAGTTGGTATAAATAGTTCTCTCCTCACCATCTGCTGTGTAAGAGAACTGAAAACATCTCCTTTGGTGTGTCAAGTCGTCAGGGACTACATCACCGAAGAAAAAGGTAGGCTTGGGCACAATGCTCTGATCATCCGTAACCCAAGGACGGCTGCTTACCGCGATCTTGTAGAATTCCTCATCTTTGAGAGCGATCAATCGCTGTCTCATCTCATCACGATTGAGGGAATCACATTCTTCCAAGTTCTTCTCAACAAATTGGACATTCTCTCAGGTCTGCTGAACGGCCGCATTAGAAGATCCAGCAGACCGACGAGGTGCGTCAGTAATGGGCCCCTTACCCTTGTTCGTTCTGGAAGAACTACCTGCAAAGGATGGAAAAGAAAAGATCAATCATCATCAAAATGACAGAGTTTTGCTACCTGAAAAAATTCTTAGCGAAATTTTGACATGGTTCCGGGGCAATTCCGAAGAAAAGGGAAAAACCCCGAAAAAGATAGGAAGCCTGAAGATGAGCTCAACATCGCTGCAAGCTCATAGTCAGTGGAAGATTCTCAAAGAAGGTTTGAACTCTAACATTGCTGCGAGAACAAGCCAGCCTTATCAAATTTCCGCAAACTTAGAAAAGGGCTCAACATTGTTGCGAGCTCCAAAATCCAAAACTTGCAAAACCCATCAAAATCCAGTAAGACTAAGAAAGGGCTCAACATTGCTGCGAGCTCCAAATCCCAATACTTGCAAAAGATTTTCAGGTATGCATCATCATGCTTCCAAATCAATTTACTAAAAATCATGCATCAAAGAACATCATCGTACATTAGATGCGAGGAACCCTTGACCAAAGTTTGACCAATTCCAACCCAATTTGGTCAAAACCAATCAAACTTTGTCCAAGTCAAAACTCATGTTGACTTGACCTAGAGACTCTAGCCTTCTATCTTGATGCATCAAACAAAAAAACAAAATTTGCATGAACATTTTGAAATTGCATAAACCTCATTATCATGGTGAGCAAAAAAAAAAAAACAAAAAAAAAAGAGAAAAGAGAGGAAATCTCTTCAAAAAAAAAAAAAGGAAATAAAAAAATTCGGCTAGCCCACAAGGCCGTGGCCCCATAGCCACGTGGCCGTACGGCCAGGTCCGTACGGCCCAAAAAAAAAAAGAGACAGAGTGAAAAAAAAAGAAGAGAAAGAAAAAAAAGAAGAAAAAACGGTGAAAAAAAGAAAACACCGTGGAAAAAAAAAAGAAAAAAAAGGGTGAAAAAAAGGGAAAACCGTGAGCAAAAAAAAAAAAAAAAGAAAAAAGAAAAGAAGCATGAAAAAAAAAAAGAAAACACGTGCTTGGAAAAAAAAAATGAAAAGAGAGAAAAAGAAAGAAAAAGAAAAAAAAAGCAAAGAAAAGAAAGAAAGAAATCTTCCTACTTCTACAATGGAATTTTCTTGTAGAGGAAGAAAACTTACTTGAAGCCATGGAGAAGAAGAACAAAAAGCTTGAAGATCCTTGAAGACAAAGCAGAGCTCTTGATCTTGGAGCACTCTTGAAGATTCTTGCAAAAAGGAAGCAATGGAGCCAAAGATCCAACCCCCCTTGCTTTTATAGAAGAGAGCAAATCAAAAGAGGTAACAAGGAGGAAAGAAAGGAGGTAAGTGCTAAAATTTAGCAACTTTCCCAAAAGAAAGATACTTTGAGAAAATCTCTTCAAAAAACAAGGAAACTTGAGAGATTCTCTCCAAGTAAAAATATTTTTAGATATTCTCTACACAAAAGAGATATTCTCTACAAAAATGAGGTCTAGGTCATCTCTAAAGCCTTTAGGTCCCATGGGTTAGCTCTCATGAGCCATGAGGTTTGACCACCTAGGCACTAAAAGTGGCTTTTAGTAAAAAAAAAATCCATCTTACCAAGAGCATGCAAACAAAAAAAAAAAAAAAAAAATGGTTCCATGCCTCTTTTGAGTTGATTGGACCATTCAAAAAAAACAAAAAAAACAGAGAAGAAAAAAAAGAAGAAAGCCTCATGAGAAAAACAGAGAAGAAAAAAAAGAAGAAAGCCTCATGAGTTTCCAAAAACCAAACCATCCAACCTCATGAACCCAATTAAGCCAAAATCTTGAAATTGACATTCCACAAAAAACCAAACCCTGGTCCCCTAGCTCGCCACATACAGCTTGTTAGGTCACAAGACCAAAACCAAACCAAAACCAAAAACAAAAAAACCAAATCTGGCCTCCCAACCTGCCACATACTGCTGGTTGGGTCACAAGGTCGAAATCAAAACTCAAACTCCGACCCCCTAACCTGCCACATACAGCTTGTTAGGTCACAAGGTCAAAAACCAAAATCCAAAACCCAAAAATCCAAATCCCCCATGTTATTTTCAAAACTTTGCCTTGAGATGGTACGTGATCCCTCTCACTACCATAAAATTCCCCCGGAAACTCAAAAGGCTATTAAAAAAAAAATGCTCAAGACTCTTGGTCAAGTCAAAAGCTCTCCTTCAAGTTTCTCTTCGAGGCACATCGACTCTAAAAGCTACTCGTCGCTGTACCTCGAGGGGGCATTTGTTGACACCAAAAAAGTCACTTTGCCTCCTCAACATCAAGAACCCACATGAAGCTACATCCTGCTACAAATAGGCAAAGCTACTTCAAGCATCAGATCTTATTAGAATCAGACAAAAACTGCAAGATCCTTCAAGATAGCCAAAAGAGGAGCACACATGAAGTTTCGGGCCATTCCAACATCGTTTGGCCTAACTTCACTCCTCCGACAGCTAAACAGGCGCTCCCGGCGGCGACAGTGTCAAAGACATTTAAACTTCGATCAGAGCTTAAGGATGATTCCAAAATACCTCCAAAGGGCTCCTTGTCAAATTTCAAGTCAAACCGACAACGTTTGACCCTCCATCAACGCTCGAGCAGCGAAATCAAGCCTCTCGGTGGCGAGAACCACCGAGGCCATCACTCATCAAACAAAGTACATGAATGGCTTCAACATGCTTCCAAAGGGCTGCACGTCGAATTTCAGGTCATTCCGACAACGTTTGACCAGACTTCGACGCTCTGAAAGAAAATCAAGCCTACCAGCGGCGAAGCCTCCTTGGACCATGACATCCAAATCAGAGCTAATGGATCATCTCTATATGACTCCAATAGGCGCCCTGTCAAATTTCAGGTCAATTGGACATCAGTTGACTGCACATCAAAGCTCGACATCTTCCTCGCAGCAAAACCAAGCCTAACTTCGACGGGACCCCAAATGGCTTCAAAACTCAAATAAAGCCCATGGTTGGTCCCATCCACTGCTCAAGACGCCTCTCCTTAAATTCCAGGTCATTTCGACATTGTTTGACCTAGTTTTGACTCTTGACGGAAAATCGGCTACAAAGTCTTCGGCTTTCCAGAAAAATGGGAAACTTTGTGCTCCGGTTTTGTGTGACTTCTTGTCAAGTTTTCTCCAAGAAAATCAAGTCAATAATTAAGGAAAAATGTCAAGAAAAATACAGAAGAAAAAAGGAACGAAAAAGAAGAAGAAACAGTCGAAAAACCAATCGGCAACCAAAGGGGACAAAGCCCCCATGGTCGCCGGCGACCCTGGAAATCTAGGTCGCCGGATTTTCTGTCAGATGGCCCGTTTTCCGATCCTTTTCGCGTTTTAAAAGTTCCTGCCTCTGTGATTTTCTGAAAATCCAATTCTTGATGCTTGAAAACGACTGATCTTTGCCAACATCTCGGGTCCGCCGTTAAGAGCATGAAATCATCACTGATCGCTCCAAGATCGCTAAACGGTTGACCAAGAAAGTACACTTTCTGTTCGACCGATCGAGAAATCGACAAGCCAGATGTCACCGGCCCACCAACATCAATCAATGTCTGAAGCTGCATCGCAATCTGACATCAAACAACATGTGGATCCATCGGCGATCATCACAAGAAGAATCCCAAAAGACGCGGCACGGGCCGCGACTCTTCAAATGCCCAGGCGACCACTTAATGTCGTTAATTGACTCGTTTTATGACAACTTAATGCGGTCATTAACCCATTATTTTGGACGGCCCAATCAGAAGCAAGCAAATGGGAGTTACAAGTCCAAGTAATCATGGCATTAAAACCATGAAACTCCCCTCATCATAGAGATTAAAGGCGATTAAATGCCCATTATTCTCCATCGGCCAATCACAAGCCAAGAAAAAGGAGTTACAAAATCAAGAAATAAAAACTTGTAACTCCTCCCATCATGAAGCATCAATGCCATCAATTCTCTCATCATGGCCATCAATGCCCATAAACCACCTCATGGCTACCAAGTGTAAGACCCCGACCCGAGTGACTCGATTAGTGCTAATTATGTTGCGTATTAGTGCTAAGCTCGATTAGTGGTTTTGACTAAACTTGGATTAGTATAGTTCTTGATAGCTTTGGGGAATTATTTTTAGTGTCTTGTGTTTAGTGGGACCCTTTGGGGGTTTCCTTTGGATAGTCTTGCTAGCTTTTGGAGGTTACTTGCTTTTCCCCTAATTCTTGGCTTGATCCCGTTTTACTTATTTTGTCAATCCTTACAACTTTCATGTTGAGCCCGTGACCATCCGGAACCCCGAAAACCGATCTTCTTGCTTTGAGGGCAAAACAGTCTTTTTACATGAAATCTGTACCCAACACTCGATATCCTCGAAACTCACGAAACATGTACTTTTTAGAAACTAGATATTTCGATGATCACTTTTCTCTTCTTCGTCGATTTCGTCCGAGGTCCCGAGATTGGTGATTTCAGCCTCCGAAGACTTTCTAGTGGTGGAGCCCACACCCATTGCTTTATATATAGAACCCTTCTCCCCATTTACCCTTTTTCCAGCACAAGCACAAATCTAGGGTTTCTTTGCTTCTTTCCCTTCTTCTTCTTGCTTCTCCACCATCAAGCACCACCCCACCTTACTCAAATCAAGAAATGGAGATCTCAACCTTCTTCCCCTCCTTGCAAGCTTCTCTTTGATACCATTTGAGGAAGGAAACCACCCATTTTAGACCCACATTGAGCTCACCTTATCTATTTGAAGAACCTACAAGTAAGCTTCCTCCCTAATCTCTTAGATTCTTGTTCTTCTAGTCTTAGGAGAGCTCTATCTTCTTTATTGTGAGTTCTTCTTGTTTCTTGGTTTGACCCATTTTAGGGTTTGTTTTTTTGGGGGTTTTTGGTGTAGCTTGGTATTTGGCTTGGAAGAGTGGATTAGAGCTTGGATTTCTTGATTAGAGACCTTGAGGCAAGTGGATGTTTAGTTTTAAAGTGATTTCCATGATCAAATGTTTGGATTTATTGTATCATTTATGATGAGTTGTTACTTGCATTCAATGTGGTTTTAATGTTTTAAAAAGGGGTTGTTGAGCCTATTTATTGTCTTGAAATATGATTGATAGCCTTTGTTTATCTTGTGCTTAAAGACTTGAATGAATCTATGTAATTGTGGTTATGTCTTTCTCTTTTGATTGAATGAGAAAATGTATGAATGAATGAATCATTGTGGAGGTTGTGAGAAGTTTTGATGAAGTTTTGAAGAGGATGTTGAGGTGCTTACATGCCCTCTTTGATGGATGTTAGGGTCTCAAGAAGTGTGGGTTTGTAAGAAGAGAAGAATGGAGAAAAGAGATGTCCACGAAACCAGTTCTGGACAGTTCGCTCGAGCGAACTTGACACATCGCTCGAGCGAACTGCCCAGGAAGGGTTCGTGTCATTCCAGAGAGTTGTTCGCTCGTGCGAACCCCATGTCCGCTCGAGCGAACTCCTCCAACAGCCATCCAGAGAATGGTCGGCTCGAGCGTACAAATCATTCGCTCGTGCCGTCCTGAACTGAGCAGGTCCGCTCGAGCGAACCCTCCCAGAAAGCCATTCCAGAGCACATCGCTCGAGCGAACTAAATGTCCGCTCGCGCGACGTGTACTGTTCATCTGGGGCCACTTTGGAGCAAACAATGAAATATCCTAGATATGGAGGGAGGTTGGTTAACGTCCCTATCGTGATGAGAAGACTCATAACTGTTGTTTGAAACTCAAACGAGAAAGAAACCATAATCACAAGGATCCATTGAAGTTTTAGAAATCTTCAAGTGCCTAAGGAGCCCGGAATGCCTTCAAATTCAAAGAGTATCAAGCAATTGTAAGATAAGCGTACGGGATCCCTATTCACTTGGATTAGTTCTAACCCGACTCTGTCTTGGCTTTTCAAAAGGGTACCTTACCTTGTTATTCTCGAAATTGATGATTTGGAATCTATCATCCTGAAAGCTTTGAAAGTATACTTGTACTATTTTGCTAGCTTTGATATACATGCCAGACCTGATATGATAGCTGTGCCTTGAGCACCCATGTCTTGCCCGAATATAGCCTTGTACTTGATTTATGTTACACATGTCCTAATTTCCATGTTTTGACCTATGAGTCGGCACCACTAAGCTTGGATACCTTGTTAGTCTGATCTACTGACTAGGTGATCCCCCTCTTGTCCCGCCAGCTGCAGTTTGGATCTTGCTATCCGGTTATTTAACCGTGGTCTTGTCCTGATACCGCAGATTGCTACTGTGGTTCCTGATGCCCGGCTCGCTACCGTGGTCATGTCTTGTATATAGTATATATATGTATATGTATTTCGTTGTACCTCCTCACTTCGGTGACTGAGGTCAACACCTTGACTTGCTTGCTCTATCACTTCGGTGATAGAGGATTTAGCTTCGTGTGGTTGCCATCTTGCTCGTTTCCTGATTTCCTTGGTTACCTTACATGTTTTATTACTGCATGTGTGTTTTCAATGAAATGATTCATTTACTTTTTAAAGCCATTGTTTAAACAGGTTTACATGTTTTCCAAGGTAAAGGTTTTTATGATTAAATGTTTATATCTTCTGATCTACCTGCCAGACCGTCGTGTCTGACCCTTTGCTTTGGTGCTCAGGTCACGTTGTTGGTTTCCCCGAGGAGGAGCCAGAGGAGGCGGTCGGAGAACTGCAGCCGCTAGTTGAGTGGCGTGCTGACGATGTTATGTAAACATCGGACTGCCGAGTTGCGAAACATTTTGGGGGATTGTTTGGATAGTTTTCTGGTGGTTATTATTTTGTTTATATTGGCCTTTATTGGCCTCTATTTTTAGGAACTGTAATTAACTGATCTTCTGATTAAACTTGAATATGTACTTTTGGGTTATGCTTTAGGACATTGCTCATTCTGATACTCATATTCAAATGTAATCAGCCTTGATATTTTGGGAAATGAAATACATGCATGATTTACTACACGCTTCCGCAATTATACTAAATGGTTATGTGTGTTGGAATATCCTCACCGCGGACACCTGTGGGAAATCACGTGCACGGGTAATGAGTGTTCTTTTGTTAACCCATGTACGCTTGATCATAAACATACCTTCAATTATTGTCATCACTCCATGTGATCACATCATTGGCTTCTTCATCACAATCAGTCTCGATCCCGGATTTGGTTCCCGAACCCGGTCCGGGGTCGCAACACCAAGAGCCTATAAAAGGAGGTCCATTCCAAAGAGAGATACACTTTACACATGCACATCCACACATACACACATTCGGAGTCTGGAAAATCCCAGAGAAATTCTGACAGAGTCCTGCTGCTCTGCTGCAAGAGACACCACAAGGTGAACAAAGTCCCTTGGGGGGCCACCCCCCAAGGTCCCCTTCTTCTATACAACATGGCCTAAACGCGGCTTTTCAGCCCGTTTACCCAGTTTTTTATCAGATATAGGACCTCCTCTTGGTCTTTATCCTTTAAAAAACTGAGGTTGGAGCCAAGCCGAAGAATCGAAGCATCAAACGTTCTCATTTGAGGGACGATGGCGAAGTCCATACATGACTTGCGACCGTCGATCCAAACGTGTCCCCACAATCTCCTGAGAAGTTAGATCCCTTTTTCTTTCTTTTCTATTGTATATTGTATTTTTTAAGGAGACAAAAAAAAGTCACAATTCTTTTCTTTCATTTTTGATAAGATTTGTAAATCGCCTTTCATCGCAAAAAATCGCCTTTCATGGCAAAAAATCGCCTTTCACGGCAAAATCGCCTTTGACGGCAAACAAAAAAAAAATCGCCTCCTCTGGCATTCAAAAACATCTTGTCTCATTTCTTAAATATTTATGCAATTTGAAAAGTTAGAAAGAAGGATCAATTTCCTTTCTACTTGTAAAGGTGAATCTCCGGATCATCACCACTCCAAATTCCAAGTAGAATAGAAAATCTGGCATACTCGTACAAAAATGTTGATACCAGCTTTTCTCCTTCGCCGGACCCCGGCAGCCCCCAGGGCGGAAGGAGAGGAAGAAAGGCCGGGTCCATCAGTCGCATTTGCGACATGAGCATGACTTACATTCAAGATTAACTACATCGATGTACTCTACAAATTGCACTTGAAATTCATTCCTGGCCGCTACCCGTACAAGTAGCCTGCGTGATTCTTCCATCCCATTGCCAAGATACTTCTCTACGTACGGAGTTAGTCATGAAGTAATGGTTTGTACTTGAGCTGATCGTCTTTGTAAGAATCCCATCAGTTTTGCACATATCTTTTCCACTTGCTTCGTAATCGGGAGCACTCGGGCGTCTTTGATAAGACTATTTGTGCACTCTGCAGCGTTGTCGGAAAGCATGCCATATCTGCGTCCATGGGAAAATGTCGTTGCCCGGAATTGATGCCTGATCGCATGACTTGACATCTGTACACGAGCGTACATATAATTACATCCATGCGATCGGATGTCAATTCTGGGCAACGACATTTACTTTGGGAAAAATGGTATGTATATGACATAAATAACAGTCTGGGGCTAAATGTGAACAATGTTTATGTAAAGTGTATTAAATTGCAATGATAGTCTTTGTATGGGTTATATTTGTGTTGAAATTATCCTTGATTTGTGAAGAACGTGTGTATGTTTATTTTCTACTAGGAAGATGATGTACAGATGTTTTTTACGTAATAAGTTAGCATGGAATCAAAATCCCATGCAAGTCACTTGCTACTAGTACGTAACTACCATTTTTGAATTTACTACAGGGTTGGTATTGATGCAGGTTATTAGATTTTTTAGCAAAAAGTTGTAACTTTCTTACCCTATTTTGATATAGGGTCGGTGCAACCTAATTAGTTAAAAATAAGGTCTGTGCCGATGCATGTTTTCTATTTTTCTCACATAGAGTTGTAACTTTTTATGACAATAGGGTCGGCACCGACCACATGCCAAATTGGTAAAAAAGAATAGTTTTTCGGCCCAATTGCTGTAATTGGTGCACCAACATCTAAAGTGCTTGATTGGGTCACAAGTGCGAATTAAGTGTTTTTTTGGGTAAAATCCTCTACTTTAATAGAAAGTATATCTTAGTAAATTTCACTTTATTAGAAAATAGACCTTAAATAAATTCTATCCTAACAAAAAATGAGACCCTAGCTAAATTTACTTTAATAAAAAAAAAGCTAGCCAAATTCCAATCTAATACTAAAATTTTATATTTCTTATATATTTTTTCTCCAAAAAGTTATTCTGAAAAGTCTCGACAAAATTTTAAACAATGAAATATTTCATTTCGGAGGCCATGTCGAAATAGAGACCGAAACAGAATTGACAACTATGGTACTAAGAAGATCTCGAATGAGTACAGGCATATGAGATGTGGGGGGCATCATCATGAATTGAAAGATGAGTTTAACAAAAAGAGAAATGTTAGGTAAAGAGATCACACAACCCATTAGCTAAAGTGAATTTAAATCATTATTAGAGGCCAATTAAAATGTGAAACTTGCCACACATGGAAGAGTATTATCTACAAAAATCTCTGCTAATAGTTGTATGGTAACTGTGTTGGATTAAATGGGTGTGGTCCACATGACCACAAGCCCATTAAGGATCTTTAATCATACCTACTTGTCTGCACATTTAAGAGACACCTATTTTGAGCTCACTTGCCAACAAACTAATAATGGGCTGAGATTAAAGGGTTAGGTTGTAGTTGAGGGTTAATGGTTCCTTGATGGGTAGTAATCTCCTATAAAAGGACCCTTTGGATAAATCCTTTGGTTAATAGTTTCTTGGCCTCCATCACTAAGTAAGAAATAATAGGAAAGGCAAAGGAGTTGTAAACCCTACGTGCTTTCCAAGCCTCTTTTATTTCAGGAGCTTCTATCACTTCAAGAGAAATAGCTATGGAGTCAAGTAAGCTCTTCCACATACTCAGATTACTTTCGTTTATTTTATTATGTCATTTGGATTAGACCTAAGGAGATTCTCTTGTGGATTGAGGGTTATTATGCTTACAAACTATCATGCAAGTCATTAATCTAGGAATTTTTCTGAAAAGACAAATGTACAGCCTAGTGTCTATAGAAAGTTTCCAAATAAGAGATTTCATAATAAACTTCTAAATCATTTCATTGATGGCTTTTCAAATTTAGAAAACCTGATAGAATGACAAGTATGGAAGCGGGCTGGCCTTTTGAGCTACAGTAGATGTGCAAAATTGAAGAAAAGGGTAAATGCTAAGGCCACATTTTTGTAACAATGAGGATTCCGCAATGTAGCAAATTCGCAGCTTCGTGAAAGGTTTTTCCTCACAGAAAGAGGAAAACATCCAGTCATTTTCCTTGGATCCACAGAAAATCCTTTCGTATTGGGTGAAGATCTTAATAGCACAAACAAATTTCTCCATATCATGAAATCATGGAGTGTGATGCAAGCAAGTACCGGTCTCATGTAATAAAGAAAGTTCAAAAAAAGAACCAAAAAAAAAAAAAAAAAAAAAAAAAACCGACACAACACGAAAAAAGAAAGAATCTCCATGAAACATGATAACCCTTGGTCTCCATCTCTACACATAAAAACTAATAAAAATATAAAAATGGCAATGACAAGGACAATACAAAGAAATAGAGGTGGGTTCATGAATCACTCTTGACAAGTTTTGAATAAGATATTCAACAAGACCAAGAAATATTTACTCGGGGATGTTCTCAGATTTTCAGGGAAGACAAGGAAATGCCATCATAGAAAAGGAAAACATTTAAAAAAAAGAAAGTACTTGACCCAAGGCATGGGGGAAACACAAAAAGAGAATATATTCTCCATTGCTTTTTAGTTTTCAAGAACAAATTTTTATTTCATAGGTGATTGTGGAATTCAATGTTCAAGATGTATAAGTGACAGGTCATTCATTGCAAGCATGAGGTCCCCCCGCCCCCCGACCCTATCTTTCGCAATACATGATAGAAAAGCTATAAAAAAATGTAGAAGAAAGGGTTGAATGCCACTTTTCAGGTCTTCAAAGACCGTTGGGTACATAGGAATCCAATTCCTTGTATTTTCCAATTTCAATGTCAATTTTAGATTTAACCTTTGATACTAGCATCTCCGTGGGTAGTCAAAATTTTGTGTCGTGAACCCTTTCATCATGTCACTTAGGGCTTTTTTTTATTTTATTTTAGCCATGGTGAAGACCGAGTTTTCATGATGGGATTTTGATTTGAGGTTATGTGGTCATGGTCAGAAATTAAGGAAAATAAAATACTATAACTATCATGACCTCAAACAGAGTCAGCGGCCTAATTCGGGATTGGCAGGCGATTACTAATGCTGCCAAGTGCATTTGTTTATATGGCTACTGCGTACACGGATTTAGAAAGAACATAATATCCTCCGTGCACGTGATTTCCCAAAGGTTTCCGTGGTGAGGATATCAAACAAACACATCATTCTCATTCAAAAATGCGGAAGCGTGTAGCAAATCAAGTTGGTAAATCCGTTCCATAATACAAGGCTTATAACACACACACACACACACACACACACATATATATATATATATATATAAAACATAATATCAGAGTGAACAATGGTCACAAGGCATTCCCCAATGTAAAGTTAAAGGTTTATACAAAATGTGAGTTAATTATCATTCCTTAAAATAAAGGCCAACAAAGGCCAGTACAACCAACAAAATCCCAAGAGTATATCAGTTACAATCCCAAAATGTATTTCGCAACTCAAGGCTTGACCCCATGTCTAAACGACATCGTTAGCCTGCCATTCTTTTACTTGTTGCAGCTCTCCGGCCGCCTCCTCTGGCTCCTCCTCGGGGTAAACAACATCGGGGCCTGAGCACCAAAAGAATGGGTCAGACACGATGGTCTAGCAGTTGGGTGAAAAGATATAAACAATAAAGTAATTTAAAGGTTACCTTAGAAAACATTGAAACCTGCTAAAGCAAAGATTTTCATGAAATATAATGCTTAGTTTATCTGTAAACACATGTGCAATATAAAGCAAGTAAAGGTACCAATGAACAGGAAACTAGCAAGATGACAACCACACATAGCTAAATCCTCCGTCACAAATATGATGAGAACACATTCGTGGCGTTGGTCCCATACATGCGAAGTGACGAGAGCCAACGAAATATATACATATACATATAGCTAGACAAGACCACGGCTGCAGAACCGAATAGCGGGGCAGGATAGGACCCAGACTGCAACTGGCAGGAGCAAGAGGGGGACCCCCAAGTCGGTGGTCAGGCCAACAAAGTCGTCCAAGCTTAGTGGTACTGACTCATGGGTCACATGAAGGAAATCAAGGCATATACATATATCTATATGGTGTAAAACATCCAAGCAGGCTAGACGATGTGCCCATAGGCACAAATATCACAGTAGTATCCAATCATGCATAAATGGGGCTGGCAAAACACTTAAGATGCATAATTCAGTATTTTTGAATCATGTCATATGAAATTTGAAGAGTACATATAAAAATCTGGGTAAAACAAGACATGAATGGATTTCCATAAATTTCTGGACCAAGCATTAGGGGTGCAAGATTTAAATCAGTGTGAATAAGGGTCCCGTATGTCGGTTTTGTTATTAGCTTGGTACTCCATAAGATTGGAGACATTTTGAGCTCCCTATACATATTGACAAGTCAAAAACCCTTAATGAATCTCCGTGATGGGGTTTCTTTTTCAATTGGGCTCCATACATCACCTCCTAAGTCCCACCATTGCGTTCGGGCGCCAAACAAACCTCTCTAAGCATTAAAACATCATATTCCAGCTCCTAACATAGGCTCAGACCTGAAAGAGGCAAATGGCTCGAGCGGACCAAAAGTTGGCTCGATCCAACAACTCTCTGGGAGGGTCCGAGAGGCTTGTCTCGAGTGAACCTGAAGGTTGGCTCGAGCCAACAAGTCTCTGGAATGGTCCGCTCGAGCGGACTATGTCAGGTGCACGAATTCAGTGTGTTTTGTGCTGTTCCTTCCTCCCTATCCCCTCTTTGAGCCTCAACTCCTCTACATAAAGGGGGACCTCCTTCAAACACTTCACAAGATACAACCGATATATCCCATTCCAAACTCATTCATCACAAGAAAATCCATCATTCATATAATCCAAAGGTAAATGTAAAACAAGATTTCACAAAATACAAATGCATACATTCCGAGAGATTAAACAAGGGAAGAGACTCATCAATATGCCTTTTCGAAACAATAGAAACCATAGCAAGAAAGGTAGATGAGAACACTTATGAAATCACCAAGAACAATTAATGTAAATTAGGATTTTCTATTAAACATGTTAACTTTCAAAATTCATCCATTCATCCACTTGCCTTGCCTTCCAAATTAGCTAGTTAAGCTCCTAATCTCACTTTACAAGCCAAAATCTCCAAGCTACACAAAACCCCCAAAAATACAACCCACTTAGAACTCTAAAAGCCAAAACAATGAACAAGAGAGAGAGAGCTTCCAATAATGAAGATGGAGCCTCTCTAGGGCTAGGAAAGCACATATCTAAAAGTTGGGGAAGATTGCTTACTTGGAAGTTCCTCAAATGAATAAAGCTAGCTCAAAGAGAACCTTAAGATGACTGGATTTTCCTCCAAATGGTGTCAAAGGAAAGCTCTCATGGTGAGGAAGAAGATGGTGAAGGCCATTTCTCCATTTAGCAAGAGTTGGTGGTGGATTGAAGAAGAAGAAACAAGAAGAACCAAGGGACGAAACCCTAGAGTGTAAGCTGGAGCTATTCCTTCCACAAAGAGCATGACAAAAGAGGATAAGGGGAAATGAGCTCAATTTATATACAAAGTGGAGGTGGGTCTTATAACTTACAAAGTGTATTGGGCTAAAACATGGATTTTCGGGCCTCGGATGAGTTGACGAAGAAGGGAAAAATGTTCACCAAAAAATCTAGTTTCTAAAAAGTATATATTTCGCAGGTTTTGGAGATATCGAAATTTGTGTCCAGATTTTGTGTAAAAAGACTGTTTTGCCCTCAAAGTTGGAAAAATGTGTTTTCAAGGTCTTGAACGGAGAAGAAGTAAGCATGAAAGTTGTAGAGGCTAATGAGATAAGTCAAGTGGAGCTAAAGCACAATTTTTCAGAATCACGAATAATCCCCATGCTTACGTGAAGTCACTAAAAAGACTCTACACGTGTAAGACCCCGACCCGAGTGACCCTGATTAGTACTAATTAAGTCGCGTGTTAGTGCTAAGCGTGTTTGGTAGAACTAGACTAAGTGGGATCAGTATAGTTCTTGACATAGCTTTGGGGAATTTTAAGTATCTTTTGTTTAGTGGGGCCCTTGGGGTTTTCCCCTTTTGATAGTCTTGACGTGTACTTGGAGGTTTACTCGAGATTCCCATAATCTTTATCTTGGTCTCGTTTCATTTGTCCCGTTAATCCCTACAACTTTCATGTTGAGCCCGTGCCTGTTCGGAGCCCCGAAACCCGATTTTCCTAGCAATGAGGGCAAAAAGTCTTTTTACACCAAATCTGTACCCAAAACTTGATATTTCCGAAACCCGCGAAACATATACTTTCCGGAAACTAGATATGTCGGTGATCATTTCTTCCTTCTTCGTCGATTTCATCCGAGATCCCGAGTGGTGATTTCAGCCTCCAAAGACTTCCTAGTGGTGGAGTCCACACCTAACTTGTATATAAGGAGACCCTTCTCTTCCATTTCCCTTTTTCCAGCACAAACACAACTAAAGCTAGGGTTTCCACCTCTTTCCTTCTTCTCCTTGCTTCTCCACCACCAAATCACCACCCACCTTGCATCTTTTGAGAAATGGAAGTCATCACCTTTTTCCTCTCTTCTAGAGCTCTCCATTGATACAACTTTTGAAGGGAGACCTCCATTCTAAGGCCTTCTTTGAGCTAGCCTTGCCCATTTGAAGAGTTTCCTAGTAAGTTTTTCTCCTAATCTCTTGATATTGTGTTCTCCTTGTTATAGAGGAACTCCATCTTCATTATTGTGAGTTTCTTCTTCCTCATTCCTTGTTTGACCCATTTTAGGGTTTTCCTTGTAGCTTGGACCTTTAGCTTGGAGAGCTTGTTTAGAGATTGGATTTCATGTTAGAGACCTTGAGGCAAGTGGATTGAATGGATGTTTTAGTTTTCAATGATTTCCATGATATATATGTTTGATTTATTGTCTCATTAATGACTTGTTTCACTTGCATTCATTATGCTATAAATGCTTTTGGAAAGGGGTTGGTTAGTTCATTTATTGTCTTAAAAATGTGGTTTTGAAGCTCTTGTTTAGAACTTAAATGGATCATGTGGTTGTGGTTATTTTCCTTCTATTTGGGTTGGAATGTGGAGAGGAAGAAAGTGATTAGAGAGTGGTTTGTAGAAGCTTTGATATAAGAGAAGTGTTGAAGTTGAATTGGAGGAGCTTTTTAGCTCATGTTGTTGCAGGAAAGTGAATGGAGAATGAGAGAAATCAATTTGGAGAAGGGAAGACCTGAATCTAAACCCAGTGAGGAATTCCCGTCACTGGTGGTCAACCAGCGGTCACCCAGCGGCTAGCCGTTTGGTGACTGATGGCTAACCGAAACAGTTTCGGTTACTTTTCCAGAGAGTTGTAATCTCACGGTCAGCTAGCGGCTAACCGCCAGCCAACCGAATTGAGGCGGTCACAATTCCAGAGAGCTGCAATCCCACGGTCAGTCTCACGGTCAGCCAGCGGTTAACCGCCGGATCCACTGGCGGCTAACCGCCATCTGACCGCAAGGTGACCGAATTTCCCTGAATTCTATGAATAAAGGAGGTTGAAGGGAGCTTCCATTCCATTGCTTGTGATCCTTGCTGAGAGCAATGGGCACCGCTCACCTGGGAATGTGTTCGAAGCAGAGATGAAAGTTTTGTTGGGAGCCCGTTCGAGAGAGAAACCACATCACAGAGATTCGTTTAAGCATTGAGACTACTAAAGTGTATAAGGAACCCGGCATGTCTTCCAAATTCAAAGAGTACCAAGTTTTCTTTATTATACAGACATACGGGATCCCTATTCACCTTAAATGAGTTTTAAACCCCGATGCTGTTCCGATATTTCGAAAGTTTGTTTCGCCTTTTATTCCCGAAATTTATGATTTATGATTTATCAATCCCGAATGCCTTGAAAGTGTACCTGAACTGTTTTACTAGCCTTGACAGGCAGGCCCGACATGATATGACAGTTGTGCCTTTGAGCACCCCCGTCTTGCCCAGTTACATTCTTGCTCTTGATTTGTTTTACACATGACTTGGTTTATACGATTTGACCTATGAGTCGGCACCACTAAGCTTGGATAACCTTGTCAGTCTGATCCACTGACTTGGAGATCCCCCACTTGTCCCGCCAGCTGCTGTTTGGATCCCTGTCGACACCAAAAAAGTCACTATGTCTCCTCCACATCAAGAAGCCTCGTGAAGTTGCATCCTGCTACAAAACAGGCAAGGCCACTTCAAGCATCAGATCTTTTCAGAATCAGACAGAACCTGAGAGATCCTTCAAGACAGCTAAAAGAGGGGTACACCTGAGGTTTCGGGCCATTCCGACAGCGTTTGGCCTAGCTTCACTGCTCCGACAGCTAAACAAGCGCTCCCGGCGGCGACATCATCAAAGACACCAAAACTTTGATCAAAGCCTACGGATGACTCCAGAATGTCTCCAAAGGGCTCCATACCAAATTTCAAGTCAAACCGACAACGTTTGACCCTCCATCAATGCTCGAGCAGCAAAATCAAGCCTCCCGGCAGCGGGAACCACCGAAGCCATCACTCATCAAACAAAATACATGAGTAGCTTCAACATGCTTCCAAAAGGCTGCACGTCGAATTTCAGGTCATTCCGACAACGTTTGACCAAGTTTCGATGCTCCGAGAGAAAATCAAGCCTACCGGCGGCGGAGCAACCCGGGACCATGACATCCAAAACGGAGCCCATGGAACGTCTCAAAATGACTCCAATAGGCTCCCCGTCAAATTTCAGGTCAATCGGACATCGTTTGACCACATATCAAAGCTCGACATTTTCCACGCAGCAAAATCAAGTGAAGCATCGATGGGACCCCAAACGGCTTCAAAACTCAAATAAAAGCCCATGGTTGGTCCTATCCACTGCTTAAGAAGCTTCACCTCAATTTTTAGGTCATTCCAACATCGTTTGACCTAGTTTCGACGCTTGACGGAAAATCGGCTACAAAGTCCTCGGCTTTCCCAAAAAATGGGAAACTTTGTGCTCCGATTTCGTGCGGGTTCTCGTCAAGTTTTCTCCAAGAGAATGAAGTCAATAATTGAGGAAAAATGTCAAGAAAAATACAGAAGAAAAAAGGAACGAAAAAGACGAAAAAACGGCCAAAAATGAAGCTCGGCGACCGAAGGGCAAAAAACCCTAAGGTCGCCGGCGACCCTGGCCCATGGTCACCCGGCGACCCTGCAAATCCGGGTCGCCGGATTTTGCACCAAATTGCCCGTTTTTCGATGGTTTTCGCGTTTCGGGTGTTCCGGCCTCTGTGATTTTCGGAAAATGCAATGTTTGATGCTTGAAAACGACTGATCTTCGACGACATCTCGGATCCGCCGTCAAAAGCATGAAATCATCACCGATCGCCTCAAGATCACCAATCGGCTGACCAAGAAAGTGCACTTTCTGTCCGACCGATCGTGAAATCGACAAGACAGACGTCACCAACCCGCCCACATCAATCAATGTCTGAAATTGCATCGCAATCCGATATCAAATAATGCGTGGATCCACCCGTGATGATCGTAAGAAGAATCTCAAAAGGCGCAGCACGGCCCGCGACTCTTCACATGCCTTGGCAACCACTTAATGTCGTTAATTGACCCATTAAAGCAGTCATTAACTCATTATTTTGGACGGCCCAATCAGAACCAAGCATTTGGGAGTTACAAATCCAAGCAATCATGGCATTAAACCCATGAAACTCCCATCATCATGAAGCATAAAGGTGATTAAATGCCCACTACCTTCATCGGCCAATCACAAGCCTTGAAAAAGGAGTTACAAAATCGATTTGTAACTCCTCATCAATTCTTTCATCATGGCCATCAATGCCAATAAACACCTCATGGCTACCAAAAGCCTATAAAAGGAGGTCCATTCTAAGAAGAAAGCATGATGAAAATAGATCCCAAATGCAAGCTCTGAAAATTCAGAAAATCCAAGAGAGAGGCGAAGTTCTGCTACTTTGCTCCCGGAAGCACCACAAGGTGATCAACGTCCCTTGGCCCCCCCCCCCCCCCCCCCCCCCAAGGTCACCTCCTTCTCCAACATGGCCTAAACGCGGCTTTTCAGCCCGTTTACTCGGTTTTTCATTGGATATAGGACCTTCTCTTGGTCCTTGTCCTTTTAAAAACTGAGGTTAAGAGCCAAGCCAAAGAATCAAAGCATCACATGTTCTCATTTGAAGGACGATGGCGAAGCCCATACATGACTTGCGACCGTCGATCTCAACGTGTCCCCACAATCTCCTGAGAAGTTAGATCCCTTTTCTTCCTTTTCTATTGTAGTTTGTATTTCTTAAAGAGACAAAAAGAAATCACAATTCTTGTCTTTCATATTTGATGAGTTTTGTAAAAACGCCTTTCACGGCAAAATCGCCTTTCACGGCAAACAAACAAAAATGCCTCTTACGGCATTCTAAAAACTTGTCTCTTTTCTTAATATTTATGCAATTTGAAAAGTTAGAAAAAATGATTGATTTCCTTTCCACTTGTGAAGGTGAATCTACGGATTATCACTATTCCAAATTCCAAGTAGAAGTAAATCTGGCATACCCGTACAAAAATGATGATGCCCGAGATCTTCCCTCCTCCGCCGAGACCCAAGTCAGCCCCCGGGGTGCGAAGGGAAAGGACGGAAGATCCCCCTTTTTCGGGTCCATCAAGTTGGCATACCCGGTGGGACTCGTTGACTTGAGAACGTGATGCTTTAATCACTTGGCTCCTTTCTAGTTGGTGGCCTATGTTGCATCTTGCTTCTAAAAAAAAAAACATGAGATGGGATTTCAATTGGTCTTTCTCACTTCAAAAAAAAAAAAAAACAAATCTGATCTCTTTTTCTTAAAAGCTCAATTTTGAGAAACTTTGATCCTTCCCTCTTCGAACTTGATAGCTCACAGAAATGTTCGCAGCTATCGTTCATATCAGGGATTGGGCCACCTTTTCTCTTTGATGAGTCCAATTGGGATTTCAAAAAAAAAAAAAAACACCTTCATGTCAAACTCTTTCAAAAAAAAAAATGATCTCTCTTTCTCAAGATTCAACTTTGAGAAATTTTGATCCTCTCCTCCTTGAACTCGATAGCTTATAGAAATGTTCGCAGCTATCGTTCATATCGGGGATTGGGCCATCTTTTCTCTTTGATGAGTCCAATTGGGATTTCAAAAAAAAAAATTTATAATTTCAAAAAAAAATTAGTTTTCTCTCTTTTGCATTCAAAGTTGAGAAACCTTGGTTCCTTCCTTTTCGGATTTAGCGCTCGCAGAAATGTTGAGCCTTTGTTCGGATTGGAACCCCATTCGCTCTCTTTGATGAGTTCATTAAAAAAAAACCCTTTAAAAAAAAAGAGTTAAAAAAAAACACTAAGGTTCCACCAATTGTGTTCTTTGACCAAAGTGGATTTAAGAAAAGCCTTATCCAGAGTGTGGAGACAGCTAGACTGTTCGAGGCAAGGGTCCTCCAAACGGGTTCATTAAGTAATCCTACCCTTACCTGGGGGCTGATCTATCTACTAAGGTTTCATAAGATCGAATTGGAAATCTATGTGCACCTTTCAAAAAAAATCCTCTAAAAAAAATCTTTGAAAAAAAATAAAAACTTCTGTTACTTTGAATTCAGAGTTGAGAAATCTTGGTTCTTTCCCTTTCAGATTTAGCGCTCGCAGAAATGTTGAGCCTTTGTTCGAAACGGAACACCATTTGCCCTGTTCGATGAATTCAATCTTGACCTTTCAAAAAAACTTCCGTCACTTTTGAGTTCAGAGTTGAGAAATCTTGGTTCCCTCCATTTCGGATTTAGCGCTCGCATAAATGTTGAGCCTTTGTTCGAAACGGAACACCATTTGCTCTCTTTGATGAGTTCAATCTTGACCCTTCAAAAAAAAAAACTTCCGTCATTACTGGATTCACATCCGAGAAATGTTGAGCCTTTGTTCGGATTGGAACACCATTTGCTCTCCTTTATGAATCCAAATTTTTGACCTTTAAAAAAAAATCCCATCTCGTGTCCTTTCCAATGATGCGATTTGCAACATTTGTGCCTAGCGGTGCTAGTACGCCCTTTCGGGTCTACTGTATTCGCGACCGACACATTTGTATCTCCAACCTTATATCATTTTACCTCGAGTGAGCCTTGCTTCTCGGTAATTTGAATTAAGGTCCACAATGCTTCTAGCAGTCACTGGAACGCTCACTCTGAGCCTACCATACTCGCATTTTAGAACAATTGTATCCTCTATGGCTTTTTGCCTTCTTCATCGTCCTTGGGTTGGGCCATATCCCCTCAAGTGATTTGAAAAGACAAAACCATAGTTGTTCTCCATGTACGATCACCATATTCTTGTGATTACTAATGGATTTGGTCTTGTTTCAGAAGTTTTCCAAAACTAACAATGGCAGCTTCATTGACCATCACTTTTGATGAGAACAAGTACCAGCTTATGCTGCAAGACAAACAAAACAAGCATAAGCGCCCTGCCAGTTGCCGAAGCGTCATCTCCCTCGACAACTCTCCAAACACCGGGTCAACTTCAACTCCCCGGACCATCGTCTTCGGATCACTGGGACCATTCCCACTTCCCGCATAAGACACTGTACCTGCCAAGAAGCAGAAAACCGCCCCGCAACGTGTCACTAAAATGGTACCAAGGGCGAACACCAAGAAGTTTGAAGCCCGTGGCGTTCCCACGAAGCCTCAACCCACAAGAAACCAGGTTTACCCCAAAACTTGGTCCCCGAGATCTTTGCCAAAGCAACGGAGGTCCCAAACATCTGTAAAGCCAGCATACCTGGCCCCTCTCAAGGAGAATCGGTTCTACCCTCTCTCTTACATGAAAGAGGAGAAACCTACCCTCCACCCAAAAAACAAACAAAATCATCATGAGCCGCCTTGCTCCTACAAGCCAAAAATCAAATCCTGCATCGTTAAGCCTATGCAAAAACATGCTGAAGCCTGCACTCCCGTGAGTCGACCCTTCATCTCAATAGGGGCTGAGCTCGCAAAATTTAAGTCTTCATTGCGACAGACAAAGGACCGCGTCCAGATTCTGTCCTTGCCAAACTTCAAAGAAGACAAACTCGGCTGCTGCGCACGAGGGACTACATCCTTCATCGCCAGAACCCAGCCAGAGCTGACTGAAGCTCAAATTGCTCGTCGTATGCGCCGCCGCACTGCATATCGACAAAAGAGACTCGAGAAACAAAGAACCCAGCGTTCTACTCTCCACGTCTCAAACAAATGGGTCAAAAAAGAAGACCCGACCAATTCGTTGTTGTTCATATGGTTGGCAAAACCAGAAAATGCCAGAAGTCAGCAACCAAAATCAGTGTTAGACGTCCAGTGACTCACAGCGTCTCTCGGACAAGAACACATCTGGAAGAGTCTTCCACTCCTCCAAGCCAAGAACATCGGAGTAACCACTCCTCAGATTCTTCATCCAGAAGAATGAGCCCCAGCTCAGCCACCAGGACGATTTCTTCGATTGAATCCCGAGGGATGAACGTCTTGGCTACAAGTTCTAAGCCGCCTCCACAGCATGACGATGTAACTGCACGCATCCAGCAGTTGGAGCAAGGACAGTAGAGAATTGAGACTCTGATGGAAAATCTGATTCTCACTCTACAGCGTCCACCACCTAGCAATGAAACCCCTCCGAATCATGAAGATGAAGAGGGCAATGCAGAAAACAATGAGTCTCGCGCCCTTACCAGAAAGGACGTGGACGATATCCTTGCAAAAGCAAAAGAAGAGGATACATTGAAAGAACATGGGATCAAGCCAGCCTACCCTCTATGAATGGACTCGGTTCCGTTCCCGGCAAAATTCAAACAACCTACTCTCCAGACAGATACTGGGAAAGGTTCAGCCAGACAGCATGTCATCCATTTCAAGATCCTGATGGGGGCTATTGCGGATCAAGATGCCCTCAAGATTCGCCTCTTTGCAAGTACCCTAAAAGGTACAGCCTTTGATTGGTACTCCACTCTGCCAGAGAACTCCATTCAGAACTGGGCTATGCTAGAGACACGCTTCCTGACCCACTTCTAAGGTGAGGATCATCCTGTTACTATGGCTCAACTCTGCAGCCTAAAACAGGGAGAGAATGAGTCAACATATGACTTCATTCACAAATGGAAGGCAATGGCATACAAATGCTCAGATGTACTGCCACAAGCATCGCTGGTCGACATCTGCCGTAACAATATGAGAGCAAAAATCCGCTCCATGATTATCAACAATAAATCAAAGAACCTAGGGGAACTCCTCGAAGCCTCCATGGAAGCTGAAATGGTGATCAAAGACCTCAACAGTTAGAAATCATCAAAGAAAGAGCCGACTGCTGTTACAACCTCAAAACCAAAGAAAAAGGAGCTTCTCAATGTGCAGACTAAGTCAGCTCCTCAGCAACCAACGAAACCTGAAAACAAAACTGCAGGTAAAAGGCCTGAACTCTCTGATGCCTTCAAAGAACGTGTAGAAAAGAAATATCCGTTCGATGAAGATGTTGAAGAAATATTTGAGGCTCTCCTAGCAAATGGCAAACTCATTTTGCCAGAGCCCAAAAGACCGGGAGATGTTGGCAAAACCAATGATCCCCGATACTGTCCATACCATCAGATGATCTCACATCCTCTCAATCAATGCTTCGTTGTGAGAGAGAAGATCAATGAGATGTGGAAAAACGGAGTCATAACCTTTGATAAAAACTATGGCCCCGCCTCTGTCAATATGGTGTCATGTCGGCAAACTTCAAAGTCACCGAAGGAGAAGATCACTACTTCATTCAAGGTGATAAAAATGGCTCAAGCGTCCCAAGAATTGGTTCCCTATCCAACATCAGATGGACAACCTATATGGGTGTATCCCGATCTCCTAGATGATGAAAACTGGGAGATCGTCAAAACAAAGCCGACCGCTCAGCAGCGAAGGCAAGCCAAGAGACAACTCCGCAAGCTCAAACAGCAGCAGAAGTCTCAACCAAAACAAGGAGTCCTTGAAAAAGCAGAAACTTCTTCCACTGCTTCACTCGGGACGACGGAAGAATCTCTTCCCAAAACCTCCAAGGCGGTAAGAAAATTCACTCTGGATGATTTCATGCCACCTCTATACAAAATTGAAAATGTGCAGGGGGCATCATACTCTTACAACTCGGTAGTTGGATTCTCCATGAATGGATACGAGTCCAGTGACACTGCCAGTGATATCGTTGAGTGGGAAGAATCCCTTGAAACAGGAGAATACCTCTCCGACAAGGAATGGATTCCCGACTCTCATCTTATGCCAGTAATCTGGTATAACCCATTACAGCCACAAGGATCTTGGTCTGATGATGAAGAAGGCCAGGGCCCTGTTCAAGAAAACGCTGTCGATCCAGCACCAGCAAATGCTTCAGTGGAACCCAACATGGGCGAACCACAAGGAGCAAATGACAAAGAAGATTTGGCTCCCATGCCTGATCTTAAAGAATATGCAAGATTCTTGCAACATCTTGCCATAGAGCAGGAGCAGGATCGCAGCAATTTTCGTCATGATCCAGAGCCGGAAGTTCCTGAAAATCAGCGGGAACTTTCTCCCTTAACTCCTGAAAATGGAGAAAACAGTTGGATCGATGATCCTCTTACATCTGAGGATGAGTCCGATTCCCAACAGTCTACACTGGGGGCATCTCCTGTCAGGATAACCTGCAATGCAATAGCTCAGGACGACAGTGCCTCTGAAGCTTCTGAAGACACGTACTCCCCAACCGGTAGCGTATCTTCCGGAGCTACATCCTCTCAAGTAACTTCCACTGAGCTAACATCCTCTCAACCCTCGTCTCCTGAAGCTGTGATATCAGAACTCAAGCCTCTCCCGATTGATCATCTTGAAGAAACTTCTGCCAATAAAATCCTCTTCAATGAAAACTCAGTCAATTGGTCCTAGAAACCCTATCTCACGGGCGATGTCTGGGCTAATAAAGAAAAGTTGCCGGCTGCTGTTCAGGACTTGTTCCTGGAAATTGCTCCGTGCAACACAATCACTGAAGACGCCAATGTTGTTACAGAGACGTCTTCAGCAAAGGATCAACCTCTTGATCCTGAGAACGATCTTCCAAAAGAAGACCCTTCTCTAGTGGCTCTTGAAGTTGGTAGAGGTACCCGTTCTGGCCGGGATTACCATAAAAATTACAATCAACCCTCTTCTTCTTATGTAAATCCTTCGGGAAAGTAAGATGTAAGCGCCCCAAGTGGCAATAATAATGAAAATGCAGGCCCGAAGGAGGCTTTCAAGTATGACTTGATTGAGCACTTCAAACACATACCTGCACGTTTGCACATCCTTGACTTATTACGAATGTCTCCACAAACTCGTGATAGTCTCATATCAGAATTACAAAGGCTGAATGCGGATGTCGACAAACATGCCCCACAAGTCCTACAAATTGAAATGGACTATAGGGTCAAAAAATCAAATACTCCCTCAAAGGGAGAAAAGAAGAAAACTGAGGGATCAAGCAATGAATGCCTCTCGGTACAAAAAGCAGCAAGTGCAACAATTGCCTTCGACAAGGATGACCTCCTCCTAGGCGAAACAAAGTACAACCGTCCCTTGTACTTTACGGGGTACGTTAAAGAAATGCCAGTACACAGAGTTCAGATCGATCCAGGTTCTGCACTCAACCTTATCTCTACTTCGGCACTTGAAGAGCTGGGCATCCCACCTAGCAAGCTGAGTCACACGTCCGTATCCATCTTCGGATATGACGGTAGCGCTCAAAGGCCTATCGGCAAAATCAGGTTCAAATTGCAAATCGGTGATCTTACTTCTGAAGTCACTGTGTATGCAATAAAGACCCCTTCATACTATAATATACTCCTTGGACGCCCCTGGATACATGAGAATGGTGTCGTCCCTTCAACTCTACATCAGTGCATCAAGTTCGTTGGCGACGATGGCCTGATACATCGAGTATTTGCAGACAAAAAACCCTTCAAAGGCAGAGATGTCCATTTTGCAGATGCTCAAATGTATAAAGATGGAAAAGAAGAACATGATGAAAAAACAATTCGCTTTGTCGACAGTCTCCAGAAAGATAAAGGCAAGGCTCCTCAGCAATCATTGGAGGTAAACAAACCCTCCACCAAACTCGAAGTGAGCAGTCAAGCTCCCTTCGTCGTCTCCTTCAAATCTCCAAAGCCTTTGGTAATCACTACCAAAGTAAAGAAGACAAAACAAAAGACTGGGGGCAAGTTCACTGTCTCCTTTGTGTCTATTTTGCATCACACAGACTCAGAGTCAGAGCCAGAAGATGACACAGCATCAAGCCAAGCTGATACTCAGCAAGATCAGCTCGCTCTCACTCCATTGGAGACACTTCCAAACATAGAAGATCCTACGTCTGCTTCCTTTATTATTCCGGCAACTTCGCCAGAAGAAAAAGTGATTTACTTCCACAGATCAGGAGCATCTCCCCTGAACTCTCTGCTTGAACCATTCCAAAACGAAGGTATGCCTCAGCTATCCCTGTATAGTCCAATGGTACAAGCTATCATGAAGAAAATGGGTTACGACGCTCAAAATCCGACTGGTTTGGGAGGTGGCCGTGGTATTCTTACACCATTGGAACCCACCCTGACCAAAAGTCAACCAGAAGACTGGAAAATCCACCTTAAAAAAGGCAAGTCTTCATATGGGTTGGGGTATGATCCTACCGCTCCTATGAGACAGTTGACACCATGGCTACAAAGTCGTTTTACCAACCAAGCCTCAACATCTCATGAAGACATCGATATCCCTGGATATCTCTTTGAGGAGTTACTCGTCAAAAATCCAGAAAGCTCCTCCAATTGGTATAATTTCTCTGATAATTAAGAGGAATTGCCTGATGATACAGACGAGCGGTTTTCTGACTCAGAAGAACCGTCGTCTCCAAAAGAAGTACCTTACTTCAACCCAATTCCAACAAATGATTGGGACCATCTCATTGCAAGCCTTGAGAAGGATGACCTTGAGAAGGATACTGATCAAGAAGATTCATGGACAGAAACAGAGCCCCAGTCTGAAAATGCCTCTGGCACTCCAGAAGGTCTTGTTGAGTTGGAAGCCTCCGAAAACATTGTGGAAGAACCACCTTCAAACCTTCCAACAGAAGACCCTGTTCAAAAGATAGACTTGCGCTCAGCAAAATGAAGACTTCATCAGTCCTTCAGTTCTTGCGCACCAACATTATTTGTCGCTTCGGCATACCTAAAAGATTCGTCAATGATAACGGACCACAATTCCGGGATCACAGATTCTATAGGTTCTGTGACAAGTACAAAATCCAAAGTTGTCCTTCGACTCCATATAATCCACTCTGCAAAAGCATTCAACAAGACACTCTGCAAAATTCTCAAGAAAATGGTCTCTAGTCACAGAAGAGACTGGGGCAACAAACTACTAGAAGCTTTGTGGGCCTATCGAACCACCGTTCGAGGACCAACCCATAGCACACCATTCTCTTTGGTCTATGGGTGCGAAGCTGTTATCCCTTTGGAAGTACAAATTCCTTCCTTAAGGGTATCTTTGCAAAATGACATGACGCAAGAAAGCAATGTCAAATTGAGACTCCAAGAGCTGGATAATCTCGATGAAAGACGACTTGAAGCTCTACAAAGCATTGAGTTGTACCAAGCACGCATGGCAGGATCTTTCGACAAGAAGGTCAGGCAACGCGCCTACAAAAAGGGTGACTTGGTTCTTGCAGTAAAAGACCCATAGTCTTTGCCCACAAATCCAAAGGCAAATTCGAACCAAAATGGGAGGGACCCTTCGTCATCGACAAAGTCTTCTCCAACGGTGCATACGCTCTTCTAAACATGGAAGGAGACAGATGTATGTTACCCATCAATGTTGACACCAAAAATGTCACTTTGCCTCTTCAACATCAAGAAAGCTGCATGAAGTCGCAACCTGCCATAAATAGGCAATGCAATTTCTCCAAAAAATCAAATCTTGTCAGAATCAAACAAAAACTGCAAGATCCTTCAAGATAGCCAAAAGAAGAGTACACATGAAGTTTCGGGCCATTTCGACAACATTTGGCCTAACTTCACTTCTCCGACAGCTAAACGGGAGCTCCCGGCGGCGACATCATCGGAGACGTCAAAACTTCGATCAGAGCCTACAGATGACTCCAGCATGTCCCAAAAGGGCTCCATGCCAAATTTCAAGTCAAACCGACAACGTTTGACCCTCCATCAATGCTCGAGCAGCAAAATCAAGCCTCCCGGCGGCGGGAACCACCGAAGCCTTCGCTCATCAAACCAAGTGCATGAGTGGCTTCTACATGCTTCCAAAAGGCTGCACGTCGAATTTCAGGTCATTCCAACAACGTTTGACCAGGTTTCGATGCTCCGAGAGAAAATCAAGCCTACCGGCGGCGGAGCAACCCGGGACCATGACATCCAAGACAGAGCCCATGGAACGTCTCAAAATGACTCCAATAGGCTCCCCGTCAAATTTCAGGTCAATCGGACATCGTTTGGCCACATATCAAAGCTCGGCATTTTCCCCGCAGCAAAATCAAGTGAAGCATCGACGGGACCCCAAACGGCTTCAAAACTCAAACAGAAGCCTATGGTTGGTCTTATTTATTGCTCAGGAGGCTTCACCTCAAATTTCAGGTCATTCCGACATCGTTTGACCAAGTTTCAGCTTCTGGCGGAAAATCAGCAGCTCTACGAGACAAAGTCTTCGGCTTTCCCGGAAAATTGGAAACTTTGCACTCTAAAAATGCAAGGATTCTCATCAAGTTTTCTACAGGGAAATCAAGCCAATAAATGAGAAGAAATGTCAAGAAAAATACAGAAGAAAACGGCGACGAAAAAGACCTCAAAACGACCGCAAAACGGGCTCCGAAGGGGAAAAATCCCCCAGGGTCGCAGACCCCTGCGACCATGGCCCATGGTCGCAGGCCCCTGTGACCATGGCCCATGGTCGCCGGTCCATGGTCGCCGGCGACCATGGAGGTCCGGGTCACCGGATTTTCCGCCGGTGACCCGTTTTTTCCGTCTTTTTTCGCGTTTCGCGCACTTTGGCCCCTGTGGTTTCCTGAAAATGTGATTTTTAGTGCTTGAAATTGACTCATATCCTCCGACATCCGTCAAAATCACGGGTCAACCTCCAAAGGCATAAAATCATCATTGATCGCTCCAAAATCGCCAACCGGTCGACCAAGAAAGTGCACTTTCTGTCCGACCGATCGAGAAATCGACAAGACAGATGTCACCGGCCCACTCTTAGCTATCAATGTCTGAAGTTACATGTTCATCCGATGTCGATCAGTATGAAGATCCATCGATAATCATCGCCAGAAGAATTCCAGAAGACACGGCATGGCCCGCGACTCTTCGACTGCTCGGCGACCAATTAATGTGGTTAATTGACTAGCTTTATTGCAGTCATTAATTCATTTCTTTGGACGGCCCAATCAGAAGCAAGCATTTGGGAGTTACAAGTCAATTGATTCATGGCATTTAAACCATGAAACTCCTCCCATTATGGTAATTAAGGTGATTAAAAGCCCTTAATCTCCATCGGCCAATCAGATTCAAGGAAAAACGAGTTACAAAATCAAGAAATAAATCTTGTAACTCCTCCCATTAAAGCCATTAAGGCTCATAAACCCTCCTAAATGGCTACCAAAGGCCTATAAATAGGAGAGCATTCCATTGAAATGGGGATCGGAAAAAAGATCGGAAAAAAGATCGGAAAAAAGAGGAGAAAATCAGGATCAGAGAAAAGATCAGAAAAAAAAAGATCAGAAAGAGATCTGAGAGAAAGAAAAAGAGAGAAAAACTCTGCTGAAGTTCTGCACCGGCCACCACTACAAGGTGACAAAAGTCCCTTGGGGGGCACCCCCCCCATGGTCCTTGCCTTCTCCTGCTGCCTCCAATGGCATAGACGTGGCTTTTCAGCCCGTCTACTTAGCTTTTTATTGGACATAGGACCTTCTCTTGGTCTTTGTCCTCTAAAAACCTGAGGTTATAGCCAAGCCAAGCGAATCAAGAGCATCTTCTGTTCTCATCTGCATGGATGATGGCGAAGCCCATACATGGCTTGCGACCGTCAATCTGAACGAGTCCCCCACAATCAGATTCCTTGGCTACTTTCTAGCTGGTGGCCTATGTTGGATTTTGCACCCAAAAAACATGAGATGGGATTTTTTGGAAATTTCTACTTCTTTAAGTTTGTTTCCACTCTTTCTCTTTGCAAAAAAAAAATAAAAAAAAAAAATCAGTTTTCTTAGTTTGAATTCAAAATTGAGAAACTTTGATCCTATCCTATCGTTCTTTGGTGCTTGCAGAAATGTTGAGCCCGTTCGACTAAGGTTTTGGACCATCGTTTCTCTTCGATGAGTTCATTAGAGATTTCAAAAAAAAAATATATTAAAAAAAAAAATCAGTTTTCTTAGTTTGGATTCAAAATTAAGAAACTTTGATCCTATCCTATCGTTCTTTGGTGCTTGCAGAAATGTTGAGCCCGTTCGACTAAGGTTTTGGGCCATCGTTTCTCTTCGATGAGTTCATTAGAGATTTCAAAAAAAAAATCAGTTTTCTTAGTTTGGATTCAAAATTGAGAAACCTTGATCCTATCCTATCGTTCTTTGGTGCTTGCAGAAATGTTGAGCCCGTTCGACTAAGGTTTTGGGCCATCGTTTCTCTTCGATGAGTTCATTAGAGATTTCAAAAAATAAAAAAATAAAAAAAAAATAAAAAAAATCAGTTTTCTTAGTTTGAATTCAAAATTGAGAAACCTTGATCCTATCCTATCGTTCTTTGGTGCTTGCAGAAATGTTGAGCCCGTTCGACTAAGGTTTTGGACCATCGTTTCTCTTCGATGAGTTCATTAGAGATTTCAAAAAAAATATATATTAAAAAAAAATAAAAATAAAAAAAATTAGTTTTCTTAGTTTGGATTCAAAATTGAGAAACTTTGTTCCTATCCTATCGTTCTTTGGTGCTTGCAGAAATGTTGAGCCCGTTCGACTAAGGTTTTGGGCCATCGTTTCTCTTCGATGAGTCTATTTGGGATTTTTATAAAAAAAGGGACATAGACCACTAAGGTTAAACCAATTGCGTTCTTTGATCACGATTGATTCAAGAAAAGCCTTGTCCAGAGTGTGGAGACAGCTTGACTGTTCTAGGCAAGGGTCCTCCAAACGGGTTCATTAAGTAATCCTACCCTTACCTGGGGGCAATTCTATCAATTGAGGTTTCATAAGACCGGGTTAGGAGGCCTATGTGTACTCTCTCGTCTTTAAATCTTAAAAAATTAAAAAAAAATAAAAATAAAAATAAAAGATTTTCAAAAAAAAAATCTAAAAAAAAAAAAAAAACAAAAATTTTCAAAAAAAAATAAAATAAATAAATAAATAAATAAATATTTAAAAAAAAAATAAAAAATAAAAAAAAATAAAATAAAAATCATTTCAAAAAAAAAAATCTCCAAAAACTCGTCACTTTTGGATTCAGATTCGAGAAATTGTGGTCTCTTCCCTTCTGAGTGCTGGCGCTCGCGGAAATCGTTGAGCCCGTATTTGAATCGGAATGCCACCTGCTCTCTTTGACGAATCCATTTCTGACATTTCAAAACAAAGAATCCCATCTCATGGATGCGATCTCCAACATTTGTGCATAGCAGTACTGGTACGCCCTTTCAGGGTCTACTGTATCTGTGACCGGCACATTTGTAACTCCTACCTTATATTCTTCTTATCTCGAGCAAGCCCTGCTTCTCGATAAGTCGAATTTAGGTTTACAATTGCTTCTAGCAGTCACTGGAACGCTCATTCTGGGCTCACCATACTTGCTGTCAAAACAATTGTACCATCTATGGCTTTTTGCCTTCTTCATGTCGCTTGGGTCATATCCCTTAAGCGATTTGAAAAGACAACCATAGAAATTCCCATTTATGATCATTATATTCTTGTGATTACTAATGGATGTGGTCTTGTTTTCAGAACTTTTTCGAAACTAACAATGGCAGCCTTAACCATTATCTTCGATGAGAACAAGCACCAACTCATGCTTCAACAGAAGCAAACCGAGCGCACTTACAAGCGCCCTGTCAGCTGCCGAAGCGTTAACTCCCTCGGCAACTCTCTGAACTCAGGGTCGACCTCGACTCCCCGGACCATCGTCTTCGGGACACTGGGACCATTCCCACTTCCCGAAGAACAAGCTGCTCCTGCCAAAAAGCAGAAGATCGCCTCTCAACGTGTCACTCTCGTGACAGCAAAGGCGAAAGCCCAAAAGCCCGAAGCCCGCGGCACCCCCGCGAAGCCTCGACCACAAACAACCAGGTCTATCCCAAGACTTGGTCTCCAAGACCTTCCCCAAAACAAAGGAGGTCTCAAACCTCCACCAAGCCAGCATACCTGGCCCCACTCAAGGAGAACCAGTTCTACCCTCTTGCCTACATGAAAGAGGAGAGACCCATCTCCAACCTGACTCCCAAGTCAACCCAGCATGAACCGGCTTGCTCCCACAAGCCCAGAATCAGATCACGCATCACCAGGCCTCTCCAAGCACCTGCTAAGGCCTACACCCCTTCAGTTCGACCCTTTATCTCTACAGGGGCCGAACTCGAAAGGTTTAAAGCTTCGCTGCAACAGGCAAAGGACCGGGTCCGCATCCTGTCCTTGCCCAGCCACAAAGAAGACAAGCTCGGCTGCTGCGCCCGAGGGAGCACATCCTTCATCGTCAGAGCCCAGCCAGAGCTGACCAAAGCTCAAATCGCTCGTCGAGCACGCCGCCGTGCGTCATATCGACAAAAGAGACTAGAGAAGCAAAGGACCCAGCCTCCTACACTTCAAGTCTCCAGCAAATGGGTCGAAAAAGAAAGACCCGACCAAGTTGCTGCCGTCCATATGGTTGGAAAAACCAGAAGGCGCCAAAGGTCAGCATCAAAAATCCATGTCCGACGTCCGGTGACCCGTAGCATCACCAGGACACAAAGACATCCCGAAGAATCTCCTGCCCCTTCCAGCCAAGGACGGGAGAGTAATCCTTCATCAAGCTCTTCATCAAAAAGAATGAGCCCCAGCTCGGTCACCAGGACGATTTCTTCGTTCGAATCCCGAGGGATGAACGTCTTGGCTACAAGTTCTGAGCCGCCACCTCAGAATCCACCTCGAGATGATGCACTCGCACGCATCCAGCAGTTGGAACAAGGCCAGCAGAGGATTGAAACTCTGATGGAAAACCTTCTCCTCGTTGTCCAAAATCAGGTGAACAATGAGCCTCCTCCGAATCATGGCAATAACGAGGAAAATGGAGAAGAAAATGAGTCACGCGCCCTTACCAAAAAGGACGTAGACAGTATCCTCGCCAAAGCTAAAGAAGAGGATATACTCAAAGAGCATGGGATCAAGCCACCATATCCTTTATGGATGGACTCGGTCCCGTTCCCCACAAAATTCAAGCATCCTACTCTCCAAACATATACGGGGAAAGGATCAGCCAGACAGCACGTCATCCACTTCAAGATCTTGACGGGAGCTATCGCGGATCAAGATGCACTCAAGATTCGCCTCTTTGCAAGTACCCTAAAAGGTACGGCCTTCGATTGGTACTCCACTCTTCCGGAGAACTCCATTCAGAACTGGGCTATGCTGGAGACACGCTTCCTGACCCACTTCCAAGGTGAGGATCATCCTGTTACTATGGCTCAGCTCTGCAGCCTAAAACAGGGAGAAAATGAGTCAACTTATGACTTCATTCACAAGTGGAAAGCAATGGCGTACAAATGCTCAGATGTACTGCCACAAGCGTCGCTAGTCGACATCTGCCGAAACAACATGAGAGCTAAAATCCGCTCCATGATCATCGGCAATAAATCAAAGAACCTGGGGGAACTCCTGGAAGCTTCCATGGAAGCTGAAACGGTGATCAAAGACCTCAACAGTCAGAAATCATCAAAGAAAGAGCCGACTGCTGTTGCAACCTCTAAACCAAAGAAGAAGGAGGTTCTCAATGTGCAGACTAAGTCAGCTCCTCAGCAACCAAAGAAAGCTGAAAATAGAGCTGCAGGTAAGAGACCTGAACTCTCTGATGCCTTCAAAGAGCGAGTAGAAAAGAAATATCCGTTCGATGAAGACGTCGAAGAAATCTTTGAGGCTCTCCTAGCAAATGGCAAACTCATTTTGCCAGAGCCCAAAAGACCTGGAGACGTTGGCAAAACCAATGATCCTCGGTACTGTCCATACCACCAGATGGTCTCGCATCCTCTCAATCAATGCTTTGTTGTGAGAGAGAAGATAAACGAGATGTGGAAAAACGGAGTCATCACCTTTGACAAAAATTATGGCCCCGCCTCCGTCAACATGGTGTCACGTGGACAAACACCAAAGTCACCGAAGAAGAAGATCACTACTTCCTTCAAGGTGATAAATAGAATTCAAACGTCCGAAATGTTGGTTCCTTGCCCGACACCAGACGGACAACCCATATGGGTACATCCCGATCTCCTGGAAGATGAAAATTGGGAGATCGTCAAAACAAAGCCGACCGCTCAGCAGCGAAGGCAAGCCAAGAAACATCTCCTCAGGCTCAAACGGCAAGAGAAGACCCAGCCAAAACAAAAAGTCCATGAAAAGGCAGAGGCCTCCTCTACCACTTCACTCGGGGCAGCAGAAACGTCCCTTCCAGAGACTTCAAAGGCGGTAAGAAACTTCACTCTCAGTGATTTCATGCCACCTCAATTCAAAAAAGAAGCCATGCAGGGGGCATCATACTCTTGCAACTCGGTAGTTGGATTCTCCATTGATGGATACGAGTCCAGCGACACCGACGATGGATTCGAGCCCAACTACACCGATGAGTGGGAGGAATCTCTTGAAACAGGAGAATATCTCTCCGATGGAGAATGGGTTCTGAAACTCACCTTATGCCAGTAATTTGGTATAACCCCTTGCAACCACAAGGATCCTGGTCTGATGATGAAGAAGACCAAGAGACTGCACAAGAAGATGCTGTTAACCCAGCACCTGTCATTGCTCCAGTGGAAATCAACTATGTTGAGCCACACGGAGAAGACGAAGAAGAGGATCTGGCTCCCATGCCTGATCTTGAAGAATATGCAAGGATCTTGCAGCGTCTCGCTCTAGAACAAGAGCAAGATCGTGTTAACAAGCCTCCTCGCAACCCAGAGCCTGAAGTCCCTGAAGATAATCAGGTACATCCACCCTTAACTCCTGAAAATGGAGAACATTGCTGGATTGACGATCCTCTTACATCCGAGGATGAGTCTGACTCCGAGCAGGCAACATCTCCTATCAGAGCTTCCTGTAATGTAATATATCAGGACTATAGCTCTTCTGAAGCGTCGTCTGATGAGATTACCTATACTCCGACGACGCCTAGCAATGTATCTTCTGGAGCTACCTCGTCTCACGTGACTTTCACAGAGATGGCACCCTCTCAGGTTTCTTCTCCTGAGACTGTGACTTCAGGATACACATTCTTCCCGACTCATCACCATGAAGAAAACCCAACTTGGGGTGATGGATGGGTCAATGAAGAAGAAAAGCTGCTGGATGCTGTTCAGGACTTGCTCCCGGAAAATGCTCCGTGCAACACAATCACTGAGGATGGCAACTCTGCTGCAGATACATCCCCAGTAGATGAAAAACGACAGCCTCTTGATCCTGAAGACAATCTTCCAAACGAAGATCCTTCTCAAGAAGCTCTCGAAGTTGGTAGGGGCACCCGTTCGGGCCGGGACTACCACAAGAATTACAACCAATCTTCCTTTACTTATGTAAATCCTTCGGGAAAAGATGTTGTAAGCGCCCCCAGTGGCAAAAACAATGAACATGCAGGCCCCAAGGAGGCTTTCAAGTATGACTTGGTTGAGCACTTCAAACACATACCTGCACGACTGCACATTCTGGATTTATTACGAATGTCTCCACGCACTCGTGATAATCTCATCTCAGAATTACAAAAACTGAATGAGGATGTCGACAAACATGCCCCGCTAGTCCTCCAAATTGAAATGGACTACTGGGTCAAAAACTCAGAAACCTCCTTAAAAGGAGAAAAAGAGAAAAGCGAGGGATCATGCATCCAATGCCTCTCGGTTCAAAAGGCAGCCAGTGCAACCATCGCCTTCACTAAGGAAGACCTCCTACTTGGCGAAGCAAGGCACAACCGACCCCTGTACTTCACAGGGTACATCAAAGAAATGCCGATACATAGAGTTCAGATCGACCCAGGTTCTGCACTCAACCTTATCTCCACTTCGGCTCTTGAAGAGTTGGGCATCCCACCCAGCAAGCTAAGCCACACATCTGTATCTATCTTTGGATACGATGGGAGCACTCAAAGGCCTATCGGCAAAATAAGGTTCAAATTGCAAATCGGTGATCTTATCTCTGAGGTCACTGTGTATGCAATAAAAACCCCCTCATGCTACAACATCCTTCTCGGACGTCCTTGGATACACGAGAATGGTGTTGTTCCTTCAACTCTACATCAATGCATCAAGTTTGTCGGCGACGACGGCATGGTACATCGAGTCTTTGCGGACAGGAAACCCTTCAAAGGTAAAGAAGTCCACTTCGCAGACTCCCAAATGTATGAAGGAGAAAAGGAAGAAGAGGAAATAGCACCCCCTGCTGAAAATCTCCGGAAAGATAAAGGCAAGGCTCCTCAAAAATCACCGGAAGAAAACAAACCCTCCGGCAAATTAGAAGAGAGTAGTCAATCTCCCTTCGTTATCTCCCTCAAGAATTCAAAACCTTTGGTCATCATGACTAAAGTGAAGAAGGCGAAACAAAAGCCTGGGGGCAAATTTGTTGTCTCTCTCGTGTCTATCATGCAAGACACAGACTCGGACTCAGAGCCAGAAGACGGTGCATCGTCAAGCCAAGCTGACACTCAACAAGTTCAGCCTGCTCTCACTCCGATGGAGACACCTGCTGATGTAGAAGATCCTACGTCAGCTACCTTTGTTGTTCCGGCAACATCACCAAAGCAAAGGCCGATCTTCTTCCATAGATCGGACGCTTCTTCATCAAACTCCATGCTGGAACCTTTTCAAAATGAAGGTATGCCTCAGCTATCTCTATATAGTCCTGTGGCACAAGCAATTATGAAGAAAATGGGCTTTGACGCTCAAAACCCAGTCGGTTTGGGAGAAAGACGCGGTATTCTCACGCCATTGGAGCCCGCCTTGACCAAAAGCCAGCTGGAAGATTGGAGACTCTACGGTCATGTAGAAAAGTCTTCATATGGGTTAGGGTATGATCCCGACACTCCTCTGAGACAGTTGACACAAAGGCTTAAAAGTCGTTTTACCGACCAAGCCTCAACATCTCAAGTCCATGAAGACATCGATCTCCCTGGATATCTCTTTAAAGAGTTACCTGACAAAGATCCAGGAAGCTCATCCAATTGGTATGATTTCTCTGATGATAAAGAGGAATCGTCCGATAATACAGACTTGTGGCATCCTAACCCAGAAGAACCCTCGTCTCCAAAAGAAATACCAGACTCAACAGGCGATTGGGACTATCTCATAGCAAGCCTTGAGGAGATCACCAATCAAGAAAATCCATGGAAAGGAACAGAGCCTTGGTCTGGTAATGCAGTTGAAACTCCAGAAGGTTTCGTTGAGTTGGAAGCCTCCGAAAATATTGTGGAGGAACCACCTTCGAACCTTCCGACAGAAGATCCTGTTCAAAAGATAAACTTGGGAACACCTGATAACCCACGTCCTGTATTCATAAGCAAGAATATAAAGGATGATGAGTTACCCGAGTATATCGCTTTTCTTCGTGAGTTCGTTGATGGCTTTGCATGGTCCTATGCTGAAATGCCTGGTTTAGACCCCAAAGTAGCAGTCCACAAACTCAATCTTCAAGAAGACGTCAAGCCTGTCAAACAAGGCCAAAGAAGATTCCGTCCAGATGTGATGGATAAAATTGAACAAGAAGTTCAAAAACTCAAAAGTGTCGGCTTCATCCGTGAGGAACAACATCCAGAATGGTTGGCCAACATTGTCCCCGTGACAAAGAAAAATGGGCAGATCAGGGTCTGTATTGACTATAGAGACCTGAATGGCGCTTGCCCTAAAGATGAATTCCCGCTCCCCATACCGGAGGTGATGATTGATAATACCTGCGGATTCGAGCGAATGACATTCATGGATGGCTTCTCTGGTTACAATCAGATAAAGATGCATCCCGAGGATGAAAAACACACTTCATTTCGGACTCCATTTGGCGTGTATTGCTACACTGTCATGCCATTTGGTCTGAAAAATGCTGGTGCCACATATCAGAGGGCTATGATGAGAATATTCCAAGATATGCAGCACAAGACGGTCGAATGTTACGTTGATGACCTCGCCGTCAAAAGCAAAAGAAAAGAAGACCATCTCAAAGATCTTCGGGAAGTCTTCCTCCGACTTCGCAAACACAAACTGCGGATGAATCCTCTAAAATGCTTCTTCGGCGTCTCGTCGGGTAAGTTTCTCGGATTCCTTGTTCGGAAAGCTGGAATAGAACTTGACCCCATAAAAGTCAAGGCTATTCTAGAAATGCCCTCTCCAAGAACCCTAAGGGAACTAAAAGGGCTTCAAGGGAGATTGGCCTACATCAGACGGTTCATCTCCAATCTTTCGGGGAAATGCCGTCCATTCTCTCGATTGATGAAAAAAGGTGTAGACTTTGTTTGGGATACCGACTGCGAAGCCGCATTTCAAGATATCAAGTCATACCTGACCAAACCTCCAGTGTTAGCTGCCCCTGCCACTGGAAAACCATTCATCTTGTACACAAGAGCTCTTGATCATTCTGTAGGCGCTTTGCTTGCACAAGAGAATGGTGAGGGAAAAGAAGCTGCTCTATACTACCTCAGCCGCATGCTAGTAGGTGCAGAGCATCGCTACTCTCCAGTCGAAAAAGAATGCCTTGCAGTGATGTTCGCCGTACAAAAGCTACGTCACTACTTGCTTTCCAACACAGTCTACCTGGTCTCGAGGATCAACCTCTTGAAGGTCCTTGTCATGAAGGCCGGTTCTCTCAATGCCCGACTGGCAAAATGGTCCATCCTCTTGTCACAATTTGATATTAGGTATGTGCCACAAAAAGCAATCAAAGGCCAAGCTCTAGCAGATTTCCTCGCAGAGCATCCATTGCCTAAAGATTCACCACTCAGAGATGATCTCCCAGACGAACCTGTCTACAACGTGGAGACTTCCTCACCAAATGCCTCCTGGAACATGTACTTTGACGGTGCAACCAGGACAAATGAAAACAGAAAGCTGATCTCGGGAGTTGGCATCCTCTTTGTTAGCCCTGACAAATGCATGATTCCACACGCTTTCTCGCTACTGGAACCATCCACAAACAATGCAGCTGAATACCAAGCTCTGATCCTAGGATTGGAACTCGCCATCGAATCCGGTATCACTATGCTGGAAGTCTTTGGAGACTCTCAACTGATCGTCAACCAGATGACTCAGAAATATGAAGTCAGGAAGCCTGATCTGCTGCCTTATTACAACAAGGCACAATCGCTTCTGCAAAAGTTTGACATCTGCAACATCACCCACATTCGTAGAGGTGAAAATATCCGTGCAGATGCCCTGGCCGGACTTGCCGCATCAATGGCGATCCAGGAAGGGGAAAACATGCAAATTACAGTGAATGAGAGAAGGATCCTCCCTCCTCTTAACACACACCAAGCAGTTGCCGAATGCCACCGAGTGGTTGGAAGTCGGATCTCTATCCTTCAACTTTCAATCGTCGACTGGAGGGATCCGTTCATTGATTACACTATGTTCGGAATCCTACCTGAAAATCCAAAAGAACGGGTAATCATCCAAAGGCGAGCCCCAAACTTTCATTTGGATATTCCTTCAAAAATCCTCTACAGGAAATCCTTCAACGGAGTACTTCTACGCTGCTTGTCACAACAAGAGGCCGAAGAAACACTTAAAGAAGTTCATGCTGGTCTTTGTGGAGCCCATCAGGCAGGTCCTAAGCTCTATGATCAGATAAAAAGGTTAGGTTACTATTGGCCTACCATGGTTGCTGATGCAATGCAATTTGCCAAACGTTGCCAGCTATGCCAAGTTCACGGAGATTACATTCACATGCCTCCGGAATGGCTACATCCTACAGCAATCTCATGGCCTTTCGAAGCATGGGGCATGGACATCATAGGTCCTATCTCTCCCCCTTCAAGGAAAGGTCATCGCTTCATCTTCGCCGCAACAGATTATTTCTCCAAGTGGTCAGAAGCATTTGCGTTCAACGAAATGAAGACCTCATCAGTTCTTCAGTTCTTGCGCACCAACATCATTTGTCGTTTCGGCATACCCAAGAGATTCGTCCATGATAACGGACCACAATTCCGGGATCATCGATTCTACAGGTTTTACGACAAATACAAAATTCAAAGCTGTCCTTCGACTCCATACAATCCGGCAGCAAACGGATTAGCAGAAGCCTTCAACAAGACACTCTGCAAAATCCTCAAGAAAATGGTCTCTAGTCACAAAAGAGACTGGAGCGATAAACTGTCTGAAGCTTTGTGGGCCTATCGAACCACCGTTCGAGGACCAACCCATAGCACACCATTCTCGCTGGTCTATGGATGCGAAGCTGTCGTGCCCCTAGAGGTACAAATTCCTTCTCTGAGGGTATCTCTACAAAATGACATGACTCAAGAAAGCAATGTCAAATTGCGACTCCATGAGCTGGATAATCTCGACGAGAGACGGCTCGAAGCTCGACAAAGCATTGAACTTTACCAAGCACGCATGGCAGGATCTTTTGACAAAAGGGTCCGGCAACGCGCCTACAAAAAGGGTGACTTGGTTCTTGCGGTAAAAAGACCAATGGTCTTCGCACACAAATCCAAAGGCAAATTTGAACCAAACTGGGAGGGACCCTACGTCATCGACAAAGTCTTCTCCAACGGCGCATATGCCCTCCTAAACATGGAAGGCGACAGATGTATGCTGCCTATCAACGGCAAGTTCTTGAAGCGGTACTACCCTTGAAGACTTACCCAACTGGGTAAGAGCAATGCCTGTATGGCCAAAACCTGTTCTCAGGTACTCGCTCGTCAAACCCACTCTCTTTAGAATTTTCATATCAAATGTCAAAATTTCTAGAGATTCAAAAACAATGCTTACTTTCATTGTTTCATTGTTCAAAAACAAAAAAAAAATCCAAGTTTAGGAGCCTCTCCCTGACTTGACCAAAACTTTCGATCCTTGAACCAAAATTCATGGTTTGAAACAAAAATCCGGATTCAGGGATTTCTACCCTAGTCCACCTTACCTTTTACCGCCAAATGGTTCTAGGTCAAAATTTACGACCCTCGTGTCTTTAAACAAAAAAAAAATTGTTTTTCAAAAATCGTGGGGAAACGACATCAAAGTCAGTACCCGCAAAACAAAAAATTTTGAAAAAAAGCAAGGATGCGACATTCCATCGATACTTGCATCCAAAATCGCAGGGAAGCGACATTTCGTCGATACTTGCAAAATCCAAAACCGTGGAGAAGCAACAAACCAGTTGATATCCACAACCCAATTTCAAAAATCGTGGAAAAGCAACAAACCAGTTGATATCCACAACCCAAATTTCAAAGGTTCGAGAAAACCTAAAATCGTGGAGAAGCAACAAACCAGTTGATATCCACAACCCAATTTCAAAAATCGTGGAGATGCAACATACCAGTTGCTATCCACAACCCAAAATTACAAATGGTTCGAGAAAACCTCAAATTTCAAAAATCGCGGAGAAACGACATCAAGTCAGTACCCGCAAAACCAAAAGTCTTGGGAAAAGCAGGGAAGCGACGCTTAGTCGATATTTGCACCCCAATTCGCGAGGAAGCGACATTCCATCGATACTTGCAAAACCTAACCCGCGAGGAAGTGACATTCCATCAATACTCGCAAAACCGAATGAGCAAGGAAGCGACATTCCATCGATACTTGCAAGACCATTCAGCGGGGAGGCGACATTTAGTCGATACCTGCATTTTGAAAACCAAAACTCGGCTATAAAATGCCAAAATCCGGCTATAAATGCCAAAACAAAAAATTTCCGGCTATAAACGCCAAAATCGGCTTTCATGCCAATAAAACAAAACTCGGTTTTCAAAAAACTCGGCTACAAATGCCACACAAAAAAAAAAGACCTGACTCTCATGTCAAAACCGGCTATAAATGCCACAAATTGGCTATCAATGCCACAAAACCGGCTATAAATGCCACAAATTGGCTATCAATGCCACCAAACTGGCTGTAAATGCCACAAAAACACCGGCTTCCATGCCAACCCAAATTTTGGCTTTTACGCCATAAAATTTCGGCTTCCATGCCATCTCAAAAGCGGCTTTCACGCCACAACCAAAATCAGGCTCCCATGCCAAAACAATTATTTGACAAAAGATTTTCACAAAATGACAAAGCTTTTGATCAAATCCCATTTAGCAATTACTTTCATCACAAAAAGATTTGAGTGAGAGTAGGGAAAACAAAAAAAAAAAAAAAGGGAAAGTGTTCATAAGCACTACAAAAAAAAAAGTACCAAAAAAATACATGTGGTACCAAAAAAAAGAAAGTGTTCACAAGCACTACAAAAAAGAGTACCAAAAAATACATGTGGTACCAAAAAAAAAGAAGAATGGTTTCTGCTATAAAAAATCAGGAGCTCAGCCAAAAATGGTCTCCAGCCAAAGCTTCAGCTCCTCAAGCAAACTTTTGGCCTCAGCCGTCAGAGTTTCCAAGGCACGCTTCTTCAGGAACTTGCCATGAGATGCTGGCGAATGCCGAACCCTTCTTTTACACCGGGAAGCTCTTCCCCAGCAGTTTGCCATCATTCGTTTTCTAGAGTCCTCCTCTTGAGAACTTGACCGGCATCTGCAACCCTGCGGATCAGAGTACTCTCCCTGTCACGAGCCTCTGTTATAGCAGCCCACTTCGCATCGACTTGTGCCTTCAAATGCTCAAGACGTTTCCTGGCCTCCTCAACTTCCCTATCAAGGACGTTAAGGTCATGCCTCAATCCGATGATGGCTAGCTCTTCCTTGTTCTTCTCCCGAACTAGCTGCTTCTTGCTTTGTGTAGCCTCATTCAGGTCAGACTTAGCCTTATCAGCAGGGTCCAAGAACATCTCCTTGAAGAATTGGTCGTCAGGGAAACCCATGGTCTCAAACCACTTGTCACCCAGTGCAATGATCCCATCAACGATCGCCCTGGCACCTGTGACATCCAGACCAACCTCTTCGGTATCAGTGAGAATCTCCTGTACATGTGGGATCATGCCAAATCCTGCCTCCAAGTGTCCAGAAAGGAGAGTCTTGACCCAAGAACTCAAAACCCGAGCCAGCACCTTCTTCGCAAATTGAAGAGACGAACTGGATGAAGATTCACCCTTCTCCGCTGATTGGCTGCTCATGTCATGTCCCATTGGAAGAGTAACAAAAGAACTCTTTTCACTTGGAGCCACTGGAGAGGGAATCTCAACACGAGGCATCTCCTCAATCATGTCTGAACTGGTCTCTACCTCCGGATCGACCTCTGGCATCCCTTGCTCTGGTTCTGAAGGAGGCGATGGACTCTCTTCTGTCACTTCAAAACCTGCAAATGAAACACAAAAAGGTATGAATATGATCCTGTTCAAAAAAAAAAAAAAAAAATCATCAGGGTCATCACTACAAAGTACCTTCTTCGACGACTGGCGGAACACTCTCTTCCTCCATGAACTCATCAGAAGCATCATCGACATTTGCGTCCATTGATGGTTCAAAGTCATCGGAATCCTGTGGCAAGTCAGCTGACAAGAAAAAACTGTTAGCAAATCAAGTCGCAGGCAAAAAAAAAAAGAGAAAGCGAAAGAAGTTATACCAATTGGAGATTCCAGAGTCATTCCAGAGTCCCTCGGTTCTTCTTCAGATGCCATAACCGGCTCCATCACCGCCTCATCGGTCGGAACCTCAGGCATCGGCAAGTCTTCATCCTCTGCTAAAAAAAAAAGAGCAGCAGCAGGGTGAGAAAACAAATCAGAACATGGAAAGCCCCATGAAAGAAGTAGAAAAAGAAAAAGGAAGAATCATACCTTCACCAATGGTCTCTTCCCCACGACTCCTCTTCTCTGGAGGCTCGTCGACAGCCTCTGGCACCTCCTCGTTGATGGTAAGAGGGATTTCCATGTCAGGAGAGTCCTCATGTGGCCCCTCGCTGCGATGATGACTCCTCCTCTTCTTACCTCTACGGGTTCGCTTCCTAGAAGAACCCGCCCCACTATCAGAGTCAGGTTTCTCACTTGACTCCTCACTGGATGGTCTGCTTTCGCCAGTAGACTCCACGGAAGCTCGTCTCTGTGCCGCTTGCATCCAAGCGTCGAGCTCAGCTTCCTCCTGTTCTAGCTGCTCCAAAGCCTCATCAGGTACTTCCCGAACAGCTTCAGAACCAATGACGCCCTGGTCACCGAGAAAGCCTATCTTGTGCTTCTCTCCAGAAAGGAAGGCCCAAACTTCCTCTCGCCGGACGCCATCCGACTTCCCAATGCCTTTTCCAGAAGACAGCTTTACATCAAGCTCCTTCTTGGAAAGCCCCCGATATGCCAAAAAGCTCTCCGCGAACCACTTCGTGAAGCCGGCAGTTCGGAAAGTCGACAGCTCAGGATAAGAAATCGTGGCAGTAGTGTCTTTAGCACTATAGAAAGCCCATGCATTTCTGCCATCCTGCAAACCCCCAAAACGCTTCACCATACTCGAAGGCGCTCCAACAACGCCTTGAGAGAAGCCCAACTGAAGCGCAAAGCGAGAAGGTACATACGGCTGGATGTCGACGAAAAGATGTCTACGGTACACCATCGTGCCGACTCGTATGCTGAAAAGCCACTCCTTCTCTGCATTGGTCAAAGAGTAATGCCTTCCCGACCCTGCTCTGGTAGAGTCTCGGGAGGCACCAAAATCAAAAGCCTTCTTCCGCAACTCCGGAGAAAGCTTCACTGAAGACTGCCCCATCTCGACGTCCCTGAACCGTCGGATCCTCATGCGGGCAAACAAAAGTGATTCAGATACGGCTTTTCCCTTAGCCAATCGAATCATCAGAGGATCATCATCCTGTGCAGCACCCAGCTGGTGGAAGCCAGGACAGTGGTATACAAACCACGAATAAAAGATATGGGCTGAAAATACCCTATTCATAGGGAGCCCAAGCCGAACCAAAAAAGCAGCAGCCTGCAGTTCGGTACACAGGTAGGAGTAAAGAGCGGGCACCAAAGCAAGCCGCTCTCCAAACGCCATCTGACAAGCCGGAAAAATACAATGCGGCCTGATGTGCGTCCCATCTCCACCAGCAAACACAGCCTCACCTAGCCAATAAGTGAGGTAAACAGTAAGATCTCTCCGCAATGCAATGTCAGAATAAAGGGCATCTGTGCTCGCGAAGAAACCCTTCAACTCTTCCTGCATGGCCAAAGTCTTCTTCCTGTCTTCCCGGGTCATGCTATCAGGAGACTCTTTGCTGTCAAAGAAGTTGAAGAATGAAGAGCCATAACTCTTCCAACTGCTGGATCTGACTTTCGAGCCCTCCTTAAAAAAATCATAGAAGGCGACGAGCTAAAAGTATAGGAGCCTGAATTCCTCTGACTGCTCCTCAAGGACGCTGTCAATCGGCATGAACTCCTCGTAGAGTTTGCCAAGGATGGGCAGTCCAGTAATAGCACTCAACTCCTTCAGAGAAAAACCAATCTCACCGTTCGTGACAACGAAGGTATTGGTCTGAGGGAGGAAAGACTCCAACATAGCCATGAAGGCATCATCGGAAAAAGTCACGGTCTCCCTAAAAGCGCGGACCGCGTCAAAAATCCCGGCTTCCTTCAAAACGGCGCCCCCAATCAGCAAGGTGTGGTCAGTCCATGACTTCCAATCGGAGTCAACATTGAAACGGCCACGAAGTCGAAAAGGCTTCACCCAAGTACTGCCGTCACCGCTGAAAACGCCAAGGCCCACCGGTCTCAAATCGACCGACGGATAATCAGAGCCCTGGTAGCCGCTGGCTGGCATCAACATGTCCATACGGACAGGTGGCTTCTCCGCATATCCGGAGGGTCCACCAACAAAAACCCCGGTCTTGATCACACTGGTCCTCTTCACCCAGCTCGGAGGATCTTCCCTCTTAGAGCACGTGGAGCAAGGCTCATGATCGAGATGGTACGATCAAAAGACGATCGGGTAGAAACAGTCTTCTCTTCACCATCTGCTGTGTAAGAGAACTGAAAACATCTCCTTTGGTATGTCAAGTCGTCAGGGACTGCATCTCCAAAGAAGAAGGTAGGCTTGGGTAAAACCCTCAGATCGTCCATAACCCAAGGACGGTTGCTTACCATGATCTTATAGAATTCCTCATTCTTGAGAGCGATCAATCGCTGTCTCATCTCGTCGCGATTGAGGGAATCGCACTCTTCCAAGTTCTTCTCAACAAACTGGACCTTCTCCCAGGCCTGCTGAACGGCCACATTGGAAGATCTAGCAGATCGACGAGGTACGCTTGTAGCAGGCTCTTTACCCTTGTTCGCTCTGGAGGAACCACCTGCAAAGGTTGGAAAAGAAAAAGATCGTCATCAAAATGACAGGATTTCGCTAAAAAAAAAGGGGGTCACTTTGTCCCACCAAAAATCTGGCGAAATTTTGGCATGACTCCGGGGCAATTCCAAAGAAAAAGGAAATACCCCGACGGAAATAGAAAGTTTGAAGATGGGCTCAACATTGCTGCGGGCTCCGAAACTCCAAACTTTCGAAACCTCAAAATCTCCGCAAAATCAAGAAGGGCTCAACATCGCTGCGAGCTCCAAATTTCCAAAATTGCAAAGATTTTCAGGTATGCTATCACATCATGCTACTCAATTCAATTTACAAAAAGTACATGCATGAACATCTAGATTTGCATAAAAACGCATTATCATGATGAGCAAAAAAAAAAAAAAAAAAAGAAACTTTCTCAAAAAAAAAAGGAGGGAGAAAGAAAAGAAAAAAAAAAGAAACTTTCTCAAAAAAAAAGAGAAGAAAGAAAACAACAAAAAAAAAAAAAAAAAAAAGAAACTTTCTCAAAAAAAGGAGGGAGAAAGAAAAGAAAAAAAAAGAAACTTTCTCAAAAAAAAAGAGAAGAAAGAAAACAGCAAAAAAAAAAAAAAAAAAAAAAATCAGGGGCTGGCCCATCAGGCCGTGGCCCACAGGCCACGTGGCCGTACGGACCAGATCAGTACGGATCTGTCCGTACGGCCCACAAAAAAAAAGAAGAAAAAACGTGTGAAAAAAAAAAGAAAAAAAAAACAAAAGAAGAAATCACGTGGAGAAGAAAAAAAAAAAAAGAAGAAGAATAGAAAGAAAAGAAAGAAAAAAAAAAAAGAAGAAAGAAAAAAAAAGAAGAGAAACTTTTTTTTACCATCCTATTCTCTACATAAAGTTTTCTTGAAAGAAAAAGAGAGAAAACTTACTTGAAGCCATTGATGGAGAAGAAGAAGGAAAAAGCTTGAAGATCCTTGAAGAAGAAAAACTCTTGGCCTTGGAGCTCTCTTGAGATTGTTGCAAAAGAAAGCAATAAAGAGCAAGAGATCCTACCTCCCTTTGCTTTTATAGGAGAGAGCAAATCAAAGAAGGAAACAAAGAAGAAAGGTAAGTGTTACTAATTAGTAACCTTACCAAAAGAGAAGGAATTAGAAAGATTCTTTCCCAAAAAAAGAAAGATGTCTTTGAGAGATTTCCTCCCAAAATCAATCAATGAGAGATTCTCTCCAACAAAATAGGAGATTGGAGATTCTTTCCCAAAAAGAAAGATACCTTGAGATATTCTCTCCCAAATTAAGGGAAGATGAGAGATTCTCTCCCATAAAGATATTTTTAGATATTCTCTATCCAAATGAGATATCTTTAGATATTCTTTACAAAAATGGCCCCACATGAGATCTAAGCCATCCTAAAAAGCTTAAGGTCCCATGGGCTAGCCCATATGAGCCAGGTTTGACCACCTAGGCACTAAAAAAAAAAAAAGGGCTTTTAGTCAGGAAAAAAATCCCTCTTACCAAGAGCATACAAAAATGGTTCCATGTCTCTTTTGAGTTGATTGAACCATACAAAAATTCCAAGCCCCATGAGCTTCCAAAAATCAAACCATCCAGCCTCATATACCAAATTGAGCCAAAATCTTGAAATTGACATTCCACAAAAATCCAAACCACTCCAATGGACCTACACAGTCCCAAAGAGTGACCAAAAACCAAATCCTGGTCCCCTAACTTGCCACATACAGCTTGTTAGGTCACAAGACCAAAACCAAAAACCAAATCCTGATCCCCCAACTTGCCACATACAGCTTGTTGGGTCACAAGGTCAAAACCAAAACCCGACCCCCTAACCTGCCACATACAGCTTGTTAGGTCACAAGGTCAAAAACAAAAGCCCAAATCCACATCCCTGATGTCATCTTCAAAACTTTGCCTCGAGATGGTGTGTGATTCCTTTCACTACCATAAAATTCCCCTGGAAGCTCAAAGGCTACTCTACCAAAGGAAGGATTGCTCAAAGACTCTTGGTCGAGACACAAGCTCTCCTTCAAAACTCTCTTCGAGGCACATCGACTACAAAAGTCAAGCAACTCGTCGCTGTACCTCGAGGGGGCATTTGTTGACACCAAAAATGTCACTTTGCCTCTTCAACATCAAGAAAGCTGCATGAAGTCGCAACCTGCCATAAATAGGCAATGCAATTTCTCCAAAAAATCAAATCTTGTCAGAATCAAACAAAAACTACAAGATCCTTCAAGATAGCCAAAAGAAGAGTACACATGAAGTTTCGGGCCATTTCGACAACATTTGGCCTAACTTCACTTCTCCGACAGCTAAACGGGAGCTCCCGGCGGCGACATCATCGGAGACGTCAAAACTTCGATCAGAGCCTACAGATGACTCCAGCATGTCCCAAAAGGGCTCCATGCCAAATTTCAAGTCAAACCGACAACGTTTGACCCTCCATCAATGCTCGAGCAGCAAAATCAAGCCTCCCGGCGGCGGGAACCACCGAAGCCTTCGCTCATCAAACCAAGTGCATGAGTGGCTTCTACATGCTTCCAAAAGGCTGCACGTCGAATTTCAGGTCATTCCAACAACGTTTGACCAGGTTTCGATGCTCCGAGAGAAAATCAAGCCTACCGGCGGCGGAGCAACCCGGGACCATGACATCCAAGACAGAGCCCATGGAACGTCTCAAAATGACTCCAATAGGCTCCCCGTCAAATTTCAGGTCAATCGGACATCGTTTGGCCACATATCAAAGCTCGGCATTTTCCCCGCAGCAAAATCAAGTGAAGCATCGACGGGACCCCAAACGGCTTCAAAACTCAAACAGAAGCCTATGGTTGCTCTTATTTATTGCTCAGGAGGCTTCACCTCAAATTTCAGGTCATTCCGACATCGTTTGACCAAGTTTCAGCTTCTGGCGGAAAATCAGCAGCTCTACGCGACAAAGTCTTCGGCTTTCCCGGAAAATTGGAAACTTTGCACTCTAAAAATGCAAGGATTCTCATCAAGTTTTCTACAGGGAAATCAAGCCAATAAATGAGAAGAAATGTCAAGAAAAATACAGAAGAAAACGGCGACGAAAAAGACCTCAAAACGACCGCAAAACGGGCTCCGAAGGGGAAAAATCCCCCAGGGTCGCAGACCCCTGCGACCATGGCCCATGGTCGCCGGCGACCATGGAGGTCCGGGTCACCGGATTTTCCGCCGGTGACCCGTTTTTTCCGTCTTTTTTCGCGTTTCGCGCACTTTGGCCCCTGTGGTTTCCTGAAAATGTGATTTTTAGTGCTTGAAATTGACTCATATCCTCCGAAATCCGTCAAAATCACGGGCCAACCTCCAAAAGCATAAAATCATCATTGATCGCTCCAAGATCGCCAACCGGTCGACCAAGAAAGTGCACTTTCTGTCCGACCGATCGTGAAATCGACAAGACAGATGTCACCGGCCCGCTCTTAGCTATCAATGTCTGAAGTTACATGTTCATCCGATGTCAATCAGCATGTAGATCCATCGATGATCATCGCCAGAAGAATTCCAGAAGACACGGCATGGCCCGCGACTCTTCGACTGCTCGGCGACCAATTAATGTGGTTAATTGACTAGCTTTATTGCAGTCATTAATTCATTTCTTTGGACGGCCCAATCAGAAGCAAGCATTTGGGAGTTACAAGTCAATTGATTCATGGCATTTAAACCATGAAACTCCTCCCATTATGGTAATTAAGGTGATTAAAAGCCCTTAATCTCCATCGGCCAATCAGATTCAAGGAAAAAGGAGTTACAAAATCAAGAAATAAATCTTGTAACTCCTCCCATTAAAGCCATTAAGGCTCATAAACCCTCCTAAATGGCTACCAAAGGCCTATAAATAGGAGAGCATTCCATTGAAATGGAGATCGGAAAAGGATCGGGGAAAAAAAAGGAGAAAATCAGAGAAAATCAGAAAAAAGATCAGAAAGAGATCTGAGAGAAAGAAAAAGAGAGAAAAACTCTGCTGAAGTTCTGCACCGGCCACCACTACAAGGTGACAAAAGTCCCTTGGGGGGCACACCCCCCCCCCCCCAAGGTCCTTGCCTTCTCCTGCTGCCTCCAATGGCTTAGACGTGGCTTTTCAGCCCGTCTACTTAGCTTTTTATTGGACATAGGACCTTCTCTTGGTCTTTGTCCTCTAAAAACCTGAGGTTATAGCCAAGCCAAGCGAATCAAGAGCATCTTCTGTTCTCATCTGTATGGATGATGGCGAAGCCCATACATGGCTTGCGACCGTCAATCTGAACGAGTCCCCCACAATTTCCTGAAAAGTTAGATCTTCATTTTCTTGCTTTTCATTGTAGTTTGTATTTTTCTAAAAGAGACAAAAATCATAAATCTTGTCTTTCATTATTGATAAGAATTGTAAATCGGCTATAAACGCCAAAATCGGCTATAAATGCCAAACAAAATCGCCTTTCACGGCAAACCAAGAAAATGTCTCTTTTCTTAAATATTTGTGCAATGGAAAACTTGAAAGAAGTTGATTTCCTTTTTACTTGCGAAGGTTGATCTCCGGATTACCACTTGCAATTCCAAGTAAAATAGAAAATCTGGCACACCCACACAAAGAAATGTTGATGCACGCTTCAGGCCCGCCAAGGCGCGAAAGGGCCGGACCCGACGGACTCCCACGTTCCGCCGACCCCGGTAGCCGCCCCAACGGCGCCTCGGAGCGCATTCCATCAATCAACGGCAAGTTCTTGAAGCGGTACTACCCTTAAAGACTTCCTCAAACGGGTTAGAGCAATATCTACACGGCTAAAGCATATTTCCAAGGTACTTGCTCGTCAAACCCACCCCTTTTGAAATTTTCATCTTTATATTGAAGTTTCCAAAAAAAACTTTCAAAACAATGCTTACTTTCATCGTTTCATTGTTCAAAAGAAAAATCAATCCAAGTTTAGGAGCTTCTTCCCAGACTCGACCAAAATTTTCGATCCTTGAACCCAAAATTCATGGTTTGAAACAAAAACCAGGACTCAGGAATTTTCACCCTAGTCTACCTTGGCTTTTACAACCGAAATGGTTTTAAGCCAAATTTTATGACCATCGTGTCTCTAATAAAAAATTTTGGTTTTTAGAAACAGCGGGGAAGCGACATTCAGTCGATACTCGCAAAACCCAAAAACCGGAAGGATGCAAACCCCATTCGATACTTCCAAAACCCAAAAATCGCAAGGAAGCGAACCCCATTCGGTACTTGCAAATTTCAAAAATCGTGGAGAAGCAACAAACCAGTTGATATCCACAACTCAAATTTCAAAAATCGTGGAGAAGCAACAAAGCAGTTGATATCCACAACCCAAATTTCAAAAAATCGTGGAGATGCAACATACCAGTTGCTATCCACAACCCAAATTTCAAATGGTTCGAGAAAACCTCAAATTTCAAAAATCGCGGAGAAACGACATCAAGTCAGTACCCGCAAAACCAAATGTTTTGGGAAAAGCAGGGAAGCGACGCTTAGTCGATATTTGCACCCCAATTCGCAAGGAAGCGACATTCCATCGATACTCGCAAAACCCAGCCCACGAGGAAGTGACATTCCATCAATACTCGCAAAACCGAATGAGCAAGGAAGCGACATTCCATCGATACTTGCAAGACCATTCAGTGGGGAGGCGACATTTAGTCGATACCTGCATTTTGAAAACCAAAATCCGGCTATAAATGCCAAAATCCGGCTATAAATGCCAAAATTCGGCTATAAATGCCGAAAAAGAGGGAATCTTCCGTCCTCTCCCTCCGCAACCTGGGGGCTGACCTGGGTCTCGGCGGAGGAGGGAAGATCTCGGGCATCAACATTTTTGTACGGGTATGCCAGATTTACTTTTTACTTGGAATTTAGAATAGTGATAATCCGTAGATTCACCTTCACAAGTGGAAAGGAAATCAATCCTTTTTTCTAACTTTTCAAATTGCATAAATATTAAGAAAAGAGACAAGTTTTTAGAATGCAGTAAGAGGCATTTTTGTTTGTTTGCTGTGAAAGGCGATTTTGCCGTGAAAGGCGTTTTTACAAAACTCATCAAATATGAAAGACAAGAATTGTGATTTCTTTTTGTCTCTTTAAGAAATACAAACTACAATAGAAAAGGAAGAAAAGGGATCTAACTTCTCAGGAGATTGTGGGGACACGTTGAGATCGACGGTCGCAAGTCATGTATGGGCTTCTCCATCGTCCTTCAAATGAGAACATGTGATGCTTTGATTCTTTGGCTTGGCTCCTAACCTCAGTTTTTAAAAGGACAAGGACCAAGAGAAGGTCCTATATCCAATGAAAAACCGAGTAAACGGGCTGAAAAGCCGCTTTTAGGCCATGTTGGAGAAGGAGGTGACCTTGGGGGGGGGGGGGGTGGGGGGGGGGGGTGGCCCCCCAAGGGACGTTGATCACCTTGTGGTGCTTCCGGGAGCAAAGTAGCAGAACTTCGTCTCTCTCTTGGATTTTCTGAATTTTCAGAGCTTGCACTTGGGATCTATTTTCATCATGCTTTCTTCTTGGAATGGACCTCCTTTTATAGGCTTTTGGTAGCCATGAGGTGTTTATTGGCATTGATGGCCATGATGAAAGAATTGATGAGGAGTTACAAATCGATTTTGTAACTCTTTTTCAAGGCTTGTGATTGGCCGATGAAGGTAGTGGGCATTTAATCACCTTTATGCTTCATGATGATGGGAGTTTCATGGGTTTAATGCCATGATTGCTTGGATTTGTAACTCCCAAATGCTTGGTTCTGATTGGGCCGTCCAAAATAATGAGTTAATGACTGCTTTAATGGGTCAATTAACGACATTAAGTAGTTGCCAAGGCATGTGAAGAGTCGCGGGCCGCGCTGCGCCTTTTGAGATTCTTCTTACGATTATCACGGGTGGATCCACGTATTATTTGATGTCGGATTCCGATGCAATTTCAGACATTGATTGATGTTGGCGGGCCGGTGACGTCTATCTTGTCGATTTCACGATCGGTCGGACAGAAAGTGCACTTTCTTGGTCAGCCGGTTGGTGATCTTGAGGCGATCGGTGATGATTTCATGCTTTTGACGGCGGATCCGAGATGTCGACGAAGATCAGTCGTTTTCAAGCATCAAACATTGCATTTTCCGAAAATCACAGAGACCGGAACACCCGAAACGCGAAAACCATCGAAAAACGGGCAATTTGGTGCAAAATCCGGCGACCCGGATTTGCAGGGTCGCCGGGCGACCATGCACCCAGGGTCGCCGGCGACCTTAGGGTTTTTTGCCATTTGGTCGGCGAGCTTCGTTTTCGGCCATTTTTTCGTGTTTTTCGTTCCTTTTTTCTTCTGTATTTTTCTTGACATTTTTCCTCAATTATTTACTTCATTTTCTTGGAGAAAACTTGACGAGAACCCGCACGAAATCGGAGCACAAAGTTTCCCATTTTTTGGGAAAGCCGAGGACTTTGTAGCCGATTTTCCGTCAAGCATCGAAACTAGGTCAAACGATGTCAGAATAACCTGAAAATTGAGGTGAAGCTTCTTGAGCAGTGGTTAGGACCAACCATGGGCTTTTATTTGATTTTTGAAGCCGTCTGGGGTCCCATCGATGCTTCACTTGATTTTGCTGCGGGGAAAATGCCGAGCTTTGATATGTGGTCAAACGATGTCCGATTGACCTGAAATTTGACGGGGAGCCTATTGGAGTCATTTTGAGACGTTCCATGGGCTCCGTTTTGGATGTCATGGTCCCGGGTTGCTCCGCCGCCGGTAGGCTTGATTTTCTCTCGGAGCATCGAAACCTGGTCAAACGTTGTCGGAATGACCTGAAATTCGACGTGCAGCCTTTTGGAAGCATGTTGAAGCTACTCATGTATTTTGTTTGATGAGTGATGACTTCGGTGGTTCCTACCGCCGGGAGGCTTGATTTTGCTGCTCGAGCATTGATGGAGGGTCAAACGTTGTCGGTTTGACTTGAAATTTGGTATGGAGCCCTTTGGAGACATTCTGGAGTCATCCGTAGGCTCTGATCAAAGTTTTGGTGTCTTTGATGATGTCGCCGCCGGGAGCGCTTGTTTAGCTGTCGGAGCAGTGAAGTTAGGCCAAATACTGTCGGAATGGCCCGAAACCTCAGGTGTACCCCTCTTTTAGCTGTCTGGAAGGATCTCTCAGGTTCTGTCTGATTCTGAAAAGATCTGATGCTTGAAGTAGCCTTGCCTGTTTTGTAGCAGGATGCAGCTTCACGAGGCTTCTTGATGTGGAGGAGACATAGTGACTTTTTTGGTGTCAACAAATGCCCCCTCGAGGTACAGCGACGAGTAGCTTTTTGGAGTCGATGTGCCTCGAAGAGAAACTTGGAGGAGAGATTCCAACTTGACCAAGAGTCTTGAGCTTTTTTTTTTTTTTTTAATAGCCTTCTGAGTTTCCGGGGGAATTTTATGGCAGTGAGAGGGATCACGTACCATCTCAAGACAAAGTTTTGAAAATGACATGGGGTATTTGGATTTTGGGTTTTGGATTTTGGTTTTTGACCTTGTGACCTAACAAGCTGTATGTGGTAGGTTAGGGGGTCGGGGTTTGATTTTGATTTTGACCTTGTGACCCAACAAGTTGTATGTGGCAGGTTGGGGGGTCAGATTTGGTTTGTTGGTTTTTTATTTTGATTTTGGTTTTGGTCTTGTGACCTAACAAGCTGTATGTGAAAGTTCAGGATCCGAACCCTAGAGGGGGGGTGAATAGGGTGAGCTACAACTTAATGACCAATTATGCCAATTTTAAACTTCTTTAAAACAATTAGTCACTTGTGATGATTAACAAATAAAATGCGGAAGCTAAACAACAACAATCACCACAAAAGCAATCACCACAACACAAGATTTATAGTGGTTCGGCCAACGTGCCTACATCCACTACCGGCTTGTGAATCTACACCCCACCGGATTTCCACTATTTATGCTTTTCAAATGGCTAAGCAATAACCACTACAATATGCTTTCCAAGGATAAGCAATAACCTTATAATGTTGTTTTTCAAGGCTTAACAACAACCTATACAAGATGCTTTTCTAGGCTAAGCAATAACCTTCACACACTATGCTTTTCTAGGCTAAGCAATAACCTTACAATGTGCTTTTATAGGCTAAGCAATAACCTTACAATGTGCTTTTATAGGCTAAGCAATAACCTTTACACAATGCTTTTCTTAGGCTAAGCAATAACCTTTACAATAAAAGATTTTCTCTCAAGAAGGTGTCTTCACAAAACACTCTAAGAGATACAATTTAAGCTCAATATAATTGCCTCTAAATTAGGCGGATAAGAAGGTGTAAAGCAGACTCACACAAACACTATGAATGCAAAAATGTATGCTTATGAAGTGAGTGTGTGGAAACTTCAATCAAGTTTTAAAATAAAGCTTAATCAATTTATGCTTGAAGCAATTAAAAGTTTAATACACATAAAAAGATTTGATTGAAGTAATATGCAAATCACATGTACCAAATACAAACTTGTAGAAGATATGAAATCAAAAGCTCACAAGTTGTATGAAATTAATTATGTCTAAACATGTGATGCATATTCAATGTTGTTTTCAAAAACAAACTAATTTAACTAAAGTTCAAATGAATGAAAACAACAAGGATGATTCAAACAAGTTAATGAAACATGTTTATAAAACAAATCAAAGGTTTTGACAAAACATGTTTTACAAAGTATTAAAACAAACTTGTTTAGAAATCAAGGTGAAGAATCCAATGACTTAAATCAAAGATTAAAGGAGTAGAGGATTCAACACATCATAGTTTATATGCTAAAATCATTTACCAAAGATTAAACAAAGCATAAAACAATGATTATAAAAAGGCAAAGCTTACTTGGTGGTTTAACTTCATTAATCCAAGCTTTAGCTTTCCTTAATGACCCTTAGCCTTCCTTAGCTTGATCCCCTTTCTTTTCCCTTAAAATACCTCAAGAAGGGCTTCAAAGATCATCGCTTGGGGCTAAGGAATGAGCTTCTTTTTATAGAAAAAAAATGCTCAACGGCTACCTGTCGGTCAGCCGACATCCAGGGGTCGGTTAACCGACACCCCAACGGTCACAAGCCAACGGTCATATTTTCACAAAATTTTCTGACCATAAAGCATGTTTCGGTTAGCCGACATGTTCGGTTAACCGAGACTTGACCGACACCCTAACCGACAGTGTAAACTAGGTCAGAAAACACCTCTCTGGTTTTCTAACCGAGAGAGCTTCGGTCAGTTTCAGAAGCAAGGTCGGTTAACCGATCCCTGACCGACATGCTGACCGACAGAGAAGATTTGAAATTTTAGCTCTCTGGAATTCGGACCGACAGATCCATCGGTTGACCTCGGCTCACCTGTCGGTTAGCCGACACCTAGCTTGTCGGTTGACCGACAGCCTAAGACAAAAATCCCAATTTTTGCATATTTCAAAGTATTTTCAAGAGGGGATTTTTGGGCCATTAAACCAAGCATGGAAACATGATTTAAACCAATCCGAGTGCTTTAAAATCATGAATCATAAAAAGCCAAATATGATTTGAAACTTTAAAATCAATGGCTAGATTGATTTATCAAAATTCTTTTTCAAATTTAAATGCATCCATGCTTAAAACCAAAACATGCATAAATCATAAGGTTTACAAGATTTAGAACAATGCATGTATAAATCAAGATTTCAAGTTTTTCTAAAACAATGCATGTGTGTGAATTCAAAAGATGAATAAAATGAATAGTGTATCCATCAAATTGCAAGATACAAAATCCTTAACAATCTCCCCCTTTGCAATTTGATGGCAAACCTTCTCTTACTCAATACTGAATCTCCACACAAAGTCTTCAGCTCCTCCTTAGCTGGACAAGGCTTGAAATCTTCTTGGATGCTTCTTCACTTGGCTTGGGCCCTTTGTCTTTTCCTTCATTCTCCTTGATGCTTGGAGCTTGATCATCCTCAAGCTTTCTCTTCATCTTCCTTTCTTTGGCCAAGCATCTTCTACTTCTTTCATCTCTCCCCCTTTGACCATGCACTCTTGGGTTTTGGCAAGATATGCATTCACTCCCTCTTTGGAGGATAATACAATGTCTCTCCCCCTTTGACATTGAATTGCACATCTCTTCCCTTAGCTATATTCTCCCTCTTTGACATCTAGAATACTCTCCCCCTTTGACATTAAATTGCAAAGGTACCTACACACATGAAATAAGGAAAATACCTTTTAGTAGCACCTGTTAACAAAAGAATTCGAAAATGAAATACATAACATGTTTTCATGTATGGGTGTTGTCTATAAGGGTATAGATCCAATATAAGAGTGAATTTGATCATAACTAATACTTCATATGAAGATTTACTCCCCCTCAATCCATTATCTCCTTTTGTCAAACTTTGACAAAAATTTAACAATTTGGTTCAAGAAGAAGATGGTTTAACCAATTGAGGGTTAACTTCAAGAGAAGGATTAGATACAAAAAAGAAATAAAGCTCAATATGATCAAATTACCATTATAAAAATACCAATTGACGGAAAACCTATAGGATAATTAAAGAGCAAGGTCAAAAGGATAATCTATCATGGATACCAATTGAAATATATATAAAGCAATTATACCAATTGAGATTCAAAGATAAGACTATTAACTCAATCACTCTAAAATGGAGTTAAGGAATATACCTATTAGGGTTCATCCAAATTAGAGTTATCCATGATGTTATGGGGAATACTAAACATAGCATTAATCAATATAACTATGAAAATCATATGCTATGAAGGTTATGAAATCATTTCATACATTCATTAAATATAACTGATATGCACAAGATGAATGAAATGAAGTTCAAACATGAAGCCAACCTCACAATTAACCAACCAAAATTATGAAAACATAAACATGGTGGTCATGTGATTTACCTATAAGTGCAAGAGAGGAGGCAAACATGAACATTATGATGCTAATGGAATGTGACATGGAACAGAAACATATTACTATCAAGTTCAATCCAATGTACACAAGGTCTATCACAAACTCAAGATATGATACCAATTGGATATTGATACTAATTGAAAATGATACCAATTGATTACCAATTGAATATGAAACATGATTAAGAGCAAGCATGTGACAAACACAAAATTCCAACAAGCATCATAAAATGATATTCATCACTTAGAATAATATAACTAATGAGCATATTGATGAACATGAGAAATTGCATTTAGAAATATATATAACTCGGTAGAGGATGCAATTTACAAATGTGTCAAATCATATGAATTCAACAACTAAGAAATCCATCAAACAAAAGATATAACTATGAAATACAAGGAATTGATTTCAAAGAGGTTCATATGATTAAACACTACTATGAAGTTGAAACATGTATAAGAATGACATCACAAGGAAAATACACATGAATCAACATCATAACCATCCATTTAAAACAAAAATTACTAGAAAGCATAGAGGATGGATTTGAAAGTTCTAGTATGATATCTATTAATGTAACTAAAGAGCACAAGCATACATAGAACTATATGACATTTGCATAAAAAGAATGAAACCAAATGAGCAATGATGCAAATAGCATATAACAACTATTTCCTTCTAAAAGATACAATCATAAACACAAGGAAATAAACTCAAAGGAAAATGCAACTATAAATATAACTAACAAAGCTTAGAACATTTTCCAAAGGACTTTAATTCACTTCAACAATCAAAATCCAACAATGAAACATAAAATCATGATCAAGTGATTAAGAAAACTATGAAGTGAATTAATATCAAATTTCAATTTGTAATTAAGGATAACTACAAAAACTCATACAAATTGACTTAAAAACTTTTCAAACTTGATATCAATTGGAAAAATGCATTTATCAAAAACACATTCAATTTTGAAGAATATAACTATAAAGATCTAACCAATTGAAACTCAAGTAAATCAAGGAATTGAATTTTCATATCAAAATACTAACTTAGTAAGCATAGAATGAAAATCAATTTTCAATCCTCATTTTTCATCAAGAATGTAGTAATGAGGCTTAAATTATTTTTCAACTTGCATTGTAAAAGATATAACTTATTTGAAACACATACAAGTTGATTTTTCAAAACAATAACTTTCCATAAGAAAGAATCCATGGAAAATCTAAATCATTTGTTTTTCAAAATAATTTAACTAAGACAATCAAACAAATGAATTTGAAAATATCAATCGATTATAAAAAAAAAAAAATCTAGCTATAAAAGCTTTTGAAATCATAATCAATTGATCATATATAGAAATGCATTGCAAAAGATATAACTAAATGAGAGCAAAAAGCAAATCTATAATGATGAAATTATAATCAAATGATTTTGAAAACCATGATATTTAACTAGAAAGGTACATGATGACAAAATCAATTGATTACAAATAAACATTGCATTTTAACAAATGTAACTAAGAAAGTATAAAATGCAAATGTGTCATGACCAACAATATGATTTAACTAAAGAGGTTCGGTTGGTCAATGAGGTCCAAGGCCTTAAGGTCTGTCTAAGTATATAACTTTGGGAATCCACCTAAGGTCTTGAAAGGGTTGATCCTTGAGGTCTATCTTAAAAGTCTCACCAACTCTAGGAGATTTGACTTGATAAACTTTTAATTTGGACTTATCACCATTATATTTAGATTTTACTAATGTAATCTTAGGTTGGTGATTAGTCTTGTGAGGTTGGTGACTTTTCTTCTTAGGGGATTTATTCTCTTTTCTTTTCTTCTTATTTTCTCCCTTTATTTGACTTTTGAATTTTAGATTTAACTTTGCAACTTTCTTCAAAAGTTCTTTCATTTGTTGGGTTAGGGGAGGTAGGTTGAGAAGCTTTTTCTTGATAGATTCTTTTATATTAGTTTTAACTTGTTTAAGCTTTTTAGAATCTATCTTAGGAGACTCCTTTTTAATGGGTTTAACTTGTTTAATCTTCTTGGAGTCTTCCTTGATTTTTAGTGTCTTATCCATCATAGAGTTTGATTTTACTTTCTTTGGTTCATAGATGGTTTTAGACACATGTCTTCTTCTTAATTTGCACTCAAACCTAAAGTGTCCTTCAATGCCACAATAATTACATTTAGTCATGGGCAAGGAGGAATGAGTGCTAGAGAATGAGGACTCACCTTTCACAAATGTGTTGGTGACTATGGGGTCATGAGAAATATTCCTATCAAATCCAAGACCCGTCCTATTTCTTTGAGATTTACCCAATTTAAATAACTTTTCAAATTTCTCTTCACCATGGGTAAATTTGCACTCATACTTTTGTTTGTACCTTTCAAGTTGAGTGACTTGTTCTTTAAGGGTTGAATTTTCATTTTTAACTTTTGTTTGTTCATTTTCAATTCCCTTAAAGTTGTTTAGTTCTTCATGGGCAAGTTTTAATTCAAATTTAAGTTCATTAATAACATTGGATCCAAGTTCTTGAGTTTTTATCTTATTAGATAAATTTTCCTTAGTGATAGTTAACTTAGATTCAAGATTGTTAATATCTTTATCTTGCCTTTGTAATTGATCTCTTAGTTTAGAATTTTCCTTATTAAGATTATCATAACTTATCTTAATTTCATTTAATTCATCTTGAACATTAGATAAATTATGCAAAGAGATCATAAACTTAGAGTTTACACAATTTATTAATTCTTCTTTCTCTCTAAGTTCAATTTTTGAAGAAACTAATTCTTTGTTTAGACTTTTAGATTTTTCTTCTAATCTTTTATTCTTCTTAACAAGCTGTAGGGAAAATGTACATAAATCATTATAGGCTTGTTGAATGTCATCTTGATTTTCATCATTTTCTTCTTCATTTGATTCAAATTTAGATTCATTAAATTCATGGTTTGAATCTCCAAATGTTGGAAGAAGGAATGGTCTAGAAGAATCTACACAAGAATCTACAAAGTCTAATATAGTGGAATCCATTCTAATGATTTTCAAAGAGAACACAATTAGGGTTCTAACTCTAGGCTTTTACACCTAATCAAGAGTTCCAAACACTTGATCCTAATATTAGAGCACGAGGCTCTGATACCAATTGAAAGTTCAGGATCCGAACCCTAGAGGGGGGGTGAATAGGGTGAGCTACAACTTAATAACCAATTATGCCAATTTTAAACTTCTTTAAAACAATTAGTCACTTGTGATGATTAACAAATAAAATGCGGAAGCTAAACAACAACAATCACCACAAAAGCAATCACCACAATACAAGATTTATAGTGGTTCGGCCAACGTGCCTACATCCACTACCGGCTTGTGAATCTACACCCCACCGGATTTCCACTATTTATGCTTTTCAAATGGCTAAGCAATAACCACTACAATATGCTTTCCAAGGATAAGCAATAACCTTATAATGTTGTTTTTCAAGGCTTAACAACAACCTATACAAGATGCTTTTCTAGGCTAAGCAATAACCTTCACACACTATGCTTTTCTAGGCTAAGCAATAACCTTACAATGTGCTTTTATAGGCTAAGCAATAACCTTACAATGTGCTTTTATAGGCTAAGCAATAACCTTTACACAATGCTTTTCTTAGGCTAAGCAATAACCTTTACAATAAAAGATTTTCTCTCAAGAAGGTGTCTTCACAAAACACTCTAAGAGATACAATTTAAGCTCAATATAATTGCCTCTAAATTAGGCGGATAAGAAGGTGTAAAGCAGACTCACACAAACACTATGAATGCAAAAATGTATGCTTATGAAGTGAGTGTGTGGAAACTTCAATCAAGTTTTAAAATAAAGCTTAATCAATTTATGCTTGAAGCAATTAAAAGTTTAATACACATAAAAAGATTTGATTGAAGTAATATGCAAATCACATGTACCAAATACAAACTTGTAGAAGATATGAAATCAAAAGCTCACAAGTTGTATGAAATTAATTATGTCTAAACATGTGATGCATATTCAATGTTGTTTTCAAAAACAAACTAATTTAACTAAAGTTCAAATGAATGAAAACAACAAGGATGATTCAAACAAGTTAATGAAACATGTTTATAAAACAAATCAAAGGTTTTGACAAAACATGTTTTACAAAGTATTAAAACAAACTTGTTTAGAAATCAAGGTGAAGAATCCAATGACTTAAATCAAAGATTAAAGGAGTAGAGGATTCAACACATCATAGTTTATATGCTAAAATCATTTACCAAAGATTAAACAAAGCATAAAACAATGATTATAAAAAGGCAAAGCTTACTTGGTGGTTTAACTTCATTAATCCAAGCTTTAGCTTTCCTTAATGACCCTTAGCCTTCCTTAGCTTGATCCCCTTTCTTTTCCCTTAAAATACCTCAAGAAGGGCTTCAAAGATCATCGCTTGGGGCTAAGGAATGAGCTTCTTTTTATAGAAAAAAAATGCTCAACGGCTACCTGTCGGTCAGCCGACATCCAGGGGTCGGTTAACCGACACCCCAACGGTCACAAGCCAACGGTCATATTTTCACAAAATTTTCTGACCATAAAGCATGTTTCGGTTAGCCGACATGTTCGGTTAACCGAGACTTGACCGACACCCTAACCGACAGTGTAAACTAGGTCAGAAAACACCTCTCTGGTTTTCTAACCGAGAGAGCTTCGGTCAGTTTCAGAAGCAAGGTCGGTTAACCGATCCCTGACCGACATGCTGACCGACAGAGAAGATTTGAAATTTTAGCTCTCTGGAATTCGGACCGACAGATCCATCGGTTGACCTCGGCTCACCTGTCGGTTAGCCGACACCTAGCTTGTCGGTTGACCGACAGCCTAAGACAAAAATCCCAATTTTTGCATATTTCAAAGTATTTTCAAGAGGGGATTTTTGGGCCATTAAACCAAGCATGGAAACATGATTTAAACCAATCCGAGTGCTTTAAAATCATGAATCATAAAAAGCCAAATATGATTTGAAACTTTAAAATCAATGGCTAGCTTGATTTATCAAAATTCTTTTTCAAATTTAAATGCATCCATGCTTAAAACCAAAACATGCATAAATCATAAGGTTTACAAGATTTAGAACAATGCATGTATAAATCAAGATTTCAAGTTTTTCTAAAACAATGCATGTGTGTGAATTCAAAAGATGAATAAAATGAATAGTGTATCCATCAAATTGCAAGATACAAAATCCTTAACAGTATGTGGCGAGCTAGGGGACCGGAATTTGGTTTTGTGAAATGTCAATTTCAAGATTTTGGCTCAATTTGGTTCATGAGGTTGGATGGTTTGGTTTTTGGAAACTCTCAGACTTTCTTTTTTCTTTTTTCTTGAATGGTCCCATCAACTTTAAAGAGGCATGGGACTTTTTTTTCTCTCTTCTTTTTTTGCTCTTGGTAAGAGGAATATTTTGACTAAAAGCCAATTTTAGTACCTAGGTGGTCAAACCTGGCTCATATGGGCTAACCCATGGGACCTTAGGCTTTGGAGATGGCCTAGATCTCATATGGTGTCATATTTGTAAAGAATATCTAAAAATATCTCTTTTGTGTAGAGAATATCTAAAAATATCTTTACTTGGAGAGAATTTCTCAAGTTTTCTTTTTGTGGAAAGATTCTCTCAAAATATCTCTCTTTTTGGGAAAGTAGCTAAATTTTAGCACTTACCTCCTTTCTTTCTCCTTGTTTCCTCTTTTGGCTTGCTCTCTTCTATAAAAGCAAAGAGGGTTGGTGCTTTTACTCCATTACCTTCTTTTTGCAAGAAATTTTCAAGAGTGCTCCCTAAGACAAGAAGTGCTTTCTCTTCTTCAAGGATCTCCAAGCTTTTCTTCTTCTTCTCCATCAATGGCTTCAAGTAAGTTTTCTTCCTCATCAAGAATCTCCATTGTAGAAGTAGCTTCTTCACCATTTTTTTTCTTCTTTTTTCTTTTCTTTTCTTTTCATGCACGTTTTTCTTCTTTTTTTTCGTGCTTCTCTTTTTTTCTTTCCTTTTTCTTTTTCTTTTTTTTTCCTTCTTTTCACGGTTTTCTTTTTTTTTTTTTTTCGTGAACTCTTTTTTTCTTTCTTTCTGTTTGTTTTTTCATGCTGATCCTTTTTTTTTTTCAGCGTTTTCCTCTTCTTTTCTTTTTTTTTTTTGCTGTTTTTTTTTTTTTTCCTGGCTGTACGGACAGGTCCGTACGGACCTGACCGTACTGCCACGTGGCAGTGGGCCACAGCCTGTGGGCCAAAATTTTTTTTTTCTCTCTTTTTCCTTTTCCTTGTTTGCTCACTATGATAATGAGGCTATGCAATTTCAATATGTATGCATTTTTTTTTGTTTGATGCATCAAGATAGAAGGCTAGAGTCTCTAGGTCAAGCCAACATGATTTTTGACTTGGATAAAGTTTGATTGGTTTTGACCAAATTGGGTTGGAATTGGTCAAACTTTGGTCAAGGTTTTCCTAGCATCTAATGCATGATGATATTCTTTGATGCATGAGTTTTGGTAAATAGATTTGGAAGTATGATGATGCATACCTGAAAATCTTTTGCAAGTATCGGGATTTTGAGCTCGCAGCGATGTTGAGCTCTTTCTCGGTCTTGCTGGATTTTGAGGAAGTTTGCAACTTTTGGATTCTGAAGCTCGCAGCAATGTTGAGCTCTTTTCCAGATTTTGCGGAAGTTTGATGAGATTGGCTTGTTCTCGCAGCGATGTTGAGTTCAAGCCTTCTTTGAGAATTCTCCACTGACTATGAGCTCGTAGCGATGTTGAACTCATCTTCTGGCTTCCTGTCTTTTTCGGAGTATGTTCCTTTTCGTTGGAATTGCCCCGGAACCATGTCAAGATTTTGCTAGAATTTTTGTAGCAGAATTCTGTCATTTTGATGTTGATTGATCTTTTCTCTTCCATCTTTTGCAAGTAGTTCTTCTAGAACGAACAAAGGTAAAGGTCCTGTTACTGACGCACCTCGTCGGTCTGCTAGATCTTCCAATGCTGCCGTTCAGCAGGCTTGGGAGAAGGTCCAGTTTGTAGAGAAAAACTTGGAAGAATGCGATTCCCTTAATCGTGATGAGATGAGACAGCGATTGATCACTCTCAAGGATGAGGAGTTCTATAAGATCATGGCAAGCAGCCGTCCCTGGGATACGGACGATCAGAGCGTTGTGCTCAAGCCTACCTTCTTCTTCGGTGATGCAGTCCCCGACGACTTGACATACCAAAGGAGATGTTTTCAGTTCTCTTACACAGCAGATGGTGAGGAGAGAACTATTTCTACCCGGTCGTCTTTTGATCGGACCATCTCAATCCTGAGCCTTTCTCCCACGTGCCCTAAGAGGGAAGATCCTCCGAGCTGGGTAAAGAGGACCAGTGTGATCAAGACCGGAGTTTTTGTTGGTGGACCTTCCGGTTTTGCAGAGAAGCCACTTGTCCGTATGGACGTATTGATGCCAGCCAGTGGCTACCAAGGTTCTGATCATCCATCAGTCGATTTGAGACCGGTGGGCCTTGGCGTTTTTCGGGGTGACGGCAGCAATTGGGTGAAGCCTTTTCGACTTCGTGGCCGTTTCAGTGCTGACTCGAGCTGGGAGTCATGGACTGATCACACCCTGAGGATTGGTGAGGCCGTTCTTCGGGAGGCCAAGATTTTTGATGCGGTTCGCGCTTTTCTGCAAACCGTCGTTTTCTCCGATGAGGCTTTCATGGCCATGCTGGAGTCATTCCTTCCACAAACCAACACCTTCATTGTGACGAATGGTGAGATTGGTTTTTCTTTGAAGGAGCTGAGCACCATCACCGGGTTGCCTATCCTCGGCAAACTCTATGAGGAGTTTATGCCTATTAACAGCATCCTTGAGGAGCAATCTGAGTTCATGCTTGTATACTTTCAGCTCGTCGCCTTCTATGACTTTTTGAAGGAGAAGGAGGGCGCGAAAGTTAGATGCAGCAGTTGGAGAATTTGTAGCTCCAACTTTTTTGACAGCGTGGATTCTTCTGATGGCATGGCCCAGGATGTTAGGGCTAAAGCATCAAGTTTGAAGAAGATCGCTGCTATGCGAGAAGATTTGAAGAAGTTCTTCGCAACCACGGATGTCATTTGTCCTGACATTGCGTTGCGGAGAGATCTCGCTGTTTACCTCACTTATTGGCTGGGTGAGGCTATTTTTGCTGGAGGAGATGGGACGCACATCAGGCTGCACTGTATTTTTCCGGCTTGTCAGATGGCGTTTGGAGAGCGGCTGGCTTTGGTACCTGCTCTTTACTCCTATTTGTGTACTGAACTGCAGGCTGCTGCTTTCCTGGTTCGGCTTGGGCTTCCCATGAACAGGGTGTTTTCTGCCCACATCTTTTATTCGTGGTATGTATACCACTGTCCTAGCTTCCATCGTTTGGGAGTTGCATAAGACGAAGATCCCTTTATGATTCGTTTGGCTAGAGGGACAGCCGTTCACGAATCACTTTTATCTGCCCGTTTACGGATCCGACGATTTAGGGACATCGAGATTGGGCAGTCTTCAGTGAAGCTTTCTCCGGGCTTGCGGAAGAAGGGTTTTGACTTTGGTGTCTCCCGTGATTCGACCAGGGCAGGGTCGGGAAGACACTATGCTTTGACAGACGCGGAGAAGAGATGGCTCTTCAACATACGGGTTGGTACGATGGTGTACCGCAGACATCTTTTCGTCGATATCCAACCGTATGTCCCTTCGCGTTTTGCATTGCAGCTTGGCTTCTCTCAAGGCGTTGTTGGAGCGCCTTCGAGTATGGTGAAGCGTTTTGGAGGTTTGCAGGATGGGAGAAATGCATGGGCTTTTTACAGTGCAGAGGACACTACCGCCATGATTTCCTATCCTGAGCTTCCCACCTTCCGGACTGCTGGCTTCACGAAGTGGTTCGTGGAGAGCTTCTCAGTGCACCGGGGGCTTTCCAAGAAAGAGCTCCATATTAACCAATCTCCTGGGAAGAGTCTTGGCAAATCGGATGGTGTCCGTCGGGAGGAAGTTTTGGCCTTCCTTTCTGGAGAGAAGCACAAGATAGGCTTTCTCAACGGGCAGGACATCATCAGATCAGGAGCTGCACAGGGGATTCCTGGTGAGGTCCTGAGACAGCTGGAGGAGGAGGAGGCCGAGATCGATGCTATGATATAGGCAGAGCATACGAAGGCTTCCATGGAGTCTACTGAGAAAAGTAGACCATCCAGTGAGGACTTTTGTGAGAGGCCTGATGTTGATAGTGGGCCAGGATCGTCGAGCAGATTGACCCGCTGAGGTAAGAGGAGGAGAGGACAACGCCGTAACATGAGACGGCACAATAGCCCTTCTGATCTTGAAGTTCCTCTCACCATTGCTGAGGAGGTGTCTGAGGATGCTGACGAGCCTCCAGAGAAGAGAAACAAAGAAGAGGAGATAGCTGGTATGATCCCCTTTCTTTCCTTTTGTTTCTTCCTTCCCTTTTTTTTGTGAAAGATTTTGTTTTGATCCGCTGCTTCTTTGTTTAGCAGAGGATGATGACCTGGTGATGCCTGAGGTTCTGGCCGATGAGGCAATGACGGATCCAGTCGTGGCATCTGAGGAAGAGCCCAGGGACTCTGGAGTGGTTCCAGAACCTTCACCTCGTATAATTGCTTTGGCTTCTGCTCTTTTTTTTTTCTTCTTTTGCTGTCATTTTCTAACATGTAGCTGACTTGCCAGAGGATTCCGACGAATTCGAGCTATCTATGGACGTAACTTTTGACGATGCTTCGGATGAGCTCAAAGAGGCAGAGAGTACTCCGCCGGTCATCGAAGCAGGTATAATTGCAATAATAATCTTGATATATTTTTGACAAGATTATATTCATACCCTTTTGTCTTTTTTTTTTTTGACAGATTGTGAAGCAGCAGGAGAGATTCCTCCGTCTTCCTCAGAGCCAGAACAGGGGATACCTGCTGCTGATGCAGAAGTAGGGGCTTCTTCACTTTCAATGAGTCAGCTTGTTCCGTTGGAAAGAGTTTATTGATTACTCTTCCAATGGAGCAAGACGTGGGCAGTCGGGCACCAGAGCATGGCAAATCCTCATCTGCACCGCACCTTCAGTATGCAAGGAAGGTGTTGAAGACTGTCTTGAGCTCATGGGTTGAGACTCTTTCTTCAGGTCATTTGGAAGCTGGTTTTGGCATGATCAAGCTTGTGCAGGACATCCTCGCTGATAGCAAAGAAGTTGGTCTGGACATCGCAAGCGCCAAAGACTTTGTTGAGGAAATCATCACCTTGGGGAACAAATGGACTGAGACCAAGAGTTTCCCAGATGGTGACTTCTTTGATGAGATGTTCATAAAACCTTCCAGCAAAGTCAAAGCTGAGCTGACTGAGGTCAGGAAGACTCGGAGCCAGATCGTTCAAGAGAAGAACGTTACCGAGTTATCCATCATGGGGCTGAACCAAGACTTGGACCGCCTTGATAAGGAGGTTGTCGAGGCTAGGCAACGTCTTGATCTTTTAGAGGAAGATGCTGCTGCCAAATGGACCGCCATTGTAGAGGCTCGTGACAAGGAGGGGACTCTCATTCGCCAGGTTGAGGAAGCCGAAGGTAATGTCCGGAGGAAGACTCAGGAGCATGAGCAGTGGCAGGTCCTCTGGGAAGAATTTCCTCGTGCTGCAGATGGGTCACGGCATTTGGCCGCGTTTTATGGGGACATTTTGAAGAAGCGTGGCCTAAAAACTTTAGAAGTTAAGGCCAAGGGTCTGCTTGAGGAGTTGAACCTTTGGTTGAAGACCATGTCGGATTGAGCTCCTGAGTTGTAACAAACTCTTTTCTTCTTCTTTTTTTTTTTGGTACCTCCATGTATAACCAGTTTTGGTACAATATTTTTTGTATCCCCTTCCTTTCACTTAAATTATTTTTTGATGAAAACAATTTTGAGCAAAAGATTGATGGGAATGTTTGTTTAAGAATTTGATCAAAAGGTTGTTATTTTGTGGAAATCTTTTGTCAAAGAGTTGTTTTGGGCATGAAAGCCAATTTTTGTGGCGAAAAGCCTGATTTTTGATGGTTTGAAAACCAAAATTTTGAATGGCATGAAAGCCTAATTTTGTCTGTGGCATGGGAGCCAAATTTGTTTGTGGCATGAGAGCCAAATTTGTTTGTGGCATGAGAGCCAAAGTTTTTTTTTTGGATGGCGTGAAAGCCGAATTTTGGAATGGCATAGAAGCCGAATTTCATTTTGTTTGTTTTGGCATTTATAGCCGGATTTGGCGTTTATAGCCGGAAAATTTTGTTTTTGGCATTTATAGCCGAATTTTGAGATAGCATGAGAGCCAAAAATTTTGTTTTGGCATTTATAGCCGAATTTTGGCATTTATAGCCGGATTTTGACGTTTATAGCCGAGTTTTTTTAAAACCAAGTTTTGTTTTATTGGCATGAAAGCCGATTTTGGCGTTTATAGGTGAAAAATTTTGTTTTTGGCATTTATAGCCGAATTTTGGCATTTATAGCCGGATTTTGGCGTTTATAGCCGGATTTTGGTTTTCAAAATGCAGGTATCGACTAAATGTCGCCTCCCCGCTGAATGGTCATGCAAGTATCGATGGAATGTCGCTTCCTTGCTCATTCGGTTTTGCGAGTATTGATAGAATGTCACTTCCTCGCGGGCTGGGTTTTGCGAGTATTGATGGAATGTCGCTTCCTCGCGAATTAAGGTGCAAATATCGACTAAGCGTCGCTTCCCTGCTTTTCCCAAAACTTTTGGTTTTGCGGGTACTGACTTGATGTCGTTTCTCCGCGATTTTTGAAATTTGAGGTTTTCTCGAACCATTTGAAATTTGGGTTGTGGATAGCAATTGGTATGTTGCATCTTCACGATTTTTTGAAATTTGGGTTGTGGATATCAACTGGTTTGTTGCTTCTCCACGATTTTTGAAATTTGAGTTGTGGATATTAACTGGTTTGTTGCTTCTCCACGATTTTTGAAATTTGCAAGTATCGAATGGGGTTCGCTTCCTTGCGATTTTTGGGTTTTTGAAGTATCGAATGGGGTTCGCATCCTTCCGGTTTTTCGGTTTTACGAGTATCGACTAAATGTCGCTTCCCCGCGGTTTCTAAAAACCAAAATCTTTGTTTAGAGACACGATGGTCATAAATTTTGGCTTAAAACCATTTCGGTTGTAAAAGCCAAGGTAGACTAGGGTGAGAATTCCTGAGTCCTGGTTTTTGTTTCAAACCATGAATTTTGGGTTCAAGGATCGAAAATTTTGGTCGAGTCTGGGAAGAAGCTCCTAAACTTGGATTGATTTTTCTTTTGAACAATGAAACGATGAAAGTAAGCATTGTTTTAAAAGTTTTTTTTGGAAACTTCAACATAAAGATGAAAATTTCAAAAGGGGTGGGTTTGACGAGCAAGTACCTTGGAAATACGCTTTAGCCGTGAAGATATTGCTCTGACCCGTTTGAGGAAGTCTTCAAGGGTAGTACCGCTTCAAGAACTTGCCGTTGATGGGTAGCATACATCTGTCTCCTTCCATGTTTAGAAGAGCGTATGCACCGTTGGAGAAGACTTTGTCGATGACGAAGGGTCCCTCCCATTTTGGTTCGAATTTGCCTTTGGATTTGTGGGCAAAGACTATGGGTCTTTTTACTGTAAGAACCAAGTCACCCTTTTTGTAGGCGCGTTGCCTGACCTTCTTGTCGAAAGATCCTGCCATGCGTGCTTGGTACAACTCAATGCTTTGTAGAGCTTCAAGTCGTCTTTCATCGAGATTATCCAGCTCTTGGAGTCTCAATTTGACATTGCTTTCTTGCGTCATGTCATTTTGCAAAGATACCCTTAAGGAAGGAATTTGTACTTCCAAAGGGACAACAGCTTTGCACCCATAGACCAAAGAGAATGGTGTGCTATGGGTTGGTCCTCGAACGGTGGTTCGATAGGCCCACAAAGCTTCTAGTAGTTTGTCGCCCCAGTCTCTTCTGTGACTAGAGACCATTTTCTTGAGAATTTTGCAGAGTGTCTTGTTGAAGGCTTCTGCTAGTCCATTTGCTGCTGGATTATATGGAGTCGAAGGACAACTTTGGATTTTGTACTTGTCACAGAACCTATAGAATCTGTGATCCCGGAATTGTGGTCCGTTATCATGGACGAATCTTTTAGGTATGCCGAAGCGACAAATAATGTTGGTGCGCAAGAACTGAAGGACTGATGAAGTCTTCATTTTGCTGTGCGCAAATGCTTCTGACCACTTGGAGAAATAATCCGTAGCGGTGAAGATGAAGCGATGACCTTTGTTTGATGGGGGAGAAATAGGACCTATGATGTCCATACCCCAGGCTTCGAAAGGCCATGAGATTGCTGTTGGATGTAGCCATTCTGGAGGCATGTGGACATAATCTCCGTGAATCTGGCATTTTTGGCAGCGTTTGGCAAATTGCATTGCATCAGCTACCATGGTAGGCCAATAGTAACCTAGCCTTTTTATCTGATTGTAAAGCTTAGGGCCAGCCTGATGGGCTCCACAAAGACCAGCATGTACTTCTTCGAGAGTTTCCTCAACCTCTTCTTGTGATAAGCAGGGTAGGAGTACTCCGTTGAAGGATTTTCTGTAAAGTGCTTTTAAAGGTATATCCAAATGAAAGTTTAGGGCTCGTCTTTGGATGCTTACCCGCCCTTTTGGATCTCCAGGTAGTATTCTGAACATGATATAATCAATGAACGGATCTCTCCAGTCGCCAATCGGAGGTTTGAGGATCGACATCCGACTTCCAACTACTTGGTGGCATTCAACAACTGCTTGGTGTGTGTTGAGAGGATGGAGAATCCTTCTTTGACACACTGTGACTTGCATGTTTTCCCCTTCTTGGATTGCCATGGATGCAACAAGTCCAGCCAGGGCATCTCATAATTCTAATTCATCTGGTTGACGACCAGTTGAGAGTCTCCAAAAGCTTCCAGCGTGGTGATGCCAGATTCGAGGGCGAGTTCCAATCCTACAATCAGGGCTTGGTACTCAGCTGCATTGTTTGAACACGGTTCCAGTAGTGAGAAGGCGTGTGGAATCATGTATTTGTCGGGACTGACAAAGAGGATGCCCATTCCCGATATTTGCTTTCCCTTTTCATTTGTCCTGGTTGCACCATCAAAGTACATGTCCCAGGAGGCGTCTGATAAGGAAGTTTCCACATTGTAGACAAATTCGTCTGGGAGATCATCCCTGAGTGGAGAATCTTTAGGCAATGGATGCTCTGCGAGGAAGTCTGCTAGAGCTTGGCATTTGACTGCTTTTTGTGGTACATACCTAAAATCAAATTGTGATAGAAAAATGGACCATTTTCCCAGTCGGGCATTGAGAGAACCTGCTTTTGTGACAAGGACCTTTAGGAGGTTGATCCTCGAAATCAGGTAGACTGTGTTCGACAGCAGATAGTGACGCAGCTTTTGTACGGCGAACATTACTGCAAGGCATTCTTTTTTGACTGGGGAGTAGCGATGCTCTGCACCTACCATCATGCGGCTAAGGTAATATAGAGCAGCTTCTTTCCTGTCGTCGTTTTCTTGTGCGAGCAGAGCACCCAAAGAGTGGTCGAGAGCTCTTGTGTACAAGATAAATGGTTTTCCAGTTGTGGGGGCAACCAGCACTGGAGGTTTGATGAGATATGCTTTGATGTCTTGAAATGCATTTTCACATTCAGCATCCCAGACAAAGTCCACGCCTTTCTTCATTAAGCGAGAGAATGGACGGCATTTCTTTGATAGATTGGAGATGAACCGTCGGATGTAGGCCAGCCTTCCTTGAAGCCCTTTTAATTCTCTTAGGGTTCTGGGAGATGGCATTTCCAGGATAGCCTTGACTTTGGTGGGGTCAAGTTCGATTCCAGCTTTCCGTACTATGAATCCGAGAAACTTACCCGATGAGACCCCGAAGAAGCACTTTAGTGGATTCATCCGCAATTTGTGTTTGCGAAGTCGGAGGAAGACTTCTCGAAGATCTTCGAGATGGTCTTCTTTTCTTTTGCTTTTGATGGTGAGGTCGTCAACATAGCATTCGACCGTCTTGTACTGCATATCTTGGAATATTTTCATCATAGCCCTCTGATATGTCGCACCTGCATTTTTCAGACCAAATGGCATAACAGTGTAGCAATACACGCTGAATGGTGTCCGAAATGATGTATGCCTTTCATCTTCAAGATGCATCTTTATCTGGTTGTAGCCAGAGAATCCATCCATGAACGTCATTCGCTCGAACCCATAGGTGTTGTCAATCATCACCTCTGGTATGGGGAGCGGGAATTCATCTTTAGGACATGCACTATTCAGGTCTCTGTAGTCGATACAGACCCTTATTTGCCCATTTTTCTTTGTCGCAGGGACGATGTTGGCCAACCATTCAGGATGCTGTTCCTCGCGGATGAAGCCAACGTTTTTGAGTTTCTGAACTTCTTGTTCAATTTTGTCCATCACGTCGAGACGGAATCTTCTTTGGCTTTGTTTAATAGGCTTGATTTCTTTTTGCAAGTTGAGCTTGTGGACTGCTACTTTGGGATCCAAGCCAGGCATTTCGGCATAAGACCATGCAAAGCAATCAACGAACTCACGAAGAAAAGAGATATACTCGGGTAACTCATCATCCTTTATATTCTTGATTATGAATACAGGACGTGGGTTATCAGGTGTTCCCAAGTCTATCTTTTGAACAGGGTCTTCTGTTGGAAGGTTTGAAGGTGGTTCCTCCACAATGTTTTCGGAGGCTTCCAACTCAACAAGACCTTCTGGAGTGCCAAAGGCATTTTCAGACTGGGGCTCTGTTTCTGTCCATGAATCTTCTTGATCAGTATCATTCTCAAGGCTATCCTTCTCAAGGCTTGCAATGAGATGGTCCCAATCATTTGCTGGAATTGGGTTGAAGTAAGGTACTTCTTTTGGAGACGACGGTTCTTCTGAGTCAGAAAACCGCTCGTCTGTATCATTGGGAAATTCCTCTTTATTATTAGAGAAATTATACCAATTGGAGGAGCTTTCTGGATTTTTGACGAGTAACTCCTCAAAGAGATATCCAGGGATATCGATGTCTTCATGAGATGTTGAGGCTTGGTTGGTAAAGCGACTTTGTAGCCATGGTGTCAACTGTCTCATAGGAGCGGTAGGATCATACCCCAACCCATATGAAGACTTGCCTTTTTTAAGGTGGATTTTCCAGTCTTCTGGTTGACTTTTGGTCAGGGTGGGTTCCAATGGTGTAAGAATACCACGGCCACCTCCCAAACCAGTCGGATTTTGAGCGTCGTAGCCCATTTTCTTCATGATAGCTTGTGCCATTGGACTATACAGGGATAGCTGAGGCATACCTTCGTTTTGGAAGGGTTCAAGCAGAGAGTTCAGTGGAGATGCTCCTGATCTGTGGAAGTAAATCACTTTTTCTTCTGGCGAAGTTGCCGGAATAATAAAGGAAGCAGACATAGGATCTTCTATGTTTGCAAGTGTCTCCAATGGAGTGAGAGCGAGCTGATCTTCCTGAGTATCAGCTTGGCTTGATGCTGTGTCATCTTCTGGCTCTGGCTCTGACTCTGAGTCTGTGTCATGCATAATAGACACAAAGGAGACAGTGAACTTGCCCCCAGTCTTTTGTTTTGTCTTCTTTACTTTGGTAGTGATTACCAAAGGCTTTGGAGATTTGAAGGAGACGACGAAGGGAGCTTGACTGCTTACTTCGAGTTTGGTGGAGGGTTTGTTTACCTCCAATGATTGATGAGGAGCCTTGCCTTTATCTTTCTGGAGACTGTCGACAAAGCGAATTGTTTTTTCCTCCTGTTCTTCTTTTCCATCTTTATACATTTGAGCATCTGCAAAATGGACATCTCTGCCTTTGAAGGGTTTTTTGTCTGCAAATACTCGATGTATCAGGCCATCGTCGCCAACGAACTTGATGCACTAATGTAGAGTTGAAGGGACGACACCATTCTCGTGTATCCAGGGGCGTCCAAGGAGTATATTGTAGCATGAAGGGGTCCTTATTGCATACACAGTGACGTCAGAAGTAAGATCACCGATTTGCAATTTGAACCTGATTATGCCGATAGGCCTTTGAACGCTACCGTCATATCCGAAGATGGATACGGACGTGTGACTCAGCTTGCTAGGTGGGATGCCCAGCTCTTCGAGTGCCGAAGTAGAGATGAGGTTGAGTGCAGAACCTGGATCGATCTGAACTCTGTGTACTGGCATTTCTTTGACGTACCCCGTAAAGTACAAGGGACGGTTGTGCTTTATTTCGCCTAGGAGGAGGTCATCCTTGTCGAAGGCAATTGTTGCACTTGCTGCTTTTTGTACCGAGAGGCATTCATTGCTTGATCCCTCAGTTTTCTTCTTTTCTCCCTTTGAGGGATTATTTGATTTTTTGACCCTATAGTCCATTTCAATTTGTAGGACTTGTGGGGCATGTTTGTCGACATCCGCATTCAGCCTTTGTAATTCTGAAATGAGACTATCACTAGTTTGTGGAGACATTCGTAATAAGTCAAGGATGTGCAGACGTGCAGGTATGTGTTTGAAGTGCTCAATCAAGTCATACTTGAAAGCCTCCTTCGGGCCTGCATTTTCATTATTATTGCCACTTGGGGCGCTTACATCTTACTATCCCGAAGGATTTACATAAGAAGAAGAGGGTTGATTGTAATTTTTATGGTAATCCCGGCCAGAACGGGTACCTCTACCAACTTCAAGAGCCACTAGAGAAGGGTCTTCTTTTGGAAGATCGTTCTCAGGATCAAGAGGTTGATCCTTTGCTGAAGACGTCTCTATAACAGCATTGGCGTCTTCAGTGATTGTGTTGCACGGAGTAATTTCCGGGAACAAGTCCTGAACAGCAGCCGGCAACTTTTCTTTATTAGCCCAGACATCGCCCGTGAGATAGGGTATCTGGGACCAATTGACTGAGTTTTCATTGAAGAGGATTTCATTGGCAGAAGTTTCTTCAAGATGATCAATCGGGAGAGGCTTGAGTTCTGATGTCACAGCTTCAGGAGACGAGGGTTGAGAGGATGTTATCTCAGTGGAAGTCACCTGAGAGGATGTAGCTCCGGAAGATACGCTACCGGTTGGGGAGAACGTGTCTTCAGAAGCTTCAGAGGCACTGTCGTCCTGAGCTATTGCGTTGCAGGTTATCCTGACAGGAGATGCCCCCAGTGTAGACTGTTGGGAATCAGACTCATCCTCAGATGTAAGAGGATCATCGATCCAACTATTTTCTCCATTTTCAGGAGTTAAGGGAGAAAGTTCCCGCTGATTTTCAGGAACTTCCGGCTCTGGATCATGACGAAGATTGCTGCGATCCTGCTCCTGCTTTATGGCAAGATGTTGCAAGAATCTTGCATATTCTTTAAGATCAGGCATGGGAGCCAAATCTTCTTTGTCATTTGCTCCTTGTGGTTCGCCCATGTTGGGTTCCACTGAAGCATTTGCTGGTGCTGGATCGACAGCGTTTTCTTGAACAGGGCCCTGGTCTTCTTCATCATCAGACCAAGATCCTTGTGGCTGTAATGGGTATACTAGATTACTGGCATAAGATGAGAGTCGGGAATCCATTCCTCGTCGGAGAGGTATTCTCCTGTTTCAAGGGATTCTTCCCACTCAACGATATCACTGGCAGTGTCACTGGACTCGTATCCATTCATGGAGAATCCAACTACCGAGTTGCAAGAGTATGATGCCCCCTGCACATTTTCAATTTTGTATAGAGGTGGCATGAAATCATCTAGAGTGAATTTTCTTACCGCCTTGGAGGTTTTGGGAAGAGATTCTTCCGTCGTCCCGAGTGAAGCAGTGGAAGAAGTTTCTGCTTTTTCAAGGACTTCTTGTTTTGGTTGAGACTTCTGCTGCTGTTTGAGCTTGCGGAGTTGTCTCTTGGCTTGCCTTCGCTTCTGAGCGATCGGCTTTGTTTTGACGATCTCCCAGTTTTCATCATCTAGGAGATCGGGATGCACCCATATAGGTTGTCCATCTGATGTTAGATAGGGAACCAATTCTTGGGACGCTTGAGCCATTTTTATCACCTTGAATGAAGTAGTGATCTTCTCCTTCGGTGACTTTGAAGTTTGCCGACATGATACCATGTTGACAGAGGCGGGGCCATAGTTTTTATCAAAGGTTATGACTCCGTTTTTCCACATCTCATTGATCTTCTCTCTCACAACGAAGCATTGATTGAGAGGATGTGAGATCATCTGATGGTATGGACAGTATCGGGGATCATTGGTTTTGCCAACATCTCCCGGTCTTTTGGGCTCTGGCAAAATGAGTTTGCCATTTACTAGGAGAGCCTCAAAGATTTCTTCAACATCTTCATCGAACGGATATTTCTTTTCTACACGTTCTTTGAAGGCATCAGAGAGTTCAGGCCTTTTACCTGCAGTTTTGTTTTCAGGTTTCTATGGTTGCTGAGGAGCTGACTTAGTCTGCACATTGAGAACCTCCTTTTTCTTTGGTTTTGAGGTTGTAACAGCAATCGGCTCTTTCTTTGATGATTTATGACTGTTGAGGTCTTTGATCACCATTTCAGCTTCCATGGAGGCTTCGAGGAGTTCCCCCAGGTTCTTTGATTTATTGCCGATAATCATGGAGCGGATTTTTGCTCTCATATTGTTACGGCAGATGTCGACCAGCGATGCTTGTGGCAGTACATCTGAGCATTTGTACGCCATTGCCTTCCATTTGTAAATGAAGTCGTATGTTGACTCATTCTCTCCCTGTTTTAGGCTGCAGAGTTGAGCCATAGTAACAGGATGATCCTCACCTTGCAAGTGGGTCAGGAAGCGTGTCTCTAGCATAGCCCAGTTCTGAATGGAGTTCTCTGGCAGAGTGGAGTACCAATCAAAGGCTGTACCTTTTAGGGTACTTGCAAAGAGGCGAATCTTGAGGGCATCTTGATCCGCAATAGCTCCCATCAGGATCTTGAAATGGATGACATGCTGTATGGCTGAACCTTTCCCAGTATATGTCTAGAGAGTAGGTTGTTTGAATTTTGCCGGGAACGGAACCGAGTCCATCCATAGAGGGTAGGGTGGTTTGATCCCATGTTCTTTCAATGTATCCTCTTTTTTTGCTTTTGCAAGGATATTGTCCACGTCCTTTCTGGTAAGGGCACGAGACTCATTGTTTTCTGCATTGCCCTCATCATCTTCATGATTCGGAGGGGTTTCATTGTTAGGTGGTGGACGCTGTAGAGTGAGAATCAGATTTTCCATCAGAGTCTCAATTCTCTGCTGTCCTTGCTCCAACTGCTGGATGCGTGCAGTTATTGAAGGAAACCGCGATTCAGATCTGAAACTTCTCATATAGAGACAACTATGGCTAATACAAAGCATGACAGATTTTAAAAAATCTGATTTCTGCACTATGCAGCGGAAATCAGCCATAAAGAATCGCGTAGAAACTCCATGAAATCATAATCAACATGTGTCTAATTAATAGGAGATTATAGAAGACTATTACCTCAAAGATTTGCAAGCTTTAAACCTCTGAAAATCTGATGCAAAAGGGACAAGATCAGGTTTGCAATCAGCTACTATGCTGCAGGAATTTCTGCAGGAATTATTCTTCTTCTAATCTTCTCCTCTATCTCACTTCCAAATCTGATTGGCTAAGGTGGTGGAACCTTAATCTAGGTTTTGAGATGAGTTTCTAGAATCATATGTGATGGAAATCTCCTCAAGAAAGAAGAGAAACTAGGGCTGGACGTTTTTGGGGCTTCTTGTGGTTTCAAGGTGATTCACGCCCAAGGTGGGTCTCCCCTTATATAGATTTGCAACTAAGTTTCCTTGCACACTAAGTAGTCTCTTTTCTAATTCTCTTGGAATTACTAAAAAGAAATAGTAACCCTTAAGATTACAACTCCTTTCTAGATCCATTCCAAATTAGAAAAGGAAACTAACTATGAGCATCCCTTAAACTTAGCAATTAGTAATCCTAGTTGTACAACACTTACTAATCTCAAGTTTCTAATAAAAAGGAAACTTTATTATAGGAATACTTATCCAAGGAGGAGTCCAACCTTCCAAGTAGAGAGACCTACTCAAAGTTGGAGACCCCACACTAAGAAATCCCTATGTTGGACGTCCCACATGCTATGGCCCACACAAAGTCCCACATGTCCATAATTTGTCTAGAATTAAATTCATGTATGCCATCAAGGCCTATTTGAATTTAAATTCAAAATTATTTTTCCATAAAATAATTCAACCTCATCTCCTAATCAAATTAGGAAACCATGCCAATAAAGGAAAGTGACTAGAGAAGGGACCAAAAGACATATTTGCCCTTGGCACCCAAAATGACCAAAATGTCCATGCTAAACCCATAGCAACATTAAGACCATTTTAACCTTAACTCATTCCACTAGAGAGTTATGGTTGCACTCCAGGGACAAATATTAAGTAAGAAATAAGCTTGTCATAAAATGACTGTTGTCTCCGACCTACCAAGTGCAATGACCTAAATGCCCCTCTATGTAACATCCTCAATCGAGTCAGGTTATCCGATGTACTATCAACCTTCTCGATTAAATCTCAAGCCTTAGAACTTCATATCCATGACTTAATCATCATCCTGATATTATTCTCTTGATCCAGGGAGCGACCCACAAGTTCAATATCAATATGGAACATCCATATACTAAGATCTTAGATTTTGATGATCAATCGGATAATTCTAAGGGGACGATCAATCCATCAGTAGATGGCATAGATTCTATATTGCATTTGCATGTCCCAACTGATCGAGCCCGAGTACCTAACTCACAGAGCTGTTGACCCATGAAGAGAATCTCACCCATAGTGAATTAAAGCACAAGAACTTGACTTCGTCAGTTCATCCACAAATGCTCAAGATTAAGAGCACCGGTCACTTAGTAGCATGAGGTGATTTGATCTCTCTCTGTGATAGTACTATTATAGAGATCACACCTACAATGGTCCTGTTCAATGCATGACACATGCACTAATGAGATAGATCCGGGAAAGCCCTCCCGTGACTTAGGTATGTCACCCTATATAGGAGAGTATCTCATTATAACTTATACCAAGATGAAGTGCCCAACTCCATCTTTCAGTTATGAACAAATCTGTTGTTTCCAATATCCATGAATCAGACCTATCTGTGTGAAGCCACTTCACACCTGATTCAATTATTAGAAAACAATGGGCCTTACACACAACCATACATATACACATGTTTATAGAGAAAGAATCATTTCAATATATATAACCAATAAATATCCAGTAACAGAGAGAAAAATGCAGCTAGTGGGCTTTAGGGCATACACCAATCCCAACAGTTATATCGTCATGCTGTGGAGGCGGCTCAGAACTTGTAGCCAAGACGTTCATCCCTCGGGATTCGAACGAAGAAATCGTCCTGGTGGCTGAGCTGGGGCTCATTCTTCTGGATGAAGAATCTGAGGAGTGGTTACTCCGATGTTCTTGGCTTGGAGGAGTGGAAGACTCTTCCAGATGTGTTCTTGTCCGATAGACGCTGCGAGTCACTGGACGTCTAACACTGATTTTGGTTGCTGACTTCTGGCGTTTTCTGGTTTTACCAACCATATGAACAGCAACGAATTGGTCGGGTCTTTCTTTTTTGACCCATTTGTTTGAGACGTGGAGAGTAGAACGCTGGGTTCTTTATTTCTCGAGTCTCTTTTGTCGATATGTAGTGCGGCGGCGCATACGACGAGCAATTTGAGCTTCAGTCAGCTCTGGCGATGAAGGATGTAGTCCCTCGTGCGCAGCAGCCGAGTTTGTCTTCTTTGAAGCTTGGCAAGGACAGAATCTGGACGCGGTCCTTTGTCTGTCGCAATGAAGACTTGAATTTTGCGAGCTCAGCCCCTGTTGAGATGAAGGGTCAACTCACGGGAGTGCAGGCTTCAGCATGTTTTTGCATAGGCCTAACGATGTAGGATTTGATTTTTTGCTTGTAGGAGCAAGCCGGCTCATGATGATTTTCTTTGTTTTTTGGGTGGAGGGTAGGTTTCTCCTCTTTCATGTAAGAGAGAGGGTAGAACCGATTCTCCTTGAGAGGGGCCAGGTATGCTGGCTTTGCAGATGTTTGGACCTCCGTTGCTTTGGCGAAGATCTCGGGGACCAAGTTTTGGGGTAAACCTGGTTTCTTGTGGGTTGAGGCTTCGTGGGAACGCCACGGGCTTCAAGCTTCTTGGTGTTCGCCCTTGGTGCCATTTTAGTGACACGTTGCGGGGCGGTTTTCTGCTTCTTGGCAGGTACAGTGTCTTCTGCGGGAAGTGGGAATGGTCTCAGTGATCCGAAGACGATGGTCCGGGGAGTTGAAGTTGACCCGGTGTTTGGAGAGTTGTCGAGGGAGATGACGCTTCGGCAACTGGCAGGGCGCTTATGCTTGTTTTGTTTGTCTTGCAGCATAAGCTGGTACTTGTTCTCATCAAAAGTGATGGTCAATGAAGCTGCCATTGTTAGTTTTGGAAAGCTTCTGAAACAAGACCAAATCCATTAGTAATCACAAGAATATGGTGATCGTACATGGAAAACAACTATGGTTTTGTCTTTTCAAATCACTTGAGGGGACATGGCCCAACCCAAGGACGATGAAAAAGGCAAAAAGCCATAGAGGATACAATTGTTCTAAAATGCGAGTATGGTAGGCTCAGAGTGAGCGTTCCAGTGACTGCTAGAAGCAATTGTGGACCTTAATTCAAATTACCGAGAAGCAAGGCTCACTCGAGGTAAAATGATATAAGGTTGGAGATACAAATGTGTCGGTCGCGAATACAGTAGACCCGAAAGGGCGTACTAGCACCGCTAGGCACAAATGTTGCAAATTGCATCCTTGGAAAGGACACGAGATGGGATTTTTTTTGAAAGGTCAAAAATTTGGATTCATAAAGGAGAGCAAATGGTGTTCCAATCCGAACAAAGGCTCGACATTTCTGCGAGCGCTAAATTCAGAAGAGAAAGAACTAGAATTTCTCGGATGTGAATCCAGTAATGACGGAAGTTTTTTTTTTTTTTTTTTTGAAGGGTCAAGATTGAACTCATCAAAGAGAGCAAATGGTGTTCCGTTTCGAACAAAGGCTCAACATTTCTACTAGCGCTAAATCCGAAAGGGAGGGAACCAAGATTTCTCAACTCTGAACTCAAAAGTGACGGAAGTTTTTTTTTTAAAGGTCAAGATTGAATTCATCGAAGAGGGCAAATGGTGTTCCGTTTCAAACAAAGGCTCAACATTTCTGCGAGCACTAAATCCGAAAGGGAAAGAACCAAGATTTCTCAACTCTGAATTCAAAGTGACAAAAGTTTTTCTTTTTTTTTCAAAGATTTTTTTTAGAGGATTTTTTTTTGAAAGGGGCACATAGATTTCCAATTCGATCTTATGAAACCTTAGTAGATAGATCAGCTCCCAGGTAAGGGTAGGATTACTTAATGAACCCGTTTGGAGGACCCTTGCCTCGAACAGTCTAGCTGTCTCCACACTCTGGACAAGGCTTTTCTTAAATCCACTTTAGTCAAAGAACACAATTGGTGGAACCTTAGTGTTTTTTTTTAACTCTTTTTTTTAAAGGGTTTTTTTTTTTAATGAACTCATCAAAGAGAGCGAATGGTGTTCCAATCTGAATAAAGGCTCAACATTTCTGCGAGTACTAAATCCGAAAAGGAAGGAACCAAGGTTTCTCAACTTTGAATGCAAAAGAGAGAAAACTAATTTTTTTTGAAATTATAATTTTTTTTTTTGAAATCCCAATTGGACTCATCAAAGAGAAAAGATGGCCCAATCCCCGATATGAACGATAGCTGCGAACATTTCTGTGAGCTATCGAGTTCAAGGAGGAGAGGATCAAAATTTCTCAAAGTTGAATCTTGAGAAAGAGAGATCATTTTTTTTTTTTTTTTGAAAGAGTTTGACATGAAGGTGTTTTTTCTTTTGAAATCCCAATTGGACTCATCAAAGAGAAAAGGTGGCCCAATCCCTGATATGAACAATAGCTGCGAACATTTCTGTGAGCTATCAAGTTCGAAGAGGGAAGGATCAAAGTTTCTCAAAATTGAGATTTTAAGAAAAAGAGATCAGATTTGTTTTTTTTTTTTTTTTTTGAAGTGAGAAAGACCAATTGAAATCCCATCTCATGTTTTTTTTTTTAGATGCAAGATGCAACATAGGCCACCAACTAGAAAGGAGCCAAGTGATCAAAGCATCACGTTCTCAAGTCAACGAGTCCCACCGGGTGTGCCAACTTGATGGACCCGAAAAAGGGGGAATCTTCCGTCCTCTCCCTCCGCACCCCGGGGGCTGACCTGGGTCTCGGCGGAGGAGGGAAGATCTCGGGCATCAACATTTTTGTACGGGTATGCCAGATTTACTTTCTACTTGGAATTTGGAATAGTGATAATCCGGAGATTCACCTTCACAAGTGGAAAGGAAATCAATCCTTTTTTCTAACTTTTCAAATTGCATAAATATTAAGAAAAGAGACAAGTTTTTAGAATGCCGTCAGAGGCGTTTTTGTTTGTTTGCCGTGAAAGGCGTTTTTACAAAACTCATCAAATATAAAAGACAAGAATTGTGATTTCTTTTTGTCTCTTTAAGAAATACAAACTACAATAGAAAAGGAAGAAAAGGGATCTAACTTCTCAGGAGATTGTGGGGACACGTTGAGATCGACGGTTGCAAGTCATGTATGGGCTTCGCCATCGTCCTTCAAATGAGAACATGTGATGCTTTGATTCTTTGGCTTGGCTCCTAACCTCAGTTTTTAAAAGGACAAGGACCAAGAGAAGGTCCTATATCCAATGAAAAACCGAGTAAACGGGCTGAAAAGCCGCGTTTAGGCCATGTTGGAGAAGGAGGTGACCTTGGGGGGGTGGCCCCCCAAGGGACGTTGATCACCTTGTGGTGCTTCCGGGAGCAAAGTAGCAGAACTTCGTCTCTCTCTTGGATTTTCTGAATTTTCAGAGCTTGCACTTGGGATCTATTTTCATCATGCTTTCTTCTTGGAATGGACCTCCTTTTATAGGCTTTTGGTAGCCATGAGGTGTTTATTGGCATTGATGGCCATGATGAAAGAATTGATGAGGAGTTACAAATCGATTTTGTAACTCCTTTTTCAAGGCTTGTGATTGGCCGATGAAGATAGTGGGCATTTAATCAACTTTATGCTTCATGATGATGGGAGTTTCATGGGTTTAATGCCATGATCGCTTGGATTTGTAACTCCCAAATGCTTGGTTCTGATTGGGCCATCCAAAATAATGAGTTAATGACTGCTTTAATGGGTCAATTAACGACATTAAGTGGTTGCCAAGGCATGTGAAGAGTCACGGGCCGTGCTGCGCCTTTTGAGATTCTTCTTACGATCATCACGGGTGGATCCACGCATTATTTGATGTCGGATTGCGATGCAATTTCAGACATTGATTGATGTTGGCCGGCCGGTGACGTCTGTTTTGTCGATTTCACGATCGGTAGGACAGAAAGTGCACTTTCTTGGTCAGCCGGTTGGTGATCTTGAGGCGATCGGTGATGATTTCATGCTTTTGACGGCGGATCCGAGATGTCAACGAAGATCAGTCGTTTTCAAGCATCAAACATTGCATTTTCCGAAAATCACAGAGGCCGGAACACCCGAAACGCGAAAACCATCGAAAAACAGGCAATTTGGTGCAAAATCCGGCGACCCGGATTTGCAGGGTCGCCGGGCGACCATGTACCCAGGGTCGCCGGCGACCTTGGGCCAGGGTCGCCGGCGACCTTAGGGTTTTTTGCCCTTTGGTCGCCGAGCTTCGTTTTCGGCCGTTTTTTCGTCTTTTTCGTTCCTTTTTTCTTGTGTATTTTTCTTGACATTTTTCCTCAATTATTGACTTCATTTTCTTGGAGAAAACTTGACGAGAACCCGCATGAAATCGGAGCACAAAGTTTCCCATTTTTTGGGAAAGCCGAGGACTTTGTAGCCGATTTTCCGTCAAGCGTCGAAACTAGGTCAAACGATGTCGGAATGACCTGAAAATTGAAGTGAAGCTTCTTGAGCAGTGGATAGGACCAACCATGGGCTTTTATTTGAGTTTTGAAGCCGTTTGGGGTCCCATCGATGCTTCACTTGATTTTGCTGCGGGGAAAATGCCGAGCTTTGATATGTGGTCAAACGATGTCCGATTGACCTGAAATTTGACGGGGAGCCTATTGGAGTCATTTTGAGACGTTCCATGGCCTCCGTTTTGGATGTCATAGTCCCGGGTTGCTTCGCCGCCGGTAGGCTTGATTTTCTCTCGGAGCATCGAAACCTGGTCAAACGTTGTCGGAATGACCTGAAATTCGACGTGCAGCCTTTTGGAAGCATGTTGAAGCTACTCATGTATTTTGTTTGATGAGTGATGGCTTCGGTGGTTCCCGCCGCCGGGAGGCGCTATTTTGCTGCTCGAGCATTGATGGAGGGTCAAACGTTGTCGGTTTGACTTGAAATTTGGTATGGAGCCCTTTGGAGATATTCTGGAGTCATCCATAGGCTCTGATCAAAGTTTTGGTGTCTTTGATGATGTCGCCGCCGGGAGCGCTTGTTTAGCTGTCGGAGCAGTGAAGTTAGGCCAAACGCTGTCGGAATGGCCCGAAACCTCAGGTGTACCCCTCTTTTAGCTGTCTTGAAGGATCTCTCAGGTTCTGTCTGATTCTAAAAAGATCTGATGCTTGAAGTAGCCTTGCCTGTTTTGTAGCAGGATGCAGCTTCACGAGGCTTCTTGATGTGGAGGAGACATAGTGACTTTTTTGGTGTCAACAGGGTGGCAAGATCCTAAGACTCTACAAGGTGGAGATTGCGGGATAACTGTTTATAGCCACCAAGAATTTACTGAGAGTCATGGGAGGTTGTGGGAAGCGGTCCATATAGGTGTCACATGTCAAATTTTGACTGGTGACACGTCACTCATTTTTGACAATTTTCAGGATTTGATTGGGTCAAATTTGAGTTCCATGTGTCACTCAATGATTAGGACACTTGCCATCATGACTTGGTAGCTTATGGGATCCATTTGGAGTGAACGATGAAAGGGTTGTGAATTCCCCAAAGGGTCGAATGTTTGGAGTTCACTTCCTCAGGGGGGTTGTAGGACCCTGATTGCTTTGTACTTGGGGGGTCAGGCTTAAGATCCCGACCCAAATTTTTTTTACATATTAAATAGCCTTTTCAATTAAATAATTAGACTTATTCGATTTGGTGAAAATTGTATCGCATTGGGCACTTAGGGCTCAATTAGGGCACGATTCAATTTGGGTGCAGTTTAGAGTAAATAACTAATTCATGTTAGGGAACGAGATTAAATAAAATTTTGTGTTTAGTTATTTAATTAGTTGGGACCCAGTGGGACCAATTTGGGTTAAGCATCTAGCCCTAAAGAGGATGGGATGATCGGTTGAAAGATATGGGTCCATAATTTTAAAGGGACCCAATTTTGTTGAGAGGATACCTCTATGGTAGGGACTATAAGACCCAACGAAATTAGGAAGGAGGCCTTAATTAAAGTCAGGATAGAGAGTTTTAGTGTAAGTCAACTAGGTCCCACCCAAAATTGGTTAAAAGAGGATCGACTCCCCTTTTCCCCATCCCCTTTGTGAGCACGAATACCGAGAGCACTCTCAACCTCTCCCCAAGTCGACTTCTTGTTATTCTTGGATTGTGCTAAGATTCTCCCATTTTCTAGGTAAGCTCTCTCTCTCTCTCTCTCTCTCTCTCTCTCTCTCTCCCCCTCTAGAATTTGAACAAAGGTGAAGAGGAGACTGTAGAGAAACAACATGTCAAGGGAAGATCTGGAAATTCCTAGGTCATGAGGAGTTGTTCCTATCTTCCCTTTTCATCAAGGGAGCAAAGAAGGTTGCTCGATTCTTAGTCCGTTTCTTTTCTTGTTTTGTAGACATCACTGTAACAAATGGAGTTAAAGATGGGATAAATTAGCCAGAGGTCCCTTAACCTTGTCATTTAAGGCCTCTAGTCTACAATATTTTCGGTTAAGGCCTCTAGTCCCTTCTGCATGGACTTATTTCAGGCGGAGGTCCCTAAGTATGCCAGATCATATATTTTCATGACTGATTTGCCCTTCTAACCGTCTAGAGTTTGTCATTCACTTTATTCCTAGGTTAAGCTCCAGGACATGATCTTTAATGACTGATTTGCCCATGTAAATGTCTCAAGCTATGTCACAGATTTTATTTCGTAGTTGCAGATCAAGTTTTGAAATTCATATGGGAGGGAATGACTATTGATAGATTTCTGCCTACAAATCTCCTTTCTAAAACAAGCCTTTCGTATTCGTTTTAGTCGTGCGTGAGAGTTTTTGTGATCTTCTGTGGTTTACTTCCTCACGTGGCTACTATATCTCCTTCCTTTTGCTGTATTGTCATCGTTTTTTGTTCATAGTATTTTCCAATCTTCGAATTAGATTTATCTGACTTTCTTTTCGAAAGCTAGATAAATGTATGTGAGTTTCTTTGAAAAGACATAAATTTATGTGATTTTTTTCCAAAAGAAAGATAAATGTATCTAAGTTTGTTTCAAAACTCAGAAAAACTTATTTGAATTTCTAGCCAAAACTCGAATAAATTAATTTGAATTTCTTAAAGAACTCAGATAAATTTATCCATATTTTTTTCAAAAATAAGATAAATTTATATGACTCTTTTTTCAAAACTCAGACAAATTTATCTTTCTTTTAGATTCCCCTGTGTCTGAGATCATAACAGATTAATTTATGTTAGTATGTTATCAATGAGACTTCATATTACTCTTTGGTTTGTGTCTACGTATAAGATTTTGTCTTTCCTAGGGTTAGGAATCACAAAAGTATTTCTTCAACCCCTAGATCGTCTTCAAACAGTGTTTGTGCGAAGATGATTCGGTTGCTTGAGATTTTCTGGATGATTTCTTCTTTTTAAATCATTTTCCCCCTTTTCTTTATCTTCTCTGTCATAATCCTCATTTTCAGGAGTCAAAGCGTCTTCACAGAATTAACGGGTTTAACTGGATCGTTTTTATATACCGCGCAGAGTGTATTAAGAGGGGGCATATTAAACTTTTTAGCTGTTTAAATTTTGAAAAAGGACCTTTGCCTCTACGACAAAAAAAACATGGACCTTTTTAATAAAATGGATTGTTGAGGGACCCGCGGCCAAACGCCCTAAAAGATTAAGTTGGATTATGGTGCTCAACAAAATCACAGCTTTCTATGTTCCAATGCATTACAACAAATTTCAGTGATCCCATTAAGATTTGTCTGTGTAATTGTGTTGGTATTTGGAGAAGGGACTAGGGAGCAGAGTGGTTAGCGGTTTGGGCTACTGTGTTTTTTTCAGATTAGTTAAAGTTCTTGCTTGACCTAACTCACTTTGCTATATGTTAAGTTTATCACACATTAGGCCATAATCAGGTTAAGGGTCAGGATAGCCTAACCCATTGACCCAACGCCAAAGTGCTACATGTCAGCATCATCCACCATGTTAGCCATAATATCATCATGTAAGACATACTTCAAGCCTCTCAATTTCGTTTTGTTCATCAAAAACACATGATCCATGTGCTTCTGGGCGGATCACGATAAATCTGATCTAGTAGTTCACTGGTTCTGACAAACTATAGAAAAAAAAAGAGCGGGAAGTGATTGAGATAGACGTATAGATCGATAGTGACCACCAATAAAGCATAATGGAAGTATTGGCAACACATAAATCGAGAAAGAGGATAATATCAGAGTGGTACATTTAAAATATATATATATTAATGACTTTGGATCCACAATATAAAGTGGTTCTTCTCATCACAAAAATTGTGTATGAGATTAATTAAGTCAAGGGCAGAAAAACTCTATGAAGACTCCACAGTTACTTGGTAGTGTGAATCCAAGTAATTGTTTTGGGCGAGGGTTCACCCTAGTTTGTGTGAAAATGTTGTGTGGCATTCATGCTCATAGGATATGCTGTGTCGCATACTATGGGTCGGTTTAATAAGTAGTATTAATGAGTGATTCATTTGCGGAGCTCACGAAGTTTTCATCTCCCACATCAGTCGAGTTGCAAGATGGACCGAAGATCCACAATTAGTTTTAAAGATCAAGCTGACAAAGTTCATCACCAAACTGTTAGATTATATGGTCTCAATCCAGTGGATGATATAATAAATTGATTTAATTCAATATAATCATGTTTACTTTTCATAAGATGAATGTTTTTATTCCTTGCTTGCACATAACCAATACGAATGATATAATGGTTCATAAGAAGAACCGGAGTCCACAAGTACATTAGATGTAATACATGTGTATGGATGAGATCCACATATGGAAGACATGTGTCACAAATATTATACTTAAATAGCTTCAGAACCAGTGATGAGATTGGGCATCTCATCTGACAAGGTTGCAGTACTGCAATCACTATGAGATAGTGTGATTTGTCTCAATCATCAGAGTATAAGACACTGGATTATCATGCTAGTACATTGGATGTATTGAAAGACCATGAGAAGCACCTTATAAAACAATGTCTTTACTTTAAGGTCTGCTATCATGATTCCCTAACAATAGGCTCTTAATCCTAAGACATTAGTTGACTCAAGTTTCCATCTATTCATTTACTTTGAGTCACCAATGAGTGAGGTCAATTGTAGGTCAACACCTTAGTGTCTTGGGTACGTGGTAGTAGGACTGTGAGAACATAAAATTGTCAAGATGGAATCTATCATCATTATCCCCTTATGCCAATTAATGGATTTATCATTGCTAAGTGCGCACCCATCTCAATTAAGAGTTAATTCAATGGTATTGATGATCACTGTGATTAATTGGGTCTCAAGGATAATAAGATGTGGATCTAAATTGTTTGGACATGTCCAATTGATCCATGGATATAGATGGAGGGGCCTACTTATGGTCATAGGGAAGGTTAGGGTATTCTTGTAATATAATCCTAAGACTGGAGTTCAGTTGCATTTATTTAGTGGAGTTATTTGCAATTAACAACAGGCCCAGATTGCACATGAGATGTGGGGTTAAGGTGTCCCAGTTAAAGTTAGCTTTTTATGGAATCCCTAGTGGTCTCGACGCTTGCCCATTATTAGATAGTTACTAATTCTACTTGAGCTCTAAAGGAAAAAAGAGAAAGTTGCTAATTCTATTGGAACTAAGACTTCTAATTGTGTTAAAAGGAAAGAGGTTGCATTAGTGTTATAAATAAAGGAGAAAAGGAGGTGGACGTCCCATCCTTGGAATTCACGCCCAACCACAAAGAGTGCAAGTGTTGCACGTCCTCTCCTCCCCTCTCTCTTCTAGTTTCCTTTGAGGTTCCAGTTGTTTTCTTTTGGAGATCCCACCCTTCTCCTTGAGATTAGAAATTTGAAATGGGTCAAAGCATGGAAGACTACGAGGTATTGGAAATTCTAATTTTCTAGAAAGAAAGAGTTCTTCATCAAGCAAGTTGCCTGGTTCTCCATTAGAGCACTACCAAGCTCCCAATGTAAGATCTACTCCTTGTATGTTATAGATTTCTTGTGAATGCATGGTGTTGCTATTTTCTATCTTAGAGATAGTTTTCTTACTGAACATGGTTGATGATATTGAGGTCTTGGATCCTGGATTGGGTTTGTGGCCTTATGGATAATTGATCCCTGCATCAAGTGGTTCAAAAGTTTTTGAAACCTATCCACGAGAGTCACCTATTTCCAACACAAACTAGTTGCAAAAGGAAGCAGAATAGGGTGTTTAGTCCAAGCTGGTACATAGTATCTATATATTAGCTTGAGGGGGGTGTTGAGAATATTAATAAATAGTTGAGTTTATTTGTAATCTGGGTCATTGAGTTTATTTGTAATCTTGGAGTAAGTTTCATTGATTAAGGTTTCCTAGGTTGTACTCTTATAAATAGCAAATAGCTATACTATTGTTAATGAAATCACCTAAGAGGTTTGAGATCAAATCCTTTTGCAAGATGTAGTCTCTATTCTCTAATTTCATCAGCCACTTATCATGTTGATGCAGGCCAGACAATAGGTTAGCCAACCCATTGGGTTCGATCTATAGGTCCAAGGGGACATCCTTTATTTAGTAGTATATTAGGAAATATTATTTCTTAGGATCAAGCCAACTCCTCTATATAAGGATGTTAGGTCTCATTGTAATTCAATGCTTATTCCCAATTAATAAAAGATCCCCTGGGTTTTTTCAGTTTATGGTGTTTTTCATGGTTGCGATTGTGCCCTAGGGGTTGGAATCCTTTGTCGGATTCGATGAATTCTTCGATGATCTAAACCCATCTCACATCTCTGCCAAATCTGATCCCAGTCGACCGTCGCTCAAACCTAGCACAAGACTGTCCTAACCCATCCCACCTCAACCAAAACCCCAATTCCATCTCACCGAAATCCCATCAACCCCAGTTAACCTCCATCATCCAACCCCAGCGACCCCAACAACCCCCAACCGAACCACTTCCTAAAGACTCTAACCTCGAAACCAAAACCCAACCCTTCAGCCGAATCCCACCACTGAACCTAAGCCATCAAACCCTCAAACCCAACCGATCCCTCTTCATCCAAGATCCCTAGCACCGAGTTCACTGCCCCAAAACCCTTCTCCACAAACCGCTCTCTCTCGAACCTTTACACCGAGACCCCAACTAGAGAGGAAGAAAAAAAGCAGCAGAAGAGAGAAACAAAAAGTATAGAAGACGACTGAGATCAGAGGCGAACCTGGCACCAGCATCGTCTTCGGCTTTGCTGAGCAGCTGCACCTCCATTGTACCTAACCAGCCATATCATCATCGAAGTTCGGCAGGGTCCGACTCCTCTACCAACGGTGATTTCACCATCGCACGACAATCACCTCACGTTGGGCTTTTCCTCGTCATTGCATCAAGTTCACACGAGCCAATCTTCCACGTTGAAACTCGTGGGAGAATCCTCACACAGAGAGCTCATATTGCTGAGATCCCATCACCGCTCTCTACTACATCGCCTCTGCACCTCTCCTCTTCATCGTTGTAGTCGAACTACAAGCCCATAACTCGACTTTTTCGTTTCTTATTCTCTTCTCCACACAAGGTCCGAGGCATTTGAAAAGAGGAGAAAGTTTTAGGCCAGTCAATGGGACGGGCCGGGCCTGGGCTTGGGTTGTCCAATCCCGTCCCGAAAATAGGACGGGCCTGCCAGGTATTGCCTAGTCCCGGCCCTATAATGAATGGGCCTACATCCAATCCCGTCCCGTACGGGCCCTGGCGGGGACAGGGCCAGGCCTGGGATTAGCCCGATCTTGGAGATAAGGAAAACATTCTCTAATTATTCCTACTGTTACTAGACACCCCGGTGTGAACCGGACTTTAAACCCTCCTCCTTTTTCCGGGCTTGGGACCGGTAATGCAGCACAACAAGCAATATGGCGGAGTAAAAAACTTTTTTTTTTTTTTTTTTGCTAGTGACAATAGAAAATCAAAAAATCAATAGAACTAAATGAGTATCCTATAGGCTATATGGGTCAAGTAATGTAGGAACGATTAAAACCTTTTTTTTTTCGAGTAAAAGTAGAAAAATCAGAAAATCAATAGAAATGAATGAGAATGAGTACCCTATATGAGTAAAGTTAAAGTAATGTAGCATCGGTTAAAAACTTCTCTTTTTTTTTGTAGAAAATCAAAAAATCAATAAAATTAATGAGAATGAGTATCCTATATGGGTCAGGGTCAAGTAATATAAAAAAGAAATCAACATAAATTATTTTTCTTTTAATATGTCTAAAACATCAGTTAGTGCATTCCCATCATTGTCTAAATCACCATCACTAGTTGGGTCATGACTAAACCAATCTTGGGCACAAACTAATGTTTCTACTGTATCTGGTTTCAAAGAAGTCATATGTGGGTCAACTACCCTCCCTCCTGTGCTAAATGCTGATTCTGACGCAACGGTAGAAACTGAAATAGCTAAAATATCACGAGCCATTCGAGATAAAATATTATACTTAGTTGAATTTAATTTCCACCATTGTAATATATCTATCGTGTCATGTTCTTTTGCAGACTTGTCATCAAAATAACGATCTAACTCTATTTTTTCTTCCATAATTCCCTTATTGGTGATTTCATTTCGATACTTCAAAAAAAGAGAACGAGCCTTTCCATGTTCATCATCACCAGCCTTTCTTTTAAATAGCCTACTAGTTACATCATCTTTATCTACTATCTGATCACTTTATTTAGCACCAAATCTCGCACGATACTCTTCATAAATCTTTTTAAATAGATTACGAGCTTCAATCATACGATTATTTCTATGTTCAATAATATATATAATTATTTTTAAAGGACTTTGCAGCGGGCCAGGCCGGGTCTGAACGGGCTGGGTTGTTTCTGCCCAGTCCCTATCCCATTTTGGCCGAGTTTTAAAATGTATTGTCCAAACCCAGCCCATTGGGCTCAAATTTTTTTAAAAGCCCTGTAATTTCGAGCTTGGGACGGGCCGGGCCGGGCTTTTTACCCGTTTCATCCCATCCCATTGACAGGCCTAGAAAGTTTCCTTCTCACACATGCAAGCTATAGTTGGGCCTGGGTCTAGATTCGACCCAAACCCACTCACAGCAACAACATATATATATAACTCCATCCCCGATTGAAGAGCATATTGGGTCAGGTGAACCCAACCCCATAACACCTCAAACCCAATATTTTTTTTTCCAATTGATCAATATCAACCATTGATTTTCAACGGGTGGGATCTTGGACCATTTGCAAGAAAATCGGACGATCCATCTTCATCTGCATGCTCACGCTACATACCAAGCTAGTTTGTTCATCCAAAGGATTTAAACTTTTATGCCCTCGGATAAATCAATATGAAAAATTTTGGAAACTCCAATGAAATTCAAGGAATTTTGTATCAACTTAATATGGAGATTGGTATTTTAAGAATGAGTTCTATTTTGAGAAAAATTTCAATTTGAAGCAAGAAAATTTGACAGTTGATGAATATACTTGCGAATTTTGGGAGTTACAAGACGTATGCGAACTGGAGGAAGGTGAGACATGATTTAGCTCGTTATGTCAGAGGTTTGAGACCAGACATCGTGGAAAATATGAATTTTTACAAAACTAGTCAAGAGGCATACTTATAAGCCTTCCATGTCGAGCATATGCTTAGACGGTCTCGCATGCAACAATGTCGTTCTAAAGATAGAGAGTCTCAACAAAGACCAAGAGCCCATGTTGTGGAGAAAATTTTCACAGGATAAGATAATCCCACACTTGTCATTCGTCGACTCCTCAATACAAATGAAAAGGAAGAAGAAGAATAGAGACAGGCTAAGAAATTTCACATGCGAGTAAGTGTCTAAGACAAGTCCACTAATTTGATTATTAAAAATTATAGTACAATAAATTTTGTCGCGTAAGAGGTCATTGAAAAACTTCATTGGCCAAATGAGAGGCTTTCTAAATCCTACCAAGTCACATGGTCTAATGGTCATGTCATCCCCGTGACTCATAGATATTTGATATCTTTCAAGATTGGCAATTATGAGGACAAAGGTTGGTGAGATGTGATCCATATGAATATTGTGTATATTCTTTTTGGACGTCCATGGCTTTTTGATCGGTAAGTGCACGATGATAAAGAGGCGAACACGGATACCCTTTTGTGGAATAGAAAAAGGATTTGAATAATTCCGATGAAATCAATAGCCCCGTCTTCGTCAACCGAAGACCCATAAAAAGAGCAAAAGGTTGAAAAAGAAGTCACGAGTGCACCAAAAGCGAAGATAGAAGACATCTAGGATGACATCGAAGAGCAAGTTCATTACAAAGATGATTTCGTGGGTAGAAACAATATTGATCAAGGCAATGCCAAACAAGAGTTGCAAAGGGCTGAGGAAGAACAAGAACAAGCAAGCATTGAAGACTCTGGCCACATTACCAAAAATATTGAACATCCAATGGATTGGATTATCATGCCAATTGGGCCATTGGAAATCAAATCACTTGTTTCAGAGGTTTCACAAGAAGATCTAGTTGTTGAAGTCCCTCACATTGACTTCATCTTTAGGGATCGACAATGGAAGCTTGAAGATTACATTATATATGGAAGATTCTACGGTGATCCTTACAGTAACCATGTCTCCATAGCTCATTCTGTTACGTATTTCCAAATTCCAACACTATTTCTTGAAAAATCATTTTATTTAGTAAGAGAAAATCAACTTAACTCTGTTATTTTTACGATTATGTGTTTTTTTATTTTTTATTTTTAGATAAAGCATAGAAATAAATGAAAAGATCATTGGCATGTCATTTTTGGGTTTGTGTTGTGTTTTTCACTTAGATCTACACACTTTCATGCTAGATCTACTTATAAACATGATTTTCGGTGTAGAAGAATGGTTTTTTAAAAGCTTCTGCATTTTAAAAAAAATTATTGGAGTATTTATAATAATAAATAGTAAATACTAAAAGCTTATTAATAGTGTATAGATAATTGTTATGTTATCTTTATTTTCTTATATTTTATACTAATAAATTGACAATGAGCCAAAATAATAGTTGCATTATATGAAATACTGGAGAAGACGACAAATTGCGATACGACAAGACTCATAACTTAAGGTGACCGATATTTTGATTTATTGTTGTTACTAATGGAAAAAAAATATTGTTTTCCAGCATTTTCTAATATTTTGGATTTTTTGGATATTTTTACGAATTTTTTTGGATTAAAAAAAATTCACATCGCGACGACCGTGACGGACCAATAACCGCGACCGATACCGATATCATATCAGTTTTTATCCCGGCCGATACCGCGATTTTAAACCATGTCGTGTACACCCATAAGAGAGCCCATCCCACATGTTCTCTCTTCTCTCTCATTCTCCCTCTCCTCTTTTCCATTTTCCTCTCTTGCCCTCTTCTTTTCTCCATTATTTTTTTGGTAGCCTTGGGTCATGTCCAAGGACTTCTTTTGAAGGAGGATTTTCGTGAAGGAGAAGTTGTAAAGATGCAAATTTTAATGACGTACAAATCAAAAATCATTATTTGCAATGGCGGGCCAATTCTCTTGATTAGAGCGATGGATGAAGATAAGTAACTTCTTTTTATTTGTTTAGTCATTCTAATTTGTGTCCATGATTTTGTGCTTAATTATTAATAGACTTGTCTTCATGCCCTAGGCAAATCTCCATTCTTGATTTCTAAAAATAAAAATTAATTTATGACTATCCATGCTTAGATTTGATAGGCCATGCTTAGGATTTAGATCTTTTAATGGTTTATGCTTACTTTTGATGGGTAGTGCTTAGATTATTTTTATTCTTTTATAAGGTGAAGGAAATCTTGAATTTTGGATTTTATAATTAAAAAGGGATTTTAAAAGTTAGATTTTCCAAATTAAAAACGTTGATTTGAAGTAAGAAATTGGAACAAGTTAGGGTTACTTGATAAATAATTTCTGGATGCTTATAGGATAGCTATGCTCTAATCACTTTTATTAATTGGTAGTTTTCATCTTTCTAAAGTAGTTGCTTGCTTTTATTTCTAAATACTCAAAACGTTTTAATTGTTAGTTAATTAATTCTCTTAATCTAAAAGCTTCTTTAATTAGCTCCTTGTGGGATTGACCCGTTCTTACCACTGTCTATCCTTAGACACCCGTGCACTTGCGGTATTTTATGATTGATATTGATCACATCAATAATTAAATTGGAGACTTGCCTTGGCCTCTAAGCACTCTCAATGCACTTCTAATCACCTCTAAAACTAGTTGGAAACACCTCTTAAAAATTCCTCAAGTATCCACACCGAGAATTTCTTTAAAAAAAAAAAAAAAAGTTATACTCAAAACCACCTCATGCATGTGAAGCAAATGAACCTTTAGATCATGGAAACAATCAAAGGAGGGGGAGCTCTTACCTCTAAGAAGCTCAAACAAGAAGGAGAAAAGAGATGAAGGAGCTGCCAGTCATGGAACCGTGCCAAAAATGACATATATTGCATAAGAGATGACGCAGAATCGATCGGCGAGGTCGAATTTGGTATTTGGGGTCTCCTACTAGATGATCTCCACCATGGAAATGAGAAAAGAAAAGAGAAAGAAAGAGAATAATAAGGTCTCTATTTGATGGAACGATGGCATGAATAAGAGTTATGGGGAGTTATGGTGGTAGGTGGTGTGGTAGGTGTTGGTAGGTGAGATATTTGTTAGAGGGTTAGTTTGTGAGTTTGTTAAGCTGAACTTATGACGCATAAACGAAGGTTGTCGGTACCTTGAGTAGACTTGGTCAAAGAAGAACAATTGTAGGGAATCAAGAGAGCTTTCGAACAAGCCCATGACCAGAAGATTTGGGGATTGCTGGCAGAAATTGCAATTTTAAAAAATGATGGGTACACCTCAAAAAGTGTGTCGGGGGTCAAATTGGGTGCTTGGGGTCTTAGATGAGTTTGGGCTGAACATGAAAGTTGTTGGGCAGGTCAAGATCTAACTTTTGGGATCAAGTACAAATCATTTCATGGTTCCAAGAGAAAAGTCAACAGTCTTGTCAAAGTTTATCAATTTATGACGGAATTGGTCAATTGAAGGGTTTTAGGGCCTCAAATTGATTTGAGTTGAATACAAAAGGTGTCCAAAAATGATAATCTCGATCTAAAAGGTTCAAAATGACAGATATATCGAATTTATGAATAACCCCCCAGCCTTTCTTGAAATTACAAACAAACCCCAAAAGGGTCAAACTAGATTCAAAGGCTCTCAAAACTTCCCAAGGCTATCCAAAGACTATTCTAACGCACAAAACACCGCGATTGGCCTCTAATCCTACTTAATACCCTAAACACGGGAACTAAATAGTGCTAAACATAGGGGTAAAGGGGTTGGGTTCTTAGATGGGTTGCAGGGAGTCTACGCGGACCAGTTCTGGCCTGCTGTTAAGTGCATAATTGCACTGTTTTGGCGCTCTTTTACCTTAGATCTGTTTTTCATGAATCAAGGCACATTTCCAAGTTTTTAAAAGCCAAAAATCATGATTTTAAACAAGAAAATATCGTCTAATAAAGACAAATCATGGCTATCATATACATAAAATAAAACTAGTAATCATGGATTTAAAATTGATGCATGAAATGAAATTGACATGGGCACTTGCCTTGATCTCTAAGATTAGTCAAAACCCTCTCACAAGAACCAAGAGTTGCAGAGATCTCTTCCCCAAGAAAACTTTAGATCGACACAAGAACCCTAGAAATTCCAAATCCATGCAATCTAAGATCAAAACCAAAACAAATGGAAGAGATGGGTCTCTAAACATGAGAGAATCAATTGGGGAAGAAGATCTCACCTCTATAGATCCCAACAAAGATGTTGAAGTGTAGACCTGGGACTGCCACGAGTGGATCTCCATAGAAACAAAGGAGAAGAAAGGATAGATGACAGAAATCGTCTGCCTAGGCTTCGATTAGATGAAAACCTTCTTTAGAGTCAAGATCAAGCAAGGGAAGATGAAGAGAGGAAGAGGAGGAGGTTGGTGGAAGGTGTTCTGGTCTTGCAACAATGAGAGACTAGGGTTTGGGTGTGATTTTTATACAAAAGAAAGTCCACATAATTACAAGTTTGCCACCTCCAATGGGATGGGCTTGTAATGGCTAAACGAGGGCCTTTTTGGCCTCGGAAGGATCGGGCAAAGAACGAAAAATGCTCCTTATTAAGGGCATGTTTGTGTAAAACTTTTATGTGGAAAAATGGATAGTTTTCCACGAAAAAACCCATTTTTCAGGCGTTTGATGCGGAACAATTCCATGGAAATGCTTTCCTGCCTCGTCAGCATTTTCGTTGATAATGGTGGAAATGAGTTTCCTATGGGGGGTATGGGAAATGGGTTTCCTCGGAAAACTTTTCCCTCTTTTCCTCACTCTTGTCCATTTTAACCCAAAACCCTACAACTCTTTTAGTTTTTTATTTCTTTAAATAAATTATTATTTGATGTTGAATAAATAATATGCATGTTATGTTATTTTTCTTCAAAAGATTTTTTTTTCACCAAATAAGAAAATTTAATTTTCTATAACGAATCCACAGCCGCACCAAACAACATTAGCACCAATTCAACGAGGAAAGAAAATTTGCACCAAAGATGAATTTCTAAATTCTACGGAAATTCTTTTCGGAGATTCCATTTCTATGGAATTTACTAATGTGACAATTTCCCCTTTCCGAGGAAAGGGTGTGTACACAAACGTGCCCTAAAAGAGCTTTCCAAAAACTCTACATATAGAATATTTGGCAGTCATTAGTACAAAGTTCAAATTTTAGATTTATGAATACCCCCGTGAAAGAAGGTGTCGGGGTCAAAATTGAGCTTTCTAGACCTCAAATGGACATGAGTTGAACATGAAAGTTGTTGTGTATGACGAGACCTAACTACTAAATTCATCATGGTATTTTTTTCTGAAATTACCAAAATACCCCCGGTAATCCCCGGAATCTAAAATAGGCCCTTCCAAGTATGGGACTTAGTACGAAACTCCTCAAAACTTTCCAAAATTACCCGAACTACATTCTAACCCTCAAAAGCACTCAATAGGGTCTAATCACGCATCGCTAATGGTTAAAAATAATTAAATAATGCTAAACGCGGAAATAAAGGATCGGGATCTTACAATAGGCATTTGTGCTTGTTCTCCCAGAAAAAAAGCTAGGAGAAATTAGCCAATAATACCTCATTTTGGCTGATTGCAGGATTGGAAAACATCTGTTATAGTAGGTGTTGTTGCATCTGGTCTAGAGATATGTACTCGCCCTTTTCAACTAGCCACAGGACGTGTCTGGAAGGGAACAACATTCAACGGTTTCAAGAGCCGTTCCCAAGTCCTTCGCCTTATCGAGAAGTACATGAAGAAGGTGATTGTCGTGACCATAATGTTTTTGTTCCACTCTATGAGCATTGCATGAAAAATATTGGGATTGCCTTTTTTTTCTATTTACTCTAAAAGGAAAGTAAGGTCGATGAGTATCTTACCCACACTTTGTGTTAAATTTTATGTCCACAATCCAGTAGATGATGTAAATAATTTCATTTATTATCTTACCTGATATAGAATTTCATGTTTATATTATTGATCAGATGAATATGATTATGTTGATGGTTGCACATAATTAATGCAAAATGACATGGTTGTTCATGAGATGAACATGAGCCCTTAAGTATATTAAATGTTATCCATGTGTGTAGATGAGATTCACATGCAAGAGGCATAGATCACAAATCTTATACTTAAGTGATGAAACCAGGCATCTCATCTGAAAATGTTGTAGCACTGCAATTATTGTAAAATAGTATGGTTTGTCTCAACCATCAGAGTGGAACACTCTAGATTGTTGTGCTAGTACACTAGATGTATTGTTGGACCATGAAAAGCACCTTATATAAAATACTGTCTTTATATAAGGAACGCTCTTATAATTTCTAAGCAATAAGCCCTCAATCCTAAGAAAGTAATAGACTTAAGTTTATGCTATGCATTTACTTTAACTTACCTATGAGTGAGGCCAACTAGAGGTCAACACCTCAATAGCTTGGATAGATGGTATAGAGGCTGTGGGAATATATATTCTCAAGATGGAATCTGTGTTGGAAGTAGGTGGGCCTCGTGGATAGATTTTCAAAACTTTTGACCCACTTGATACAGGGATCAAGTACCCATAAGGCCAAAAACCCAATCTAGGATGCATAACCCTCAATCTCAAGATCATGTACAATAAATTAAACTATCTAAAAGATAGAAACAAGCAGCCAACAAGCATCCATAAAAACTACAACATGCAACGAAGCAGATTATACCTTTGGAGCTCGGTTGTGCTCTAATGGAGAATTTGTGTCTTTATTTGATGATGAAACTCTTTCACTTATCAAATAGGAATCTCCAAGACCTTTTGATCTTCCACGCTATGACCCTTATCAGATTCTCTTTTCTCAAGAAGATGGGTGGGATCTCCAAGAGAAAACTCTCAAGGAAACTAGAAGAGAACTAGAAAAGGGAAGAGAGAAGACAAAACATGTGCAACTCTTGCACAAAAGGCATGGGCATGAATCCCTAGGTAGGATTTTGCATGGGACGTCCAAGACCTCTTATCTCTTCTATTTATTGCTAAAAGCAAGCTTCTCTTCTTTGTTATCTAATTGAAATAGAAGTCTTACTTGTCTAACAATTAGTAACTCTCTTCTTTCTAAAATAGAAGTCTCACTTCCATTATAATTAGTAACTTACTATTACCACTATTAGAAGTCTCACTTCTAATAGAAATAGTAACTTTCTATTTTCTTTTAGAGTTCTACTATAATTAGTATCTTTTTAATAACTTGGGCTAGCGTGGGGACCACTAGGAATTCCTTAGAAAGCTGGCTCCAACTGGGACACGTGACCCCACATCTCATGTGCAGTCCGAGCCCACAGTTAATTGCAAATAACACCACTATATAAATGGAATTGCACTCCAGTCTTAGGAATAAATTACAATGAAGACCCTAAACTTCCCAATTACCACAAGTAGGCTCCTCTATCAATATCCATGGATCAATTGGAATAAATCTATCTCTTCCAATCTTAGTTCCACATCTTATTATCCTTGAGACCCAATTAATCACTATGATTATCAGTACCATCCAATTAACTCTTAATCGAAATGGGTGCGCACTTACTAATGACAAATCCATTAATTGGCACAAGGGGATAATAGAGATAGATTCCATCTTAATCATTCAATGTTCCCACAGTCCTACTACCACATACCCAATACACCGAGGTGTTGACCTACAGTTGGCCTCACTCATTGGTGACTCAAAGCAAATGAATAGATAGAAACTTGAGTTCATCAATGTCTCAAGATTGAGAGCCTATTGCTAGGGAATTATGAGAGCAGACCTTATAATCGAGACAGAATTCCATAAGGTGCTTCTCATGGTCCTTCAATACATCTAATGTACCAACACCATGATCCAGAATCTTCCATTCTGATGATCGAGACAAATCACACTATCTCATAGTGATCAAAGTGCTGCAACCTTGTCAAATGAGATGCCCAGTCTCATCATTGGTTGTGAAGATATTTAAGTACAAGATTTGTGACATATATCTCCCGTGTGTGGATCTCATCCATACACATATATCACATCTAATATACTAATGGAACCCGGTTCAACTCATGAACCATTATGTCATATGTATTGGTCATGTGCATAAAGTAATAAAATAACATTCATCTTATGAAAGTAAAGCATGATTTTATTGATAAATAAAGAAACTAATCAATTTATCACATCGTCTGATGGATTGAGTCCATACAATCTAACAATCTGTATGTCCTCATTAAGAGAAATATCCCCTTTACCGGTTAATGGATTTTATCATCAGTAAGTGTGCACCCATCCTTATTAAGAGTTAATCAGATGGTATAGATAATCGATGTGATTAATTGGGTTAAAAGGATAATAAGAGGTGAATCCACATGGCTTGGATAGTTTATTTTCAATGGATCCATGGAAATAATTAATGGAAGAGCTTGTTTCCAGTAATTGGAAAGTTTAGGGTCTTCTTGTAAAATTACAACACTAGAGTACATTTGCATTTATATAGTGGACATATTTGCAATTAATTGTGGGTCAGGAACTTACATGAGACGTGGAGTCCGGATGCTTCAGTAAAAGCCAGATCCAAGGAACCCCTAGTAGTGCCCATGCTAGCCCTAAGTGAGAGAGTTGTAATCAAACAGAACTCATAAGAGAAAGAGGAATAGGACTAGTACTCGTAAGAGAACTAGGGCTCTTGGACTAGTTAAGTCCAAGAGGGGCTGGATTTCCAATGCAACTAGTGGACATCCATAGTGCTCTCTCTCCTCCCCTCTCGTTTCTCTTCTGGTTGCTCTAGTTGAGTGTCTAGGGTTTTCTTCTTAATTGAGATCCTACCATTCTCTTTGAGAAGGTCTCCCCTATTGAGTAATAGTGTGGAAGACTGCAAGGTCTATGAGATCGTGTTTCCGAAAGAGATTTGAAGAATCAAAGATCAAAGTCTTGATTTGAGCACAATAGAGCTCCTCAGGTATAGATCTACACCTAGTTATTTTTGTAGATCTAGAAGATGCTTGTTCAGATCTGTTTTCCACTAGATTGATTTGGGATTTTAATACACTAAGACAAGGGTTTGAGATCTTAAAATTGGTTCCATGGCCTTTTGGGTGTTTGATCTCGGCATTAAGTTGACCAAAGTTTTTGAAATCTAGTATGGAAGGCCCACCTACTTCCAAACACTTTGACCCTTTGGGATATCAATAGAACTTTTGATCTAATGCATGAGGGAGTCGGTCTCCGTTGTGTGCTTCTGATGCATACATGAGGTGATCTCATTCTATATGCATTATAAACAACATGCTTGAATCCATATGGGAACATATGGGCTTGAGTCTTGGCATTTCAAACAGATGTGTGACAATATCGGATGTGTGTGGGGGTATTTATCTAATACCGAGGTTATTCCCGACCTGGGCAATAATATTGATTAAGAGATTACACCGACCTCATTCACCCAGCTCTGCAGCATGCCAATTGGCACCGGTTTGGAGTTGGCCCCGGTAAGTGTACCGGCCACGTTCTTCCTGGGCTCTGCCTCGAGCGTCTCGGTAACAGTATCCGACCTCGAACAAGCCTGGCCTCGGTGACTGCCACTTCGGTCCACTTGACCGAGGTGAATATTGGGCGTCTAATCTCTATTATGAGATGTGACGCTACATTACAGGGAGCCCTGACAAATAGGGTGGCCGCCGGCCATCGATAAGAGCTTTTTCCTATCAGCTGATCACATCCACATTTATGTGAGGGATTTGAGGGGAGATCCGATGGGACAGTTCCTTCACCTACCCCCACTATGGGTCCTAGGTATGGGTTGATGGGACAGGTATGGGCTGATGGGACAAGCATCCCCACCTACCTCCACTATGGAACCTTCCACTCCCTTCTATATATATCTGCATGGTAAGCCATGAACAGGTACGCAATACACGTCATATACTGTGCTATTCAGCTTAAACCTTCTTCCCTACTTCACCCTAGTTCAGTGACTGCACTAACTCAGGCTTCGGAGTGCCTTTGGCTGGCAGCAGCTTGGGGCCCTGACCTCTGTTTCCTCTCCCTTTTAGGTTTCAGGCCATCAGCGACGTTCCTAATCAGTTAATCAGCATCTTCGTAACCCCCATTACCATCTAAACCAAGTCCGTAATTTTTAGGCACGCACAATTTGGCGCCGTTTGTGGGAAGCGATAAAAAAAACCATATTTTCGCCTTGAAATCCATACCTCCAAAGACTAGGAAGGGGAAGAGCATTGTTGGACCATCCAGGTCCATACCGCCAGAAACGTTTCTACCCCTCATGCCTCCTCCACTGGTGACGAACCAGGCGGAAGTAGCAGGGCAGACACCGCCGGTTCCCAGTCATAGGATGGTCGGCGGAGAACCCGGCATGAGAAGCGTGGGGTCTCCTGTCACCCAGACACATTCCTCGTCAAGAGGTGCAACAGCATCTCGCCACGGCCTCGTTCTGGAACGAGCTCGGCCGAACACTTCCCAGGAGGAGCGTCCTCTTCAGGACAACATCTTACTGGAGCAGCCCCACAGGGATGTTCCTCCTCAGGAACGTTCCCGATAAGGAAAGACTCCGGCGCTGTCCAGATCGTGCCGGCCTCTTCACGAGGACCGCATGGAGGAGGACCACGTACACCTCGACGACAGCATGGTCCTGGAGGAGGACGACGAGGCACACGTTGAGGCAATCAGGGCTCAAAATGCCTTATTCAAGAGCAAAAAGAGCAGATCCTCCAACTCCAGCGACAGCTCGGGGCAAAGGAAAGAGTCCAGGCCGGGACCTCACACGTGCCACCTCCTCGGCAGCAAGCTCGGAAGGATCCCCAGACTCGGCCGGACTTGAGGCAAATCATAAATAAGAGGCGTGACCAAGCCTATGATGAAGGCTCAAGCAGCACTCACGCTAGCGCTGATCCTCGGCAGCAGCACCAGAGGCCGAGGAGACAAGAAGCAGACCCCGAGATGAAGGACTATATCAGCCAACAAATAAAACTGGCTATGCAGCAGAACATGGAGTTTGCTGGCCTGACCCGAGGTCGGCTAGCTACCAATGACAGCGACAACCATGGCACATCCCCATTCACTCGGGAGATCAGAGATCACGCCCTCCCAGATAAGTTCAGCGTCCCGAGGTTCAATCTTTATGACGGGACCTCGAATCCCGAGGCGCACCTCCGCCACTTCACCCAGAGGATGACGGTGTGGGGCGGTGACGGCAACCTGGACTGCAAGGTTTTGTCCTCCAGTTTGGGTGACCTCCCACTTCGGTGGTTCTGCGCGCTCTCCGAAGGATCAATTTCGAGCTGGCAGCAACTCCGAAACTCCTTCGTTGAGAAGTTCCAAGCACACCGGGTCATCCTGAAGACGGACTCCGACATGATGGCCACAGATTGAGGCCAGCCGAAAATATCACTCGGTTCGCTAAGAGGTTCTGGACCATTTACAGTCAGATCGAAGGAGCCAACGACGAAGTCACCATCAAGTCCTTCCAACACGCTCTGTTGCCAAGCAACGAGCTCCGGAGGGACCTGGTGCGATTCCCCGTGGTCTCGGTGAAAACACTGATGGCCCGGGTGAATCAATTCGTTGAGCAGGAAGAAGACGAGGTCCGAGCTCGGGAGAGCCATAACTTCTGGCAGGAGGGCCGACCCTCTAAGAAGGACAAAAAGCTATCCAAGAGAGAGGCTGACCGAAACAGAGAACCATCCAGCTCGGCGGCACGTCCTGCTCCCACTTCGGGAGGCAGCGCAAAGCCGAAGTCAAGTGGTGCCTCTTACAAGGCCGTCAATACAATCTTCAAGGAGCCCATTTACAAGCTCCTCGGCAAGATCGAGACGCAACCCTTCTTCAAATGGCCCCAGCCTATAAAGGGCGACGACTCCGCCCGAGTTTAGAACAAGTTCTGTGGCTACCATAAACAGAATGGGCACAGAACTGAGGACTGCACTCCTTCAAAGCACACCTCGAGAGGCTCATGAAGGACGGGCATCTAAAGGACCTCGTCAAAGAGGAGGGGAGAGTAAACCGTGCTTAACAACATCAGCCCGATGAACGGGACAGTGATGAACCGATAGGGACCATCAACGTCATCCATCTAGCTCCCGCTCCTAAGGGAAGCAGTCGGGCTCGTACTGAGGCCAGGAGGGCCCAGCAAGGCGAGCAAGTGATGACGGCTGAGCTCGGTCCCTCAACAAAGAAGGCAAGCAAATAGAGACCAAAGATTTGGTTCTCTGATGAAGACCTGGACGGGGTCCAGCTACCCCACAATGATCCCCTGCTCCTAACTCTGAGGTTGCGGAACTTCAATGTCAAAAGGATCTTAGTGGACCCCGAAACTCCTCGGAAATCTCTATTTTGACTGCTTCAAGAAAATGGGTCTAAAAGAGAAGGACCTGCAGGAAGCCCGCACCCCATTGGTGGGTTTCAGCTCCAAATCTGTATATCCCAAAGGGAAGATCTCCCTCAAAGTCGAAGTGGTAAGAGCCTCCACGACAGCAGACTTCCTGGTGGTAGATGCACCATCCCCATACAACGCCATCATGGAAAGGACCTGGCTACATAACATGGAAGACGTTCCCTCCACCCATCACCAGAGGCTCAAGTTCCCGTTTGTAGAACGAAGATGGAGGCTTCAAAGTGATCATAGTCCGCGGCGACTAGCAGATGGCCAAAGAGTGCCTCATGGCCGTGGTCCCCGGCGAAACAGAGCCGCAGCGAGTCCATATGGCCGAGCTCGAGGCCGAACTTGAAGCTGTTGGCCGAGCTCCCAAGCAGAAGATCGTAGAGGACCTCATCGAGATCAGAATCGACCCTAACGATCCAGAGAGGTACTTCCTACTCGGAAGTCAGCTTGCTGACGGTGAGAGGGCCAAGCTGCTTGACTTCCTTCTACAGAACAGGGAGGTCTTCGCTTGGACCCCATACGAACTGCCCGGCATCGACCCCGAGGTCATGAGCCACAGGCTGAATGTGGATCCCGAGCACAAACCTGTAGTCCAAAAGACTCGCAGGATTGGGATCTAGCAAGCAGAGGCGGTGACCGAAGATGTCAAAAACCTATTGGAGGCAGAAGCCATCAGGGAAGTTCACTACCCTATGTGGTTAGCCAACACAGTAGTGGTCAAGAAAAAGAATGGAAGCTGGAGGGTCTACATGGATTTCACCGACCTCAACAAAGCCTGTCCCAAAGACAGCTTCCCCCTTCCAAAGATAGACCAGCTGATCGATGCCACCGCCGGGCATGATAAGATGAGTTTCCTCGATGCTTACCGAGGTTACCATCAGATTCCGATGCATGGGCCCGACGAAGAAAAGACCGCGTTCATAACACCCAGAGGCATCTACTGTTACAAAGTGATGCCCTTTGGGTTAAAAAATGCTGGTGCCACTTACCAGAGGCTGGTAACAAAAATGTTTCAGGCCCAGCTCAGCAAGACGGTCGAGGTGTACATTGACGACATGGTCGTCAAGTCTAAAAGGTCACAGGACCACTTGACCGACCTGCATCAAACCTTCACCGTCCTCAAAAAATTCAAGCTCAAGCTGAACGCCTCCAAATGCGCATTTGGTGTCGGCTCGGGCAAATTCCTGGGCAGCCTGGTCACCAGACGCGGAATAGAGGCCAATCCCGAGCTGATCTCGACAATCCAGGCCATCCAAAGTCTGACCACGGCGAAGCAAGTCCAGAGGCTTACAGGGATGGCGGCAGCACTGAACCGCTTTATTAGCAGAGATTCGGATAAATGCCGTCCCTTCTTCCAACTCTTGAAGAAGAGCTCAAGGTACCAATGGACTCCGGAGCTCAAAGGATACCTCTCTTCACCTCCCCTGCTGTCTACCCCGACGCAAGGTGAGGTCTTATACTTGTACCTAGTAGTTTCGGACCATGCAGTGAGCTCGGTGCTCATCAGAGAAGAAGACAGGCAGCAAAGGCCTATCTATTACGCGAGCAAAATCCTGCTGGATGCCGAGACGAGATACCTGCCATTGGAAAAGCTCGCGTTTGCGTTCGTTAGTGCCTCCCGCAAGCTCTCCCACTACTTCCAGACGTACTCCATAGTGGTTGTGACAGAACACCCACTCAAGTCTCTCTTCAGAAAAGCAGACTTCTCCGGAAGAGTGTCCAAATGGGTTGTCGAACTGAGGCAGTATGATATCCAATATCAGCCCAGAACGGCAATCAAAGCCCAGGTGCTGGCAGACTTCATTGTGGAGTTCACCTCTCCTAGCTCGGCACCGAGTCACCTCGGCACCGAACTGGGGGTCGAGGAGGTGGGGACAACCACCGAGACCGAGACAGAACAGGAGCGGTCCTGGAAACAGTTCCTCGACTCATCTTGGAAGGTCTTCGTCGATGGATCCTCAACCTCCAAAAGGGCTGGCGCGGGTATAGTCCTCCAATCTCCGGAGGGCCTTGTCATCGAGCAAGCCCTAACTCTAGACTTCAAAGCGTCGAACAACGAAGCTGAGTATGAAGCACTGATCGCAGGGTAGGCAGCGCAAAAATTTTGGGGGCACGGCAACTAGTGGTCTTCAGTGATTCACAACGGTGACGAGCCAACTGAATGGAGACTACCAGGCCCGTGACGATAGGATGGCAGCCTACCTAACCCACGCCAAGCAACTTCTCTCTTAGTTCCAAAAAGCTGAAGTCAGGCAGATTGACAGAGATTCCAATTCTCACGCCGATGCACTTGCCAACCTGGCCTCTACTGTTGAGGCAGAAAGAAAAAGGACCGTTGAAGTGGAAGCACTAGATAGACCTAGCATTGAGCTCCATCCACCTCGGCATATCCTATGTGCCGACCTCGGTCCGAGCTAGATGGGCGAATTCATTTCCTACCTCAAGGACGACCAGCTCCCCGAGGACAAGAACCAGGCCCACAAAATCAGGATGAAAGCAACTCAGTTTTGGCTCTCTCCAGATGGCAAGCCCTATAAAAAGTCCTACAATGGCCCCTACCTCCAGTACGTTCACCCGAGCAGAGTCGAAGACTTCCTTTATGAAATTCATGAAGGGATCTGCGGCAGTCACATTGGAGGTCGGTCACTGGCTTACCGAGCTATCAGCCAAGGCTATTGGTGGCCCTACATGCAGAAGGACGCACAGGTCTATGCCAGGAAATGTGAGAAGTGCCAGAAGTTCTCTCACTCTCTCCATCAACCAGCATATGACCTAAGTCCTCTTTCTAGTCCTTGGCCTTTCTCCCAATGAGGACTGGACCTGGTGGGACCTCTCCACCGAGCTCCAGGGAATAAGAGATGGTTAATAGTAGCCACTGACTATTTTACCAAGTGGATAGCAGTTGAAGCATTGTCCTCCATCACTGACAAGGATACTAAAAACTTCGTGTGGAGGAATATCGTGACAAGATTTGGAGTGCCTCGAGCCTTGATCTCGGACAACGGGACTCAGTTCGACTCCAACTTCTTCAAGAACTTCTGTCAAGAGCTTGGCATCAGGAACTACTACTCCACTCCAGCATAGCCCCAAAGCAATGGACAGGCTGAGATCTCTAACAAGGTAGTGCTCGACGGACTCAAGAAGAGACTGAACCGAGCCAAAGGGAGATGGGTAGAGGAACTTCCGAGTGTCCTTTGGGCATACAAAACTACCCCAAGGCGCTCGACCTCGGCTACACCCTTCTCCCTGGCCTACGAGATGGAAGCTGTAATTCCACTTGAGGTCGGCCTCTCGACCCTCAGGTCGGAATTGCTCGACCAAGGCCAAAACGATGTAAACCTCGCCACAGAACTCAACCTGGCTGAGGAACGAAGGGATGCAGCAGCCATCCGCCTCGCTTCCTACCAGCAGCAGCTGGCCAGAGGATACAATCAAAGGGTCAAGGAAAGGAAGTTCTCACCTGGGGAATTGGTCTTAAAAAAGACACTTCCGGCAGACAAAAATCCCACCGAAGGAAAACTAGCACCGAACTGGCACGGGCCATTTAAGGTGACCTCGGTAGCTGGGCAGTCTGCATACAAACTTGAGGACATGGAGGGTAGAGAACTGCCATACCCATGGAATGCCACGCACCTCAAGAAGTACTATTTTTAGACTGTACTCAATTCTGAAAGTCAATAAAATCAGTTCTTATGAAAGAATGTGTTTTGTTGCTTTTAAATTTCGCCAAGTTTTGGAACTCGGCATATGCGCACAGCTCAATCACAGGACCAGCTTGCATACGGCCGCGGTCACAGGATCAGCCATCTCCAGCTCGGTTACAGAACCAGCTTCTTAGTGCGATCACGGGACCAGCCACCCCTTAGCTCGGGTACGGTACCAGCTACCTTGAACAGGACTAGCCACATCAGTTCGGTCACAAAATCAGTTACTTCGGCTCGGTCAAGAACCAGCCACTGATTACAGAACCAAACTTTTCTACGGTTAGCACTCTAGCTTTGGTCACAGGACCGAGCTCCTTTCGGCCTACCCAACTCATTGACTCATGATGGTTGCAGAACCCAGATTAGTCACTTGAACTCGGTAAAGGACCTATTTTATTATTGACATCGGCTATAGAGCCGAGCTCAATTACGTTGTCTTATTTCCTGTTGCTTGTTTTTTCTTGGTTACAAGACCAAACACAAAAGAGACAGGGATAGAAAAAGGCGTTCATCACACATTACTCAGAGACTGGTGCAAAAGAAGATTCCATTCGTCAAAATTGTTTGTTTACATGTACAGCTGAAAAAGAAAAGATACAATTTCATTCACTGTAAAAAGATTACATTCAAAAAGAAAAAAGTACATAAAGTTTCTCCCCAAGTAAAAGAAAAAAGTACAGAAAGTTTCTCCCCAAGTACAGAAAAATAAAAAGACAACATCAGGGCAACTGGTCAATATCAATAACAGAGACTTCGCTAGTCTCTCCACCACCATCACCACCAGCAGGAGGAGGAGGAGGAACCTCTACATTGTCGGTCCCGAGATCGGCAGATGTCGTCTCGGCAGCTGGAGCTTGAAGAGTCTCTTCAGGAATCTTGGAGGACACCAAGGACTCGACAACTGGAGGGTCGAGAGAGGCCTCGGTGAATGATGGGGCAGGCGACTCGGGCTCGAGGAGAGGCAGCTTGGACAGACTCTGGTATATGGGTTGATCCTCGGGGATCCCCATCTCTCTGAGCACCGCCAAGCAGCCCATTTCAAAGAGCTCCTCTCCCAGCCCTACAAGTTGATCTTCATACCGTTTGGTCGCCTGGGCCACCCCATTCCGGAAAGAGGCATCGACCTCTGCTTGCCGCGAAGCCTCAAACTTAGCTCTCAATTTAGCTGAGGCTTCCTGCTCAGCCTGCAGCAGAGCATCGACCTCAGCCTTTTCCCTCCTCAAGGCCTCCATCTCGGTCTCCAACTGGCCTGCCCTCTTTCTTTCTCGTACGCCACAGCCCGGAGCTCATGATTTTCAGAACTTATCCTAGTGATCTCCTCTATGGCTCCTTCATTTTCTTCGTTCAGCTTGGCGTACTCCTCGCGAGACCTCCTCAATTCCTCCGAGCTTCCCTCCAGAGCTGCTGCGAGCTTTTGCTTATCAGCCTGCAGAGATTGAATCACAGAACAGCTCTGGTGAGACTTTTCCAATGCCACTTGAGACTATTGACACCAAAAAAGTCACTATGTCCTCAACATCAAGTAGCCTCGTGAAGCTGCATCCTGCTACAAAACAGGCAAAGCTACTTCAAACATCAGATCTTTTCAGAATCAGACAAAAACTGAAAGATCCTTCAAGACAGCCAAAAGCGGGGTACACCTGAGGTTTCGGGCCATTCCGACATCGTTTGGCCTAACTTCACTGCTCCGATAGCTAAACAAGCGCTCCCGACGGCGACATCATCAAAGACACCAAAACTTCGATCAGAGCCTACGGATGACTCCAGAATGTCTTCAAAGGGCTCCATGCCAAATTTCAAGTCAAGCCGACAACATTTGACCCTCCATCAACGCTCGAGCAACAAAATCAAGCCTCCCGTCGGCGGGAACCACCGAAGCCATCACTCATCAAACTAAGTACATGAGTGGCTTCAACATGTTTCCAAAAGGCTGCACGTCGAATTTCAGGTCATTCCAACAACGTTTGACCAGGTTTCGATGCTCCGAAAGAAAATCAAGCCTACCGGCGGCGGAGCACCCCGGGACCATGACATCCAAGACGGAGCTAATGGAACGTCTCAAAATGACTCCAAAAAGTTCCCCATCAAATTTCAGGTCAATCGAACATCGTTTGACCACATATCAAAGCTCGGCATTTTCCCCGCAGCAAAATCAAGTCAAGCATCGATGGGACCCCAAATGGCTTCAAAACTCAAATAAAAGCCCATGGTTGGTCCTATCCACTACTCAAGAAGCTTCACTTCAATTTTCAGGTCATTCTGACATCGTTTGACCTAGTTTCGACTCTTGACGAAAAATCAGCTACAAAGTATTCGGTTTTCCCTAAAAAATGGGAAACTTTGTGTTCCGGTTTTGCGTGGGCTCTCGTCAAGTTTTTTCGAAGAAAACCAAGTCTATAATTGAGGAAAGATGTCAAGAGAAATACAGAAGAAAGAAGGAACAAAAAAGACGGAAAAACGGCCGAAAACGAAGCTCGGCGACCGAAAAGGGCAAAACCCTAAGGTCGCCGGCGACCTTGTAAATCCGGGTCGCCGGATTTTGCACCAAAATGCCCGTTTTTCGATCTTTTTCGCGTTTCGAGCATTCCTGCCTCTGTGATTTTCTGAAAATCCAATGTTTGATGCTTGAAAACGACTGATCTTTACCGACATCTTGGATCCGCCATCAAAAGCATGAAATCATCACCGATCGCCCCAAGATCGCCAACTGGCTGACCAAGAAAGTATACTTTCTGTCCGACCGATCATGAAATCGACAAGACAAATGTCACCGGCCCACTAACACCAATCAATGTCTGAAATTGCACTGTAATCCGACATCAAACAATGCATGGATCCACCTGTGATGACCGCAAGAAGAATCTCAAAAGGCGCAGCGCGGCCCGCGACTCTTCACACGCCTTGGCGACCACTTAATGACGTTAATTGACCCGTTTATGACAACTTAATGCGGTCATTAACTCATTATTTTGGACGGCCCAATTAGATTCAAGCATTTTGGAGTTACAAATCCAAGCAATCATGGCATTTAACCCATGAAACTCCCATCATCATGAAGCTTAAAGGGAATTAAATGCCCACTACCTTCATCGGCCAATCACAAGCCATGAAAAAGGAGTTACAAAATCAACTTGTAACTCCTCATCAATTCTCTCATCATGGCTATTAATCACATCATGGCTACCAAAAGCCTATAAAAAGAGGTGGGTTTCAAGAAGAAGAAAAAAAAGAGGAAAGAATCCCAAGTGTAATCCCAAGCTCTGAAAATCCAGAAAATCTAAGAGAGAGACGAAGTCCTATCACTTTGCTCCCAGAAGCACCACAAGGTGATCAACGTCCCTTGGGGGGCCACCCCCCAAGGTCCCATCCTTCTACAACATGGCCTAAACGCGGCTTTTCAGCCCGTTTACTTGGTTTTTCATTCGATATAGGACCTCCTCTTAGTCCTTGTCCTTTAAAAAACCGAGGTTAGGAGCCAAGCCAAAGAATCAAAGCATCACATGTTCTCATTTGAAGGACAATGACGAAGTCCATACATGACTTGCGACCGTCGATCTCAACGTGTCCCCACAATCTCCTGAGAAGTTAGATCCATTTTCTTACTTTTCTATTGTAGTTTGTATTTCTTAAAGAGACAAAAAGAAATCACAATTCTTGTCTTTCATATTTGATGAGTTTTGTAAAATCGCCTTTCACGGCAAACAAACAAAAACGCCTCCTACGGCATTCTCAAAAAACAAACTTGTCTCTTTTCTTAATATTTATGCAATTTGAAAAGTTAGAAAAAATGATTGATTTCCTTTCCACTTGTGAAGGTGAATTTCCGGATCATCACCATTCCAAATTCCAAGTAGAAAGTAAATCTGGCATACCCGTACAAAAATGTTGATACCCACGATTTTCCTTTGTTAAGGATTTTGTATCTTGCAATTTGATGGATGCACTATTCATTTTATTCATCATTTGAATTCACACACATGCATTGTTTTAGAAAAACTTGAAATCTTGATTTATACATGCACTGTTTTAAATCTTATAAACCTTATGATTTATGCATGTTTTGGTTTTAAACATGGATGCATTTAAATTTGAAAAAGAATTTTGATAAATCAAGCTAGCCATTGATTTTAAAGTTTCAAATCATATTTGGCTTTTTATGATTCATGATTTTAAAAGCTCTTAGATTGATTTAAAATCATGTTTCCATGCTTGGTTTAATGGCCCAAAAATCCCCTCTTGAAAATACTTTGAAATATGCAAAAGTTGGGATTTTGTTAAAACTGTCGGTCAGCCTGTCGGTCAGGTTTCGGCTAACCGACGGTGAACCGAGCTCAACCGAACTCCTATGTCGGTTCAATTTCCAGAGAGCTGAATTATCATATATTTTACACGTCGGTCAGCATGTCGGTCAAGGCTCGGTTAACCGAAGTTGCTTTTGATCCTGACCGAAGCTCTCTCGGTTAGAATTCCAGAGAGGTGTTTTCTGACCCTGTTTTCATTGTCGGCTAGCTTGTCGGTCAGGCCTCGGTTAACCGAACATGTCGGTTAACCGAACCATGCTTTTTGGTCAGCAAAATTTCGAAATTATGACCGTTGGCTTGTGACCGTTGGGGTGTCGGTTAACCGACCCCTGGATGTCGGCTGACCGACAGGTAGCCGTTGAGCAACTTTTTCTATAAAAAGAAGCTCATTCCTTAGCCCCAAGTGATGATCTTTGGAGCCCTTCTTGAGGTATTTTAAGGGAAAAGAAAGGGGATCAAGCTAAGGAAGGCTAAGGGTCATTAAGGAAAGCTAAAGCTTGGATTAATGAAGTTAAACCACCAAGTAAGCTTTGCCTTTTTATAATCATTGTTTTATGCTTTGTTTAATCTTTGGTAAATGATTTTAGCATATAAACTATGATGTGTTGAATCCTCTACTCCTTTAATCTTTGATTTAAGTCATTGGATTCTTCACCTTGATTTCTAAACAAGTTTGTTTTAATACTTTGTAAAACATGTTTTGTCAAAACCTTTGATTTGTTTTATAAACATGTTTCATTAACTTGTTTGAATCATCCTTGTTGTTTTCATTCATTTGAACTTTAGTTAAATTAGTTTGTTTTTGAAAACAACATTGAATATGCATCACATGTTTAGACATAATTAATTTCATACAACTTGTGAGCTTTTGATTTCATATCTTCTACAAGTTTGTATTTGGTACATGTGATTTGCATATTACTTCAATCAAATCTTTTTATGTGTATTAAACTTTTAATTGCTTCAAGCATAAATTGATTAAGCTTTATTTTAAAACTTGATTGAAGTTTCCACACACTCACTTCATAAGCATACATTTTTGCATTCATAGTGTTTGTGTGAGTTTGCTTTACACTTTCTTATCCGCCTAATTTAGAGGCAATTATATTGAGCTTAAATTGTATCTCTTAGAGTGTTTTGAAGACACCTTCTTGAGAGAAAATCTTTCATTGTGTAAAGGTTATTGCTTAGCCTAAGAAAAGTATTGGGTAAAGGTTATTGCTTAGCCTAAGAAAAGCATTGTGTGAAGGTTATTGCTTAGCCTAGAAAAGCATCTTGTATAGGTTGTTGTTAAGCCTTGAAAAACAACATTATAAGGTTATTGCTTATCCTTGGAAAGCATATTGTAGTGGTTATTGCTTAGCCATTTGAAAAGCATAAATAGTGGAAATCCGGTGGGGTGTAGATTCACAAGCCGGTAGTGGATGTAGGCACGTTGGCCGAACCACTATAAATCTTGTGTTGTGGTGATTGCTTTTGTGGTGATTGTTGTTGTTTAGCTTCCGCATTTTATTTGTTAATCATCACAAGTGACTAATTGTTTTAAAGAAGTTTAAAATTGGCATAATTGGTCATTAAGTTGTAGCTCACCCTATTCACCCCCCCTCTAGGGTTCGGATCCTGAACTTTCAATTGGTATCAGAGCGGGTTACTCCATTTAGGGCTTAAACACCCGGAGTTGATCCTTATTAGCTAAATCCTAGAGATTAGAATCCTAGTGTTGTGTTTACATGAAAATCATTAGAATGGATTCCACTATATTAGACTTTGTAGATTCTTGTGTAGATTCTTCTAGACCATTCTTTCTTCCAACATTTGGAGATTCAAACCATGAATTTAATGAATCTAAATTTGAATCAAATGAAGAAGAAAATGATGAAAATCAAGATGACATTCAACAAGCCTATAATGATTTATGTACATTTTCCCTAGAGCTTGTTAAGAAGAATAAAAGATTAGAAGAAAAATCTAAAAGTCTAAACAAAGAATTAGTTTCTTCAAAAAATGAACTTAGAGAGAAAGAAGAATTAATAAATTGTGTAGACTCTAAGTTTATGATCTCTTTGCATAATTTGTCTAATGCTCAAGATGAATTAAATGAAATTAAGATAAGTTATGATAATCTTAATAAGGAAAATTCTAAACTAAGAGATCAATTAAAAAGGCAAGATAAAGACATTAACAATCTTGAATCTAAGTTAACTATCACTAAGGAAAATTTATCTAATAAGATAAAAACAAAAGAACTTGGATCCAATGTTTTTAATGAACTTAAATTTGAATTAAAACTTGCCCATGAAGAACTAAACAACTTTAAGGGAATTGAAAATGAACAAACAAAAGTTAAAAATGAAAATTCAACCCTTAAAAAACAAGTCACTCAACTTGAAAGGTACAAACAAAAGTATGAGTGCAAATTTACCCATGGTGAAGAGAAATTTGAAAAGTTATTTAAATTGGGTAAATCTCAAAGAAATAGGACGGGTCTTGGATTTGATAGGAATATTTCTCATGACCCCATAGTCACCAACACATTTGTGAAAGGTGAGTCCTCATTCTCTAGCACTCATTCCTCCTTGCCCATGACTAAATGTAATTATTGTGGCATTGAAGGACACTTTAGGTTTGAGTGCAAATTAAGAAGAAGTCATGTGTCTAAAACCAACTATGAACCAAAGAAAGTAAAATCAAACTCTATGATGGATAAGACACTAAAAATCAAGGAAGACTCCAAGAAGATTAAACAAGTTAAACCCATTAAAAAGGAGTCTCCTAAGATAGATTCTAAAAAGCTTAAACAAGTTAAAACTAATATAAAAGAATCTATCAGGAAAAAGCTTCTCAACCTACCTCCCCTAACCCAACAAATGAAAGAACTTTTGAAGAAAGTTGCAAAGTTAAATCTAAAATTCAAAAGTCAATTAAAGGGAGGAAATAAGAAGAAAAGAAATCAATCCCCTACTAAGAAAAGTCACCAACCTCAAAAGACTAATCACCAATCAAAGCTAAAATTAGTCAAATCTCATTATCATGGTGATAAGTCTAAATTGAAAATTTATCAAGTCAAATCTCCTAAAGTTGGTGAGACTTTTAAGATAGACCTCAAAGATCAACCCTCTCAAGACCTTAGGTGGATTCCTAAAGATAGATACTTAGACAAACCTTAAGGCCTTGGAACTCTTGACCAACTGAACCTTTTTAGTTAAATCATATTGTTGGTCATGACACATTTGCATTTGTTTCTTTCATAGTCACATTTATTTAAATGCAATGTTTATTTATGCTCAATTGATTTTGTCTTCATGTACCTTTCTAGTTAAATATCATGGTTTTCAAAATCATTTGATTATAATTTCATCATTATAGATTTGCTTTTTGCTCTCATTTAGTTATATCTTTTGCAATGCATTTCTATATATGATCAATTGATTATGATTTCAAAAGCTTTTATAGCTAGATTTTTTTTTATAATCGATTGATATTTTCAAATTCATTTGTTTGATTGTCTTAGTTAAATTATTTTGAAAAACAAATGATTTAGATTTTCCATGGATTCTTTCTTATGGAAAGTTATTGTTTTGAAAAATCAACTTGTATGTGTTTCAAATAAGTTATATCTTTTACAATGCAAGTTGAAAAATAATTTAAGCCTCATTACTACATTCTTGATGAAAAATGAGGATTGAAGATTGATTTTCATTCTATGCTTACTAAGTTAGTATTTTGATATGAAAATTCAATTCCTTGATTTACTTGAGTTTCAATTGGTTAGATCTTTATAGTTATATTCTTCAAAATTGAATGTGTTTTTGATAAATGCATTTTTCCAATTGATATCAAGTTTGAAAAGCTTTTAAGTCAATTTGTATGAGTTTTTGTAGTTATCCTTAATTACAAATTGAAATTTGATATTAATTCACTTCATAGTTTTCTTAATCACTTGATCATGATTTTATGTTTCATTGTTGGATTTTGATTGTTGAAGTGAATTAAAGTCCTTTGGAAAATGTTCTAAGCTTTGTTAGTTATATTTTTAGTTGCATTTTCCTTTGAGTTTATTTCCTTGTGTTTATGATTGTATCTTTTAGAAGGAAATAGTTGTTATATGCTATTTGCATCATTGCTCATTTGGTTTCATTCTTTTTATGCAAATGTCATATAGTTCTATGTATGCTTGTGCTCTTTAGTTACATTAATAGATATCATACTAGAACTTTCAAATCCATCCTCTATGCTTTCTAGTAATTTTTGTTTTAAATGGATGGTTATGATGTCGATTCATGTGTATTTTCCTTGTGATGTCATTCTTATACATGTTTCAACTTCAAAGTAGTGTTTAATCATATGAACCTCTTTGAAATCCATTCCTTGTATTTCATAGTTATATCTTTTGTTTGATGGATTTCTTAGTTGTTGAATTCATATGATTTGAGACATTTGTAAATTGCATCCTCTACCAAGTTATATATATTTCTAAATGCAATTTCTCATGTTCATCAATATGCTCATTAGTTATATTATTCTAAGTGATGAATATCATTTTATGATGCTTGTTGGAATTTTGTGTTTGTCACATGCTTGCTCTTAATCATGTTTCATATTCAATTGGTAATCAATTGGTATCATTTTCAATTAGTATCAATATCCAATTGGTATCATATCTTGAGTTTGTGATAGACCTTGTGTACATTGGATTGAACTTAATAGTAATATTTTTTTTTAATTCCATGTCACATTCCATTAGCATCATAATGTTCATGTTTGCCTCCTCTCTTGCACTTATAGGTAAATCACATGACCACCATGTTTATGTTTTCATAATTTTGGTTGGTTAATTGTGAGGTTGGCTTCATGATTGAACTTCATTTCATTCATCTTGTGCATATCAGTTATATTTAATGAATGTATGAAATGATTTCATAACCTTCATAGCATATGATTTTCATAGTTATATTGATTAATGCTATGTTTAGTATTCCCCATAACATCATGGATAACTCTAATTTGGATGAACCCTAATAGGTATATTCCTTAACTCCATTTTAGAGTGATTGAGTTAATAGTCTTATCTTTGAATCTCAATTGGTATAATTGCTTTATATATATTTCAATTGGTATCCATGATAGATTATCCTTTTGACCTTGCTCTTTAATTATCCTATAGCTTTTCCGTCAATTGGTATTTTTATAATGGTAATTTGATCATATTGAGCTTTATTTTTTTTTTTTTCTTATCCTTCTCTTGAAGTTAACCCTCAATTGGTTAAACCATCTTCTTCTTGAACCAAATTGTTAAATCTTTGTCAAAGTTTGACAAAAGGAGATAATGGATTGAGGGGGAGTAAATCTTCATAGGAAGTATTAGTTATGATCAAATTCACTCTTATATTGGCTCTATACCCTTATAGACAACACCCATACATGAAAACCTGTTATGTATTTCATTTTCGAATTCTTTTGTTAACAGGTGCTACTAAAAGGTATTTTCCTTATTTCATGTGTGTAGGTACCTTTGCAATTTAATGTCAAAGGGGGAGAATATTCTAGATGTCAAAGAGGGAGAATATAGCTAAGGGAAGAGATGTGCAATTCAATGTCAAAGGGGGAGAGACAGTGTATTATCCTCCAAAGAGGGAGTGAATGCATATCTTGCCAAAACCCAAGAGTGCATGGTCAAAGGGGGAGAGATGAAAGAAGTAGAAGATGCTTGGCCAAAGAAAGGAAGATGAAGAGAAAGCTTGAGGATGATCAAGCTCCAAGCATCAAGGAGAATGAAGGAAAAGACAAAGGGCCCAAGCCAAGTGAAGAAGATGATCAAGCTCCAAGCATCAAGGAGAATGAAGGAAAAGACAAAGGGCCCAAGCCAAGTGAAGAAGCATCCAAGAAGATTTCAAGCCTTGTCCAGCTAAGGAGGAGCTGAAGACTTTGTGTGAAGATTCAGTATTGAGTAAGAGAAGGTTTGCCATCAAATTGCAAAGGGGGAGATTGTTAAGGATTTTGTATCTTGCAATTTGATGGATGCACTATTCATTTTATTCATCATTTGAATTCACACACATGCATTGTTTTAGAAAAACTTGAAATCTTGATTTATACATGCACTGTTTTAAATCTTATAAACCTTATGATTTATGCATGTTTTGGTTTTAAACATGGATGCATTTAAATTTGAAAAAGAATTTTGATAAATCAAGCTAGCCATTGATTTTAAAGTTTCAAATCATATTTGGCTTTTTATGATTCATGATTTTAAAAGCTCTTAGATTGATTTAAAATCATGTTTCCATGCTTGGTTTAATGGCCCAAAAATCCCCTCTTGAAAATACTTTGAAATATGCAAAAGTTGGGATTTTGTTAAAACTGTCGGTCAGCCTGTCGGTCAGGTTTCGGCTAACCGACGGTGAACCGAGCTCAACCGAACTCCTATGTCGGTTCAATTTCCAGAGAGCTGAATTATCATATATTTTACACGTCGGTCAGCATGTCGGTCAAGGCTCGGTTAACCGAAGTTGCTTTTGATCCTGACCGAAGCTCTCTCGGTTAGAATTCCAGAGAGGTGTTTTCTGACCCTGTTTTCATTGTCGGCTAGCTTGTCGGTCAGGCCTCGGTTAACCGAACATGTCGGTTAACCGAACCATGCTTTTTGGTCAGCAAAATTTCGAAATTATGACCGTTGGCTTGTGACCGTTGGGGTGTCGGTTAACCGACCCCTGGATGTCGGCTGACCGACAGGTAGCCGTTGAGCAACTTTTTCTATAAAAAGAAGCTCATTCCTTAGCCCCAAGTGATGATCTTTGGAGCCCTTCTTGAGGTATTTTAAGGGAAAAGAAAGGGGATCAAGCTAAGGAAGGCTAAGGGTCATTAAGGAAAGCTAAAGCTTGGATTAATGAAGTTAAACCACCAAGTAAGCTTTGCCTTTTTATAATCATTGTTTTATGCTTTGTTTAATCTTTGGTAAATGATTTTAGCATATAAACTATGATGTGTTGAATCCTCTACTCCTTTAATCTTTGATTTAAGTCATTGGATTCTTCACCTTGATTTCTAAACAAGTTTGTTTTAATACTTTGTAAAACATGTTTTGTCAAAACCTTTGATTTGTTTTATAAACATGTTTCATTAACTTGTTTGAATCATCCTTGTTGTTTTCATTCATTTGAACTTTAGTTAAATTAGTTTGTTTTTGAAAACAACATTGAATATGCATCACATGTTTAGACATAATTAATTTCATACAACTTGTGAGCTTTTGATTTCATATCTTCTACAAGTTTGTATTTGGTACATGTGATTTGCATATTACTTCAATCAAATCTTTTTATGTGTATTAAACTTTTAATTGCTTCAAGCATAAATTGATTAAGCTTTATTTTAAAACTTGATTGAAGTTTCCACACACTCACTTCATAAGCATACATTTTTGCATTCATAGTGTTTGTGTGAGTTTGCTTTACACTTTCTTATCCGCCTAATTTAGAGGCAATTATATTGAGCTTAAATTGTATCTCTTAGAGTGTTTTGAAGACACCTTCTTGAGAGAAAATCTTTCATTGTGTAAAGGTTATTGCTTAGCCTAAGAAAAGTATTGGGTAAAGGTTATTGCTTAGCCTAAGAAAAGCATTGTGTGAAGGTTATTGCTTAGCCTAGAAAAGCATCTTGTATAGGTTGTTGTTAAGCCTTGAAAAACAACATTATAAGGTTATTGCTTATCCTTGGAAAGCATATTGTAGTGGTTATTGCTTAGCCATTTGAAAAGCATAAATAGTGGAAATCCGGTGGGGTGTAGATTCACAAGCCGGTAGTGGATGTAGGCACGTTGGCCGAACCACTATAAATCTTGTGTTGTGGTGATTGCTTTTGTGGTGATTGTTGTTGTTTAGCTTCCGCATTTTATTTGTTAATCATCACAAGTGACTAATTGTTTTAAAGAAGTTTAAAATTGGCATAATTGGTCATTAAGTTGTAGCTCACCCTATTCACCCCCCCTCTAGGGTTCGGATCCTGAACTTTCATCCTTCCTCCGCCGAGACCCAAGTCAACCCCCGGGGTGCGGAAGGAGAGGACGGAAGATTCCGAGGGTCCATCAGAGACCTCTATACGATCTGCACAAAAGAAAGAGACAAGGGTTAGCAGAACACAAAGCATGTCTACAAAATCAGACAACTCGTCAAGTGCTCCTCACCAGCAGGGCCGACGTGAGGTTGGCCTGGTGCAGCGCGCCCTCTTCCATTCCCCTGAACTGGTTGATGTCTGCCGGAAGCGCACATGCACCAGCCAGCGCGGCCGTGACTGCTGGACAGCCGTGTAACCTATGTCCGGAGGTCAACGGCGTCCCTGGCCCGTGGAGGAAGGACGGCCTCCATGGCTCAGCCTCTGGGACGTGGGGCACCAAGGGCTGGACAGGGTCCTGCTGAGACGAACCCTCTCCTCTGGGCATCGCCAGTACCCTCTCCTCCTGCCTTCCTCGGCAGACCAAGGGCTGCTCCTCCGCTCCCTTCCTCTCCTGCTCCTCCTCATCTTTCCGCCTCGGCTCCCTCCTCTCATCCGCCGGGGTCGACCGGGTAGCCCTTTCCTTCCAGGCTTGGTCTGGCGTGGCTCTTCGCCCCTCGCCTTCTTCGTCTGCCTCTCCTCTCCCCTCACGTCGGTAGAGTGATGGCGGGAAGAGCCGGAAAGGGGAGCCCTATGGGCGTCCCTGGAAGAAGAATCGGCGGACCTCGAGGAAGAGGAGGCCCGCTTACCCAGCAGCTTCTCCCTAAGGTTGGTGGTGGCGAAATCTTGGCAACCCTTCTCCATCTCGGGGCTGGATTGACGCTCTTCGATCGCCTGGTCCGGGTCGGTAACGGGTGAGCTCGGCTGCTGCTCGACTGTCTCTGGCGCGTTACTAGGCCCAACCTCAAGGTACTCAGCCCCTTCTCTTTTGGAAAAGGACTTGTATCTCGGCAGATACCCTATGAGGCACCAAGCAGCCCTTCCTCTGTGCCCCCGGTAGTGTTGGATGGCGTCAAGCCAATTGTCGTTTCTCCTCCAACCGTCGCGCAAGGCCACTTGTCTCCTCTCACCAAGCTCTGCACAACAAACCAAAAGGCGTCAATTCGGCAGATAAAGAAGGAGATAAAAAGTCAAGCTATTGAGCTCAGTGTTTACTTGGGAGGCGCCCGAAGTGACGAGGTACCCTGTACCCCCTCTCTGCCTCGGTATCTTCTGCGCCGAACTCCCAGTTGCCGGCAACGAATAACCTGTCGATCCCGGCGTGGCCCATATAGTCCTTGAGGGCGGTAACGAAGGGGACCATCTGTGGTTTCCCCCGGAGGTAATAGCAGAGGTCGGACTCCCCAGTCGACTTGCAAAGGTCATACGCGTCCTCGATGTCATGGACACCGAGGCGGATACCTAAGATCCTATTCAGTTCTATTATCCCCATTATGATTTTGTAGCTATTTGGCATTAACTGGCAGGGGACAAGGTGCCAAGTCGCCAGACATTGCCTAAGCAGTGGGTGGAGGGGGAACCTAACCCCTCCCTCTACTACCGAGACCAGTGGGAAGGGCATCCACCCATCTCAGTAGGAGTCAGCGTCATATGGGTCCTCCGGATCGTCCAGCCTGGTCCGGACATCATCCGAGATGCTGTACGTCTCCCTGAATCTAATCATAGCTTTAAAGGTGTCGGCCAGACAGCGGTAAACCCCTATGCCCATGTTTGAAGGACTTAGAGACTGGAATGGCAGAGAAAACAGCCCTAGCAGGGAAAGAACCAGAATAGAGGTGCTGGAAAGGAAGACGAAGGAAGGAGAAGACTTACATAAAGCAGGGCAAGAAGCAAGGGAAGAAGAAGACACAGAGATGATCTAAGAACTCGTTCGAGTAGAGTCTCCCCCAGATTCAGAACGCCAAAGTAGAGGAAGGAAGAAAGAGAATGTTGCTTTTATAGAGCAGCAGGACGCCTTTTCGAATTCCGAGGGCACGCATTTAACATGCATCCTCAAAAAGACGTGCACCGCTTCGAAGCAGTTGTACTACGAACCAGGCAATGCCACGTGGCGAGAGCAATACGGTTTCCGCAGTAAACGCCGTCAGAATGATTGATTGCCTCGGGTAGGCGCAGCGATTTCGGCGCCTTCTGGCAGACAGGCTGGCGACGGAGTAATGAAGCCCTTAATTGAACAGTCATGATGGGGTCCCGACATCCATGGCCGATTTCAAAAAACAATGTTGCAAGCTCGGTATTCATAAAACTCCCACGTATTTAGCTCCCGACCTCAATCAAGTTCTAGAGCTCTAATGAGGCCAGCCGCTAGGGGGAAGTTGTGTGGGGGTATTTATCTAATACCGAGGTTATTCTAGACCCGGGCAATAATATTGATTAAGAGATTACACAGACCTCATTCGCCCAGCTCGGCAGCGTGCCAGCTGGCACCGGTTTGGAGTTGGCCCCGGTAAGTGTACCGGCCACGCTCTTCCTGGGCTCTGCCTCAAGCGTCTCGGCAATAATACCCGACCTCAAACAAGCCTGACCTCGGTAACTTCCACTTCGGTCCACTTGACTGAGGTAAATATTGGGCGTCTAATCTCTATTATGAGATAGGACAACTACATTACAAGGAGCCCTAACAGATAGGGTGGCCGCCGGCCATCGATAAGAGCTCTTTCTTATCAGCTGATCACATCCACATTTATATGAGGGATTTGAGGGGAGATCCGATGGGACAGTTCCTTCACCTACCCCCACTAAGGGTCCTAGGTATGGGTTGATGGGACAGGTATGGGCTGATGAGACAAGCATCTCCACCTACCTCCACTATGGAACCTTCCACTCTCTTCTATATATATCTGCATGGTAAGCCATGAATAGGTACACAATACACATCATATACTGTGCTATTTAGCTTGAACCTTCTTCCCCACTTCACCCTAGTTCAGTGACTGAACTAACTCAAGTGTCGGAGTGCCTTTGGCTGGCAGCAACCCCAGGGCCCTGACCTCTGTTTCCTCTCCCTTTCAGGTTTCAGGCCATCGGCGACGTTCCTAATCAACTAAACAGCATCTTCGTAACCCCCATTACCATCTAAACCAAGTCCGTAATTTTTAGGCACGCACAGGATGCATCTGAATGTTAGGCGTGCTTTATCTTCCATGGCCCTTATTACAGTTTGGACCTGTTGTCTTAAAAGTATCTGGAGATGGTTATCATGTTTTTCTATCTATAACTTTTGATTAAGGTGAGGACCAGTACTTTGAAAGCGGCTTGTTTCAACTTTCAGCCTTTTGCTTTGCGTCACGAAATCGGTGTTGGATCCTGCATTCACATTCAAAATGGTAGATGTTCTGGGAGGCTCCTATTTTGAAGCATCTACATAAAAACAATGGCTTCACTTTTTAGAAGTTAAGAGCCATAGATGAGCTGTGTGACATTTGATGCAACTGGTAGTCGCTATGACCGGGAGATTGATGTTTTAATGAGAATTAGCTAAAACAATGTTTGGAAACTGGACTGTCGCGTCCAATGGTGGAGGATAAGGACATAAGGTTCTGCTGTACCTGACGTCAGCGTGACATCATGTTATGTAATAAACATTTTTAAATGAAAGAAAACAAAAAAAAATCTAAAAGCCAAAAACTCATAGAAAAATATTCTTCTAGGAGCAACGTGTGAATCGGTCTCCATTGGGCCTAGAAAGCATACCTTTGATTAGAGCAGGTTCATTTACACATTTCTTCATGATCTAGCACCAGGCCTAACTTTGCTCTCATCGCACTTTAATTGATGAATCTCACAAAGCTATGGCTAAAAGACCACTAAACTTAAAGGATGTTAAGGCAAGGACTAGGTTGATGATTGGATTGAATCTCATAAACCTATGGTCACAAGGCCGCGGAATTTAAAAGATGTTAAATTAAGGGCTAGGATGATCTAATGGGGCTTATTTTTTCTCCATCCTTATCCAGGAGACATTTTCATCTGACTCAACCCATTGATCAACATGCATCTAAGTGGGCCCTTTGACCGGTTAATCAAAGTATGCAATTTCTCATAGGAGAAAGTTTCCCTTTTGGACAGGTGTGAAGGAGTCTTTTTTTTTTTTATTATTAGAGTGGAATGGTGGCACAACGCTTTGTGAGGATCCATCCGCCCAGAGATCGATCCTTAGGTGGTCATGTGAAACCGAGATGCCAATTGCAATGTCAATGTGTGCATTGGCAAAAACCGATGCCACTGAATTGAAGTTGTCTTGAACCATTGAGCTAATTGTGTTTGATGATGCACAAATTGCCTTTGCATACCACCTGTCAAGTAATTGGAAATAAATCCAGTAATTAAAGTAGAAAGTGAAGACGAGAGTTATAGTGGTTCGGTCAATGTGACCTACGTCCACTTCTGAATGGTTAGGGTCGCCGGGTACTTTATTAATTTAGGAGTGTAGTAAGAGCAGAGAGTACAAGCTTAGAGAGGGGGAGGAGAGTAGTGCTCAGGTATGAGTGTGATGCCCCCCAAGTGTTGGTGGGGCTTACAATTTATAGTCGCCCCCCTAACAGGTTGGGGCGACTTTACAGCAACTAAGTAACTATTTCGATGGAGTTCACGAATTCTTCTCAACGGACGAGGTGGTTGAGATATTCTCCGCGAGACTTGGTAAAAGACAAGGTGAGGGTTAACTATTTCCAAGGCGGTGAGGGTGAGGCTCAGACGATCCTGCATGCTCCTTTAGTGATGTAGCTCTTGGAACCCGATGAGCTTGACCGGGTGTAGACTTCTCTGGGCTTGGCTAACTGGACCTCTTGGAGTTGGGCCCTTGGGCTTGTAACATGAGTTGGGCCCTTGGGCTTGGCCCATCAGTGTTTGTTACCAAAGACTGGCTGTGCGAGACCCATATGCTCAAGATATATATATATACACACACACTCAATTAATATCAAATGGTGTGATTATTGATTTATAATATTTACTTTTGGCAATTTCAACTCACTGAGTCATTCCTTATCTTGACCATGCAGTGGGATGGGTCCTGCGATAGGTTTTTTGTATACAGTGGATATGGAGTAAACATAAAAGAAAATGATGTATGGATGTTGGATGTCAAACATCATCGTTTTCTTATACCACTAGTGGTTGTAAGGACTTAAAGCCAAAGGCCCCACATGCCAGTCAACCTGCCACAGCGTTGCCCGCCACATTGACCTGGCCGACATGGCCCAGCCCATCCCATGCATGGCCATGCTGGGGCGGGCGGATATGGCCACTGGCAAGCCTAGGCCCAGGCCCGGTCCGACCCGGCCTGTCTGGAGTACACGGCACCTTTGAGTGGGCATATTTGCAAATTTTTATGGGTTTTGGTGGGTAGTGGACCCATTTAAAGGCCTCTTTACGGCTTGACGTTTGAAAATCGGTGGGATAATGGTGTTTTATATATGTGAATGAGTAGTATTTATGGCCTTACAAGTTTTAATGAGTATTTATGTGGTGTTTATGGCTTCATTAAATGCCTCATATAAGTTTCGATCATAATATAAAAAAGTTAGAAAAATAAAAAATAAAAAAGAAGACCTGTGGGTCAGCGTGACCCAGACGACATGTGGAGGGCATGGCACGAGCTTGGCTATGCCTGTGGGCCTTGCTATGCTGGGGCCCTATTAGCCTGGGCACATCACGCATGCTTGTTAAACTTGTTTGGGACCTCATTTCGGTCTAGCCTTCCAAATGACATATTTTAACTGATTCGGAATTTTGGTGAAATGTTTTTCGGAATTTCAGAAAAATAAATATGTCAAAATATTCATATTTGCTCGAAAAGATAAAAAAAATAAAAACATGTATTGTATGCATTTAACTCACTGAGAAAAGAAATACTTAATATATATATATATATATATAAGTATAAAAGTTAAGCACATTCCTTACCACAATAAAGTTTAAACACAATCTTCATATCAATAAAAGTTAACACAGCCTGAAGCTTGGACCCCCCAACATTTTTGCCATTTCAGTCAATTACAGCCTAAATCCATGTTTTCAGCAGAAATTGACCGAAAATCAAACTCAAAAATTACACTTAGCATTTCGTTTCGGTTTAATGGCCAAGACGAAAAAGTTTTGGTCATTTCAGCCATGATGAAACGAAATTGATAACTATACACAGCCAGGCATGGCCTAGGCACAGTTGAGCCAGTCATTTCTGTCTGCATGACCCATTTTCCTACGTAGGTGGACTATTCATGACACACTCAAGATTTGATCCCTAGTCCCTGTGTGTGTGAATTCTCTCTTCTAGTAGCATGTGTGAGTGGCCACTCTCCATGTGCTCAAGTACTCTCTTGGGTCCCAGCAACAATGGCTATGCGACAAAAAAAAAATCATAAGGGAGATAACGTAGGCTATCACCACTCAAATGTATTATATTTGCAATCCAGCTAAAACCTAACTTGGGGGCTGAATAAAAAAAGCTATCATTTTTATTTTCTATGTTTTTTTTTTTTGGCTGTTTTAGGTTCATTTTTTTAAGGCCACCTCACTAGAAATTTGGGTGAGAAAGCTCGAACGCTGATGCTATTGGAGTCTGTCTCTATTAGGGGTGTAAAAAAGAACCAAAAAACCGTCTAACCAACCGAACCGGCGGTTAATAACTGTGTTTCACGGTTCGGTCAAGGTTATTAAAATCGAAAAATAGTGTTTCATGGTTCAGTTACAGTTTTCAGTCTCTACTCACAGTTATTAACCAAACCAAACCGTAAAATATGGTTCGGTTAACCGGCACATGGTTAACCGAACCGTTACACTAATAAAACAAACTAAAGGGCCTAGACGCTTTGTAGTATCATTTTAGAATTTTAGTTCTTTGTTATGAGATATGGATCATGGGTGGATGCCCAATTAAGATACTTATGAGGTTACTTTGCTTATAAATAGGACACTCCCTTTATATTTGTACACAGATATAATGAAATAACAAAAAAGCTCTCTTTTTTCCCTCTAGTCTTCTTTCTCTCAGTCTCTCTTTTTTTCTAACACGTTATCAGCACGATGATATCTTGCTTCTTACCCTCTTACCGTGCAACAAGAAGAACCCACGCCAGACCATCTCTCTCTATTCCTTTGAGAACCAAGTAGTCATCACTGATCTCCTTGTTTGTTTCGCCGGTTCTTTTAATGCCAACTAATCTTTTTCTCTTGTGCTTTGTTGGGGTGATTCCTTTCGGTTGTTGCATGCCATGGATCGTTCTCCTACAAACTGTGTAGCAACAATCTTCGACTTTGGTACAAGTATTAGTGGTGGGTCCTCCAAACAAAGATCTGCTAAGAGATGGAAGAAGGCTTTCAATGTGATTTATTCCTGCGGAGTAATGCAATCTCTTGTCAATAAGATATTATCTCACAAGAAGATAGAAATCATCTCTGCCATCTCACGTCGTCCCTCTTATACCTCCCTTTTATGTCCATGTCCAACCCCAAGATGATGGTGATGATAGAAGTGATGGCTATGGGAGTAGGAAAAATAATAATGATGGGTGTTCTTGAATGTAGACCCACAAGCAGTGGGCAAAATTGTTACGGACAAGGACATGGAGTCTCTTCATCAACTTGGAGGAATTCAAGGAATTACTGCAGTGCTTGAAACTGATGTAGAAGGAGGAATACATGGCAATGCAGAGGATCTCAATCGCTGGCAGGAGTGTAGTGTAATGTAGTGAATCATCTTAGGTTTCCTGTAAATGTCACAACAAGTTGCTTTCTTCTCGGTTTGCGGTCGACAAGTTATTTTTCCTCTCGGTTTGCGTGAGTCAACATGGAGCTTTCCTTTCTAAACCACGGTAAGTAGTATCTAAACCATAGTTCAAATCCAAATCTATTAGAATACATAAAAGTAGTAGTTATGAAACAATAATTATAGTAGTTGGTTACTATTCATCTTTTTTTTTTTCTTTTAATTTAAGTTTATTAATACTATGAATGGATCACAAAATAGAACCAGAGTTCTAAATCTGAACTGGAAGTTCACCGATCTATGGACCAGCAGTCCTAACAGTTGAAATACTGATGTGAACTTATAGATTCATATCCATAAATCAAAACCTAGAGTTTTTTTATTCAAATCCAAAAAATTATAAGGCCATGAAATTAAACTTGAAGATTTGATAGAACCAGAAGTTCTGATCAATTGCTAGAACCAGAAGTTCGACTTCAAACCTGAAGATTTGATAGAACCAGGAGTTCTGATCAATTGTTAGAATCAGAAAGTTCTACTTCAAATCTGAAGATTTGATAGAACCGGAAGTTCTGATAAATTGTTAGAACTAGAAGTTCTACTTCAAACCTGAAGATTTGACAGAATCGAAAGTTCCACTTCAAATCGAAAGCTTCAACAGAACCTGTAATTCTAACTCATGTATTATGAGCCTGAAGTTCTAAATCAAGCTTGAAGTCTTGACAAAACCAGCAATTCTGATTCTCAAAGTTGAGAACTTGATGTTCTAACTTTTAATAGGCCAATTTTTTTTTTGTCATATTTAAATTCCTTCCTTAATTACTTTTAATGTTAAGGTATTATTTTTTTTCCTTTTACTTTATTGATTATCTGGACATGGTTAACTTAATATATATTTTCTATTACAATTCTCACATGATGTCAAATCTAACTAAGATTGACAAAAAAGCACTTAACATAAATGGGGACAATTACTTATCTTGCAATTGGATGCTAAAATCCACTTGCAATCTAAGAAACTAAGAGATGCCATAAAGGAAGGTAACAAGATGTCCTCAGAGAAAAAGGCGTTAGCCATAATCTTCTTGTGCCATCACATACATGAAGACCTAAAAAATGAATATCTTACTGAGGAAGACCCAGCAAGCCTATGGAAATCCCTTAAAGATAGGTATGATCACCATAAGATGGTCATACTACTAACTGCCTAGAATGATGGGGATCTTTATTTTCATTAATGTTCAATTTTATGGTGAATGGTCTGATCTTTATCATGTGGTTGCATAGTTAAATTAGTTTATTATTTTGTTTAAGGTATGGATTGTGGAATTGAGGACAATCTCTGTCTAGAAGACAGTGCCACAACACACACCATTATGAAAAATAAAATTTTTTTCTCAGAATTGTTGTTCATTCCACGAAAGGTATCCACCATAACCGGACTTGTGCAAATAATTGAAGGCTCTGGAAGACCACATATGATGAGACAATATTCCCGCTATTAGGAGGAGATAAGATAGTTCCTGAAGAATATATTGTTCCTATAGAACAACCCATTCCTAAATAACGGCGAGAACTAATAAAAAAAACTTCTAGTTTGTCTCATCTAGATTCACGTACTTCACACTATGAAGTACGGAGAATTGTACACTTACAAGAAATGAAAAATAGATTATCTGATGCATTTAACGATGCAGCAAATGTGACAAAGTCATATGTACCAGCAATAAATGCACCTGCCAGGATTAATGTCCCTGTAGGATAAAGTCAAAATATAGCAGCAAAAAATCTGCAATACGCCAGAAGCGTGGCATACCTATAGGTTTAAAGGACTCAACTCCGTGGAAAAGGAGAAATAAACAATCATCATCATGTCCTCCCGAAGGGGCATGTAACCCTCCTAAAGAGATGCTCCAGAAGAGGCACGTAAACGCTCCTGAAGAGGTTCCTCTCGAAGATGCAAGTAACGCTCCTGAAGAGGTTCCTCTCGAAGAGGTATGTAACCCTCCTAAAGAGATTTCTCCTGAAGAGGCACGTAACGCTCTTGAAGATGTTTCTCCCGAAGAGGCAAGTAACGCTCTTGAAGAGGTTCCTTTCGAAGAGGCAAGTAACGCTCTTGAAGAGGTTCCTTTCAAAGAGGCACATAACGCTCCTGAAAAGGTTATGGTAAAATCAATTCTCACTAGAATAATGAAAGTTTCTGGTAAGACTTTGGAAGCCCTTGAAAAGGCATCGGTACCGGATAATGAAGAGATCTCTATACTTTACAATTATTCAAAGGAGAGATGGAATAAAAATGATAATGATGATTGGGACACAGAACCACGTTCTATAAATCTTAGAAGGATTTTCTTTGCTTGAAGCAAAGCCAATGAGTACGTACTCAATCCAATTAAGGCACTGAATTAATATTAAACACATCCTACGATATTTGTGTGGAACAACTGATTTAGGAATAGTTTATTATAAAGATTCCAGTTTTATAGGATATGCAAATTCAGGTTATCTCTCCGATCCTAGTAAGGGTTGATCACAGACAAGTTGTGTGTTTCTTAATGGTAATGCCGTTATTTCTTGGTGTTCTACTAAACAGACTTTTGTAACTACTTTCTTCAAACATGTTGAGACTTTGGCTCTTTATGAAGCTAGTAGGGAATGTGTATGGTTAAGATCTTTAATTCAGGATGTTCGTAGTTCTTGTCAATTACTGTCTATTGTATGTATCCCAAATATTATCTATGAAAATAATGAAGCTTTCATAAGACAGATTTGAGAAGATTTTATTAAAGAAGACAAGACTAAGTATATAGCACCAAGGTTTTTCTTCACTCATGAACTTCAGAAGAATAATGAAATTGAAGTCAAACAAGTTTGTTCGAGTAACAACCTAACTGATCTGTTTACCAAATCTTTGCCAAAATCAGTATTCCAGAAGTTTACATATGAGATTGGCATGCGTACAGTTCATCGTCAAATTATGTAAGTGATTGCTATCTTCAGAGGGAGTGGTTTATCAGGGAGCATCCTAAAGTATGCTTCCCAGGACATTTGTGCGTTGTACTTTTTTTCCTTTTCTAGGTTTTATCCCATTGGGTTTTTCTAGTTAAGATTTTAACGAGGCAGTATTATGCACGTCCAATACCAGTGCAATGATCTTGAAGAGTGTTGTACTTTTTTCCATTCGCTTTGGTTTTTCCTACTAAATTTTTCTTAACAAGGTTTTTAATAAGGCAACTGTCTTTGAATGGTGGTCATCCAAGGGGGGAGTGTTATGAGATATGGATCTTGGGCGGATGCCCACTTAAGATGAGTTAGGGTTAGAATTAGGATTCATCTCTTATGAGATTACTTTGCTTATAAATAGGCCTTTCCCTTTGTATTTGTATACAAATATAATGAGATAACAGAAAAACTCTATCTTCTCCCTCTAATCTTCTTTCACTCAGTCTCTCTCTTTCTAACATTGTATTTATTTTCGTGAAGAAAGTAGTGTTGTTTCGTTTGGTATTTGAAAAATGATAAGGTTGTTTTTCATATAGAGTCAAAAGGGAAAAGTTAGACAATTTTTTTAGTAACAATTTGTGTGGGGATATTCCCCAAGACGACCGACCTCAGCCCTCGGCCTCGGCAAAAAGTCCACTTCGGCAAAAGTGCCAATTGGTCTCGGCCTCGGTCTCGCTTCCAGCTTTCCACCTCGGCCAGGTTCTCTATCTCGGCCAGGTTCTCCATCTCGGCATTGCCAGGAGCTCCCGCCTAGCACCATGTCTCGACTTCGGCCAGATTACCAGGTCGGTCTTCACCACCTCGGTAAAATGCCCCGTCTCGGTAATAAGGCTAGATCAAGCTCACAGCCGACCTCGGCAACAATGCCAGCGCGCCCATGTGAAGGTATGACCACGTTACAGAAAGTGCTGACAGATGGGACGGGCGCCGAATAAAGATAAGGAGTTGTCCTTATCCGAATGTCACATCCACAACTCTTGAGGCGTCAGGGTAAGGTCCGATGGGACAAAGTAGGCTACGATGGGACAGCCTCTCAAGTGCTTGCCCCAAAGTCAGCTCTCTCCCTTTATAAATATTCATAAGCCTTTAACAGGTAATGGGGGGCCATCCACATGTTAGTATGCCATCTCCTCCCAAACTTCATCTCCTACCTTTGCTTAGTCCTACAACTGCAACTGCAACTAACTTAGGCATCGGAGAACCCTGCGCTGCCCAAGTAAGGGTCCTTCACCGTCTTCTTTCTCTTTCCCTTTCTCAGGTTCAAGGCAGGCAGCGGTCTTTCTCATCTATAAGGAGCTCCATCCTCCTCAAGACACGACCAAAATCACCCCCCCCCCCCGGGTCTGTGAATTTTTGTGCACTTACAATTGGCGTCGTCTGTGGGGAAAGATCAAAACGCCATCTTCCCAAACACCATGCCTCGAAGAACCGGAAAGGGAAAAAAACCGTCGACATGTTCAACACAGCTGCCTCCAATCCCCCGCCAGAAGAGGTCCAGAGCAAACTCTAGTCCAGCGAGCGTCCACAGGCCGGAAACTCAGTCAGGTTCACCCTCTAAGGGGGTGACAGCACCTTCCCAACAAGGTGACCGTCGACTGAAGTCTTCCCGGCAAAAGGACCCTCAGCTAGGCATCTCAGCCCCTCAGCTAGGTGACAGCACCGGCTAGGCAACTTGGCATCTCAGGCCCTCAGCTCGGTGACAGTACCAACTAGGCAGCTTGGCATCTCAGCCCCTCAGCTAGGTGACAGCACCAGCTAGGCAGCTAGGCATCTCAGCCCCTCAGCTAGGTGACAGCACCAGCTAGGCAGCTAGGCATCTCAGTCCCTCAGTTAGGTGACAGCACCAGCTAGGCAGCTAGGCATCTCCGCCCCTCAGCTCGGTGACAGCACCAGCTAGGCAACTTGGCATCTCAATAATAGTACCAGATCGCCGGCCATAAAGACTACACCTCTGGTGACGAGCCAGCAGGTAATGTCCCTCATCTCGGCTACGTGCCAGATTTTGCCTACGCGGCCAAAAGGACAGCACTGGCCCCAGTAAAAGTACCAACCAGTCCTGTCCCGATCTCGGCACTCAGCATGTTGGTAATAGTACCAGATCGCTAGCTGAAAATACAGCGTGGCCCCGGTAAAAGTACAAGCTAGTCATATCCTGATCTTGGTACAAAGCATCTCGGTAACAGTACCGGATCGCTAGCCAAAAAGACCACTGAACCGGTAACAGTACCAGATCGCTAACGGCATCAAGCATCTCGGTAACAGTACCAGACCGCTAGCCAAAAGGCCCCGGTAAAAGTACCAACCAGTCCTGTTACGATCTCGGTACGCATACTAGATCATTGGCAGGCAAAAGCCACACCTCTGGTAACAAGCCAGCAGGTCATGTCTTCATCTCAGCATCATTGCAGCCAAAGCGACTATACCAGCTTCAGGAAGAGTTCCAGCTAGGCATGTCTCCATTTCGGCCTCATACAGGTCTCAGACTACACTGGCTATTGTACGAGTACCATCCAGTTATGTCCCGGCCTCTCAGTTGGTGACAAACCGGATCACTGAAGGCTACCAAGCTCAGGCTGAAATCAGCCACCACAAAGTAAACGTTTGACAGCAAGCGTGAAGAAAAACTTCTCTTTTATAGCTTCTGACCTCAAAGAGTTGGGAACACTAAAGAAGTTCAAAAGCTGGGGGGGCTTTGTGTGGGGATATTCCCCAAGACTACCGACCTCAGCCCTCGGCCTCGGCAAAAAGTCCACTTCGGCAAAAGTACCAATTGGTCTCGGCCTCGGTCTCACTTCCAGCTTTCCATCTCGGCCAGGTCCCCCATCTCGGCCAGGTTCTCCATCTCGGCATTGCCAGGAGCTCCCGCCTTGGCACCATGTCTCGACTTCAGCCAGATCACCAGGTCGGTCTTCACTACCTCGGTTCACCACCTCGGTAAAATGCCCCGTCTCGGTAATAAGGCTAGATCAAGCTCACAGCCGACCTCGGCAACAGTGCCAGCGCGCCCATGTGGAGGTACGATCCCGTTGCAGAACGTGCTGACAGATGGGACGAGGGCCGAATAGAGATAAGGAGTTGTTCTTATCCAAATGTCACATCCACAACTCTCGAGGCGTCAGGGTAAGGTCCGATGGGACAAAGTAGGCTACGATGGGACAGCCTCTCAAGTGCTTGCCCCAAAGTCAGCTCTCTCCCTCTATAAATATTCATAAGCCTTTAACAGGTAATGGGGGGCCATCCACATATTAGTATGCTATCTCCTCCCAAACTTAATCTCCTATCTTTGATTAGTCCTGCAACTGCAACTAACTTAGGCATCGGAGAGGCCTGCGCTGCCCAAGCCAGGGTCCTTCACTGTCTTCTTTCTTTTTCCCTTTCTCAGGTTCAATGCAGGCAGCGATCTTTCTCATCTATAAGGAGCTCCATCCTCCTCAAGACACCACCAAAATCACACCCCCCCCCCGGGTGTGTGAATTTTTGTGCACTTACACAATTAACCGTAACCAAACCGTTTAATACGGTCAACTGTGGTTCGATTTTTAATAGTTTATTAAGCTACAGTTATGGTTACAGTTTTTAAAAATTGAAAATAGTAAAATACGGTTCAATTAACGATTTTCATTAAAAAAAAAGGGTTAACGAAAGCAGTACACCACTAGTCACTACTTAGTTCAAGTATCCTTGCAGGGTTAGCTTTTTGAGAGGTTTTAATCATGGGAAATTAGTTATTTAAGAAGGCTTTAGATGGTTACCGTATTGGTCATTCAGGCAAATATGACAAGGCTGTGTTGTTAAAACCACAATGAATGAGTGTGAATGCTTTACTCAGAGCGAAGTGGGCGTGGGGACTGGGGAGGCTGATGGTCAGATTCCATCAGCCGCCTATCTTTTGGTCCGTGAGCAGTGTAGCCCACCAGGTGAGTGGTGATGGCTTAGTATTGAGGCTGACAAGCATGTCGGGTAGTGGTTGCTTGACCGACCTAAAGCGTGTGAAAACAAGAAAAATGGTTTGGTGCCTAGTTAACGATGACCTTGTAAAATCATCCAGAAGGAAAGAGACGGCCGTACATAAGCTGACTGCCCTACGGGCAATGGTTCGGTTTGATGCCAATTTAATTTCTTTCCACCAAACGATAAATCTATGTCCAGGACCTGTGCTTACTATTCTATTGAAAACATAATGGTTTTTGAGAAAAACCAAGTACTTTCTTTAGGGCGTGTTTGGATGTGTGGTGAAATGAGGTGAGGTGAGGTAAAGCCTCTATTATACAAACAAGAAAAAACAATAAGTCATATCAAAAGTACACAATTTCAAAATTACCCCATCTTTTTCCAAAAAAGTAAAAAAAAAAACAACCTCATTTCTCCACACTTTCTCCACTAAAGGACAAAAAAAACTCAACTTTTCTATATAAAAAGTCAAAAAGATTCCATACCAAAGAACCAAAAACAAAACACTATCATTACACCTTATATTTTATATTATCTTGATTTGATGCTTCATCTCACTATATTTCAATTCACCATACATCCAAACAGGTCTTAGAATTAAATTAATCAAATAAAAAAAATAATAAGAAGAATTCTTATAGCGGACTGCCAAGCGATGATGATGATGGGTTAAACTAAAGCAAGGCAAAGCCAAAAATCTTTGTTAGAAGAGAGTCCCAGTCAATTTATAAATATCAAAAGCAAAATGTGAGTGCAGACTGCAGTGCGCACACACCGATTAAAAAAGACAGAGATATGATATAAGATGCCTTCTACTTCACACACACAAAGAAAAAAAAAAAAAAAAAAAATAAGGAGGCGATACTCACTAAAAACAGCCACCACAACAATCCCACTATCTGATCAAATATCAATCAAAAAGCGTAGTAGTGCCCTATGTTTAAAATAAGAATAATTACTCTCGGATTCAAATCAAACGTACAGCCAGAGAAATTGGGGAATAATTTCTCTCGGATTCAAATCAAACGTACAGCCAGAGAAATTGGGGTTTGAATGTGTGCCCGCAGCTGCTGTTGTGCTTTCTAAACCTCATCAGTGCGCACTGGCGGCGTTGCCTTCATCATGTAGCTGGCCCCGTTCTTCTTCTTCTGCTGGTGGGAGGGGGAGCTATCATCATCATCATCGTAGGCGTAAGCAAACCCACCATGCCTGGTCAAATCCATGCCAGCCATCTCATCCTCCTCAGAGATCCTCAGGAGACCCATGCGGTGCAGGATGTAGAAGAGGGACCCCATGAGGGCGCTGACCCACCCCGTGATGACGAGAATCTGGATCACGTGCGCCGCTAGCAGCCTCCCCCCACCTCCCATGAACAGCCCGTACGGCCGACCCGGCCTGCCCGGGTACACCTGGTTCACATACTCCTCCTTGGCGAACAAGGCCGTGAAGATGATCCCCCATGCGCCGCAGCCGCCGTGAAGCTGGGCGGCCTCGAGCGGGTCGTCGTACCTGAGCCTCTCGGCCAGATTGTTGCAGCCAATTAGGACGGCGGCCGCGACGAACCCGCAGATGATCGCCGCCCACGGGTCCACCACGGAGCAGCCGGATGTGATCGCCGCGAAGCCGCCCAGAAGCCCGTTGCAGACGTCCGTCACGTTCCAGTGCCCCGAGATGAGGCGCTTCCCGAAGAGCGTGGTGAGGGCCGCGGTGCAGCCGGCCAGCGTCGTCGTGACGGCGGTCCTTCCGACGGCGCTCCACTGGCCGTAGTAGGAGCCCCCGTCGCCGTAGCTCTTGAGGATGTTGAGGAAGGAGCCGGGATTGAAGCCGTACCATCCGAACCAGAGGAGGAAGGTCCCGAGGACGACGAGGGTGGCGCTGTGGCCGCGGAGGGAGATCGGGCGACCGGCGTGGTCGAAGCGCCCAATGCGCGGGCCCACGATGAGGGCCCCCCAGAGGCCGGCGATGCCTCCGACCATGTGGACGACGCCGGACCCGGCGAAGTCGATGACTCCGCTCCCGAAGAGGAGGTTGCGGTGCATCGGGCTGCCCCACCCGTCGCTGGACCAGAACCAGTGGGAGACGACAGGGTAGACGAAGCCGGTGAGGAAGGAGGAGTAGATGAGGTAGGCGACGAACTGGGTCCGCTCGGCGATGGACCCGCTGGTGATGCCGGCGGCTGCGATGGCGAAGGCCCACTGGTAGAGGAAGTTGCTGTAGTCGGTGGTGGGGGAGGTGATGTTCTTGAGGCCGAAGTAGTGCTTGCCGATGAAGGTGTTGGAGGGGTTGCCGAAGGCGAAGGCGAAGCCGAAGAGGTAGTAGAAGAGGCCGCCGGTGGCCGCGTCGAGGACGTTGGTGAGCATGATGTTCATGGTGTTCTTGGCGCGGACGGAGCCGGCGCAGAGCATGGCGAAGCCGAGCTGCATGGAGAAGACAAGGTAGGCGGAGAAGAGGAGGTAGGTGGTGTCAACGGCGTAGGTCGTGTCGGAGAGCCTGGTGGAGATGGTGTCGAATCGGTTGCAGATGTAGGTGGCGGCGGTCAGGTTGGTGGCGCTGCCGAGCAGGGAGCCAAGATCGGCAGCGTCGCAGGTGAGAGCCGCCATTGCCTATCACCCAAGAGAGGAAGCGATAGATTGTTCTTTCGATAGAGAGGAGAGAGTAGGCAGTGGGCTTTTATAATCCATATTATGTTAAGACATAAAGCAATTAGCAATTTAGATGTGAATTAGAATTTTCTTCTTCTTTTTTACTTTCTGGGTGATTTCGTGGTTTTAGGGAACCCCGTTTTCCCGACTTTCCTTTTCCTTTTCAGAGATTCTATCTTTCTCTCTCTTTCCTAGTTCCAACTATAACCCATTATAGTAGGGAGGAATGGCTTTGGAAATTGTTGACTTTTCAATCGGGGAAGGTTCGGTGAAGGGCACATCAAATTAGACTTGGACCAGACCTTTCAGATTTTATTACTTGTAAACACACGCATCGAACTCACGTGCAAATTCGATGCACGTGTGTAGATTTTCTGCTGTTAATCGTTCCTGTCCTAGTGTAGATTTCCTCATTTCCTCGGAAGAGTAAAGACCATGCGTGGCCTGTTTTTTCGATAAGGAAAAAGAAAAGGAGCGAACCATCAACTTTGATAATGTGAAAAGTTCAATGTATGAGTAGGATGGTAATTTGAATTTTTTGTCTTTCGCATGCATTTAACTCTCATATTGCCTGGAAAGAGGTGGTAGGCCAGTTTTTTGTTTGTTTGTTTGTTTCGCGATTAATAACCGTATTTCACGGTTTCATTACGGTTACGGTTATTGAAATTGAAAAACTGTGATTCGCGATTCGATTATGGTTTTTGTCTTGACTCACGGTTATTAACCGAACCGATCCGTTAATCGCGGTTCGGTTAACCCTGTTCTCAAAACACATGATTAACCGAACCGTTTCATTAATAAGAATAAAACCTAAATGTTTGAATGAAAATTACTTTCTCTTTTATAGTGACATATTATGTCATTCTCAAATTATAGTTTTTTTTTTCCTAGTAAGTTTTATTGGTAAATAGAAAACTTTTCACAAATTTTTTTAAGTGATAATTAAATGTAATCGAACCGTTAACCACGGTTTGGTTTTTAACAGTTTTTCATGGTTCGATTATGGTTACGGTTTTTAAAGACAAAAACCGTGAAATACTGTTCAGTTAACAGTTTTCCTCAAATGAATGGTTAACCGAACCGTTACACCCTTAGACTTTATAGTAAATCTAAAGAGAAGTAAAGCCTTTATTATTTAGACAAAAAAACAGATCAAGGGATCATATAAAAAACATACAAATTCAAAATTTCTTCCTTCTAAATAAAAAAGAGTCAAGCAGCTTCCTTTCTCTGCTACATGATAAAAAAACATTCTCTTTTTACACAAATAGTACTTAAAATGGATTCCTGTAAAGTCACAAAAATAAAAGACCATCATTATCCCTTATATTTTATTTTCTCTTAATTTGATGCTTCACCTCATTTTACATCAATTTACCATCCCTTCAAGCACGGATAATGGAGTAATGAGCAGTCCCAATGACATGTGGTGTTGATTCTTGGACTCCAGGTTTTACCCTCTAAGCTGGGCCGCGCTTGCATTTTAACTCGTGGGTTGCTGGTGGTTCATTGTAAGAAGTGGGTTGGTAATCTTGTTCTTCGCTAACAGTCTGTTTGGGAAGGGGGGAAAGAGGGGGGAAGGAAAAAAAGGAAGGGAAAGTGGGGGGAAAACTTTTTTGGGGGGTGTTTGGAAAGGGGGGGAGGAAATGGGAGGGGAGGAAAGTGGGGGGAAAATTTTTGTCCTCTTGTGGCAAAAATTTTTGGGGGGAAAATGAAGGGGAAAGAGGGGAATGAGGGGGAAAGTACCATTTTGCCATTTTTGTCCTTTTGAAATTTTTTCAAAAGAAAGGGTAAAATAGTCTTTGTCTCCCTACTTTTTCATTTTTCTTCTTCCTACTTTTTGACTTCCCAAACAAGAGGAGGGAAAATTAATTTTTCCTCCCCTCCCCTTCATTTTCCTTTCCCCTCAAATTTTCCCTCCCCTCAGCTCCCTTCCCAAACACAGCGTAAAAGTTTGTCACCTGCGGTTGGAAACCATCCATTGATTCTCCAACTGTAGTAGTCCCAAATGCACCTCTATCTACTCTGGGTTTCTTAAGAAAGAAGACAGTTTCTTTCTTTTTCTTTTTTAATTTTATGCCTCTCTTCCATTTCTTTTTATTGTGTGAAGAAGGGCTCGTATTAGCCATTAAACTAAGGGCAGATAATCATGCAATTGAGTAAAGAAGGCCTCGAATTCTAAAAGGCAAAATTTGGCAGAGGGGCCACATGTGAACGAGGATCATTGAACTCCAAACTCCCCACCTGAAATTTCATGCCCCTCTTTTCATCTTTGTACGTGTTTACTTTGAACGTAGATGATGATTGAGGCTGACGTTATTTTAAGAAGAAAGAACAAATCCATGCCAGGGCATTCAATTTGACTTTGTTTTGCTGAAAAAAAGTTGGATACCTAATCTAGATGACATCCAACAGGTACATTTTGACTTTTCATGAAGTACAGCATTTGTACTCGGGTTATGTTCTTTGCAAAAATGTATTTACCAAACATTAAACAGTTTGAATCCATATATCCGCTTTCACATATACAAGACTAGTTGAGCCATGGCACGTGCCAGTGTCCAAATACATCTGACACTTCTTTTGGTCCAATCCCAAACTATGTTGAAGATCCAGCAAATCCTCATCAGCAAGACCCACAATTTGCCGACCTGGCAATAATGCTCTATAGACCTAAAGAGAAAATTATGTAGCAAGATAGACGCTTAGAAAGATTTTGAAAACATAGTTTTGATGAGGACTTGAGAGGAAATGGATCACCTTGCCATATCCAGCTCCTGATCCTATCTCATTGATTTCTGTAAAATTGTGAGTGCATTTTGAGTTCATTGTCATAAAACCATCTGGCCCGTTTAACTAAGTTACACCGTCATTGTCCTTACCGCTCGGTGCCAAAGATACTGCAATTACAGTGGAAACAACAGTTCTAAACATTATTTTGAAGCTTGATTAAGCACTTGAATTCATCCTATTTACTTGTTTCACTCAATCCTTTCGGTGAAACAAGTACTTGTCTCGTTTTGATAGGTACTTCCCTATACTTCTTGTAGGTGCACAAAAATTCACAGAGCCACGCGGGGGGGGGGGGGGGGGGGGGGGGGGGGGGGGGGGCGTGATTTTGCGGCCCACTCTGGAGAAGGATGGAGATTGTAGCTCCTTGGTTGTGGTTGTGATAAAAGAACCGGTGCCTCGAGCCTGAAAGGGGAGGAAGAAAAAGGTCAGAGGACCTTGGCTTGGGCAGCGCAGGGCTCTCCGATGCCTGAGTTAGTTGCAGTTGTAGGACTAAGCAGAGGTAGAAGATGGAGTTGGGGAGGAGATGGCGTTGGGGAGGAGATGACGTACCAGCGTGTGGATAGCCATCTGCCATCCTTTTACCTGTTTGAAGGCTTCTGTATTTATAGAGGAGGAGAGTGGACTTTAGGGTAAGCACTTGAGAGGCTGTCCCATCATAGCCCACTCTGTCCCATCGGGCCATAGCCTGATGGATGGGCGGTGCAGCTGTGTCAGGGATTTGGGCGGTGCCCTTATCCTGTTGCCGTGGCATGACAGCTGTCCATGGTCATCCCGATCAGCAGTCTGACCGAGACCGAGATGGAGCATGGCCGAGGCTGAACTCCTGGTCTCATGCTTATACCGAGGCCGAAGCCAAGGGGGCATGTTACCGAAATGGAGCACCTGGGCGAGGGCTGAGGTCGACATTCATGCCTTTGCCGAGGCCGGGACCTGAGGTCGGGCGCCTTGGGGAATACCCCCACACAAAGCCCCCCAGCTTTTAACTTTTTAGAGTGTTCTTGCCTCTTGGAAGTTGAAAGCTAAATAACCAGATGGTTTATCCGAGCTTGCGACGCTGGTGCCATCACCTAGCGTGATTGTTTCAAAGCTAGTGCCATCACCGAGCTTGATTTTTCCGAAATCAGGACGTAACTAGCTGGTACTTTTACCGAGGCCAGTGTAATTCTTTTCTCGAGGCTGGTGGCATCACCGAGCCTGCTTTTGGGATTTCATCTGAAAGGGCGAATGTTACTGCTGCCGAGCAGGAGAAGGTACTGCTGCCGAGCTGGAGAGGACCGAGTCATGCTCGCCTAGCTGGTATTGTTACCGAAGCTGGTGACCTCGATGCACTGCTGCCGAACTGGAGAGTCTACTTCTGTCGAGCTGGAGAGTAGCATTGCTGCTGAAGTTGATGAAGTATCCCAGCGGCAAAAGATAATGCCATCAAAGCTGATAGTAGAGGACCGTGCCGCCAATAGCGGTAGAGGATCGTGCGATCGAAGCTGACGGCTAAGGATCGTGCCGCTGAAGCGAGGGCCCCGAGGGATTTTTAGCAGCTCTCCTTGAGGTGGAAGAGATTGGTTGCCTGTCGAGCTGGAGGCACTGCTGCCGAGGGCGTCGTCGAGATGGGTGTCGCCGACTTCGGGTGTCGCGGAGATGGGCGTCGACGAGATGGGCGTCGCCGACTTCGGGCGTCGCGAAGATGGGCGACGCCGTGAGATGGGTGTCGCCAATGGCTTCGCGTGTCGGGCGTCGCCGAGCCTGGGAGGGCGTCGGGCGTCGCCGAGAGATGGGCCCTATCATGCCACTGGATTATTATCCTACATGAGTGGGCCCATTAACCATATGAATGAATACGAGAAAAAAAAATAATATAGTGAAATTTAAGTTTCAACTTAATTAAAATAAAATGAGCACTTTTTAAATGATAACCCAACAAAATGTACCTTCATATCTCATTGCAGCCTCCCCATTGAAAATGAAGCTTGCACATGATTCATAAACCAAAGAGCTGATAAAAAGAAATCTATTAATTCAATTGCAACAACAGCTTTTGACCAAACTATCCAATCTCATCATCATCATGTTATTTCTACATAATTCATGACTTTATCTACGACTAAATATTACCATCAACATGTCAAAGTCCATTTTTACTAAATCTAGCCACTTCAGTTAATAAGAGACAAATGACAACTTTATAGATTCAAAAAGGATATTAAAAAAAGGATTTTACGGGAAAAATTTCAGGATTTGGGCATTCCTCGCGAAGGGTCCCCACATATTGTACACTATAAATTCGATCTTCCCGCTACTTTTTTATTTTATTTTTTGTAACTTTTTCTGACCAACGATAGCGTCGTTCCTTACGTCTTCTTCTTCCTCATCGCCTTCCTATTTCTTGATAGTCCCCCACTCTATTTCTCACCCAACCCTAAAGGTTTTCCACTGTTCATATATGCGGAAAAGTTGCAAATACAAGTTCTCATATCCGGTGGAAAAGTTGCGACTACAGATTTCCACTATGTATATTGGCTGAAAAGCTGCGAATACAGGTTTACCACTATTCATATCAGTGGAAAAGCTACCAGTACAAGTTTTCCACTATTCATATTAGCGGAAATGATGCGAGTATAGGTTTTCCACTATTCATATCGGCAGAAAAGCTGGGAATATAGGTTTACCTTGCCGAGCATAAGATTATGTCTGCCATTTTTTTCCCTGTCTCTTTCACATTTCAAGATAAATCTTAAGAATATGAAAATAATAAAGAAAGAAATTGTATGTCGGTCAGTGGTAATCTTTTTATAAAGCATGTGATACTGTTTTTCCAAGATGATTGAGAGAAAATGGAGTGAGGGAGATAGAGAAATAGGTGGAAGAAGTGGAAAAAACAAAATAAAAGGAGGAAGAAACAAAGGGAGTTCTATATTTTAAAAAAATTTGCGTAGAGCGATGCTAACGTTGGTCCTATCTAACATGAGTGACACTAGCGTCACACCTTTCATCATTAAAAAAATGGAAGAGGTCCCGATGGACCATGTTTGTGGTGTACAATTTGTAGGACCCTTCACGAGGAATGGCCAAAATTCCGGGATTTTTCCCTTAAAATCCTCTAAAAAAAGAAAGAAAAAACCTCAAGTAAAAGAAATCACCTTTCTAAAAGTTAGAAAAAGACCATAGTACTAAAAAAAATGATAGGTCAGCTCTTTAAACAACCATGTAACTGTGGACTTTGCGTTTTCATGTCACAAAATAAAATGAATGGCATTTAAGGCATGAAACAAACAAGAGCCATTGCTAAAGTTAGTCTCAAAAATATCAAGCTATGATCGAATGAACAAAGGCAAGAGAAAGAAAATGGCCATCTCATCACCTGGCATTCAAACATACACAAAATCACCACTCCTTGGGGCCATGTTATGAAAAATGAAATCTCATGTGGTAGTATAAGGCACATATATAACATGGTTGGTGTCGCGACCCCGGACCGGGACCCGGGCCCGCGACTGCGCGGCGGCATGATTAACCGACAACCAAAGCACGCCGCCGCCGGCTGTTGTTTGATTTCCCACAGGTTTCCGCGGTGAGGATCCCAAGACACGGGTCGAGCTCACACGAATGGGTATGCGGAAGCGTGTAGCAAAACAATTCATACAATCTTGAACGATAAGATACAAGAAGCATATATAATATGGAGACAAGGTATCAAAAAGGAAAGTCATCAAGCATTCCTATCATGATTAACATTTCAAGGTTTAACAAAAGTATATTAATTCAAGTTACACAACCCAAAGAGGCCAACAAAGGCCAATACAACAATGGAACCCCAAAAGAACAACCCAACATAACCCAAGCTAGGTGAAACGAAAATCAAGATCCCGACCGGCGTCTAGATGACGTCGTTGGGCTGCCACTCGAGTGCTGGGGGTGGCTCAACAGCCTCCTCCGGGCACTCCTCGTCACGCGTGAACACTCCTGCACCTGGACACCAAAATAACAAGCATCAAACACGACGGTTTGGCAAATAAACCATTTAGGCATGAATAGTTAAAATAATGCTAAAACGGTTCAAGAGTTGAATACACGTTTCACGTTTTCGAAACTAGCATGTATACTTATAATATCATGATTAGTAAATCCACAAAGAGCCCATCCTTTCTCCATCATACATGATGATAAGAGTAAGCACGCACGACAAGCACGATAAGCACAACATGATAAACACGATCCCACGCCACACAAGGTAGACGGGGTGTCCGGCCGCGGAACCGGACCACGAACACGCACGATGTGTCAATTCAAGACACGACTAGTCTGCAGACAGTCCACATGTTTAAGGACCCCCAGGTAGTGGATCAAGCTAAAAGGGCAGTCCAAGCTCAGTGGTAATCATTTATATCATGAATGCATAAAACACGACAAAACTTATCCGAGAACACGTCAAAGCAAGAGGGAAATCATTTATCAAACACGTCACGACAGGCTAGCAAAAATAGCATTATATAAATGCTTAACAAAACTTAAGAAATGATTCCCTTTTTCTTTCTTGAAACACGATTCTTGAAACACGTCTTAAATACAAGCTTATACTTGAAAAAGATCAAACAAGAACATGAGGACGCATAAAGCATCAAAACAAGAGTCCGAACAAAATCTATCAAGCATAGGCTAAGACCAAAACTTTGACCCTTGTGGACTTGGAAATCCAAACGTCGAAACTCTATACAACTTGGTGTCCCCGAAGGTAAGATACATTTAGGAATTTCAAGTGCACAATGTCAAATGGAGGTCTAAAGCATAGTCTAGTTTTCATTCCTGCAAAATTTCTCCAAACACAGTTCTTTTTGTAACTGTCGGTCAACGCTCGGTTAACCGTCGGTTAACCGAGGTCGATCTGTCGGTCGACCGAAGGCTTGACCGACAGATCCCAGCCCAGAATTGCTGCTCTCTGGAAATTGAACCGACAGATCCTCGGTTGACCGAATGTGAACCGACAGATGACCAGACAGAAAATGTTGCTCTCTGGAAATTGAACCGACAGATCCTCGGTTGGTTGTCGGTCGACCTGTCGGTTGACCGACAGCGAACCGAGGGATGTCCTGACAGAAATGCTGCTCTCTGGAATTCGAACCGACAGATTTCGGTTGGTGTCGGTCGACCTGTCGGTCGACCGAAGTCTGACCGACAGCTGACCGACAGGCACGGGCAGTGCATTCTGTTCAGAATTTTCACAACTTTTTTCTCCCTTCTTCACTTCCACACTTTTACCACCTGCACTCCCCAAGCCTCCATGCTTTCCAAGGGGTTCATTACACACATTAAAGAGCATTCCATCCACAATTTGTCCATTTATTCCAAAGAGAAACATCAAGGCATTCCCATAACGATTTCATGAAACTTACAAAACCAACATGATTCTAAGAACTTGGATGAATCATCAACAATAACACAAGTAAAGGAACTCAAACTAATGACTTGAGAGAAAATAAACATAACCTACATTAATAGGTTCAAGCATAAAAACCATGTCTTAAATGGAAGTAGTGAAACTACAACACAATGTATATGAAAATCCTATAAAGTTTACTTGCCTCAAATCAAAGTCAAAGGAAGCTTCACAAAAACCAACAATGAGGGGTGCTCCACGAGATCTACACAAAACCCCCAAAATGGAGCATACAAAAATCAACATTTTAGCCATTACAAACCCCCATTTCGAAAATGGGTTTGAAATCATGATAAACAAGCTCTTGGTGAGCCTAAGAACATCAAATAGAAAGATGGGTCCAAGCTCTAACCTTTTGCTAGCCAAACAAGAAGAATGGAGGTTGAAGATGATGAATAGTGGAAAGGGTTTGGCTCTAAAACGTGCCCAATCGAAGCTCGCGAAGAGAGGAAGAGAATGGCGGAAACGAATCGAAGATTGGAGTCTTCTTGCTAGATGATCCAAGGAAGAAAAGGTCAAGAAGAGGGCTGCCTTCTCCACTCCACTCTAGGGCAACCGTTGCAGGAAAAAGGAAGAAGAAAATGGAGGAGAGAGAGTAAGAGACCTTTTATATGGGTTGAGAGGTGGGTCCCTCTCTAGCTGAACTAGAAACGCTTAAAACATGGTCTTGTGGACCCCGGATGAAATCGACGAAGAAGAACAAAACGATCGTCGAAAAACCTAGTTTCAGAAAAGTATACTTTTGACATGGTTTCACGACTTCGAAAAGTGTGCCCAGATTTTGCATGAAAAGACAGATTTACCCTATTGGGCCAAAACTTGGGCTTCTGGGCCTCACATGCATGCAGCTTGAAAACAAAAGTTGTCACAAATAATAAAATCACTCAAGAGAAATAAAGATCACATCCACATCAAAGATCTAGCACAAAACCCCATTCTTACTCGTGTACTCAGGGCGTCCCTGAGCGTGTCTGACTCATACTAAACGTCCTCAAAATCCCCAAATCTATAATCCAGACTAAGTCTAATCACATTCTAACCCAACTAGTACTAAGACTCACTTAAGACTAAACGTTCACTTAATTAGCACTAATCGCGTTGGTCTGGGTCGGGGTCTAACATCCTCCACCCCTTAGGATATTTGGTCCACCAAATATAAACAATCTTACCTCTGGTAACAGGTGTGGATACTTCTTTTGGACTTGATCTCTCAATTCCCATGTGGCTTCTTCTGGCTCGTGGTTCTCCCAAAGCACTTTGACCCAATGGATAGTCCGATTTCTCAACTCATGCTCTCGGGTATCGATGATTCTAACCGGTCTCTCCACATACGACGCATCTTCTCGAATCTCAAGAGGCTCGTGTGGAATAATGTGAGAAGGACTGTGAACATACTTCTTGAGCATAGAGACGTGAAAGACATTATGTACCCCTGAGAGTTCTGGCGGTAACGCAAGCCTGTAAGCGACATTTCCAATCTTGCTCAAAATCTCATATGGGCCAATGTATCTGCTGGACAATTTTCCTTTCTTTCCAAATCTTAGAGTACCTCTGACCGGTGAGACTTTCAAGAACACTTTGTCACCCACTTCAAATTGCAATTCTCTCCGGCGAGTGTCAGCATAACTTTTCTGTCTGCTTCGAGCGATCTTCAATCTGTCCTGAATCTGCTTAACCTTGTCGCTTGTCTCTCCAACTATAGTCGGTCCATGAAAACTACGCACACCGACTTCTTCCCAACAGACTGGAGTTCTGCACCTCCTACCATAGAGTGCCTCGAACGGTGCCATTCCAATGCTAGAATGGTAGCTATTGTTGTACGCAAACTCGCAAAGAGGTAGGTTCTCATCCCACTGGACCTTGAAATCCAACACACAAGCACGTAGCATATCTTCAAGAGTCTGTATCGTCCGCTCTGACTGACCATCGGTCTGAGGATGATACGCTGTGCTGAACTGAAGTTTGGACCCCATGGATTCAAGAAGAGATTTCCAAAATCTCGAAACAAATCTGCTATCTCTGTCGGAAGTGATGGAGACGGGCTGACCATGTTTGCTAACAATCTCGTTAATGAATAGTCTAGCGAGTGGTGCCATATGCATCATGTTCCCAGTCTTCATCGGAAGGAAGTGCGCAGACTTCGTAAGACGATCAACTATAACCCAAATTGCATTGTTTCCTCTCTTGGTATTAGGCAAACCGGAGACGAAATCCATAGTGATATGCTCCCATTTCCACTCCGGAATCTCCAAAGGCTGTAACAACCCAGGAGGCTTCTGATGTTCTGCCTTGATCATCTGACAAGTCAAGCAACGAGATACAAAAGCTGCGATCTCTCGCTTCATATTATTCCACCAAAATCTGCTCTTCAAGTTATGGTACATCTTCGTGCTACCCGGATGTATAGAGTATCTAGTATGGTGAGCTTCAATCATAATTTCATTCTTCAAATCATCAACATTCGGCACGCACAACCGGTCACGAAAATACAACACTCCATCGGAAATTCTGAAATCTGGACGTTCTGCAATCTGATCTACAATCTTGGCCAATTCTGGGTCTTGCAACTGACTATCTTTGATTCTTTGGATGAAGGTAGGCTCAGACACGGTCATATTTGCCACTAAGACACCTCTCCTCAAGTGTTGTACCTCTACTCCCAGTTCTTCCAACTGTTGGAGAACACTAACTCCTCTCAAACTAGCCATCACTGCTGACTTTCTGCTCAATGCATCTGCCACAACGTTCACTTTGCCCGGATGATACTTGATTGGGAAGTCATAATCTTTAATACACTCCATCCACCGTCTCTGTCTCATATTCAATTCCTTCTGTGAAAACAAATATTGCAAACTTCGGTGGTCGGAATGAACTTCGAATTTCTCCCCATAAAGGTAGTGCCTCCACATCTTCAAAGCAAAAACTACTGCTGCCAACTCCAAGTCATGCGTTGCATAATTAACCTCATGATTCTTCAACTGTCTCGAACCATAGGCAATCACCTTGCCATCTTGCATCAATACACAACCTAATCCCACATTGGACGCATCCGTAAAAACAACAAATCCACCGCTGCCCGATGGTAATGTGAGGATTGGGGCTGTGGTTAACCTCTTCTTCAACTCCTGAAATCTGCCTTCACACTGATCAGTCCAAACAAAAGGGACATTTTTCCGGGTCAACTTCGTCAATGGTGCTGCAATAGACGAAAAACCTTGGACAAATCTCCGATAGTATCCTGCTAACCCCAAAAAGCTTCTAATTTCTGTCACACTGCTGGGTCTCTTCCACTCGATGACTGCTTCTATCTTGGCTGGGTCTACTGCTAACCCTTCTCTTGAAATAATGTGACCCAAAAAGGAAACTTGCTCTAGCCAAAATTCACACTTGTTCAACTTCGCATAGAGCTGGTGGTCTCTCAAAAGCTGCAACGATGTCCTCAAGTGCTCTTCATGCTCCTCCTTACTCTTAGAATACACGAGGACACCATCAATGAACACCACGGTAGAGTGATCTAGAAACTCTGCAAAAACCTTGTTCATGAGAGCCATGAAGACTGCGGGCGCATTTGTCAAGCCAAAGGGCATCACTAAGAACTCGTAATGCCCATATCTCGTTCGGAAAGCTGTCTTCGCCACATCAGACTCTCTAACCCGCAACTGATGATACCCTGACCTCAAGTCTATCTTGGAAAAGTGTGTTGCTCCTTGTAATTGGTCAAACAACTCATCTATCCTTGGCAAGGGGTATTTGTTCTTGACGGTCACATGGTTCAATCTTCTATAGTCGATGCACATTCTAAGGCTTCCATCCTTCTTCTTCACAAAAAGAACTGGCGCTCCCCACGGTGAAACACTTGGCCTAATAAAGCCCTTGCTCAACATTTCTTGCAACTGAAGTTTCAATTCTCCTAACTCTGCAGGAGCCATCCTATAAGGTGTAATTGAGATCGGTGCAGTCCCTGGAAGGAGTTCAATAGTAAACTCAACTTCTCTAACTGGTGGTAAACCCGGGATTTCATCTGGAAAAACATCCGGAAATTCACACACTACGGGGATATCCTCCACCCCTTGGGACTGTTTATCCTCCGTGATAAACGCTATAAATGCCTCACACCCACTGCTCACCAATCTATTAGCTTTCAAAGCTGAAATGAAACCACTGGAAGACTTCTTCCTAATTCCCTGAAACATCAACTCTGTCTGTGGCCCTTGCAATCTGAAGGTAATGGTCTTACCAAAACAATCCATGGTAGCATGGTAGGTCTCTAACCAATCCATGCCTAAGATAATGTCAAAATCATGCATGTCTAGAATTATGAGGTTGGCTGGTAAATTGATATCTCCTAACAAAATCTGACAACTAGGGTAAAAGGTGGTACAAACAACATGTCTACCTACGGGTGTAGTGACAGTCAAACTATAATCCAATTCTGCATGCTGTGCATCAATCTTCCTTGCAAACCAAGGGGATAGAAAAGAGTGTGTGGATCCTGGATCAAATAAGATCTGTGCTTCTACTCCACAAACAAGAAGTTTACCTTCTATGACGTCACCCGCTGCTTCAGCGTCAGCACGGTTGATATTGTATGCACGTCCTTGTTGGTGTGGCCTATTCTGTTGCTGAATCTGTCTACCTTGGTTATTTCTATTCTACGGTGGACGAGCATTTTGATTCTGCACTTGCCTGCCTTGCTGCTGCTGTTGTGGTGGTGGCCTCATCTGAACTGGTACTGCTGGATTCTGTGGTGGCATCTGCCTTGGCTGCTGATATCTGTTGGCTTGACTCTGAAGGTGTGGGCAATCCTTGATTGCATGGTCCATCCCTCCACACTTGAAGCAAGCACCCGTTGCCTTGCGGCATTCGTGAGTAGGGTGGTTCTTGCCACAAAGATTACAACCAGACTGTCTAACTTGATGTTGTTCCTGTCTTGGCTTCTTGCCACCTTGCTGTCTTTGGTTTTGCTGCTGGTAGTGCTGCTTTCTATCCTGGATTATCTCGTTGTTAAACTCTTCAAATTTGTATGCCCGACTGACTGCTTCATCAAAGGTGACTGGAGGGATCACTCCCGAGACATCCCTCTTGAGAATGGGATTCAGTCCTTCCAAAAATTTGACGATCTTTTTCTGTTCAGTGTCAATAAACTCGGTAGCATATCTGGCAAGCCTCTCAAACTTCGTGACATACTCCAAAACGGACATACTCCCTTGCTTCAACTGTTGGAATTCAATTGCCTTCTGTCTCTTAACATGGGAGGGGACGTACTTATCCGTGAAGTGTGTCTTAAAGGTCGTCCAAGCAACCTCATCTGCCATGACCTGGTATGGCTCTTTGACTGTTTGCCACCAATCGTCTGCAAGCCCATAAAATAGAGAAGCGGTGAGGTTCACCCTCTCCCTGCCAGTGCAAACAAAAACGTCAAAAATCTTGGCCGTGTTCGCGAGCCAATCATCAGCAGTCAAAGGATCCTCTTGGCCCGAGAATTCCTTGGGTCCCCTCTTCCGAAATCTCTCGAAGAGAACATTGACATCATCAGCCCTATTCTGGTACACCACATTTGGTGGGGCTTGATGCTGAGGTCTATTTTGGAGGACTTCTAGAAGTTGCCTCTGTACTTGAGCCATTTCCTCGTCTTTCTTAGCCATTTGCTCTTGAAATTTTGCTTGCGTTTCGTTTGCTTGCCTCTGTTGCTCCAACATGGCCTGCATCAATTGTTGGAACTGAGTAGCGGTAGGATTCTCAGTCGGTTCTGTCTCATTCTGATTACTGCCTGAAGCATTATGATTCGGAGTTTTACGTGGAGGCATGATGCTGCAAGACAATTTGTTAGCACATATATAGACATATTTGGGTTGGTCATGTTGTCTAGACAAACATTCTATCGAACTCACGAATCCTCGCCACGTTCCTAAGACTTTCTAGTTTCTTTTAACTGCCTGAAACATGTCCCGCTCTGATACCAGTCCTGTCGCGACCCCGGACCGGGACCTGGGCCCGCGACTGCGCGGCGGCATGATTAACCGACAACCAAAGCACGCCGCCGCCGGCTGTTGTTTGATTTCCCACAGGTTTCCGCGGTGAGGATCCCAAGACACGGGTCGAGCTCACACGAATGGGTATGCGGAAGCGTGTAGCAAAACAATTCATACAATCTTGAACGATAAGATACAAGAAGCATATATAATATGGAGACAAGGTATCAAAAAGGAAAGTCATCAAGCATTCCTATCATGATTAACATTTCAAGGTTTAACAAAAGTATATTAATTCAAGTTACACAACCCAAAGAGGCCAACAAAGGCCAATACAACAATGGAACCCCAAAAGAACAACCCAACATAACCCAAGCTAGGTGAAACGAAAATCAAGATCCCGACCGGCGTCTAGATGACGTCGTTGGGCTGCCACTCGAGTGCTGGGGGTGGCTCAACAGCCTCCTCCGGGCACTCCTCGTCACGCGTGAACACTCCTGCACCTGGACACCAAAATAACAAGCATCAAACACGACGGTTTGGCAAATAAACCATTTAGGCATGAATAGTTAAAATAATGCTAAAACGGTTCAAGAGTTGAATACACGTTTCACGTTTTCGAAACTAGCATGTATACTTATAATATCATGATTAGTAAATCCACAAAGAGCCCATCCTTTCTCCATCATACATGATGATAAGAGTAAGCACGCACGACAAGCACGATAAGCACAACATGATAAACACGATCCCACGCCACACAAGGTAGACGGGGTGTCCGGCCGCGGAACCGGACCACGAACACGCACGATGTGTCAATTCAAGACACGACTAGTCTGCAGACAGTCCACATGTTTAAGGACCCCCAGGTAGTGGATCAAGCTAAAAGGGCAGTCCAAGCTCAGTGGTAATCATTTATATCATGAATGCATAAAACACGACAAAACTTATCCGAGAACACGTCAAAGCAAGAGGGAAATCATTTATCAAACACGTCACGACAGGCTAGCAAAAATAGCATTATATAAATGCTTAACAAAACTTAAGAAATGATTCCCTTTTTCTTTCTTGAAACACGATTCTTGAAACACGTCTTAAATACAAGCTTATACTTGAAAAAGATCAAACAAGAACATGAGGACGCATAAAGCATCAAAACAAGAGTCCGAACAAAATCTATCAAGCATAGGCTAAGACCAAAACTTTGACCCTTGTGGACTTGGAAATCCAAACGTCGAAACTCTATACAACTTGGTGTCCCCGAAGGTAAGATACATTTAGGAATTTCAAGTGCACAATGTCAAATGGAGGTCTAAAGCATAGTCTAGTTTTCATTCCTGCAAAATTTCTCCAAACACAGTTCTTTTTGTAACTGTCGGTCAACGCTCGGTTAACCGTCGGTTAACCGAGGTCGATCTGTCGGTCGACCGAAGGCTTGACCGACAGATCCCAGCCCAGAATTGCTGCTCTCTGGAAATTGAACCGACAGATCCTCGGTTGACCGAATGTGAACCGACAGATGACCAGACAGAAAATGTTGCTCTCTGGAAATTGAACCGACAGATCCTCGGTTGGTTGTCGGTCGACCTGTCGGTTGACCGACAGCGAACCGAGGGATGTCCTGACAGAAATGCTGCTCTCTGGAATTCGAACCGACAGATTTCGGTTGGTGTCGGTCGACCTGTCGGTCGACCGAAGTCTGACCGACAGCTGACCGACAGGCACGGGCAGTGCATTCTGTTCAGAATTTTCACAACTTTTTTCTCCCTTCTTCACTTCCACACTTTTACCACCTGCACTCCCCAAGCCTCCATGCTTTCCAAGGGGTTCATTACACACATTAAAGAGCATTCCATCCACAATTTGTCCATTTATTCCAAAGAGAAACATCAAGGCATTCCCATAACGATTTCATGAAACTTACAAAACCAACATGATTCTAAGAACTTGGATGAATCATCAACAATAACACAAGTAAAGGAACTCAAACTAATGACTTGAGAGAAAATAAACATAACCTACATTAATAGGTTCAAGCATAAAAACCATGTCTTAAATGGAAGTAGTGAAACTACAACACAATGTATATGAAAATCCTATAAAGTTTACTTGCCTCAAATCAAAGTCAAAGGAAGCTTCACAAAAACCAACAATGAGGGGTGCTCCACGAGATCTACACAAAACCCCCAAAATGGAGCATACAAAAATCAACATTTTAGCCATTACAAACCCCCATTTCGAAAATGGGTTTGAAATCATGATAAACAAGCTCTTGGTGAGCCTAAGAACATCAAATAGAAAGATGGGTCCAAGCTCTAACCTTTTGCTAGCCAAACAAGAAGAATGGAGGTTGAAGATGATGAATAGTGGAAAGGGTTTGGCTCTAAAACGTGCCCAATCGAAGCTCGCGAAGAGAGGAAGAGAATGGCGGAAACGAATCGAAGATTGGAGTCTTCTTGCTAGATGATCCAAGGAAGAAAAGGTCAAGAAGAGGGCTGCCTTCTCCACTCCACTCTAGGGCAACCGTTGCAGGAAAAAGGAAGAAGAAAATGGAGGAGAGAGAGTAAGAGACCTTTTATATGGGTTGAGAGGTGGGTCCCTCTCTAGCTGAACTAGAAACGCTTAAAACATGGTCTTGTGGACCCCGGATGAAATCGACGAAGAAGAACAAAACGATCGTCGAAAAATCTAGTTTCAGAAAAGTATACTTTTGACATGGTTTCACGACTTCGAAAAGTGTGCCCAGATTTTGCATGAAAAGACAGATTTACCCTATTGGGCCAAAACTTGGGCTTCTGGGCCTCACATGCATGCAGCTTGAAAACAAAAGTTGTCACAAATAATAAAATCACTCAAGAGAAATAAAGATCACATCCACATCAAAGATCTAGCACAAAACCCCATTCTTACTCGTGTACTCAGGGCGTCCCTGAGCGTGTCTGACTCATACTAAACGTCCTCAAAATCCCCAAATCTATAATCCAGACTAAGTCTAATCACATTCTAACTCAACTAGTACTAAGACTCACTTAAGACTAAACGTTCACTTAATTAGCACTAATCGCGTTGGTCTGGGTCGGGGTCTAACAGTTGGTTACTAAGCATCCAATTAGTTTTTAACCATTTCATCTAAGGTAGGAATGGTTGAGAGAGAGAGAGAGAGAGAGAGAGAGAGAGAGAGAGAGAGAGAGATAAACACCTCAATGATTATTGATCAAAAGAGAACACATTTTTCAACACCTGGAAATTTTCTTTTAAAGGTCCATTTTCTTTGCTCATGTCAAAACGGTGTTGACGTAGACAGTCATCTAATCCAATCCACTTCAGCATGTCATACAGTTTTTTGGAGTTTCACCTAAGTAATCAATTCCACACTAACACAACCCATATAAACACCATCACCACCACCACCTCCAAAAACATCTCCATTCACAATCTACATTTTTCAACTAGTTATTTCGTTCAAAAATGAAAAGAGGGGGGTTTTATTCATTCTTGAATGTTTTACAGAAAGATATGAAAATGACTAGCACATGTGTTTGACCACATTTCAAAAATTCATTTTCACTTTTTTTTAACATGGGAAATATCTGTCTCACCTTCTGAGCTTAGGTTGTTTATAATTTTTTTATTCAACTCTTTCGTTAGGCTTAGGAGATCAAATACAAAGAAGAAAGTACTAAAGTACAAGAAATGAGGAGAAAAAGAGAGGTTGCTATCTTTACAGAATTGCCCGCGACGAAGTTGAAGAAGGCTGCCTTATAGTCTCCTCCACCAATCTTTGTAATCATCACCCTCATGTTGAAGAAGAGTTAACAGTGATGTTTGCTTCAAAACAACGATAACATTTCTTCTCTTCTCTCTGATGTGAGAGAAACAAAGACTGGTTTTTTTAAATTGCTACCCAGTCTCAAAACAACTACTGCCTGATTCTCATGCACCTTGAGAAAGAGAATGGAAGTGAGTCTTCTGTATGAAAAATGTCAGAGTTTCTGGGCTTCTTGCACTGGACTGGATGCCTACCTTCCCAAGTGCCCCCTTTATAGCCTTTGGGAGGCCATAACCGTCGGAAATCATGGGGGGGGGGGGGGAGGTAGTTTCGAGATCTACAATTAATGGAGGTTGAAACTGTTCCTCTTGCGGATTCAGCGGCTGCTAGAAACGTTACCGTTCAGATCGTGGGTGGTGATCGTGTGGCGGCCACTGAAGAAGAGGTTCGGCGGCCGGCAACGTGCTTTTGTAGCGTCCAACGGCTAGCATTTGGATGATGAACGACGGCCATAGTAGGCGCCCAGCAGTCAGCCTTCTGTGAGTTGAAGTGGCTGGTGAAGTCTTACATGGAGTGGCCTGATCGAACCCCAAGTGTAGGGTCCGATTGTAGTTATAAACTGGTGAGACCAGGTCGATCTACATGGAGCTATTGAGTTAAGGTTTTCCAACTTGTACCTGCCCCTAAATGAAATCTAAAACTAGCCTAATTAAAAACTAATTACAACCATTCCTACTTTGATTAAAAGAATTAAATACAATCCAATGAAAGAAATTTTTTTTTTCTAAAACTAGATTCCTAAATCTAAAAAGATCAAGTTGTTGCAAAATAGAGATTTTAATAACATAATTCTAATATATTGATGTGAAGATAGAAAGATAAAGTGCAAAAAAAATAAACAATGTAGAAAATAAAGATGGTGTGCATAAATCGAAGGTGGTAAACAAAACTGAAATATAAAAGTGGTGAATTGCTTCTTTAAAATCTCATTCTCAATCTTGGGCCCAAAAAAATTAGAAGTGCAAACCTAGGGTCCTGTTCTTCAACTTGGGTTATCAATCCAAGTTAAGAACGATAAATCCTCACTTTTTAATAAATAAATTTCAGACTTGGATTCTTAAACTTTTCTTGGTCAAACCTCTTCAACTTCACATTGTATTGCCTCCAAAAATACCATGTATCCGTAGAAAATAAGGTATATTGTAAGGATGCTAAGTTGAGTTGTTAGTAATTATTCCAAGCCAATTAAAAATATTTAACCAAAAGTAAGAACTAACCCTATTGCATGGATCACAAATCTAATATTAAGAGATACACAAATCAAGAATACAAATTAAAAGAAACAACTTTATTTACTGGCATGAAAATTCTTTACAAGGAATATAATATTGAAACACAAGAATACATACTAGGATGTTGAGAATCCCTCTTTCTAGTTGAAACCACAAGGTTGGTGGTATGGCCTTTGGAAAGAACCCCCTTGGTGAATTAAGATGGAAGGGCAATAAAGGGAGAGATTGTATGAAATTCTCTAGAGTGAGAGGTGAGTAATTCTCAAGCATGAAAGGAGAGGGATGCTTATGCCTTCAATTTATAGATTTTTGCTCTCTTTTTTTCCTTCTTTACTCCAAGTTTGTAGCATGCAATCTTCTTTGTATGGCAAGTCCCTCCCTTGGCCAACAAGTCTTCAAAGAATTAGCAAGGTGAGAGAGATTTTTAGTGCTTTCATGTGCAAAATTGCAATCCCAAGTAGAAATTATAGTACCAACTTTTAGAGGCCATATGTTCCTCGTTTTAGCTCCGATTGACACAATCTTAGGTTCTAAAGATATCTACTTGAAAAGAACTTTCCAACGGTGTATGGATTGTACCAATCCAATGGCAGGATTAAGAGTTATGAACATTTTAATCTTGCTGCCTCTGAAAAATCCGAAAATAATTATGCACATATGGGATGTTAATTGTGCAATGGGGTGTGTGGGACCCATGTGGACATCCAAATGGGTTTTGGGATATTTATTTCCTTGTTTCTTGACTCCCTTTCTATCTTTGGCTTGCTTCCAAATTTTTTTGATTGACTAGTCAACTCTTTTAACACACTTTCCTTTCTTGATTTTTGAGTTTTTAAACTTAGTAAGAATTAGATCTTACCAAATCTGAAGTTTCCTTTCTTGATCTTGAAATCACAAATATAGCTTTCCATTGTTGACTATTCAAACTTTCCAAAAATACCAAGATATGGTGTCCACCTTGAAAGATGACCTACCCTTGATCTCTCTCAAATTTCACCAATGTGGGTCCCATTCTTGATTTCTCCTACATAAATTAAAATAAATGGATTCAAGAATAATTTTATGTAAGGAATTTAAATGGACCACGGGACGCTACTTGATGCACCCAAAATAATCGACTTTCCAAAAATAAATCTCCAAAAATGGCATGTTTCATGAATTTATGCAAAAAGTGTGATTTTTGAGCAAATTGTGCATGAATGCACTAAAATGGACCCTAAATGCATAAAAACATGATTTGACAATAAATAAAGCTCTTTAATATCAATAATCCCTTAAAATGGTTCAAAATGTGTATGAAATGTGCACTTTTCATGACTCATCATGGCCGTTAGAATGCTGCCATTGTGACCGGTCAGGTTTCAACAGCCAATAAAAAAATGACTTTTCTCTCTGGAAATGAGTATTTTGCCTTAGGGAATGTGATGTATTGATGAATGAAGTTTTGTGTGCCAACAAATACTCCCCTCGAGGTACAATGATTGGGAATATGTGTTGCAATCATTGTGCCTCAAGAATCTCAATTGTCTGCACGGGAATCCGAAAAGGTGGATCTTGATGTGGAAAAATCGATTTAAGAGTTATCCATGCCCGACATTTTCGCAGATATTAAGTTTATGCATCTCTGCAGTGATTATGGCGAACACCTAAGGAAGAATCCCAGAGATATAGAACAACTATTTGAAGAATTTTCTTTTTGGATGATAAAAATGGTGATTTTATGGAGAATAAGTCTAGATTTAGTGAGAAAATGTGTGTAAAAGGTTATGATTTATTGCAATTGCACTATTTTTTTTTATGAAATTGGAGGGTTGGGTAGGCAAATAAACTCAGAATTGAGCATATGCCCAGTCCATTCGAAGATATTTTCAAATAGACCGTTATAGTGATGTCATTTTCCAATTTTGGTGGCTTCATGGATTTTGAAAAGCAGTTACAAGTCCAAACGGCATCTTAACCACGCGTTGACCGATCATGTGTCATCATGTCTGATCCCGTCACTCTTGCCACCAACTGCATCATCTCCTCCATCTGTCGCTGCATGGCTACTTGATTATTCTTCATCCGCTCCATCTCTTGAGATCGAGCTGCATTTTTATTTTGCAATCTCTCTACCGTAGCCCGCAATGCCCCACGTTCATCATCCTCTGAGTCCGTCCTGGTGCTCCTAGTTGTAGACTTGGGCTTCGGCCCGTTTCCAAACCCTCTCAAGTATCCAGACCGACCACCAAGGACATTGATTAATATTTGCTCCTAAGTAAATTGGATCGCACCCTTGTGCGTACACTTCTTCCGTTCTGCTACAAGTTTTTCCTGCCATTTGAAATAAGTTAAATCACATTGCAGTTGAAAAATTAAGTTGAACAAAACAAAATCATCGTTCTACACCGTAGCTAGAAAGATAAACATAACTAAATTTATTTCAGCAACATTATCAATTCTCACTTAATAATATCTTAACACAACTAATATCTACTTGCAATCTCATCGTCCTGTGACCAAAGGATCATGCGATCGGTCACATTAAATACAAATCCGATCTCAGATGATATGTACCCAAGTGAATTCGCCGAAGCTAGTGGCCCCCTTTCAGATCTAGCATGATATATTCCAAAAGCATATGATTAGGATCACGCTTCAATGAATATGCAGATGAGGGATTAAAAGAAAAGAATTATGATTTTTGTACAAGTGAAAAGAGGTAGGACCATAACTTGCTACATTTTCATAGATCTAACTGTACACATTTTCATTAACACAAAAATCAATTCATAGGGTAAAGTAGGAAACTAAATCTAATGCAAACTCCATTTCATACCTAACTAAAACCTAACTTAAACATTATTTAAATTCAAATTTAAACTTAAAGACATCTTAACAAATCTCAAGTAAATCACACCTTACAATCTAATAGGAATTAGAAAATCTTCATTACATTATTAATTTCAAAAACAAATACTTGAAAGCTGACTGCTTTTATGACTCCACCCATTAGATTGCAAGTTCAAAGGACCAACTGATATCTCAGCTTTCTGTAACAAATCATGCAAATCCTAGAAAGCTTAAATCAATCTTTACTCATGTCATTTACCATCATGCAATAGTAACAGTTCTTTGAGCTACTACATAACTCCAAAATTTACTATGATCCCTTATGTTATAATTCATATCCAGAACTAAACCACTCCAGAAGATTCAAAGAAACCATGCTGACAATGTACCATTCTTACTTACAGCGAGTAATGGTTTAAACATAGTGGATGCACTTTAATTCAATCAGAGATGAAACTTGGAATACTAACCAAGAAGTAAGCACTCCTCCCTGTGTCATCATGTCTGATCTCGTCACTCTTGGCACCCACTGCATCATCTCCTCCATATATGTCGCTGCATGGCTACTTGATTATTTTTCATTTGCTCCATCTCTTGAGATCGAGCTGCATTTTTATTTGCAATCTCTCCACCGTAGCCCGCAATGCCCCACGTTCATCATCCTCTGAGTCCGTCCTGGTGCTCCTAGTTGTAGACATGGGCTTTGGCCCATTTCCAAACCCCCTCAAGTATCCAGACCGACCACCAAGGACATTGACTGATATTTGCTCCTAAGTCAATTGGATCGCACTCCTCTGCAAACACTTCTCCTGTTCTGCTACAAGTTTTTCCTGCCAGTTGAAATAAGTTAAATCATATTGCAGTTGAAAAATTAAATTGAACAGAACAAAATCTTTGTTCTACACCGAAACTAGAAAGATAAACATAGCTAAATTTGTTTCAGCAACATGATCAATTCTCACTTAATAATATCTTAACACAACTAATATCTACTTGCAATCTCATTGTCCTTTCACAAAAGGATCATGCGATCGGTCACATTAAATACAAATCCTGATCTCATATGATATGTACCCAAGTGAATTCGCCGAAGCTGGTGGTCCACTATCAGATCTAGCATGATATATTCCAAAAGCATATGATTAGGATCACGCTTTGATGAATATGCAGACGAGAGATTAAAAGAAAAAAATTATGATTATTGTACAAGTGAAAAGAGGTAGGACCATAACTTGCTATATTTTCATAGATCTAACTGTACACATTTTCATTAACACAAACATCAATTCATAGGGTAAAGTAGGAAAATAAATCTAATGCAAACTCCATTTCATACCTATCTAAAACTTAACTTAAACATTATTTAAATTCAAATTTAAACTTTAAGACATCCTAACAAATCTCATGCAAATCACACCTTATAATCTAACAGGAATTAGAAAATCTTCATTACATTATTAATTTACAAAAACAAATACTTGAAAGCTAACTGCTTTTATGACTCCACCCATTAGATTGCAAGTTGAAAGGACCAACTGATATCTCAGCTTTCTGTCACAACTCATGCAAATCCTAGAAAGCTGAAATCAGTCTTTACTCCTATCATTTACCATCATGTAGTAGTAACAGTTCTTTCAGCTACTACATAATTCCGAAATTTACTATGAACCCTTTTGTTATAATTCATAACCAGAACTAAACCACTCCAGAGGATTCAAAGAAACCATGCTGACAATGTACCATTCTTACTTACAGCGAAACCATGCTGACAACGTACCATTCTTACTTACAGTGAGTAAATGGTTTAAACTTAGTGGATGCACTTTCATTCAATCAGAGAAGAAACTAGGAATACTGACCAAGAAGTAAGCAATCCTCCTGTGTCATCATGCCTGATCCCGTCACTCTCACCACCAACTGCATCATCTCCTCCATCTGTCGCTGCATGGCTACTTGATTATTCTTCATCTGCTCCATCTCTTGAGATCGAGCTGCATTTTCATTTTGCAATCTTCCACCGTAGCCTGCAATGCTGCATGTTCACTATCCTTTGAGTCCGTCCTGGTGCTCCTAGTTGTAGACTTGGGCTTCGGCTAGTTTCCAAATCAAGTATCCAGACCGACCACCAAGGACATTGATTGATATTTTCTCTTGAGTCAATTAGATCGCACCCTCCTGCATACACTTCTCCTGTTCTGCTATAAGTTTTTCCTGCCATTTGAAATAAGTTAAATCATATTGCAGTTGAAAAATTAAGTTGAACAAAACAAAATCTACGTTCTACACTATAGTTAGAAAGATAAACATAGAAGATGGTAGTTTTCCTATAGTTTTATCCAAAAACTCCATAATGACAGCTTTTTGGAGCTAAATTCCTGCAGTTTGGTGGTTTTTCAACAACATGATCAATTCTCACTTGGTATAGAAAGAGTCAGAAATTTATTGGTCAAATTATTTGCAATTCTCTCTCTCCTTTTCTTCTGGTTGCTAAATTGCAAGTTAAATTAAGAGAGAGGATGGCTTACAAAAGCTTGAAAATGACAAGCCCTAAAAGTATACAACAAAGAAGCACCAACTGGAAGAGATAAGACATGAAAAATCAAAACAACAAAACATGGCAAAATAGAGTAGCAGCTACAAGAAACTAATTAAGCCATTTGAAAATGCTGGCTTAGTGATCTACGGATAGAGGAAAAGAGCATCCGGTGGATCTTACTCAAGGTTTGACCTTGCTTTTACTATTTGGTTTCTTATAGAACTATTTCTAAATATTACTGGATTTTCTTCATAAATTTAAATATCTAACAAGTAATTACCTACTCAAACAATAGTTTGTGGCCCAAAAGTATTATTGGGCAAATATGCAAACCAATATGCAAACCAATATGCAACCATTTCTCTTAAATTCCTACAGGAATACCATTTCAAGAAAGCAATTGAGGTTTTCGAAATTGGAACTTGATGCAATAAACAAGCTGAGCTTAGGAGGGCCTTCCTCAAGGTCAGCTCATTCTTCAAATAGAATTTATAGAAGAAAATTAATTAAAAATAAACAAAAATAAAAAGCAATTCATTTAACTAGCAGTTACTACTACACCTCTATAAAATACTCTCTCGTTTCTAAAATAATGTCCATACAACAGAATCCAAATACCGCTTTGGAAGAAAGGCAAGAAAGGTGTCAATCCAGACACTAGAATTCAACCAGCAAAAGTAACTACAAAGAGTTGACTGAAACATGTATTAATCATAAGAAAGCCAAATAAAAAATCAATGAAGACATTAAAAATGCATATGTAGGAGAAAAAATAAAATATTCAAACTCAAATATAGCTACTGCCCAGTTCTAGCTTCAAGTTTCTTCAGATTGGGAAAAAACTGATTATAATCTACAAATCCTAATTATGACATATCAAGAAAAACTTAAAAAAAAAACATTAGTCATAAATAGACTAAGATGTTAATGCTCTGTTCAAATTTCTTCAGAAAGGAAAATTTTAATTACAATCAACTTCTAGATGGAGATCCATCAAGAAAAATGGCATTTCCATTTTCAAGGAAAAAGTAAAACTTTTTATCATAATCAACCCTAGTCAACAATCTTCAAACTAAGAGATAATTAGTGCTCTGTTCAAGCTTCTACATTTATGCACAATAAAAATAATAATTATTTTTATTTGTTTTTAATTATTTTTTTTCTATGAATTCTGTTTAATATTCTTATTTTAATCTCATTCTCGACTTCAGCTGCCTTATAATGAACTCGAATTCTGTCAATATCAAGCTAGATTTCATCTTCCCTTGTGTTGACACCAAAAATGTCACTTTGCCTCTTCAAATCAAGAAAGCTGCATGAAGTCGCAACCTGCCATAAATAGGCAATGCAATTTCTCCAAAAAATCAAATCTTGTCAGAATCAAACAAAAACTGCAAGATCCTTCAAGGTAGCCAAGAGAAGAGTACACATGAAGTTTCGGGCCATTTCAGAATCATTTGGCCTAACTTCGCTTCTCCGACAGCTAAAATGGTGCTCCCGGCGGCGACATCATCGGAGACGTCAAAACTTCGATCAGAGCCTACAGATGACTCCAGCATGTCTCAAAAGGGCTCCATGCCAAATTTCAAGTCAAACCGACAACGTTTGACCCTCCATCAATGCTCGAGCAGCAAAATCAAGCCTCCCGGCGGCGGAAACCACCGAAGCCTTCGCTCATCAAACCAAGTGCATGAGTGGCTTCCACATGCTTCCAAAAGGCTGCACGTCGAATTTCAGGTCATTCCGACAACGTTTGACCAGGTTTCGATGCTCCGAGAGAAAATCAAGCCTACTGGCGGCGGAGCAACCCGGGACCATGACATCCAAAACAGAGCCCATGGAACGTCTCAAAATGACTCCAATAGGCTCCCCGTCAAATTTCAAGTCAATCGGACATCGTTTGGCCACATATCAAAGCTCGGCATTTTCCTCGCAGCAAAATCAAGTGAAGCATCGACGGGACCCCAAACGGCTTCAAAACTCAAACAAAAGCCTATGGTTGGTCTTATTTATTGCTCAGGAGGCTTCACCTCAAATTTCAGGTCATTCCGACATCGTTTGACCAAGTTTCAGCTTCTGGCGGAAAATCAGCAGCTTTACGCGACAAAGTCTTCGGCTTTCCCGGAAAATTGGAAACTTTGCACTCTAAAAATGCAAGGATTCTCATCAGGTTTTCTACAAGGAAATCAAGCCAATAAATGAGAAGAAATGTCAGGAAAAATACAGAAGAAAACGGCGACGAAAAAGACCTCAAAACGACCGCAAAACGGGCTCCGAAGGGGAAAATTCCCCCAGGGTCGCAGGCCCCTGCGACCATGGAAGTCCGGGTCACCGGATTTTCCGCCGGTGACCCGTTTTTCCGTCCTTTTTCGCGTTTCGCGCACTTTGGCCCCTGTGGTTTCCTGAAAATGTGATTTTTAGTGCTTGAAATTGACTCATATCCTCCGACATCCGTCAAAATCACGGGTCAACCTCCAAAAGCATAAAATCATCATTGATCGCTCCAAGATCGCCAACCGGCTGACCAAAAAAGTGTACTTTCCGCCCGATCGATCGAAAAATCGACAGGACAGATGTCACCAGCCCGCTGCTAGCTATCAATGTCTGAAGTTATATGTTCATCCGATGTCGATCAGCATGAAGATCCATCGATGATCATCGCCAAAAGAATTCCAGAAGACACGGCACGGCCCGCGACTCTTCGACTGCTCAGCGACCAATTAATGTGGTTAATTGACTAGCTTTATTGCAGTCATTAATTCATTTCTTTGGACGGCCCAATCAGAAGCAAGCATTTGGGAGTTACAAGTCAATTGATTCATGGCATTTAAACCCATGAAACTCCTCCCATTATGGTAATTAAGGTGATTAAAAGCCCTTAATCTCCATCGGCTAATCAGATTCAAGGAAAAAAGAGTTACAAAATCAAGAAATAAATCTTGTAACTCCTCCCATTAGAGCCATTAAAGCCCATAAACTCTCCTAAATGGCTACCAAAAGCCTATAAATAGGAGAGCATTCCATTGAAACCAGGATCGGAAAAAGAATCCAGGCATCACTTCCAAAGCGCCACAGATCCAGAAATCTGAGAGAAAGAAAAAGAGAGAAAAACTCTGCTGAAGTTCTGCACCGGCCACCACTACAAGGTGACAAAAGTCCCTTGGGTGGCACCCCCCCCCAAGGTCCTTGCCTTCTCCTGCTGCCTCCAATGGCTTAGACGTGGCTTTTCAGCCCGTCTACTTAGCTTTTTATTGGACATAGGACATTCTCTTGGTCTTTGTCCTCTAAAAATCTGAGGTTATAGCCAAGCCAAGCGAATCAAGAGCATCCTCTGTTCTCATCTGCATGGATGACGGCGAAGCCCACACATGGCTTGCGACCGTCAATCTGAATGAGTCCCCCACAATCTCCTGAAAAGTTAGATCTTCCTTTTCTTGCTTTTCATTGTAGTTTGTATTTTTCTAAAGAGACAAAAATCACAACTCTTGTCTTTCATTATTGATAAGAATTGTAAATCGGCTATAAACGCCAAAATCGGCTATAAATGCCAAACAAAATCGCCTTTCACGGCAAATTAAGAAAATGTCTCTTTTCTTAAATATTTGTGCAATGGAAAACTTGAAAGAAGTTGATTTCCTTTTTACTTGCGAAGGTTGATCTCCGGATTACCACTTGCAATTCCAAGTAAAATAGAAAATCTGGCACACCCACATAAAAAGAAATGTTGATGCACGCTTCAGGCCCGCCAGGGCGCGAAAGGGTCGGACCCGACAGACTCCCACGTTCTGCCGACCCCGGTAGCCGCCCCACGGCGCCTCGGAGCGCGTTCCATCAAGCTGGCACACCCGGTGGGACTCGTTCATTTGAGAACACGGTGCTTGGAAATGAAATATTTGCATATCATACTTTTTGCTCTACGCTTATACTTCTTTTCCGGATTCCTTGGCTACTTTCTAGCTGGTAGCCTATGTTGGATTTTGCATCCTAAAAAACATGAGATGGGATTTTTTGGAAATTTCTATTTCTTTGAGTTTGTTTCCATTCTTTCTCTTTTCAAAAAAAAAAAAAAAAATCAGTTTTCTTAGTTTGAATTCAAAATTGAGAAACTTTGATCCTATCCTATCGTTCTTTGGTGCTTGCAGAAATGTTGAGCCCGTTCGACTAAGGTTTTGGACCATCGTTTCTCTTCGATGAGTTCATTAGAGATTTCAAAAAAAAAAAAAAAAAAAATCAGTTTTCTTAGTTTGGATTCAAAATTGAGAAACTTTGATCCTATCCTATCGTTCTTTGGTGCTTGCAGAAATGTTGAGCCCGTTCGACTAAGGTTTTGGACCATCGTTTCTCTTCGATGAGTTCATTAGAGATTTCAAAAAAAAAAATATTAAAAAAAAAAAAAATCAGTTTTCTTAGTTTGGATCCAAAATTGAGAAACTTTGATCCTATCCTATCGTTCTTTGGTGCTTGCAGAAATGTTGAGCCCGTTCGACTAAGGTTTTGGGTCATCGTTTCTCTTCGATGAGTCTATTTGGGATTTTTTATAAAGAAGGACATAGACCACTAAGGTTAAACCAATTGCGTTCTTTGATCACGATTGATTCAAGAAAAGCCTTGTCCAGAGTGTGGAGACAGCTTGACTGTTCTAGGCAAGGGTCCTCCAAACGGGTTCATTAAGTAATCATACCCTTACCTGGGGGCAATTCTATCAATTGAGGTTTCATAGACCGGGTTAGGAGGCCTATGTGTACTCTCTCGTCTTTAAATCTTAAAAAAATTAAAATCAAAATAAAAAAAAATAAAAAAAAAGATTTTCAAAAAAAATCTTAAAAAAAAAAAAAAAAAAACAAAAATTTTCAAAAAAAATAAAATAAAAAAATAAATAAAAAAATATTTTTTTAAAAAAAAAATAATAAAAAAAAATAAAAATAATAAAATAAAAAAAAATCATTTCAAAAAAAAAATCTCCAAAAACTCGTCACTTTTGGATTCAGATTCGAGAAATTGTGGTCTCTTCCCTTCTGAGTACTGGCGCTCGCGGAAATCATTGAGCCCGTATTTGAATCGGAATGCCACCTGCTCTCTTTGACGAATCCATTTCTGACATTTCAAAACAAAGAATCCCATCTCATGGATGCGATCTCCAACATTTGTGCCTAGCAATACTGGTACGCCCTTTCAGGGTCTACTGTATCTGTGACCGGCACATTTGTAACTCCTACCTTATATTCTTCTTATCTCGAGCAAGCCCTGCTTCTCGATAAGTCGAATTTAGGTTTACAATTGCTTCTAGCAGTCACCGGAACGCTCATTCTGGGCTCACCATACTTGCTGTCAGAACAATTGTACCATCTATGGCTTTTTGCCTTCTTCATGTCGCTTGGGTCATATCCCTTGAGCGATTTGAAAAGACAACCATAGAAATTCCCATTTATGATCATTATATTCTTGTGATTACTAATGGATGTGGTCTTGTTTCAGAACTTTTTCGAAACTAACAATGGCAGCCTTAACCATTATCTTCGATGAGAACAAGCACCAACTCATGCTTCAACAGAAGCAAACCGAGCGCACTTACAAGCGCCCTGCCAACTGCCGAATCGTCAACTCCCTCGGCAACTCTCTGAACTCAGGGTCGACCTCGACTCCCCGGACCATCGTCTTCGGGACACTGGGACCATTCCCACTTCCCGAAGAACAAGCTGCGCCTGCTAAAAAGCAGAAGATCGCCTCTCAACGTGTCACTCCCGTGACACCAAAGGCGAGCGCCCAAAAGCCCGAAGCCCGCGGCACCCCCGCGAAGCCTCGACCAACAACCAACTAGGTCTACCCTAAGACTTGGTCTCCAAGACCTTCCCCAAAACAAAGAAGGTCTCAAACCTCCACCAAGCCAGCATACCTGGCCCCACTCAAGGAGAATCAGTTCTACCCTCTTGCCTACATGAAAGAGGAGAGACTCATCTCCAACTTGACTCCCAAGTCAACCCAGCATGAACCGGCTTGCTCCCACAAGCCCAGAATCAGATCACGCATCACCAGGCCTCTACAAGCACCTGCTAAGGCCTACACTCCTTCGGTTCGACCCTTTATCTCTACAGGGGCCGAACTTGAAAAATTCAAAGCTTCGCTGCAACAGGCAAAGGACCGGGTCCGGATCCTGTCCTTGCCTAGCTACAAAGAAGGCAGGCTCGGCTGCTGCGCCCGAGGGAGCACATCCTTCATCGTCAGAGCCCAGCCAGAGCTGACCAAAGCTCAAATAGCTCGTCGAGCACGCCGCCGTGTGTCATATCGACAAAAGAGACTAGAGAAGCAAAGGACCCAGCCTCCTACACTTCAAGTCTCCCGCAAATGGGTCGAAAAAGAAAGACCCGACCAAGTTGCTGCCGTCCATATGGTTGGAAAAACCAGAAGACGCCAAAGGTCAGCATCAAAAATCCATGTCCGACGTCCGGTGACCCGTAGCGTCACCAGGACACAAAGACATCCCGAAGAATCTCCTGCCCCTTCCAGCCAAGGACGGGAGAGTAATCCTTCATCAAGCTCTTCATCAAAAAGAATGAGCCTCAGCTCAGTCACCAGGACGGTTTCTTCGTTCGAATCCCGAGGGATGAACGTCTTGGCTACAAGTTCTGAGCCACCACCTCAGAATCCACTTCAAGATGATGCGCTCACACGCATCCAGCAGTTGGAACAAGGCCAGCAGAGGATTGAAACTCTGATGGAAAACCTACTCCTTGTCGTCCAAAATCAGGCGAACAATGAGCCTCCTCCGAATCATGGCAATAACGAGGAAAATTGTGAAGAAAATGAGTCACGCGCCCTTACCAAAAAGGTCGTAGACAATATCCTCGCCAAAGCTAAAGAAGAGGATATACTCAAAGAGCATGGGATCAAGCCACCATATCCTTTATGGATGGACTCGGTCCCGTTCCCCACAAAATTCAAGCATCCTACTCTCCAAACATATACGGGGAAAGGATCAGCCAGACAGCACGTCATCCACTTCAAGATTTTGACGGGAGCTATCGCGGATCAAGATGCACTCAAGATCCGCCTCTTTGCAAGTACCCTAAAAGGTACGGCCTTCGATTGGTACTCCACTCTTCCGGAGAACTCCATTCAGAACTGGGCTATGCTGGAGACACGCTTCCTGACCCACTTCCAAGGTGAGGATCATCCTGTTACTATGGCTCAGCTCTACAGCCTAAAACAGGGAGAGAATGAGTCAACTTATGACTTCATTCACAAGTGGAAAGCAATGGCATACAAATGTTCAGATGTATTGCCACAAGCATCGCTAGTCGACATCTGTCGAAACAACATGAGAGCCAGAATACGCTCCATGATCATCGGCAACAAATCAAAAAACCTGGGAGAACTCCTGGAAGCTTCTATGGAAGCTGAAACGGTGATTAAAGACCTCAACAGTCAGAAGTCATCAAGAAAAGAGCCAACCGCCATTGCAACCTCTAAACCAAAGAAGAAAGAGGTCCTCAATGTGCAAACCAAGTCAGCTCCTCAGCAACCAAAGAAAGCTGAAAACAGAGCTGCAGGTAAGAGACCTGAACTCTCTGATGCCTTCAAAGAGCGAGTAGAAAAGAAATACCCGTTCGATGAAGATGTTGACGAAATCTTCGAGGCTCTCGTGGCAAACGGCAAGCTCACCTTGCCTGAACCCAAAAGACAGGGCGATGTTGGCAAAACCAACGATCCTCGGTACTGTCCATACCACCAGATGGTCTCGCATCCTCTCAATCAATGTTTTGTTGTGAGAGAGAAGATAAACGAGATGTGGAAAAACGAAGTCATCACCTTTGACAAAAACTATGGGACTGCCTCCGTCAACATGGTGTCATGTGGACAAACACCAAAATCACCGAAGAAGAAGATCACTACTTCCTTCATGGTGATAAACAAAATTCAAGCGTCCGAGGAGCTGGTTCCCTATCCAACACCAGATGGACAACCTATATGGGTACATCCCGATCTCCTGGAAGATGAAAACTGGGAGATCGTCAAAACAAAGCCAACAGCTCGGCAGCGAAGGCAGGCTAGGAAACATCTCCTCAAGCTCAAACGGCAAGAGAAGACCCAGCCAAAACAAGAAGTCCATGAAAAGGCAGAGGCCTCCTCTACCACTTCACTCGGGGCAACAAAAACGTCCCTTCCAGAGACTTCAAAGGCGGTAAGAAACTTCACTCTCAGTGATTTCATGCCACCTCAATTCAAAAAAGAAGCCATGCAGGGGGCATCATACTCTTGCAACTCGGTAGTTGGATTCTCCATTGATGGATTCGAGCCCAACTACACCAATGAGTGGGAGGAATCTCTTGAAACAGGAGAGTATCTCTCCGACGAAGAATGGGTTCCTGAAACTCACCTTATGCCAGTAATCTGGTATAACCCCTTGCAACCACAAGGATCCTGGTCTGATGATGAAGAAGACCAAGAGGCTGTACAAGAAGATGCTGTTAACCCAGCACCTATCATTGCTCCAGTGGAAATTAACTATGTTGAGCCACACGGAGAAGACGAAGAAGAGGATCTGGCTCCCATGCCTGATCTTGAAGAATATGCAAGGATCTTGCAGCGTCTCGCTCTAGAACAAGAGCAAGATCGTGTTAACGAGCCTCCTCGCAACCCAGAGCCTGAAGTCCCTGAAGATAATCAGGTACATCCACCCTTAACTCCTGAAAATGGAGAAAATTGCTGGGTAGACGATCCTCTTACATCTGAGGATGAGTCTGACTCCGAGCAGGCAACATCTCCTATCAGAGCTTCCTGTAATGTAATATATCAGGACTATAGCTCTTCTGAAGCGTCGTCTGATGAGATTACCTATACTCCGACGACGCCTAGCAATGTATCCTCTGGAGCTACCTCGTCTCACGTGACTTTCACAGAGATGACACCCTCTCAGGTTTCTTCTCCTGAGACTGTGACTTCAGGATACACATTCTTCCCGACTGATCATCATAAAGAAAACCCAGATAATGATGCTTGGGATGATGAAATAGTCAACACAGAAGAAAAGCTGCTGGATGCTGTTCAGGACTTGCTCCCGGAAAATGCTCCGTGCAACACAATTACTGAGGATGGCAACTCTGCTGCAGATACATCCCCAGTAGATGAAAAACGACAGCCTCTTGATCCTGAAGACAATCTTCTAAACGAAGATCCTTCTCAAGAAGCTCTCGGAGTTGGTAGAGGCACCCGCTCTGGCCGGGACTACCACAAGAATTACAACCAATCTTCCTTTACTTATGTAAATCCTTCGGGAAAAGATGTTGTAAGCGCCCCCAGTGGCAAAAACAATGAACATGCAGGCCCTAAGGAGGCTTTCAAGTATGACTTGGTTGAGCACTTCAAACACATACCTGCACGTCTTCACATCCTAGACTTATTGCGAATGTCTCTACGCACTCGTGATAATCTCATCTCAGAATTACAAAAACTGAATGAGGATGTCGACAAACATGCCCCACAAGTCCTCCAAATTGAAATGGACTACCGGGTCAAAAACTCAGAAACCTCCTTAAAAGGAGAAAAAGAGAAAAGCGAGGGATCATGCATCCAATGCCTCTCAGTTCAAAAGGCAGCCAGTGCAACCATCGCCTTCACTAAGGAAGACCTCCTACTTGGCGAAGCAAAGCACAACCGACCCCTGTACTTCACAGGGTACATCAAAGAAATGCCGATACATAGAGTTCAGATCAACCCAGGTTCTGCACTCAACCTTATCTCCACTTCGGCTCTTGAAGAGTTGGGCATCCCACCCAGCAAGCTAAGCCACACATCTGTATCTATCTTTGGATACGATGGGAGCGCTCAAAGGCCTATCGGCAAAATCAGGTTCAAATTGCAAATCGGTGATCTTATCTCTGAGGTCACTGTGTATGCAATAAAAACCCCTTCATGCTATAACATCCTTCTCGGACGTCCTTGGATACACGAGAACGGTGTTGTCCCTTCAACTCTACATCAATGCATCAAGTTCGTCGGCGACGACGGCATGGTACATCGAGTCTTTGCGGACAGAAAACCCTTCAAAGGTAAAGAAGTCCACTTCGCAGACTCCCAGATGTATGAAGGAGAAAAAGAAGAAGAGGAAATAGCACCCCCTGCTGAAAATCTCCAGAAAGATAAAGGCAAGGCTCCTCAAAAATCACCGGAAGAAAACAAACCCTCCGGCAAATTAGAAGAGAGTAGTCAATCTCCCTTCGTCGTCTCCCTCAAACCTTCAAAACCTTTGGTCATCACAACCAGAGTGAAGAAGGCAAAGCAAAAGCCTGGGGGCAAATTTGTTGTCTCTTTCGTGTCTATCAAGCAAGACACGGATTCGGACTCAGAGCCAGAAGACGACACCTCGTCAAGCCAAGCTGACACTCAGCATGTTCAACCTGCTCTCACTCCGATGAAGACACCTGCTGATGTAGAAGATCCTACGTCTGCTACCTTTGTTGTTTCGACAACATCACCAAAGCAAAGGCCGATCTTCTTCCATAGATCGGACGCTTCTTCATCAAACTCCATGCTGGAACCTTTCCAAAATGAAGGTATGCCTCAGCTATCTCTATATAGTCCTGTGGCACAAGCAATTATGAAGAAAATGGGCTATGACGCTCAAAATCATGTCGGTTTGGGAGAAAGACGCGGTATTCTCACGCCATTGGAGCCCGCCTTGACCAAAAGCCAGCTGGAAGATTGGAGACTCTACGGTCATGTAGAAAAGTCTTCATATGGGTTAGGGTATGATCCCGACACTCCTCTGAGACAGTTGACACAAAAGCTTAAAAGTCGTTTTACCGACCAAGCCTCAACGTCTCAAGTCCATGAAGACATCGATCTCCCTGGATATCTCTTTAAAGAGTTACCTGACAGAGATCCAGGAAGCTCATCCAATTGGTACGATTTCTCTGATGATAAAGAGGAATCGTCCGATAATACAGATTTGTGCTATTCTGACCCAGAAGAGCCCTCGTCTCCAAAAGAAGTACCTTACTTCGACCCAGTCTCAACAGGCAATTGGGACCATCTCATAGCAAGCCTTGAGAAGATCACCAATCAAGAAGACTCGTGGAAAGGAACAAACCCTCGGTCTACAAATGCCCTTGGAATCCCAGAAGGTTTCGTTGAGTTGGAAGCCTCCGAAAATATTGTGGAGGAACCACCTTCAAACCTTCTAACGGAAGATCCTGTTGAAAAGATAAACTTGGGAACACCTGATAACCCACGTCCTGTATTCATAAGCAAGAATATAAAGGATGATGAGTTACCCGAGTATATCGCTTTTCTTCGTGAGTTCGTTGATTGCTTTGCATGGTCCTACGCTGAAATGCCTGGTTTAGACCCCAAAGTAGCAGTCCACAAACTCAATCTTCAAGAAGAAATCAAGCCTGTCAAACAAGGCCAAAGAAGATTCCGTCCAGATGTGATGGATAAAATTGAACAAGAAGTTCAAAAACTCAAAAGCGTTGGCTTCATCCGTGAGGAACAACATCCAGAGTGGTTGGCCAATATTGTCCCCGTGACAAAGAAAAATGGGCAGATCAGAGTCTGTATTGACTATAGAGACTTGAATAACGCTTTCCCTAAAGATGAATTCCCGCTCCCCATACCGGAGGTGATGATTGACAATACCTGCGGATTCGAGCGAATGACATTCATGGATGGCTTCTCTGGTTACAATCAGATAAAGATGCATCCCGAGGATGAAAAACACACTTCATTTCGGACTCCGTTTGGCGTGTATTGCTACACTGTCATGCCATTTGGTCTGAAAAATGCTGGTGCCACATATCAGAGGGCTATGATGAAAATATTCCAAGATATGCAGCACAAGACGGTCGAATGTTACGTTGATGACCTCGCCGTCAAAAGCAGAAGAAAAGAAGACCATCTCAAAGATCTTCGGGAAGTCTTCCTCCGACTTCGCAAACACAAACTGCGGATGAATCCTCTAAAATGCTTCTTCGGCGTCTCGTCGGGTAAGTTTCTCGAATTCCTTGTTCGGAAAGCTGGAATAGAACTTGACCCCATAAAAGTCAAGGCTATTCTAGAAATACCCTCTCCAAGAACCTTGAGAGAATTAAAAGGGCTTCAAGGGAGATTGGCCTACATCAGACGGTTCATCTCCAATCTTTCGGGGAAATACCGTCCATTCTCTCGATTGATGAAAAAGGGTGTGGACTTTGTCTGGGATGCCGACTGTGAAGCCGCATTTCAAGATATCAAGTCATACCTGACCAAACCTCCAGTGTTAGCTGCCCCTGCCACTGGAAAACCATTCATCTTGTACACAAGAGCCCTTGATCACTCTCTGGGTGCTCTGCTTGCACAAGAAAATGATGAAAGAAAAGAAGCTGCTCTATACTACCTCAGCCGCATGCTAGTAGGTGCAGAGCATCGCTACTCCCCAGTCGAAAAAGAATGCCTTGCAGTGATGTTCGCCGTACAAAAGCTACGTCACTACTTGCTTTCCAACACAGCCTACCTCGTCTCAAGGATCAACCTCTTGAAGGTCCTTGTTACAAAAGCAGGTTCTCTCAATGCCCGACTGGCAAAATGGTCCATCCTTCTATCACAATTTGATATTAGGTATGTGCCACAAAAAGCAATCAAAGGCCAAGCTCTAGCAGATTTCCTCACAGAGCATCCATTGCCTAAAGATTCACCACTCAGAGATGATCTCCCAGACGAACCTATCTACAACGTGGAGACTTTCTCGCCAAATGCCTCCTGGGACATGTACTTTGACGGTGCAACCAGGACAAATGAAAACAGAAAGCTGATCTCGGGAGTTGGCATCCTCTTTGTTAGCCCCGACAAATACATGATTCCACATGCTTTCTCGCTATTGGAACCATGCACAAACAATGCAGCTGAATACCAAGCTCTGATCCTAGGATTGGAACTCGCCATTGAATCCGGTATCACTATGCTGGAAGTCTTTGGAGACTCTCAACTGATCGTCAACCAGATGAATCAGATATATGAAGTCAGGAAGCCCGATCTGCTGCCTTATTACAATAAGGCACAATCGCTTCTGTAAAAGTTTGACATCTGCAACATCACCCACATTCGTAGAGGTGAAAACATCCGTGCAGATGCCCTGGCCGGACTTGCCGCATCAATGGCGATCCAGGAAGGGGAAAACATACAAATCACAGTGTGCGAGAGAAGAATCCTCCCTCCTCTTAACACACACCAAGCAGTTGATGAATGCCACCGAGTGGTTGGAAGTCGGATCTCTATCCTTCAACCTTCAATCGACGACTGGAGGGATCCGTTCATTGATTACACTATGTTCGGAATCCTACCTGAAGATCCAAAAGAACGGGTAAGCATACAAAGGCGAGCCCCAAACTTTTATTTGGATATTCCTTCAAAAATCCTCTACAGGAAATCCTTCAACGGAGTACTTCTACGCTGCTTGTCACAACAAGAGGCCGAAGAAACACTCAAAGAAGTTCATGCTGGTCTTTGTGGAGCCCATCAGGCAGGTCCCAAGCTCTACGACCAAATCAAAAGGTTAGGTTACTATTGGCCTACCATGGTTGCTGATGCAATGCTATTTGCCAAACGCTGCCAACAATGCCAAGTTCATGGAGACTACATTCACATGCCTCTAGAATGGCTGCATCCTACAGCAATCTCATGGCCTTTTGAAGCATGGGCCATGGACATCATAGGTCCTATCTCTCCCCCTTCAAGCAAAGGTCATCGCTTCATCTTCGCCGCAACGGATTATTTCTCCAAGTGTCAGAAGCATTTGCGTTCAACGAAATGAAGACCTCATCAGTTCTTCAGTTCCTGCGCACCAACATCATTTGTCGTTTCGGCATACCCAAGAGATTCGTCCATGATAACGGACCACAATTCCGGGATCATCGATTCTACAGGTTCTGCGACAAATACAAAATCCAAAGCTGTCCTTCGACTCCATACAATCCGGCAGCAAACGGATTAGCAGAAGCCTTCAACAAGACACTCTGCAAAATCCTCAAGAAAATGGTCTCTAGTCACAAAAGAGACTGGAGCGACAAACTGTCTGAAGCTTTGTGGGCCTATCGAACCACCGTTCGAGGACCAACCCATAGCACACCATTCTCGCTGGTCTATGGATGCGAAGATATCGTGCCTCTAGAGGTACAAATTCCTTCTCTGAGGGTATCTCTACAAAATGACATGACTCAAGAAAGCAATGCGAAATTACGACTTCATGAGCTGGACAATCTCGATGAGAGGCGGCTCGAAGCTCGACAAAGCATTGAACTTTACCAAGCACGCATGGCAGGATCTTTTGACAAAAAGGTCAGGCAACGCGCCTACAAAAAGGGTGACTTGGTTCTTGCGGTAAAAAGACCAATGGTCTTCGCACACAAATCCAAAGGCAAATTTGAACCAAAATGGGAGGGACCCTACGTCATCGACAAGGTCTTCTCCAACGGCGCATATGCCCTCCTAAACATGGAAGGCGACAGATGTATGCTGCCTATCAACGGCAAGTTCTTGAAGCGGTACTACCCTTGAAGACTTACCCAACTGGGTAAGAGCAATGCCTGTATGGCCAAAACCTGTTCTCAGGTACTCGCTCGTCAAACCCACTCTCTTTAGAATTTTCATATCAAATGTCAAAATTTCTAGAGATTCAAAAACAATGCTTACTTTCATCGTTTCATTGTTCAAAAACAAAAAAAAAAAAAAATCCAAGTTTAGGAGCCTCTCCCTGACTTGACCAAAACTTTCGATCCTTGAACCAAAATTCATGGTTTGAAACAAAAATCCGGATTCAGGGATTTCCACCCTAGTCCACCTTACCTTTTACCGCCAAATGGTTCTAGGTCAAAATTTACGACCCTCGTGTCTTTAAAAAAAAAAAAATGGTTTTTCAAAAATCATGGGGAAACGACATCAAAGTCAGTACCCGCAAAACAAAAATTTTGAAAAAAAGCAAGGATGCGACATTCCATCGATACTTGCACCCAAAATCGCAGGGAAGCGACATTTCGTCGATACTTGCAAAAAACCTAAAATCGTGGAGAAGCAACAAACCAGTTGATATCCACAACCCAATTTCAAAAATCGTGGAGATGCAACATACCAGTTGCTATCCACAACCCAAAATTACAAATGGTTCGAGAAAACCTCAAATTTCAAAAATCGCGGAGAAACGACATCAAGTCAGTACCCGCAAAACCAAAAGTCTTGAGAAAAGCAGGGAAGCGACGCTTAGTCGATATTTGCACCCCAATTCGCGAGGAAGCGACATTCCATCGATACTTGCAAAACCTAACCTGCGAGGAAGTGACATTCCATCAATACTCGCAAAACTGAATGAGCAAGGAAGCGACATTTCATCGATACTTGCAAGACCATTCAGCGGGGAGGCGACATTTAGTCGATACCTGCATTTTGAAAACCAAAACTCGGCTATAAATGCCAAAATCCGGCTATAAATGCCAAAACAAAAATTTCCGGCTATAAACGCCAAAATCGGCTTTCATGCCAATAAAACAAAACTTGGTTTTCAAAAAAATCGGCTATAAATGCCACACAAAAAAAAAACTGACTCTCATGTCAAAACCGGCTATAAATGCCACAAACCGGCTATCAATGCCACGAAAAATTGGCTTTCACGCCGACAAACCAAAACTTGGCTTTCAAAAAATGGCTATCAATGCCACAAAACCGGCTATAAATGCCACAAATTGGCTATCAATGCCACCAAACTGGCTGTAAATGCCACAAAAATCCGGCTTCCGTGCCAACCCAAATTTTGGCTTTTACGCCATAAAATTTCGGCTTCCATGCCATCTCAAAATCGGCTTTCACGCCACAACCAAAATCAGGCTCCCATACCAAAACAACCATTTGACAAAAGATTTTCACAAAATGACAAAGCTTTTGATCAAATCCCATTTAGCAATTGCTTTCATCACAAAAAGATTTGAGTGAGCGTAGGGAACAACAAAAAAAAAAAGGTACCAAAAAATACATGTGGTACCAAAGCAAAAAAAAAAAAAATAGAAAGTGTTCACAAGCACTACAAAAAAAAAAAAGAAAAGTACAAAAAAAATACATGTGGTACCAAAAAAAAAAAAAAGAAAGTGTTCATAAGCACTACAAAAAAAAGTACCAAAAAAATACATGTGGTACCAAAAAAAAAAAGAAGAATAGTTTCTGCTACAAAAAATCAGGAGCTCAGCCAAAAATGGTCTCCAGCCAAAGCTTCAGCTCCTCAAGCAAACTTTTGGCATCAGCCGTCAGAGTTTCCAAGGCACGCTTCTTCAGGAACTTGCCATGAGATGCTGGCGAATGCCGTAACCCTTCTTTTACACCGGGAAGCTCTTCCCCAGCAGTTTGCCATCGTTCGTTTTCTAGAGTCCTCCTCTCGAGAACTTGACCGGCATCTGCAACCCTGCGAATCAGAGTACTCTCCCTGTCACGAGCCTCTGTTATAGCAGCCCACTTCGCATCGACTTGTGTCTTCAAATGCTCAAGACGTTTCCTGGCCTCCTCAACTTCCCTATCAAGGACGTTAAGGTCATGCCTCAATCCGATGATGGCTAGCTCTTCCTTGTTCTTCTCCCGAACTAGCTGCTTCTTGCTTTGTGTAGCCTCATTCAGGTCAGACTTAGCCTTATCAGCAGGGTCCAAGAACATCTCCTGGAAGAATTGGTCGTCAGGGAAACCCATGGTCTCAAACCACTTGTCACCCAGTGCAATGATCCTATCAACGATCGCCCTGGCACCTGTGACATCCAGACCAACCTCTTCGGTGTCGGTCAGAATCTCCTGTACATGTGGGATCATGCCAAATCCTGCCTCCAATTGTCCAGAAAGGAGAGTCTTGACCCAAGAACTCAAAACCCGAGCCAGCACCTTCTTCGCAAATTGAAGAGACGAACTGGATGAAGATTCACCCTTCTCCGCTGATCGGCTGCTCATGTCATGTCCCATTGGAAGAGTAACAAAAGAACTCTTTTCACTTGGAGCCACTGGAGAGGGAATCTCAACACGAGGCATCTCCTCAATCATGTCAGAACTGGTCTCTACCTCCGGATCGACCCCTGACATCCCTTGCTCTGGTTCTGAAGAAAGCGATGGACTCTCTTCTGTCACTTCAAAACCTGCAAATGAAACACAAAAAGGTATGAATATGATTGATGGAACGCGCTCCGAGGCGCCGTGGGGCGGCTACCGGGGTCGGCGGAACGTGGGAGTCCGTCGGGTCCGGCCCTTTCGCGCCCTGGCGGGCCCTGAAGCGTGCATCAACATTTCTTTGTGTGGGTGTGCCAGATTTTCTATTTTACTTGGAATTGCAAGTGGTAATCCGGAGATCAACCTTCGCAAGTAAAAAGGAAATCAACTTCTTTCGAGTTTTCCATTGCACAAATATTTAAGAAAAGAGACATTTTCTTAATTTGCCGTGAAAGGCGATTTTGTTTGGCATTTATAGCCGATTTCGGCGTTTATAGCCGATTTACAATTCTTATCAATAATGAAAGACAAGAGTTGTGATTTTTGTCTCTTTTAGAAAAATACAAACTACAATGAAAAGCAAGAAAAGGAAGATCTAACTTTTCAGGAGATTGTGGGGGACTCGTTCAGATTGACGGTCGCAAGCCATGTATGGGCTTCGCCATCATCCATGCAGATGAGAACAGAAGATGCTCTTGATTCGCTTGGCTTGGCTATAACCTCAGGTTTTTAGAGGACAAAGACCAAGAGAAGGTCCTATGTCCAATAAAAAGCTAAGTAGACGGGCTGAAAAGCCACGTCTAAGCCATTGGAGGCAGCAGGAGAAGGCAAGGACCCTGGGGGGGTGCCCCCCCAAGGGACTTTTGTCACCTTGTAGTGGTGGCCGGTGCAGAACTTCAGCAGAGTTTTTCTCTCTTTTTCTTTCTCTCAGATCTCTTTCTGATCTTTTTTCTGATTTTCTCTGATTTTCTCCTTTTTTTTCCCCGATCCTTTTCCGATCTCCATTTCAATGGAATGCTCTCCTATTTATAGGCCTTTGGTAGCCATTTAGGAGGGTTTATGAGCCTTAATGGCTTTAATGGGAGGAGTTACAAGATTTATTTCTTGATTTTGTAACTCCTTTTTCCTTGAATCTGATTGGCCGATGGAGATTAAGGGCTTTTAATCACCTTAATTACCATAATGGGAGGAGTTTCATGGTTTAAATGCCATGAATCAATTGACTTGTAACTCCCAAATGCTTGCTTCTGATTGGGCCGTCCAAAGAAATGAATTAATGACTGCAATAAAGCTAGTCAATTAACCACATTAATTGGTCGCCGAGCAGTCGAAGAGTCGCGGGCCATGCCGTGTCTTCTGGAATTCTTCTGGCGATGATCATCGATGGATCTACATGCTGATTGACATCGGATGAACATGTAACTTCAGACATTGATAGCTAAGAGCGGGCCGGTGACATCTGTCTTGTCGATTTCACGATCGGTCGGACAGAAAGTGCACTTTCTTGGTCGACCGGTTGGCGATCTTGGAGCGATCAATGATGATTTTATGCTTTTGGAGGTTGGCCCGTGATTTTGACGGATTTCGGAGGATATGAGTCAATTTCAAGCACTAAAAATCACATTTTCAGGAAACCACAGGGGCCAAAGTGCGCGAAACGCGAAAAAAGACGGAAAAACGGGTCACCGGCGGAAAATCCGGTGACCCGGACCTCCATGGTCGCCGGCGACCATGGACCGGCGACCATGGGCCATGGTCGCAGGGGCCTGCGACCATGGGCCATGGTCGCAGGGGTCTGCGACCCTGGGGGATTTTTCCCCTTCGGAGCCCGTTTTGCGGTCGTTTTGAGGTCTTTTTCGTCGCCGTTTTCTTCTGTATTTTTCTTGACATTTCTTCTCATTTATTGGCTTGATTTCCCTGTAGAAAACTTGATGAGAATCCTTGCATTTTTAGAGTGCAAAGTTTCCAATTTTCCGGGAAAGCCGAAGACTTTGTCGCGTAGAGCTGCTGATTTTCCGCCAGAAGCTGAAACTTGGTCAAACGATGTCGGAATGACCTGAAATTTGAGGTGAAGCCTCCTGAGCAATAAATAAGACCAACCATAGGCTTCTGTTTGAGTTTTGAAGCCGTTTAGGGTCCCGTCGATGCTTCACTTGATTTTGCTTCGGGGAAAATGCCGAGCGTTGATATGTGGTCAAACGATGTCCGATTGACCTGAAATTTGACGGGGAGCCTATTGGAGTCATTTTGAGACGTTCCATGGGCTCCGTTTTGGATGTCATGGTCCCGGGTTGCTCCGCCGCCGGTAGGCTTGATTTTCTCTCAGAGCATCGAAACCTGGTCAAACGTTGTCGGAATGACCTGAAATTCGACGTGCAGCCTTTTGGAAGCATGTTGAGGCCACTCATGCACTTGGTTTGATGAGCGAAGGCTTCGGTGGTTCCCGCCGCCGGGAGGCTTGATTTTCCTGCTCGAGTATTGATGGAGGGTCAAACGTTGTCGGTTTGACTTGAAATTTGGCATGGAGCCCTTTTGGGACATGCTGGAGTCATCTGTAGGCTCTGATCGAAGTTTTGACGTCTCCGATGATGTCGCCGCCGGGAGCTCCCGTTTAGCTGTCGGAGAAGTGAAGTTAGGCCAAATGTTGTCGAAATGGCCCGAAACTTCATGTGTACTCTTCTTTTGGCTATCTTGAAGGATCTTGCAGTTTTTGTTTGATTCTGACAAGATTTGATTTTTTGGGGAAATTGCATTGCCTATTTATGGCAGGTTGCGACTTCATGCAGCTTTCTTGATGTTGAAGAGGCAAAGTGACATTTTTGGTGTCAACAAATGCCCCCTCGAGGTACAGCGACGAGTTGCTTGACTTTTGTAGTCGATGTGCCTCGAAGAGAGTTTTGAAGGAGAGCTTGTGTCTCGACCAAGAGTCTTTGAGCAATCCTTCCTTTGGTAGAGTAGCCTTTGAGCTTCCAGGGGAATTTTATGGTAGTGAAAGGAATCACACACCATCTCGAGGGAAAGTTTTGAAGATGACATCAGGGATGTGGATTTGGGCTTTTGTTTTTGACCTTGTGACCTAACAAGCTGTATGTGGCAGGTTAGGGGGTCGGGTTTTGGTTTTGACCTTGTGACCCAACAAGCTGTATGTGGCAAGTTGGGGGATTTGGATTTGGTTTTTGGTTTTGGTCTTGTGACCTAACAAGCTGTATGTGGCAAGTTAGGGGACCAGGATTTGGTTTTTGGTCACTCTTTGGGACTGTGTGGGTCCATTGGAGTGGTTTGGATTTTTGTGGAATGTCAATTTCAAGATTTTGGCTCAATTTGGTATATGAGGCTGGATGGTTTGATTTTTGGAAGCTCATGGGGCTTGGAATTTTTGTATGGTTCAATCAACTCAAAAGAGGCATGGAACCATTTTTGTATGCTCTTGGTAAGAGGGATTTTTTTCCTGACTAAAAGCCCATTTTTTTTTTTTTAGTGCCTAGGTGGTCAAACCTGGCTCATATGGGCTAGCCCATGGGACCTTAAGCTTTTTAGGATGGCTTAGATCTCATGTGGGGTCATTTTTGTAAAGAATATCTAAAGATATCTCATTTGGATAGAGAATATCTAAAAATATCTTTATGGGAGAGAATCTCTCATATTCCCTTAATTTGGGAGAGAATATCTCAAGGTATCTTTCTTTTTGGGAAAGAATCTCCAATCTCCTATTTTGTTGGAGAGAATCTCTCATTGATTGATTTTGGGAGGAAATCTCTCAAAGACATCTTTCTTTTTTTGGGAAAGAATCTTTCTAATTCCTTCTCTTTTGGTAAGGTTACTAATTAGTAACACTTACCTTTCTTCTTTGTTTCCTTCTTTGATTTGCTCTCTCCTATAAAAGCAAAGGGAGGTAGGATCTCTTGCTCTTATTGCTTTCTTTTGCAACAATCTCAAGAGAGCTCCAAGGCCAAGAGTTTTTCTTCTTCAAGGATCTTCAAGCTTTTTCCTTCTTCTTCTCCATCAATGGCTTCAAGTAAGTTTTCTCTCTTTTTCTTTCAAGAAAACTTTATGTAGAGAATAGGATGGTAAAAAAAAGTTTCTCTTCTTTTTTTTTCTTTCTTCTTTTTTTTCTTTCTTTCTTTTCTTTCTATTCTTCTTCTTTTTTTTTTTTCTCTTCTCCACGTGATTTCTTCTTTTGTTTTTTTTTTCTTTTTTTTTTCACACGTTTTTTCTTCTTTTTTTTTTGTGGGCCGTACGGACAGATCCGTACGGATCTGGTCCGTACGGCCACGTGGCCTGTGGGCCACGGCCTGATGGGCCAGCCCCTGATTTTTTTTTTTTTTTTTTGCTGTTTTCTTTCTTCTCTTTTTTTTTTTGAGAAAGTTTCTTTTTTTTTTTTTTTTTTTTTTTTTGCTGTTTTCTTTCTTCTCTTTTTTTTTTGAGAAAGTTTCTTTTTTTTTTCTTTTCTTTCTCCCTCCTTTTTTTTTTTTGAGAAAGTTTCTTTTTTTTTTTTTTTTTTTTTTGCTCATCATGATAATGTGTTTTTATGCAAATCTAGATGTTCATGCATGTACTTTTTGTAAATTGAATTGAGTAGCATGATGTGATAGCATACCTGAAAATCTTTGCAATTTTGGGAATTTGGAGCTCGCAGCGATGTTGAGCCCTTCTTGATTTTGCGGAGATTTTGAGGTTTCGAAAGTTTGGAGTTTCGGAGCCCGCAGCAATGTTGAGCCCATCTTCAAACTTTCTATTTCCGTCGGGGTATTTCCTTTTTCTTTGGAATTGCCCCGGAGTCATGCCAAAATTTCGCCAGATTTTTGGTGGGACAAAGTGACCCCCTTTTTTTTTAGCGAAATCCTGTCATTTTGATGACGATCTTTTTCTTTTCCAACCTTTGCAGGTGGTTCCTCCAGAGCGAACAAGGGTAAAGAGCCTGCTACAAGCGTACCTCGTCGATCTGCTTGATCTTCCAATGTGGCCTTTCAGCAGGCCTGGGAGAAGGTCCAGTTTGTTGAGAAGAACTTGGAAGAGTGCGATTCCCTCAATCGCGACGAGATGAGACAGCGATTGATCGCTCTCAAGAATGAGGAATTCTATAAGATCATGGTAAGCAACCGTCCTTGGGTTATGGACGATCTGAGGGTTTTACCCAAGCCTACCTTCTTCTTTGGAGATGCAGTCCCTGACGACTTGACATACCAAAGGAGATGTTTTCAGTTCTCTTACACAACAGATGGTGAAGAGAAGACTGTTTCTACCCGGTCGTCTTTTGATCGTACCATCTCGATCATGAGCCTTGCTCCCACGTGCTCTAAGAGGGAAGATCCTCCGAGCTGGGTGAAGAGGACCAGTGTGATCAAGACCGGGGTTTTTGTTGGTGGACCCTCCGGATATGCGGAGAAGCCACCTGTCCGTATGGACATGTTGATGCCAGCCAGCGGCTACCAGGGCTCTGATTATCCGTCGGTCGATTTGAGACCGGTGGGCCTTGGCGTTTTCAGCGGTGACGGCAGTACTTGGGTGAAGCCTTTTCGACTTCGTGGCCGTTTCAATGTTGACTCCGATTGGAAGTCATGGACTGACCACACCTTGCTGATTGGGGGCGCCGTTTTGAAGGAAGCCGGGATTTTTGACGCGGTCCGCGCTTTTAGGGAGACCGTGACTTTTTCCGATGATGCCTTCATGGCTATGTTGGAGTCTTTCCTCCCTCAGACCAATACCTTCGTTGTCACGAACGGTGAGATTGGTTTTTCTCTGAAGGAGTTGAGTGCTATTACTGGACTGCCCATCCTTGGCAAACTCTACGAGGAGTTCATGCCGATTGACAGCGTCCTTGAGGAGCAGTCAGAGGAGTTCAGGCTCCTATACTTTCAGCTCGTCGCCTTCTATGATTTTTTGAAGGAGGGCTCGAAAGTGAGATCCAGCAGTTGGAAGAGTTATGGCTCTTCATTCTTCAACTTCTTTGACAGCAAAGAGTCTTCTGATAGCATGACCCGGGAAGACAGGAAGAAGACTTCGGTCATGCAGGAAGAGTTGAAGGGTTTCTTCGCGAGCACAGATGCCATTTGTTCTGACATTGCATTGCGGAGAGATCTTGCTTTTTACCTCACTTTTTGGCTAGGTGAGGCTATTTTTGCTGGTGAAGATGGGACGCACATCAGGCCGCATTGTATTTTTCCGGCTTGTCAGATGGCGTTTGGAGAGCGGCTTGCTTTGGTGCCCGCTCTTTACTCCTACCTGTGTACCGAACTGCAGGCTGCTGCTTTCTTGGTTCGGCTTGGGCTCCCTATGAATAGGGTATTTTCAGCCCATATCTTTTATTCGTGGTTTGTATACCACTGTCCTGGCTTCCACCAGTTGGGTGCTGCACAGGATGATGATCCTCCGATGATTCGATTGGCTAAGGGAAAAGCCGTATCCGAATCACTTTTGTTTGCCCGCATGAGGATCCGACGGTTCAGGGACGTCGAGATGGGGCAGTCTTCAGTGAAGCTTTCTCCGGAGTTGCGGAAGAAGGCTTTTGATTTTGGTGCCTCCCGAGACTCTACCAGAGCAGGGTCGGGAAGGCATTACTCTTTGACCAATGCAGAGAAGGAGTAGCTTTTCAGCATACGAGTCGGCACGATGGTGTACCGTAGACATCTTTTCGTCGACATCCAGCCGTATGTACCTTCTCGCTTTGCGCTTCAGTTGGGCTTCTCTCAAGGCGTTGTTGGAGCGCCTTCGAGTATGGTGAAGCGTTTTGGGGGTTTGCAGGATGGCAGAAATGCATGGGCTTTCTATAGTGCTGAAGACACTACTGCCACGATCTCTTATCCTGAGCTGTCGACTTTCCGAACTGCCAGCTTCACGAAGTGGTTCGCGGAGAGCTTTTTATCATATCGGGGGCTTTCCAAGAAGGAGCTTGATGTAAAGCTGTCTTCTGGAAAAGGCATTGGGAAGTCGGATGGCGTCCGGCGAGAGGAAGTTTGGGCCTTCCTTTCTGGAGAGAAGCACAAGATAGGCTTTCTCGGTGACCAGGGCGTCATTGGTTCTGAAGCTGTTCGGGAAGTACCTGATGAGGCTTCGGAGCAGCTAGAACAGGAGGAAGCTGAACTCGACACTTGGATGCAAGCGGCACAGAGACGAGCTTCCGTGGAGTCTACTGGCAAGAGCAGACTATCCAGTGAGGAGTCAAGTGAGAAACCTGACTCTGATAATGGGGTGGGTTCTTCTAGGAAGCGAACCCGTAGAGGTAGGAAGAGGAGGAGGAGTCAGCGTCACACGGGGCGGGACGAAGACTCTCCTAATGTGGAAGTCCCTCTCACTGTCAATGAGGAGGTGCCAGGGAAAGCTGACGAACCTCCGGAGAAGAGGATTCGGGAAGAAGAGACCATCGGTGAAGGTATGATTCCTCCTTTTCCTTTTCTACTTCTTTCATGGGGCTTTCCATGTTCTGATTTGTTTTCTCACCCTGCTGCTGCTTTTCTTTTAGCAGAGGATGAAGACTTGCCGATGCCTGAGGTTCCAACCGATGAGGCGGTGATGGAGCCGGTTATGGCATCTGAAGAAGAACCGAGGGACTCTGGAATGACTCCGGAATCTCCAATTGGTATAACTTCTTTCGCTTTCTCCTTTTTTTTTTTTTTTGCCTGCGACTTGATTTGCTAACATTTTTTTCTTGTCAGCTGACTTGCCACAGGATTCCGATGACTTTGAACCATCAATGGACGCAAATGTCGATGATGCTTCTGATGAGTTCATGGAGGAAGAGAGTGTTCCGCCAGTCGTCGAAGAAGGTACTTTGTAGTGATGACCCTGATGATTTTTTTTTTGAACAGGATCATATTCATACCTTTTTGTGTTTCATTTGCAGGTTTTGAAGTGACAGAAGAGAGTCCATCGCTTTCTTCAGAACCAGAGCAAGGGATGCCAGAGGTCGATCCGGAGGTAGAGACCAGTTCTGACATGATTGAGGAGATGCCTCGTGTTGAGATTCCCTCTCCAGTGGCTCCAAGTGAAAAGAGTTCTTTTGTTACTCTTCCAATGGGACATGACATGAGCAGCCGATCAGCGGAGAAGGTTGAATCTTCATCCAGTTCGTCTCTTCAATTTGCGAAGAAGGTGCTGGCTCGGGTTTTGAGTTCTTGGGTCAAGACTCTCCTTTCTGGACACTTGGAGGCAGGATTTGGCATGATCCCACATGTACAGGAGATTCTGACCGACACCGAAGAGGTTGGTCTGGATGTCACAGGTGCCAGGGCGATCGTTGATAGGATCATTGCACTGGGTGACAAGTGGTTTGAGACCATGGGTTTCCCTGACGACCAATTCTTCAAGGAGATGTTCTTGGACCCTGCTGATAAGGCTAAGTCTGACCTGAATGAGGCTACACAAAGCAAGAAGCAGCTAGTTCGGGAGAAGAACAAGGAAGAGCTAGCCATCATCGGATTGAGGCATGACCTTAACGTCCTTGATAGGGAAGTTGAGGAGGCCAGGAAACGTCTTGAGCATTTGAAGGCACAAGTCGATGCGAAGTGGGCTGCTATAACAGAGGCTCGTGACAGGGAGAGTACTCTGATTCGCAGGGTTGCAGATGCCGGTCAAGTTCTCGAGAGGAGGACTCTAGAAAACGAACGATGGCAAACTGCTGGGGAAGAGCTTCCCGGTGTAAAAGAAGGGTTACGGCATTCGCCAGCATCTCATGGCAAGTTCCTGAAGAAGCGTGCCTTGGAAACTCTGACGGCTGAGGCCAAAAGTTTGCTTGAGGAGCTGAAGCTTTGGCTGGAGACCATTTTTGGCTGAGTTCCTGATTTTTTATAGCAGAAACCATTCTTCTTTTTTTTTGGTACCACATGTATTTTTTGGTACTCTTTTTTTTTTGTAGTGCTTGTGAACACTTTCTATTTTTTTTTTTTTTTTGCTTTGGTACCACATGTATTTTTTTGGTACCTTTTTTTTGTAGTGCTTGTGAACACTTTCTATTTTTTTTTTTTGCTTTGGTACCACATGTATTTTTTGGTACCCTTTTTTTTTTTTGTTTAAAGACACGAGGGTCGTAAATTTTGACCTAGAACCATTTGGCGGTAAAAGGGAAGGTGGACTAGGGTGGAAATCCCTGAATCCGGATTTTTGTTTCAAACCATGAATTTTGGTTCAAGGATCGAAAGTTTTGGTCAAGTCAGGGAGAGGCTCCTAAACTTGGATTTTTTTTTTTTTTTTTTTTTTGTTTTTGAACAATGAAACGATGAAAGTAAGCATTGTTTTTGAATCTCTAGAAATTTTGACATTTGATATGAAAATTCTAAAGAGAGTGGGTTTGACGAGCGAGTACCTGAGAACAGGTTTTGGCCATACAGGCATTGCTCTTACCCAGTTGGGTAAGTCTTCAAGGGTAGTACCGCTTCAAGAACTTGCCGTTGATAGGCAGCATACATCTGTCGCCTTCCATGTTTAGGAGGGCATATGCGCCGTTGGAGAAGACTTTGTCGATGACGTAGGGTCCCTCCCATTTTGGTTCAAACTTGCCTTTGGACTTGTGAGTGAAGACCATTGGTCTTTTTACCGCAAGAACCAAGTCACCCTTTTTGTAGGCGCGTTGCCTGACCTTTTTGTCAAAAGATCCTGCCATGCGTGCTTGGGAAAGTTCAATGCTTTGTCGAGCTTCGAGCCGTCTCTCGTCGAGATTGTCCAGCTCATGGAGTCGCAATTTGACATTGCTTTCTTGAGTCATGTCATTTTGTAGAGATACCCTCAGAGAAGGAATTTGTACCTCCAAGGGCACGACAGCTTCGCATCCATAGACCAAGGAGAATGGTGTGCTATGGGTTGGTCCTCGAACGGTGGTTCAATAGGCCCACAAAGCTTCAGACAGTTTATCGCTCCAGTCTCTTTTATGACTAGAGACCATCTTCTTGAGGATTTTGCAGAGTGTCTTGTTGAAGGCTTCTGCTAATCCGTTTGCAGCCGGATTGTATGGAGTCGAAGGACAGCTTTGAATTTTGTATTTGTCGCAGAACCTGTAGAATCAATGATCCCGGAATTGTGGTCCGTTATCATGGACGAATCTCTTGGGTATGCCGAAACGACAAATGATGTTGGTGCGTAGGAATTGAAGAACTGATGAGGTCTTCATTTCGTTGAACGCAAATGCTTCTGACCACTTGGAGAAATAATCCGTAGCGGCGAAGATGAAGCGATGACCTTTGCTTGAAGGGGGAGAGATAGGACCTATGATGTCCATGCCCCATGCTTCAAAAGGCCATGAGATTGCTGTAGGATGCAGCCATTCCGAAGGCATGTGAATGTAATCTCCGTGAACTTGGCATAGCTGGCAGCATTTGGCAAATTGCATTGCATCAGCAACCATGGTAGGCCAATAGTAACCTAACCTTTTTATCTGATCATAGAGCTTAGGACCTGCCTGATGGGCTCCACAAAGACCAGCATGAACTTCTTTAAGTGTTTCTTCGGCCTCTTGTTGTGACAAGCAGCGTAGAAGTACTCCGTTGAAGGATTTCCTGTAAAGGATCTTTGAAGGGATATCCAAATGAAAGTTTGGGGCTCGCCTTTGAATGCTTACCCGTTCTTTTGGATCTTCAGATAGGATTCCGAACATAGTGTAATCAATGAACGGATCCCTCCAGTCGCCGATTGAAGGTTGAAGGATAGAGATCCGACTTCCAACCACTCGGTGGCATTCAGCAACTGCTTGGTGTGTGTTAAGAGGAGGGAGGATCCTTCTCTCGCACACTGTAATTTGCATGTTTTCCCCTTCCTGGACCGCCATTGATGCGGCAAGTCCGGCCAGGGCATCTGCACGGATGTTTTCACCTCTACGAATGTGGGTGATGTTGCAGATGTCAAACTTTTGCAGAAGCGATTGTGCCTTGTTGTAATAAGGCAGCAGATCAGGCTTCCTGACTTCATATTTCTGATTCATCTGGTTGACGATCAGTTGAGAGTCTCCAAAGACTTCCAGCATGGTGATACCAGATTCGATGGCGAGTTCCAATCCTAGGATCAGAGCTTGGTATTCAGCTGCATTGTTTGTGCATGGTTCCAGTAGCGAGAAAGCGTGTGGAATCATGCATTTGTCGGGGCTAACAAAGAGGATGCCAACTCCCGAGATCAGCTTTCTGTTTTCATTTGTCCTGGTTGCACCGTCAAAGTACATGTCCCAGGAGGCATTTGGTGAGGAAGTCTCCACGTTGTAGACAGGTTCGTCTGGGAGATCATCTCTGAGTGGTGAATCTTTAGGCAATGGATGCTCTGCGAGAAAATCTGCTAGAGCTTGGCCTTTGATTGCTTTTTGTGGCACATACCTAATATCAAATTGTGACAAGAGGATGGACCATTTTGCCAGTCGGGCATTGAGAGAACCGGCCTTCGTGACAAGGACCTTCAAGAGGTTGATCCTCGAGACCAGGTAGACTGTGTTGGAAAGCAAGTAGTGACGTAGCTTTTGTACGGCGAACATCACTGCAAGGCATTCTTTTTCGACTGGGGAGTAGCGATGCTCTGCACCTACTAGCATGCGGCTGAGGTAGTATAGAGCAGCTTCTTTTCCTTCATCATTTTCTTGTGCAAGCAGAGCGCCTACAGAATGATCAAGAGCTCTTGTGTACAAGATGAATGGTTTTCCAGTGGCAGGAGCAGCTAACACTGGAGGTTTGGTCAGGTATGACTTGATATCTTGAAATGCGGCTTCACAGTCGGCATCCCAGACAAAGTCCACACCCTTTTTCATCAATCGAGAGAATGGACGGCATTTCCCCGAAAGATTGGAGATGAACCGTCTGATGTAGGCCAATCTCCCTTGGAGCCCTTTTAGTTCTCTCAAGGTTCTTGGAGAGGGCATTTCTAGAATAGCCTTGACTTTTATGGGGTCAAGTTCTATTCCAGCTTTCCGAACAAGGAATCCGAGAAACTTACCCGACGAGACGCCGAAGAAGCATTTTAGAGGATTCATCCGCAGTTTGTGTTTGCGGAGTCGGAGGAAGACTTCCCGAAGATCTTTGAGATGGTCTTCTTTTCTTCTGCTTTTGACGGCGAGGTCATCAACGTAACATTCGACCGTCTTGTGCTGCATATCTTGGAATATTTTCATCATAGCCCTCTGATATGTGGCACCAGCATTTTTCAGACCAAATGGCATGACAGTGTAGCAATACACGCCAAATGGAGTCCGAAATGAAGTGTGTTTTTCATCCTCGGGATGCATCTTTATCTGATTGTAACCAGAGAAGCCATCCATGAATGTCATTCGCTCGAATCCGCAGGTATTGTCAATCATCACCTCCGGTATGGGGAGCGGGAATTCATCTTTAGGGCAAGCGCCATTCAAGTCTCTATAGTCAATACAGACTCTGATCTGCCCAGTTTTCTTTGTCACGGGGACAATATTGGCCAACCATTCTGGATGTTGTTCCTCACGGATGAAGCCGACACTTTTGAGCTTTTGAACTTCTTGTTCAATTTTATCCATCACATCTGGACGGAATCTTCTTTGGCCTTGTTTGACAGGCTTGATGTCTTCTTGAAGATTGAGTTTGTGGACTGCTACTTTGGGGTCTAAACCAGGCATTTCAGCGTAGGACCATGCAAAGCAATCAACGAACTCACGAAGAAAAGCGATATACTCGGGTAACTCATCATCCTTTATATTCTTGCTTATGAATACAGGACGTGGGTTATCAGGTGTTCCCAAGTTTATCTTTTGAACAGGATCTTCTGTCGGAAGGTTCGAAGGTGGTTCCTCCACAATATTTTCGGAGGCTTCCAACTCAACAAAACCTTCTGGAGTTTCAACTGCATTACCAGACCAAGGCTCTGTTCCTTTCCATGGATTTTCTTGATTGGTGATCTCCTCAAGGCTTGCTATGAGATAGTCCCAATCGCCTGTTGAGTCTGGTATTTCTTTTGGAGACGAGGGTTCTTCTGGGTCAGGATGCCACAAGTCTGTATTATCGGACGATTCCTCTTTATCATCAGAGAAATCATACCAATTGGATGAGCTTCCTGGATCTTTGTCAGGTAACTCTTTAAAGAGATATCCAGGGAGATCGATGTCTTCATGGACTTGAGATGTTGAGGCTTGGTTGGTAAAACGACTTTTAAGCTTTTGTGTCAACTGTCTCAGAGGAGTATCAGGATCATATCCTAACCCATATGAAGACTTTTCTACATGACCGTAGAGTCTCCAATCTTCCAGCTGGCTTTTGGTCAAGGCGGGCTCCAATGGCGTGAGAATACCGCGTCTTCCTCCCAAACCGACTGGGTTTTGAGCGTCATAGCCCATTTTCTTCATAATTGCTTGTGCCACAGGACTATATAGAGATAGCTGAGGCATACCTTTATTTTGGAAAGGTTCCAGCATGGAGTTTGATGAAGAAGCGTCCGATCTATGGAAGAAGATCGGCCTTTGCTTTGGTGATGTTGGCGGAACAACAAAAGGTAGCAGACGTAGGATCTTCTACATCAGCAGGTGTCTCCATCGGAGTGAGAGCAGGCTGAACTTGCTGAGTGTCAGCTTGGCTTGACGATGCACCGTCTTCTGGCTCTGAGTCCGAGTCTGTGTCTTGCATGATAGACACGAGAGAGACAACAAATTTGCCCCCAGGCTTTTGTTTCGCCTTCTTCACTTTAGTCATGATGACCAAAGGTTTTGAATTCTTGAGGGAGATAACGAAGGGAGATTGACTACTCTCTTCTAATTTGCCGGAGGGTTTGTTTTCTTCCGGTGATTTTTGAGGAGCCTTGCCTTTATCTTTCTGGAGATTTTCAGCAGGGGGTGCTATTTCCTCTTCTTCCTTTTCTCCTTCATACATTTGGGAGTCTGCGAAGTGGACTTCTTTACCTTTGAAGGGTTTCCTGTCCGCAAAGACTCGATGTACCATGCCGTCGTCGCCGACAAACTTGATGCATTGATGTAGAGTTGAAGGAACAACACCATTCTCGTGTATCCAAGGACGTCCGAGAAGGATGTTGTAGCATGAGGGGGTTTTTATTGCATACACAGTGACCTCAGAGATAAGATCACCGATTTGAAATTTGAACCTGATTTTGCCGATAGGCCTTTGAGTGCTCCCATCGTATCCAAAGATAGATACAGATGTGTGGCTTAGCTTGCTGGGTGGGATGCCCAACTCTTCAAGAGCCGAAGTGGAGATAAGGTTGAGTGCAGAACCTGGGTCGATCTGAACTCTATGTATCGGCATTTCTTTGATGTACCCTGTGAAGTACAGGGGTCGGTTGTGCCTTGCTTCGCCAAGTAGGAGGTCTTCCTTAGTGAAGGCGATGGTTGCACTGGCTGCCTTTTGAACCGAGAGGCATTGGATGCATGATCCCTCAGTTTTCTTTTCTCCCTTTGAGGAAGTTTCAGAGTTTTTGACCCGGTAGTCCATTTCAATTTGGAGGACTTGCGGGGCATGTTTGTCGACATCCTCATTCAGTTTTTGTAATTCTGAGATGAGATTATCACGAGTGCGTGGAGACATTCGTAATAAATCCAGGATGTGAAGACGTGCAGGTATGTGTTTGAAGTGCTCAACCAAGTCATACTTGAAAGCCTCCTTAGGGCCTGCGTGTTCATCATTGTTGCCACTGGGGGCGCTTACAACATCTTTTCCCGAAGGATTTACATAAGTAAAGGAAGATTGGTTGTAATTTTTGTGGTAGTCCCGGCCCGAACGGGTGCCTCTACCAACTTCGAGAGCTTCTTGAGAAGGATCTTCGTTTGGAAGATTGTCTTCAGGATCAAAAGGCTGTCGTTTTTCATCTACTGGGGATGTATCTGCAGCAGAGTTGCCATCCTGTGAGAACCCGACCCCTAATTTCTTGGTTTAGTGTGGTTTTAATCGTGATTTGGTTTTCTCGATGGGTTTAGTGGTTGTTTGGTTGAGTTTTTGAGTTTGAATAGGTTTTTCATAACTTTGGAGAGTTTTAAAAGACGTTGACCTTGTTTTGACCCGACCCTTGTAAATTGTATTTTTGTGAGAATTTATTCTTGGTTTCTAAAAATTCCAAATTTTATTCCTTTTGACCCATTTTGTTGTTACAAACAACTTTCATGTTTTGACCATCTTGAATAAATACTCAGAAATTGCGTTTTTCGAGAAAAAGGGCAAAAATGACAATTTTCACTAAATCTGTCCATAAATTTCGAAAATTCCAGAAATTGGGGAAAATATACTTTTTGGAAAGTAGTTATTTCAACGAACAACTTTGTCTTCTTCGTCGAATCGATTTGAGGTCCCGAAATGCATGTTTTTAGCCCGGCAAATGTTTTAAGTTGTGGGACCCATCTCCCCTTTGTTATAAGAGGAACCCACCTCTTCTCTTCTCTTCTTCCTTGACCTAATTTCTAAGAGAGGAGCAGCCCCAGCAGCCATGGCTTTCTCCATCTCTTTCTTGTTTCCTCCATCTCATAGCACCACCAAACAATGCCAAACCAAGATTAGACTCCACCATTTTCATCCTCATCTCAAGAGCTATCCATTGACACCATTTTTGAAGAAAACCAAGCTTTTCAAGATTTCTTTGGAGCAACCTCTTGCTTTTTGAAGAACTTCCAAGTAAGGAATCCTTGTAATCTTTTGGATTTGTGTTTTCCTAGCCTTTAAGAAGCTTTGTTTTGATTATTGGAGGCTTTCCTTTTGTTTTGATTTGGTTTTGCCATTTTAGGGTTCTAAGATGGGTTTCTTTTGGGGGTTTTGTTTAGATTGGTGATTTATAGCTTGGAGAAGTGATTGGTGGTTGATTTGATTAGCATTGAACCCAAGGCAAGTGGATGAAATGATTTATTTTCATTGATCATGTTTTATACAAATGTGTAGCTTTCATAATGATTTTCATTACTCATGCTTTACTTCATGACATGCTTTTATTGAGATTTGAAATACACTCTTTAGTGTATCTTTCTAGTACATTGCTTCCTTGAAAATGATATCTTGATTGTATTAAGTTTTGACTTGTTTCATGTGATGGATTTCTTTTGGGTTGAATGTGAATGGAATGGATGATTTGATGGAAGAATGGATGTAGTTGAATGGGGAATTTGAAGTGTTGAGAATGAAGTTTTGATTGCTTGAAATGGAGGATCTTTTAGCTCACTTTATTGCAGGGATCTGACCCTTGAAAATGAGGAGTGTTTGGAGAAAGAAGGGACCGAAAACAGCTTCAGAATTCTGTGTCCGCAGTAACGTCGGTCAGCTGTCGGTCAGCCTGTCGGTTAACCGACATCCAGCCGAGGTGGACCGAAACCCTCTCGGTTCCAATTCCAGAGAGCAGATTTCCATCAGGAAATCTGTCGGTCAGCTGTCGGCTGACCGAACTCCCTAGTTCGGTCGACCGAGAGCCAACCGACAGATCTTTCGGTTCATTTTCCAGAGAGCAACAAACTTCCTGATGTGTGTAGAGCTGACAGTCAGCGTCGGTCAGCCGTCGGCTAGCCGACATCCCAGTTCGGCTGACCGACGGCCAACCGAGGAGCTGACCGACAGCAATTGTATTGTTTTCTTCTTGAAGAACCGTAGGGAACTATATTGGAGGAGAGTGAGGAATTGTAAAGAAGAAGAAATTCCATCATCATGACTGTGTTGTTTAGGTCTGTTAGATTTGTTAATGTATATAAGGCCCCGGAATGTTTTCAATTCTTAAAGAGTACCAAATGTATGTCGAACGTAACATACGGGACCCTAGTACATTGATTCAATCTTGGACTTTCAACACTTGGCCGGAGAATATGAGAAATCCATTCATGCTTTATTTTGACCGAACTTCACTTGTACACTTAAAATCTCGTGTTTTATGACTAGACCTGCCCGACAGTATTGAAAGTTATGTTTTTAACATTATTGCTAGCCCGTACAGGCCCGACCAATACAGATATGCTTTTGTGCTTATGAGCACCCCGTCCCGTTATATGTAGTTATTGGATTTGATTTCTTGTATGTGACCCATGAGCCAAAACCTTGAGGTAAGATGGGGCCAGAGCTTTGTAGTGCGAGCCCATGAACCAAAAGGATTATTATTTTGAGAATAAAACTGGAGGCAATATGGGGCCAGAGCTTTGTAGTGCGAGCCCATGAGCCAAAAAGAGAACATGCATACATGTACTTGTTTTGTTTACTTGCATATAACCTATGAGTCGGCACCACTAAGCTTGGATACCTTGTTAGTCTGATCCACTGACTAGGTGATCCCCCTCTTGTCTTGCCAACTGCAGTTTGGATCCCGATACCGCAGATTGCTACTGTGGTTCCTGATGCCCGGCTCGCTACCGTGGTCATGTCTAGTATATAGTATATAGTATATGTATTTCGTTGTACCTCCTCACTTCGGTGACTGAGGTCAACGCCTTGACTTGCTTGCTCTATCACTTCGGTGATAGAGGATTTAGCTTTGTGTGGTTGCCATCTTGATAGTTCCTGATCCTTGTTACCCGTACTGTTTTATATTGATCATGTCTTTTCTTAATAAAGGATGCATTAATTCTACATGCTTTAAATGAGTACCCGATTTGTAAAATGTTTATTGTTTGTACATGCTTTAAATGAGTACCCGATTTGTAAAATGTATATTGTTTATACACGCTTTAAATGAGTCCCCGATTTGTAAGATGTATATTGTTCGTACACGCTTTAAATGAGTACCCGATTTGAAAGTTGTTTATTGTTTATACATGTTTTAAATGAGTTCCCGATTTGTGAAATGTTCATGTTTTATACATGCTTTAAAGGAATACATGCGTTGCCTAATATCCGTGTTTCATACCCGTTTTATATGAATACATGATTTCGTCGGATACTCATGATTTCCGATACATTTTTATTATGTACAATTTTGATCAGACAGTATGATTTGTTTCATGTATTATCATTCAGTATGTTGTTATATCTTTTCACCCGCCTGCCAGACCGTCGTGTCTGACCCACTACTTTGGTACTCAGGTCCAGACTTTTTCACCCGAGATGAGTGCACGTGTTGGCTTTGGAGCCATGAGTTTGCAGGTGTTTGTCGGCTATGTCATGTAGACATTGAGCTTGACATCGGAATTACGTCACACATGGGGTAGTGATCATTAGCTTGTTTTCTTGTATGGCTTCTATTAGCCTTTTTCTTGGGATTGTACTTAATACACATTGTTAATTATAACTTGAACATGTATGGGAATGTAATATCCTGTTACTGTCAGCTCTGTACTTTATTGTGATGGTTTATCCCAGTCTGAAATGGATTATTGATAAGATGACTTATGCTTGGGTTAAGTGCGGTGCGGAATCCAATGGCCACGGACTCCGAGTCGCAACACCACGAAAGCTTCCGCTAAATATTCAGAGTGTGTTGGAATTTATTTGTAATCCTCACACACGCGGATCTTGGGAGAAACATAACTCCCAATTCACGGACCCCGGGTCTGGGGTCGTGACACATCCTCAGTGATTGTGTTGCACGGAGCATTTTCCGGGAGCAAGTCCTGAACAGCATCCAGCAGCTTTTCTTCTTCGTTGACCCATCCATCACCCCAAGTTGGGTTTTCTTCATGATGATGAGTCGGGAAGAATGTGTATCCTGAAGTCACAGTCTCAGGAGAAGAAACCTGAGAGGGTGTCATCTCTGTGGAAGTCACGTGAGACGAGGTAGCTCCAGAGGATACATTGCTAGGCGTCGTCGGAGTGTAGGTAATCTCATCAGACGACGCTTCAGAAGAGCTATAGTCCTGATATATTACATTACAGGAAGCTCTGATATGAGATGTTGCCTGCTCGGAGTCAGACTCATCCTCGGATGTAAGAGGATCATCTATCCAGCAATGTTCTCCATTTTCAGGAGTTAAGGGTGGAGGTACCTGGTGAGCTTCAGGGACTTCCGGCTCTGGATTGCGAGGAGGCTCGTTAACACGATCTTGCTCTTGTTCTAGAGCGAGATGCTGCAAGATCCTTGCATATTCTTCAAGATCAGGCATGGGAGCCAGATCCTCTTCTTCGTCTTCTCCGTGTGGCTCAACATAGTTGATTTCCACTATAGCAATGACAGGTGCTGGGTTAACAGCATCTTCTTGTACAGCCTCTTGGTCTTCTTCATCATCAGACCAGGATCCTTGTGGTTGCAAGGGGTTATACCAGATTACTGGCATAAGGTGAGTTTCAGGAACCCATTCTTCATCGGAGAGATATTCTCCTGTTTCAAGAGATTCCTCCCACTCATCGGTGTAGTTGGGCTCGAATCCATCGTCGGTGTCGCTGGACTCGTATCCATCAATGGAGAATCCAACTACCGAGTTGCAAGAGTATGATGCCCCCTGCATGGCTTCTTTTTTGAATTGAGGTGGCATGAAATCACTGAGAGTGAAGTTTCTTACCGCCTTTGAAGTCTCTGGAAGGGACGTTTCTGCTGCCCCGAGTGAAGTGGTAGAGGAGGCCTCTGCCTTTTCATGGACTTTTTGTTTTGGCTGGGTCTTCTCTTGCCGTTTGAGCCTGAGGAGATGTTTCTTGGCTTGCCTTCGCTGCTGAGCGGTCGGCTTTGTTTTGACGATCTCCCAATTTTCATCTTCCAGGAGATCGGGATGTACCCATATGGGTTGTCCGTCTGGTGTCGGGCAAGGAACCAACATTTCGGACGTTTGAATTCTATTTATCACCTTGAAGGAAGTAGTGATCTTCTTCTTCGGTGACTTTGGTGTTTGTCCACGTGACACCATGTTGACGGAGGCGGGGCCATAATTTTTGTCAAAGGTGATGACTCCGTTTTTCCACATCTCGTTTATCTTCTCTCTCACAACAAAGCATTGATTGAGAGGATGCGAGACCATCTGGTGGTATGGACAGTACCGAGGATCATTGGTTTTGCCAACGTCTCCAGGTCTTTTGGGCTCTGGCAAAATGAGTTTACCATTTGCTAGGAGAGCCTCAAAGATTTCTTCGACGTCTTCATCGAACGGATATTTCTTTTCTACTCGCTCTTTGAAGGCATCAGAGAGTTCAGGTCTCTTACCTGCAGCTCTATTTTCAGCTTTCTTTGGTTGCTGAGGAGCTGACTTAGTCTGCACATTGAGAACCTCCTTCTTCTTTGGTTTAGAGGTTGCAACAGCAGTCGGCTCTTTCTTTGATGATTTCTGACTGTTGAGGTCTTTGATCACCGTTTCAGCTTCCATGGAAGCTTCCAGGAGTTCCCCCAGGTTCTTTGATTTATTGCCGATGATCATGGAGCGGATTTTAGCTCTCATGTTGTTTCGGCAGATGTCGACTAGCGACGCTTGTGGCAGTACATCTGAGCATTTGTACGCCATTGCTTTCCACTTGTGAATGAAGTCATAAGTTGACTCATTTTCTCCCTGTTTTAGGCTGCAGAGCTGAGCCATAGTAACAGGATGATCCTCACCTTGGAAGTGGGTCAGGAAGCGTGTCTCCAGCATAGCCCAGTTCTGAATGGAGTTCTCCGGAAGAGTGGAGTACCAATCGAAGGCCGTACCTTTTAGGGTACTTGCAAAGAGGCGAATCTTGAGTGCATCTTGATCCGCGATAGCTCCCGTCAAGATCTTGAAGTGGATGACGTGCTGTCTGGCTGATCCTTTCCCCGTATATGTTTGGAGAGTAGGATGCTTGAATTTTGTGGGGAACGGGACCGAGTCCATCCATAAAGGATATGGTGGCTTGATCCCATGCTCTTTGAGTATATCCTCTTCTTTAGCTTTGGCGAGGATACTGTCTACGTCCTTTTTGGTAAGGGAGCGTGACTCATTTTCTTCTCCATTTTCCTCGTTATTGCCATGATTCGGAGGAGGCTCATTGTTCACCTGATTTTGGACAACGAGGAGAAGGTTTTCCATCAGAGTTTCAATCCTCTGCTGGCCTTGTTCCAACTGCTGGATGCGTGCGAGCGCATCATCTCGAGGTGGATTCTGAGGTGGCGGCTCAGAACTTGTAGCCAAGACGTTCATCCCTCGGGATTCGAACGAAGAAATCGTCCTGGTGACCGAGCTGGGGCTCATTCTTTTTGATGAAGAGCTTGATGAAGGATTACTCTCCCGTCCTTGGCTGGAAGGGGCAAGAGATTCTTCGGGATGTCTTTGTGTCCTGGTGATGCTACGGGTCACCGGACGTCGGACATGGATTTTTGATGCTGACCTTTGGCGCCTTCTGGTTTTTCCAACCATATGGACGGCAGCAACTTGGTCGGGTCTTTCTTTTTCGACCCATTTCCTGGAGACTTGAAGTGTAGGAGGCTGGGTCCTTTGCTTCTCTAGTCTCATTTGTCGATATGACGCACGGCGGCGTGCTCGACGAGCGATTTGAGCTTTGGTCAGCTCTGGCTGGGCTCTGACGATGAAGGATGTGCTCCCTCGGGCGCAGCAGCCGAGCTTGTCTTCTTTGTGGCTGGGCAAGGACAGGATGCGGACCCGGTCCTTTGCCTGTTGCAGCGAAGCTTTAAACCTTTCGAGTTCGGCCCCTCTAGAGATAAAGGGTCGAACTGAAGGGGTGTAGGCCTTAGCAGGTGCTTGGAGAGGCCTGGTGATGCGTGATCTGATTCTGGGCTTGTGGGAGCAAGCCGGTTCATGCTGGGTTGACTTGGGAGTCAGGTTGGAGATGGGTCTCTCCTCTTTCATGTAGGCAAGAGGGTAGAACTGGTTCTCCTTGAGTGGGGCCAGGTATGCTGGCTTGGTGGAGGTTTGAGACCTCCTTTGTTTTGGGGAAGGTCTTGGAGACCAAGTCTTGGGATAGACCTGGTTGTTTGTGGGTCGAGGCTTCGCGGGGGTGCCGCGGGCTTCGGGCTTTTGGGCTTTCGCCTTTGGTGTCACGAGAGTGACACGTTGAGAGGCGATCTTCTGCTTTTTGGCAGGAGCAGCTTGTTCTTCGGGAAGTGGGAATGGTCCCAGTGTCCCGAAGACGATGGTCCGGGGAGTCGAGGTCGACCCTGAGTTCAGAGAGTTGCCGAGGGAGTTAACGCTTCGGCAGCTGACAGGGCGCTTGTAAGTGCGCTCGGTTTGCTTCTGTTGAAGCATAAGTTGGTGCTTGTTCTCATCGAAAATAATGGTTAAGGCTGCCATTGTTAGTTTCGAAAAAGTTCTGAAAACAAGACCACATCCATTAGTAATCACAAGAATATAATGATCATAAATGGGAATTTCTATGGTTGTCTTTTCAAATCGCTTAAGGGATATGACCCAAGCGACATGAAGAAGGCAAAAAGCCATAGATGGTACAATTGTTCTGACAGCAAGTATGGTGAGCCCAGAATGAGCGTTCCAGTGACTGCTAGAAGCAATTGTAAACCTAAATTCGACTTATCGAGAAGCAGGGCTTGCTCGAGATAAGAAGAATATAAGGTAGGAGTTACAAATGTGCCGGTCACAGATATAGTAGACCCTGAAAGGGCGTACCAGTACTGCTATGCACAAATGTTGGAGATCGCATCGATGAGATGGGATTCTTTGTTTTGAAATGTCAGAAATGGATTCGTCAAAGAGAGCAGGTGGCATTCCGATTCAAATACGGGCTCAACGATTTCCTCGAGCGCCAGCACTCAGAAGGGAAGAGACCACAATTTCTCGAATCTGAATCCAAAAGTGACGAGTTTTTGGAGATTTTTTTTTGAAATGATTTTTATTTTATTTTTTTTATTTTTTATTTTTTTTTAAAATATTTTTTATTTATTTATTTATTATTTTTTGAAAATTTTTGTTTTTTTTTTTTTTAGATTTTTTTTTTGAAAATCTTTTTTTTTATTTTTATTTTTATTTTTAATTTTTTAAGATTTAAAGACGAGAGAGTACACATAGGCCTCCTAACCCGGTCTTATGAAACCTCAATTGATAGAATTGCCCCCAGGTAAGGGTAGGATTACTTAATGAACCCGTTTGGAGGACCCTTGCCTAGAACAGTCAAGCTGTCTCCACACTCTGGACAAGGCTTTTCTTGAATCAATCGTGATCAAAGAACGCAATTGGTTTAACCTTAGTGGTCTATGTCCCTTTTTTTATAAAAATCCCAAATAGACTCATCGAAGAGAAACGATGGCCCAAAACCTTAGTCGAACGGGCTCAACATTTCTGCAAGCACCAAAGAACGATAGGATAGGAACAAAGTTTCTCAATTTTGAATCCAAACTAAGAAAACTAATTTTTTTTATTTTTATTTTTTTTTAATATATTTTTTTTGAAATCTCTAATGAACTCATCGAAGAGAAACGATGGTCCAAAACCTTAGTCGAACGGGCTCAACATTTCTGCAAGCACCAAAGAACGATAGGATAGGATCAAGGTTTCTCAATTTTGAATTCAAACTAAGAAAACTGATTTTTTTTTATTTTATTTTTTTATTTTTTTTTTTTGAAATCTCTAATGAACTCATCGAAGAGAAACGATGGCCCAAAACCTTAGTCGAACGGGCTCAACATTTCTGCAAGCACCAAAGAACGATAGGATAGGATCAAGGTTTCTCAATTTTGAATCCAAACTAAGAAAACTGATTTTTTTTTTGAAATCTCTAATGAACTCATCGAAGAGAAACGATGGCCCAAAACCTTAGTCGAACGGGCTCAACATTTCTGCAAGCACCAAAGAACCATAGGATAGGATCAAAGTTTCTCAATTTTGAATCCAAACTAAGAAAACTGATTTTTTTTTTTAATATATTTTTTTTTTGAAATCTCTAATGAACTCATCGAAGAGAAACGATGGTCCAAAACCTTAGTCGAACGGGCTCAACATTTCTGCAAGCACCAAAGAACGATAGGATAGGATCAAAGTTTCTCAATTTTGAATTCAAACTAAGAAAACTGATTTTTTTTTTTTTGATTTTTTTTTGCAAAGAGAAAGAGTGGAAACAAACTTAAAGAAGTAGAAATTTCCAAAAAATCCCATCTCATGTTTTTTGGGTGCAAAATCCAACATAGGCCACCAGCTAGAAAGTAGCCAAGGAATCTGGAGAAGAAGTATAAGCATAGAGCAAAAATATGGTATGCAAATATTTCATTTCCAAGCACCATGTTCTCAAATGAACGAGTCCCACCGGGTGTGCCAGCTTGATGGAAAGCGCTCCGAGGAGCCGTTGGGGCGGCTACCGGGGTCTGCGGAACGTGGGAGTCCGTCGGGTTCGGCCCTTTCGCGCCCTGGCGGGCCTGAAGCGTGCATCAACATTTCTTTGTGTGGGTGTGCCAGATTTTCTATTTTACTTGGAATTGCAAGTGGTAATCCGGAGATCAACCTTCGCAAGTAAAAAGGAAATCAACTTCTTTCGAGTTTTCCATTGCACAAATATTTAAGAAAAGAGACATTTTCTTAATTTGCCGTGAAAGGCGATTTTGTTTGGCATTTATAGCCGATTTCGGCGTTTATAGCCGATTTACAATTCTTATCAATAATGAAAGACAAGAGTTGTGATTTTTGTCTCTTTTAGAAAAATACAAACTACAATGAAAAGCAAGAAAAGGAAGATCTAACTTTTCAGGAGATTGTGGGGGACTCGTTCAGATTGACGGTCGCAAGCCATGTATGGGCTTCGCCATCATCCATGCAGATGAGAACAGAAGATGCTCTTGATTCGCTTGGCTTGGCTATAACCTCAGGTTTTTAGAGGACAAAGACCAAGAGAAGGTCCTATGTCCAATAAAAAGCTAAGTAGACGGGCTGAAAAGCCACGTCTAAGCCATTGGAGGCAGCAGGAGAAGGCAAGGACCCTGGGGGGGGGGGTGCCCCCCCAAGGGACTTTTGTCACCTTGTAGTGGTGGCCGGTGCAGAACTTCAGCAGAGTTTTTCTCTCTTTTTCTTTCTCTCAGATCTCTTTCTGATCTTTTTTCTGATTTTCTCTGATTTTCTCCTTTTTTTTCCCCGATCCTTTTCCGATCTCCATTTCAATGGAATGCTCTCCTATTTATAGGCCTTTGGTAGCCATTTAGGAGGGTTTATGAGCCTTAATGGCTTTAATGAGAGGAGTTACAAGATTTATTTCTTGATTTTGTAACTCCTTTTTCCTTGAATCTGATTGGCCGATGGAGATTAAGGGCTTTTAATCACCTTAATTACCATAATGGGAGGAGTTTCATGGTTTAAATGCCATGAATCAATTGACTTGTAACTCCCAAATGCTTGCTTCTGATTGGGCCGTCCAAAGAAATGAATTAATGACTGCAATAAAGATAGTCAATTAACCACATTAATTGGTCGCCGAGCAGTCGAAGAGTCGCGGGCCATGCCGTGTCTTCTGGAATTCTTCTGGCGATGATCATCGATGGATCTACATGCTGATTGACATCGGATGAACATGTAACTTCAGACATTGATAGCTAAGAGCGGGCCGGTGACATCTGTCTTGTCGATTTCACGATCGGTCGGACAGAAAGTGCACTTTCTTGGTCGACCGGTTGGCGATCTTGGGGCGATCAATGATGATTTTATGCTTTTGGAGGTTGGCCCGTGATTTTGACGGATGTCGGAGGATATGAGTCAATTTCAAGCACTAAAAATCACATTTTCAGGAAACCACAGGGGCCAAAGTGCGCGAAACGCGAAAAAAGACGGAAAAACGGGTCACCGGCGGAAAATCCGGTGACCCGGACCTCCATGGTCGTCGGCGACCATGGACCGGCGACCATGGGCCATGGTCGCAGGGGCCTGCGACCATGGGCCATGGTCGCAGGGGTCTGCGACCCTGGGGGATTTTTCCCCTTCGGAGCCCGTTTTGCGGTCGTTTTGAGGTCTTTTTCGTCGCCGTTTTCTTCTGTATTTTTCTTGACATTTCTTCTCATTTATTGGCTTGATTTCCCTGTAGAAAACTTGATGAGAATCCTTGCATTTTTAGAGTGCAAAGTTTCCAATTTTCCGGGAAAGCCGAAGACTTTGTCGCGTAGAGCTGCTGATTTTCCGCCAGAAGCTGAAACTTGGTCAAACGATGTCGGAATGACCTGAAATTTGAGGTGAAGCCTCCTGAGCAATAAATAAGACCAACCATAGGCTTCTGTTTGAGTTTTGAAGCCGTTTGGGGTCCCGTCGATGCTTCACTTGATTTTGCTTCGGGGAAAATGCCGAGCGTTGATATGTGGTCAAACGATGTCCGATTGACCTGAAATTTGACGGGGAACCTATTGGAGTCATTTTGAGACGTTCCATGGGCTCCGTTTTGGATGTCATGGTCCCGGGTTGCTCCGCCGCCGGTAGGCTTGATTTTCTCTCGGAGCATCGAAACCTGGTCAAACGTTGTCGGAATGACCTGAAATTCGACGTGCAGCCTTTTGGAAGCATGTTGAGGCCACTCATGCACTTCGTTTGATGAGCGAAGGCTTCGGTGGTTCCCGCCGCCGGGAGGCTTGATTTTGCTGCTCGAGCATTGATGGAGGGTCAAACGTTGTCGGTTTGACTTGAAATTTTGCATGGAGCCCTTTTGGGACATGCTGGAGTCATCTGTAGGCTCTGATCGAAGTTTTGACGTCTCCGATGATGTCGCCGCCGGGAGCTCCCGTTTAGCTGTCGGAGAAGTGAAGTTAGGCCAAATGTTGTCGAAATGGCCCGAAACTTCATGTGTACTCTTCTTTTGGCTATCTTGAAGGATCTTGCAGTTTTTGTTTGATTATGACAAGATTTGATTTTTTGGAGAAATTGCATTGCCTATTTATGGCAGGTTGCGACTTCATGCAGCTTTCTTGATGTTGAAGAGGCAAAGTGACATTTTTGGTGTCAACAATGATCCTGTTAAAAAAAAAAAAAATCATCAGGGTCATCACTACAAAGTACCTTCTTCAACGACTGGCGGAACACTCTCTTCCTCCATGAACTCATCGGAAGCATCATCAACATTTGCGTCCATTGATGGTTCAAAGTCATCGGAATCCTGTGGCAAGTCAGCTGACAAGAAAAATGTTAGCAAACCAAGTCGCAGGCAAAAAAAAAAAAAAAACAGAGAAAGCGAAAGAAGTTATACCAATTGGAGATTCTGGGATCATTCCAGAGTCCCTCGGTTCTTCTTCAAATGCCATAACTGGCTCCATCACCGCCTCATCGGTCGGAACCTCAGGCATCGCCAAGTCTTCATCCTCTGCTAAAAAAAAAAAGAAGCAGCAGCAGGCTGAGAAAACAAATCAGAACATGGAAAGCCCCATGAAAGAAGCAGAAAAAGAAAAAGGAAGAATCATACCTTCTCCCAGGCTTGCTGAACGGCCACATTGGAAGATCTAGCAGATCGACGAGGTACGCTTGTAGCAGGCTCTTTACCCTTATTCGCTCTGGAGGAACCACCTGCAAAGGTTGGAAAAGAAAAAGATCGTTATCAAAATGACAGGATTTCGCTAAAAAAAAAGGGGTCACTTTGTCCCACCAAAAATCTGGCGAAATTTTGGCATGACTCCGGGGCAATTCCAAAGAAAAAGGAAATACCCCGACGGAAATAGAAAGTTTGAAGATGGGCTCAACATTGCTGCGGGCTCCGAAACTCCAAACTTTCGAAACCTCAAAATCTCCGCAAAATCAAGAAGGGCTCAACATCGCTGCGAGCTCCAAATTCCCAAATTTACAAAGATTTTCAGGTATGCTATCATGCTCAAACTACACAAAGTACATGCATGAACATCTAGATTTGCATAAAAACGCATTATCATGATGAGCAAAAAAAAAAAAAAAAAGAGAGAAGATGAATAGAAAGAAAGAAAAAAAAGAAGAAAAAAAAGAGAAGACACTTTTTTTTCCATCCTATTCTCTACATGGAGTTTTCTTGAAAGAAAAAGAGAGAAAACTTACTTGACGCCATTGATGGAGAAGAAGAAGGAAAAAGCTTGAAGATCCTTGAAGAAGAAAAACTCTTGGTCTTGGAGCTCTCTTGAGATTGTTGCAAAAGAAAGCAATAAGAGCAAGAGATCCTACCTTCCTTTGCTTTTATAGGAGAGAGCAAATCAAAGAAGGAAACAAAGAAGAAAGGTAAGTGCTACTAATTAGTAACCTTACCAAAAGAGAAGGAATTAGAAAGATTCTTTCCCAAAAAGAAAGATGTCTTTGAGAGATTTCCTCCCAAAATCAATCAAATGAGAGATTCTCTCCAACAAAATAGGATATTGAAGATTCTTTCCCAAAAAGAAAGATACCTTGAGATATTCTCTCCCAAATTAAGGGAATATGAGAGATTCTCTCCCATAAAGATATTTTTAGATATTCTCTATCCAAATGAGATATCTTTAGATATTCTTTACAAAAATGGCCCCACATGAGATCTAAGCCATCCTAAAAAGCTTAAGGTCCCATGGGCTAGCCCATATGAGCCAAGTTTGACCACCTAGGCACTAAAAAAAAAATGGGCTTTTAGTCGGGAAAAAATCCCTCTTACCAAGAGCATACAATAATGGTTCCATGCCTCTTTTGAGTTGATTGAACCATACAAAAAATCCCAAGCCCCATGAGCTTCCAAAAATCAAACCATCCAGCCTCATATACCAAATTGAGCCAAAATCTTGAAATTGACATTTCACAAAAATCCAAACCACTCCAATGGACCCACACAGTCCCAAAGAGTGACCAAAAACCAAATCCTGGTCCCCTAGCTTGCCACATACAGCTTGTTAGGTCACAAGACCAAAACCAAAAACCAAATCATGATCCCCCAACTTGCCACATACAGCTTGTTGGGTCACAAGGTCAAAACCAAAACCCGATCCCCTAACCTGCCATATATAGCTGGTTAGGTCACAAGATCAAAAACAGAAACCCAAATCCACATCCCTGATGTCATCTTCAAAACTTTGCCTCGAGATGGTGTGTGATTCCTTTCACTACCATAAAATTCCCCTGGAAGCTCAAAGGCTACTCTACCAAAGGAAGGATTGCTCAAAGACTCTTGGTCAAGACACAAGCTCTCCTTCAAAAATCTCTTCGAGGCACATCGACTACAAAAGTCAAGCAACTCGTCGCTGTACCTCAAGGGGGCATTTGTTGACACCAAAAATGTCACTTTGCCTCTTCAAATCAAGAAAGCTGCATGAAGTCGCAACCTGCCATAAATAGGCAATGCAATTTCTCCAAAAAATCAAATCTTGTCAGAATCAAACAAAAACTGCAAGATCCTTCAAGATAGCCAAGAGAAGAGTACACATGAAGTTTCGGGCCATTTCAGAATCATTTGGCCTAACTTCGCTTCTCCGACAGCTAAAATGGTGCTCCCGGCGGCGACATCATCGGAGACGTCAAAACTTCGATCAAAGCCTACAGATGACTCCAGCATGTCTCAAAAGGGCTCCATGCCAAATTTCAAGTCAAACCGACAACGTTTGACCCTCCATCAATGCTCGAGCAGCAAAATCAAGCCTCCCGGCGGCGGGAACCACCGAAGCCTTCGCTCATCAAACCAAGTGCATGAGTGGCTTCCACATGCTTCCAAAAGGCTGCACGTCGAATTTCAGGTCATTCCGACAACGTTTGACCAGGTTTCGATGCTCCGAGAGAAAATCAAGCCTACCGGCGGCGGAGCAACCCGGGACCATGACATCCAAAACGGAGCCCATGGAACGTCTCAAAATGACTCCAATAGGCTCCCCGTCAAATTTCAGGTCAATCGGACATCGTTTGGCCACATATCAAAGCTCGGCATTTTCCCCGCAGCAAAATCAAGTGAAGCATCGACGGGACCCCAAACGGCTTCAAAACTCAAACAAAAGCCTATGGTTGGTCTTATTTATTGCTCAGGAGGCTTCACCTCAAATTTCAGGTCATTCCGACATCGTTTGACCAAGTTTCAGCTTCTGGCGGAAAATCAGCAGCTTTACGCGACAAAGTCTTCGGCTTTCCCGGAAAATTGGAAACTTTGCACTCTAAAAATGCAAGGATTCTCATCAGGTTTTCTACAGGGAAATCAAGCCAATAAATGAGAAGAAATGTCAGGATAAATACAGAAGAAAACGGCGACGAAAAAGACCTCAAAACGATCGCAAAACGGGCTCCGAAGGGTAAAATTCCCCCAGGGTCGCAGGCCCCTGCGACCATGGAAGTCCGGGTCACCGGATTTTCCGCCGGTGACCCGTTTTTCCGTCCTTTTTCGCGTTTCGCGCACTTTGGCCCCTGTGGTTTCCTGAAAATGTGATTTTTAGTGCTTGAAATTGACTCATATCCTCCGACATCCGTCAAAATCACGGGTCAACCTCCAAAAGCATAAAATCATCATTGATCGCTCCAAGATCGCCAACCGGCTGACCAAAAAAGTGTACTTTCCGCCCGATCGATCGAAAAATCGACAGGACAGATGTCACCAGCCCGCTGCTAGCTATTAATGTCTGAAGTTATATGTTCATCCGATGTCGATCAGCATGAAGATCCATCGATGATCATCGCCAAAAGAATTCCAGAAGACACGGCACGGCCCGCGACTCTTCGACTGCTCAACGACCAATTAATGTGGTTAATTGACTAGCTTTATTGCAGTCATTAATTCATTTCTTTGGACGGCCCAATCAGAAGCAAGCATTTGGGAGTTACAAGTCAATTGATTCATGGCATTTAAACCCATGAAACTCCTCCCATTATGGTAATTAAGGTGATTAAAAGCCCTTAATCTCCATCGGCCAATCAGATTCAAGGAAAAAGGAGTTACAAAATCAAGAAATAAATCTTGTAACTCCTCCCATTAAAGCCATTAAAGCCCATAAACTCTCCTAAATGGCTACCAAAAGCCTATAAATAGGAGAGCATTCCATTGAAACCAGGATCGGAAAAAGAATCCAGGCATCACTTCCAAAGCGCCACAGATCCAGAAATCTGAGAGAAAGAAAAAGAGAGAAAAACTCTGCTGAAGTTCTGCACCGGCCACCACTACAAGGTGACAAAAGTCCCTTGGGTGGCACCCCCCTCCCCCCCCAAGGTCCTTGCCTTCTCCTGCTGCCTCCAATGGCTTAGACGTGGCTTTTCAGCCCGTCTACTTAGCTTTTTATTGGACATAGGACCTTCTCTTGGTCTTTGTCCTCTAAAAATCTGAGGTTATAGCCAAGCCAAGCGAATCAAGAGCATCCTCTGTTCTCATCTGCATGGATGACGGCGAAGCCCACACATGGCTTGCGACCGTCAATCTGAACGAGTCCCCCACAATCTCCTGAAAAGTTAGATCTTCCTTTTCTTGCTTTTCATTGTAGTTTGTATTTTTCTAAAGAGACAAAAATCACAACTCTTGTCTTTCATTATTGATAAGAATTGTAAATCGGCTATAAACGCCAAAATCGGCTATAAATGCCAAACAAAATCGCCTTTCACGGCAAATTAAGAAAATGTCTCTTTTTTTAAATATTTGTGCAATGGAAAACTTGAAAGAAGTTGATTTCCTTTTTACTTGCGAAGGTTGATCTCCGGATTACCACTTGCAATTCCAAGTAAAATAGAAAATCTGGCACACCCACATAAAAGAAATGTTGATGCACGCTTCAGGCCCACCAGGGCGCGAAAGGGTCGGACCCGACGGACTCCCACGTTCCGCCGACCTCGGTAGCCGCCCCACGGCGCCTCGGAGCGCGTTCCATCAAGCTTTGGACACGCACTCTGAAACTATTTGCATATAAACCCACCTATAAAATGAGTGTTATAAGCTTTAGTCCCACCTCACAAATCTATTATTCTTATATACTATATTTCTGGCTATTTGCTCTCACAAACCATAGAAATTCATTTTCTTCATCACTGTCACGCAATGGTCATATAGTTTCATCAAGTTTGTGTACATTCTGATATCTAGGTTTACTACCTAATCTCATAGCACAATACTTGTGATAGAGGTTTTTAAAAAGTCTTAACAGTTTCATTCATACACAGTATTATATAATAATTTAGCACATATAATTTTCTCACAAGAAATTTTGTGTACATTAGCTTACGTGTGGGATCAAGCAATAAGGCAATTTCAGAAATTCTATTATCCTTTGTCTCTGTAACCATATTTCTAGTGAACATTATTTAATTTCTAGTGAATATTATTTAATTTCTACTAATTTCTATTCATAACTCACCAATCCAAAAGCATCATAACTAGTGAAACTCATCGATCCAAACACTACCAGGTTCCAAATCAGTGAAAAGAAAAATACCTCAAACCCAAATAACCCACTTAAAAGAAGCCAAACATCCCTAGTTAGCATTTCTACTCATAACCCACAAATCCAAACAACATCAATCTAGCAAAACAAGCAACATTTTAAGCCATTAAAACCCCATTGATCAAAACACCGCAAGGTTCCAGTAAAACCTTTTCAAACAATGTACTTTGGTGGTCATAGAAAACCAAAAGAACATTTTCACACCATACATACAGTGGCCAAAACTTGAACGAAATCACTACTAAAACTTAAGCCCACCTGAATCGTAGATCCGTCACCACATAAGAAGAGAAACAGAAAATGTAAACAAAAATAAGAAGAAATGCCTCCAAACGAAAAAGGAAGATCGGATAGAGAAGCCTATTTTTATGAATCTATTTCTATTAGTGGGTCACATGTGTAGGGTTTCGATGGTTGGGTTACTGGCAGTGGGGAGGTGGTGGCTGCGATTTGGTCTTCCAGCAGATTTAGGGATTTCTCACCATCTATATCGACATTGCTCAATAAACGAAACCAATACACTAATACAGAGAAAGAGAAAGACAAATCTTGTTACTGTTTCAAATGAAACAACATCAAAAGAAACCAACATAGAAAAACAGTAGGTTTCAAATAGAAATGAGAAAGCAGTTACCTAAACAGACAGGCTTACCCTTCTCTTCTTCTTTTTCCTTCTTCTTCTTGTTGTCGCCTTTTTGAGGGAAGGGTTTTCTTCTCTTTCTTCTTCTTGCAGGGTGAAGATTTCTCAGAACCTTAACAAGAAGAACATTACTTTACATGATTCATATGTAACTCCAAAAGAAATTTTACACATAAAGAAAGCTAGAGATTTTCAGAGAAAGAAGGGAATACTAAATTACCTCTCGGATTTTGAGATCTGAAGAAGAAATAGAAATCCTTTCCAAAAGAAAGTCATTGAGAGAATGAAAGAGAGAGAGAGAGAAAAAGGGAGGAGTTTGGCGTGGGGAAGGCGTGATTTGAAGAAGAAATCCAATCTAATTTCGTTGAGAGAAATGAAAGAGGAAGAGTTGCGCCGTGGTTCTGTTATTTCCACTACGCGATTTCATTTCATCGCCCCAATATCGCTCAAAAATGAACCGCGAAGACGATCCGTGCCACCCCAAATTTGATGTAGTCCGTGATGAAATAATTTTGTCATGGATTAATTTTAAGGAATTCTGCGACGACAAATTTTTTTCGCGAAAACTTTTTAATAAAATATGGTACAAATGATTTACCGAAGAAAATAACACGTCACCAAATAAAAAGTTTCGTCGAAAAAACTTTACCTTTTGATGGCGCCAACTCCATTTCTTGGCACCAGGCTTTTCGCAACAATATTTAGCGACAATTGAAAATTATCATCACTAAATAAATTTTGTTTTTTTTTTTTAGGTAACAAGATGAATATTTCGTCGCTACAAACAACATTTAGTGACAAAATTTCAAAATGTCGTGGAATATTTGCCGTAAAAAATGATTTTTGTTGTAGTGTAATGAATGATTGTGCATAAAAAAAAATGTGAACTAATCAGGGGTAAGAGCAAATACCTTCAGACTTACAGAGAGAATCAAACCTAGTGGGATCCAAAGGTTCTGTGTGGATGTCAGCCAATTGGTTCTCCGTAGAAATATGCTCCAAGGAAAGGACTTTCTCTTCAACCAAATGTCTGATGAAGTGGTGCCTGATGTCTATATGTTTGGTCTTGGAGTGTTGTACCTGGTTCTTTGATATATCAATATCACTTTTGTTATCACAATATACTACCATGGTCTTTTGATCAATCCCGTAGTCAGACAGCATTTGCTTCATCCACAATAATTGTGTACAGCAGCTTCCAGCTGCTATATATGCTGCCCCAGCTGTAGATTGAGAGGTGGACGTTTGTTTCTTGTTGTGCCATGCAACAAGATTGTTGCCAATAAAGAAACATCCACCAGATGTGCTTTTTCGATCATCAACACAGCCTGCCTAGTCAGCATCTAAATAACCAACAAGATTACTGTTGGTATCTCTTGAAAACCATATCCCAAATTCTGTGGTACCACTAACATATTTCAGAATTCTCTTAACTGCTTGAACATGAGACTCCTTGGGTCTGGACTGGTATCTAGCACATACACATACACTGAAGGAGATGTCAGGTTTGCTTGTAGTCAAGTACAATAGACTACCAATTATGCTTCGATACAGTCTTTATCAAAGTCTTTCCTAGAAGAATCTAAACCTAGTTTGACAAGAGGCCTCGTTGGAGTGCTGGAAGGTTTGGATGTTTGCATTCCAAATTTCTTCAAGAGATTACATGCATATTTAGATTGAGAGAGAAAAATCCCATTCTCACATTGCTTGATTTGAGGTCCGAGGAAAAATGAAAGTTCTCCTACCATGCTCATTTCAAATTCATTGGACATAAAAGTGGCAAAAAATTTGGATAAATTTTCAGATTTAAAGCCCAAGACGATATCATCCACATGGACTTGAGCAATGAGAATATCATGCTTCTCTCTTTCTATAAATAAGGTTTTATCCACACTACCTCTTCTGAAAGCATTTTCCAATTAGAAGGTGGTTAACCTTTCATACCATGCTCGGGGAGCCCACTTCAATCCATAGAGGGCTTTGTTCAGTTTAAGCACGTGGTCAGTATAGTGAGGATCCTGAAAACCCTTTGGTTGTTCAACATACACTTCCTCATTGAGGTAAACATTCAGGAATGCACTCTTGACATCCATTTGATACAGTTTGATTTTCAAGGAACAAGCAATTGCCAAGAGTATACGAATGGACTCAAATCAAGCAACCGGGGCAAATTTTCATCAAAATCAATTCCTTCCACTTGAGTATAGCCATGGGCAACTAATCTGGCTTTATTTCTAATAACTTGGCCAAGTTCATTGGTTTTATTTTTGAAAATCTATTTTATGCCGATGACATTTGTGTGTGATGGCCTAGGAACAAGTTCCCAAACACTATTACACTCAAATTCTCTTAACTCCTCATGCATGGCATTAATCCAGGAGTCATCAATAAGTGCTTCATTCCCAATTTTTCGTTCTAAGGCGGATACCTCATTTTGTACCTGATTTCGAGTTTTTAATGGAGCATGCACGTCACCAATGACTTTGTTGAGGGGATGATGTTTGATGACTTGTCTTTTTTGTGATCTTGGATGCACTGATTTGCTTGGAGATGGTGGATGATGTGAAGTTAGAATGCCGCAATTTTGAGCAAGAAATTTCTGCTTCAGTTTCTGAGTCTAAATCAAGAACAACAGTTGTGGCATTGGGTCTTCCTGGTCCCTACTTGGTAATTTTGCCACTTCAGTTTCCACTTGCTCATCCTATTGAGAAAAAATAGGAGCGATTGGAAATTCATCTTCTTCATCAGAGAAACAAGAAGGTCTAGTATCATCTACTACTATATTGATGGATTCAATGACAGTAGAATTTCTCAAATGAAATATGCGGTATGCTCTGCTATTTAAAGAATACCCAAGAAAAACTTCCTCATCGCTGCAGGAGTGAAATTTTCCGAGATGCCCTCGGTCTTTCAAGATATAACACTTACTCCCGAAGGTTCTGAAGTATTTTACGGTGGGTTTCCTTCCATTCCATAGCTCATATGGTGTATTCTTTGTTCCGGGTCGGAGGTATACTCGGTTTATCATATAGACAGCAGTGTTTACTACCTCGGCCCAACACCTTTGAGGAACATTCTTACTGTTGATCAGAACTCAAGCCATTTCTTGCACAACCCGATTCTTTTACAGTTGATCAGAACTCAGGCCATCTCCTGCACAACCCGAATCTTTCTCTCAACAACTCCATTTTGTTGAGGAGTTTTGGGAGCAGAGAATTAATGTTTTATGCCATTCTCATTGCAAAAAGAATTAAAAGATGAGTTCTGAAACTCAATTCCATGGTCAGATCTGATTCTTGAAACTCCACCAAATTGATTTCCTTTATCTGCAATGAGTTGTAACCACAAGTAGTAAAAGGCATCAAATGTTTCAGATTTATCTCTAAAAAATCAAACCCACGTGAATCTTGAAAAATCATCAACAGTGAGAAACATATAATTTTTACCACCAATGCTTTCAGTTTTAGAAGGACCCATGAGATCCATGTGAAGCAACTCTAGTGGTCTTATAGTAGTAAGCAAGTCCAATTTCTTATGTGGTACTCTAATTTGTTTTCCCAGTTGGCAAGGACCACAAACATGATTAGAGGGCTTATGAAGTTTGGGGAGACCTTTAGCCAAATCTTGCTTTGACAGTTTTTCTAAATCAATATGGTTTATGTGTCCCAACCGTTGATGCCACAGATCAACATCGTTAATGATAGAGGAATTGCATTTCATGTTATTTTCATTAACAACCACATAACAATTATTAGAACTTCTTTTACTAGAAAGTATATTTTTACCATGGTGATCGACAATAGAGCATTTATTTAATGAGAAATGAACCTCATTTCCAGATTTACAAAATTGACTTATACTCAACAAATTTGCCTTTAGACCATCAACAAGAAAAATATTTTGTATTGTTGACATACCCGGTATGTTGATTGATCCGTTACCTATGACTTTTGATTTACTCCCATCACCAAATTGGACGTTTCCACCATTGTATTTCTCAAGAGATGTGAAAAGAGATTTATCCCTTGACATTTGTCTAGAGCACCCACTGTGTAGATACCATACTTGTGAATTTTGAGCTCTAAGAGCAGTTAGAACTACATTACAATAGATATCAGTCTTGCGAACCCATATGGTTTTTGTTTTGACCTAATGAGGAATTGAGTTTTTATTCCTCCTTGGATTTCGAAGTTTGTTCCGCAATTTGTTGCAATGTGGTCTAATATGACCAATGATTCCACAGCAGTGACAAGTAGGAATATTTTGCGTTGAGGCATGTACTGTTTTGGTGTGGAGTTCACATGTGTAGTGTGATAGACAGCAGGGTCAATAGCAAACAATGTATTTCCTTTTACAAATTTACTTGTTTTCTGTGAAGTTGATGCACCATAGTCAAATCCGAGTCCATGCCTATTCTTTGATTTGTGCACTCAGAATTTCATCAAGTTTCTTCGACCCTTTGTTCATTCGATTTAGACTAGCTTTGGTAGCGGCTAATTCAGAGGTAATTATATGTAACTTTCCAGTCATGTCAGCATTTTCTCCTTTGCAGAAATCCAAAATTTTCTTTAGGATTTATATCTTTTTTTCAGCTTTGACAAATTGCTCATGTAGCATGTCACATTTATTTCCTACATCAATCAACTTATTAGATAGGTTGGTACATTGTGAGTCTAGTTAAGATACTTGACCTTGAGCTTCTTGAAGTCCTTTTTTAAAAGCTGAATTTTCCTTATCAGCTGTTTTCCATTTTCCCTTCAGAATGTCATTCAGTTGAGTCATCCTCCTCGAGTCTTTAAAAAGACTTTCATATGCATCAACTAGATCATGTTCATTGTCTGATAGAGAATTAAAATTCTCTTCAATATCATCATCAGATTTTTCTGAAACATCCTGTACAAAAAGGTTATTAGATTTTGCCATAAAAGCCATAAACTTACCATGACTAGAGAAAGAGTCAGGCTCAGTATCATTACCATCTTGATCTGAATCATCATCCCATGTGACATTGAGAACTTTGCCTTGAGGTCTGAAAGATCTGTTAATGCATTGAGATGCATAATGACTGAATCCTTTGCATTCATAACAGTGAGTATCCTTCGAGGGAATTTTGGATACATATTTCTCAAGTTTTAAACGAGGATTGGTTTTGAAACAAGATGTAGGCTTATGCTCTTCGTTAAACTTTTGAAAATATTTTTTAAAACCCTTTTTGTCATCTTTTAGGAAAATTTTAAACTTTTTAACAAAGAAAGCATCAAGATCTGGGTCCTCGGTTTCCGATTTTCAATCATCATCATGTTCCACGCGGGACTTGGAAGAAATTAGAGCCATCCCTTTGGCTTTCTTGGTTGATCTCATATTTGCTTCAAAGGTTTGCAAATTTCCAACCAGCTGGATCAACTTTAATTAAATCCAGATTGCTGCTCTCCTCAATCGCTATTACTTTTGGGCCAAACCTTTCAGGTAGCGATCTCAAGATCTTTTTAACTACTTTGTGCTCAGGGATAATTTCACCCAAGTAGAATCTAGAATTCACAAAAGCCGACAATTTGTCATTAAAGTCATCAAAGACTTCATTATCATCCATTTCAAAGTTTCAAACGCAGCAGTCAATTGTTGTAGTTTGGCCTGTTTAACTTTATCAGTGCCTTCATGGACAGTTTCTAAAATATCCCATGCTTCCGTAGCCAATTTACAGATAGAGATTTGACGGAACTCAGAAGGAGTAAAACCATTAAAAACAGCATTCAAAGCTTTACTATTACAATTAAAGGCTTGTTTATCTTCCTTGGTTCATTGAGGCATGGATTTCTCAATGGTTTTGTTGCCATCAGAAACGACAGTAGGTTTTGAGTAACCAAATTCTACACAGTTCCAAACATCCAAATCGATGGATTGGAGGAATGCAGTCATTCTAACTTTCCAATATGCATAGTTAAATCCATCCAACAGTGGGGGGTTTAGAAGTAGACGTTCCATCTCTACTATATTCCATATAAAAAAAATGCGGAGATCTCACACAATAATCTAGTGTGAACCGCTCTGATACCAATTGAAATTCCAAGAGGGTCGATCACGAATCAACCCTATAGATAATTCCCAACACAGATTTCAATGTGGAAATGCGGAAGTAACAATCTAAGTTAATCAATCAATCAATCACACAGATGGACACTAGAATTTATACGTGGAAAACCCTGAATAGGGAAAAAACCACGGGACCTCACCTTGGTCCGAAAAGATCAAAGCACTAATAAAACGAAGGTTACAAGATAAACTCACTACCCTTTATAGTTGAACACATCCTAAGACCATAGTGGATCTTGCATACGAGCACGTTGTTCACCTTCTCCAGCGCTTCAATCTCCATGCCTTGAATAAAGCGAATCAATTGAGAATATAGGGAATGAGTCTCCAGACGAAGAACGCTTTAGCACATAATCCTCACAGTCCGGAGAGGAGAAATCTCTCTGGTAATAATAGTCTAGGGTTTAGAATTTGGGGAGATGCATTCTTTTGTGAGGCTTAGGGTTTTGAACAGGTTCTGGATCGTATATAAGAGATTGGGTTGAAACAGCATTGGAATCAGAGGTTTGAAACAAAAGATTTCGTGACAAATCAGCAAATCAGCAGTTGTCCGATCGATCGAACAGGATGAAATAACTGGGACATCTTCAGAATAGATCAATCAGACAGGTGCTAACTGAGAGCTTTTCAGGACGGATCGATCGGACAGTCTAAATAACTGGGAGCCTGTTTAGTTCCGATCGATTGGACAAAGGGTTCGATCGATTGGATGAACTGATCCAATTCAAAGCTCTATCTTTGACGAATCTTTAGAGTTCATCGATGCTTGGTATGGTCTATCTAAAATAAATATAAAATTACATTTTATATACCCAAGTTTTGTCCATCCAAATGAATCTGCCTACACTCAAAACCTAACAAGTTTTTATGCTCTAGCTGCTGAGATGCTTTCGAAGTGATCGTTGGGCGCCAATTTGTTTCCGGAGTGGCTGCTTAGCATTTAATTCCGCAAACGACGCCTCTTGCGAAAATCGAAGCACCAGATGGGTTATAAAAGCGCAACTTAATTTCTCCTTTCTTCTTCAATTCGTTGTTTAGAATTCTCTGAACTTCCCAGAGCTTTCGCGCCTAAAGATCTCCAGTCTTTTCAGCTTCCCTGAGTTTGTTTTCTACGATTTTCTCCCGCCCACATCGAGACAATAGCTCGTAAGATTTTCTCACACAAACATGTCTTTGGTTTCTTTTTCTTTCTTCCACAATGCTCGCATGCTTTCATCTCAATACCCTTTAGGGTGTTTTCAGCCCTAACCAAGAATTCCCGAAAGAAATCTCAAGTTAGAAATGGGTTTATTTTAAGGTCTAATCTCAAAGGTCATGAAGTCTGGCCTTTTATTTTTAATAGCAAGATGATAGAAGCAGGGAGCTTTCATTGTTTTATTTTCTCATTTTTTTCTTTCTGTTCCATTGCTCCCCTGCTTGACGATTTGATGCAGAACTCTAGCTTTGGTATATGTAGATGAATGGATTATAATTTCTTGGCCAGAACTGAATCTTTTCACTTTCTTTGTCTTACCATTCTTTTTCCTTTGATCGGAGCATTATCATAGACTTTTTTTTAGTTTCCTCATTTGGTTCCTTGAAATAAAGACCTGATAGATGAATCTCAAACAACGGCCAATGGTTCTCAACCACATTTAAATAGTGGCAGTTGAGATATTTCTGGAATGGCCACTGAGCTCTAAATAACAACATAGTGGCCGTTGAGCACGCGTACAGAGACAGTAAAGTAGTGGATGTTGAAAATTTTGGGGCTCGGTCACTGGCCATTGACAGTTGTAGGGCTTGATTTTAGCTGCTAAGTTGTTGAAGAGTTGGGTTTTAGCTGCTAAGTGCTACAGTTGTAGGGCAGTGGCCATTGAGCGAGGGACATGCAGCCCTAAGGGGGTTGGAATGTAACGCCCCGGAATCCCACATCGACTATAGAGAGGAAAGTGAATGGGGTTATGTATAGAGCTTACACCCTTACCTTGCATGAGGCCTTTTGATGGGCTGAGGCCCATCAGAAGAAAAACCGTGAGCCCAGTGGGCCAAAGCGGACAATATCATGCAAGGGTATAGGGTGGGGTGTGACAAATCGTCCCAGGCAACGCCAATGCTCCTCGTTCATAGCCAGACTTGCGCTCACGGCATCTGCGCCTTCTCCATCACTTGCGTCCAGCAACCCTACGGCCCTCCTCTCCATCGTTCTCTCCCTTGTCGTCGCCGAACTGTGCACGCCCCATACGCCACCACCCGATCTTCCTCGCCCGCAAGTTGCTCCAGGCGCAGAGCCACGCTCACCCATCGTCTTGCTCGTGTAGAAATCATCTCCCCCTCGCCGCCGTATTCTGAAACCAGGTGTCGGATGTGAATTTTCGACCCCCCCGCACCAACCAATGGGGCTTGGGAAGAATCTCCATTCATCTATACATGTGCTATTTTAATTTTACATCGAAAGTGAGGATTCCGACTACCCTCAAAATCGACGGATCACGATCGCCAGCTACGGTAATGGCCGTAACACCATCCTTCGACGAAAGCCGAAGAAAAATGGGAGAAGATAAATAGGTGGGTTCTTCCTCTCGTCTAATGTGCTGCCGGCAACACACGACGGTTGTCTTGTCACATTAATTTGGGTCTTTTTGGGTCTCTTTAATACAGGGTCAATTCAGGGTTACGCGTTAAAGTCCAAATAAAGATTAATCCTCACATAGCAAAATCATAGTATATCCAAGTAAAGTAAAACAATTAAGATAAAGAAAATAAAAAGGGGGGAGGTGCCAAATATTTAAGAAGAGGATCGGCCCCGTTCCCGGGTACCCCCTTCAAATCCCTTGGCAAAATAGGGTTTAAAGGCTGACTTTGCAAACCAAAACAATGATGCAAATGAGACTTTGACTTGTGATTTCTGTGTTTTTCGTGTGCGATACACGAGTGATAAAGGTGAAAGGCCGATGGGCCGTAATTGACTAAAGGTGGCCGATGGGCCGATATTTGTTTTAGAGTGGCCGATGGGCCGTGATTGTTTTAAAAGTGTGTGCGAAATCATTCATCTCATCTCGTCATTCTCATTTATTCAATTTTAGAAATCAGTTCTTCTTTCCCTTTTATCATTAAGTTCAATTAAATATCTGGCACCTGAGGTGGAGGAAGAAATAAAGGAAAAATATTTTTGGGTTTATTTTATTGGTTTTATAGTTTTTATGGATTTTTGATATTGGGGCTAGAAGGGCCTAACTAGGGGATTTCTACTTGGATTTACGTGATTAATGCCTTATTACTGATCATCGGATTAACCCTAACCTAAGGTCCTAAACCGCCCACATCAATTCTCCCGGTCCCTTAACGGAACAGGAAAAGTGATGGGACGAAGCCTAATGCTCTAATCTATCTAATGAGGAAACCCGATCTAATGCTAGGGTTTAAATTGTCTAAATTTGATAGCTTCTATGCCTAAACACCTTATTAATTTGATTTGGTTTGTTTTAGGTTGTGGTTTGATTAAGAGTTATTTAGGGATGAGTTAAGAGTGTTTTAAGGTTCTGTTTTAATATGCTAAAAGTTCTGGAGCCTCGGGTTTTACTTTAAATGATGAAAGGAAGTTGAAACCAGTGAAGTGATGGACGGGAGGATTTGGGCGCACCTGTGGTGGCGCCTAGGTCCTCTTAGTGACTTGGGCGCACCTGTAGTGGCGTCCAAGTGGCTGCTCTTTGTGATTCGGTTGTTTGCGATGGTGTTGGCTTGATTTTGGAATTTCGTGGGGTTTTAATCAATGTAGGCTTCTATTATGATGTTGTCTTTAACTTTGGGTCAATTAATTTTAATAGTCTTAAGTCCTGGATTCGAAACGAAACCAAGGTTCTCAACTTGGATGTGACAGAGGACTTGGGCGCACCTGTGCGTGCGCCTAGGTATTCCTGTGCACTTGGGCGCACCAGTAGTGGCGCCCAAGTTGGAATTTGAAATCTTTTGGTCACTTTGGCTCGGTTTGAAGTTCCGGACGGGTCTAAGTTGATCAAGGTTTTGATATAAAGATTGTTATTGGTTCTGTAAAGGTTATAAGATATTGATTTTGGCCAAAATTCGAAGTGAGTTAGGATGTGGTGGCCTTGGGACTAGGATGGGACTTGTGCGCACCTGTGGTGGCGCCTAAGTGTTTGGATCACGTGTTTCTTTTCTTCTTTATGGGTTAATTTGAGATTAAGTGTTTATCGTTTGATGTTCTTTAAATTAACTGTGTTTTTATTATGTTGTGTCAATTGGAATTAAATTAGGTTTCAATTAATTAGATTTCTTAATGATTATGGGAGGCTAAGTGTCAAGGGATTGGTACTTATGTGGATGTTTTTGTGGCTTAAGTCGGTTTAATCTTTTAGGTTAATCTAGGCTACTGGCTATAGTTGTTTCAAATCGTAAGGGTGTTCTAGTGTGTTGATATGGGTCAAAGTTTGAAATTAATAGGGATTCGGTGATTCCCAAACTAAATATGACTTGGGCGCACCTGTGGTTGCTCCTAAGTGTCTGGGATGACTTGGGCGCACTTGTGTTTGCTCCTAAGTGTCAAGGGTGACTTGGGCGCACCTGTGGTTGCTCCTAAGTGTCTGGGGTGACTTGGGAGCACTTGTGGTTGCTCCTAAGTGTCAGGGGTGACTTGGGAGCACTTGTGGTTGCTCCTAAGTGTCAGTCTAGTAGTTTGTTATCTTCTGGGGTGTCTTTAAGTTAATTTCTTTTAATAAATAAAAGCTTATTGATTAGGTTTGTTAATCGAGATTTTAATTGGGACTTGTTGATTAAAGTTTTATTTAATTAGGGGTTTCATTAGGAGTTGTTAATAAGTTTTAGGGATTTAATTAATTAATTAAGTATGTGGATTTTAATTGAGTGTTTTAATTAATTGCTTCGAACTAATTGATAAGGGTTGATTAAGTTTATTAATTCACTCAAGCATTAATGGACTAACCTAGGATTACCTAGTTAATGTCTAACTCTATAATTCTACTACTTCTTTTAATTTCCTTTTGTTCTCTTCTCTAATTACTAGAGAGCAAGATGAGAGGAGAAGTGTTTTATGATTTTGTGATTTTTTTGGTGTTTGGTTTTTTATGCAAAAGCAATGCGAGCTATCATAAAGAACAATCTAGGGTTTTTCTACTTAATTAATGTCTACTTTTTTTTCTTTTTATGTATCTTTCTATTTCTTTTAATTTTTTTTTTGTTCTCTTCTCTAATTACTAAAGAACAAGATGAGAAGGGAAGAGTTTTATGACTTTATGATTTTCTTGGTATTTTATGCAAACAATGCAACCTAAGTATGATAATTTGAAGATTCAAAGTCTAGAAGTTCGGCAATCAATTGAAATCATCACAAATATGGAACATCATGTTAAATGAGACACAAAATGCAGCAAATGCGGGTTGGAAAATAATCCAAGGACTTGGGCGCACCTACAGGGGCGCCCAAGTGTTCCTGCAGGACTTGGGCGCACACACAGTGGCGCCCAAGTTCTCCCTCTGCGGGTTGTGATGTATTTCAGACTTCTGTCGATGTCCCGATATGATTTCTAACAATTCGAGACTAAGTGCAAGGTAATACTATGAATTATTAATGTCAAAGCTTCCGGACTTGAAAATAATAATGCAAGCACAAGGATTCGAGGGTGAATCCCTCTGCAGGGACTTGGGCGCACCTACAGTTGCTCCCAAGTACCTTCTTGTACTTTTTCTTCTTTTCAATGATATGTTTGGTCCCTTTTCGACTCTTTCAATACTCTTAATAAACCCAAATGCCTTGATATCAACTTATATGAGGATTGACTCGGATTCAAGAAGCAAAATGCACATGAATCAAACAAATAGGGACCAAAAGTCTACTTCTGGACTTGGGCGCACCTACGGTTGCTCCCAAGTACCTTCCTGTACTTTTTCTTCTTTTCAGTGATATGTTTGGTCCCTTTTCGATTCTTTCAATATTTTTAACAAGTCCGAATGCTTTGATATCAACTTCTACGAAGATGGACTCGGATTTCCGAAGCCAGATACACGCGAAATGGAAAACGGGATTCAAATCTCCAATCTTGGACTTGGGCGCACCTGTATGGGCGCCCAAGTGCTTTTCTGTGTTTTCTTCCTCTTTTGTTTCTTTTTCAATGCTTTTCGCGCGATTTTGAATACAAAGTCACAAGTCCGAAGGTACTAATACTAACTTATATGAATAGAAATCCGGATTTGAGAGAGAAATTGCAAGTGGGATGAAACTAGGGTCAAAATCCCACTCTTGGGACTTGGGCGCACACACAGTGGCGCCCAAGTACTCTTCTCTCGTTTTTTAACACTTTTCCTTTCAGATTCGGATTTTCCTAATGAAAACGATATGGATGCAAGATCTATTCTAATCACGAGTTCAGAATGATGCAAATAATGCAGATCTACAAACTATGAATGATCCTAAGCATGTTCCTAATGAGGAATGAATACTAAATATTAGATCTACTGTAACATAATACTATTAATGCAGATCTACAATGTGTGCATGATCCTAAGCATGTTTCTAAACAAAAATGATGGTGGAATGCAAATAAACAAAAGAAATCTAGAAATACCGGTTCGAATCGTGCTCTTAAGTCCTATGTTGAAGTTCTTGCGCAAGTCCATGGCTTCGGGAGGCTTTCTCCATTACTGATCTTGGAGAACCAAAGCAATCTCCTTCCTCCTTTCTTCTAGATCTAGAGATCTCCTTTGTGACCTCTCTCTTTTTCTCTCTCCTTTTTTTTTTACTCTACTTTTTCTCTCTTTTTGGTAGCCTCCTTTGAAAAAGTAGTATGTGAGGTCTCTTTATGTGATTTTGACGTGGAGGAAGGGTTAGGGCTACTTCTTGCACGAGTTTCCAAGGGTTTCATGCAAACCAAGGTGAGATTAGGGCTCTCGGAGACTTGGGCGCACATGGAGGTGCGCCCAAGTGGGTCTCAGGACTTGGGCGCCCACATGGTGGCGCCCATGTCTAACTTTGATGCCTAATGGGTCTAGGGTCCAGTTCCGGGTTGTTTTCGGGTCTAAACCGAGTCGAAACTGCGAAGGGTAGAGTCAAACGTACCTAAGTATGCATCAAAGTGCATTTTTAAGGCATCTTGGGACTTGGGCGCACATGGGGTGGCGTCCAAGTTGGTTCCAGGACTTGGGCGCACCCACAGGTGTGCCCATGTCATGTCTTGGGTCAAATGGGCCCGGGTTTGGTTCCGGTTCGTTTTTTAGGTTGAGATCGGGTCGGAACTACGAAAGGTAGAGCGGGATGCAGTTAAGTATGCACATAAGTGCTTTCCTAGGGCAATTAGGGACCTGGGCGCACCTGTGTGGGCGCCCAAGTGCAACTCTGGGACATGGGCGCACCTACATGGGCGCCCAGGTATGTGCTTGGTGGGGTTTTCGCAATGTAATCTTCCGACGACCATATCTTTTGATTCATTCATCGGATTTGGATGTTATATATATCAATGGAAAGCTCTCGGAACGTAGAATCTTTTGGTCCATATGTCATAGTGATTAGAGTTCAGAAAATAGTAGGGAGATCTGGATCAAAGATTCTAACTGTTTAAATCATACTAATTGCATCGTACTTAGGTAAACTAAGTGTAATATCTTTAGGATCAACTTGAGTGTGTCCTATGTAGTCTGGAAGGGACTTGGGATAGTGTTGTAGCCTAAGTCTTGTATGAGTAGTGGGTCGGACTTGAGGTCTCAACGCGATTCGGCCTTTTCTCTCACGAATTTCTAAATATTGTCGAACTAAGCATAAAATTTTCAACAAGCATCTTCATCGTCATTAATTAATCTTAATTATGCCATTAACCATTCAATTATGGGTGAAATGGGGGCACCGTTATATATGACAGGTGTTTAAGTCTATCATAGGGGGCCAAGTGAGGTGTCTACACCAGGTAGGTGCCTCCTCCTCTCCTCGCAGTACCCACTACATCTGCATCATCTTCTCTTCCTCTTCTTCTCCATCTTCTTCTTCCTCATACACCCCCCTGCACAGCCCTTTTGGCACACACATCATCTTTTTCTTCCTTGTTTTCTTTCTTTCTTTCTTCCTCCCCCCTCTCCCTCTCTTCTTCTCCTTCCTCCCTCCATCATTGCACTCACACATAGCCCATTGCACTCTGCCACTGCACACCACCGCACTTCTTTTCCTCTGTGTGTGTGTGTGTGCAGCCCTCTATCACACTCCCTGCCCACAGCCCCTGCACACAGTCAACTTGCTGCCCGGCCTTCACACAGTCCACTTCCCTGCACCTGAGCTGCACTTCTTCTCCTCCCTTAGCCCTTTCTTCCTCTCCTTCCTCCCTTTCCTCCCTCACAGCACTCATCTCTGCGCACGCCTCACTTTTTCTTTCTTTTCTTCTTCTTCCTTTCCTTTCTCTTTTCCTCCTTCTCTTCCCTATCACACCACTTCACTGCTGCACCCACTTGCCTAGCCCATTTATCTAAAATGTACCCATGCATGCCGGGTCCCCTATTTTCTTTTCTTGCATTGAATTAAGCTCTTTATTTCGTTATTGTCTCTTTTTATGATATCCCATGCACCTAATATGCCCATCCATCTAAGTGAGTCTTATATATTATAATATGTTTCAGTTTATTTCTAATTTATGCATCTCATGAATTTTCAATTTTATTAGTTGTTTTAAATTATTCATAATTCATGCATCTCAACATACCCATGCACCTAACATGCCCTTGCATCATATAACTTAGTTGCATTTTCATTTCTTTTTGTTAGATAAAATCCAACACTGCATAATTGGCCCAAAAAAAGAGAGGCAAAAAAGGAAAAAATATAAAAGAGAAAAAAAAAATAGAATTATAGGTATTAGATTAATTAAAACAATTAGGTTTGGTTTAATAACTAATTTTCTTCTCCTCCTCCCCTCTCATTAGGATTAGGGAATTTAATTAGTTAGATTAATTAATTAATAAAAATTAGTAATTATTTCCTCCTCATCTCTTTTCACTAGGGTTAGAAAAATCAATTTAGGACATTCTAGGTTCTAGAAATAGACCAAAATGACCCAAAAATAATAAAAACCCAAAAGACCAAAAAATAAAAAAATATAAAATATAAAAAAAAACTAATAATAAAGTTAGAAATTAAATAGTGGTTTAGGCTGACCAATTAGACCCCGGACATAGATCTAGATCTACCCCTAGCTTTGGTTTCCTTTAATTTAATAAGTTAGGTCTCACTCTCTCTCCGGTCCCTTAAGGGGACCGGGAGAGTGGATGAGGGCGGTTAGGACCCTATGATAAGGTAGAGATCCATTAGGGAAATGGAGTAGTTAGATTAAATCCAAGTAGAAAGATCCCCTAGTTAGGCCCTTCTAGCCCCAATTATTAGAAATAAAAAAAACCCATAAAACCAACAAATCAAACACCAAAAATATTTTCTTCTCTTTTTCTCCACCTTTGGTGCCAAATATTCATTTGAACTCAATGATTAAAGGGAATAAAGGTTGATTTCGAAAATCTGAACTAATGAGAATAACGAGATGAGACAAGTGATTTTCACACACCCTTAATATTATTTTATTTGCTTTTGGTCCATCGGCCACCCTCAAATCAATCCCGGCCCATCGACCACTTTTAGTTAATCTCGGCCCATCAGCCGCCCTTCAAATTAGTTTTTGGCCCATCGGCCACTCACTTTTATCACTTGTGTATCGCACACAAACCCACAAAAATCACGACTCGGAATCTCGTTTGCATCGTTCTTTCGATTTGAAGAATTAACCTTAAAACCCTAGGAACATTGAAGGGGGTACCTGAAAACGAGGCTGATCCCCTTCTAAATATTTGGCACCTTCCCCCTTATTTTCCTAATATATTTCTATTTTATTTCATTTATTTTTAGAATGCTTGGATTTAATTTCAATCAGCCCATATGCCCATAAATGTATATCTCCCCTACCTAGTTCATTGTGACCCTATTATTTGACTCAAACTTGACCCAAATTAAATGTCCCAAATTAATTGACAAGACAATCGTCGTGTGTTGGCAGCAGCACATTAGATGAGAGGACCATCCTATTCTCTCCCGCTTTCTTTCGGCTTTCGTCGAAGGACAGTGTTACGGCCTTATCTGTAACTGGTGATCGTGATCCGTCGATTTTGAGGGTAGTCAAAATCCTCATTTTCGATATAAATTTTTTAATATCTCATATAGTTGAATGGCGATTTCCCTCCCCAGGGGATCAAAATTCACATCCGACACCAATATGATGAACCTAGCTTGAAGGAGTCTGCGATAACAAAGTTTGACATGCTAGCTTTGAACCGAATGGTTCTTACTACTGGATGCCACATGACACAGTTCAAGACTATCCGCTTGGGAATTATGGCAGGCGATGGTAGCGCTTAGGTTTGCAGGAAACATAATCCCAGAGGGTGGTTTACTCTTTCTCGCTACTGGAAGCTATGGACAAGAGAAGTCTTGGATTAGTGCAGTGACATTCTTGCAGATGCAGGGGTGCTCGATGCAATGAATGTAACCACTCAGTGGATTCCTTCTAAGTCAAATGAAGCATGCAGGGTGATAATGGAGTTATTCTGCTCTTCCACCAATACTTTCATTACCCTTAATGCAGAATTAGAGTTTTCCTTAATCGAGATGCGCAATGTCTCTTTCTAAAATAGTTTTTCAACAAGTTTTTGCTTTGGCAAAGTTGTCTCATGACAAGCGCCACAAGTTCAAGACAGGGACCTGGATCAAGAATATGCTACTGAATGGACAGGGCAAAAAGATTATATTTTTGGAAAGCTTAAGTGCTTTCAAGAAGAAGACGGTGACCATTGATCCTTTTTCAATGTGTTCGAGGCGAAAGACGCCAAAGTATGTCACATCTTCTGTTGATTGTGCTAAGTTCCTCCCTTACTTGGAGATGACTTGTTCTGAAAGAATGCCGAGAAGGAGGCTTGCGGCCATGTATCTAGCCGTCTGGTTGTCAGAATTCATCTTCTCCATCACATGCAAAGAAGTTGGTATAGGTTGCATCTATCCTTCCTGCAAAATGGCTTTTGGAGTTAGATTTGCCTTGGCTCTGGCTTTGGTTAGCTATTTATGCACAAGATTAAAGATGATTGGATTCTTTGTACGCTGCGCCAAGCCGCATAACAGATATTATGGTGAGCATCTTCTGTACGCTTGTTTTGTGTATCATTGTCAGGGTCTGGACCGACTTGAGGAACAGGAGAATCTTCCTTTGTATAGGGCCATTACAAATGGATCTTGCATGGGTCTTCCATTAAAAATGGATCTGGCATGGGTCTTTCTCTCGCCGCCGCCAGAAGAATAGTAGCTAATCACAAAATCTACAACATTTGTAAAAGACCAATCGTGGTGCGAGATTTGCAATGTACAGGTCTCATTAGCAGCCAATGTCCGGTTGACATGGAGAACTCTCATATCCGGATCCTGACGTTGACCACTTGGGAGAAAGAATGGCTTGTTTCTATCAGGCCTTCAGACTTGGTTTTCTGCAGCGAGGGGTTGATTGATATTCAATCATATGTCCCAATGCGATTCAGTTGGTAGTTTGGCTACTCACAAGGAGTATTATGGAATCAGGGCCGGATTAGAGGGAGAATCAAGAATGCCACACTTCAGGATGCATTACATGCATGGCTTTTCTTTTCTTCTTTCAACATCGGTGCTTATTTTCGACTGCCATGGTATAGCACCCCAGTCTATACTTTTGGTTTTGCAGAGTGGTATGCCATCGGCCAAACAACTTCTTTGTTTTGCCTTCAGAGACTGGTTGTTTGAGGTCGGGGTTATTTCAGAGTCTAACACCGACGGTTCTATTAATCGCGAACATGTGGACACATTGTCCACAGTGCTTCTGAATGGAAGATTAGTTTATATGAAGATGGTGCTGACTGTTGTGCCCCTTTCAACAGTTACAAATATGGGGTTGAGAACCAATCATTCATGGCCAAGAGGAAGAGACCTGATCGATCACAACCACCCATTTTAGGCACCGTTAAGTCTTTTGAGGCCATCGGTGAGAGAGCCACCGCTTCCTCAGACTTTGGCAAGGGTGAGAAAATGAAAAGGGAGATTCGGGCTTCCAGAGTGTCTATAGAAGCCAGGCCAGTTCCTAAGAAGAGCAGAAAGGTGTTTCGCATAGGGAAACAACCAAAGACAAGCCCTCGAGTTCTCATGTTTTTTCTCCATCTCCTATCGTGATCCCTCCTCCTATCGCCGATGTTATCACCTTGGTGGAGGGTTATGCATCAGGTGACGAGGGTAGGGCAATGATGGAAGTATCTCCGGCATGCAGGAGAAATTGAGTTTGCTGATGAGACTGGAGTGCTAGAGGTTTTACATCCTCCAATTGTCACGCAAGAAGAGTTGCAGCAAGAGCAGAGTGTAACTGCAACTAAAGTTTTGTCTTCTACCATTGTAGTACCTACCCTACTTAGTCAAGGCTTTTAGCAAAGTGCGATGAATGCACGATGTTTTTAGAATTTTCGACATGATTTCCGATATTCATCAATTGGTGTGGATGCCCTAATGCAAACCACTAATGTTGCAATCAATAGATCTACAAGAAGATGATGCAAAAAAGGAGATCCAATGCCCGGATCCCTATTTCAGAGGGTATAGGTGCCCAGGGGGTGATGCCTAGCCTGTCTGTCGAGGGCTCTTTGCGATCTGCCCGATTTAATTGATGATGATAATGATACTGATGCGAGCTCTATTCTAATTATGCAATCAGAATTGCGAAATCATTGCAGATCTACACTACTAACATGAACCTAAGCATGTTCCTAACAAGATGTGGATCAATGTTAGATCTATCAAAACTAATGCAGATCTATAATGCATGCATGATCCTAGGCATATTTCTAAGCATAAATGATGATGAAAAGTAGTAAAATGGGAGAGATCTGGGAATACCAGTGTTAGAGCGCGTTTCTCAAGTTCCTAAACCAGAGTTTCCACAGAGCTCCATGGCTCTAGATGATTGCTTCCTTCTAGATCTTGAAGATTTGAGAGCCTCTTCGTCTCTTTCCTCTTCTTTCTCTCTAGATCTAGGGTTCTCTCTTATGGTGGCTACCCTCCTTCCTCTTATTGTTCCTTTTTTTTGTCTTTTTTGGTAGCTCCTCTTGCAAATGAGGTTAGGAGGCATTAAATTGAGTTCTGGGACGAGTAAGAGGGGCTAGGACTTCATTATCTCGTGTTTCTAGCAGGTCTCCACACATCCTAAGGCGCCTAGGTGGGTTTCTCACCTGATTTTGAAGCTGGGTTCCATTCGAAGTGGTCTTGGATTGTTTTCAGGTCAAATTGGTGGAATTGGAGGGTTAGGCGCTCAGCCTGGGGTGCCTAGGTGGGTTTTGAAACGGTTTGTGCCACTGGGATGGCGCGTATGTTGCACTTAGCAGGCTGGGCGCCATTGGGATAACACCTAGGTGGGTTTTCAACATTTTTTCAAGGCACACATCGGAAACACATAACTTTGATCCGCTTGCTAGATTTTGGAGTTCTACAAATCGTCAAAAAGGTCTCAAAGCGTAGGATTTAATGGTCCATATATCCTAATGATCAAAGGTCAGGAAAAGGAATGGATATTTGGATCAATGATTCTAGCCCCCTAATTCATGCTAATTATGTGGCACTTAGGCAAATTAAGTGTAATCTTAATTAGGGTTAGCATGCTTGTCTCCTGAGTGGTCCAAAATATGTCTAATCAGCGTCGCGGTCCGCTCCTTAACTAGTTATTGGGTTTGACTCGAAGTCTCAACACGATTCGTCTTTTCTCTCACGAATTTCTAAGAATCATCGAACTAAGTCTAAAACTATCAGCAAGTTTCTTCTTCGACACTAATTAATTTGAATTATGCTATTAATCATTCAATTATGGGTGAAATGGGGGCATTTCTTGATGGACCCTCGGATTTCCTTCCTCTCCTTCCGCCCCGGGGGCTGCCTGGGTCTCAGCGGAGGAGGGAAACACGGGTATCAACTTTTTGTACTGGTATGCCAGATTTACTATTCTACTTGAAATTTGGAATGGTGATGATCCGGAGATTCACCTTCACAAGTAGAAAGGAAATCAATCATTCTTTCTAACTTTTCAAATTGCATAAATATTTAAGAAAAGAGACAATTTTTGTTTTGAATGCCGTAGGAGGCGTTTTGTTTGTTTGTTTGCCATGAATGGCGATTTTGCCATGAAAGGCGATTTTACAAATCTCATCAAATATGAAAGACAAGAATTGTGATTTTTGTTTGTCTCTTTAAAAAAAATATAAATTACAATAGAAAAGAAAGAAAATGAATCTAACTTCTTAGGAGACTGTGGGGACACGTTCAGATCGACGGTCGCAAGTCATGCATGGACTTCGCCGTCGTCCTTCAAATGAGAACGCTTGATGCTTCGATTCTTCGGCTTGGCTCCAACCTCAGTTTTTTAAAGGACAAGGACCAAGAGGAGGTCCTATATCCAATGAAAAACCGAGTAAACGGGTTGAAAAGCGGCGTTTAGGCATGTTGTGGAAGAAGGGGACCTTGGGGGGTGGCCCCCAAAGGGACTTTGATCACCTTGTAGTGCTTCTGGCGGCAGAGCAGCAGGACTTCGTCAGGATTTTTTCGGAAGAATGCAAGTGTGCAAACCAGTTGATCGTTTTTTGGTAGGCGGAAAATTTGTCTCTCTCTTTGGAATGGACCTCCTTTTATAGGCTTTTGGTAGCCATGAGGTGTTTATTGGCATTGATGGCCATGATGAGAGAAATGATGGTATTGATGAGAGGAGTTACAAGTTTTATTTCTTGATTTTGTAACTCCTTTTTCTTGGCTTGTGATTGGCCGATGAAGGATAATGGGCATTTAATCGCCTTTAATCTTCATGATGATGGGAGTTTCATGGGTTTAATGCCATGATTGCTTGGATTTGTAACTCCCGAATGCTTGAATCTGATTGGGCCGTCCGAAATAATGAGTTAATGACCGCATTAAGTTGTCATAAACTGGTCAATTAACGACATTAAGTGGTCGCCAGAGCATGTGAAGAGTCGCGGGCCGCGCTGCGTCCTTTGGGATTCTTCTTGTAATCATCACAGGTGGATCCACACATTGTTTGATGTCGGATTGCGATGCAGTTTCAGACATTGATTGATGTTGGTGGGCCGGTGACATCTGTCTTGTTGATTTCTCGATCGGCCGGACAGAAAGTGTACTTTCTTGGTCAGCCGGTTGGCGATCTTTGAGCGATCAGTGATGATTTCATACTCTTGACGGCGGATCCGAGATGTCAGCGAAGATCAGTCGTTTTCAAGCATCAAAAATTGGATTTTCAGAAAATCATAGAGGCAAGAACTCCTGAAACGCGAAGACGATCGGAAATCGGGCTATCCGGTGACCCGAATTTCCAGGGTCGTAGGCGACCATGGGGTTTTGGCCCCTTTGGTCACCGAGTGTCTTTTTCGGCCGTTTTTCCTTCTTTTTCATTCCTTTTTTCTTCTGTATTTTTCTTGACATTTTCCTCAATTATTAACTTGATTTTCTTGGAGAAAACTTGACGAGAACCCACGCAAAGCCGGAGCACAAAGTTTCCCATTTTTCGGAAAAGCCGAAGACTTTGTAGCCGATTTTCCATCAAGAGTCGAAACTAGGTCAAACGATGTCGGAATGACCTGAAAATTGAGGTGAAGCTTCCTGAGCAGTGGATAGGACCAACCATGAGCGTTTATTTGAGTTTTGAAGCCATTTGCGGTCCCGTCGATGCTTGACTTAATTTTGCTGCGGGGAAGATGCTGAGCTTTGATATGCGATCAAATGATGTCCGATTGACCTGAAATTTGACAGGGAGCCTATTGGAGTCATGTAGAGATGATCAATTAGCTTCGATTTGGATGTCATGGTCCGGAGGTGTTCCACCGCCGGTAGGCTTGATTTTTTTTCAGAGCGTCGAAACCTGGTGAAACGTTGTCGGAATGACCTGAAATTCAACGTGCATCCTTTTGGAAGCATGTTGAAGTCACTCATATGCTTTGTTTGATGAGTGATGGCCTCGGTGGTTCTCACCGCCGAGAGGTTTAATTTTGCTGCTCGAGCGTTGATGGAGGGTCAAACGTTGTCAGTTTGACTTGAAATTTGACGAGGAGCCTTTTGGAGATATTTTGGAACCATCAATAGGCTCGGATCGAAGTTTTGATGTCTTCGATGTTGTCGCCACCAGGAGCGCTTATTTAGCTGTCGGAGAAGTGAAGTTAGGCCAAACGATGTCGGAATGGCCCAAAACTTCAGGCATATCCCTCTTTTGGCCGTCTTGAAGGATCTTACAGTTTTTGTCTGATTCCGACAAGATTTAATGCTTGAAGTAGCCTTGCCTGTTTGTAGTAGGATGCAGCTTCATGTGGCTTCTTGATGTTGAGGAGACATAGTGACTTTTTTTGTGTCAACAATTGCCCCCTTGAGGTACAGCGACGGGTAGCTTTTGGAGTCAATGTGCCTCGAAGAGAAACTTGAAGGAGAGCTTCTGACTTGACCAAGAGTCTTGAGCGCTTTTTTTTTTTTGAATAGCCCTTTGAGTTTTCGGGGGAATTTTATGGTAGTGAGAGGGATCACGTACCATCTCATGGCAAAGTTTTGAAAATGACATGGGGGATTTGGATTTTGGGTTTTGGATTTTGGTTTTTGACCTTGTGACCTAGCAAGCTGTATGTGGCAGGTTAGGGGGTCGGAGTTTGGTTTTTTTATTTTGACCTTGTGACCCAACAAGCTGTATGTGGCAGGTTGGGGGGTCAGATTTGGTTTTTTAGTTTTGGTTTTGGTTTGGTTTTTTATTTTGATTTTGGTTTTGGTTGATGGACCCGAAAAAAAGGGGGAATCTTCCGTCCTCTCCCTCCGCACCCCGGGGGCTGACCTGGGTCTTGGCGGAGGAGGGAAGATCTCGGGCATCAACATTTTTGTACGGGTATGCCAGATTTACTTTCTACTTGGAATTTGGAATAGTGATGATCCGGAGATTCAACCTTCACAAGTGGAAAGGAAATCAATCCTTTTTTCTAACTTTTCAAATTGCATAAATATTAAGAAAAGAGACAAGTTTTTAGAATGCCGTAGGAGGCGTTTTTGTTTGTTTGCCGTGAAAGGCGATTTTGCCGTGAAAGGAGTTTCTACAAAACTCATCAAATATGAAAGACAAGAATTGTGATTTCTTTTGTCTCTTTAAGAAATACAAACTACAATAGAAAAGTAAGAAAAGGGATCTAACTTCTCAGGAGATTGTGGGGGCACGTTGAGATCGACGGTCGCAAGTCATGTATGGGCTTCGCCATCGTCCTTCAAATGAGAACATGTGATGCTTTGATTCTTTGGCTTGGCTCCTAACCTCAGTTTTTTAAAGGACAAGGACCAAGAGAAGGTCCTATATCCAATGAAAAACTGAGTAAACGGGCTGAAAAGCCGCGTTTAGGCCATGTTGGAGAAGGAGGTGACCTTGGGGGGGTGGCCCCCCAAGGGACGTTGATCACCTTGTGGTGCTTCCGGGAGCAAAGTAGCAGGACTTCGCCTCTCTCTTGGATTTTCTGATTTTTCAGAGCTTGTACTTGGGATCTCTTTTTATCATTCTTTCTTCTTGGAATGGACCTCCTTTTATAGGCTTTTGGTAGCCATGAGGTGTTTATTGGCATTGATGGCCATGATGAAAGAATTGATGAGGAGTTACAAGTTGATTTTGTAACTCCTTTTTCAAGGCTTGTGATTGGCCGATGAAGGTAGTGGGCATTTAATCACCTTTATGCTTCATGATGATGGGAGTTTCATGGATTTAATGCCATGATTGCTTGGATTTGTAACTCCCAAATGCTTGGTTCTGATTGGGCCGTCCAAAATAATGAGTTAATGACTGCTTTAATGGGTCAATTAAATACATTAAGTGGTTGCCAAGGCATGTGAAGAGTCGCGGGCCGTGCTGCGCCTTTTAAGATTCTTCTTGCGATCATCACGGGTGGATCCACGCATTATTTGATGTCGGATTGCGATGCAATTTCAAACATTGATTGACGTTGGTGGGCCGGTGACATCTGTCTTGTCGATTTCACGATCGGTTGGACAGAAAGTGCACTTTCTTGGTCAGCCGATTGGCGATCTTGAGGTGATCGGTGATGATTTCATGCTTTTGACGGCGGATCCAAGATGTCGACGAAGATCAGTGGTTTTGAAGCACCAAACATTGGATTTTCAGAAAATCACAGAGGCCAGAACACCCGAAACGCGAAAAGAATCGGAAAACGGACGATTTGGCGCAAAATCCGGCGACCTGGATTTCCAGGGTCGCCGGCGACCCTGGGTCTTCGGGCCGTTTGGTCGCCGAGCGTCGTTTTCAGCCGTTTTTTCGACTTTTTCGTTCCTTTTTTCTTCTGTATTTTTCTTGACATTTTCCTTAATTATTGACTTGATTTTCTTGGAGAAATCTTGACGAGAACCCTCGCGAAATCGGAGCACAAAGTTTCCTATTTTTCGGGAAAGCCAAAGACTTTGTAGCCGATTTTCCGTCAAGCGTCGAAACTAGGTCAAACGATGTCAGAATGACTTGAAAATTGAGGTGAAGCTTCTTGAGCAGTGGATAGGACCAACCATGGGCTTTTATTTGAGTTTTGAAGCCGTTTGGGGTCCCATCGATGCTTCACTTGATTTTGCTGCGGGGAAAATGCCGAGCTTTGATATGTGGTCAAACGATGTCCGATTGACCTGAAATTTGACGAGGAGCCTATTGGAGTCATTTTGAGACGTTCCATGGGCTCCATTTTGGATGTCATGGTCCCGGGTTGCTCCGCCGCCGGTAGGCTTGATTTTCTCTCGGAGCATCGAAACTTGGTCAAACGTTGTCAGAATGACCTGAAATTTGACGTGCAGCCTTTTGGAAGCATGTTGAAGCCACTCATGTATTTTGTTTGATGAGTGATGGCTTTGGTGGTTCCCGCCGCTGGGAGGCTTGATTTTACTGCTCGAGCATTGGGGGGTCAAACGTTGTCGGTTTGACTTGAAATTTGGCATGGAGCCCTTTGGAGACATTCTAGAGTCATCCGTAGGCTTTGATCAAAGTTTTGGTGTCTTTGATGATGTTGCCGCCGGGAGCGCCTGTTTAGCTGTTGGAGCGGTGAAGTTGGGCTAAACGTTGTCGGAATGACCCGAAACCTCAGGTGTACCCCTCTTTTAGCTGTTTTTACTGGCTGGGTTGGTACCTCTACCAACTTCAAGAGCCACTAGAGAAGGGTCTTCTTTTGGAAGATCGTTCTCAGGATTAAGAGGTTGATCCTTTGCTGAAAACGTCTCTGTAACAGCATTGGCGTCCTCAGTGATTGTGTTGGACGGAGCAATTTCCGGGAACAAGTCCTGAACAGCAGCCGACAACTTTTCTTTATTAGCCCAGACATCGCCCGTGAGATAGGGTATCTGGGACTAATTGACTGAGTTTTCATTGAAGAGGATTTCATTGGCAGAAGTTTCTTCAAGATGATCAATCGGGAGAGGCTTGAGTTCTGATGTCACAGCTTCAGGAGACGAGGGTTGAGAGGATGTTATCTCAGTGGAAGTCACCTGAGAGGATGTAGCTCCGGAAGATACGCTACCGGTTGGGGAGTACGTGTCTTCAGAAGCTTCAGAGGCACTGTCGTCCTGAGCTATTGCATTGCAGGTTATCCTGACAGGAGATGCCCCCAGTGTAGACTGTTGGGAATCGGACTCATCCTCAGATGTAAGAGGATCATCGATTCAACTGTTTTCTCCATTTTCAGGAGTTAAGGGAGAAAGTTCCCGCTGATTTTCAGGAACTTCCGGTTCTGGATCATGACGAAGATTGCTGCGATCCTGCTCCTGCTCTATGGCAAGATGTTGCAAGAATCTTGCTTATTCTTCAAGATCAGGCATGGGAGCCAAATCTTCTTCGTCATTTGCTCCTTGTGGTTCGCCCATGTTGGGTTCCACTGAAGCATTTGCTGGTGCTGGATCGACAGCGTTTTCTTGAACAGGGCCCTGGTCTTCTTCATCATCAGACCAAGATCCTTGTGGCTGTAATGGGCTATACCAGATTACTGGCATAAGATGAGAGTCGGGAATCCATTCCTCATCGGAGAGGTATTCTCCTATTTCAAGGGATTCTTCCCACTCATCGATATCACTGGCAGTGTCACTGGACTCGTATCCATTCATGGAGAATCCAACTACCGAGTTGCAAGAGTATGATGCCCCCTGCACATTTTCAATTTTGTATAGAGGTGGCATGAAATCATCTAGAGTGGATTTTCTTACCGCCTTGGAGGTTTTGGGAAGAGATTCTTCCGTCGTCCCGAGTGAAGCAGTGGAAGAAGTTTCTGCTTTTTCAAGGACTTCTTGTTTTGGTTGAGACTTCTGCTGCTGTTTGAGCTTGCGGAGTTGTCTCTTGGCTTGCCTTCGCTGCTGAGCGGTCGGCTTTGTTTTGACGATCTCCCAGTTTTCATCATCTAGGAGATAGGGATGCACCCATATAGGTTGTCCATCTGATGTTGGATAGGGAACCAATTCTTAGGACGCTTGAGCCATTTTTATCACCTTGAATGAAGTAGTGATCTTCTCCTTCGGTGACTTTGAAGTTTGCCGACATGACACCATGTTGACAGAGGCGGGGCCATAGTTTTTATCAAAGGTTATGGCTCCGTTTTTCCACATCTCATTGATCTTCTCTCTCACAACGAAGCATTGATTGAGAGGATGTGAGATCATCTGATGGTATGGACAGTATCGGGGATCATTGGTTTTGCCAACATCTCCCGGTCTTTTGGGCTCTGGTAAAATGAGTTTGCCATTTGCTAGGAGAACCTCAAAGATTTCTTCAACATCTTCATCGAACGGATATTTCTTTTCTACACGTTCTTTGAAGGCATCAGAGAGTTCAGGCCTTTTACCTGCAATTTTGTTTTAGGTTTCTTTGGTTGCTGAGGAGCTGACTTAGTCTGCACATTGAGAACCTCCTTTTTCTTTGGTTTTGAGGTTGTAACAACAGTCGGCTCTTTTTTTGATGATTTCTGACTGTTGAGGTCTTTGATCACCATTTTAGCTTCCATGGAGGCTTCGAGGAGTTCCCCCAGGTTCTTTGATTTATTGTCGATAATCATGGAGCGGATTTTTGCTCTCATATTGTTACGGCAGATGTCGACCAGCGATGCTTGTAGCAGTACATCTGAGCATTTTGTACGCCATTGCCTTCCATTTGTGAATGAAGTCGTATGTTGACTCATTCTCTCCTTGTTTTAGGCTGCAGAGTTGAGCCATAGTAACAGGATGATCCTCACCTTGGAAGTGGGTCAGGAAGCGTGTCTCTAGCATAGCCCAGTTCTGAATGGAGTTCTCTGGCAGAGTGGAGTGCCAATCAAAGGCTGTACCTTTTAGGGTACTTGCAAAGAGGCGAATCTTTAGGGCATCTTGATCCGCAATAGCTCCCGTCAGGATCTTGAAATGGATGACATGCTGTCTGGCTGAACCTTTCCCAGTATATGTCTGGAGAGTAGGTTGTTTGAATTTTACCGGGAACGGAACCGAGTCCATCCATAGAGGGTAGGGTGGCTTGATCCCATGTTCTTTCAATGTATCCTCTTCTTTTGCTTTTGCAAGGATATCGTCCACGTCCTTTCTGGTAAAGGCGCGAGACTCATTGTTTTCTGCATTGCCCTCATCATCTTCATGATTCGGAGGGGTTTCATTGTTAGGTGGTGGACGCTATAGAGTGAGAATCAGATTTTCTATCAGAGTCTCAATTCTCTGCTGTCCTTGCTCCAACTGCAGTTACATCGTCATGCTGTGGAGGCGGCTCAGAACTTGTAGCCAAGATGTTCATCCCTCGGGATTCGAATGAAGAAATCGTCCTGGTGGCTGAGATGGGGTTCATTCTTCTGGATGAAGAATCTGAGGAGTGGTTACTCCGATGTTCTTGGCTTGGAGGAGTGGAAGACTCTTCCAGATGTGTTCTTGTCCGAGAGACGCTGCGAGTCACTGGACGTCTAACACTGATTTTGGTTGTTGACTTCTGGCGTTTTCTGGTTTTGCCAACCATATGAACAGCAACGAATTGGTCGGGTCTTTCTTTTTGACCCATTTGTTTGAGACGTGGAGAGTATAACGCTGGGTTCTTTGTTTCTCGAGTCTCTTTTGTCGATATGCAGTTTGGCGGCGCATACGACGAGCAATTTGAGCTTCAGTCAGCTCTGGCTGGGCTCTGGCGATGAAGGATGTAGTCCCTCGTGCGCAGCAGCCGAGTTTGTCTTCTTTGAATCTTGGCAAGGACAGAATCTGGTCGCGGTCCTTTGTCTGTCGCAATGAAGACTTGAATTTTGCGAGCTCAGCCCCTGTTGAGATGAAGGGTCGACTCACGGGAGTGCAGGCTTCAGCATTTTTTGCATAGGCCTAACGATGCAAGATTTGATTTTTGGCTTGTAGGAGCAAGTCGGCTCATGAAGATTTTGTTTGTTTTTTGGGTGGAGGGTAGGTTTCTCCTCTTTCATGTAAGAGAGAGTAGAACCGATTCTCCTTTAGAGGGGCCAGGTATGCTGGCTTTGCAGATGTTTTGGACCTCCGTTGCTTTGGCGAAGATCTCGGGGACCAATTTTTGGGGTAAACCTGGTTTCTTGTGGGTTGAGGCTTCGTGGGAACGCCATGGGCTTCAAGCTTCTTGGTGTTCGCCCTTGGTGCCATTTTAGTGACACGTTGCGGGGCGGTTTTCTGCTTCTTGGCAGGTACAGTGTCTTCTGCGGGAAGTGGGAATGGTCCCAGTGATCCGAAGACGATGGTCCGGGGAGTTGAAGTTGACCCGGTGTTTGGAGAGTTGTCGAGGGAGATGACGCTTCGACAACTGGCAGGACACTTATGCTTGTTTTGTTTGTCTTGCAGCATAAGCTGGTACTTGTTCTCATCAAAAGCGATGGTCAATGAAGCTGCCATTGTTAGTTTTGGAAAACTTCTGAAACAAGACCAAATCCATTAGTAATCACAAGAATATGGTGATCGTACACAGAGAACAACTATGGTTTTGTCTTTTCAAATCACTTGAGGGGACATGGCCCAACCCAAGGACGATGAAGAAGGCAAAAAGCCATAGAGGATACAATTGTTCTAAAATGCGAGTATGGTAGGCTCAGAGTGAGCGTTCCAGTGACTGCTAGAAGCAATTGTGGACCTTAATTCAAATTACCGAGAAGCAAGGCTCACTCGAGATAAAATGATATAAGGTTGGAGATACAAATGTGTCGGTCGCAAATACAGTAGACCCGAAAGGGCGTACTAGCACCGCTAGGCACAAATGTTGCAAATCGCATCCTTGGAAAGGACACGAGATGGGATTTTTTTTGAAAGGTCAAAAATTTGGATTCATAAAGGAGAGCAAATGGTGTTCCAATCCGAACAAAGGCTCAACATTTCTGCGAGCGCTAAATTCAGAAGAGAAAGAACCAGAATTTCTCGGATGTGAATCCAGTAATGACGGAAGTTTTTTTTTTGAAGGGTCAAGATTGAACTCATCAAAGCGAGCAAATGGTGTTCCGTTTCGAACAAAGGCTCAACATTTCTGCGAGCGCTAAATCCGAAAGGGAGGGAACCAAGATTTCTCAACTCTGAACTCAAAAGTGACGGAAGTTTTTTTTTTGAAAGGTCAAGACTGAATTCATCGAAGAGGGCAAATGGTGTTCCGTTTCGAACAAAGGCTCAACATTTCTGCGAGCGCTAAATTCGAAAGGGAAAGAACCAAGATTTTTCAACTCTGAATTCAAAGTGACAGAAGTATTTTTTTTTTTTTAGGAGTTTTTTTGAAAGGTGCACATAGATTTCCAATTCGATCTTATGAAACCTTAGTAGATAGATCAGCCCCCAGGTAAGGATAGGATTACTTAATGAACCCGTTTGGAGGACCCTTACCTCGAACAGTCTAGCTGTCTCCACACTCTGGACAAGGCTTTTCTTAAATCCACTTTGGTCAAAGAACATAATTGGTGGAACCTTAGTGGTTTTTTTTAACTCTTTTTTTTTGAAAGGGTTTTTTTTTTAATGAACTCATCAAAGAGAGCGAATGGTGTTCCAATCCGAACAAAGGCTCAACATTTCTACGAGCGCTAAATCCGGAAAGGAAGGAACCAAGGTTTCTCAACTTTGAATGCAAAAGAGAGAAAACTAATTTTTTTTTGAAATTATAATTTTTTTTTTGAAATCCCAATTGGACTCATCAAAGAGAAAAGATGGCCCAATCACCGATATGAACGATAGCTGCGAACATTTCTGTGAGCTATCGAGTTCAAGGAGGAGAGGATCAAAATTTCTCAAAGTTGAATCTTGAGAAAGAGAGATCATTTTTTTTTTTTTGAAAGAGTTTGACATGAAGGTGTTTTTTTTTTTTTTTTTGAAATTCCAATTGGACTCATCAAAGAGAAAAGGTGGCCCAATCCCTGATATGAACGATAGCTGCGGACATTTCTGTGAGCTATCAAGTTCGAAGAGGGAAGGATCAAAGTTTCTCAAAATTGAGCTTTTAAGAAAAAGAGATCAGATTTGTTTTTTTTTTTTGAAGTGAGAAAGACCAATTGAAATCCCATCTCATGTTTTTTTTTTTAGATGCAAGATGCAACATAGGCCACCAACTAGAAAGGAGCCAAGTGATCAAAGCATTACGTTCTCAAGTCAACGAGTCCCACCGGGTGTGCCAACTTGATGGACCCGAAAAAGAGGGGGAATCTTTCGTCCTCTCCCTCCGCACGCTGGGGGCTGACCTGGGTCTCGGTGGAGGAGGGAAGATCTCGGGCATCAACATTTTTGTACGGGTATGCCAGATTTACTTTCTACTTGGAATTTGGAATAGTGATAATCCGAAGATTCACCTTCACAAGTGGAAAGGAAATCAATCCTTTTTTCTAACTTTTCAAATTGCATAAATATTAAGAAAAGAGACAAGTTTTTAGAATGCCGTAAGAGGCGTTTTTGTTTGTTTGCCGTGAAAGGCTATTTTGCCTTGAAAGGCGTTTTTACAAAACTCATCAACTATGAAAGACAAGAATTGTGATTTCCTTTTGTCTCTTTAAGAAATACAAACTACAATAGAAAAGGAAGAAAAGGGATCTAATTTCTCAGGAGATTGTGGGGACACGTTGAGATCGACGGTCGCAAGTCATGTATGGGCTTCGCCATCGTCCTTCAAATGAGAACGTGTGATGCTTTGATTCTTTGGCTTGGCTCCTAACCTCAGTTTTTAAAAGGACAAGGACCAAGAGAAGGTCCTATATCCAATGAAAAACTGAGTAAACGGGCTGAAAAGCCGCGTTTAGGCCATATTGGAGAAGGAGGTGACCTTGGGGGGGTGGCCCCCCAAGGGACGTTGATCACCTTGTGGTGCTTCCTGGAGCAAAGTAGCAGAACTTTGTTTCTCTCTTGGATTTTCTGAATTTTCAGAGCTTGCACTTGGGATCTATTTTCATCATGCTTTCTTCTTAGAATGAACCTCCTTTTATAGGCTTTTGGTAGCCATGAGGTGTTTATTGGCATTGATGGCCATGATGAAAGAATTGATGAGGAGTTACAAATCGATTTTGTAACTCCTTTTTCAAGGCTTATGATTGGCCGATGAAGGTAGTGGGCATTTAATCACCTTTATGCTTCATGATGATGGGAGTTTCATGGGTTTAATGCCATAATTGCTTGGATTTGTAACTCCCAAATGCTTGGTTCTGATTGGGCCGTCCAAAATAATGAGTTAATGACTGCTTTAATGGGTCAATTAACGACATTAAGTGGTTGCCAAGGCATGTGAAGAGTCGCGGGCCGTGCTGCGCCTTTTGAGATTCTTCTTACGATCATCATGGGTGGATCCACGCATTATTTGATGTCGGATTGCGATGCAATTTCAGACATTGATTGATGTTGGCGGGCCGGTGACATCTGTCTTATTGATTTCACGATCGGTCGGACAGAAAGTGCACTTTCTTGGTCAGCCGGTTGGTGATCTTGAGGCGATCGGTGATGACTTCATGCTTTTGACGGCGGATCCGAGATGTCGACGAAGATCAGTCGTTTTCAAGTATCAAACATTGCATTTTCTGAAAATCACAGAGGTCGGAACACCCGAAACGCGAAAACGATCGAAAAACGGGGAATTTGGTGCAAAATCCGGCGACCCGGATTTGCAGGGTCGCCGGGCGACCATGCACCCAGGGTCGCCGGCGACCATGGGCCAGGGTAGCCGGCGACCTTGGCGACCTTAGGGTTTTTTGCCGTTTGGTCGCCGAGCTTCGTTTTCGGCCGTTTTTTCGTCTTTTTCGTTCCTTTTTCCTTCTGTATTTTTCTTGACATTTTTCCTCAATTATTGACTTCATTTTCTTGGAGAAAACTTGACGAGAACCCGCACGAAATCGGAGCACAAAGTTTCCCATTTTTTGGGAAAGCCGAGGACTTTGTAGCCGATTTTCCGTCAAGCGTGGAAACTAGGTCAAACGATGTCAAAATGACCTGAAAATTGAGGTGAAGCTTCTTGAGCAGTGGATAGGACCAACCATGGGCTTTTATTTGAGTTTTGAAGCCATTTGGGGTCCCATCGATGCTTCACTTGATTTTACTGTGGGGAAAATGCCGAGCTTTGATATGTGGCCAAACGATGTCCGATTGACCTAAAATTTGACGAGGAGCCTATTGGAGTCATTTTGAGACGTTCCATGGGCTCCGTTTTGGATATCATGGTCCCGGGTTGCTCCGCCGCCGGTAGGCTTGATTTTCTCTCGAAGCATCAAAACCTGGTCAAACGTTGTCGGAATGACCTGAAATTCGACGTGCAGCCTTTTGGAAGCATGTTGAAGCTACTCATTTATTTTGTTTGATGAGTGATGGCTTCGGTGGTTCCGGCCGCTGGGAGGCTTGATTTTGTTGCTCGAGCATTGATGGAGGGTCAAACGTTGTCGGTTTGACTTGAAATTTAGTATGGAGCCCTTTGGAGACATTCTGGAGTCATCCGTAGGCTCTGATAAAAGTTTTGGTGTCTTTGATGATGTCGCCGCTGGGAGCGCTTGTTTAACTGTCGGAGCAGTGAAGTTAGGCCAAACGCTGTCGGAATGGCCCGAAACCTCAGGTTTACCCCTCTTTTAGCTGTCTTGAAGGATCTCTCAGGTTCTGTCGGATTCTGAAAAGATCTGATGCTTGAAGTAGCCTTGCCTGTTTTGTAGCAGGATGCAGCTTCACGAGGCTTCTTGATGTGGATGAGACATAGTGACTTTTTTGGTGTCAACAAGAGGTTTCTACCTTTTCAAGGACTTCTTGTTGTGGTTGAGACAACATCATCGGCTGTTTGAGCTTGCAGAGTTGTCTCTTGGCTTGCCTTCGCTGCTGAGCGGTCGGCTTTGTTTTGACGATCTACCAATTTTCATCATCTAGGAGATCGGGATGCACCCATATAGGTTGTCCATCTGATGTTGGATAGGGAACCAATTCTTGGGACGCTTGAGCCATTTTTATCACCTTGAATGAAGTAATGATTTTCTCCTTCGGTGAATTTGAAGTTTGCTGACATGACACCATGTTGACAGAGGCGGGGCGATAGTTTTTATCAAAGGTTATGACTCCGTTTTTCCACATCTCATTGATCTTCTCTCTCACAAGGAAGCATTGATTGAGAGGATGTGAGATCATCTGATGGTATGGACAGTATCGGGGATCATTGGTTTTGCCAACATCTCCCGGTCTTTTGGGTTCTGGCAAAATGAGTTTGCTAGGAGAGCCTCAAAGATTTCTTCAACATCTTCATCGAACGAATATTTCTTTTCTACACGTTCTTTGAAAGCATCAGAGAGTTCAGGTCTTTTACCTGCAGTTTTATTTTCAGGTTTCTTTGGCTGCTGAGGAGCTGATTTAGTTTGCACATTGAGAACCTCCTTTTTCTTTGGTTTTGAGGTTGTAACAGCAGTCGGCTCTTTCTTTGATGATTTCTAACTGTTGAGGTCTTTTATCACCATTTCAGCTTCCATGGAAGCTTCGAGAAGTTCTCCCAGGTTCTTTGATTTGTTGCCGAAGATCATTGTCACGACCCCAGAGCGGGTTTAGGGTCCAATCCAGGATCGGGACTCATTAGAATAATGATAATGGTGATAAGAGTATGTTTGGTGCCAATGCGTACACGGGTTAATAAAGAACACACATTACCCGTGCACGTGATTTCCCACAGGAGTCCGCGTTGAGGATTTCACAACAACATTAAACATTTTGTATAATTGCGGAAGCGTATGGCAAATCATGCATATAAATCATTTCCATAAAACATAAGACTGATTGTATTTAAGTATCAAGTATCAGAATGAGCAATGTTCTAAAGCTTAACCCAAAAGTACTGTTAAAGTTTTAAACAAATAACTCTTAGTTACATTTCCCAAAATTAGAGGCCAACAAAGGCCAATGTAAACAAAACAAGGTCCACCAAAGTATCAATTAAAGACACCCCCAAAATGTTTCGCATCTCTCGAGACGGCCGGATGTTTAAACAACATCATCGGCATGCCACTCCACTAACGGCTGCGGTTCTCCGACCGCCTCCTCATGCTCCTCCTCGGGAAAGTCAACATCGGGACCTGAGTATCAAAAGTGGGTCAAACACGATGGTTTGGCAGGCGGGTGAAAAGATACGATAATAAATGAAATTACCTTTGAAAGCATTTGAATTTGTATACATGACAATCTCCATGAAAAGATAATTCATTTAATGAAAAACATGCATGTACTACAAAACAAGTGAAGGTACCAAGGAAATAGGAACAACAAGATGGCATCCACAAGAAGCTGAATCCTCTATCACCGAAGTGACAAGAGTCTATCCGGGTGTTGATCTCAGTCACCGAAGTGAGGAGGTGCAACAACATTTACATATACATGAGTAATAATACGGGACGGGACCACGGTAGTGAGCCGGGTATCGGGACGGGACCACGGTTAATAAACCGGGTATCGGGATCTAAACTGCAGCTGGCGGGACGGGAGGGGAAATCTCCAAGTCAGTGGATCAGACTGACAAGGTTATCCAAGCTTAGTAGTGCCGACTCAAGGGTCACAAGCTGGAAAACAAAATAAATACATATAACGAAAGGGGTGGCTCATAAGTACAAAAGCATAACTGTATCAGTCGGGCATATACGGGCTAGCAACAATGCTAAAAACATGAATTTCAATTCTGTCGGGCAAGTCTATTCATAAAACAGGAGATTAAAATGTACAAGTGAAATTCGGTTCGTATTAAGGTATGAATGGATTTCTCATATTCTCCGGGCTAAGTGTTGAAAGTCCAAGATTTGAATCAATGTAAATAGGGTCCCGTATGTTAGGTTGATATACATTTGGTACTCTTTTGAGAATTGAAAACATTCCGGGGCCTTATGCACATTGACAAATTTAAAAGACCTAAACACAAAGTCATAAAGGGATCTCTTCTACCATATGGTTCCTCCAAAAGAATTGATTCAGATTGGGGTTCGATCAGTTCGTCAGTTGTCTGTCGGTCGGCCGAGGTGGGTGTGTCGGCTGGCTATCGGTCGACCGACATTGAGGTCTCGGTCAGCCGACAGATGACTGACAGAGATTTTGGCAAATTGCAACTTATTGTTATTTGAGCCGACAGGTTGTCGGTTGGCTTTCGGTCAACCGAGCTAGGGAGTTCGGTCAGCCAACAGCTGACCGACAGATTTCCTGATGGAAATCTGATCGAAACTGATCTCTGGAATTGAGACCGACAGAACTCGGTTATCTGTCGGTCGACCGAAGTGAGGACTTCGGTCAGCCGACAGCTGACCGACACACACGATCAGGTCAGTTTCGAATCAGGTTTCTGCTGTCTTTCTTCCCTTATTCACATACGACCTGGGCACCCTTCCTTGTACATTTTGAGAGTTTCAAGACCTCATTCAAGCTCATTTAATCTACCAATATAATCGCCCCAATCAACTCCTTTCCATCCACATGTAATCCCATCCATTCTTCCATCAAATCCTTCCATTCCATCCATATTCAATCAAAAGAAATCCAATCCATCATGAGTTAAAAATTCCAATCAAATAAGCTATGACATTCTCAACATGCACAAGAGAGAAATAGACTAACATTATGCATTTCTAAATCAATGTGAATCATAAGGAAAACAGGAATACTGAGAATGTGAAACATCAATGTATGAAGTAGGAACCCACATTTTCAATAAAACATGTAAATATCAAATCATCCACTTGCCTTAGGTCTTCTAACAAGCAAATCCAAGCTTTAAACCAAGTTTCTAAGCCAAGAACCAAGCTACAAGCAAAACCCCCAAAACAAACCCTAAAATGGGTCAAACCAAGAAACAAGAAGAAGAAACTCACAATAATAAAAATGGAGCTCCTCTATGACTACGAGAATACAAATCTAAGGGATTAGGAGGGAAAACTTACTAGGAAACTCCTCAAATGAGCAAGACTAGTTCAAAGAAGATCTTAGAATGGAGGTCTCCCTTCAAAAGTTGTATCAATGGAGAGCTCTTGTGAGGAGGATGAAGATGGTAAGGTCCAATCTTAGTTTAGCAATGGTTTAGTGGTGTTATGAGATGGAGGAAGCAAGAAAGAAATGGAGGAAACTCATGGCTGCTGGGATTCATCTCTTAGCACATTAATTAGGGCAAGGAAGAAGAAAAGAGAAGAAGGGTTCTCTTTATATATCAAAAGTGAAGTGGGTCCCACAACTTAAAGTACTAGTCGGGCTAAAAACATGCATTTCGGGACCTCAAATGGATTCGACGAAGAAGGCAAAGTTGATCAAAAAAATTTCTAGTTTCCAAAAAGTATATTTTTCGCGGGTTTCGGGGACATCAAATTTTGGGTACAGATTTCATGTAAAAAGACTGTTTTGCCATCATTGCTAGGAAAATCGGGTTTCGGGGTTCCGGACGGGCACGGGTTCAATATGAAAGTTGTAGGGATCAACGAGACGAGTAAAACGTGACATGAACAAAATCACAAGAATCTCGAATAATCCCCAAAGTAAATTCAAGACTAATAAAAAGGAACCCCCAAAGGGTCCCACTAAGCACGAGACACTTAGAACTCCCAAAAAGCTATAAAATAGCTATTCTAATCCAAGCTAGTCGAATTCTAATCACCATGCTTAGCACTAACACGCAACTTAATTAGTACTAATCGAGTCACTTGGGTCGGGGTCTTACATCCTCCACCCCTTAGGGCATTTGGTCCTCCAAATGAAATATAAAACTCACCTCGGGTAGGAGATGCAGATACTTCTTATGCACTTGATCTCGCAATTCCCACGTTGCCTCTTCCGGCCCATGATTCTCCCAAAGTACCTTCACCCACTGAATAGTCCGTGTCCTCAACTCTTGTTCCTTTGTGTCAATGATCTGAATGGGCTTCTCTACATAAGTGGCATCCTCTCTGATTTCTAACGGTTCATGTCGGAGCACATGTGAAGGGTCGGGGACATACTTCTTCAACATCGACACATGGAAGACATTGTGTACACTGGATAGCTCAGGTGGTAAGGCTAATCTATAAGCCACATCACCGATCTTGCTCATGATATCATACGGTCCAATATATCTCCGTGACAACTTGCCTTTCTGCCCAAACCTCAATGTTCCTCTGGTCGGTGACACCTTCAAGAAAACCTTATCTCCTTCCTTGAACTGTAGATCCCTTCTATGAGAGTCTGCATAGCTTTTCTGTCTACTACGGACTACTTTCAAACATTCCTAATCTGCCTCACTTTATCGCTGGTCTCGCTCACTATGGACGGTCCATGGAAACCGCGGGTGCCAATTTCGTCCCAACAAACAGGTGTCCTACACCTTCTGCCATACAAGGCCTCAAATGGTGCCATCCCAATGCTAGAGTGGTAGTTATTGTTGTAAGCGAACTCACACAATGGTAGAGTCTCATCCCATTGAGTCTTGAAATCCAATACACAAGCACGGAGCATATCTTCAAGTGTCTGAATCGTCCTCTCCGACTGGCCATCTGTCTGAGGCTGATAAGCCGTGCTGAACTGTAACTCCGTACCCATAGACTCATGTAGGGTTTTCCAAAACCTCGAGACGAATCTGCTGTCTTTCTCGGATGTGATAGAAACTGGCTGTCCATGTCTACTGACGATCTCATTGACAAACAACTCTACCAGGGGTATCATATGCATCTTCTTTCCTGTCCTCATGGGGATAAAATGAGCTGACTTGGTGAGTCTATCCACTATAACCCATATTGCGTCATTGCCTCTACTAGTTCTCGGTAATCCCGAAATAAAATCCATGGTAATGTGCTCCCATTTTCATTCCGGGATTTCTAATGGCTGCAACAACCCTGGAGGCTTCTGATGTTCTGCCTTTATCAATTGACATGTCATACAACGAGATACAAACGCTGCAATCTCTCTCTTCATATTGTTCCACCAAAATCTGCCCTTCAAGTTCTGATACATCTTCGTGCTGCCTGGGTGCATAGAGTACTTCGTGCTGTGAGCTTCTGCCATAATGTCATTCCTCAAATCTTCGATGTTAGGCACACATAGGCGGTCTCGATAGTAAAGAACTCCGTCAACGATACGAAAATCAGGACGTTCTGCTATCTGTTTTGAAAACTTAGCCAATTCTGGATCTTGTAACTGACTATCCTTGATCTTCTGGATGAACGAAGGCTCTGACACTGACATATTCGCCATTATTACACCCTTCCTCAGTGGCTGTAGGTCTATCCTCAACTCCTCAAATTGATCGAAAATACAAGTGCCACTTAGATTCGCCATGCCCACTGATTTTCTACTCAAAGCATCGGCAACTACATTCGCTTTCCCCGGGTGATATTTGATTGGAAAATCATAGTCCTTGATATATTCCATCCATCTCCTCTGTCTCATATTCAACTCCTTCTGAGAAAACAGGTACTGTAGGCTGCGGTGATCGGAATGGACCTCAAATTTCTCTCCATAGAGGTAATGTCTCCATATTTTCAACGCGAAGACAACTGCTGCCAACTCAAGATCATGGGTTGCATAGTTCTTCTCGTGATCTTTCAACTGTCGGGAACCATAAGCTACAACCTTTCCTTCTTGCATCAGCACACAACCAAGTCCAATGTTCGAAGCATCGGTGAAAATGGTAGAACCGCCGCTTCCGGATGGCAAAGTAAGGACTGGTGCGGTGGTTAACCTCTTCTTCAGCTCTTGGAAACTGACTTCACACTGATCTTTCCACACATAGGGTACATTCTTCCTTGTTAACTTCATCAATGGTGCTGCAATCGACGAAAATCCTTGTACAAACCTCCTGTAATACCCTGCCAATCCAAGAAAACTCCTAATTTCTAACACATTCTTCGGTCTTTCCCACTTCACTACTGCCTCAATCTTAGACGGGTCTACTGACAAACCTTCCTTGGAGATAATGTGTCCCAAAAATGCTACTTGCTCTAACCAAAATTCACACTTGTTGAGCTTCGCATACAACTGATTCTCTCTCAAGAGTTGCAATGCTATCCTCAGATGCTCTTCATGCTCTTCTTTGGTCTTGGAGTACACCAAAATATCATCGATAAACACTACTACAAACTGATCCAGATACTGAGTATATATCTTGTTCATCAACGCCATGAATACTGCCGGTGCATTAGTCAATCCAAATGGCATCACTAGAAATTCATAGTGGCCATATCTCGTCCGGAAAGCTGTTTTCAACACATCTGATTCCCCAACTCTCAGCTGATGGTAACCGGATCTCAAATCGATCTTCGAGAAATACGAAGCACCTTGTAACTGATCAAACAGTTCATCTATCCTTGGCAATGGATATTTGTTCTTGATGGTCCCTTGATTCAACCTTCGGTAATCAATACACATCCTCATCGAACCATCCTTCTTCTTGACAAACAAAACCGGAGCTCCCCACGGCGAAATGCTCGGTCTCACAAAACCTTTATCTAACAACTTTTGCAATTGTATCTTCAACTCTCCCAATTCTGCCGGAGCCATTCTATATCTTGCAATCGAAATTGGAGCGGTCCCCGGTAACAACTCAATGGTGAAATCAATTTCTCTCATGGGTGGTAATCCTGGAATCTCCTCCGGAAATACATCCGGGAACTCCCAAACAATAGGGATCTCCTCCACCCCTTGGTACCGTTTATCCTCCGCGATAAACGCCAAATAGGCTTAACAACCACTTCTCAAAAGTCCATCAGCTTTCAACGCTGAGACAAACCCTGCACGAGGATGCCTCCTCTCTCCCTGGAATAACACCCCTACTGGTGTTGACACCAAAAATGTCACTTTGCCTCTTCAACATCAAGAAAGCTGCATGAAGTCGCAACCTGCCATAAATAGGCAATGCAATTTCTCCAAAAATTCAAATCTTGTCAGAATCAAACAAAAACTGCAAGATCCTTCAAGATAGCCAAGAGAAGAGTACACATGAAGTTTCGGGCCATTTCAGAATCATTTGGCCTAACTTCGCTTCTCCGACAGCTAAAATGGCGCTCCCGGCGGCGACATCATCGGAGACGTCAAAACTTCGATCAGAGCCTACGGATGACTCCAGCATGTCTCAAAAGGGCTCCATGCCAAATTTCAAGTCAAACCGACAACGTTTGACCCTCCATTAATGCTCGAGCAGCAAAATCAAGCCTCCCGGCGGCGGGAACCACCGAAGCCTTCACTCATCAAACCAAGTGGATGAGTGGCTTCAACATGCTTCCAAAAGGCTGCACGTCAAATTTCAGGTCATTCTGACAACGTTTGACCAGGTTTCGATGCTCCGAGAGAAAATCAAGCCTACCGGCAGCGGAGCAACCCGGGACCATGACATCCAAAACGGAGCCCATGGAACGTCTCAAAATGACTCCAATAGGCTCCCCGTCAAATTTCAGGTCAATCGGACATCGTTTGGCCACATATCAACGCTCGGCATTTTCCCCACAGCAAAATCAAGTGAAGCATCGATGGGACCCCAAACGGCCTCAAAACTCAAACAAAAGCCTATGGTTGGTCTTATTTATTGCTCAGGAGGCTCCACCTCAAATTTCAGGTCATTCCGACATCGTTTGACCAAGTTTCAGCCTCTGGCAGAAAATCAGCAACTCTACGCGACAAAGTCGTCGGCTTTCCCGGAAAATTGGAAACTTTGCACTCTAAAAATGCAAGGATTCTCATCAGGTTTTCTACAGGGAAATCAAGCCAATAAATGAGAAGAAATGTCAAGAAAAATACAGAAGAAAACGGTGACGAAAAAGACCTTAAAACGACCGCAAAACGGGCTCCGAAGGGAAAAATTCCCCCAAGGTCGCAGGCCCCTGCGACCATGGAAGTCCGGGTCACCGGATTTTCCGCCGGTGACCCGTTTTTCCGTCTTTTTTCGCGTTTCGCGCACTTTGGCCCCTGTGGTTTCCTGAAAATGTGATTTTTAGTGCTTTAAATTGACTCATATCCGACGACATCTCGGATCCGCCGTCAAAAGCATAAAATCATCATTGATCGCTCTAAGATCGTCAACCGGCTGACCAAGAAAGTGCACTTTCAGTCCGACCGATCGTGAAATCGACAAGACAGATGTCACCGGCCCGCTCTTAGCTATCACTGTCTGAAGTTACATGTTCATCCGATGTCGATCAGCATGAAGATCCATCGATGATCATCGCCAGAAGAATTCCAGAAGACACGGCAATGCCCGCGACTCTTCGACTGCTCGGCAACCAATTAATATGGTTAATTGACTAGCTTTATTGCAGTCATTAATTCATTTCTTTGGACGGCCCAATCAGAAGCAAGCATTTGGGAGTTACAAGTCAATTGATTCATGGCATTTAAACCATGAAACTCCTCCCATTATGGTAATTAAGGTGATTAAAAGCCCTTAATCTCCATCGGCCAATCAGATTCAAGGAAAAAGGAGTTACAAAATCAAGAAATAAATCTTGTAACTCCTCCCATTAAAGCCATTAAGGCTCATAAACCCTCCTAAATGGCTACCAAAAGCCTATAAATAGGAGAGCATTCCATTGAAATCGGGATTAGAGAAAAAAAGATCAGAAAGAGATCTGAGAGAAAGAAAAAGAGCGAAAAACTCTGCTGAAGTTCTGCACCGGCCACCACCACAAGGTGACAAAAGTCCCTTGGGGGGTACCCCCCCCAAGGTCCTTGTCTTCTCCCGCTGCCTCCAATGGCTTAGACGTGGCTTTTCAGCCCGTCTACTTAGCTTTTTATCGGACATAGGACCTTCTCTTGGTCTTTGTCCTCTAAAAACCTGAGGTTATAGCCAAGCCAAGCGAATCAAGAGCATCCTCTGTTCTCATCTGCATGGATGATGGCGAAGCCCACACATGGCTTGCGACCGTCAATCTGAACGAGTCCCCCACAATCTCCTGAAAAGTTAGATCTTCCTTTTCTTGCTTTTCATTGTAGTTTGTATTTTTCTAAAGAGACAAAAATCACAACTCTTGTCTTTCATTATTGATAAGAATTGTAAATCGGCTATAAACGCCAAAAATCGGCTATCAACGCCAAAATCGGCTATAAATGCCAAACAAAATCGCCTTTCACGGCAAACTAAGAAAATGTCTCTTTTCTTAAATATTTGTGCAATGGAAAACTTGAAAGAAGTTGATTTCCTTTTTACTTGCGAAGGTTGATCTCCGGATTACCACTTGCAATTCCAAGTAAAATAGAAAATCTGGCACACCCACACAAAAGAAATGTTGATGCACGCTTCAGGCCCGCCAGGGCGCGAAAGGGCCGGACCCGACGGACTCCCACGTTCCGCCGACCCCGGTAGCCGCCCCACGACGCCTCGGAGCGCGTTCCATCAACTGGTGTCTCATCCAACTTGAATGTGAGGGTCTTATGGAAACAATCCATTGTGGCATGGTACCCTGCCAGCCAATCCATCCCTAGGATGACATCTAAATCCTTCATCTCCAACAGAATAAGATCTGCGGGTAACACAACTTCTCCTATTCGGACCGTACAACTAGGGGAATAACTAGTATACACAACTTGTTTTCCTACTGGAGTAGCCACAGTCAAAATATATTCGAGTTCTCTACCGTGCAAATCAATCAATCTAGAAAATGCGTATGATATAAAAGAGTGTGTGGAGCCAGGGTCAAACAATATCTTAGCTTCTATCCCACTAACAAGAAGTGTACCTTCCACAACATTGCCCGCTGCCTCTGCATCAGCTCTGTTAACTGCATAAACTTGTCCTCGCTGCTGTGGCCCGATAGGAGCTTGCTGTTGCCTTCCTTGAGGGACATTTCTGTTCTGTTGCGGGGGACGCTGATTCTACTACTGTCCTTGCTGACGGGCTGGCTGTTGCTGTTGCTGAGGTCTATACTGTTGTTGTGGTGCCTGTTGCTGAAGTGGCCTTGGCAGATTCTGTACAACCATCACATTCTGTGGCGGTGCTGGACGCGGTGCTCCCTGCTGTTGTTGATTCTGCCTATCAGGTCTGGGGCAATTCCTCATCTGGTGGTCCATGGAGCCACACCTGAAGCACGCTCCAATGATGGTACGACATTGGGTGCTCTCATGGTTCTTTCCACAGTGGATAGAGACTAACCGAACATTCCGGAGCATATCGAGACAACCTCTCGAATTTGGTGAGGTACTCTAACACAGTCATACTCCCTTGGACAAGCTGCTGGAACTCTACTGACTTCTTTCTCTTGACATGGGCAGGCACATATTTGTCTCTGAATTGCCTCTTGAAGTTTGCCCAAGCTACTGCATCCGCCATAGTCCTATATTCCTCCCACACTGTCTTCCACCAATTATCTGCTAAGCTCGTGAAAAGTGATGCTGCAAGTTGTACCCTTTCACTTCCGGTACATCTGAAAATTTCAAAGATATTCTCTGTACGCTCTAGCCAGTCATCTGCAGCCAATGGATCTTCGGTCCCCACAAAATCCTTTGGAGCTCTCTTTCTAAATTTCTCAAACAATGCATTAGGGTCGTGTTCCCTTTGGGTATGACTATTGCAGGTGGAGGTTGAACCGGTTCTGGCCTTCTCTACAACACCTCTAACAATTGCCTCAGCATCTTGTTGACACCAAAAATGTCACTTTGCCTCTTCAACATCAAGAAAGCTGCATGAAGTCGCAACCTGCCATAAATAGGCAATGCAATTTCTCCAAAAAATCAAATCTTGTCAGAATCAAACAAAAACTGCAAGATCCTTCAAGATAGCCAAGAGAAGAGTACACATGAAGTTTCGGGCCATTTCAGAATCATTTGGCCTAACTTCGCTTCTCCGTTAGCTAAAATGGTGCTCCCGGCGGCGACATCATCGGAGACGTCAAAACTTCGATCAGAGCCTACAGATGACTCCAGCATGTCTCAAAAGGGCTCCATGCCAAATTTCAAGTCAAACCGACAACGTTTGACCCTCCATCAATGCTCGAGCAACAAAATCAAGCCTCCCGGCGGCGGGAACCACCGAAGCCTTCGCTCATCAAACCAAGTGCATGAGTGGCTTCAACATGCTTCCAAAAGGCTGCACGTCGAATTTTAGGTCATTCCGACAACGTTTGACCAGGTTTCGATGCTCCGAGAGAAAATCAAGCCTACCGGCGGCGGAGCAACCCGGGACCATGACATCCAAAACGGAGCCCATGGAACGTCTCAAAATGACTCCAATAGGCTCCCCGTCAAATTTCAGGTCAATCGGACATCGTTTGGCCACATATCAAAGCTCGGCATTTTCCCCGCAGCAAAATCAAGTGAAGCATCGACGGGACCCCAAACGGCTTCAAAACTCAAACAAAAGCCTATGGTTGGTCTTATTTATTGCTCAGGAGGCTTCACCTCAAATTTCAGGTCATTCCGACATCGTTTGACCGAGTTTCAGCTTCTGGCGGAAAATCAGCAGCTCTACGCGACAAAGTCTTCGGCTTTCCCTGAAAATTGGAAACTTTGCACTCTAAAAATGCAAGGATTCTCATCAAGTTTTCTACAGGGAAATCAAGCCAATAAATGAGAAGAAATGTCAAGAAAAATACAGAAGAAAACGGCGACGAAAAAGACCTCAAAACGACCGCAAAACGGGCTCCGAAGGGGAAAAATCCCCCAGGGTCGCAGACCCCTGCGACCATGGCCCATGGTCGCAGGCCCCTGCGACCATGGCCCATGGTCGCCGGTCCATGGTCGCAGGCGACCATGGAGGTCCGGGTCACCGGATTTTCCGCCGGTGACCCGTTTTTTTCGTCTTTTTTCGCGTTTCGCGCACTTTGGCCCCTGTGGTTTCCTGAAAATGTGATTTTTAGTGCTTGAAATTGACTCATATCCTCCGACATCCGTCAAAATCACGGGTCAACCTCCAAAAGCATAAAATCATCATTGATCGCTCCAAGATCGCCAACCGGTCGACCAAGAAAGTGCACTTTCTGTCCGACTGATCGTGAAATCGACAAGACAGATGTCACCGGCCCGCTCTTAGCTATCAATGTCTGAAGTTACATGTTCATCCGATGTCGATCAGCATGTAGATCCATCGATGATCATCGCCAGAAGAATTCCAGAAGACACGGCATGGCCCGCGACTCTTCGACTGCTCGGCGACCAATTAATGTGGTTAATTGACTAGCTTTATTGCAGTCATTAATTCATTTCTTTGGACGGCCCAATCAGAAGCAAGCATTTGGGAGTTACAAGTCAATTGATTCATGGCATTTAACCCATGAAACTCCTCCCATTATGGTAATTAAGGTGATTAAAAGCCCTTAATCTCCATCGGCCAATCAGATTCAAGGAAAAAGGAGTTACAAAATCAAGAAATAAATCTTGTAACTCCTCCCATTAAAGCCATTAAAGCCCATAAACTCTCCTAAATGGCTACCAAAAGCCTATAAATAGGAGAGCATTCCATTGAAATCCAGATCGATCAATCGGAGATCACTTCCAAAGCGCCACAGATCCAGAAATCTGAGAGAAAGAAAAAGAGAGAAAAACTCTGCTGAAGTTCTGCACCAGCCACCACTACAAGGTGACAAAAGTCCCTTGGGGGGCACCCCCCCCAAGGTCCTTGCCTTCTCCTGCTGCCTCCAATGGCTTAGACGTGGCTTTTCAGCCCGTCTACTTATCTTTTTATTGGACATAGGACCTTCTCTTGGTCTTTGTCCTCTAAAAACCTGAGGTTATAGCCAAGCCAAGCGAATCAAGAGCATCTTCTGTTCTCATCTGCATGGATGATGGCGAAGCCCATACATGGCTTGCGACCGTCAATCTGAACGAGTCCCCCACAATCTCCTGAAAAGTTAGATCTTCCTTTTCTTGCTTTTCATTGTAGTTTGTATTTTTCTAAAGAGACAAAAATCACAACTCTTGTCTTTCATTATTGATAAGAATTGTAAATCGGCTATAAACGCCAAAATCGGCTATAAATGCCAAACAAAATCGCCTTTCACGGCAAACCAAGAAAATGTCTCTTTTCTTAAATATTTGTGCAATGGAAAACTTGAAAGAAGTTGATTTCCTTTTTACTTGCGAAGGTTGATCTCCGGATTACCACTTGCAATTCCAAGTAAAATAGAAAATCTGGCACACCCACACAAAGAAATGTTGATGCACGCTTCAGGGCCCACCAGGGCGCGAAAGGGCCGGACCCGACGGACTCCCACGTTCCGCCGACCCCGGTAGCCGCCCCACGGCGCCTCGGAGCGCGTTCCATCAAGCTGGCACACCCGGTGGGACTCGTTCATTTGAGAACACGGTGCTTGGAAATGAAATATTTGCATATCATACTTTTTGCTCTATGCTTATACTTCTTTTCCGGATTCCTTGGCTACTTTCTAGCTGGTAGCCTATGTTGGATTTTGCATCCTAAAAAAAACATGAGATGGGATTTTTTGGAAATTTCTATTTCTTTGAGTTTGTTTCCATTCTTTCTCTTTTCAAAAAAAAAAATCAGTTTTCTTAGTTTGAATTCAAAATTGAGAAACTTTGATCCTATCCTATCGTTCTTTGGTGCTTGCAGAAATGTTGAGCCCGTTCGACTAAGGTTTTGGACCATCGTTTCTCTTCGATGAGTTCATTAGAGATTTCAAAAAAAAAATTAAAAAAATAATCAGTTTTCTTAGTTTGAATTCAAAATTGAGAAACTTTGATCCTATCCTATCGTTCTTTGGTGCTTGCAGAAATGTTGAGCCCGTTCGACTAAGGTTTTGGGCCATCGTTTCTCTTCGATGAGTTCATTAGAGATTTCAAAAAAAAAAAATAAAAAAAATAAAAAAAAATCAGTTTTCTTAGTTTGAATTCAAAATTGAGAAACTTTGATCCTATCCTATCGTTCTTTGGTGCTTGCAGAAATGTTGAGCCCGTTCGACTAAGGTTTTGGACCATCGTTTCTCTTCGATGAGTTCATTAGAGATTTCAAAAAAAAAATATTAAAAAAAAAATAAAATAAAAAAAATTTAGTTTTCTTAGTTTGGATTCAAAATTGAGAAACTTTGTTCCTATCCTATCGTTCTTTGGTGCTTGCAGAAATGTTGAGCCCGTTCGACTAAGGTTTTGGGCCATCGTTTCTCTTCGATGAGTCTATTTGGGATTTTTATAAAAAAAAAGGGGACATAGACCACTAAGGTTAAACCAATTGCGTTCTTTGATCACGATTGATTCAAGAAAAGCCTTGTCCAGAGTGTGGAGACAGCTTGACTGTTCTAGGCAAGGGTCCTCCAAACGGGTTCATTAAGTAATCATACCCTTACCTGGGGGCAATTCTATCAATTGAGGTTTCATAAGACCGGGTTAGGAGGCCTATGTGTACTCTCTCGTCTTTAAATCTTAAAAAATTAAAAAAAAATAAAAATAAAAATAAAAAAAGATTTTCAAAAAAAAAAAATCTTAAAAAAAAAAAAACAAAAAATTTTCAAAAAAAAATAAAATAAAAAAATAAATAAATAAAATATTAAAAAAAAAAATAAAAAATAAAAAAAATAAAATAAAAATAAAATAAAAAAAAAATCATTTCAAAAAAAAAATCTCCAAAAACTCGTCACTTTTTGGATTCAGATTCGAGAAATTGTGGTCTCTTCCCTTCTGAGTACTGGCGCTCGCGGAAATCGTTGAGCCCGTATTTGAATCGGAATGTCACCTGCTCTCTTTGACGAATCCATTTCTGACATTTCAAAACAAAGAATCCCATCTCATGGATGCGATCTCCAACATTTGTGCATAGCAATACTGGTACGCCCTTTCAGGGTCTACTGTATCTGTGACCGGCACATTTGTAACTCCTACCTTATATTCTTCTTATCTCGAGCAAGCCCTGCTTCTCGATAAGTCGAATTTAGGTTTACAATTGCTTCTAGCAGTCACTGGAACGCTCATTCTGGGCTCACCATACTTGCTGTCAGAACAATTGTACCATCTATGGCTTTTTGCCTTCTTCATGTCGCTTGGGTCATATCCCTTAAGCGATTTGAAAAGACAACCATAGGAATTCCCATTTATGATCATTATATTCTTGTGATTACTAATGGATGTGGTCTTGTTTCAGAACTTTTTCGAAACTAACAATGGCAGCTTTAACCATTATCTTCGATGAGAACAAGCACCAGCTCATGCTTCAACAGAAGCAAAGCGCGCGCACCCATAAGCGCCCTGTCAGCTGCCGAAGCGTCAACTCCCTCGGCAACTCTCTGAACTCCGGGTCGACCTCGACTCCCCGGACTATCTTCTTTGGGACACTGGGACCATTCCCACTTCCCGAAGAACAAACTGCGCCTGCCAAAAGGCAGAAGATCGCCTCTCAACGTGTCACTCCCGTGACACCAAAGGCGAGCGCCCAAAAGCCTGAAGCCCGCGGCACCCCCGCGAAGCCTCGACCCACAAACAACCAGGTCTATCCCAAGACTTGGTCTCCAAGACCTTCCCCAAAACAAAGAAGGTCTCAAATTTCCACCAAGCCAGCATACCTGGCCCCACTCAAAGAAAACCAGTTCTACCCTCTTGCCTACATGAAAGAGGAGAGACCCATCTCCAACTTGACTCCCAAGTCAACCCAGCATGAGCCGGCTTGTTCCTACAGGCCCAAAATCAGATCATGCATCACTAGGCCTCTACAAGCACCTGCTAGGGCCTACACCCCTTCAGTTCGACCCTTTATCTCTACAGGGGCCGAACTCGAAAGGTTTAAAGCTTCGCTGCAACAGGCAAAGGACCGGGTCCGCATCCTCTCCTTGCCCAACCACAAAGAAGACAAGCTCGGCTGCTGCGCCCAAGGGAGCACATCCTTCATCGTCAGAGCCCAGCCGGAGCTGACCAAAGCTCAAATCGCTCGTCGAGCACGCCGCCGTGCGTCATATCGACAAAAGAGACTAGAGAAGCAAAGGACCCAGCCTCCTACACTTCAAGTCTCCCACAAATGGGTCGAAAAAGAAAGACCCGACCAAGTTGCTGCCGTCCATATGGTTGGAAAAACCAGAAGACGCCAAAGGTCAGCATAAAAAATCCATGTCCGACGTCCGGTGACCCGTAGCGTCACCAGGACACAAAGACATCCCGAAGAATCTCTTGCCCCTTCCAGCCAAGGACGGGAGAGTAATCCTTCATCAAGCTCTTCATCAAAAAGAATGAGCCCCAGCTCGGTCACCAGGACGATTTCTTCGTTCGAATCCCGAGGGATGAACGTCTTGGCTACAAGTTCTGAGCCGCCACCTCAGAATCCACCTCGAGATGATGCGCTCACACGCATCCAGCAGTTGGAACAAGGCCAGCAGAGGATTGAAACTCTGATGGAAAACCTTCTCCTTGTCGTCCAAAATCAGGTGAACAATGAGCCTCCTCCAAATCATAGCAATAACGAGGGAAATGGAGAAGAAAATGAGTCACGCGCCCTCACCAAAAAGGACGTAGACAGTATCCTCGCCAAAGCTAAAGAAGAGGATATACTCAAAGAGCATGGGATCAAGCCACCATATCCTTTATGGATGGACTCGGTCCCGTTCCCCACAAAATTCAAACATCCTACTCTCCAAACATATACGGGGAAAGGATCGGCCAGACAGCACGTCATCCACTTCAAGATCTTGAGGGAGCTATCGCGGATCAAGATGCACTCAAGATCCGCCTCTTTGCAAGTACCCTAAAAGGTACGGCCTTCGATTGGTACTCCACTCTGCCGGAGAACTCCATTCAGAACTGGGCTATGCTGGAGACACGCTTCCTGACCCACTTCCAAGGTGAGGATCATCCTGTTACTATGGCTCAGCTCTGCAGCCTAAAACAGGGAGAGAATGAGTCAACTTATGACTTCATTCACAAGTGGAAAGCAATGGCGTACAAATGCTCAGATGTACTGCCACAAGCGTCGCTAGTCGACATCTGCCGAAACAACATGAGAGCTAAAATCCGCTCCATGATCATCGGCAATAAATCAAAGAACCTGGGGGAACTCCTGGAAGCTTCCATGGAAGCTGAAACGGTGATCAAAGACCTCAACAGTCAGAAATCATCAAAGAAAGAGCCGACTGCTGTTGCAACCTCTAAACCGAAGAAGAAGGAGGTTCTCAATGTGCAGACTAAGTCAGCTCCTCAGCAACCAAAGAAAGCTGAAAATAGAGCTGCAGGTAAGAGACCTGAACTCTCTGATGCCTTCAAAGAGCGAGTAGAAAAGAAATATCCGTTCGATGAAGACGTCGAAGAAATCTTTGAGGCTCTCCTAGCAAATGGCAAACTCATTTTGCCAGAGCCCAAAAGACCTGGAGACGTTGGCAAAACCAATGATCCTCGGTACTGTCCATACCACCAGATGGTCTCGCATCCTCTCAATCAATGCTTTGTTGTGAGAGAGAAGATAAACGAGATGTGGAAAAACGGAGTCATCACCTTTGACAAAAACTATGGGACTGCCTCCGTCAACATGGTGTCATATGGACAAACACCAAAGTCACCGAAGAAGAAGATCACTACTTCCTTCAAGGTGATAAATAGAATTCAAACGTCCGAAGTGTTGGTTCCTTGCCCGACACCAGACGGACAACCCATATGGGTACATCCCGATCTCCTGGAAGATAAAAATTGGGAGATCGTCAAAACAAAGCCGACCGCTCAGCAGCGAAGGCAAGCCAAGAAACATCTCCTCAAGCTCAAACGACAAGAGAAGACCCAGCCAAAACAAGAAGTCCATGAAAAGGCAGAGGCCTCCTCTACCACTTCACTCGGGGCAACAAAAACGTCCCTTCCAGAGACTTCAAAGGCGGTAAGAAACTTCACTCTCAGTGATTTCATGCCACCTCAATTCAAAAAAGAAGCCATGCAGGGGGCATTATACTCTTGCAACTCGGTAGTTGGATTCTCCATTGATGGATACGAGTCCAGCGACACCGACGATGGATTCGAGCCCAACTACACCGATGAGTGGGAGGAATCTCTTGAAACAGGAGAATATCTCTCCGATGAAGAATGGGTTCCTGAAACTCACCTTATGCCAGTAATCTGGTATAACCCCTTGCAACCACAAGGATCCTGGTCTGATGATGAAGAAGACCAAGAGGCTGCACAAGAAGATGCTGTTAACCCAGCACCTGTCATTGCTCCAGTGGAAATCAACTATGTTGAGCCACACGGAGAAGACGAAGAAGAGGATCTGGCTCCCATGCCTGATCTTGAAGAATATGCAAGGATCTTGCAGCGTCTCGCTCTAGAACAAGAGCAAGACCGCGTCAACGAGATTCCTCACAATCCAGAGCCGGAAGTCCCTGAAGCCCATCAGGTACCTCCTCCTTCAACTCCTGAAAATGGAGAACATTGCTGGATTGACGATCCTCTTACATCCGAGCAGGCAACATCTTCTATCAGAGCTTCCTGTAATGTAATATATCAGGATTATAGCTCTTCTGAAGCGTCGTCTGATGAGATTACCTACACTCCGACGATGCCTAGCAATGTATCCTCTGGAGCTACCTCGTCTCACGTGACTTTCACAGAGATGACACCCTCTCAGGTTTCTTCTCCTGAGACGGTGACTTCAGGATACACATTCTTCCCGACTCATCATCATGAAGAAAACCCAACTTGGGGTGATGGATGGGTCAACGAAGAAGAAAAGCTGCTGGATGCTGTTCAGGACTTGCTCCCGGAAAATGCTCCGTGCAACACAATCACTGAGGATGGCAACTCTGCTGCAGATACATCCCCAGTAGATGAAAAACGACAGCCTCTTGATCCTGAAGACAATCTTCCAAACGAAGATCCTTCTCAAGAAGCTCTCGAAGTTGGTAGAGGCACCCGTTCGGGCCGGGACTACCACAAAAATTACAACCAATCTTCCTTTACTTATGTAAATCCTTCGGGAAAAGATGTTGTAAGCGCCCCCAGTGGCAACAATGATGAACATGCGGGCCCTAAGGAGGCTTTCAAGTATGACTTGGTTGAGCACTTCAAACACATACCTGCACGTCTTCACATCCTGGATTTATTACGAATGTCTCCACGCACTCGTGATAATCTCATCTCAGAATTACAAAAACTGAATGAGGATGTCGACAAACATGCCCCGCAAGTCCTCCAAATTGAAATGGACTACCGGGTCAAAAACTCTGAAACTTCCTCAAAGGGAGAAAAGAAAACTGAGGGATCATGCATCCAATGCCTCTCGGTTCAAAAGGCAGCCAGTACAACCATCGCCTTCACTAAGGAAGACCTCCTACTTGGCGAAGCAAGGCACAACCGACCCCTGTACTTCACAGGGTACATCAAAGAAATGCCGATACATAGAGTTCAGATCGACCCAGGTTCTGCACTCAACCTTATCTCCACTTCGGCTCTTGAAGAGTTGGGCATCCCACCCGGCAAGCTAAGCCACACATCTGTATCTATCTTTGGATACGATGGGAGCACTCAAAGGCCTATCGGCAAAATCAGGTTCAAATTGTAAATCGGTGATCTTATCTCTGAGGTCACTGTGTATGCAATAAAAACCCCCTCATGCTACAACATCCTTCTCGGACGTCCTTGGATACACGAGAATGGTGTTGTTCCTTCAACTCTACATCAATGCATCAAGTTTGTTGGCGACGACGGCATGGTACATCGAGTCTTTGCGGACAGAAAACCCTTCAAAGGTAAAGAAGTCCACTTCGCAGACTCCCAGATGTATGAAGGAGAAAAAGAAGAAGAGGAAATAGCACCCCCTGCTGAAAATCTCCAGAAAGATAAAGGCAAGGCTCCTCAAAAATCACCGGAAGAAAACAAACCCTCCGGCAAATTAGAAGAGAGTAGTCAATCTCCCTTCGTTATCTCCCTCAAGAATTCAAAACCTTTGGTCATCATGACTAAAGTGAAGAAGGCGAAACAAAAGCCTGGGGGCAAATTTGTTGTTTCTCTCATGTCTATCATGCAAGAGACAGACTCGGACTCAGAGCCAGAAGACGATGCATCGTCAACCCAAGCTGACACTCAGCAAGTTCAGCCTGCTCTCACTCCGATGGAGACACCTGCTGATGTAGAAGATCCTACGTCTGCTACCTTTGTTGTTCCGGCAACATCACCAAAGCAAAGGCCGATCTTCTTCCATAGATCGGACGCTTCTTCATCAAATTCCATGCTGGAACCTTTTCAAAATGAAGGTATGCCTCAGCTATCTCTATATAGTCCTGTGGCACAAGCAATTATGAAGAAAATGGGCTTTGACGCTCAAAACCCAGTCGGTTTGGGAGAAAGACGCGGTATTCTCACGCCATTGGAGCCCGCCTTGACCAAAAGCCAGCTGGAAGATTGGAGACTCTACGGTCATGTAGAAAAGTCTTCATATGGGTTAGGGTATGATCCTGATACTCCTCTGCGACAGTTGACACAAAGGCTTAAAAGTCGTTTTACCGACCAAGCCTCAACATCTAAAGTCCACGAAGACATCGATCTCCCTGGAAATCTCTTTAAAGAGTTACCTGACAAAGATCCAGGAAGCTCATCCAATTGGTATGATTTCTCTGATGATAAAGAGGAATCGTCCGATAATACAGACTTGTGGCATCCTGACCCAGAAGAACCCTCGTCTCCAAAAGAAATACCAGACTCAACAGGCGATTGGGACTATCTCATAGCAAGCCTTGAGGAGATCACCAATCAAGAAAATCCATGGAAAGGAACAGAGCCTTGGTCTGGTAATGCAGTTGAAACTCCAGAAGGTTTCGTTGAGTTGGAAGCCTCCGAAAATATTGTGGAGGAACCACCTTCGAACCTTCCGACAGAAGATCCTGTTCAAAAGATAAACTTGGGAACACCTGATAACCCACGTCCTGTATTCATAAGCAAGAATATAAAGGATGATGAGTTACCCGAGTATATCGCTTTTCTTCATGAGTTCGTTGATTGCTTTGCATGGTCCTATGCTGAAATGCCTGGTTTAGACCCCAAAGTAGCAGTCCACAAACTCAATCTTCAAGAAGACGTCAAGCCTGTCAAACAAGGCCAAAGAAGATTCCGTCCAGATGTGATGGATAAAATTGAACAAGAAGTTCAAAAACTCAAAAGCGTTGGCTTCATCCGTGAGGAACAACATCCAGAGTGGTTGGCCAATATTGTCCCCATGACAAAGAAAACTGGGCAGATCAGAGTCTGTATTGACTATAGAGACTTGAATGGCGCTTGCCCTAAAGATGAATTCCCGCTCCCCATACCGGAGGTGATGATTGACAATACCTGCGGATTCGAGCGAATGACATTCATGGATGGCTTCTCTGGTTACAATCAGATAAAGATGCATCCCGAGGATGAAAAACACACTTCATTTCGGACTCCATTTGGCGTGTATTGCTACACTGTCATGCCATTTGGTCTGAAAAATGCTGGTGCCACATATCAGAGGGCTATGATGAAAATATTCCAAGATATGCAGCACAAGACGGTCGAATGTTACGTTGATGACCTCGCCGTCAAAAGCAGAAGAAAAGAAGACCATCTCAAAGATCTTCGGGAAGTCTTCCTCCGACTTCGCAAACACAAACTGCGGATGAATCCTCTAAAATGCTTCTTCGGCGTCTCGTCGGGTAAGTTTCTCGGATTCCTGGTTCGGAAAGCTGGAATAGAACTTGACCCCATAAAAGTCAAGGCTATTCTAGAAATGCCCTCTCCAAGAACCTTGAGAGAACTAAAAGGGCTCCAAGGGAGATTGGCCTACATCAGACGGTTCATCTCCAATCTTTCGGGGAAATGCCGTCCATTCTCTCGATTGATGAAAAAAGGTGTAGACTTTGTCTGGGATACCGACTGCGAAGCCGCATTTCAAGATATCAAGTCATACCTGACCAAACCTCCAGTGTTAGCTGCCCCTGCCACTGGAAAACCATTCATCTTGTACACAAGAGCTCTTGATCATTCTGTAGGCGCTCTGCTTGCACAAGAGAATGGTGAGGGAAAAGAAGCTGCTCTGTACTACCTCAGCCGCATGCTAGTAGGTGCAGAGCATCGCTACTCTCCAGTCGAAAAAGAATGCCTTGCAGTGATGTTTGCCGTACAAAAGCTACGTCACTACTTGCTTTCCAACACAGTCTACCTCGTCTCAAGGATCAACCTCTTGAAGGTCCTTGTCACAAAGGCAGGTTCTCTTAATGCCCGACTGGCAAAATGGTCCATCCTCTTGTCACAATTTGATATTAGGTATGTGCCACAAAAAGCAATCAAAGGCCAAGCTCTAGCAGATTTCCTCGCAGAGCATCCATTGCCTAAAGATTCACCACTCAGAGATGATCTCCCAGACGAACCTGTCTACAACGTGGAGACTTCCTCACCAAATGCCTCCTGGGACATGTACTTTGACGGTGCAACCAGGACAAATGAAAACAGAAAGCTGATCTCGGGAGTTGGCATCCTCTTTGTTAGCCCCGACAAATACATGATTCCACATGCTTTCTCGCTATTGGAACCATGCACAAACAATGCAGCTGAATACCAAGCTCTGATCCTAGGATTGGAACTCGCCATCGAATCTGGTATCACCATGCTGGAAGTCTTTGGAGACTCTCAACTGATCGTCAACCAGATGAATCAGAAATATGAAGTCAGGAAGCCCGATCTGCTGCCTTATTACAACAAGGCACAATCGCTTCTGCAAAAGTTTGACATCTGCAACATCACCCACATTCGTAGAGGTGAAAATATCCGTGCAGATGCCCTGGCCGGACTTGCCGCATCAATGGCGATCCAGGAAGGGGAAAACATGCAAATTACAGTGTGCGAGAGAAGGATCCTCCCTCCTCTTAACACACACCAAGCAGTTGCCGAATGCCACCGAGTGGTTGGAAGTCGGATCTCTATCCTTCAACCTTCAATCGTCGACTGGAGGGATCCGTTCATTGATTACACTATGTTCGGAATCCTACCTGAAGATCCAAAAGAACGGGTAAGCATACAAAGGCGAGCCCCAAACTTTCATTTGGATATTCCTTCAAAAATCCTCTACAGGAAATCCTTCAACGGAGTACTTCTACGCTGCTTGTCACAACAAGAGGCCGAAGAAACACTTAAAGAAGTTCATGCTGGTCTTTGTGGAGCCCATCAGGCAGGTCCTAAGCTCTATGATCAGATAAAAAGGTTAGGTTACTATTGGCCTACCATGGTTGCTGATGCAATGCAATTTGCCAAACGTTGCCAGCTATGCCAAGTTCACGGAGATTACATTCACATGCCTCCGGAATGGCTGCATCTTACAGCAATCTCATGGCCTTTTGAAGCATGGGGCATGGACATCATAGGCCCTATCTCTCCCCCTTCAAGCAAAGGTCATCGCTTCATCTTCGCCGCAACGGATTATTTCTCCAAGTGGTCAGAAGCATTTGCGTTCAACGAAATGAAGACCTCATCAGTTCTTCAATTCCTACGCACCAACATCATTTGTCGTTTCGGCATACCCAAGAGATTCGTCCATGATAACGGACCACAATTCCGGGATCATCGATTCTACAGGTTTTGCGACAAATACAAAATCCAAAGCTGTCCTTCGACTCCATACAATCCGGCAGCAAACGGATTAGCAGAAGCCTTCAACAAGACACTCTGCAAAATCCTCAAGAAAATGGTCTCTAGTCACAAAAGAGACTGGAGCGATAAACTGTCTGAAGCTTTGTGGGCCTATCGAACCACCGTTCGAGGACCAACCCATAGCACACCATTCTCCTTGGTCTATGGATGCGAAGCTGTCGTGCCCCTAGAGGTACAAATTCCTTCTCTGAGGGTATCTCTACAAAATGACATGACTCAAGAAAGCAATGTCAAATTGCGACTCCATGAGCTGGACAATCTCGACGAGAGATGGCTCGAAGCTCGACAAAGCATTGAACTTTACCAAGCACGCATGGCAGGATCTTTTGACAAAAGGGTCCGGCAACGCGCCTACAAAAAGGGTGACTTGGTTCTTGCGGTAAAAAGACCAATGGTCTTCGCACACAAATCCAAAGGCAAATTTGAACCAAAATGGGAGGGACCCTACGTCATCGACAAAGTCTTCTCCAACGGCGCATATGCCCTCCTAAACATGGAAGGCGACAGATGTATGCTGCCTATCAACGGCAAGTTCTTGAAGCGGTACTACCCTTGAAGACTTACCCAACTGGGTAAGAGCAATGCCTGTATGGCCAAAACCTGTTCTCAGGTACTCGCTCGTCAAACCCACTCTCTTTAGAATTTTCATATCAAATGTCAAAATTTCTAGAGATTCAAAAACAATGCTTACTTTCAACGTTTCATTGTTCAAAAACAAAAAAAAAAAATCCAAGTTTAGGAGCCTCTCCCTGACTTGACCAAAGCTTTCGATCCTTGAACCAAAATTCATGGTTTGAAACAAAAATCCGGATTCAGGGATTTCCACCCTAGTCCACCTTACCTTTTACCGCCAAATGGGTCTAGGTCAAAATTTACGACCCTCGTGTCTTTAAACAAAAAAAAATGGTTTTTCAAAAATCGTGGGGAAACGACATCAAAGTCAGTACCCGCAAAACAAAAATTTTGAAAAAAAGCAAGGATGCGACATTCCATCGATACTTGCACCCAAAATCGCAGGGAAGCGACATTTCGTCGATACTTGCAAAATCCAAAAACCGTGGAGAAGCAACAAACCAGTTGATATCCACAACCCAATTTCAAAAATCATGGAGATGCAACATACCAGTTGCTATCCACAACCCAAAATTACAAATGGTTCGAGAAAACCTCAAATTTCAAAAATTGCGGAGAAACGACATCAAGTCAGTACCCGCAAAACCAAAAGTCTTGGGAAAAGCAGGGAAGCGACGCTTAGTCGATATTTGCACCCCAATTCGCGAGGAAGCGACATTCCATCGATACTTGCAAAACCTAACCCGCGAGGAAGTGACATTCCATCAATACTCGCAAAACCGAATGAGCAAGGAAGCGACATTCCATCGATACTTGCAAGACCATTCAGCGGGGAGGCGACATTTAGTCGATACCTGCATTTTGAAAACCAAAACTCGGCTATAAATGCCAAAATCAGGCTATAAATGCCAAAACAAAATTTTCCGGCTATAAACGCCAAAACCGGCTTTCATGCCAATAAAACAAAACTTGGTTTTCAAAAAAAACTCGGCTACAAATGCCACACAAAAAAAAAACCTGACTCTCATGTCAAAACCGGCTATCAATGCCACAAATTGGCTATCAATGCCACCAAACCGGCTATAAATGCCACCAATTGGCTATCAATGCCACCAAACTGGCTGTAAATGCCACAAAAATCCGGCTATAAATGCCACAAACCGGCTATCAATGCCACGAAAAATTGGCTTTCACGCCGACAAACCAAAACTTGGCTTTCAAAAAATGGCTATCAATGCCACAAAACCGGCTATAAATGCCACAAATTGGCTATCAATGCCACCAAACTGGCTGTAAATGCCACAAAATTTCGGCTTCCATGCCAACCCAAATTTTGGCTTTTACGCCATAAAATTTCGGCTTCCATGCCATCTCAAAATCGGCTTTCACGCCACAACCAAAATCAGGCTCCCATGCCAAAACAATTATTTGACAAAAGATTTTCACAAAATGACAAAGCTTTTGATCAAATCCCATTTAGCAATTGCTTTCATCACAAAAAGATTTGAGTGAGCGTAGGGAACAAAAAAAAAAGGTACCAAAAAAATACATGTGGTACCAAAGCAAAAAAAAAAAAATAAAAAAATAAAAAAATAGAAAGTGTTCACAAGCACTACAAAAAAAAAAAAAAGAGTACCAAAAAATACATGTGGTACCAAAAAAAGAAGAATGGTTTCTGCTATAAAAAAATCAGGAGCTCAACCAAAAATGGTCTCCAGCCAAAGCTTCAGCTCCTCAAGCAAACTTTTGGCCTCAGCCGTCAGAGTTTCCAAGGCACGCTTCTTCAGGAACTTGCCATGAGATGCTGGCGAATGCCGTAACCCTTCTTTTACACCGGGAAGCTCTTCCCCAGCAGTTTGCCATCGTTCGTTTTCTAGAGTCCTCCTCTCGAGAACTTGACCGGCATCTGCAACCCTGCGAATCAGAGTACTCTCCCTGTCACGAGCCTCTGTTATAGCAGCCCACTTCGCATCGACTTGTGCCTTCAAATGCTCAAGACATTTCCTGGCCTCCTCAACTTCCCTATCAAGGACGTTAAGGTCATGCCTCAATCCGATGATGGCTAGCTCTTCCTTGTTCTTCTCCCGAACTAGCTGTTTCTTGCTTTGTGTAGCCTCATTCAGGTCAGACTTAGCCTTATCAGCAGGGTCCAAGAACATCTCCTTGAAGAATTGGTCGTCAGGGAAACCCATGGTCTCAAACCACTTGTCACCCAGTGCAATGATCCTATCAACGATCGCCCTGGCACCTGTGACATCCAGACCAACCTCTTCGGTGTCGGTCAGAATCTCCTGTACATGTGGGATCATGCCAAATCCTGCCTCCAAGTGTCCAGAAAGGAGAGTCTTGACCCAAGAACTCAAAACCCGAGCCAGCACCTTCTTCGCAAATTGAAGAGACGAACTGGATGAAGATTCAACCTTCTCCGCTGATCGGCTGCTCATGTCATGTCCCATTGGAAGAGTAACAAAAGAACTCTTTTCACTTGGAGCCACTGGAGAGGGAATCTCAACACGAGGCATCTCCTCAATCATGTCAGAACTGGTCTCTACCTCCGGATCGACCTCTGGCATCCCTTGCTCTGGTTCTGAAGAAAGCGATGGACTCTCTTATGTCACTTCAAAACCTGCAAATGAAATCCCCCAGGGTCGCAGACCCCTGCGACCATGGCCCATGGTCGCAGGCCCCTGCGACCATGGCCCATGGTCGCCGGTCCATGGTCGCCGGCGACCATGGAGGTCCGGGTCACCGGATTTTCCGCCGGTGACCCGTTTTTTTCGTCTTTTTTCGCGTTTCGCGCACTTTGGCCCCTGTGGTTTCCTGAAAATGTGATTTTTAGTGCTTGAAATTGACTCATATCCTCCGACATCCGTCAAAATCACGGGTCAACCTCCAAAAGCATAAAATCATCATTGATCGCTCCAAGATCGCCAACCGGTCGACCAAGAAAGTGCACTTTCTGTCCAACCGATCGTGAAATCGACAAGACAGATGTCACCGGCCCGCTCTTAGCTATCAATGTCTGAAGTTACATGTTCATCCGATGTCGATCAGCATGTAGATCCATCGATGATCATCGCCAGAAGAATTCCAGAAGACACGGCATGGCCCGCGACTCTTCGACTGCTCGGCGACCAATTAATGTGGTTAATTGACTAGCTTTATTGCAGTCATTAATTCATTTCTTTGGACGGCCCAATCAGAAGCAAGCATTTGGGAGTTACAAGTCAATTGATTCATGGCATTTAACCCATGAAACTCCTCCCATTATGGTAATTAAGGTGATTAAAAGCCCTTAATCTCCATCGGCCAATCAGATTCAAGGAAAAAGGAGTTACAAAATCAAGAAATAAATCTTGTAACTCCTCCCATTAAAGCCATTAAAGCCCATAAACTCTCCTAAATGGCTACCAAAAGCCTATAAATAGGAGAGCATTCCATTGAAATCCAGATCGATCAATCGGAGATCACTTCCAAAGCGCCACAGATCCAGAAATCTGAGAGAAAGAAAAAGAGAGAAAAACTCTGCTGAAGTTCTGCACCAGCCACCACTACAAGGTGACAAAAGTCCCTTGGGGGGCACCCCCCCCAAGGTCCTTGCCTTCTCCTGCTGCCTCCAATGGCTTAGACGTGGCTTTTCAGCCCGTCTACTTAGCTTTTTATTGGACATAGGACCTTCTCTTGGTCTTTGTCCTCTAAAAACCTGAGGTTATAGCCAAGCCAAGCGAATCAAGAGCATCTTCTGTTCTCATCTGCATGGATGATGGCGAAGCCCATACATGGCTTGCGACCGTCAATCTGAACGAGTCCCCCACAATCTCCTGAAAAGTTAGATCTTCCTTTTCTTGCTTTTCATTGTAGTTTGTATTTTTCTAAAGAGACAAAAATCACAACTCTTGTCTTTCATTATTGATAAGAATTGTAAATCGGCTATAAACGCCAAAATCGGCTATAAATGCCAAACAAAATCGCCTTTCACGGCAAACCAAGAAAATATCTCTTTTCTTAAATATTTGTGCAATGGAAAACTTGAAAGAAGTTGATTTCCTTTTTACTTGCGAAGGTTGATCTCCGGATTACCACTTGCAATTCCGAGTAAAATAGAAAATCTGGCACACCCACACAAAGAAATGTTGATGCACGCTTCAGGGCCCGCCAGGGCGCGAAAGGGCCGGACCCGACGGACTCCCACGTTCCGCCGACCCCGGTAGCCGCCCCACGGCGCCTCGGAGCGCGTTCCATCACATCTCTGCTAACTCCCTAGCATGGTCTTCATTTTTCTTGAGCATCTGTTCTTGCAATCTGGTTTGGTTCGCATTAGCCTGACGCTGCTGGTCAAGCATGGCATGCATCATCTGTTGGAACTGATTTGGCATTGCATTTTCAGTTCTTGTATCCTCAGCTCTATCTTCTTCAGTTGGCCCTGTACCCTCAACTAGCCCGTTATAATCACTGTTGCTTGCGGTGGGATTGCCGTTTACGGGTCGCTTACGAGGTGGCATGATGCTGCAAAACAAGTTGTTAGCACATAAAAATCCAAAACAGGGCATCACATTGCTCACGCGGTTCTAGCTAACGGAAGATCTAACGAATCCTCGCCACGTCCTTAGGATTTCTAATTTCTTTTAATTGCCTGAAACACGTCTCGCTCTGATACCAGTCTGTCATGACCCCAGACCGGGTTTAGGGTCCAATCCGGGATCGGGACTCATTAGAATAATGATAATGGTGATAAGAGTATGTTTGGTGCCAATACGTACACGGGTTAATAAAGAACACACATTACCCGTGCACGTGATTTCCCACAGGAGACCGCGGTGAGGATTTCACAACAACATTATACATTTTGTATAATTGCGGAAGCGTATGGCAAATCATGCATATAAATCATTTCCATAAAACATAAGATTGATTGTATTTAAGTATCAAGTATCAGAATGAGCAATGTTCTAAAGCTTAACCCAAAAGTACTGTTAAAGTTTTAAACAAATAACTCTTAGTTACATTTCCCAAAATTAGAGGCCAACAAAGGCCAATGTAAACAAAACAAGGTCCACCAAAGTATCAATAAAAGACACCCCCAAAATGTTTCGCATCTCTCGAGACGGCCGGATGTTTAAACAATATCATCGGCATGCCACTCCACTAACAGCTGCGGTTCTCCGACCGCCTCCTCATGCTCCTCCTCGAGAAAGTCCACATCGGGACTTGAGTACCAAAAGTGGGTCAAACACGACGGTTTGACAGGCGGGTGAAAAGATACGATAATAAATGAAATTACCTTTGAAAGCATTTGAATCTGTATACCTGACAATCTCCATGAAAAGATAATTCATTTAATGAAAAACATGCATGTACTACAAAACAAGTGAAGGTACCAAGGAAATAGGAACAACAAGATGGCATCCACAAGAAGCTAAATCCTCTATCACCGAAGTGACAAGAGTCTATCAAGGTGTTGATCTCAGTCACCGAAGTGAGGAGGTGCAACAACATTTACATATACATGAGTAATAATACGGGACGGGACCACGGTAGCGAGCCGGGTATCGGGACGGGACCACGGTTAATAAACCGGGTATCGGGATCCAAACTGCAACTGGCGGGATGGGAGGGGGAATCTCCAAGTCAGTGGATCAGACTGACAAGGTTATCCAAGCTTAGTGGTGCTGACTCATGGGTCACAAGAGGGAAAACAAAACAAATACATATAACGAAACGGGGTGCTCATAAGTACAAAAGCATAACTGTATCAGTCGGGCATATACGGGCTAGCAACAATGCTAAAAACATGAATTTCAATACTATCGGGCAAGTCTAGTCATAAAACACGAGATTAAAAATGTAGCCGAGCATTTGTACGCCATTGCCTTCCACTTATGAATGAAGTCGCATGTTGACTCATTCTCTCCCTGTTTTAGGCTGCAGAGTTGAGCCATAGTAACAGGATGATCCTCACCTTGGAAGTGGGTCAGGAAGCGTGTCTCCAGCATAACCCAGTTCTGAATGGAGTTCTCCGGCAGAGTGGAGTACCAATCAAAGGCTGTACCTTTTAGGGTACTTGCAAAGAGGCGAATCTTGAGGGCATCTTGGTCCGCAATAGCTCCTGTCAGGATCTTGAAATGGATGACATGCTGTCTGGCTGAATCTTTCCCAGTATATGTCTGGAGAGCAGGTTGTTTGAATTTTGCAGGGAATGGAACCAAGTCCATCCATAGAGGATAGGGTGGCTTGATCCCATGTTCCTTCAATGTATCCTCTTCTTTTGCTTTTGCGAGGATATCGTCAACGTCCTTTTTGGTAAAGGCGCGTGACTCATTGTTTTCTGGATTGCCCTCGTCATCTTGATGATTTGGAGGGGTTTCATTGTTAGGTGGTGGATGCTGTAAAGTGAGAAGAAGGTTTTCCATCAGAGCCTGAATTCTTTGTTGTCCTTGCTCCAACTGCTGGATGCGTGCAGTTACATCATCTTGTGGATTATGTGGTGGAGGCTGCTAAGAACTTGTAGCCAAGACGTTCATCCCTCGAGATTCGAACGAAGAAATCGTCCTGGTGACTGCGCTGGGGCTCATTCTTCTGGATGAAGAGTCCGAGGAGTGGTTACTCAGGTGTCCTTCGCTTGAAGGAGTGGAGGATTCTTCTAGATGTGTTCGTGTCCGAGAGACGCTGCGAGTCACTGGACGTCTGACACGAATTTTGCTTGCTGACTTCTGGTGTTTTCTGGTTTTGCCAACCATATGGACAGCAACGACTTGGTCGGGTCTTTCTTTTTCGACCCATTTGTTAGAGACATGCTGGGTTCTTTGCTTCTGAAGTCTTTTTTGTCGATATGCCGCGCAACGACGCATACGACGAGCAATTTGAGCTTCAATCAGCTCTGGCTGGGCTCTGTCAATGAAGGAGGTATTCCCCCGTGCACAGCAGCCGAGCTTGTCTTCTTTCAAGCTGGGCATGGACAGGATCTGGACACGGTCCTTAGCCTGTCGTAGTCAGGCTTTGAATTTTGCGAGTTGGGCCCCTGTTGAGATAAAGGGTCTGCTCGCAGGAGTGCAGGCTTCAACAGGTTTTTGCGGAGGCCTAACGATGCAGGATTTGATTTTGGGATTATAAGAGCAAGCCGGCTCATGCTGATTTTGTTTGTTCTTTAGGCGGAGGGTAGGTTTTTCTTCCTTCATGTAAGAGAGAGGGTAGAACCGATTCTCCTTGAGAGGGGCCAAGTATGTTGGCTTTGTAGATGTTCGGGACCTTCGTTGCTTTGGTGAAGATCTCGGGGACCTAGTTTTGGGGCAAACCTGGTTTCTTGTAGGTTGAGGCTTCGTGGGAGCACCACGGGCTTCAGGCTTCTTTGTATTTGCCCATGGTGCCATGTTAATGACATGTTGCGTGGCAGTTTTCTGCTTCTTGGCAGGTACAGTTTCTTCTGCGGGGAGTGGGAATGGTCCCAGCGACCCGAAGACAATGGTCCGGGAAGTTGAGGTTGACCTGGTGTTTTGAGAGTTGTCGAGGGAGATGACGCTTCGGCAACTGGTGGGGCGCTTATGAGTGCGCTTGTTTTGCTTGTCTTGAAGCATAAGCTGGTACTTGTTCTCATCGAAAGTGATGGTCAATGAAGCTGCCATTGTTAGTTTTGGAAAACTTCTAAAACAAGACCACATCCATTAGTAATCACAAGAATATAGTGATCATAAATGGAGAACAACTATGGTTTTGTCTTTTCAAACCGCTCAAGGGGACATGGCCTGGCCCGAGCAAAATGAAGAAGGCAAAAAGCCATAGAGGATACAGTTGTTCTAAAATACAAGTATGGTAGGCTCAGGGTGAGCGTACTAGTGACTGTTAGAAGACATTGTAGACCTTAATTCAAATTACCGAGAAGCAAGGCTCACTCGAGGTAAAATGATATAAGGTTGGAGATATAAATGTGTCGGTCGCAAATACAGTAGACCCGAAAGGGCGTACTAGCACCGCTAGTTACAAATGTTGCAAATCGCATCCTTGGAAAGGATACGAGATGGGATTTTTTTGAAAGGTCAAATTTGGATTCATAAAGGAGAGCAAATGGTATTCCAATCCGAACAAAGGCTCAAACATTTCTGCGAGCGCTAAATCCGAAGGGGAAGGAACCAAAATTTCTCAAATGTAAGCCCAAACGTTAGGGGTGAATATCGGGTCGGGTTCTGGGTTATCGGACCGGGTCTGACCCGACACGGTATTTTTTAAGAGCCTTGGACCCGGTCCGGTAACCCTGTTAATGAATACCGGGTTATCGGGTTATCGGGTTTGGGTTCCGGGTCACCCGATAACCCGGTATGCCCTTTATGTAAGTTGGATCCAATGCATATATATTATATCCAACAAATGTTACATAAAATACACCATCAGAATGAAGCAAAACGGTTTCAACTTTTCTTTTCCCAAGGTTATATCAACTAAATTATTGGGTTATCGGGTTATTGGTAAGGTAAATTGAAATTAAAAAAAAAAATATTTATTTGTTATCGTGTTATCGGGTGACCCGATAACCCGATAAACAATGAAACAAAGACCCGAAACCCGGACCTGTTAACAGAGGTCCAGGTCGGGTTTGGCCCGGCCCGATAAAAAGGTTATCGGGTTAACCCGATAACCTCCGGGTCGGACCGGGTTTTCCGACCCGGTGAACACCCCTACCAAACGTGACGGAAGTTTTTTTCTTTTTGAAAGGTCAAGATTGAATTCGTCAACGAGAGCATATGGTGTTCCAATCCGACCACAGCTTAACATTTCTGCGAGCGTTAAATCCGAAAAGAAAAGAACCAAGATTTCTCAATTCTGAACTCAAAAGTGACGTAATTTTTTTTTTGAAGGTTTAAGATTGAATTGATCAAAGAGAGCAAATGGTGTTCCAATCCGAACCACAACTCAACATTTCTGCGAGTGTTAAATCCGAAAGGGAAAGAGCCAAGATTTCTCAATTCTGAACTCAAAAGTGAAAAAAAAAATTTGAAAGGTGCACATAGGTTTCCAATTCGATCTTATGAAACCTTAGTAGATAGATCAGCCCCCAGGTAAGGGTAGGATTACTTAATGAACCCGTTTGAAGGACCCTTGCCTCGAACAGTCTAGCTGTCTCCACACTCTGGACAAGGCTTTTCTTAAATCCACTTTAGTCAAAGAGCGCAATTGGTGCAACCTTAGTATTTTTTTTTTTTTTTTGAAAATTTTATATTTTTGAAAGGTTTCTAATGAACTCATCAAAGAGAACAAGTGGTGTTCCAATCCAAACCACAACTCACCATTTCTGCGAGCATTAAATCCGAAAGGGAATAGCTAAAGTTTCTCGAATTTGAGTCCAAAGAAGGAAAACTAATAATTTTTTTTTTGTTTTTTTTTTTTTGAAATTATAGATATTTTTTTTTGAAAATCCCAATTGGACTCATCTAAGAGAAAAGATGGCCCAATCCCCGATATGAACAATAGCTGCAAACATTTCTGTGAGTTATCAAGTTCGAAGATGAGAGGATCAACGTTTCTCAAAGTTGAATCTAAGAAAGAGAGATCATTTTTTTTGAAAGAATTTGAAATGAAGTTTTTTTATTTTGTTTTTAAAACCCCTATCGGACTCATCAAAGAGAAAAGATGGCCCAATCTCCAATACGAACAATAGCTGCAAACATTTCTGTGAACTATCAAATTCGAAGAAGAGAGGATCAAAATTTCTCAAAATTGAATCCAAGAAAAAGAAATCAAATTTTTTTTTAAATGAGAAAGAATGACTAAAATCCCATCTCATGTTTTTTTTTTAGATGCAAGATGTAACATAGGCCACTAACTAGAAAGGAGCCAAGGGATCGAAGCATCACGTTCTCAAGTGAACGGGTCCCACCGGGTATGCCAACTTGATGGACCCTCGGATTTCTGTCCTCTCCTTCTGCCTCGGGGGCTGCCTGGGTCTCAGCGGAGGAGGGAAACGCGGGTATCAATTTTTTGTACGGGTATACCAGATTTACTATTCTACTTGGAATTTGGAATGGTGATGATCCGGAGATTCACCTTCACAAGTAGAAAGGAAATCAATCATTCTTTCTAACTTTTCAAATTGCATAAATATTTAAGAAAAGAGACAATTTTTGTTTTGAATGCCGTAGGAGGCGTTTTTTTTGTTTGTTTGCCGTGAAAGGTGATTTTACAAATCTCATCAAATATGAAAGACAAGAATTGTGATTTTTGTTTGCCTCTTTAAAAAAATTCAAATTACAATAGAAAAGAAAGAAAATGGATCTAACTTCTCAGGAGATTGTGGGGACACGTTCAGATCGACGGTCGCAAGTCATGTATGGACTTCGCCATCGTCCTTCAAATAAGAACGCTTGATGCTTCGATTCTTCGGCTTGGCTCCAACCTCAGTTTTTTAAAGGACAAGGACCAAGAGGAGGTCCTATATCTAATGAAAAACCGAGTAAACGGGCTGAAAAGCCGCGTTTAGGCCATGTTGTGGAAGAAGGGGACCATGGGGGGTGGCCCCCCAAGGGACTTTGATCACCTAGTAGTGCTTCTGGCGGCAGAGCAGCAGGACTTCGTCAGGATTTCTTCGGAAGAATGCAAGTGTGCAAACCAGTTGATCATTTTTTGGTAGGCAGAAAATTTATCTCTCTTTGGAATGGACCTCCTTTTATAGGCTTTTGGTAGCCATGAGGTGTTTATTGGCATTGATGGCCATGATGAGAGAAATGATGGTATTGATTAGAGAAGTTATAAGTTTTATTTCTTGATTTTGTAACTCATTTTTCTTGGCTTGTGATTGGCCGATGAAGGATAATGGGCATTTAATCGCCTTTATTCTTCATGATGATGGGAGTTTCATGGGTTTAATGCCGTGATTGCTTGGATTTGTAACTCCCGAATGCTTGAATCTGATTGGGCCGTCCAAAATAATGAGTTAATGACCGCATTAAGTTGTCATAAACAGGTCAATTAACGACATTAAGTGGTCGCCGGAGCATGTGAAGAGTCGCAGGCCGCGCTGCGTCCTTTGGGATTCTTCTTGTGATCATCGCATGTGGATCCACACATTGTTTGATGTCGGATTGTGATGCAATTTCAGACATTAATTGATGTTGGTGGGCCGGTGACATCTGTCTTACTGATTTCTCCATCGGTCCGACAGAAAAGTGTACTTTCTTGGTAAGCCGGTTGGCGATCTTGGAGCGATCAGTGATGATTTCATACTCTTGACGGCAGATCCGAGATGTCAGCGAAGATCAGTCGTTTTCATGCATCGAAAATTGGATTTTCAGAAAATCACAGAGGCAAGAACTCCCGAAACGCGAAAATGATCAGAAATCAGGCTATCCGGCGAAAATCCGGAGACCCAAATTTCCAGGGTCGCCGGCGACCATGGGGTTTTGGCCCCTTTGGTCGCCGAGTGTCTTTTTCGGCCGTTTTTCCTTCTTTTTCGTTCCTTTTTTCTTCTGTATTTTTCTTGACATTTTTCCTCAATTATTAACTTGATTTTCTTGGAGAAAACTTGACTAGAACCCATGCAAAACCGGAGTACAAAGTTTCCCATTTTTCGGAAAAGCCGAAGACTTTGTAGCCTATTTTCCGTCAAGAGTTGAAACTAGGTCAAACGATGTCGGAATGACCTGAAAATTGAGGTGAAGCTTCCTGAGCAGTGGATAGGATCAACCATGGGATTTTATTTGAGTTTTGAAGCCGTTTGGGGTCCCGTCGATGCTTGACTTGATTTTCCTGCGGGGAAGATGCTGAGCTTTGATATGCGGTCAAACGATGTCCAATTGACCTGAAATTTGACAGGGAGCCTATTGGAGTCATGTAGAGATGATCCATTAGATCCGATTTGGATTTCATGGTCCCGAGGTGCTCCGCCGCCGGTAGGCTTGATTTTCTTTCGGAGCGTCGAAACCTGGTCAAACGTTGTTGTAATGACCTGAAATTCGACGTGCGGCCTTTTGGAAGCATGTTGAAGTCACTCATGTGCTTTGTTTGATGAGTGAAGGCCTCGGCGGTTCTCACCGCCGGGAGGCTTGATTTTGCTGCTCGAGCGTTGATGGAGGGTCAAACGTTGTCAGTTTGACTTGAAATTTGACGATGAGCCTTTTGGAGATATTTTGGAACCATCCGTAGGCTTGATCGAATTTTTGATGTCTTCAATGTTGTCGCCACCAGGAGCGCTTGTTTAGTTGTCGTAGAAGTGAAGTTAGGCCAAACGATGTCGGAATGGCCCAAAACTTCAAGTGTACCCCTCTTTTGGCTGTCATGAAGGATTTTGCAGTTTTTGTCTGATTCCGACAAGATTTGATGCTTGAAGTAGCCTTGCCTGTTTGTAGTAGGATGCAGCTTCATGTGGCTTCTTGATGTTGAGGAGACATAGTGACTTTTTTTTTGTGTCAACACCGCTATATATGACAGTATTTGATGCTAGCATAGGAGGCCAAATGAAGTGTCTACAGTTAGGGTTACGAACGGAACGGTTCCGGATCGAAACCACAGTGGACCCGGACCCGGACGCATTTCTAAATAACTGTTCTTGATCCAGTTTTGACTTGGAACCTATTTAGTTGGTCCAGACTCGGTTTCGATAGGAAAACCCGAATCTGGAACCAGGTCCACGTAGAGGACTGGAATCTAGTTCCAAAATCGATTCTAATTTATCTTTATTCTTCATTATTCTTAAACTAAGCATATCATTGAGCTTATAATAGTGCATCAAGTCTACTACCTCTAATATTGTATATAAAAATGTCCAAAACAAAAGTTAATTTTAAGGTACAATTTGCAATATCAAAGGCTCATATGACGGGTCCCGGGTCGGAACCTTTATGGACCAGGACCCATTTATCAATCGGAACCTAAATTAGGTTCTAGACCCGGACCCGAACCCAATCAAGTCTACTACCTCTTCCACGAATTGCTGCCATCGTTGCCGGACGTCGCCGCCAGCCACCATCATCTCCGGCGAACTCTTCTCCTTTCCCCACTCTCTCATCTCCCATCTCTTCTTCTCACCCTTCATCTCTCTCTCCCTCTTCCCAGCTCACAGCAACCCCACCTCTCTGTTTTTCCCATTTTCCCCATTCTCTGTTTCTCTCTTCCTTCCTTGTTTTCTTTCTTTTCTCTCATCTCTCCCTCCACCCTCTTGCTGCCAACGTGGGCCAGCCCTATCTCATCCATCCCATTCTCTGTTTCTCTCTCCCTTCCTTTCTTTCTTCACTCACCTTGCTGGCAATGAAAATCACCCATTCTCATTTCATTCTCTCTCATTTTCTCTCATCTCATCTCATTTTCTGTCATCTTATTTCACTCTTGTAAGTGCCTGAATATTATGGACTTGATTTGGAGGATTAAAGATGCTGTTTATCTCATATGAGGGTTACTGGAAGTATGACTGGAAGTTCTGAACCTGAAAGTTTGACAAAAGTTAGGGCCCCGGGCTGCTATCAGCCAAAGGCACTCCGACGCCTAAGTTAGTGCAGTCACTGAACTAGGGTGAAGTGAGAGGAAGAAGGTTCAGGCAAGATGTAGTGTAATGCACAGAATGTTGCGTACCTGTTATGGGCTTACCATGCAGGTATATATAGAAGAGAGTGGAAGGTTCCATAGTGGAGGTAGGTGAGGATACTTGTCCCATCAGCCCATACCTAGGACCCTCAGCTGGGGTCGGTGAGGGTATTGTCCCATCGGATCTCTCCTCAAATCCCTCACATAAATGTGGATGTGATTAGCTGATAGGAAAAAGCTCTTATCGATGGCCGGCGGCCATCCTATCTGTCAGGGCTCTGTAATGTGGCTGTCGCATCTCATAATGGGGATTAGACGCTCAGTATTCACCTTGGCCAAGAGACCAAACTGGAGAAGGCACTGAGGTCGGCCGGACCTGAGGTCGGACATGGATGTCGAGACGCACGAGGCCAAGTCATGGGGGAGGTAGTCGGTACTTTTACCGAGACCAATTACATCTTGGTGCCAGTTGGTACACTGCCATGCTGGATAGATGAAGTTGAGGCATTTCCTGATTGGTAATGTTACCGAAGTTAGGAGTACCCTCGGTTTCGGTAAAACACTCCACACAATCGCCCCCCAGCTCCTGACCTCGAGGGTTCCGTAACCTTTTGGGGTTAGGAGCTAAGTAGAATGGGAATTTTCTGAAACCGAACTTGTAGCCCTTTAAGAAAGTGTGGGGTGTCGTTTTGCTTTCCGATGCGTATTGATGGCGCGCAGCTATCTGGAGGCGGTTTCATAGCCTGTTCAAATCATTATGGAGGCGGTGTGGTGCTGACACGTGTCGCACCCCTGCTAGCTATTATGTCATATTGAGGGGACGAGTGGCATGCCCGAGGCGGCGTCTGCATGCGCGACTTCCGGGATACGAAAAGATCTCCGTCCTATATAAAGGGCCTCGTCCTCGAAGGGGGACTACTTTTGCTTCTGTTGGAAACCCCCTGCGCCTGCGTCCTCGCCTGAGAAGCCTTGTCGCCCTGAGATCCCAGCTTCCGTCCGTCCAAGCTCATCTCCGTCCGTCCAAGCCCTGTTGTCAGGTCTTCTTTGTAAGTTTCTCTTCCTTCCATCCTTTCTATTATCTTTCTTGGGGCTCTTTTCTTGGTTGTATCTCTTTTGTCCCTTTTCTTCTCCGTCACCGTCCGTTTTTCCGTCCAAGCTGGGGAATATGGGGGTTTACAGATATTGGGTAGATTCAGAGCTAGCCTTAGCAGAACTTAGGAAGAAGTACCAGATACCGGAGGATATCCGCATTAAGGCGGACGGCCCCGAGGACGCAACCCGGCCTCAGATTTTTGTTGATGGGTGGATACCATTCCCGCTGGTGTCCATCATAGAGGGTGGGGTGAGGTTTCCGGTCCACCCACTCCTGAGGGCCTGCCTCAGGAAATGGAACCTCACCCCCTGTCAGCTCATGCCTAATGGCTTCAAAGTCATTATGGGCATAGCCGACCTGAACAAGATTTTGGGGACCGACCTCAGCGTCGAAGACATCGAGGATGTATACAATCTTTGTAAGTCTCCAAAGGATGACGCGTACTATCTTCGGGCGCGGTCGAAGGAGATCCCCCTAGTCAACGATCTCGAAGACTCCAGAAAGTATGCTGGGGATGACCGCCTTTATGTCTCGGCCAATTGGGAATTCGGACCTGCCGAGTCAGGGCAGACGGCGTTCCTCACCGAGTAAATATCTTTTCTCAATCTCTTTTAACGTGTATTTTCATATTCTGCCGAACTGACATTCACTGCTTGGTGTGCAGGCCACAAGGAGAGGAAGCAGCAGGCAAAGAGTACCGGTTGGCTGCGGAACGTCGCCTGGCTAAAAAGGATCCACAACTACCGAGGCCACCAGGGGCGGGCAGCCTGGTCACTTCTTGGATACGAGCCCGTGTACCGCTCCTTCGTCAGGAGGCAACACGAGAAGCTAAGGTGAAAGACAGTGTTGATTGTGGCCAAGGCTGAGCAGCAAGGGGCGCCAGGAGCGGGGCCTTCTCAAGCGCAAACCGAGGCAGGGCCCTCCTAGGTCGGCAACGAAGAGGTCCGCGAGGCCAATCTGGAGGCCGACTCCGAGGACGAAGCCAACTCCGAGGGTGATTCCGAGGTGGCCAGGCTTGAGGATGCAATCGACCTCCAGTCGTCGAGCTCAGACGAGGAGACTATGGACGACGCAGTCCGAACCTCAGAAACTTCGGGGGCTCCCCTACCCCCGCCTCGGGAGCCGCCATCCCATTCAGTCTGGTGAATGCAGCTGCTGCCGGGACCTCCGCCCCCACTCAGCCCGCTTCCTCGGCGACCGAGGAGCGCTCGACCGCGTCCAATCGAGATGAGGTTCGGGCGGGAAAAAGGCCAAGGATCAAAGGTCCGGCCATGAGTGAACCCGACCCATCCTCTCTGCTCCCGCCGCCCCTCGGCCTAGGCCCTTAGAGGCCTAGCTTCTTGCTAGAGGATGGCCAGCCATTGTCGGTGGATGGCCGGGTGGGTGATGGCACTTAGGTCATCAGTGCCCTCGTGCACGCCTGTGCTCTGCCAAAAGACATGGCGGAGTACTGGAAGCTGGGCGAGTGGAGCTGTCAGTGGCTCAAATGGGCAAAGCCCTCAGGGTAAGTCTTCCTCTTCTTCCCAGCTTGTTTCTTATTTCTTATAACTTTTTGACCTCTGTGTTTTATCCTAACACTTGTCCTCGCAGATCCTGCAAAGGAGCCTGGTGCTGGCAAAGAAGACCCATCAGAGCGCTGCTCGGACTGAAAGGGTGGAGAAGAGAAAAGCGGCCCTCGAGGTGGATCTCGGCGAGGCTAAGAGGAAGGCGGCCGAGCAGGAGGTGGTCGTCGCAGGCCTCAGATCCGAGCTCGAAAAGGCCAGAGCAAAAGTGGAAGATCAGAACAAGAAGATGGCCGAGCTCGAAAAGAGGCGGGAGGAGGTGGAGGCCGAGCTCGAAAAGAGGCGGGAGGAGGTGGAGGCCGAGCTCCGAGCTGAAGCTGACCGGTCTTATGACGAAGGGGTGAGGCAGCCTCAGAGCTGTACGTTGCCCAAGTTCGTGAGGTCAGCCAAAAGGCATGGAGACTGGGGTGGATGAACGCGTTGAGAGCGGCAGGGGTCCCTGAGGACCACCTTGCTTATGCAGAGATCCCCCAGTTCCCTCCTCCACAGCCCGCGCCGAACCTGTCGTGACCCTGGACCGGGCTTAGGGACCAAATCCGGGATCGGGACTAAGTGATGGACATGTGATCATGGAGTGATGACAATAATTAAAGATATGTTTATGATCAAGCGTGCAAGGGTTAATAAAAGAACACACATTACCCCTACACGTGATTTCCCACAGGTGTCCGCGGTGAGGATTTTCCAATACACATAAACATTTTGTATAATTGCGGAAGCGTGTAGCAAATCAAGCATGTATTTCATTTCCAAAATAACGAGACTGACTACATTTGAATAACAAGTATCAGAATGAGCAATGTTTTATAGCGTAACCCAAAAATACTGTTAAAGTTAGGACATATATCATTTAATTACAATTCCCAAAATCAGAGGCCAACAAAGGCTAATATAGACAAAACAATATCCACCAAAAACTATCAATAACAACCCCCAAAATGTTTCGCATCTCGACAACCGGATGTTTACATAACATCGTCGGCACGCCACTCAACTAGCTGTTGCGGTTCTCCGACCGCCTCCTCTGGCTCCTCCTCGAGGAAACCAACAACGGGACCTGAATACCAAAGCAAAGGATCAGACACGACGGTCTGGCAGGTGGATAAAAAAAAGTATAAACATTTAATAATAAAAGCATTTACCTTGGAAAACATTTAAACCTGTCTAAACAATACTTTCATGAAGTAAATGCATCATTTAATTAAAAACATATGTGCAAGGTAAAATAGGTAAAGGTAACCAAGGAATTCAGGAAACGAGCAAAATAGCAACCACACAAAGCTAAATTTTCTATCACCAAAGTGATAGAGCAAGCATATCAAGTCGTTGACCTTAGTCACCGAAGTGAGGAGGTACAACGAAATTACATATACATATACTATTACGGGACATGACCACGGTAGCGAGCCGGGCATCCGGAACCACAGTAACAATCTGCGGTATCAGGACAAGACCACGGGTAATAAACCAGGTAGCGGGATCCAAACTGCAGTTGGCAGGATAAGAGAGGGATCTCCTAGTCAGTGGATCAGACTAACAAGGTATCCAAGCTTAGTGGTGCCAACTCATAAGTCAAAACATGAAAATCAAGACATGTGTAAAATAAATCAAGTGTAAGACTATAATCAGGCAAGACGGGGGTGCACAAGGCACAACTATCATGTCATGTTGGGCATGCATGTCAAGACTAGTAAAACAATACAAGTATACTTTCAAGGTTTTCGAGATTGATGGATAACAAATCGTAAATTTAGGGAATAAAGAGGTGAAGTAACCTTTCGAAATGTCGGGGCAGTGTCGGGGTTAAAAACTAATTCAAGTGAATAGGGATCCCGTATGTCTATTTTAAAATTACTTGGTACTCTTTGAATTTGAAGACATTCCGGGCTCCTTAGGCACTTGGAAGTTTCCAAAACTTCAATGAACTCTTGTGGTTGTAGTCTCTTTCTCAACCGAGCTTCAACAACAGTTATAAGTCTTCTCATCACAATAGGGATGCTAACAAACCTCCCTCTATAGCTAGGATATTTCATCTTTGCTTCCAAAGTGGTCCCAGATGAACAGTACAGCTCGGTCGAGCGGACATGGGGTTCGCTCGAGCGTAGTGCTCTCTAGAATGGATTTCTGGGAGGGTTTGCTCGAGCGGACCAAAGGTCGCTCGAGCGGACTTGCCCAGTTCAGGCTGGCACGAGCGAATGATTCGTGCGCTCGAGCCAACCATTTTCTTGAAGGCTGTTGGAAGAGTTCGCTCGAGTGAGCATTGGGTTCGCTTGAGCGAACAGCTCTCTGGAATGACACGAACCCTTTCCTCGGTAGTTCGCTCGAGCGAAGTGTCAGGTTCGCTCGAGCGAACTGTCCAGAATTGATTTCATGAATAGCTCTTCTCTCCATTCTCCTTCTCTTACAAACCCATTTTTCTTGAGGTTCCATTATACACCAATGGAGGGCATGTAAGCACCTCAACATCAACTCCAAAACTCCATCAAAACTCCTCACAACATCCATAAATAATCCATCCATTCATTCAGTTCCACACTCAATCACAAAGAGAAAGATATAACCACAACTACATAGATTCATTCAAGTCTTAGGTAAAAAGTAAAACAAAGGCTATCAATCATATTTCAAGACAATAAATGGCTCAACAACCCCTTTTCAAAAGCATTAAAATCACATTGAATGCAAGTAAGTAAGTCATTAATGGAAATAGCCAACCAAATCATGTTTGTCATGAAAACCAATATAAACTCAAAACATCCCTTAAATCCACTTGCCTCAAGGTCTCTAAACAATGAAATTAAGCTATTTCTCTCCTCTTCCAAGCCAAACTCCAAGCTACACAAAAAACCCAAAATGAAACCCTAAAATGGGTCAAACAAGGAATAGGAAGAAGAAACCTTCAATAATGAGGATAGAGCTTCTCTAAAGCTAGGAAAACACAATGATACAAGATTGGGAGGGAAAACTTACTAGGAAACTCCTCAAATGCGCAAGACTAGCTCAAAGAAGATCTTAGAATGGAGGTCTTCCTTCAAAAGTTGTATTAATGGAGAGCTCTAGAAGAGAGGAAGAGGATGATGACTTCCATTTCTCAAAAGATGCAAAGTGGGTGGGGCTTTGGTAGTGGAGAAGCAAGAAAGAAGAAAAGAGATGGAAACCCCAGGTTGAGTTACTCTTGTGCTGAAAAGGGAAATGAGTGAGAAGAGTCTCTATTTAAAGCAGTTGGGAGTGGGCTCCACCACTTAGGAACTTTGGAGGCTGAAATCACTAACTTCGGGACCTCGAACGGAATCGGCGAAGAAGAGAAAAGTGATCATCGAAATATCTAGTTTCTAAAAGGTATGTGTTTCGTGGGTTTCGGGGATATCGACTTTTGGGTACAGATTTAGTGTAAAAAGACTGTTTTGCCCTCAATGCTAAGAAAGTCGGGTTTCGGGGTTCCAGACGGTTTCGGGATCAACATGAAAGTTGTAAGGATCGATAAAATACGTAAAACGGGGTCAAGACAAGAATTAGGGGAATATCAAGTAACTTCCAAATGCAAGCAAGACTATCAAAAAGGAACCCTCCCAAAGGGTCCCACTAACACAAGACACTAAAAGTTCCCCAAAGCTATAAAATAACTATACTAATCCAAGCTTAGTCAAAACCACTAATCAAGCCTGGCACTAACACATCGCTTAATTAGTACTAATCGAGTCACTCGGGTCGGGGTCTTACATTCTCCACCCCTTTGGGCATTTGGTCCTCCAAATGAAATATAAAACTCACCTCGGTTAGGAGATGGGGATACTTCTTCTGCACTTGATCTCGCAATTCCCATGTTGCCTCTTCCGGCCAATGATTCTCCCAAAGTACCTTCACCCACTGAATAGTCTGTGTCCTCAACTCTTGCTCTTCGTGTCTATGATCTGAATGGGCTTCTCAACATAGGTAGCATCTTCTATGATTTCCAACGGTTTATGCCGGAGTACATGTGATGGATCGGGGACGTACTTCTTCAACATTGACACACGGAAGACGTTGTGTACACCGGATAGCTCGGGTTGTAGGGCTAATCTATAAGCCACATCTCCAATCTTACTTATGATATCGTACGGTCCGATGTACCTCCGTGACAACTTGCCTTTCTGCCTAAACCTCAATGTTCCTCTAGTAGGTGACACTTTCAGGAAAACCTTATCCCCTTCTTTAAACTGTAGATCCCTTCTGTGAGAGTCTGCATATCTTTTCTGTCTACTCCGGGCTACTTTCAAACATTCCTGAATCTGTGTCACTTTGTCACTGGTCTCACTCACTATGGTCGGACCATGGAAACTGAGGGTGCCAACTTCTTCCCAACAAACAGGTGTCCTACACCTTCTGCCATAGAAAGCCTCAAAAGGCGCCATCCCAATGCTCGAGTGGTAGTTGTTGTTGTAGGCAAACTCACACAATGGTAGAGTCTCATCCCATTGAATCTTGAAATCTAACACACAAGCACGGAGCATATCCTAAAGAGTCTGAATTGTCCTCTCTGACTGACCATCCGTCTGAGGGTGATAAGCCGTGCTGAATTGTAGCCTTGTACCCATAGACTCATGTAGGGTCTTCCAAAATTTCGAGACGAATCTGCTGTCTCTGTCGGATGTGATAGAAACTAGCTGTCCATGTCTACTGACAATCTCATTGACAAACAACTCTGCCAGGGCTAACATGTGCATCTTCTTTCCTGTCCTCATGGGAATAAAATGAGCTGACTTGGTGAGTCTGTCCACTATAACCCATATTGCATCATTGCCTCTGTTAGTTCTCGGTAGTCCCGAAATAAAGTCCATGGTAATGTGCTCCCATTTCCATTCCGGGATCTCTAATGGCTGCAACAACCCTGGAGGCCTCTGATGTTCTGCCTTTATTAGCTGACATGTCATACAGCGAGATACAAACGCTGTAATCTCCTTCTTCATGTTGTTCCACCAAAATTTGCCCTTCAAATTCTGATACATCTTTGTGCTGCCCGGGTGCATGTAATACTTAGTGCTATGAGCTTCTGCCATGATGTCATTCCTCAAATCTTCTATGTTAGGCACACACAGACGATCCCGATAATAAAGAACTCCGTCAACGATACAGAAATCAGGACGTTCTGCTATATGTTCTGCAATCTTGGCCAACTTTGGATCTTGCAACTGACTGTCCTTAATCTTTTGGATGAACAAAGGCTCTGACACTGACATATTGGCCATTATAACACCCTTCCTCAGTGGCTGTAAATCTATCCTCAACTCCTCGAATTGATCGAAAATACAAATGCCACTTAGATTCGCCATGCCCACTGATTTCCTACTCAAGGCATCGGCAACTACATTCGCTTTCCCCGGGTGATACTTGATTGGAAAATCATAGTCCTTGATATATTCCATCCATCTCCTCTGTCTCATATTCAACTCCTTCTGAGAAAACAAATATTGGAAACTGCGGTGATCCGAATGGACCTCAAACTTCTCTCCATAGAGGTAATGTCTCCACATCTTCAATGCGAAGACAACCGCTGCCAACTCAAGATCATGGGAGATTTGGAATTTGGAATTTGGAATGGTGATAATCCGGAGATTCACCTTCACAAGTAGAAAGGAAATCAATCATTTTTTCTAACTTTTCAAATTGCATTAATATTAAGAAAAGAGACAAGTTTGTTTTTTTAGAATGCCGTAGGAGGCGTTTTTGTTTGTTTGCCGTAAAAGGTGATTTTTCCGTGAAAGGCGATTTTACAAAACTCATCAAAAGTGAAAGACAAGAATTGTGATTTCTTTTTGTCTCTTTAAGAAATACAAACTACAATAGAAAAGTAAGAAAAGGGATCCAACTTCTCAGGAGATTGTGGGGACACGTTGAGATCGACGATCGCAGGTCATGTATGGACTTCGCCATCGTCCTTCAAATGAGAACAGTTGATGCTTTGATTCTTTGGCTTGGCTCCCAACCTCGGTTTTTTAAAGGATAAGGACCAAGAGGAGGTCCTATATCCAATGAAAAACCAAGTAAACGGGCTGAAAAAACCGCTTTTAGGCCATGTTGGAGAATGAGGTGACCTTGGGGGGCGTGGCCCCCCAAGGGACGTTGATCACCTTGTGGTGTTCTTTGCAGCAGAATTTCAAGTCGATAGATGTCGATGATCCCCTCTTTCTCTCTTGGGAATGGATCTCCTTTTATAGGCTTTTGGTAGCCATGGGGTGGTTATGGGCATTGATAGCCATGATGAGAGCATTGATGAGGAGTTACAAGTTGATTTTGTAACTCCTTTTTCATGGCTTGTGATTGGCCGATGAAGGTAGTGGGCTTTTAATTGCCTTTATGCTTCATGATGATGGGAGTTTCATGGGTTTAATGCCATGATTGCTTGGATTTGTAACTCCCAAATGCTTGAATCTGATTGGGCCGTCCAAAATAATGAGTTAATGACCGCATTAAGTTGTCATAAACGGGTCAATTAACGACATTAAGTGGTCGCCAAGGCATGTGAAAAGTCGCGGGCCGCGCCGCGTCTTTTGAGATTCTTCTTGCGATCATCACAATTGGATCCACGCATTGTTTGATGTCGGATTGCGATGGAATTTCAGACATTAGTTGATGTTGGTGGGCCGGTGACATCTGTCTTGTCGATTTCACGATCGGTCAGACAGAAAGTGCACTTTCTTGGTCAGCCGGTTGGCGATCTTGGAACGATCGGTGATGATTTCATGCTTTTGACGGCGGATCCGAGATGTCGACGAAGATCAGTCGTTTTCAAGCATCAAACATTGGATTTTCAGAAAATCGCAGAGGCAGGAACACCCGAAACGAGAAAAGGATCGAAAATCGGGCATTTTGGTGCAAAATCCGGCAACCCGGATTTGCAGGGTCGCCGGCGACCATAGGGTTTTGGCCCGTTTGGTCGCCGAGCGTCGTTTTCGGCTGTTCTTTAGTCTTTTTCGTTCCTTTTTTCTTCTGTATTTTTCTTGACATTTTTCCTCAATTGTTGACTTGATTTTCTTGGAGAAATCTTGACGAGAACCCGTGCGAAATCGGAGCACAAAGTTTCCCATTTTTCAGGAAAGCCGAAGACTTTGTAGCCGATTTTCCGTCAAGAGTCGAAACTAGGTCAAACGATGTCGGAATGACTTAAAAATTGAGGTGAAGCTTCTTGAGCAGTGGATAGGACCAACCATGAGCTTTTATTTGAGTTTTGAAGCCGTTTGGGGTCCCATCGATGCTTCACATGATTTTGCTGCGGGGAAAATGCCGAGCTTTGATATGTGGTCAAACGATGTCCAATTGACCTAAAATTTGACAGGGAGCCTATTGGAGTCATTTTGAGACGTTCCATCAGCTCTGTTTTGGATGTCATGGTCCCGGGTTGCTCCGCCGCCGGTAGGATTGATTTTCTCTCGAAGCATCGAAACCTGGTCAAACGTTGTCGGAATGACCTGAAATTTGACGAGGAGCCTATTGGAGTCATTTTGAGACGTTCCATCGCTCTGTTTTGGATGTCATGGTCCCGGGTTGCTCCGCCGCCGGTAGGCTTGATTTTCTCTCGGAGCATCGAAACCTGGTCAAATGTTGTCGGAATGACCTGAAATTTGACGAGGAGCCTATTGGAGTCATTTTGAGACGTTCCATCAGCTCCGTTTTGGATGTCATGGTCCCGGGTTCCTCCGCCGCCGGTAGGCTTGATTTTCTCTCGGAGCGTCGAAACCTGGTCAAACGTTGTCAGAATGACCTGAAATTTGACGTGCAGCCTTTTGGAAGCATGTTGAAGCCACTCATATATATTTTTTTATGAGTGATGGCTTCGATGGTTTTCGCCACCGGGGGTCTTGATTTTGCTGTTCGAGCATTGATGGAGGGTGAAACGTTGTCGGTTTGACTTAAAATTTGGCATAGAGCCCTTTGGAGAGATTCTGGAGTCATCCGTAGGCTCTGATCAAATTTTGACGTCTTTGATGATGTCGCCGCCGGGAGCGCTTGTTTAGCTGTCGGAGCAGTGAAGTTAGGCCAAACGATGTCGGAATGGCCCGAAACCTCAGGTGTACCCCTCTTTTGGCTGCCTTGAAGGATCCTTTAGTTTCTTTTTTATTCTGACAAAATTTGATGCTTGAAGTAGCCTTGCCTATTTTTAGCAGGATGCAGCTTCACGAGGCTTCTTATGTTGAGGAGACATATTGACTTTTTTGGTGTCAACAAATGCCCCCTCGAGGTACAGCGACGAGTAGCTTTTTGGAGTCGATGTGCTTCGAAGAGAAACTTGGGGGAGAGATTCCAACTTGACCACGAGTCTTGAGCTTCTTCTTCTTTTTTTTTTCTTTTTATTTTTTATTTTTTATTTTTTATTTGCCTTCTGAGTTTCCGGGGGATTTTATGGTAGTGAGAGGGATCACGTACCATCTCAAGGCAAAGTTTTGAAAATGACATGGGGTGTTTGGATTTTGGGTTTTGGATTTTGGTTTTTGACCTTGTGACCTAACAAGCTGTATGTGGCAGGTTAGGGGGTCGGGGTTTGATTTTGATTTTGACCTTGTGACCTAACAAGCTATATGTGGAAAGTTAGGGGGGTCAGATTTGGGTTTTGATTTTGGTTTGGTTTGGATTTTGATTTTGGTTTTGGTCTTGTGACCTAACAAGCTGTATGTGGCGAGCTAGGGGACCGGAATTTGGTTTTGTGAAATGTCAATTTCAAGATTTTGGCTCAATTTGGTTCATGAGGTTGGATGGTTTGGTTTTTGGAAACTCATGAGGCTTTCTTTTTTTTTTTTTTTTGAATGGTCCATCAACTCAAAAGAGGCATGGGAGTTTTTTTGCTTTTTTTTCTTTTTTTTTTTTTTTTGCTCTTGGTAAGAGGAATATTTTGACTAAAAGCCACTTTTAGTGCCTAGGTGGTCAAACCTGGCTCATATGGGCTAACTCATGGGACCTTAGGCTTTGAAGATGGCCTAAATCTCTTTTGTGTAGAAAATATCTAAAAATATTCTTAATTGGAGAGAATTTCTCAAGTTTTCTTTTTGTGGAAAGATTCTCTCAAAATATCTTTCTTTTTGGGAAAGTAGCTAAATTTTAGCACTTACCTCCTTTCTTTTCTCCTTGTTTCCCCTTTTGGCTTGCTTTCTTCTATAAAAGCAAGAGGGTTGTTTCTTTTGCTCCATTGCTTTCTTTGTTTGCAAGAAATCTTCAAGAGTGCTCTCCAAGATAAGAAGTGTTTTCTCTTCTTCAAGGATCTCCAAACTTTTCTTCTTCTTCTCCATCAATAGCTTCAAGTAAGTTTTCTTCCTCCACAAGAATCTCCATTGTAGAAGTAGCTTCTTCTTTCTTTCTTTTTTCTTTTTTCTTTTTTTTTCTCTTTTGTTTTTTCTCTTTTTTCACGGTTTTCTTTTTTTGTTTTTTTTTTTACCGTGCACTCCTTTTTTTTTTTTGTTGAGATTTTTTTTTCTCTCTTTTTTTTCTTTGTTTGCTCACCATGATAATGAGGCTATGCAATTTCAGTATGTATGCATTTTTTTTTATGCATCAAGATAGAAGGCTAGAGTCTCTAGGTCAAGCCAACAAGATTTTTTACTTAGACAAAGTTTGATTGGTTTTGACCAGATTGGGTTGGAATTGGTCAAACTTTGGTCAAGGTTTTCCTAGCATCTAATGCATGATGATATTTTTTGATGCATGATTTTGTAAATGGATTTGGAAGTATGATGATGCATACTTGAAAATCTTTTGCAAGTATTGGGATTTTGAGCTCGCAGCGATGTTGAGCTCTTTCTCGGTCTTGCTGGATTTTGAAGAACTTTGCAATTTTTGGATTCTGAAGCTCGCAGCAATGTTGAGCTTTTTTCCAGATTTTGCGGAAGTTTGATGAGATTGGCTCGTTCTCGCAGCAATGTTGAGTTCGAACCTTCTTTGAAAATTTTTCACTGACTATGAGCTCGCAGCGATGTTGAGTTCATCTTCAGGCTTCCTGTCTTTTTCGGAGTATTTTCCTTTTCTTCGGAATTGCCCCGGAACCATGTCAAAATTTTGCTAGAATTTTTTTTTGTAGCAAAATTCTGTCATTTTGATGTTGATTGATCTTTTCTCTTCCATCTTTTGCAGGTAGTTCTTCCAGAACGAACAAGGGTAAAGGTCCTGTTACTAACGTACCTCGTCAGTCTGCTAGATCTTCCAACACGGCCGTTCAGCGGGCTTGGGAGAAGGTCCAGTTTGTGGAGAAGAACTTGGAAGAATGCGATTCCCTCAATCGTGACAAGATGAGACAGCGATTGATCGCTCTCAAAGATGAGGAGTTCTATAAGATCATGGTAAGCAGCCGTCCTTGGGTTTCGGACGATCAGAGCGTTGTGCTCAAGCCTACCTTTTTCTTTGGTGATGCAGTACCTGATGACTTGACATACCAAAGGAGGTGTCTGAAGATGCTGACGAGCCTCCGGAGAAGAGGAGACAACTGGTATGATTCTCCTTCTTTCTTTTGTTTCTTCTTTTCTATTGTAAGAGATTTTTTTTTTGTTTTGATCCGCTGCTTTCTTTCTTTTAGCAGAGGATGATGACCTGGTGATGCCTGAGGTTCCTGCCGATGAGGCAATGACGGATCCAGTCGTGGCATTTGAGGAAGAGCCCAGGGACTCTGGAGTAGTTCCAGAACCTTTACCTGGTATGATTGCTTTGGCTTCTTTTTCTTGTTTGTGCTGTCATTTGCTAACATGTAGCTTTTGTTTTCTTGTCAGCTAACTTGCCAGAGGATTCTGACGATTTCGATCCATCCATGGATGCAACTTTTGACGATGCTTCGGATGAGCTCAAAGAGGCAGAGAGTACTCCGCCGGTTGTCGAAGCAGGTATATTTGCAATAATAATCTTAATATATTTTTGACAAGATTATATTCATACCTTTTTGTCTTTTCTTTGGCAGATTGTGGAGCAGCAGGAGAGGTTCCTCCGCCTTATTTAGAGCCAGAACAGGGGATACCTGCGGCTGATGCAGAAGTAGGCGCTTCTTTCGCTTTCAATGAGTCAGCTTCTTCCGTTGGAAAGAGTTTATTGATTACTTTTCCAATGGAGCATGACATGGACAGTCGGGCATCAGAGCATGGCGAATCCTCATCTGCACCGCACCTTCAGTATGCAAGGATGGTGTTGAAGATTGTCTTGAGCTCATGGGTTGAGACTCTCTCTTCGGGTCATTTGGAAGATGGTTTTGGCATGATCAAGCATGTGCAGGACATCCTTGCTGATAGCAAAGAAGTCGGTCTGGACATCGCAAGCGCCAAGGATTTTGTTAAGGAGATCATCACCTTGGGGAACAAATGGACTGAGACCAAGAGTTTCCCAGATGGTGACTTCTTTGATGAGATGTTCATAAAACCTTCCAGCAGAGTCAAAGCTGAGCTGACTGAGGTCACGAAGACTCGGAGGCAGATCGTTCGGGAGAAGACCGTTACCGAGTTATCCATCATGGGGCTAAAGCAAGACATGGACCGCCTTGATAAGGAGGTTGTTGAGGCTAGGCAGCGTCTTAAGCTTTTGGAGGAAGAAGCCGCTGCTAAATGGACCACCATTGTGGAGGCTCGTTACAAGGAGGGGACTCTCATTCGCCAGGTTGAGGAAGCTGAAGGTAATGTCCAGAGGAAGACTCAGGAGCATGAGCAGTGGCAGGTCCTCTGGGAAGAACTTCCTTGTGCTGCAGATGGGTCACGGTATTCGGCCGCGTTTTATGGGGACATTTTGAAGAAGCGTGGCCTAAAAACTTTGGAAGTTAAGGCCAAGGGTCTGCTTGAGGAGTTGAACCTTTGGTTGAAGACCATATCGGATTGAGCTCCTGAGTTGTAACAAACTCTTTTTCCTTCTTCTTTTTTTTTTGGTACCTTCATGTATAAACAGTTTTGGTACTATATTTTTGTATCCCCTTCTTTTCACTTAAATCATTTTTTTTTATGAAAACAAATTTGAGCAAAAGTTGATGGAAATGTTTGTTTAAGAATTTGATCAAAAGGTTGTCATTTTGTGAAAATGTTTTGTCAAAGGGTTGTTTTGGGCATGAAAGCCAATTTTGTGGCGAAAAGCCTGGTTTTTGATGGTTTGAAAACCGAAATTTTGGATGGCATGAAAGCCTAATTTTGTCTCTCGCATGGGAGCCAAATTTGCTTGTGGCATGAGAGCCAAAGTTTTTTTGGATGGCGTCGAAGCCGAATTTTGGAATGGCATAGAAGCCGAATTTCCTTTTGTGGCATGAGAGCCAAAGTTTTTGGATGGCGTGAAAGTCGATTTTTGGAATGGCATAGGAACCGAATTTTAAGATGGCATGAAAGCCGATTTTGGCGTTTATAGCCGAATTTTTTTTTTTGTTTTGGCATTTATAGCCGACTTTTGGCGTTTATAGCCGGATTTAGCGTTTATAGCCAAGTTTTGGCGTTTATAGCCGAATTTTGTTTTGTTTTGTTTTGGCATAAGAGCCAGATTTTTTAAAACCAAGTTTTTGTTTTGTTGGCATGAAAGCCGATTTTGGCGTTTATAGCCGAATTTTTTTTTGTTTGTTTTGGCATTTATAGTCGGATTTTGGCGTTTATAGCCGAATTTTGGCGTTTATAGCCGAATTTTGGTTTTCAAAATGCAGGTATCGACTAAATGCTGCCTCCCCGCTGAATGGTCTTGCAAGTATTGATGGAATGTTGGTTCCTTGCTCATTCGGTTTTGCGAGTATTGATGAAATTTCACTTCCTCGCGGGCTGGGTTTTACGAGTATCGATGGAATGTCGCTTCCTCACGAATTGGGGTACAAGTATCGACTAAGCGTCGCTTCCCTGCTTTTCCCAAAACTTTTGCTTTTCATGGGTACTGACTTGATGTCGTTTCCCCGCGATTTTTGAAATTTGAGGTTTTCTCGAACCATTTGAAATTTTGGGTTTTAGATATCAACTGGCATGTTGCTTCTCCATGATTTTTGAAATTTGGGTTGTGGATATCAACTGGTATGTTGCTTCTCCATGATTTTAAATTTTGAGGTTTTCCAAGTATCGAATGGGGTTCGCTTCCTTGCGATTTTTGGGTTTTGGAAGTTTCGAATGGGGTTCGTATCCTTCTGGATTTTCTGGTTTTTGCGAGTATCGACTAAGTGTCGCTTCCCCGCGGTTTCTAAAAAACCAAATTTTTTTTTTGTTTAAAGACACGAGGGTCATAAATTTTGATTTAAAACCATTTTGGTTGTAAAAGCCGGGGCGAACTAGGGTGAAACTTCCTGAGTCCTGGTTTTTGTTTCAAACCATGAATTTTTTGGTTCAAGGATCGAAAATTTTGGTCAAGTCTAGGAAGAGGCTCCTAAACTTGGATTTTTGGATTTTGATTTTTTTTTTGAACAATGAAACGATAAAAGTAAGCATTGTTTTGAGAGAGTATTTTTTTTTTTTTTTTTGAAACTTCAACATAAAGATGAAAATTTCAAAAGGGGTGGGTTTGACGAGCAAGTACCTTGGAAATAGGCTTTGGCCGTGTAGATATCGCTCTGGCCCTTTTCAGGAAGTCTTCAAGGGTAGTACCGCTTCAAGAACTTGTCGTTGATGGGCAGAATACATCTGTCTCCTTCCATATTTAGAAGAGAGTATGCACCGTTGGAGTAGACTTTGTCAATGATGAAGGGTCCCTCCCATTTTGGTTCAAATTTGCCTTTGGATTTGTGGGCAAAGACTATGGGTCTTTTTACTGCAAGAACCAAGTCACCCTTTTTGTAGGCGCGTTGCCTGACCTTCTTGTCGAAAGATCCTGCCATGCGTGCTTGGTATAACTCAATGCTTTGTAGAGCTTCGAGTCTCTTTTGTCGATATGCAGTGCGGCGACGCATACGACGAGCAATTTAAGCTTCAATCAGCTCTGGCTGGGCTCTGGCGATGAAGGACGTAGTCCCTTGTGCGCAGCAGCCGAGTTTGTCTTCTTTGAAGCTGGGCAAGGACAGGATCTGAACGCGGTCCTTTGTCTGTCGCAATGAAGACTTGAATTTTGTGAGCTCGGCCCCTGTTGAGATAAAGGGTCGACTCACGGGAGTGCAGGCTTCAGCATATTTTTCATAGGACTAACGATGCAGGATTTGATTTTGGGCTTGTAGGAGCAAGCCGGCTCATGATGATTTTGTTTGTTCTTTGGGTGGAGGATAGGTTTCTCCTCTTTCGTGTAAGAGAGAGGGTAGAACTGATTCTCCTTGAGAAAGGCCAGGTATGCTGGCTTTGCAGATGTTCGGGACCTCCGTTGCTTTGGTGAAGATCTCGGGGACCAGGTTTTGGGGTAAACATGGTTTCTTGTGGGTTGAGGCTTCGTGGGAACGCCACGGGCTTCGAGCTTCTTGGTGTTCGCCCTTCGTGCCATTTTAGTGACATGTTGCGGGGCGGTTTCTGCTTCTTGGCAGGTACAGTGTCTTCTGCGGGGAGTGGGAATGGTCCCAGCGACCCGAAGACGATGGTCCGGGGAGTTGAAGTTGACCCGGTGTTTGGAGAGTTGTCAAGGGAGATGACGCTTCGGCAACTGGCATGGCGCTTATGCTTGTTTTACTTGTCTTGAAGCATAAGCTGGTACTTGTTCTCATCGCAAGTGATGGTTAATGAAGCTGCCATTGTTAGTTTTGGAAAACTTCTGAAACAAGACCAAATCCATTAGTAATCACAAGAATATGGTGATCATAAATGGAGAACAACTATGGTTTTGTCTTTTCAAATCACTTGAGGGGACATGGCCCAACCCAAGGACGATGAAGAAGGCAAAAAGCCATAGAGGATACAATTGTTCTAAAATGCAAGTATGGTAGGCTCAGAGTGAGCGTTCCAGTGACTGCTAGAAGCAATTGTAGACCTTAATTCAAATTACCGAGAAGCAAGGCTCACTCGAGGTAAAATGATATAAGGTTGGAGATATAAATGTGTCGGTCGCGAATACAGTAGACCCGAAAGGGCGTACTAGCACCGCTAGGCACAAATGTTACAAATCGCATCCTTGGGAAGGACACGAGATGGGATTTTTTTGCAAGGTCAAATTTGGATTCATAAAGGAGAGCAAATGGTGTTCCAATCCGAACAAAGGCTCAACATTTCTGCGAGCGCTAAATCCAGAAGGGAAGGAACCAGAATTTCTCGGATGTGAATCCAGTAATGACGGAAGTTTTTTTTTTTTTTTTTTTTTTTGAAGGGTCAAGATTGAATTCATCAAAGAGAGCAAATGTTTTTCCATTCCGAACAAGGCTCAACATTTCTGCGAGCGCTAAATCCGAAAGGGAAGGAACCAAGATTTCTCAATTCTGAATTCGAAAGTGACGGAAGTTTTTTTTTTTTTTTTGAAGTTTTTTTTTTTGAAAGAATTTTTTTTTGAAGATTTTTTTTTTTAAAGATGCACATAGGTTTCCAATTCGATGTTATGAAACCTTGGTAAATAGATCAGCCCCCAGGTAAGGGTAGGATTACTTAATGAACCCGTTTGGAGGACCCTTGCCTCGAACAGTCTAGCTGTCTCCACACTCTGGACAAGGCTTTTCTTAAATCCACTTTGGTCAAAGAACGCAATTGGTGGAACCTCAGTGTTTTTTTTTTTTTTTTTTGAACCCTTTTTGAAAGATTTCTAATGAACTCATCAAAGAGAGCGAAAGGTGTTCCAATCCGAACAAAAGCTCAACATTTCTGCAAGCGCTAAATCCGAAAAGGAAAAACCAAATTTTCTCAAATTTGAATTGAAAAGAGAGAAAACTGATTTTTTTTTGAAATTATAAATTTTTTTTTTTGAAATCCCAATTGGACTCATCAAAGAGAAAAGATGGCCCAATCCCCGACATGAACGATAGCTGCGAACATTTCTGTGAGCTATCAAGTTTGAAGAGGGGAAAGATCAAAATTTCTCAAAGTTGAGTTTTTAAGAAAAAGAGATCAGATTTGTTTTTTTTTTTTTTTTTTGAAGTGAGAAAGAACAATTGAAATCCCATCTCATGTTTTTTTTTTTAGATGCAAAATGCAACATAGGCCACCAACTAGAAAGGAGCCAAGTGATCAAAGCATTACGTTCTCAAGTCAACGTGTCCCACCGGGTATGCCAACTTGATGGACCCGAAAGAAATCTTCCGTCCTCTCCTTCCGCACCCCGGGGGCTGACCTGGGTCTCGGCGGAGGAGGGAAAATCTCGGGCATCAACATTTTTGTACGGGTATGCCAGATTTACTTTCTACTTGGAATTTGGAATGGTGATAATCCGAAGATTCACCTTCACAAGTAGATAGGAAATCAATCCTTTTTTCTAACTTTTCAAATTGCATTAATATTAAGAAAAGAGACAGATTTATTTTTTTAGAATGCCGTAGGAGGCGTTTTTGTTTGTTTGCCGTAAAAGGCGATTTTTCCGTGAAAGGCGATTTTACAAAACTCATCAAATGTGAAAGACAAGATTTGTGATTTCTTTTTGTCTCTTTAAGAAATACAAACTACAATAGAAAAGTAAGAAAAGGGATCTAACTTCTCAGGAGAATGTGGGGACACGTTGAGATCGACGGTCGCAAGTCATGTATGGACTTCGCCATCGTCCTTCAAATGAGAACATTTGATGCTTTGATTCTTTGGCTTGGCTCTCAACTTCGGTTTTTTAAAGGACAAGGACCAAGAGGAGGTCCTATATCCAATGAAAAACCAAGTAAACGGGCTGAAAAAACCGCGTTTAGGCCATGTTGGAGAAGGAGGTGACCTTGGGGGGGTGGCCCCCCATGGGACGTTGATCACCTTGTGGTGTTCTTTGCAGCAGAGCAGCAGGACTTCGTCTGGATTTCTTTGGGAGAAGTGCAAAATTTCAAGTCGATAGATGTCGATGATCCACTCTTTCTCTCTTGGGAATTGATCTCCTTTAATAGGCTTTTGGTAGCCATGGGGTGGTTATGGGCATTGATAGCCATGATGAGAGCATTGATGAGGAGTTACAAGTTGATTATATAACTCCTTTTTCATGGCTTGTGATTGGCCGATGAAGGTAGTGGGCTTTTAATTGCTTTTATGCTTCATGATGATGGGAGTTTCATGGGTTTAATGCCATGATTGCTTGGATTTGTAACTCCCAAATGCTTGAATTTGATTGGGCCGTCCAAAATAATGAGTTAATGACCGCATTAAGTTGTCATAAACGGGTCAATTAACGACATTAAGTGGTCGCCAAGGCATGTGAAAAGTCGCGGGCTGCGCCGCGTCTTTTGAGATTCTTCTTGCAATCATCACAGGTGGATCCATGCATTGTTCGATGTCGGATTGCGATGGAACTTTAGACATTAGTTGATGTTGGTGGGTCGGTGACATCTGTCTTGTCGATTTCACGATCGGTCGGACAGAAAGTGCAATTTCTTGGTCAGCCGGTTGGCGATCTTGGAATGATCGGGGATTATTTCATGCTTTTGACGGCGGATCCGAAATGTCGACGAAGATCAGTCGTTTTCAAGCATCAAACATTGGATTTTCAGAAAATCACAGAGGCAGGAACACTCGAAACGCGAAAAGGATCGAAAATCAGGCATTTTGGTGAAAAATCCGACGACCCGGATTTGCAGGGTCGCCGGCGACCATAGGGCTTTGACCCGTTTGGTCGCCGAGCGTCGTTTTCAGCCGTTTTTTCGTCTTTTTCGTTCCTTTTTTCTTCTGTATTTTTCTTGATATTTTTCCTCAATTCTTGACTTGATTTTCTTGGAGAAATCTTGACGAGAACCCTTGCGAAATCGGAGCACAAAGTTTCCCATTTTTCGGGAAAGCCGAAGACTTTGTAGCCGATTTTCCGTCAAGAGTCGAAACTAGGTCAAACGATGCCGGAATGACTTGAAAATTGAGGTGAAGCTTCTTGAGCAGTGGATAGGACCAACCATGAGCTTTTATTTGAGTTTTGAAGCCGTTTGGGGTCCCATCGATGTTCACTTGATTTTGCTACGGGGAAAATGCCGAGCTTTGATATGTGGTCAAACGATGTCCGATTGACCTGAAATTTGACAGGGAGCCTATTGGAGTCATTTTGAGACGTTCCATCAGCTCTATTTTGGATGTCATTGTCCCGGGTTGCTCCGCCACCGATAGGCTTGATTTTCTCTCGGAGTATCGAAACCTGGTCAAACATTGTCGGAATAACCTGAGATTTGACGAGGAGCCTATTGGAGTCATTTTGAGACGTTCCATCAGTTCCATTTTGGATGTCATGGGCCCGGGTTGCTCCGCCGCCAGTAGGCTTGATTTTCTCTCGGAGCGTCGAAACCTGGTCAAACGTTATCAGAATGACCTGAAATTTGACGTGCATCCTTTTGGAAGCATGTTGAAGCCACTCATGTATTTTCTTCGATGAGTGATGGCTTAGATGGTTTTCGCCATCGGGGGACTTGATTCTATTGTTCGAGCATTGATGGAGGGTCAAACGTTGTCGGTTTGACTTGAAATTTGGCATAGAGCCCTTTGGAGACATTCTGGAGTCATCCGTAGGCTCTGATCAAAGTTTTGACGTCTTTGATGATGTCGCATCCGGGAGCGCTTGTTTAGCTGTCGGAGCAGTGAAGTTAGGCCAAACGATGTCGGAATGGCCCGAAACCTCAGGTGTACCCCTCTTTTGGCTGCCTTGAAGGATCCTTCAGTTTCTGTCTGATTCTGACAAAATTTGATGCTTGAAGTAGCCTTGCCTATTTTTAGCAGGATGCAGCTTCACGAGGCTTCTTATGTTGAGGAGACATATTGACTTTTTTGGTGTCAACACTCGTGTTCAGCTCTTGGAAACTGGATTCACACTGGTCTGTCCACACATAAGGTACATTCTTCCTTGTTAACTTCGTCAACGGTGCTGCAATCGACGAAAACCCTTGTACAAACCTCCGATAATACCCTTCCAACCCAAGAAAACTCCTAACTTCTGACACATTCTTCGGTCTTTCCCACTTCACTACTGCCTCAATTTTGGATGGGTCTACTGATAATCCTTCCTTGGAGATAATGTGTCCCAAAAATGCGACTTGCTCAAGCCAAAATTCGCACTTGTTGAGCTTCGCATACAACTGGTTCTCTCTCAAAAGTTGCAATGCTATCCTCAGATGCTCTTCATGCTCTTCTCTAGTCTTGGAGTACACCAAAATGTCGTCGATAAACACTACCACGAACTGGTCTAGATATTGAGCAAATATCTTATTCATCAGTGCCATGAACACTGCCGGTGCATTTGTTAGTCCAAATGGCATCACTAGAAACTCGTAGTGGCCATATCTTGTCCGGAAAGCTGTTTTCAATACATCTGATTCCCTAACTCTCAGCTGATGGTAACCGGATCTCAAATCAATCTTTGAAAAATACGAAGCACCTTGTAACTGATCAAACAGTTCATCTATCATTGGCAATTGATATTTGTTCTTGATGGTCACTTGGTTCAATCTCCGGTAGTCAATACACATTGTCATCGAACCATCCTTCTTCTTAACGAACAAAACTGGAGCTCCCCACGGCGAAATGCTCGGTCTAATAAAACCTTTGTCTAATAACTCATGCAATTGTATCTTCAACTCTCCCAATTCCGCGGGAGCCATTCTATATGGTGCAATCGAAATCGAAGCGGTCCTCGGTAACAACTTGATGGTGAAATCAATTTCTCTTATGGGTGGTAATCCTGGAATCTCCCACGGAAATACATCCGGGAACTCCCAAACAATAGGGATCTCCTCCACCCCTTGGGACCGTTTATCCTCCGTGATAAACGCCAAATAGGCTTCACATCCACTTCTCAAAAGTCTACCAGCTTTCAACGCTGAGACAAACCCTGCACGAGGATTCCTCCTCTCTCCCTGGAATAACACCCCTGCTGGTGTCTCATCCAATTTGAAGGTAAGGGTCTTATGGAAGCAATCCATTGTGGCATGGTACCCTGCCAGCCAATCCATCCCTAGGATGACATCAAAATCCTTCATCTCCAATAGAATAAGATCTGCAGGTAACACAACTTCTCCTATCTGGACTGTACAACTAGGGTAACAGATAGTACATACAATATGTTTTCCTACTGGGGTTGCCACAGTCAAAACGTACTCAAGATCTGTAAGACCCCGACCCTCAATTTTTGGGTTTAGCATTGTTTTAACCATGATTTAGCTTTTTAAACAAGATTAGAGATGATTTGACTTTGTTTTTGAGTTTGAATAGATTTTTCATAACTTTGGAGAGTTTTAAAAGACCATTGACTTTGTTTTGACCCAACCCTTGTAAATTGTATTTTTCTGAGAATTTATTCTTGGTTTGTAAAAATTCCAATTTTTATTCCTTTCGACCCATTTTATTGTTATAAACAACTTTCATGTTTTGACCATCTTGATTTAATACTCAGAAATCATGTTTTTCGAGAAAAAGGGCAAAATGACAATTTCACTAAATCTGTCCATAAATTTCGAAAATTCCAGAAATTGGGGAAAATATACTTTTTGAAAACTAGATTTTTCGACGATCGTTTTGTTCTTATTCGTCGATTTCATCCGGGGTCCGCAAGACCAAGTTTTAATCGTTTCAAGTTCTACTGCATTGGGACCCACCCTCCAGACACTATAAATACCCTTCTACTGTCTCTCCTCCATTCTTCTTCTTCCCATTTTCCTGCAACCGGTCCTTGCCCTAGAGTGGAGAGGAGAGAAAGCCTTTTTCTCTTGGTCTTTTCCCTTGGATCTCCCATCAAGAGAGCTCCAATCTCAAATCCGACTCCGCCATTCTCTTCCCCTCTTCTCAAGCTTCAGCTGGACCCGTTTTTGAGCCAAATCCCCAACACTATTCATCATCTTCAAGCTCTCTTCTTCTTGTTCAGCTAGCTAAAGGTTAGGGCTCTTATTCCTCTTTTCATTTGATGTTCTTTTAGTTCATTTAGAACTTGTTTTCTATGTTTTCAAACCCATTTTCGAAATGGGGCTTTGTAGTGACAAAAATGGTGATTTTTATGTGCTTTCTTTTGGGGCTTTTGTGTAGATTTCGTGGATCAACTCTTTGATTTGGATTTGTGAAAGTTTTGCTTGGCATTTGGACAAAGGCAAGTGATCTTTATAGGATTTCTCATGTTTGTTGTTTCATGTTTCATTATGGTTTCCATATTTTCATTAAGACATGTTTTCCTATGTTTAGTTTATAATGCAAGTTATGTTATACTCTTTCAAGTCATGAATTTTGGCTTCTTCATTTGTCTTGTTAGCAATGATTTTGCAAGCTCTTGGAATCATGTTTGATCTTGTTAGTGTTTATGATTTTATACTTGAAAATGTTTTGATGTTTCTCTTTGGAATAAATGGAGAAATTGTGGATGGAATGCTCTATAATGTGTGGAATGAATCCCTTGGAAAGCATGGAGGCTTGGGGAGTGCAGGTGGTAAAAATGTAGAAGTGAAGAAGGGAGAGAAAGTTGTGAAAATTCTGAACAGAATGCATTGCCCGTGCCTGTCGGTTAGCTGTCGGTCCAACTTCGGTCGACCGACACCAACCGAAATTTGTCGGTTCAATTTCCAGAGAGCAACATTTTCGTCAGGTCATCCGTCGGTTCGCCTTCGGTCGACGAAGGATCTGTCGGTTCGAATTCCAGAGAGCAGCAACTCTGGGCTGGGATCTGTCGGTCAAGCCTTCGGTCGACCGACAGATCGACCTCGGTTAACCGACGGTTAACCAAGCGTTGACCGACAGTTACAAAAAGGACGGTTTTGAAGGACTTTTGCGAGAAGGAAAACTAGACTAGGTTTTAGACCTTTTGGTTGACTTGTGCACTTGGAATTCCAAAATGTGCTATAACTTCTGGGGCACCAACCCTTGTCAAAACTCCGACATTTGGGTTTCAACTCCACAAGGGTCAATGAATGGTCTTAGCCTAAACTTGATAGATTTCGTGTTTGAACTTCTGTTTTGATGTTACGTACATCCTCGTGTACTCGCCTTGAATTTCAAGTATAAGTTTGTTTAAAGATTTGTTTCAAGAACCAAAGCTCTTGTTTTGATGCTTCGTGCATCATCGTGCATTCGTTCGAATTTCAAGAATAAGCTTGTTTTAAGACGTGTTCCATGACGTGTTTCAAGAATAAGAAAAAGGGAATCATTTCTTAAGTTTGTTAAGCATTTATATAATGCTATTTTGCTAGCCTTGTCGTGACGTGTTTGTTAAATGATTTCCCTCTTGTTTTGTCGTGTTCTCGAACGTGTATCGCCATGTTTTATGCATTCATGATATAAGTGATTACCACTGAGCTTGGACTACCCTTTTAGCTTGATCCACTACCTGGGGGTCCTTAAACAACGTGGACTATCTGCAGACTAGTCGTGTCTTGAATGACACATCGTGCGTGTTCGTGGTCCGGTTCCGCGGCCGGACACCCCGTCTACCTTGTGTGGCGTGGGATCGTGTTTATCATGTCGTGCTTGTCGTGCGTGCTTGCTCTTTTCATCATGTATGATAGAGAAAGGATGGGCTCGTGTGGATTTACTAATCATGATATTATATGTATTCATGTCTTGTTTTGTATATCGTGCATGCACTAGTGATTTCTTGATAAGTATCTTGCACATGCATTGTTTTTAAATCTTGGAAACTTGTTTCAAGTTCAATAAAGTGTTTTTAGTTCTTGTTTCCTTTAAACTTCGATTTTGTTTATGCTCTTGCCTATTTTGATCACCTGCCAGACCGTCGTGTCTGATATACTTCTGTTTTGGTGCTCTAGATAGCAGGTCCTTGTTTTGATCTAGTTCGCGTGCAGAGGGTTGTTGAGCCACGAGTTTTGCAGTCTTGTTGTGTCAGCGATGTCATGTTGACGTCATGCTTGACTCCGGAGTTACGTTACACCATTGGGTAGTATTTGTTCTAGCTTGTTTTTGTGTACGGCTTTTGTTAGCCTGTTTCTTGGGAATTGTAATTAATGCACTTGTTAATTTGTAACTTGAATATGTTGGGTAATGATAAGCCTGTTACTGTCAGCTCTGTATATCTTGATATTATGAATTGTTCCAGTCTGAATTTAAATATGTCTATGACAATCTTGTGCTGACAGATTGAGTACGACACGGAACCCGATGGATACGGAATCCAGGTCGTAACGTCTTGTATAGCTTCCGCGAAATATCTCGATGTGTTGTGAATTTTGTTATCCTCACACACGCGGATCCTGGGAGGGGAAATACAAATTCCCCCATACTCGCGTCCCCGAGATCGAATCCTGGTTTTGGGAGCACGACAAGATCTCTACCATGCACATCAATCAATTGAGAAAATGCATGGGATAAGAATGAATGTGTTGAGCCAAGATCAAACAATATTTTAGCTTCTATCCCACTAACAAGAAGAGTACCTTCCACAACATCACCCGCTGCTTCTGCATCGGCTCTGTTAACCGCATATACTTGTCCTCGTTGTTGTGGCCTGATAGGTGCTTGCTGCTGCCTTCCTTAAGGGGCATTTCTATTCTGTTGCGGGGGACGCTGATTCTGCTGCTGTCCCTACTGACGGGCCTGCTGCTGCTGCTGCTGGGCTCTATACTGTTGCTGTGGTGCCTGTTGCTGGAGTGGCCTTACCTGATTCTGCACCACTAGTGCATTTTGTGGCTGTGCCTGACGCGGTGCTCCTTGCTGCTGCTGATTCTGCCTGTTCTGTCTTGGACAATCCCTCATTTGATGGGTCATGGAACCACATCTAAAGCATGCTTCTGAGACTGTACGACACTAGGCACTGTCGTGGTTCTTCCCACAATGAATGCAAACTAACTGCACATTTTGATCTTGTCTCTGCCTCTTGTTCTGTTGGTTCCTTTGCTGGTTGTATTTCTGCTGAGGTTGCCCTTGTCCCTTGCCTTGAACCTTAAGGATCTTATGGTGAAAATTCCCGAACTTGTAAGCTCTCTTGACAGCTTCCTCAAAGGTGAGAGGTGGTACTACACCGGTGGCATCCCTCTCAATGATAGGGTGAAGTCCTTCTAAGAATTTAGCTATCTTCTTCTCTACCGTGTCCACCAATTCCAGAGCGTACCGTGATAACCTCTCGAACTTGGTGAGGTACTCTAGCACTGTCATACTGCCTTGGACAAGCTGTTGGAACTCCACTGCTTTCTGCCCCTTGACATGGGCGGGCACATATTTGTCTCTAAATTGCCTCTTGAAGTTTGCCCAAGCCACTGCGTCTGGCATAGTCCTGTACTCCTCCCTCACTGTCCTCCACCAAATTTCTGCCAAGCTGGTGAAGAGTGATGCTGCTAGTTGTATTTTCTCACCTCCATCACATCTGAAAACCTCAAATATATTCTCTGTATGCTCTAGCCAGTCATCTGCAGCCAAGGGGTCTTCTGTCCCCAGAAACTCCTTTGGACCTCTCTTTCTGAACCTCTCAAACAGTGCATTGGGGTCACGCTCTCTCTGGTTGATGACAATCGCAGGCTGAGGTTGAATAGGTTCAGGTCTCCTCTGTAGCACCTCCAACAACTGTCTCTGCATCTCTACCAACTCTCTGGCATGATCCTCATCTTTCTTAAGCATTTGTTCTTGCAATCTGGTTTGGTTCTCATTAGCTTGACGCTGCTGGTCAAGCATAGCTTGCAACATCTGCTGAAACTGGTTGGGCATTGGATTTTCAGTTCTTGTATTCTCAACTCTATCATTTTCAATCGGTTCGGTAAAATCACTGTTACTTGCAGTGGGATTGCCATTTACCGGTCGCTTACGTGGTGGCATGATGCTGCAAAACAAGTTGTTAGCAGATATAAATCAAATATGGGCCAAACATTGCTCACGCGATTCTAGCTAACGAAAGATCTAACGTATCCTCACCACATCCTTAGGATTCCTAGTTTCTTTTAATTGCTTGAAACACATCTCGCTCTGATACCAGTCTGTCGCGAATCTGGACCGGGCTTAGGGACCAAATCCGGGATCGGGACTAAGTGATGGACATGTGATCATGGAGTGATGACAATAATTAAAGACATGTTTATGATCAAGCGTACACGGGTTAATAAAAGAACACACATTACCCGTGCAAGTGATTTCCCACAGGTGTCCGCGGTGAGGATTTTCCAACACACATAAACATTTTGTTTAATTGCGGAAGCGTGTAGCAAATTAAGCATGTATTTCATTTCCAAAATAACGAGATTGACTACATTTGAATAACAAGTATCAGAACGAGCAATATTCTATAGCGTAACCCAAAAATACTGTTAAAGTTAGGACATATATCATTTAATTACAATTCCCAAAATTAGAGGCCAACAAAGGCCAATATAGACAACACAATATCCACAAAAAACTATCAGTAACAACCCCCAAAATGTTTCGCATCTCGACAACCGGATGTTTACATAACATCGTCGGCACGCCACTCAACTAGCTGTTGCGGTTCTTCGACCGCCTCCTCTGGCTCCTCCTCGGGGAAACCAACAACGGGACCTGAGTACCAAAGCAAAGGATCAGACACGACAATCTGGCAGGTGGATAAAAAATAGTATAAACATTTAATAATAAAAGCATTTACCTTGGAAAACATTTAAACCTGTCTAAACAATACTTTCATGAAGTAAATGCATAATTTAATTAAAAACATATGTGCAAGGTAAAACAGGTAAAGGTAACCAAGGAATTCAGGAAACAAGCAAGATGGCAACCACACAAAGCTAAATCCTCTATCACCGAAGTGATAGAGCAAGCATATCAAGGCGTTGACCTCAGTCACCGAAGTTAGGAGGTACAACGAAATTACATATACATATACTATATACGGGACATGACCACGATAGCGAGCTGGGCATCGGGAACCACAGTAGCAATCTGCGGTATCAGGACAAGACCACGGTTAATAAACCAGGTAGCGGGATCCAAACTGCAATTGGCGGGACAAGAGAGGGATCTCCTAGTCGGTGGATCAGACTAACAAGGTATCCAAGCTTAGTGGTGCCGACTCATAGGTCAAAACATGGAAACCAAGACATGTGTAAAATAAATCAAGTGTAAGACTATAATTGGGCAAGACGGGAGTGCACAAGGCACAACTATCATGTCTGTCGGGCATGCATGTCAAGACTAGTAAAACAGTACAAGTATACTTTCAAGGTTTTCGAGATTGATGAATAACAAATCGTAAATTTAGGGAATAAAGAGGTGAAGTAACCTTTCGAAATGTCGGGGCAGTGTCGGGGTTAAAAACTAATTCAAGTGAATAGGGATCCCGTATGTCTATTTTAAAATTACTTGGTACTCTTTGAATTTGAAGACATTCCGGGCTCCTTAGGCACTTGAAAGTTTCCAAAACTTCAATGAACTCTTGTGGTTGTAGTCTCTTTCTCAACCGAGCTTCAACAATGGTTATAAGTCTTCTCATCACAATAGGGATACTAACAAACCTCCCTCTATAGCTAGGATATTTCATCTTTCTTCCAAAGTGGTCCCAGATGAACAGTACACGTCGCTTGAGCGGACATGGGGTTCGCTCGAGCGAAGTGCTCTCTGGAATGGACTTCTGGGAGGGTTCGCTCGAACGGACCAAAGGTCGCTCGAGCGGACCTGCCCAGTTCAGGCTGGCACGAGCGAACGATTCGTGCGCTCTAGCCAACCATTCTATTGAAGGCTGTTGGAAGAGTTCGCTCGAGCGAGCACTGGGTTCGCTTGAGCGAATAGCTCTCTGGAATGACACGAACCCTTTCCTGGGCAGTTCGCTCAAGCGAAGTGTCAGGTTCTCTCGAGCGAACTGTCCAGAACTGGTTTCGTGAACTTCTCTTCTCTCCATTCTCCTTCTCTTACAAACCCATTTTTCTTGAGGTTCCATTATACACCAATGGAGGGCATGTAAGCACCTCGACATCAACTCCAAAACTCCATCAAAACTCCTCACAACATCCATAAATAATCCATCCATTCATTCAATTCCACACTCAATAACAAAGAGAAAGATATAACCACAACTGCATAGATTCATTCAAGTTTTAGGTAAAAAGCAAAACAAAGGCTATCAATCATATTTCAAGACAATAAATGGCTCAACAACCCCTTTTCAAAAGCATTAAAATCACATTGAATGCAAGTAAGTAAGTCATTAATGGAAATAGCCAACCAAATCATGTTTGTCATGAAAACCAATATAAACTCAAAACATCCCTTAAATCCACTTGCCTCAAGGTCTCTAAATAACGAAATTAAGCTATTTCTCTCCTCTTCCAAGACAAACTCCAAGCTACACAAAAAAACCCAAAATGAAACCCTAAAATGGGTCAAACAAGGAATAGGAAGAAGAAACCTTCAATAATGAGGATAGAGCTTCTTTAAAGCTAGGAAAACACAATGATACAAGATTGGGAGGGAAAACTTACTAGGAAACTCCTCAAATGGGCAAGACTACCTCAAAGAAGATCTTAGAATAGAGGTCTTCCTTCAAAAGTTGTATCAATAGAGAGCTCTAGAAGAGAGGAAGAGGATGATGACTTCCATTTCTCAAAAGATGCAAAGTGGGTGGGGCTTTGGTAGTGGAGAAGCAAGAAAGAAGAAAAGAGATGGAAACCCTAGGTTGAGTTGCTCTTGTGCTGGAAAAGGGAAATGAGGGAGAAGAGTCTCTATTTAAAGCAATTGGGAGTGGGCTCCACCACTTAGGAACTTTGGAGGCTGAAATCACTAACTTCGGGACCTCGAACGGAATCGGCGAAGAAGAGAAAAGTGATCGTCGAACTATCTAGTTTCTAAAAGGTATATGTTTCGCGGGTTTTGGGGATATCGACTTTTGGGTACAGATTTAGTGTAAAAAGACTGTTTTGCCCTCAATGCTAAGAAAGTCGGGTTTCGGGGTTCCGGACGTTTCGGGATCAACATGAAAGTTGTAAGGATCGACAAGATACGTAAAACGGGGTCAAGACAAGAATTAGGGGAATATCAAGTAACCTCTAAATGCAAGCAAGACTATAAAAATGGAACCCTCCCAAAGGGTCCCACTAAACACAAGACACTAAAAGTTCCCCAAAGCTATAAAATAACTATACTAATCCAAGCTTAGTCAAAACCACTAATCAAGCCTGGCACTAACACATCGCTTAATTAGTACTAATCGAGTCACTCGGGTCGAGGTCTTACAGAACCCCCCTCCGGAGGCCCCTGCTGGAGATGCTGAGGATGTCGGTGGTGACCCTGCTGTTTGAAAAAATTGACTGTTGATGTAATTCTTTTCTTCTTATTTCTGTACCTGGGGAGGAACATCATTTGTATCTTTTTTCTTTTTGAAATTAAAGACTTTTCGTATGTAATCTTTTTTCCAAGATGAATGAAATCGTCTTTTATTCTCATTTTGTGCAATATGTTGAATGCCTTCTTTTCTTCCCATTCTTTTGTGTTTTGGCTTTGTAACCAAGATAAAATAAATAACAGGAAATAAGACAAAGTAGTTGAGCTCGTCTCTATAGCCGGAGTCAATAGTAAGATAGGTCCTTTACCAAGTTCAAGTGACTAAGCTAGGTTCCGCAACCGTCACGAGTCAATGAGTTGGGTAGGACGAAAGGAGCTCGGTCCTGTGACCAGAGCCAGAGGGCTAACCGTAGCGAAGTTTGGTTCTATAATCAGTAGCTTGTTCTTGACCGAGCCGAAGTAGCTGATTTTGTAACCGAACTGATGTGGCTAATCCTGTCAAGATAGCTGGTTCCGTAACCGAGCTAAGGGGTGGCTGGTCCCGTGACCGCGCCGAATGCAAACTGGTTTCTCAACCGAGCTGTGTGCATATGCCGAGTTCCGTAACTTGGTGAAATTTGAAAGTAGCAAAACACATTCTTCCATAAGAACTGATTTTATTGACTTTCAGAATTAAGTACAACCTAAAAGTAGTACTTCTTGAGGTGCGTGGCATTCCATGGGCGTGGTAGCTCTCTACCCTCCATGTCCTCAAGCTTGTATACAGACTGCCCAGCTGCCGAAATCACCTTGAATGGCCCATGCCAGTTCGGTGCTAGTTTTTCTTCGGTGGGGTTTTTGTCTGCTGGAAGCATCTTTTTTAAGACCAGTTCTTCAGGTGAGAATTTCCTTTCTTTGACCTTCTGATTGTACCCCCTGGCCAATTGCTGCTGGTAGGAAGAGAGGCGGATGGCTGTTGCATCCCTTCGTTCCTCAACCAGATCGAGCTCTTTGGCAAGGTTTACATCATTCTGGCCTTGATCGAACAGTTCAGACCTATGGGTTGGGAGACCGACCTCAAGTGGAATTACAGCTTCCATCCCGTAGGCCAGGGAGAATGGCGTAGTCGAGGTCGAGCGCCTTGGGGTAGTCTGTATGCCCAAAGGACACTCAGAAGTTCCTCTACCCATCTCCCTTTGGCTCGGTCCAGTCTCTTCTTGAGTTCGTCGAGCACCACCTTGTTAGAGATTTTAGCCTGACCATTGCTCTGGGGGTATGCTGGAATGGAATAGTAGTTCCTGATGCCAAGCTCTTGATAGAAGTTCTTGAAGAAGTTGGAGTCGAGCTGAGTCCCGTTGTCCGAGATCAAGGCTCGAGACACTCCAAATCTTGTCACGATGTTTTTCCATACGAAGTTTTTAGTATCCTTCTCGGTGATGGAGGACAACGCTTCAGCTTCTATCCACTTGGTGAAATAATCAGTGGCTATATTAGCCACCTCTTATTCCCTGGAGCTCGGTGGAGAGGTCCCACCAGGTCTAGCCCCCATTGGGCGAAAGGCCAAGGACTGGAAAGAGGACTCAGGTCGTGTGCTGGCTGATGGAGAGAGTGAGAGAACTTCTGGCATTTCTCACATTTCCTGGCATAGACCTGGGCGTCCTTCTACATGTAGGGCCACCACTAGCCTTGGCTGATAGCTCGGTAAGCCAGTGACCGACCTCCAATGTGACTGCCACAAATCCTTTCATGGATTTCATAAAGGAAGTCTTCGACTTTGCTCGGGTGAACGCACTAGAGGTAGGGGCCATTGTAGGACTTTTTATAGAGCTTACCATCTGGAAGACCCAAAACTGAGCTGCTTTCAGCCTGATTTTGTGGGTCTGATTTTTGTCCTCGGGGAGCTGGTCGTCCTTGAGGTAGGAAATGAATTCGTCCATCCAGCTCGGACCGAGGTCGGCACACAGGATCTACCGAGGTGGATGGAGCTTTATGTTAGGTTTGTCTAGTGCTTCCACTTTGACAGTCCTTTTTCTTCATGCCTCGACAGCAGAGGCCAGGTTGGCAAGCACATCGGCGTGAGAGTTGGAGTCTCTGCCGATTTACTTGACTTCAGCTTTTTGGAACCGAGAGAGGAGTTGCTTGGCGTGGGTTAGGTAGGCTGCCATCCTATCGTCACGGGCTTGGTAGTCTCCATTCAGCTGGCTCGTCACCAGTTGTGAATCACTGAAGACCACCAGTTGCCGTGCCCCCAGAATTTTTGCGTTGCCCAGCCCTGTGATCAGCGCTTCATACTCAGCTTCGTTGTTTGATGCTTTGAAGTCAAGAGTCAGGGCTTGCTCAATGACAAGGCCCTCCGGAGATTGGAGAACTATGCCTGCGCCAGCCGTTTTGGAGGTTGAAGACCCATCGACGAAGACCTTCCAGGATGAGTCGAGGAACTATTTCCAAGACCGATCCTATTCCGTCTCGGTCTCAGTCGTTGCCCCATCCTCCTTGCCCCCCAGTTCGGTGTCGAGGTGGCTTGGTGCCGAACTCGGAGAGGTGAACTCCACAATGAAGTCTATCAGTACCTGGGCTTTGATTGCCGTTCTGGGCTGATATTGGATATCATACTGCCCCAGTTCGACAGCCCATTTGGACACTCTTCCAGAGAAGTCTGCTTTTCTGAAGAGAGACTTGAGTGGATGTTCTGTAACAACCACTATAGAGTATGTCTGGAAGTAGTACGAGAGCTTACAAGAGGCGCTGATGAGTGCAAGCGCGAGCTTCTCTAATGGCAGGTATCTTGTCTCGGCATCTAGCAGGATTTTGTTCGCGTAATAGATAAGCTTTTGCTGCCTGTCTTTGTCTCTAATGAGCACCGAGCTCACTGCGTGATCCGAGACTGTGAGATACAAGTAGAGGGTTTCTCCCTGTGTCAGGGTGGACAGAAGGGGAGGTGAAGACAAATATCCCTTCAGTTCCTAAAGGGCTCTGTCGCACTCCATAGTCCATTGGAACTTTGAGCTCTTCTTCAAAAGCTGGAAAAAGGGACGACACTTATCTAAAGCTCTATTGATGAAGCGGTTCAGTGCAACTGCCATCCCTGTTAGCCTCTGAACTTGTTTTGCCGTGGTCAGACTTTGGATGGCCTGGATCGCCAAGATCTACTCGGGATTGGCATCTATCCCTCGTCGTGTGACCAGGCTGCCAAGGAACTTGCCGGAGCCGACACCAAACGCACACTTGGAAGCATTTAGTTTGAGCTTGAACTCTTTGAGGACGACGAAGGTTTGATTTAGATCAGACAAGTGGTCCTGTGACCTTTTAGACTTGACAACCATATCATCTATGTACGCTTCAACCGTCTTGCGGAGCTAGGCCTGAAACATCTTGGTAAGTGGCATCGGCGTTTTTTAACCTAAAGGGCATCACTTTGTAACAGTAGATGCCTCTAGGTGTTATGAACGCGGTATTTTCTTCATCAGGCCCATACATCGGAATTTGATGGTAACCTCGATAAGCATCGACGAAACTCATCCTATCGTGCCCAGCGGAGGCATCGATCAGTTGGTCGATCTTTGGAAGTGGGAAGCTGTCTTTGGGACAAGCCTTGTTGAGGTCGGTGAAATCCACGCAGACCCTCCAGCTTCCATTCTTTTTCTTGACCACCATCGTATTGGCCAGCCACACAGGGCAGTGGACTTCCCTGATAGCTTCAGCCTCTAACAGTTTCTTGACCTCTTCGGTCACCGCCTCTACTTGCTGGATCCCAGTCCTGCGAGTCTTTTGGACTATGGGCTTATGTCTGGGATCCAAATTCAGCTTGTGGCTCATGACTTCAGGGTCGATGACGGGCATCTCGTAGGGGGTCCAAGCAAAGACTTCTCTGTTCTGCAACAGGAAGTCTAGCAGCTCGGACCTCTCCGCTTCTGCAAGCTGACTTCCACTCAAGAAGTGCCTCTCTGGATCGTTAGGATCGATCCTGACTTCAGTGAGGTCCTCTATGCTCTTCTGCTCGGGAGCTCGGCCAACAGCTTCGAGCTCGGCCATGTGGACTCGCTGGGGCTCTGTTTCGCCGGGGACAACGGCCATGAGGCACTCTTTGGCCATTTGCCGGTCGCCGCGGACTATGGTCACCTTGAAGCTACCGTCTCCATTTTGCAATGGGAACTTGAGCCTCTGGTGATGGGTGGAGGGAACAGCTTCCATGTTATGCAGCCAGGTCCTTCCCATGATGGCGTTGTATGGGGATGGTGCATCCACCACCAGGAAATCTGCTGTCATGGAGGCTCCTCCCACTCCGACTTTGAGGGAGATCTTCCCTTTGGGGTATACAGACTTGGAGCTGAAACCCACCAGTGGGGTGCGGGCTTCCTGCAGGTCCTCTTTCAGACCCAGTTTCTTGAAACAGTCGTAATAGAGGATTTCCGAGGAGCTCCCAGGGTCCACGAGGATCCTCTTGACATTGAAGTTCCCCAACCTTAGAGTCAAGAGTAGGGGATCATTGTGGGGTAGCTGGACCCCATCCAAGTCTTCATCGGAGAACCAAATCTTTGGTCTCTCTTTTCTTGCCTTCTCCGCTGAGGGACTGAGCTCACCCGTCATCACTTGTTTGCCGTGCTTGGCCCTCCTGGCCTCAGTACGAGCCTGGCTACTACCCTTAGGAGCTGGAGCTAGGTGGATGACGTTGATGGTCCCTTCTGGCTCGTCGCTGTCCCGATCATCGAGCTGGCGTTGTTGAGCACGGTTGACACTGCCCTCCTCCTTAATGAGGTCCTTCAGGTGCCCGTCCTTCACGAGCCTTTCGAGGTGTGCCTTGAAGGCATGACAGTCCTCGGTCCTGTGCCCGTTCTGTTTATGATAAGCACAGAACTTGCTTTGATCTCGGGAGGAGGCATCTCCTTTCATAGGCTGGGGCCATTTGAAGAAGGGTTGCGTCTGGGTCTTACCGAGGAGCTTGTAAATAAGCTCCTTGAAGATGGTGTTGACGGCCTTGTAAGAGGCACCACTTGACTTCGGCTTAGCGCTGCCTCCCGAGGTGGAAGCAAAGCGTGCTGCCAAGCCAGATGGTTCTCTGTTTCGGTCCACCTCCCTCTTGGCAAACTTCTTGTCTTTCTTGGAGGGTCGGTCCTCCTGCCAGAAGTTATGGCTCTCCAGAGCTCAGACCTCGTCTTCTTCCTGCTCGACAAACTGATTCACCCGAGCCATCAGTGCTTTCACTGAGACCATGGGGAACCGCACCAGGTCCCTTCGAAGCTCGTTGCCTGGCAACAGAGCTTGTTCGAAGGACTTGATGGCGACTTCATCGTTGGCATCTTCGATCTGGCTGTAAATGGTCCAGAACCTCCTGGCGAACCGAGTGATATTTTCGGCTAGCCTCATTCGATGGCCATCAGGTTGGAGTCTGTCTTCGGGATGACCCGGTGCGCTTGAAACTTCTCGACGAAGGAGTTTCGGAGCTGCTGCCAGCTTGAAATCGATCCCTCGGAGAGCGCGCAGAACCACCGAAGTGGGAGGTCACCTAGACTGGAGGAGAAGACCTTTCAATCCAGGTTACCGTCGCCGCCTCACACCGACATTTTCTAGGTGAAGTGTCGGAGGTGGGCTTCGGGGTCTGAGGTTCCGTCATAGAGGTTGAACCTTGGGACGCTGAACCTTTCGGGGAGGACATGATCCCTGATCTCCCGAGAGAAAGGAGACATGCCGTGATTGTCACTGTCTTTGGTAGCTAGCCGACCTCGGGTGAGGCCAGCAAACTCCATATTCTGCTGCACAACTTGTTTGATTTGCTGATTGATCCAATCCGTCATGTCGGGGTCGGCTTCTTGTCTCCTCGGCCTCTGGCGCTGCTGCTGATGGTCAGCGCTGACGTGGGCGCTGCTCAAGCCTTTGTCAAGGGCTCGGTCACACCTTTTATTGTTCAGGACTTGCCTCAAATCCAGACGAGCTTTAGGGACCTTCTGGGCTCGCTGCTGTGCAGGAGGCACGAGCGAAGTCCCGGCCGGGGCCTTCTCCTTTTCTTCGAGCTGCCGCTGGAGCTGGAGGATCTGGGCTCTTTGATGTTCAATAATGAGGTTTTGAGCCCTGATTTCTTCGCTGTGCGCCTTGTCCTCCTCCAGGACCACGTCGTCGTCGCCCTCGTCGTCGAGGCGCACATGGTCTTCCTCCATATGGTATTGGTGATGAGGCTGCTCCAGCAAGGCAACGTCTTGACGAGGACGCTCTGCCTGGGAGGAATTCGGCCGAACTCGTTCCGGAAAGGGGTCGTGATGAGGAGATGCTGTTGCACCTCTAGACGAGGAATGCGTCTGGGTGACAGGCGATCCCACGCTCCTCATACTGGGTTCTCCGCTGACCATCCTTTGTCGGGGGACCGGCGGTGTCTGCCTAGTTGCCTCCGCCTGGTTCGTCACCAGTGGAGGCGGCATGATGGGCATGAATGATTTTGGCGGTATGGACTTGGATGGCCCAACGCCCTTTCCCTTCCTAGTCTTTGGAGGCATGGCTTTTCGAGTTGGAAATATGGTTTTTTCCAATGTTTCTTGCGGACGGCGCCAATTGTAAGTGTCTGAATATTATGGACTTGGTTTAGAGGATGATGAAGCTTTTAATGATGCTGCCTATCTCATCTGAGGGTTACTGGAAGTATGACTGGAAGTCCTTAACCTGAAAGGTAGACAAAAGTCAGGGCCCCGGGCTGCTATCAGCCAAAGGCACTCCGACGCCTAAGTTAGTGCAGTCACTGAACTAGGGTGAAGTGAGAGGAAGAAGGTTCAGGCAAAATGTAGTGTAATGCACAGTATGTTGCATACCTGTTATGGGCTTACCATGCAGGTATATATAGAAGAGAGTGGAAGGTTCCATAGTGGAGGTAGGTGAGGATACTTGCCCATCAGCCCATACCTAGGACCCTTAGCGGGGGTAGGTGAGGGTACTGTCCCATCGGATCTCTCCTCAAATCCCTCACATAAATGTGGATGTGATTAGCTGATATGAAAGAGCTCTTATCAATGGCCGGCGGCCATCCTATCTGTCAGGGCTCTATAATGTGGCTGTCCCATCTCATAATGGGGATTAGACGCTCAGTGTTCACCTCGGCCAAGAGACCGAACTGGAGAAGGCACTGAGGTCGGCCGGGCCTGAGGTCGGACACGGATGTCGAGACGCACGAGGCCGAGTCATGAGGGAGGTGGTCGGTACTTTTACCGAGACAAATTACATCTTGGTGCCAGTTGGTACACTGCCGTGATGGATAGATGAAGTTGAGGCATTTCCTGATTGGTACTGTTACCGAAGTCAGGAGTAACCTCGGTTTCGGTAAAACACTCCACACAATTCTCATCTCATTTTCTCTCATCTCATCTCTCCCTCACCTCACTCCACTCATTTCAACGTTGACTTTCTTCCCACCATCTCACCACTTCATTCTTTCTTTCTTTCTTTATTTCTTTCTTCCATTCTGACTTTTTCATTTTTCCTGTCAATGGGCCACTAATCTAGTGGGACACCAATCAAGTGGACCCCACAACCTCCCCGTCTCAATTTCAATTCTTTTATCTCTTTCTCAATCTCTCACACCCACCTTGTTAGAGACGGACTAAAAAGGCAGCCCCCACCACCGATCATAACCATTATCTCCGCGTGGACCCCGCGAGCATCTTTTCCTCAATTTCAAGCCACCAATCCATCCACCCATCCGTTTGGTACACTTCCCTTTCCCTAGGTTTGGTTTATATACTTTGGGTGTTGAGTTGTGTTAAGTTAGCATAGAGCTTTCCATTCTTTTAGTTTTATATTTTAATTTAGTTTTATTTTTACTAATGCTTCCTTAGGTTTGGTTTGTTGGGCATTGAGCTAGGATTTTTGGATTTGGGAATTTTTCACAAAAGGCAAGTAGATATTTAATTATATACTTGGATATGTTTGTCCTTCCTTTCATTTGATGATTGATGATGATTTAGATGACCACATGCTCATTGATACTTTAAATGTTGAAACATGATAATATAAATTGCATGGTTGGATTGGGATGGATGTTGGTTTGAATGGACTTGATAAGAGGGGGTATGGATGTATGTGGAGAGGGCAAGGCCCTATTTTCTTTGTTTGCAGGATTAGATGGAAGATTTAGACCCTTCATATTGACTGATTACATGTTTTGGGATTTTGAAAAGGGGTTTCCACCCATTTCACTTCAATTACAAAATTGAGATTATGTAACTGCAGTGTATGCGGTTGACCGGCCAAGGGGACAGGGTCGACCGGCCACACACAATCAGGATCCCTGGAGCCTGATGAAAAACACTGTGCACTCCATTTGTTTACAACTTTCGATCGACCTGACTAGGTCAGGTCAATCGGGTACTTTGTGTAGGATGTTGACTGGGCCCATTACTGGATATCTTTTTGAAGGGCCTTTTTTACTCTTTTTCGGTTGTACTTGGGTGGAACTTCGGCTACCCTTTTTGGACCCATTTGACTATATGTGAAGATGTTTTGAGTCGACGTCTTTCACGGTTAATCCGGTTGTATCGGGTTACAACATATCTCAATCTTGAACTATATGAGACATTGGGATTACCCCCCTTTATTTCTATGAATGAAGATTGGTTGTTTGGGTATCGCGAACCCTACTTCCCTTCGTTGACTGAGTATGGTTGTACGATGCCTCGGGTTTAACATTGTACCTAGGATTGGATTGTCTATCACTTCTGATTCCAAATTGTACCGTCTAGTACTTGTCTACATGCTATGTTCATGTTCCTTAACTTCGTTTGTTTTGTTTTGTTTTATTTTGGGACTACTTGATGAACCTAGGTGTTGAACTTAGGATCCCTTTTGATGTTCCGCTTGTTTTGATGATTGATGGAAGTGTTGAGGCTAGTTGGCTTTGATTGTAAAGGCTTGATGAGGACTACTTATGGTATTGACGTTTGAAGAAGCTTACTTGATTGATCTTGACTTGATAGTGGAAAGTAGTATCTCTTTTATTGATGAATCTAGTTCACGTAAGAAAGCCTTGCTCCTTACTATTGCTTGTCTAGGAATCTTTGTGTCAGGCACTACTCAGCTGTATATCTGTTGGAAGTAGGTGGGCCTTGTGGATAGATTTTCAAAACTTTTGACCCACTTGATGCAGGGATCAAGTACCCATAAGGCCAAAAAACCCAATTCAGGATGCATAACCCTTAATCTCATGATCATGTACAGTAAATAAAATTATCTAAAAGATAGAAATAAGCAGCCAATAAGCATCCATAAAATCTACAACATGCAACGAAGCAGATTATACCTTTGGAGCTCGGTTGTGCTCTAATGGAGAAGTTGATGACTTTCTTTGATGTAGAACTCTTCTACAAGATTATATTAGAATCTCCAACACCTCTTAGCCTTCCACGCTATGACCCGAATCAGATCTCTCTTCTCAAGAAGATTGGTGGAATCTCCAAGAGAAAACCCAGCTCGAAACTCAAAGGAACTAGAAGAGGAAGAGAGAAGTGCAACAATTGCACAAAAGGGCTGCACGTTTTGACTTCAAAACTGATGGACGTCCAAGTGGGATTAATCCCCTTTTATAACCTCTCAAAGCTCCTCTTTTCCTAATTGAAATAGAAGTCACACTTTCACAACAATTAGTAAGTATACTATTACCACTATTAGAAGTCTTACTCCAAATAGAAATAGTAACTTTCTAATTCTTTCCTTTTAGAGTTCAAATAGGATTAGTATCTTTCTAATAACTTGGGCTAGCGTAGGGACCACTAGGGATTCCATAGAAAGCCGGCTCCAACTGGGACACGCGACCTCACATCTCATGTGCAATCCGGGCCCACAATTAATTGCAAATAACACCACAATATAAATGCAATTGCACTCCAGTCTTAAGAATAAATTACAATGAAGACCATAAACTTTCCAATTACCATAAGTAGGCCCCTCTATCAATATCCATGGATCGATTGGAATAAATCTATCTCTTCCAATCTTAGTTCCACATCTTATTATCCTTGAGCCCCAATTAATCACTATGATCATCAGTGCGTACCATCCAATTAACTCTTAATCGAGATGGGTGAGCACTTACTAATGACAAATCCATTAATTGGCACAAGGGGATAATAGAGATAGATTCCATCTTGATCATTCAATGTTCCCACAGTCCTACTACCACATACCCAAGACACCGAGGTGTTGACCTACAGTTGGCCTCACTCATTGGTGACTCAAAGCAAATGAATAGATAGAAACTTGAGTTCATCAATGTCTCAAGATCGAAAGCCTATTGCTAGGGAATTATGAGAGCATACCTTATTATTGAGAAGGAATTTCATAAGGTGCTTCTCATGGTCCTTCAATACATCCAATGTACCGGCATCATGATCCAGAATCTTCCATTTTGATGATCGAGACAAATCACACTATTTCATAGTGATCAAAGTGCTGCAACCTTATCAGATGAGATGCCCAGTCTCATCACTGGTTGTGAAGATATTTTAAGTATAAGATTTGTGACATATATCTCATGTGTGTGGATCTCATCCATACACATATATCACATCTAATATACTAATGGACTCGGTTCAACTCATGAACCATTATGTCATATGTATTGGTCATGTGCATAAAGTAATAAAATAACATTCATCTCATGAAAGTAGAGCATGATTTTATTGATAAATAAAGAAATTAATCAATTTATCACATCAACTGATGGATTGAGTCCATACAATCTAACAATATCACCCAACACAGATGGGGCACCATCTGTGTGAGGACCTTGATGAACGTCTGCGCAGTACGACTTGATATCTATCTTGCTTGTTGCCGGGTCATTACCGTGTCTTATTGCCAGGATTTATCCTGTGTCTTGTTTGCGGGCTTTTTATCCCGTGTTCTGTTGCCCGGTATATCATGTGTCTTGATATCTCTACCACGACTCAATGTGAGTATGGGAGGGCAATGATACTATCTCGTGGTAATTAGCACATGTGGACCGCCTATCTTGCTAGATGTTTATGTTAGTTTGTTTATGATTCGTATACTATGTACTTCTTACGATCAAGATACTATGCATGTTATATGATATTGTCTATCGTCTATTCTGATTCATTCTGCATATCTATTGATGTTTTATATTTATATCTGTCTGCCGACCGTCGTGTCTAATGATGCTACTCTTGGTGTATAGGTACCGAGCTCTTTTACCTCGAGGAAGAGATGACAAAGGAGATTCAGGCGGTTCGGTCCGATGACCTCCTAGACTATAGTACGGACGGCATTGTATAGCCGTACCGACCCCGTACTCGAGTGCCTCATGCTTATTCTGGATAGATTCATCTTTTGGTTCTTTTGGTTATTATTTTGGTTAGGCCCAAGTTTTATCGTGGCCTTTCATTGGAATTAATACTTTTGTTCAGCTGTTTCAAACTTGAACTTAGATAATATATTTCCGTATTGCTCTTAACTATACATCTTGATATACCACTTGTATTTATGAAGCTTCTGCTATTGTTTGAAGTATTGAGGAAATGTTTATACCTCACAATGATCTTCAATCCATTATGGGACATGATTGGGGCCAAGGATTATTATTATATTGAAAAAAATTTTAATTGGCTCTAATATCACGCATAACCCCGGTTTCACTTTTAGGGCCGTGACACCCTCACTACTATAGGACTCTTGGGTCGGGCATCCCTCAGCTGTATTGTCTAACACAAAAGGGTACTTATGTGAGAGGACTTATGTATTGATATGTATTGAGCGACTACATTTCATAGGTCTATATTCTAGGGAGGCCACCCGATGGGTTTCTTGTCTCAGGTAACACTACTTGATGTATTGTCCCAGACTGACCATTTGATGAATTATCTCGGTTCTTACCCGGTGAATTGATATTTAGCGGAATATTACCCGCATCATTCTCTATCACTCTCTCTACGAGTTTGGGAGGACAATGATCCTATCACGTGGTGTATTGGCATATGTGGACCACTCTTATTGATTGGTCTTGTCTTTATTGTTCATTGTTATTGATACTCGTGCTTATATGCATATATTACTTTTATTGACCTTAACATGTGTCTTTGCTAGCTTTGATATTGCATATCTATGCTCACATGTATATCTACCTACCAGCTATTCTTAATCTGACAATATTGCACTTGGTGCATAAGTACCGAGCCCCTTACTTTTGGGAAAGAGGAGGAAATGCGCTTCAAGCAGATCAGCCTGATGGCCATGACGAGTGGTGTACAAACGACATATTTTTAGTCGTCTTGGCTAACACACGAGTGCCTCCATATGTTTTGGTTTCTTTTTGCATTATTCTTTTGTGTTGGCCTAGGCCTTTGTTAGTGGCCATTGAACTAAACCTTAAGCGTCTTTATCTCTTTTGTTAAATTTGAACTTTAAATTAATGAAATGTGCTTACTCTAACCCCAAGGGATAGCTCAGTTGGCCTAGGACCACGGTTTGCACCCGAAGGTTGTCGGTTCGAAACTGCAGTATCACATTGGGGCTACAGGGGAGTTTACCAGGCTTCCCTCTGGGCCCGGAGGGATTAGTCCAACCCAAAGGGTTGGGAACCCTTTGTTAGCACAAAAAAAATAAAAAATAAAAAAAAAATGAAAAGTGCTTACTCTGAAATGTCAATTGCACCCTCTATGATTATGTGCTCACTAAGAAAATATTTATTTATCACCGCGGACTTCAATCTGTGGAACCATAATTGGTGGACACGTTGTATTGTCATCAAAGAGATTTTTAATTAGCCCCTAATCCTATGCATAATCACCGTGCCCATCAGCGGGGGGCGTGACCGCGTGACAAGTTGGATAGCCGCTTTTCTCTACAGGTTTGCATCTCTGCGGCTGAAACTCGCCCGAGGAAAAGCTGTAATTGCACCTTCTTGTTTGTTGTTGGAGGTTCCCCTCGTACTTGATTGGTGCCATTGTAGAAGTCTTAATATTGGAACTTGCCTATATGGCTTGTTGGACCGTTGGAGGTCAAGTCCACTTTCGAAGCCAGATCAGCGTTTCCTCTTTCCGCCTAGTGTGACCCATGGCTTCTTACAATGTTGCTGGGTAGAACATTAGGACTTCCTAATCTATCTCATCACGTAGACCTTATGTAAGGTTTATGGCTAATTCATTGGGTAATGGACAAAAATGATAATTGAATTTATAATGTATTTTATAGATGGACTGTCCAAATTGAAAATTAAAGAAGAAAAATAAAGAAAATAGAAGTTGCGCTTGAGCAGACCCACGAAGAATGTCAAACGTTCAAGCTCATCCATCTTGTGCTTGATCCGGTTACGCGAAGAGCAAGGCGAGTAGTCAGAAAGATCAAAACAGTCCTTAGGTTGAATTGCAAAACTCAACTAGGAAATGGTCTGTTGGCCTAGACGATAAGGCGTGGTTTTTTTCAGAGCAGGGTTTTCATGTATACTTCATGTCTCTCCTTCTCTTTATGGTTGCTTGCTCTTAATTGGAATTATGGTTAATCATAGTTTAATCAATCGACTAGTTTAATCAATGGTTTGGAACTGTTTATTGGGACCTTAGACTTTGTCAAAGCCGGTTAAAAGTGCCCATCTAAGCATAGTCGGACCACCCATCTACTCTTTTCTAACTGTTTGAAATGGGTTTGGTAATTTTGCTCTGTGGCATTGTTTCGCCGACACCGGCCCCATCGATGTTCTAGTAATCGGTTGGGCCAAAATGACTTAGTAGTGCATTGGTTAAAGCCTGCCATGATGCGTATTGGTTGAGGCACGACCCCATCATGTGAAAAGATGCAATCATGGCATTTTCATTTTCAAGTGTCGAGTGGTAATGAAGGAATTCCAGTGGCCTGGTGCCGTCAAAGCTTGGGAAGTCAATGCGAGCAGAGCGGGGTTGAGTTTCCCATCGTCTGATCCACCTGCACCTACATGGATTGAGGTTCAAATGATCCTCTTGGTTTGTTGGAGGAAGTTGCAAAGTGTGCCGCTCCAAAAGTTGAATCTGATCAACTCGGGCATTGGTGAGTTCCCATGCTTCCTCCAAGTCCTCTACATGCTTCTCCAGTGAATCGGATTCTAGAGCCTTTTTTTTTCTGGCATGCCCATGGAAGGCCTACCTCGGATACCAAATGTTGGGTTCAGAGGTTCTGAGTTCCTATTAACACACTTTTATATATTAATTATTGATCTAACTCCGTATCTAATTATGAGAGGTAATAAAAGTGAGAAGAGAGTGATTTTAGTTGCGGGCCTCACGAAAATATTGAAAGCAAAGAAAATTCCAGGGCTTATGACTATAGAAAAAGGTAAGCCATCTGATTACTAAGATTCACACATAAAATTAGATCATTGAAATACAAGGTAAGAGATGCTTTATTTTTTAAACAAGAAAAAAACACTCATCTATTTACCACTCAATCAGCTAATTTTCTATAATATATTTCATATGTAAATAGGAATAGGCCCAAATTCTCAATTGGGGATCTAATACATAAAAAAGTTGAACTTAATTTAAATTAAAAAGTCAAATGCGAGGCCATTTGAGAAGGATCAATTTGCTTAGATCAAAATGGACATGATGTAAGGTTTTCATGCGCCTACGGCCATAAAAAAAAAAAAAAAACATAGAAATTTATAAGGTTATGATATGGGAAGTAGTTTATAAAATCAAGAAATATAAAATTTGAGAGCAACTTCAATGTTTAAGTAGGCTTAAGCATGTGTACCCACAAGCAGGCCTAACACACTCTAGGGTTTTGGCCCATCTAATAATGAGCCCCAATAGGGCCTACACCCAATAAACATTGGTAATTTGTTTTTTTTTTTTTTTTCTCTCTAATTTTTTTCTTTTCAGAGATAGCTTTAGAAATCAAATGAATTGATTTCTCCTCTTTTCTTTTTGATGATTTGATTTCATATGAGTTAATCGTAAAAATCAGATGGAAGGAATTCATTTTTTTTAATAGGTCTTAGGATATTTTGCCCTAATGATTTTTGTGAGATCAAGATCTAAAAATCACTCTCTTTTCACTTTTATCAGCTCCCATGACTATGTTTATTACTAGATCAATACTTGAGAAGAAGAAAAAAAGAGTGTGTCAATTTGATCGTAGGCCCAACTTTAAATTGAGTGAAACTTGGCCTGAGGAAATAAAGAGAATGATAATTTTGAGGGATTTTAATCTAATTATGGGATGATAGACTTAAAATGATCAATTAAAAATGGAGAGCTGCTAATTCCACAACCAAAACTTTTCTTTCCACACCCGTTCTCTCTACACATACCACTTAAGTAAATGATTTTCAGAATTTCTCTCTACTCACCCCTTTTTTCCCAAATTACCCTTCATCTCTCCCTCACCTTCTCTCTACACTCCCTTTCTTCCCCTCACTCTCACGTCCCACTCTCCCTCTCCCTCCCTCTCTCTCCCTCTTCTCGCTTGGCTGCCGCCTTTTGCCCGCCTCACTCTCTCCCCCTCCCTCCCTCTTTCCCTTTCTCCTTCTCCATCTTTCCCTCTCCCGGCCCGCCTCCACCCGCTGCCACCGCCCACTCTCCCTCTTTCTCTCTCCCTCTCTCACCCTCCCTGTCTCTCTCCCTCTCCCACCCTTTCTCCCTCCCTCTGTCCTTGTCCCACTCCCCCTCTGGTGGTGCTGTCGGAGGGGGCGGTGCTGGCGGTGGTGGGGATGGGGTGTGGGTGAGTGTAGAGAAAAATTTGGTGATGTATGAAACTATGAAATGGTGTCCTGTTTGGTAATTTCACACATGGGTATATTATTCTTAAAATAAGGGATGTGGAAAGAGAAGTTTTAGCTGTAGAATCAGCGGCTCTCTTAAAAATGTGAACGATGTAGGATAGTATTGGAAAGAGTTTTGTTAAAGAATTGGTGAGAGTAGTTTTGGAAAAAAAACTCTTCCCCTTCAAAGTTGAAAAACAGTTGAGAAAAATAGGCTCATTCTAACTCTTCGTTAAGCCACGTTAGATTTTTGTTCCACATCAGTTGTGGGTAGCCATAGAGACAGAGACACCATGGTTGACAAATGACCCATACTATGCCCTTTAAACAGAAAACAAAAGAAACGACCCTTTTCTTCTCAACGCATCTCATCAGTATAGAAACACGTCACTCATGAATGCCACTCTCCCCTAAACGTATATAAAGGCATAAATAAGAAAGGAGCCTTAATAAATCAAAGGTCCCAGGAGCGTCCCCCAAACTCATGATTCTGGTTTCTTCTTAAGCCACATTATCCATGTAAGCCACATCTGCAATTTAACTTATTCGTCATTTCCATAAATCTCATCCCAATTGTGTTAGAATTTTGTAACCGTCGTTCCCATGAGTATCATACCATTCATGTAACAATTTCGCAAGCATCATTCCCAAGAATCTCATCCCATTTTGTAAATGTTCAAATCCATTAATCTTATCACAAGTCTCTATTAGATTGTATGACCTCAATCTAGTGGATAATTCGGATAAATTGATTTGTTTCATTAATTAATTTATATTTTCATGCTTTATTTATGAGATGAATGGTATTTTATTCTATGTTTGCACATGGCCAATGCTAAATGACATGATGGTTCATGAGATGAACCAGAACCCACAAGTATATTAGATGTGATCCTTGTGTTTGGATGAGATCCACATACATGAGACATAGATTACAAATCTTATACTTAAATTAGTTCACAGCCAGTGATTAGATTGGGCATCTCATCTGATAAGGTCTCAATCATCAAAGTGTAAGACTCTGGATCATTGTGCTGGTACATTTGATGTACTGAAGGACCACGAGTAACACCTTGTACAAATCTTTCTTTTTATTAAAAGACTGCTCTCATAATTCCCAAGCAATAAGCTCTTAATCCTGAGAGATTAATAGACTCGAGTTTCTACTGTACATTTACTTTGAGTCACCAATGAGTGAGGCTAATTGTAGGTCAACACCTCAATATCTTAGGTATGTCGTAGTCGAGCTGTGGGAACATATAATTCTCAAGATGGAATATATTATCATAAATATCCCCTTGGCCAAATAATGAATTTTATCATTAGTAAGTGTGCACCCATCTCAATTAAGACTTAATTGGATGGTGCTGATGATTACTGTGATTAATTGGGTCACAAGGATAATAAGAGATGGATCCAAATTTGGTTGAACAAATTTATTCCAATAGATCCATGGATATAATTGATGGAAGGGCCTGCTTGTAGTAATTGGGAAGTTTAGGGTCTTCTTGTAATTATACCTAACACTAGAGTTCAATTGCATTTAATTAGTGGACTTATTTACAATTAATTGTGGGTCCAGAGTTCACATGAGATGTGAGGTCCAGATTCGTAGTTGGAGCTAGTTTCTAAGGAATCTCTAGTGGTCCTTATGCTAGCCCTAATAAGAGAAGGTTACTAATCTAATTAGAATTCTTAAGGAAAGGATGAGTAGGTCACTTACTAAGAATATAAGCGAGACTTCTAATCTTGGTCTAAGAGGAGGCGTGCCTAAAATTATAAATAAGAGGTGAGGCTTAGAGATCTCTACACACATAATCATCTCTCAAGTTCCTCTCTCTCCTCTGGTTTCCTACTAGAGATCTATTCTACTTGGAGATCCCACCATTCTCCTTTAAAAGTTCTCTAAGAGGGTCATAGCATGGAAGAACACAAAAGCAAGGGAGATCAAAGTTTGCAAAAAGAGTTTTTCGTAGAGATCAAGTTCTCGATTAGAGCTTAGAGCACAACCAAGCTCCAAAGGTATAGAGATCTATTATCGTTTTGAATTAGTAGATCTAGTTATGCTTGTTGTTTCTTGATCTATCTTGATGGATGTGTGATCTTAATGCATGAGATTATGGTTTTGGATGTTGGGTTTGGTTCTTGGCCTTATGGATATTTGATCTTGGGTTTGGGTTTGGATCCTTGCATTAAGTGGATCAAAAGTTTTGAATACTTATCCATGAGGCTCACCTACTTCCAACAATTGGTATAGGAGTGGTCCCTATATTCTCATCGCGTTAGTTCGGTCTTTTAGATCTAGTTTCTACATGAGATATGGAATTGATGGATCTAGGGTTGTGCAAGGATCACTTTTGATGTTTTACTGCATGTGTTATATTTTTCGTGTGCATGAGAAGAGACAAGTTCGGACAAAATCAGAATTTCCTACGAAACCCTGAGTCGGGTGCTCGAGCGGGCTCCCATCCGCTCGAGCGAACTCGGCCAGTGCATGTTGGGTGCTCGAGTGGTCCCAGGTTCTATGAAGTGAGCGCTCTAGCGCGTTCCACCCCGCTCGAGCTCAAAGTATACATAAATCTCTTTTTCTACAATCCGAAATTTTCATCATGAGATGATGAATGGCAGCTTCCAAGCCTTATTCCCTATTGTATATGTGATACTAACCTTGCAGGTTGTTGTCCTCTTCATGTGGCCCCACAAGATTCTATTTTTGTCATGATTATTGGTTATTTTGGGCGACTTGTAAAGGGCATTATGGTTTCCTTGGTTTTCCATGAAAGGGCCCTAAGACCATTTTATTTCCATTTATAGATTGCCATGTAAATCTCATCGTTGATATATAGGAATTTATGTAATTTTCAGTTTTAAATTTCGGGTGGTTTTCAAAACAATATAGATGATGATGATGGACTCTTAACCAAAGAGTTTGGGATGCCTAAAAAGTTTGGAGTTACTCAAAGAGTTTGAGGAATCCCAAAGAGTTTGGAAGATCAAGAAGTCCAAGACATCTTTCCGCATTAGACCATGTGGAGGAGAGGAATTACTAAAATTATAATTTCTAATTTTGCATAAATACTTGCATTATTTAGACTTTCTATAATTGCTTGGTTGCATGTTTTATTTCTTACCAAAACCTGATCCAAACACAACAGTTTTAGTAATTGGTCAAATTAATTTAATATTTTGGAAAGGGTTCTAAATAAGGAATTAGTATTTGTGGACCCATGAGATGGACTCATTGGAAATGCTAATCTTGTTAACCAGACTTTCCATAACTCTAAATTTGACTTGGATCCAATTATTTGAGATGATTTGATGTATGTTTATATCATATGGGCCCTTAGACCTAAAAGAAAATCCTCAATTCTAAAATATTAAGTAGGAGCGGGACATTTATTTTAGAAGTCCCCATGGTTTTCTACCGTAGGTCCATTGTAAGAAAGGCAGGTGCCTTGCACCATCAAAGAATGGTCATTCTCCATGGAGGGCATTTGTTTCATTGTTTACTAAATGTGGATCTCCTTAGGATAGCATTGATGAGATGGGGCAGGGGTGCACTGTAAGACCCCAACCCGAGTGACTCGATTAGTACTAATTAAGTTGTGCGTTAGTGCTAAGCTTGATTAGTGGTTTTGACTAAGCTTGGATTAGTATAGTTCTTGATAGCTTTGGGGAATTATTTTTTTTAACATCTTGTGTCTAGTGGGACCCTTTGGGGGTTTCCTTTTTGATAGTCTTGCTAACTTTTAGAGGTTACTTGTTTTCCCCTAATTCTTGTTTTGATCCCGTCTCACTTGTTTTGTCGATCCTTACAACTTTCGTGTTGAGCCGTGACCGTCCGGAACCCCGAAACCCGATCTTCTTGCTTTGAGGGCAAAACAGTCTTTTTACATGAAATCTGTGCCCAACACTCGATATCCTCGAAACCCGCGAAACATGTACTTTTCCGAAACTAGATATTTCGGTGATCACTTTTCTCTTCTTCGTCGATTTCATTCGAGATCCCGAAATTAGCGATTTCAGCCCAAAGAGCTTTCCTAGTAGTGGAGCCCACACTCATTGCTTTATAAAGAGAACCCTCTTCTTCCATTTCTCTTTTTCCAGCACAAGCATATGAGAGCAGCCTAGGGTTTTCTTTCTCTCTTCTTTTCTTCTTCTTTGCTTCCTCACCACCAAAACCCTACCAAACCTTACACCAATCAAGATTGAACTTCACCCTCTACTTCCTCACTACTAGAGCTATGCATTGATACCATTTGTGGAAGGATCTACTCAACTCAAGACCCTCTTTGAGCTCACCTTGTCCATTTGAAGAACTTACAAGTAAGCTCCTTCCCTAATATCTTGGATCCTTGTTCTTCTAGTCTTGGGAGAGCCCTATCTTCATTATTGTGAGTTTCTTCTTCTTGTTCCTTGGTTTGACCCATTTTAGGGTTTGTTTTTGGGGGTTTCTGGTGTAGCTTGGTACTTGGCTTGGAAGTGTGGATTAGAGCTTGGATTTCTTGTTTAGAGACCTTGAGGCAAGTGGATGTTTAATTTTAAAATTGATTTCCATGATCAAATGTTGGTATTTATTGTACCATTTAGGATGAGCTTTTACTTGCATTCAATGTGGCTTTAATGTTTTAAAAAGAGGTTGTTGAACCCATTCATTGTCTTGAAACATGATTTCTAGCTTTTGGTTTCATCTATTGTCCTTAAATCTTGAATTGTAGTTTTGAGTTCATCTTTTGTACAATGCCTAAGTGAATCCTTGTGATGTTGGTTGTCCTCCTTCCCTTAGTAATTGTATGAATGCCAATGGAGAATGAAAGGAATGGGTTTGGGGAAAGGGAAAGCTTGAATCTGAACCCAGGGAAGAAATTCCCGTGACTGGCGGTCAGCTCCGCGGTCAGCCAGCGGCTAACCGCCGTGTCCATCGACGGCTAACCGCCATCCAACCGCTTAGTTACGGTCACTTTTCCCGAGAGCTGAAATCTCGCGGTCAGCTCCGCGGTCAGATAGCGGCTAGCCGCCTAATACATCTACGGCTAACCGCCAACCAACCGAAATGTAGCGGTTACAATTCCAGAGAGCTGCAATTCCACGGTCAGCCTCACGGTCAGCCAGCGGTTAACCGCCGGATCCACTGGCGGCTAACCGCCACCTGACCGCAAGGTAACCGAAATTCCCTGAATTCTGTGAATAAAAGAAGGATTGAAGGGAGTTTTCACCCCATTGCTTGTGAACCTTTCCGAGAGCAATGGGCACCACTCACCTGGGATTGTGTTCGAAGCATAGGTGAAGTGTTTGTTGGTAGTACGTTAGAGAGAGAAACTACATCATCGAGATTCATTTAAGCGTTGAGGCTACCATAGTGTATAAGGAACCCGGAATGTTCCCCAAATTCAAAGAGTACCAAGCTTCCTTTTTATACAGACATACGGGATCCCTATTCACTTGGATTAGTTCTAACCCGACATTGTCTTGGCTTTTCAAAAGGGTACCTTACCTTGTCATTCTCGAAATTGATGATTTGGGATCTATCATCCCGAAAACTTTGGAAGTATACTTGTACTGTTTTGCTAGCTTTGATATACATGCCAGACCTGATATGATAGCTGTGCCCTGAGCACCCATGTCCTGCCTGAATATAGTCTTGTACTTGATTTATTTTACACATGTCTTGATTTCCATGTTTTGACCTATGAGTCGGCACCACTAAGCTTGGATACCTTGTTAGTCTGATCTACTGACGAGGTGATCCCCCCTCTTGTCCTGCCAACTGCAGTTTGGATCTTGCTACCCGGTTATTTAACCGTGGTCTTGTCCTGATACCGTAGATTGCTACTGTGGTTCCTGATGCCCGGCTCGCTACCGTGGTCATGTCTAGTATATAGTATATATGTATATGTATTTTGTTGTATCTCCTCACTTCGGTGACTGAGGTCAACGCCTTGACTTGCTTGCTCTATCACTTCGGTGATAGAGGATTTAGCTTTGTGTGGTTGCCATCTTGCTAGTTTCCTGATTTCCTTGGTTACCTTAACTTGTTCTACCTTGCATATATGTTTTTAACTAAATGATGCATTTACTCATGAAAATATTATTTAGACAGGTTTAACTGTTTCCAAGGTAAATGTTTTAGAATTAAATGTTTTTACTTTTATCCACCTGCCAGACCGTCGTGTCTGACCCCTTTGCTTTGGTACTCAGGTCCCGTTGTTGGTTTCCCCGAGGAGGAGCCAGAGGAGGCGGTCGGAGAACCGCAGCCGCTAGTTGTAAGATCCCGACCCGAGTGACTCGATTAGTACTAATTATGTTGTGTGTTAGTGCTAAGCTCGATTAGTGATTTTTGACTAAGCTTGGATTAGTATAGTTCTTGATAGCTTTGGGAAATTATGTTAGTGCTTCGTGTTGGTGGGACCCTTTGGGGGTTCCCTTTTTTATTAGTTTTACTAAGTGCTGGGGGATTATTCGTATTCCGGTAATTTGCATTTCTATCTCGTTTTACTCGTCCTGTTAATCCCTACAACTTTCATGTTGATCCCGAACCCGTTTGGAACCCCAAAACCCGATCTTCTTGTCTTGAGGGCAAAACAGTCTTTTTACATGAAATCTGTGCCCAACACTCGATATCCTCGAAACCCGCGAAACATGTACTTTTACGAAACTAGATATTTCGGTGATCACTTTTCTCTTCTTCGTCGATTTCGTTCGAGATCCCGAAATTAGCGATTTCAGCCCAAAGAGCTTTCCTAGTAGTGGAGCCCACACCCATTGCTTTATAAGGAGAACCCTCTTCTTCCATTTCTCTTTTTCCAGCACAAGCTTATGAGAACAGCCTAGGGTTTCTTTCTCTCTTTCTTCTTCTTCTTGCTTCCTCACCACCAAAACCCTACCAAATCTCACACCAATCAAGAGATGAACTTCACCCTCTTCTTCCCCATTGCTAGAACCATGCATTGATACCATTTGTGGAAGGATCTACTCAACTCAAGACCCTCTTTGAGCTCACCTTGTCCATTTGAAGAACTTACAAGTAAGCTCCTTCCCTAATATTTTAGATCCTTGTTCTTCTAGTCTTGGGAGAGCCCTATCTTCATTATTGTGAGTTTCTTCTTCTTGTTCCTTGGTTTGACCCATTTTAGGGTTTGTTTTTGGGGGTTTTTGGTGTAGCTTGATACTTGGCTTGGAAGTGTGGATTAGAGCTTGGATTTCTTGGTTTAGAGACCTAGAGGCAAGTGGATGTTTAATTTTAAAAGTGATTTCCATGATCAAATGTATGTATTTATTGTACCATTTATGATGAGCTTTTACTTGCATTCAATGTGGCTTTAATGTTTTAAATAAGAGGTGGTTGAATCCATTCATTGTCTTGAAACATGATTTCTAGCTTTTGGTTTCATCTATTGTCCCTAAATCTTGAATTGTAGTTTTGGTTCTTCTTTTGCACAATGCCTAAGTGAATCCTTGTGATGTTGTTTGTCTTTTTCTCTTGATAATTGTATGAATGCCAAGGGAGAATGAAAGGAATGGGTTTGGGGAAAGGAAAAGCTTGAATCTGAACCCAGGGAAGAGATTCCCGTGACTGGCGGTCAGCTCCGCGGTCAGCTAGCGGCTAACCGCCGTGTCCATCGACGGTTAACCGCCATCTAACCGCACAGTTACGGTCACTTTTCCCGAGAGCTGAAGTCTCACGGTCAGCTCCGCGGTCAGCTAGCGGCTAACCGCCCAACCCATCAGCGGCTAACCGCCAGCCAACCGGAATGTAGCGGTCGCATTTCCAGAGAGCTGCAATTCCACGGTCAGCCTCACGGTCCGCCAGCGGTTAACCGCCGCATTCGCTGGCGGCTAACCGCCACCTGACCGTAAGGTAACCGAAATTCCCTGAATTCTGTGAATAAAAGAAGGATTGAAGGGAGTTTTCACCCCATTGCTTGTGAACCTTTCTGAGAGCAATGGGCACCGCTCACCTGGGATCGTGCTCGAAGCCCAAGTGAAGTTTTCGTTGGCAGTACGTTAGAAAGAGGAACTACATCATCGAGATTCATTGAAGCATTGAGGCTACTGTAGTGTATAAGGAACCCGGAATGTCCCCCCAAATTCAAAGAGTACCAAGTTCCTTTATTATACGGACATACGGGATCCCTATTCACTTGAATTAGTTTTAACCTGACATTGTCTTGGCTTTTCAAAGTATACTCGTACCGTTTTGCTAGCTTTGATATACATGACAGACTTGATGTGATAGCCGTGCCTTGAGCACCCCGTCTTGCCCGTTTATAGCTTTGCACTGGATTTGTTTTATACATGTCTCGATGTATGTGATTTGACCTATGAGTCGGCACCACTAAGCTTGGATAACTTTGTCGGTCTGATCTACCGACTTGGAGATCCCTTCCCGTCCCGCCAGCTGCAGCTTGGATCCCGATACTCGGTTTATTAACCGTGGTCCCGTCCCGATACCCGGCTCACTCCCGTGGCTCCCGATATCCGGTTCGCTACCGTGATTCCCGATACCCGGTTTGCTACCGCGGTCCCGTCCCGTATTATTGTATATCTATATGTAACTTGGTTGCACCCCCTCACTTCGGTGACCGAGGTCAACACCCGATACTCACGTCACTTCGGTGATAGAGGATTTAGCTTCTTGTGGATGCCATCTTGATTGTTTCCCGACTTCCTTGGTTACCTGGCATATTTTATTACTGCATGTGTGTTTTCAATGAAAGGGTTCATTTACTTTTGAAAGCCATTGATTTAACAGGTTTACATGTTTTCCAAGGTAAAGGTCTTTATTATTAAATATTCATATCTTTTCATTTACCTGCCAGACCGTCGTGTCTGACCCTTTGTTTTGGTACTCAGGTCCCGTTGTTGGTTTCCCCGAGGAGGAGCCAGAGGAGGCGGTCGGAGAACCGCAGCCGCTAGTTGAGTGGCGTGCTGACGATGTTATGTAAACATCGGGCTGCAGAGTTGCGAAACATTTTGGGGAGATTGTTTGGATAGTATTCTGTTAGTTATTGTTTTGTTTATATTGGCCTTTGTTGGCCTCTATTTTTGGGAACTGTAATTAACCGATCTTCTGATTAAACTTGAATATGTACTCTTGGGTTATGCTTTAGGACATTGCTCATTCTGATACTCGTATTCAAATGTAATCAGCCTTGATATTTTGGGAAATGAAATGCATGCATGATTTACCATACGCTTCCGCAATTATTACTATATGACTATGTGTGTTGGAATATCCTCACCGCGGACACCTGTGGGAAATCACGTGCACGGGGAAGGAGTGTTCTTTTGTTAACCCGTGTACGCTTGATTATAAACATACCTTAAATTATTGTCATTACTCCATATGATTATATCATCGGCTTCATCACAAACAGTCCCGATCCCGGATTTGGTTCCCTGAACCCGGTCCGGGGTCGCGACACTAGTTGAGTGGCGTGCTGACGATGTTATGTAAACATCGGGCTGCAGAGTTGCGAAACATTTTGGGGAAATTGTTTGGATAGTTTTCTGGTGGTTATTGTTTTGTATATTGGCCTTTGTTGGCCTCTATTTTTGGGAACTGTAATTAACCGATCTTCTGATTAAACTTGAATATGTGCTCTTGGGTTATGCTTTAGGACATTGCTCATTCTGATACTCATATTCAAATGTAATCAGCCTTGATATTTTGTGAAATGAAATACATGCATGATTTACCATACGCTTCCGCAATTATACTATATGACTATGTGTGTTGGAATATCCTCACCGCGGACACCTGTGGGAAATCACGTGCACGGGCAAGGAGCGTTCTTTTGTAACCCGTGTACGCTTGATTATAAACCTACCTTAAATTATTGTCATTACTCCATATGATTACATCATCGGCTCATCACAAACAGTCCCGATCCCGGATTTGGTTCCCCGAACCCGGTCCGGGGTCGCGACATGCACTCCCCAAGGATGCGCTGCTCGCAACGGTTGTCATGCAATCCTAATCGATGAGTCACACTTAACTAAAATAATGACGTAGTATCCCCAAGGATTTGCCTCATGTATTTTAGAAACAAAAGTTAAATCGGGAGTCATACATTATTTGCTATGAGATACTTAGATGACAATGAGTGATCGGAGATCATAAAATATTAGTCTTAGACCCATATTAGACTGATATTGATCCGCACCAATCTAAGGAGCATATGCACTCCCCAAGGAGGCATGTCCCAAGGGATTGAGATTCCGATGCATTCTGAATTGTAGTGATTAGAGGATTCCATAAATTTGGTAGAACGCTAAACCTTTTTATCATTTAAATTTATTAATTGCATGTATAGTTGTGTACAATAGTTTTTCAGCATGAATTCATCTACATTCAATCCCCTTGCGACCATTCTGAACCAAAATAAGTTGGTGGGATCCAACTACGTGGATTGGAAGAGAAACCTGGATATAGTCCTAACTGCTTCGGGATAAATGTATGTCCATACCACACCCTGCCCTCAGGAACCTGAGCTGAATACACCTCAGGATGAGAAGGACCTTTACACCAAATGGCTAAGAGATGATGAGGTGGCCAAGTGCTACATGCAGGCATCTATGTCAAGTGTTCTTCAACACCAACATAAATCATTTAAGACTACATCCGATATTATCTCGAACTTAAAAGAAATGTTTGGTGACCAAGGCAGGCCTGCTAGACAAGCAACCATGAGATGTAATGAGCACTAAGATGGCTTATGGGACTTTGGTACAAGAACACGTTTTGAAAATGATGGACTCATTGAATGAGTTGGATATCCTGGGTGCTGAGATTGATACAGATTCTCAGATTGATACTATCCATCATAGAGTCGCTGCCATACTCATTTAATAATTTCAAGCTCAACTACAACATGAATAAAATGAGTTTGACTTTAGCTGAAGTTTCTAGCCAGTTGGTGGCAGCGGAGGGTATTATTAAGAAGCAAAGTGATGTGAATTTAAATCCAGTTTTTTAATACTCCAAATGCACAGCTGTCTTTTTGAGACAGTGGCAAGTACAGGTCGAATCCCACAGAGAGCACTTCTGAAATATTTTTTTATTAAAATCTGAACAAAAATTTTGATGAAAATAAAAATAAATCAAGATTTGAATGAGAGATAAAGCTACTATGTAAGATGAAAGGATAACAATAATGATAAAGGTAGATCAGAGCAACAAAGAGTCCATTAATTAATTTCAATTCTCAATTCACATACTTTAATTTAGTCTTTTGTCTTGCAAATAACTCAAATAAGAAACAACTCAATGTTTCTGATCCGAAAGATATTTTTCTTTTAAAATTCAACTCTTAAGCAAAAGAACCCAACATCTCCTTCACCTCATAAAAATATAAATTACTTTAAGCGTCAGTTAACAAATTAAGCATAAAATATCAAAGGTATAAAAACCTAAGTATATCCTATCAAAAGAAGATTAACTGATCAAGAAAAATTTATTAAAAATATAAAGCAGAGATTTTCCTATGGCTCGAATGCAGATCTATTATTCTAATAAACATGCATCATAGGGACAAAAGAAGTAAACTAAAGACATAGAACAAAAATAAAATTACTTAACTTCACTTTGTGCTCCGATCCAAAAGAATCTACTCCTTCATTGCAAAAGATGTGATTTTCATTGAAAACTTCATGGCAATTACAATTTTCACTCACACTCTTCTAATCTAGTTCTGGAACAGGGCTCCAGAATACCCAAAATTAACTCTTAAATTCTATTAATTAGGGAAATAAGAGAAATAGGAAAGAGAATACTTAGGGACGTCCGATGGGAGGGAGTAATTCCCATATGCTACTTTTTGGTTCCTTTTATTTCTTCGGTTATCTGTCAGATACATTGAATCTGGACACATTCTCTGCAGATTTGATTTATCTTCATTGATAAGGTATATCTCTTATCCTTTTTTAATTTGAATGAGGTGGAAGCTTCTGGAAACCTCTAGGTGGCTTGGCAAATCTTCAGAAGGGGTCCCACAAGGGATGTGTAGCAATTGATTATCAACGGTGTTGATTTAATTGTAATCCCATCTAAAAATAAACATGAAAATCTTTGGGCCCATAACTTTGTCAATATAGCTTTGATTTGCACGTTCTTGGGCTCCACAAATATCTACTTTGAATAAGATTTCCAACGGCAGGTAAATTTCATCGATCCGACGGTCAGATTAAAAGTGATGGCCATTTGAAGATGAGTTATCCTAAGAAAAACGGATTAATTTTTAAAATTTGATTTGCAATGGATTCTATCTCTGCATAACTTTCATTTTTGAAAGGACATCACATGTGGATGATTCAAACTCTTTTTCTTTTGCTCCAATCAGAATTGTACTATTTGAATTATCAATTAATAATTTCAAGTTTGCAACTACTGCGGACCTTACCATATGGGACATTTCTTTTGCTTGCACAGTGGGCCCTATGAGAAGTCTTCTACTGTAGTTAAGACTCTTCAACTGACATAATGAATGAACCCCTCCATTGATCGATATGCATATGGCTTGTGTGTGGGGTCCACGTGGTGAATTATTTAATTTACTTCTTTTCAAGCTTCAATTCAGCAATGTAGGGCCCATGATGACTGTGTGCTTAAAAGTGAGTTCCGTGACAGAAGCCTGCAATTCTCATTTTCTGCACATTCTAATTCAACACATCAAATACTAAAGAGCCCATATTGAAGCGAGACCCACCCGAACAAAGTCCTACTCCAACTGGGACTCTTCGGAGAAAATTTGCAAAATATTCTAAGTTAATGCAGAAAATGTATGAAAAGTATGAGAATTCAGGTTGCTAGGTGAAAATGCATGAAATGAAGAAATTAGATGAATAATGATGCAATTTACCTAATTAAATCCCCAATTCATCCTAAAATGATTTGTAAATGTGCAAATTCATGAACTCAACGCACCCCCCAACCAGCATTTTGCTAGTCCCTTAGCAAAAGTTGAGAGCAAAAAGGTTTGAAGTTCTTTGACCTAATCTAAGAAAGTAAATATGAAAACAAAACCACTTTCGCTGGTATTCTCGGTTGCATTTAGCATATGCAACAAGCCCTTAAACCCCTAGGTTCCCCCTAGTGGACAAGTTGTGCCTCATGAGGGTTTGCACTGAATATACCCACAAATTTTTTTTTTTTTTTTTTTTGCAAAAGATGTTTAAAACCTATCAAAATCTAGGGAAACTTCTTCAAAGAGAAAATCTATAGACACTGACTATTCTCGGTTCTCGGAAATTTCAAAGGCAAATCTTAAATTTGGTTCACCGATCCCATTTTTTTGGTCAGAAATTCTCGAAATCATGCTAACTGATCGTGCACGGTGAAAATTATGTATACGTAATAAGCATCAAATGATCCACCAATAATTTTCGTGAATATATAATTTTTTTTAAATTCTGGGCCGCCTAAACTTAGCAAAGAAAAATAGTCTTCCTCTTAAGGCAATAATGACGGCTTTCACAGTACTGTTTTTTCAAAGGCCGCAAATTTTTTTTTTCAAACACACACATGTGATTGTGCAATGTCTAGGTTCCTTGAGCTTTCTAATTAACCCATGTAACGAGCATTAGGCCAGTGATGTCTTTAGGGCACTAGATATGTAAATACTCCTAAGGGCTTACTAGCTCGGGTTAAAAAGGATACGAACCCAAACTAGTCACAAATTTTTTTTATTCGTTTCAAGACTTCTAAACACTTTATATATATATATATATATATATTGCGGTCCCCAACAATAGGCAGCCCTTTTCAAAGGCAATAATGACGGCTTTCACAGTACTGTTTTTTCAAAGGCCGCAATTTTTTTTTTTCAAACACACACATGTGATTGTGCAATGTCTAGGTTCCTTAAGCTTTCTAATTAACCCATGTAACGAGCATTAGGCCAGTGATGTCTTTAGGGCACTAGATATGTAAATACTCCTAAGGGGTTACTAGCTCGGGTTAAAAAGGATACGAACCCAAACTAGTCACAAATTTTTTTTTTATTCGTTTCAAGACTTCTAAACACTTTTTATATATATATATATATATATATATATTGCGGTCCCCAACAATAGGCAGCCCTTTTCATGTATCCACCCGTCGAACTAGGAAGCTCTGTATATTAAGGGTTGATTTTCCTTTTTTTTTTTTATTATCAAAGAAAAATGAAAATCATAGCTTCACATTCAAAACCTTGAAAACGTATACAACCTGTGCAAAAGTGAGGGATCGAAATTCAGCACTTTTCCAAAAACTCTTTTCGTAAATAAAATAGTAAGCCATTATTTTTTTTTTTTTTGCCCAAAATAGATATCTTCAACCAATAAAAATTCTCTCAGAAGTTTCTCTCTAAATTTTTTTTTTACTCCTGAAAAACAAAAAAGAAAATGTAGAATGAAAATTGAACAAATGATCACATGTCAAGTTCTAACTCACACCCCCAAACCTAAATTCAACATTGTCCTCAATGTTATGAATGCATGTGTAACGTGAAAATGAATAATAAGGAAAAGTGGAACATCTTACCATGTAGGGTGATTGCAAAAGAATGTGATTAATCAGTTCAATTACCTTCCAAAATTGGGTTGCCTCCCAAACAGTGCTAAGTTTAATGTCGTCAGCCCGACATGTCCAAAAATGATTAGTCCTGGTAAATTGGGTCTTCTAGAAAGATATCATCAACGCTTTTATCCTTTAGTTCCAGAAACGGCTTCAACCATTGACCATTCACCTTGAAAACATCCCCATTCTTGGGATTTTCAATTTCCACAGAAAAACAAATATGGTTTCAGTATTCACACTTGGTTCCTCAATTTCTACTTTCTCACTTGATTCTTCCTCAGGTTCCTTGGGTAGTTTGACCTTGTTATCAACCTGTGTACCAGACCTAAGGGTGATTATGGATTTGACTTGTTCGTGGCCTTTGTGATTAGGTTCAGGTTGACTAGGGAAGGTTCCCTTATCTCTGGTACTAATGGAGTTGGCCAATTGGCCCATCTTATATTTTAATTTTGCAAGGGTTTGAGTGGATATTCAAAAGTTGAGTAGTGGTCTGCTGGAATTGAGCAGTACTCTGAGTCAATTGGGTTGTAGTTTGAGACATGAGTTTCATGGCCTCTTCTAAAGAATCTACCCTCTGGGTCAATGGATTAGGGTTGAAGTTGGATTTTTGAAAACCGGGTGGGGCATTGACTTGAGATTGATTGGGCTGAAATTGAGTGGACTGAGATGGGCCACCTTGAGTTAGGCCTTTGGTCCAAGAAAAGTTCGAGTTGTCCCTGCAACCTAGATTGTAAGTGTTAGAGTATGGGTAATACTTCTGAAGATTATCAAAACTAGTGTTTTGATATAGTGCATTCACCTCCTCAACAGACTCGGTCTGACCCAACATTTTGGGTCAATCCCTCCATTCATGGCCTGATCATATCTTAATGACTCCAAAGTGTTTAGAGTGGGCTTTTGGTTCAGCTCTAATGCCTCTATTCTCCTCACCAATGTGGCCATTTTAGCCTCTGCCTTAATTTTGGGTTCAATCTTGAACATCCCCCCTTTTTCAGGAATGGTGGGTTTGATAGGCTCCTTCTTGATAAGGGCCCATTGCAATGTGTTTTCAGCGGTTTCTTCCAAAAATGTCCATGATTCATCTGTCGTCTTCTGTGTAAACTTCCCACTACAGAAAGATTCCACCATTTGTTTGGTTGGGTAATCCATGCCCTCATACATGATCTGGACTAATCAGAATTTTTTAAATCCATGATAGGGACACTAGATTAAGAGGTCTTTGAACCGTTCCAAATTACTGTAAAGTGTCTCCCCTTCCATTTGATGGAATCCATTGATGGCCTGCCTAATTGAAGCGGTTTCTGCTTGGAATAAATTTTTTTGTAAAATTCTTCGACTAGCTTAGCCCATGTAGTGATGGACCTGGCCTGTAAAGCATAAAGCCAAGCTTTAGCCTTTTATTTTAGAGAGAAAGGAAAAATCTAAGTTTAAGGGCGTCCTCAGTCATGTCATTGATTCTCATGGTCCCACAGATGTCCCCAAATTCCTTAACATGTTTATATGAGTTTTTCTGGTCTAGCCCACGGAATACTGGAAGCATCTGGATCATGCCAGATTTCAGCTCAAATGTGGTATTGGTTTGAGCAGGGTGATGCAGGACAGTTGAGTTGTCCTGGTGGGGTACATGTACATGTCGGAAGACTTTCCGACAATGGTTACAGCTAAATTGGGCTCTATCCTGACTAACATTTTACTCTTGCGTACCCACAGTTTCTCTCTCAGGTCTAGAGTGCTTGCATCGGGTTCAATCTTAAAGAAATGCAAGCCTAATCTATATGTGGGGCCCTAATGGTCTTACTAGATGATGCACAAGCGTCAAGCACAAGAAATTATCCTAGGGTTAGCCTAACTCACTAGACAGCTCCTAACTGATTTGAAGAGTGCACTAAGGCCTCCAATCCGGTCTTACGAAGTTAAATCGACCAGGTAAGTCCCCAGGATAACTGGTGGGGTCACAATGCACTTGGTAAGGGTCCCGTTTAAGAACCAAACTCTAAGAATAGAGACTGCCACCCTTTTTGGTAGGGACAAGATTTACCTAGATATCGACTTGACCAAAGAGCGCAATTGGTGCAACCTTTTGTGGTCTTCGTCCTAATGAGCTCGAGTCTTATGGTCTCGTTTCTACTTGATTTTAATTAATGTTTAGGTTACTATGTGAGAGGTGGTTAAACCTAATTGGGCAAGGATCTGGTGAAGAAATCCAGTCCTTATCTTATTGGGGTCAATTGCCCTTAACTAAGTGTGTGGGGTCCAGTTTACTTGGTGTGTCAATCACACAATCATACTTGCTGAATTTAAATCACCCAAGCCCCACTTGCAAGTAAAAGATTCGTTGGGTAAAGTTTAGAAACTCTTACAGCATGCCCACGTTAATCCTTGAACTGTATAAGCTTAACCCATTTTTTTTTTGGCAAATTTTGCAATTCTGAGAGCAATTTGTTTTTAGCAATTCTGAGAGCAACTTGTTTGCTTAGAGCAAATCCACGCAGTTTCCTGCTTTTGTGCAACTCTCTTCTTACCAATGTAACTTATTCAAAAGAAACTCTTGTTAATAAATCCTAAGTTAACAAATCAACTCAAAATTCTATCTTATCCTAATTAAAAAAAAAATTCAAAAGACACCAAGTTAATAAAAACTCTATCAAAGTGGATTTTAAGTTATTGAAACAAATCAAAAATTCTATCTACAAAGTAAAAAAATTAGAAATTCTAAATTATCCAAACAAGTGTCCAGATATGGTTAGAGTTTTCAAAAAGTTTTCAATTATAAGAAATCCAATCTTATCCAATTCAAATTTCAGACTTTAAAACTCTAACTAATTTAAACAACTTAAGAGTTAGAATTTTAAAATTTCCAACTACCTAATTTCAAAATTCAAAGGTTAGCATATTAATCAAAACAACTAGTCCTAAAGATTTTAAACTCTATCTTACCAATCCTAATCTAATCAAGACATTAGTTAGAGCAATCTAAAATAAAAGTTTCTTTTTTGTTTTTATTTACTGAAATTCTGAATTAAAAGAAATCCTTCAAAGAAAAAAAAATTCGGTTTTTTAAATTAATTATTTATTCCGAAAATTCAATTAATTATAAAAAAAATATCAAAAAAATCAGAAAAGTCAGAAAATTAGAAAGTGAAATACTAACTAATACAAATTGCAAAGAACACTACTCATGCAAATTAGATGACTAAACAACTAATGCAACCTAAATATGAGCATGCATAGGAATCTAATTAAAATAAATAACAAAAACTCAGTTTTGGCTCCTCGGCAACAGTGCCAAAAACTTGATGTAAATTTAAATCCAATCTTTTAATACTACAAGTGCACAACTGTCTTTTTGAGACTGGCAAGTACAGGTCGAATCCCACATGGAGCACTACTGAAATATTTTTTTATTAAAATCTGAATTTTTTTTATGAAAATAAAAGTAAATCAAGATTTGAATGAGAGATAAAGCTACTATACAACATGAACGGATAACAATAATGATAAAGGTAGATCAGAGCAACAAAAAGTCCATTAATTAATTTTAATTCTCAATCCACATACTTTAATTTAGTCTTTTGTCTTGCAAATAACCCAGATAAGAAACAACTCAATGTTTCTGATCCGGAATATATTTTTCTTTTAAAATTCAACTGTTAAGCAGAAGAACCTAAGATCTCTTTCACCTCATAAAAATATAAATTACTTTGAGCGTCAATTAACAAATTAAGCATAACATATCAAAGGTATAAAAACCTAAGTATATCCTATCAAAAGAAGATTAACTGATAAAAAAAATTTATTAAAAATATAAAGCGGAGGTTTTCCTGTGGCGTGAAGGCGGGTCTATTATTCTAATAAACATGCATCATAGGGATAAAATAATTAAATTAAAGACATAGAACAAAAATAAAATTACTTAACTTCACTTTGTGCTCCTATCCAAAAGAATCTACTCCTCCATTGCAAAAGATGTGATTTTCATTGAAAACTTCATGGCAATTACAATTTTCACTCACACTCTTCTATTCTAGTTCTGGAACAGGGCTCCAGAATATCCAAAATTAACTCCTAAATTCTATTAATTAGGGAAATAAGAGAAAGAGGAGAGAGAATACTTAGGGACGTCTGATGGGAGGGAGTAACTCCCATATGCTACTTTTTGGTTCCTTTTATTTCTCCGGTTATCTGTCAGATACATTGAATCTAAACACATTCTTTGCAGATTTGATTTATCTTCATTGATAAGTTATATCTCTTATCCTTTTTTTAATTTGAATGAGGTGGAAGCTTCTGAAAACCTCTAGGTGGCTTGGCAAATCTTCAGAAGGGGTCCCACAAGGGATGTGTAGCAATTGATTGTTGACACCAAAAAATTCACTATGTCTCCTCAACATCAAGAAGCCTCCTAAAGCTGCATCCTGCTACAAAACAGGCAAGGCTACTTCAAACATCAGATCTTTTCAGAATCAGACAAAAACTGAAAGATCCTTCAAGACAGCTAAAAGAGGGGTACACCTGTGGTTTCGGGCCATTCCGACATCGTTTGGCCTAACTTCACTGCTTCGACAGCTAAACAAGCGCTCCCGGCGGCGACATCATCAAAGACGGCAAAACTTTGATCAGAGCCTACAGATGACTCCAGAATGTCTCCAAAGGGCTCTATGCCAAATTTCAAGTCAAACCGACAACGTTTCACCCTCCATCAATGCTCGAACAGCAAAATCAAGCCTCACGGCGGTGAAAACCATCGAAGCTATCACTCATAAAAAAAAATACATGAGTGGCTTCAACATGCTTCCAAAAGGCTGCACGTCAAATTTCAGGTCATTCTGACAACGTTTGACCAGGTTTCGACGCTCCGAGAAAAAATCAAGCCTACCGGCGGCGAAGCAGCCCGGGACCATGACATCCAAAACGGAGCTGATGGAACGTCTCAAAATGACTCCAATAGGCTCCTCGTCAAATTTTAGGTCATTCCGACAACGTTTGACCAGGTTTCGATGCTCCGAGAGAAAATCAAGCCTACCGGCAGCGGAGCAACTCAGGACCATGACATCCAAAACAAAGCTGATGGAATGTCTCAAAATGACTCCAATAGGCTCCCTTTCAAATTTCAGGTCAATCGAACATCGTTTGACCACATATCAAAGCTCGGTATTCTCCCCGCAGCAAAATCAAGTGAAGCATCGATGGGACCCCAAATGACTTCAAAACTCAAATAAAAGCCCATGGTTGGTCCTATCCACTGCTCAAGAAGCTTCACCTCAATTTTCAGGTCATTCCGACATCGTTTGACCTAGTTTCGACTCTTGACGGAAAATCGGCTACAAAGTCTTCGGCTTTCCCGAAAAATGGGAAACTTTGTGCTCCGATTTCGTGCGGGTTCTCGTCAAGTTTTCTCCAAGAAAATCAAGTCAATAATTGATGAAAAATGTCAAGAAAAATACAGAAGAAAGAAGGAACGAAAAAGACGGAAAAACGGCCGAAAACGACGCTCGGCGACCAAACGGGCAAAAACCCTAAGGTCGCCGGCGACCCTGCAAATCCGGGTCGCCGGATTTTGCACCAAATTGCCCGTTTTTCGATCTTTTTTGCGTTTCGGGTGTTCCTGCCTCTGTGATTTTCTGAAAATCCAATGTTTGATGCTTGAAAACGACTGATCTTAGTCGACATCTTGGATCCGCCGTCAAAAGCATGAAATCATCACCGATCGTTCCAAGATCGCCAACCGGCTGACCAAGAAAGTGCACTTTCTGTCCGACCGATTGTGAAATCGACAAGACAGATGTCACCTGCCCACCAACATCAACTAATGTCTGAAATTGCATCGCATTCCGACATCAAACAATGCGTGGATCTACCTGTGATGATAGCAAGAAGAATCTCAAAAGACGCGGCGTGGCCCGCGACTTTTCACATGCCTTGGCGACCACTTAATGTCGTTAATTGACCTGTTTATGACAACTTAATGCGGTCATTAACTCATTATTTTGGACGGCCCAATCAAATTCAAGTATTTGGGAGTTACAAATCCAAGCAATCATGGCATTAAACCCATGAAACTCCCATCATCATGAAGCATAAAGGCAATTAAAAGCCCACTACCTTCATCGGCCAATCACAAGCCATGAAAAAGGAGTTACAAAATCAACTTGTAACTCCTCATCAATGCTCTCATCATGGCTATCAATGCCCATAACCACCCCATGGCTACCAAAAGCCTATAAAAGGAGATCCATTTCCAAGAGAGAAATCAGCATCGACATCTATCGACTTGAAATTCTGCACTTCTACCAAGGAAATCCAGACGAAGTCCTGCTGCTCTGCTGCAAAGAACACCACAAGGCGATCAACTTCCCTTGGGGGGCCACCCCCCCAAGGTCACCTCCTTCTCCAACATGGCCTAAACGCGGTTTTTCAGCCCGTTTACTTGGTTTTTCATTGGATATAGGACCTCCTCTTGGTCCTTGTCCTTTAAAAAACCGAGGTTAGGAGCCAAGCCAAAGAATCAAAGCATCACATGTTCTCATTTGAAGGACGATGGCGAAGTCCATACATGACTTGCGACCGTTGATCTCAACGTGTCCCCACAATCTCCTGAGAAGTTAGATCTATTTTCTTACTTTTCTATTGTAGTTTGTATTTCTTAAAGAGACAAAAAAAGAAATCACAATTCTTGTCTTTCATATTTGATGAGTTTTGTAAAATCGTCTTTCACGGCAAAATCGCCTTTCACGGCAAACAAACAAAAACGCCTCCTACGGCATTCTAAAAAAAATAAACTTGTCTATTTTCTTAATATTTATGCAATTTGAAAAGTTAGAAAAAAGGATTGATTTCCTTTTCACTTGTGAAGGTGAATCTCCGGATTATCACCATTCCAAATTCCAAGTAGAAAGTAAATCTGGCATATCCATACAAAAATGTTGATGCCCGAGATTTTCCCTCCTCCGCCGAGACCCAGGTCAGCCCTCGGGGTGCGAAAGGAGAGGACGGAAGATTCCCGACAGTCCATCAAGTCGGCATACCCAGTGGGACTCGTTGGCTTGAGAACGTGATGCTTTGATCCCTTGGCTCCTTTCTAGTTTGTGGCCTATGTTGCATTTTGCATCTAAAAAAAAAACATGCGATGGGATTTCAATTTTTCTTTCTCACTTCAAAAAAAAAAAACAAATTTGATCTCTTTTTCTTAAAAACTCAACTTTGAGAAATTTTGATCTTTTCCACTTCGAACTTGATAGCTCACAAAAATGTTCGCAGCTATCGTTCATATCGGGGATTGGGCCATCTTTTCTCTTTGATGAGTCCAATTGGGATTTCAAAAAAAAAAAAAAAAAACACCTTCATTTCAAATTCTTTCAAAAAAAAATGGTCTCTTTTTCTTAAGATTCAACTTTGAGAAATTTTGATCCTCTCCTCTCTGAACTTGATAGCTCACAGAAATGTTCGCAGCTATCGTTCATATCGGGGATTGGGCCATCTTTTCTCTTTGATGAGATCAATTAGGATTTCAAAAAAAAAATTATAATTTCAAAAAAAAATCAGTTTTCTTTCTTTTGGGCTCAAAATTGAGAAATCTTGGTTCTTTCCTTTTCGGATTTAACGCTCGCAGAAATGTTGAGTTGTGGTTCGGATTGGAACACCACTTGTTCTCTTTGATGAGCTCATTAGAAATCTTTCAAAACAAAAAAAAACACTAAGGTTGAATCAATTGCGCTCTTTGACTAAAGTGGATTCAAGAAAAGCCTTGTCCAGAGTGTGGAGACAGCTAGACTGTTAGATGCAAGGGTCCTCCAAACAGGTTCATTAAGTAATCATACCCTTACCTGGGGGCTAATCTATCTACTAAGGTTTCATAAGATCGAATTGGAAACCTATGTGCATTTTTCAAAAAAAAATGGAAAAAAAAACTCCCGTCATTTTTGAGTTCAGAATTGAGAAATCTTGGTTCTTTCCCTTTCGGATTTAACGCTCGCAGAAATGTTGAGTTGTGGTTCGGATTGGAATACCATTTGCTCTCTTTGATGAATTTAATCTTGACCTTTCAAAAAAAAAAAAAAAAAACTTCCGTCAATGTTGGATTCACATTTGAGAAATTCTGGTCCCTTTCTCTTTCGAATTTAACGCTCGCAGAAATGTTGAGTTGTGGTTCGAATTGGAATACCAGTTGCTCTCCTTTATGAACCCAAATTTGACCTTTTTAAAAAAAATCCCATCTCGTGTCCTTCCCAAGGATGCGATTTGTAACATTTGTGCCTAGCGGTGCTAGTACGCCCTTTCGGGTCTACTGTATTCGCGACCGACACATTTGTATCTCCAACCTTGTATCATTTTACCTCGAGTGAGCCTTGCTTCTCGGTAATTTGAATTAAGGTCTACAATTGCTTCTAGCAGTCACGGGTACGCTTACCCTGAGCCTACCATACTTGCATTTTAGAACAATTGTATCCTCTATGGCGTTTTGCTTTCTTCATCGTCCTTGGGCTGGGCCATGTCCCCTCAAGTAATTTGAAAAGACAAAACCATAGTTGTTCTCCATTTATGATCACCATATTCTTGTGATTACTAATGGATTTGGTCTTGTTTCAGAAGTTTTCCAAAACTAACAATGACAGCTTCATTAACCATCACTTTCGATGAGAACAAGTACCAGCTTATGCTTCAAAACAAGCAAAACAAGGATAAGCGCCCTGCCAGTTGCCGAAGCGTCATCTCCCTCGACAACTCTCCAAACACCGGGTCAACTTCAACTCCCCGGACCATCGTCTTCGGGTCGCTGGGACCATTCCCACTCCCCGCAGAAGACATTGTACCTGCCAAGAAGCAGAAAACCACTCCGCAACGTGTCACTAACATGGCACCAAGGGCGAACAACAAGAAGCCTGAAGCCCGTGGTGCTCCCACGAAGCCTCAACACACAAGAAACCAGGTTTACCTCAAAACCTGGTCCCCGAGATCTTCACCAAACCAACGGAGGTCCCGAACATCTGCAAAGCCAGCATACCTGGCCCCTCTCAAGGAGAATCGGTTCTACCCTCTCTCTTACATGAAAGAGGAGAAACCTACCCTCCACCCAAAAAACAAACAAAATCATCATGAGCCGGCTTGCTCCTACAAGCCCAAAATCAAATCTTGCATCGTTAGGCCTCCGCAAAAACATGCTGAAGCCTGCACTCCCGCGAGTCCACCCTTCATCTCAACAGGGGCCGAGCTCGTAAAATTCAAGTCTTCATTGCGACAGGCAAAGGACCGCGTCCAGATTCTGTCCTTACCAAGCTTCAAAGAAGACAAACTCGGCTGCTGCGCACGAGGGACTACATCCTTCATCGCCAGAGCCCAGCCAGAGCTGACTGAAGCACAAATTGCTCGTCTTATGCATCGCCGTGCGGCGTATTGACAAAAGAGACTTGAGAAGCAAAGAACCCAGTGTTCTAATCTCCATGTCTCAAATAAATGGGTCGAAAAAGAAAGACCCGACCAATTCGTTGCTGTTCATATGGTTGGTAAAACCAAAAAATGCCAGAAGTCAGCAACCAAAATCAGTGTTAGACGTCCGGTGACTCGCAGCGTCTCACGGACACGAACACATCTAGAGGAATCCTCCACTCCTCCAAGCCAAGGACACCGGAGTAACCACTCCTCAGATTCTTCATCCAGAAGAATGAGCCCCAGCTCAGTCACCAGGACGATTTCTTCGTTCGAATCCCGAGGGATGAACGTCTTGGCTACAAGTTCTGAGCAGCCTCCACCGCATGATGACGTAATTGCACGCATCCAGCAGTTGTGTCGCGACCCCGGACCGGGCTCGGGGACCAGGTCCGGGATCGGGACTAATTGAGTGGAGCCAATAATTAAAAATATGTTTATAATCAAGCGTACACGGGTTAAAAAAAGAACACACACTATGTGAGAACCCGACCTCTAATTTCCTGGTTTAGTGTGGTTTTAATCGTGATTTAGTTTTCTTAGTGGTTTTAGTGGTTGTTTGTTTAACTTTCTTAGTTTAACTACCATTTTCCTTGGTTTTGAAAATTTTTGGGAACCTTCTTAACTTGTGGGACCCTTTGGGGGTTCTTATTGAGATTTTGTGTGAACTTGGGATTTATTTTGATTTCCAAAAAAAAAAAAAATTTGTGTTTTCATCCCATTTTACTTATATTGTTAATCCCTACAACTTTCATGTTGGACCCGTCCTCGTTTGAAACTCTTAAACCCGACTTTTCTCAATTTGAGGGCAAAACAGTCTTTTTACCCAAAATCTGGACACGATTTTCAATGTCACCAAAACCCACAAAATATATACTTTTTGGAAACTAGAAATTTTGTTGATCAACTTTGTCTTCTTCGTCGAATCCATTTGAGGTCCCGAAATGCATGTTTTTAGCCCGACTAGTACTTTAAGTGGTGGGACCCATCTCCCCTTTGTTATAAAAGGAACCCACCTCTTCTCTTCTCTTCTTCCTTGACCTAATTTCTAAGTGAGAAGCAGCCCCAGTAGCCATGGCTTTCTCCATCTCTTTCTTGCTTCCTCCATCTCATAGCACCACCAAACCAATGCCAAACCAAGATTAGACTCTACCATCTTCATCCTCATCTCAAGAACTACCCATGGACACCATTTTTGAAGAAAACCAAGCTTTTCAAGATTTCCTCTGAGCAACCTCTTGCTTTTTGAAGAACTTCCAAGTAAGGGATCCTTGTAATCTTTTGGATTTGTATTCTCCTACCCTTTGAGAAGCTTTGTGTTGATTATTGGAGATTTTCCTTTTTGATTTGGTTTGGTTTTGCCATTTTAGGGTTTCATTTTGGGGGGTTTTGCTTGTAGCTTGGACCTTGGCTTGGAAAGTTGGTTTAGAGCTTGGATTGCTTGTTAGAAGACCTAAGGCAAGTGGATGGAATGGATGTTTTAGTTTTCAATGATTTCCATGATCAATATGTTTGGATTTATTGTCTCATTAATGATGGGTTTTACTTGCATTCATGATGCTATTAAATGCTTTTGAAAAGGGTTGGTTAGCCCACTTATTGCTTGAAATGTGAATATAGTTTTTATCTTATCTCTTGTTTAAGGCTTGAATGAATCCATATGATTGTGGTTATTATCTTCTCTCTTTTCTTGTGGTGGAATGTGGAAATGTATGGAGTTGTTTGGGTGGATCTTTGGTGGGAGGTTTGATGGAGATTGTAGTAGGCTTGGTAGAGATTTGAATCTCCCATTGATTGATGTGAAGGAATGGGGCTCAAAGGAGTTGAAATGAGAAGAGAAGAAGGGAAGAACAAAGCTGTCCCGAACTCAGTTCTGGACAGTTCGCTCGAGCGAACTTGACACTTCGCTCGAGCGAACTGCCCAGGAAAGGGTTCGTGTCCTTCCAGAGAGTTGTCCGCTCGTGCGAACCCAGTGTCCGCTCGAGCGAACTCTCCTAGTAGCCATCCAGAGAGTGGTTGGGTCGAGCGAACTGGTGCTTCGCTCGTGCCAACCTGAACCTGGGCAGGTTCGCTCAAGCGAACTTGGGTCCGCTCGAGCGAACCCTCCCAGAAACCATTCCAGAGATCCCTCCGCTCAAGCGAACTGTAATGTCCGCTCGAGCGATGAGTGCTGATTCACTGAGGACATGTATGGAGCTGAAGTAAAACATTTATATGATTGTGAGAAGTTCATGGGGAGCCCCGTTGTGTCTGAAGATTTATTAAGTGATGTATGAAGCCCGGATGAGAAAGAAACCATAATCACAAGGTATCCATTGGAGTTTTGGAAATTCTCAAAGTGTATAGGGAACCCAAGATGTCTTCCAAACTCAAAGAGTACCAAATTTTTATCTTATAAACATACGGGATCCCTATTCACCTTGAATTAGCTTTAAACCCCGATTCTGTCCCGATATTTCGAAAGCTTGTTCACCTTTTTATTCCCGAAATTATGAGTTATGAATTATCAATCCCGAATGCCTTGAAAGTGTACTTGTACTGTTTTTACTAGCCTTGACAGACATGCTTGATATGATACGACAGTCGTGCCTTGAGCACCCCATTTTGCTCGTTTATACAATTCCATCAAGTGTTTTATACATACCCGATTTCTTGCATATGACCTGTCAATACTTTGAGACTTGAAACATCGTTTTTAAGCTTGGGGAGGTATTGTTTGGAGCCCCAATACAACGTAAGAAGTTGAAAGGCATGGTGGAGTCCGGATGAAGAGAAACCCCATTATGGAGATTCGTTAAGGATCCTTAGACTTGTCAATGTGCATAGGGATCCGAGATGTCCTTAATTCTCATAGAGTACCAAATATATGTCAAACTAGACATACGGGACCCTATTCACATCGATTAAATCTAGGACCCTCGGCGTTTGGCCCGGAAAAGTATAGAAATCCATTCATGCCTTATTTCGACTTGAATTTCACTCGTACACTTTAAATCTCGTGTTTTATGACTAGACTTGCCCGACAGTACTGAAATTCATGTTTTTAGCATGGTTGTTAGCCCGTACATGCCCGACCGATATAGATATGCTTTTCTGCTTATGAGCACCCCGTTCCGTCATATGTATTTATCTGATTTGATTTCTTGTATATGACCCATGAGCCAAAACCTTGAGGTAAGATGGGGCCAGAGCTTTGTAGTGCGAGACCATGAACCAAAAGGATTATTATTTTGAGAATAAAACCTTGAGGCAATATGGGGCCAGAGCTTTGTAGTACGAGCCCGTGAGCCAAAAAGAGAACATGCATACATGTACTTGTTTTGTTTACTTGCATATAACCTATGAGTCGGCACCACTAAGCTTGGATACCTTGTTAGTCTGATCCACTGACTGGGTGATCCCCCTCTTGTCTTGCCAACTGCAGTTTGGATCCTGATGCCCGGTTTATTTAACCGTGGTCATGTCCTGATACCGCAGATTGCTACTGTGGTTCCTGATGCCCGGTTCGCTACCGTGGTCATGTCTTGTATATAGTATATATATATATATATATATGTATTTCGTTGTAAATCCTCACTTCGGTGACTGAGGTCAACGCCTTGACTTGCTTGCTCTATCACTTAGGTGATAGAGGATTTAGCTTCGTGTGGTTGCCATCTTGATAGTTCCTGATCCTTGATACCCGTACTGCTTTACATTGATCACGTCTTTTCTTAATAAATGTTCATGTTTTATACATGCTTTAAATGAATACAGGATTTTGTCAGATATGCATGATTTCCTATACATTCTTAATGGTGTACATTTTGATCAGACAGCATGATTTATTGCATGTTTTATCGTTCAGTATATTGTTTAAACACGACGGTATGGCAGGTAGATGAAAAGATATGAACATTCAATAATAAAGACCTTTACCTTGGAAAACATGTAAACCTGTTTAAACAATGGCTTTCAAAAGTAAATGAATCATTTCATTGAAAACACACATGCAGTAATAAAACATGTAAGGTAACCAAGGAAATCGGGAAACAATCAAGATGGCATCCACAAGAAGCTAAATCCTCTATCACCGAAGTGACGTGAGTATCGGGTGTTGACCTCGGTCACCGAAGTGAGGAGGTGCAACCAAGTTACATATACATATACAATAATACGGGACGGGACCGCGGTAGCAAACCGGATATCGGGAATCACGGTAGCGAACCGGATATCGGGAACCACGGGAGCGAGCCGGGTATCGGGACGGGACCACGGTTAATAAACCGGGTATCGGGATCCAAGCTGCAGCTGGCGGGACGGGAAGGGATCTCGAAGTCTGTAGATCAGACCGACAAGGTCATCCAAACTCAGTGGTGCCGACTCATAGGACAAATCACATAAATCGAGACGAGTATAAAGCAAATCCAGTGCAAGGCTATAAGCGGGCAAGACGGGGTGCTCAAGGCACAATCATCATTTCAGTATCGGGTCATGCGCATCGGGGCTAGCACAAGGCTACAATTACAATTCCGTGCTTTCGGGGTTCATAAATCATAACTCGTAAATTTCGGATATAAAAGAGTGAAATAAGCTTTCGAAATATCGGGATGAGTATCGGGCTTCGAAGTTGATTCAAGTGCATAGGGATCCCGAATGTCTATTAATAAAACTTGGTACTCCTTGGATTGAGGGCATTCCGGCTCCTTATACACTTGAAAGTCTCCAAAAGTTCCAATGAATGCTTGTGATAATGGTTTCGTTCTCATCCGGGCTCCATACATCACCACTTGACACAACAAGGCTCCCAATGAACCTTTCGCAATCATGAAAATGTTCTACTTCAGCTCCAAACACATCCTTGGTGCACAGCAACCATCGCTCGAGCGGACATTACAGTTCGCTCGAGCGGATGAGCCTCTGGAATGGTTTCTGGGAGGGTTCGCTCGAGCGGACATGTGTTCGGTCGAGCGGACCTACCCAGTTCAGGATGGCACGAGCGAACGAATTGTGCGCTCGACCCAACCACTCACTGGATGGCTGCTGGAAGAGTTTGCTTGAGCGGACACTGGGTTCGCACAAGCGAACAACTCTCTGGAATGGCACGAACCCTTTCCTGGGCAGTTCGCTCGAGCGAACTGTCCAGAACTGAGTTCGGGATGGTTCTGCTCTTCCATTCTTCCCTTCTCTCAAAACCCATTTTGAGCCTCTTTTCCACAACATAATGGGAGGCCCTCAACTCCCTTCAATCACTACTCAACCATCATCCAATCTCTCCATTTTACATTCATACAATCACTAAGAGAAGGAAACATCCATTATCACAAAATTTCACTTAGGCATTGTACACAAGATGAACTCAAAACTACAATCCATGATTTAAAGACAATAGATGAAACCAAAAGCTAGAAATCATGTTTCAAGACAATAAAGAGGCTTACCAACCTCATTCAAAGCATTTAACATCATTGAATGCAATTAAAACAAAGCATTAATGAACTAATGATTCAAACACATTTGTCATAAAAATCATTGAAAGCTAAACTATCCATTCAGTCCACTTGCCTCAAGGTTCTCTGTGCAAGAAATCAAGCTATTAATCTCTTCCTCCAAGCCTGGAATGCTATCTACACAAAACCCCCAAATCCAAACCCTAAAATGGGTCAAATCATGAAACAAGAAGAGATAACTCTCAACAAAGAAGATAGAGCTCTCCTAAGACTAGGAGAATAAGAATCTAAGAGATTAGGGAGGAAGCTTACTTGTAGGTCCTTCAATGGATAAGGTGAGCTCAATGAGGGTCTTGAGTTGAGTAAATCCTTCCACAAATGGTATCAATGTATAGCTCTAGTAATGAGGAAGAAGAATGTGAAGTTCATTTCTTGATTGGAGCAAGGTGGGTGGTGCTTTGATGGTGGAGAGGCAAGAAGAAAGGAAAGGGAAAGAAACCCTAGACCCTTGTTGCTCTAGTGCTGGAAAAAGGAAATGGAAGAAGAGGGTTCTTCTTATATACAAGTGGGTGTGGGTCCCATCTCTAGGAAATCTTTGGAGGCTGAAAGCACTAATCTCAGGACCTCGGACGAAATCGACGAAGAAGAGAAAAGTGATCGTCGAAATATCTAGTTTCCAAAAAGTATATGTTTCGTGGGTTTCGGAAATATCAAGTTTTGGGTACATATTTCATGTATAATGACTGTTTTGCCCTCAATGCAAGAAAATCGGGTTTTCGGGGTTCCGAACGAGTACGGGATCAACATGAAAGCTATAGGGATTAACAAGACGAGTAAAACGGAATATAAATGCAATCACTGGAATACGAACAATCCCCCACACAATAGTAAAGCCATCCAAAAAGGGAACCCCCAAAGGGTCCCACCAACACAAAGCAATAAAACTCTCCCAAAACCATAAAAGAGCTATTCTAGTCCAAGCTTAGTCAAAAATCACTAATCGAGCTTAGCACTAATACGCAACATAATTAGCACTAATCGAGGTCACTCGGGTCGGGGTCTTACAAGTTGGAGCAAGGACAACAGAGAATTGAGGCTCTAATGGAAAACTTTATTCTCACTCTACAGCATCCACCACCTAATAATGAAACCCCTCTGAATCATAAAGATGACGAGGGCAATGCAGAAAACAATGAGTCTCGTGCCCTTACCAGAAAGGACGTGGATGATATCCTCGCAAAAGCAAAAGAAGAGGATACATTGAAGGAACATGGGATCAAGCCACCCTACCCTTTATGGATGGACTCGGTTCCGTTCCCTGCAAAATTCAAACAACCTACTCTCCAGACATATACGGGGAAAGGTTCGGCCAGATAGCATGTCATCCATTTCAAGATCCTAACGGGAGCCATTGCGGATCAAGATGCCCTCAAGATTCGGCTCTTTGCAAGTACCCTAAAAGGTACAGCCTTTGATTGGTACTCCACTCTGCCGGAGAACTCCATTCAGAACTGGGCTATGCTAGAGACACGCTTCCTGACCCACTTCCAAGGTGAGGATCATCCAGTTACTATGGCTCAACTCTGCAGCCTAAAACAGGGAGAAAATGAGTCAACATACGACTTCATTCACAAATGGAAGGCAATGGCGTACAAATGCTCAGATGTACTGCCACAAACGTCGCTAGTCGACATCTGTCGTAACAATATGAGAGCAAAAATTCGCTCCATGATCATCGGCAACAAATCAAAGAACCTGGGAGAACTCTTCGAAGCTTCCATGGAAGCTGAAATGGTGATCAAAGACCTCAAAAGTCAGAAATCATCAAAGAAAGAGCCGACTGCTATTACAACCTCAAAACCAAAGAAAAATGAGGTTCTCAATGTGCAGACTAAATCAGCTCCTCAGCAGCCAAAGAAACCTGAAAACAAAACTGCAGGTAAAAGACCTGAACTCTCTAATGCCTTCAAAGAACGTGTAGAAAAGAAATATCCGTTCGATGAAGATGTTGAAGAAATCTTTGAGGCTCTCCTAGCAAATGGCAAACTCATTTTGCCAGAGCCCAAAAGACCGGGAGATGTTGGCAAAACCAATGACCCCCGATACTGTCCATACCATCAGATGATCTCACATCCTCTCAATCAATGCTTCGTTGTGAGAGAGAAGATCAATGAGATGTGGAAAAACGGAGTCATAACCTTTGATAAAAACTATGGCCCCGCCTATGTCAACATGGTGTCATGTCGGCAAACTTCAAAGTAACCGAAGGAGAAAATCACTACTTCATTCAAGGTGATAAAAATGGCTCAAGCGTCCCAAGAATTTGTTCCATATCCAACACCAGATGGATAACCTATATGGGTGCATCCCGATCTCCTAGAAAATGAAAATTGGGAGATCATCAAAACAAAGCCGACCGCTCAGCAGCGAAGGCAAGCCAAGAGGGAACTCCGCAAGCTAAAAACAGCAGCAGAAGTCTCAACCACAACAAGAAGTTCTTGAAAAGGCAGAAACCTCTTCCACTGCTTCACTAGGGGCGACGGAAGAATCCCTTCTCAAAACTTCAAAGGCGGTAAGAAAATTCACCCTTGATGATTTTATGCCACCTCTATACGAAAATGAAAATGTACAGGGGGCATCATACTCTTGCAACTCGGTAGTTGGATTCTCCATGAATGGATACGAGTCCAGTGACACTGCCAGTGATATCGATGAGTGGGAAGAATCCCTTGAAACATGAGAATACCTCTCTGACGAAGAATGGATTCCCGAGTCTCATCTTATGCCAGTAATCTGGTATAACCCATTACAGCCACAAAGTTCTTGTTCTGATGATGAAGAAGACCAGGACGTTGTTCAAGAAAATGTTGTCGACCCAGCACCAACCAATGCTCCGGTGGAACCCAACATGGGCGAACCACAAGGAGCAGATGATGAAGAAAATTTAGCTCCTATGCCTGATCTTGAGGAACATGCAAGAATCTTGCAACATCTTACCATAGAGTAGGAGCGGGATCGCATCAATGATCTTCGTCATGATCCAGAACCAGAATTCCCTGAAAATCAATGGGAACTTTCTCCCTTAACTCCTGAAAATGGAGAAAACAGTTGGATCAATGATCCTCTTACATCTGAGGATGAGTCCGATTCCCAACAGTCTGCACTGGGGGCATCTCCTGTCCGGATGACCTGCAATGCAATAGCTCAGGACGATAGTGCCTCTGAAGCTTCCGAAGACACGTACACCCCAACCGATAATGTATCATCTGGAGCTACATCTTCTCAGGTGACTTCCACTGAGATATCATCCTCTCAGCCCTCGTCTCCTGAAGCTGTGACATCGGAACTCAAGCCTCTCCCGATTGATCATCTTGAAGAAAATCCTGCCAATGAAATCTACTTCATTGAAAGCCCAGTTGATTGGTCCCAGATGCCCAATCTCATAGACGATGTCTGGACTAATACAGAAAGGTTGTCGGATGCTGTTCAGGACTTGTTCCCAGAAATTGCTCCGTACAATACAATTATTGAAGACACCAATGCTGTTACAAAGACGTCTTCAGCAAAGGATCAACCCCTTGATCCTGAGAGTGATCTTCCAAAAGAAGACCAGTCTCTAGAAGCTCTTGAAGTTGGTAGAGGTACCCGTTCTGGCCGGGATTACCAAAAAAATTACAACCAACCTTCTTTTACTTATGTAAATCCTTCGGGAAATCAAGTTGTAAGCGCCCCAAGTGGCAATAATAATGAAAATGCAGGCCCGAAGGAGGATTTCAAGTACGACTTGATTGAGCACTTCAAACACATACCTGCACATCTGCACATCCTTGACTTATTACGAATGTCTCCACAAACTCGTGATAGTCTCATTTCAGAATTACAAAGGCTGAATACGGATGTCGACAAACATGCCCCACAAGTCCTACAAATTGAAATGGACTACAGGGTCAAAAAATCAAATACTCCCCCAAAGGGAGAAAAATAGAAAACTGAGGGATCAGGCAATGAATGCCTCTCGGTACAAAAAGCAGCAAGTGCAACAATTGCCTTCGACAAGGATGACCTCCTGCTAGGCGAGACAAAGCACAACTGACCCTTGTACTTTACGGGGTACGTCAAAGAAATACCAGTACACAGAGTTCAGATTGATCCAGGCTCTGCACTCAATCTCATTTTGTACTTCGGCACTCGAAGAGCTGGGCATCCCACCTAGCAAGCTGAGTCACACGTCTATATCCATCTTCGGATATGTCGGCAGCGCTCAAAGGCCTATCGGCAAAATCAGGTTCAAATTGCAAATCGGTGATCTTATTTCTGAAGTCACTGTGTATGCAATAAGGACCCCTTCATGCTACAATATACTCCTTGGATGCCCCTGGATACATGAGAATGGTGTCGTCCCTTCAACTCTACATCAGTGCATCAAGTTCGTTGGCAACGATGGCTTAATACATCAAGCGTTTACAGACAAAAAGCCATTCAAAGGCAGAGATGTCCATTTTCCAGATGCTCAAATGTATAAAGATGGAAAAGAAGAACAGGAGGAAAAAATAATTCACTTTGCCGACAGTCTCCAGAAAGATAAAGGCAAGGCTCCTCAGCAATCACCGGAGGTAAACAAACCCTCCACCAAACTCGAAGTAAGCGGTCAAGCTCCCTTCGTCGTCTCCTTCAAATCTCCAAAGCCTTTGGTAATCACTACCAAAGTAAAAAAGACAAAACAAAAGACTGGGGGCAAGTTCACTGTCTCCTTTGTGTCTATTATGCATGACACAGACTCGGAGTCAAAGTCAGAAGATGACACAGCATCAAGCCAAGCTGATACTCAGCAAGATCAGCCCGCTCTCACTCCATTGGAGACATTTGCTGATATAGAAGACCCTGCGTCGGCTTCCTTTGTTATTCCGGCAACTTCGCCAAAAGAAAAGGCAATCTTCTTCCACAGATCAGGAGCATCTCCACTGAACTCTCTGCTTGAACCTTTCCAAAACGAAGGTATGCCTCAGCTATCCCTGTATAGTCCGATGGCACAAGCTATCATGAAGAAAATGGGCTACGATGCTCAGAATCCGACTAGTTTGGGAGGTGGCCGTGGTATTCTCACACCATTGGAACCCACCCTGACCAAAAGTCAACCAGAAGATTGGAAAATCCACCTTCACAAAGGCAAGTCTTCATATGGGTTGGGGTATGATCCTACCGCTCCTATGAGACACTTGACACCATGGCTGCAAAGTCGCTTTGCCGGCCAAGCCTCAATATCTCATGAAGACATCGATATTCCTAGATATCTCTTTGAGGAGTCACTCGTCAAGGACCCAAAAAGCTCCTCCAATTGGTATGATTTCTCTGATAATAAAGAGGAATTGCCCGATGACATAGACGAGTGGTTCTCTGTCCCAGAAGAATCATCGTCTCCAAAAGAAGTACCCTACTTCAACCCAATTCCAGCAAATGATTGGGACCATCTCATTGCGAGCCTTGAGAAGGACACTGATCAAGAAGATCCATGGACAGAAACAGAGCCTCAGTCTGAAAATTTCTCTGGTACTCCAGAAGGTCTTGTTGAGTTGGAAGCCTCTGAAAATACTGTGGAGGAACCACCTTCAAATCTTCCGACAGAAGACCCTGTTCAAAAGATAAACTTGGGAACACCTGATAACCCACGTCCTGTATTCATAAGCAAGAATATAAAGGATGGTGAGTTACCCGAGTATATCTCTTTTCTTCGCGAGTTCGTTGATTGCTTTGCATGGTCTTATGCCGAAATGTCTGGCTTGGATTCCAAAGTAGCAGTCCACAAGCTCAACTTGCAAAAAGAAATCAAGCCTATCAAACAAGGCCAAAGAAGATTCCATCCCGACGTGATGGAAAAAAATGAACAAGAAGTTCAGAAACTCAAAAACGTTGGCTTCATCCGCGAGGAACAGCATCCTGAATGGTTGGCCAACATCGTCCCCGTGACAAAGAAAAATGGGCAGATAAGGGTCTGTATCGACTACAGAGACCTGAATAATGCATGTCCTAAAGATGAATTCCCGCTCTCCATACCAGAGGTGATGATTGAGAACACCTATGGGTTCGAGCGAATGACATTCATGGATGGATTCTCTGGCTACAATCAGATAAAGATGCATCATGAAGATGAAAGGCATACATCATTTCGGACACCATTCGGCGTGTATTGCTACACTGTTATGCCGTTTGGTCTGAAAAATGCAGGTGCAACATATCAAGGGCTATGATGAAAATATTCCAAGATATGCAGCACAAGATGGTCGAATGCTATGTTGACGACCTCGCCATCAAAAGCAGAAGAAAAGAAGACCATCTCAACGATCTTCGAGAAATCTTCCTCCGACTTCGCAAACACAAATTGCGGATGAATCCACTAAAATGCTTCTTCGGTGTCTCATCGGGTAAGTTTCTCGGATTCATAGTACGGAAAGCTGGAATAGAACTTGACCCTACTAAAGTCAAGGCTATCCTGGAAATGCCATCTCCCAGAACCCTAAGAGAATTAAAAGGGCTTCAAAAAAGGTTGGCATACATCCGACGGTTCATCTCAAATCTGTCAGGGAAGTGCCGTCCATTTTCCCGCTTAATGAAAAAAGGCATAGACTTTGTCTGGGATGCTGAATGTGAAAATGCATTTCAAGACATCAAAGCATACCTCACTAAACCTCCAGTGCTGGCTGCCCTCACAACTGGAAAACCATTTATCTTGTACACAAGAGCTCTCGACCACTCTTTGGGTGCTCTGCTCGCACAAGAAAACAACGATGGAAAAGAAGTTGCTCTATATTACCTTAGCCGCATGTTGGCAGGTGCAGAGCATCGCTACTCCCCAGTCGAAAAAGAATGCCTTGCAGTAATGTTTGCTGTACAAAAGCTGCGTCACTGTCTGCTGTCGAACACAGTCTACCTGATTTCGAGGATCAACCTCTTAAAGGTCCTTGTCACAAAATTAGGTTCTCTCAATGCCCGTCTGGTAAAATAGTCCATCCTTTTATCACAGTTTGATATTAGGTATGTACCACAAAAAGCAATCAAAGGACAAGCTCTAGCAGACTTCTCGCAGAGCATCCATTGCCTAAAGATTCTCCACTCAGGGATGATCTCCCAGACGAATTTGTCTACAATGTGGAAACTTCCTTATCAAACGCTTCCTGGGACATGTACTTTGACGGTACAACCAGGACAAATGAAAAAGGAAAGCAAATATCGGGAATCGGCATCCTCTTTGTCAGTCCCGACAAATGCATGATTCCACACGCCTTCTCGCTACTGGAACCATGTTCAAACAATGCAGCTGAGTACCAAACCCTGATTGTAGGATTGGAACTCGCCCTCGAATCTGGCATCATCATGCTGGAAGCTTTTGGAGACTCTCAACTGATCGTCAACCAGATGAATCAAAAATATGAAGTTAGGAAGCCTGATCTGCTACCTTACTACAACAAGGCACAGTCGCTTCAAAAATTATTCAACATCTGTCACATCACCCACATCCTCAGAGGTGAAAACATCCGTGCAGAAGCCCTAGCTGGACTCGCCGCATCCATGGCAATCCAAGAAGGGGAAAACATGCAAGTCACAGTGTGTCAAAGAAGGATTCTCCCTCCTCTCAACACACACCAAGCAGTTGCTGAATGCCACCAAGTGGTTGGAAGTCGGATGTTCATCCTCAAACCTCCGATTGGCGACTGGAGAAATCCGTTCATTGATTACATCATGTTCGGAATCCTAACTGAAGATCCAAAAGAACGAGTAAGCATCCAAAGACGAGCCCCAAACTTTCATTTGGATATACCTTCAAAAGCACTTTACAGAAAATCCTTCAATGGAGTACTCCTACGCTGCTTATCACAACAAGAGGCTAAGAAAACTCTCAAAGAAGTACATGCTGGTCTTTGTGGAGCCCATCAGGCTGGCCCTAAGCTCTACAACCAGATAAAAAGGCTAGGTTATTATTGACCTACCATGGTAGCTGATGCAATACAATTTGCCAAGCACTGCCAAAAATGCCAGATTCACGGAGATTATATCCACATGCCTCCAGAATGGCTACATCCAACAACAATCTCGTGGCCTTTCGAAGCCTGGGGTATGGACATCATAGGTCTTATCTTTCCCCCATCAAGCAAGGGTCATCGCTTCATCTTCGCCGCTACGGATTATTTCTCCAAGTGGTCAGAAGCATTTGCGCTCAGCGAAATGAAGACTTCATCAGTCCTTTAGTTCTTGCTCACCAATATTATTTGTCGCTTCGGCATACCTAAAAGATTCGTCCATGATAACGGACCACAATTCTGGGATCACAGATTCTACAGGTTCTGCGACAAGTACAAAATCCAAAGTTGTCCTTCGACTCCATATAATCCAGCAGCGAACGGACTAGCAGAAGCCTTCAACAAGACACTCTGCAAAATTTTCAAGAAAATGGTCTCTAGTCACAAAAGAGACTGGGGCGACAAACTACCAGAAGCCTTGTGGGCCTATCGAACTACCGTTCGAGGACCAACCCATAGCACACCATTCTCTTTGGTCTATGGATGCGAAGCTGTTGTCCCTTTGGAAGTACAAATTCCTTCCTTAAGGGTATCTTTGCAAAATGACATGACGCAAGAAAGCAATGTCAAATTGAGACACCAAGAGCTCGACAATCTCGATGAAAGACGACTCGAAGCTCTACAAAGCATTGAGTTATACCAAGCACGCATGGCAGGATCTTTCAACAAGAAGGTCAGGCAACGCGCCTACAAAAAGGGTGACTTGGTTCTTGCAGTAAAAAGACCCATAGTCTTTGCCCACAAATCCAAAGGCAATTTTGAACCAAAATTGGAGGGACCCTTCGTCATCGACAAAGTCTTCTCCAATGGCGCATACGCTCTTCTAAACATGGAAGGAGACAGATGTATGCTGCCCATTAACGGCAAGTTCTTGAAGCGGTACTGCCCTTGAAGACTTCCTCAAACGGGTCAGAGCGATATCTACACGGTCAAAGCCTATTTCCAAGGTACTTGCTCGTCAAACCCACCCCTTTTGAAATTTTCATCTTCATGTTGAAGTTTCCAAAAAAAAAAAACTCTCTCAAAACAATGCTTACTTTCATCGTTTCATTGTTCAAAAAAAAATCATCAAAATCCAAGTTTAGGAGCCTTTTCCCAGACTTGACCAAAATTTTCAATCCTTGAACCCAAAAATTCATGGTTTGAAACAAAAACCAGGACTCAGGAACTTTCACCCTAGTTCGCCCCGGCTTTCATAACCAAAATGGTTTTAAGTCAAATTTTATGACCTTCATGTCTTTAAACAAAAAAAATTGGTTTTTAGAAACCGTGGGGAAGCAACATTTAGTCGATACTCGTAAAACCCAAAAATCGGAAGGATGCGAACCCCATTCGATACTTCCAAAACCCAAAAAACCGCAAGGAATCGAACCCCATTCGATACTTGCAAAACCTCAGATCGTGGAGAAGCAACATACCAGTTGATATCCACAACCCAAATTTCAAAAATCGTGGAGAAGCAACATATCAGTTGATATCCACAACCCAAATTTCAAAAATCGTGGAGAAACAACATACCAGTTGATATCCACAACCCAAATTTCAAAAATCTTGGAGAAGCAACATACCAGTTGATATCCACAACCCAAATTTCAAAAATCGTGGAGAAGCAACATACCAGTTGATATCCACAACCCAAATTTCAAAAATCATGGAGAAGCAACGTACCAGTTGATATCCACAACCCAAAATTTCAAATGGTTCGAAAAAACCTCAAATTTCAAAAATCGCGGGGAAACGATATCAAATCAGTACTCGCAAAACCAAAAGTTTTGGAAAAAGCAGGGAAGCGACGCTTAATCGATATTTGCACCCCAATCCGCGAGGAAGCGAAATTCCATTGATACTCGCAAACACAGCCCGCGAGGAAGTGACATTCCATCAATACTCGCAAACCGAATGAGCAAGGAAGCGACATTCCATCGATACTTGCAAGACCATTCAGCGGGGAGACGACATTTAGTCGATACTTGCATTTTCAAAACCAAATCCGGCTATAAACGCCAAAAAGCGGCTATAAACGCCAAAATCCGGCTATAAATGCCAAAACAAAAAAAAATCGGCTATAAACGCCAAAATCGGCTTTCATGCCAACAAAACAAAAACTTGGTTTTCAAAAATCTGGCTTCCATGCCAAAATAAAATAAACAACAAAGAAAGCAAAATTCGGCTATAAACGCCAAAAATCCGGCTATAAATGCCAAAACAAAAAAAAATCCGGCTATAAACGCCAAAATTCGGCTATAAACGCCAAAATCCGGCTATAAACGCCAAAAAGCTGCTATAAACGCCAAATTCGACTATAAATGCCAAAACAAAACAGATTCGGCTATAAACCCCAAAATCCGCTTTAATGCCAACAAAACAAAACTTGATTTTCAAAAAATCTGGCTCCTATGCCAAAACAAAACAAAAAAAAAAAAAAAAAAAAAAAAAAAACTTCGGCTTTCATGCTATCTTAAAATTCGGCTCCTATGCCATTCCAAAAATCGGCTTTCACACCAACCAAAAACTTTGGCTCTCTTGCCACAAACAAAAGAAAAACCTTGGCTCTCATGCCACAAACAAAATTTTGGCTCTCATGCCACAAACAAATTTGGCTTCCAAAATCCGGCTTTCATGCCATCTCAAAAAATTTTGGTTCTAATGCCATTTCAAAATTTTTGGCTCTCATGCCGCCAAATAAATTTGGCTCCTATGCCATCCCAAAAATCGGCTTTCACGCCATCCATAAACCTTGGCTCTCATGCCACAAATAAAATTTTGGCTTTCATGCCACAAACAAAAACTTTGGCTTTCATGCTACAAACAAAAAAAAAAAAAAAAAAAAAAAACCTTTGGCTCTAATGCCATCTCAAAATTTTTGGCTCCCATGCAGCAAAACAAATTTTGGCTCTTACGCCACAAAATTTGGCTTTCATGCCATCCAAAATTTGGTTTTCAAGCCATCAAAAACCAGGCTTTGTGCCGCAAAACTGGCTTTCATGCCCAAAACAACTCTTTGACAAAAGATTTTCACAAAATGACAACCTTTTGATCAAATTCTTAAACAAACATTCCCATCAACTTTTGCTCAAATTTGTTTTCATCAAAAAATGATTTAAGTGAAAAGAAGGGGATACAAAAATATAGTACCAAAATTGTTTATACATGGAGGTACCAAAAAAAAAGAAGAAGAAAAGAGTTTGTTATAACTCAGGAGCTCAATCTAGCATGGTCTTCAACCAAAGGTCCAACTCCTCAAGCAGACCCTTGGCCTTAACTTCCAAAGTTTTTAGGCCACGCTTCTTCAAAATGTTCCCATAAAACGCGGCCGAATGCCGCGACCCATCTGCAGCACGAGGAAGTTCTTCCTAGAGGACTTGCCACTACTCATGCTCCTGAGTCTTCCTCCGGACATTACCTTCAGCGTCCTCAACCTGGCGAATGAGAGTCCCCTCTTTCTCCCAAGCCTGTTGGACAACCGCATTGGAAGATCTAGCAGACCGATGAGGTGCATCAGTAACAGGACCTTTACCCTTGTTTGTTCTAGAAGAACTATCTGCAAAAGATGGAAGAGAAAAGATCAATCAACATCAAAATGACAGAATTCTGCTATAAAAATCCTAACAAAATTTTGACTTGGTTCCGGGGCAATTCCAAAGAAAAGGAAAATACTCCGAAAAAGACAGGAAGCCTGAAAATGAGCTCAACATCACTGCGAGCTCATAGTCAGTGGAGAATTCTCAAAGAAGGTTCGAACTCAACATCGCTGCGAGAACGAGCTAATCTCATCAAACTTCCGCAAAATCTGGAAAAGAGCTCAACATTGCTGCAAGCTTCAGAATCCAAAAATTGCAAAGTTCCTCAAAATCCAGCAAGACCAAGAAAGAGCTCAACATCGCTGCGAGCTCAAATCCCAATACTTGCAAAAGATTTTCAGGTATGCATCATCATACTTCCAAATCCATTTACAAAATCATGCATCAAAAAATATCATCATGCATTAGATGCTAGGAAAACCTTGACCAAAGTTTGACCAATTCCAACCCAATTTGGTCAAAACCAATCAAACTTTGTCCAAGTCAAAAATCATGTTGGCTTGACCTAGAGACTCTAGCCTTCTATCTTGATGCATCAAAAAAAAAATGCATACATATTGAAATTGCATAGCCTCATTATCATGGTGAGCAAACAAAGGAAAGAAAAAAAAAAGAGAAAAAAAAATCTCAGCAAAAAAAAAAAATTTTGCTGGTCCACAGACCGTGGCCCACTGCCACATGGCACAATGCCCGTACAGCCAAGAGAAAAACAAAAAAAAAAAAAAGGAAAAACGCTGAAAAAAAAAAAGGAAAAGGAAAAGTCAGCGTGTGAAAAAAAAAAGAAAAAAAAAGGGAAATACACGGTGAAAAAAATAAAAAGGAAAACCGTGAAAAGAAGGAAAAAAAAACAAAGAAAAAAAAAGAAGAAGAAGCACGAAAAAAAAGAAAGGGAAAACGTGCTTGAAGAAAAAAAAAAAAGAAAAGAAAAGATAAAGAAGAAGAGAAGAAAAAATGAAGAAGCTACTTCTACAATGGAGATTCTTGTGGAGAAAGAAAAACTTACTTGAAGCCATTGATGGAGAAGAAGAAGAAAAGCTTGGAGCCCTTGGAGCAAAAGCACTTCTTATCTTGGAGAGCACTCTTGAAGATTTCTTGCAAAAAGAAAGCAATGGAGCAAAAGAAACAACCCTCTTGCTTTTATAGAAGAGAGCAAGCCAAAAGAGGAAACAAGGAGAAAGAAAAGAGGTAAGTACTAAAATTTAGCTACTTTCCCAAAAAGAGAGATATTTTGAGAAATCTTTCCACAAAAAGGAAACTTGAGAAATTCTCTCCAAGTAAGGATATTTTTAAATATTCTCTACACCAAAGAGATATTTTTAGATATTCTTTACAAAAATGACACCATCTGAGATCTAGGCCATCTCCAAAGCCTAAGGTCCCATGGGTTAGCCCATATGAGCCAGGTTTGTCCACCTAGGCACTAAAAGTGGCTTTTAGTCAAAATATTCCTCTTACCAAGAGCAAGAAAAAAAAAAAAGAAAAAGAGCAAAAAAGTCCCATGCCTCTTTTGAGTTGATGGGACCATTCAAAAAAAAAGAAGAAAAAAAAGAAAAAAAAGGAAAGCCTCATGAGTTTCCAAGACCAAACCATCCAACCTCATGAACTAAATTGAGCCAAAATCTTGAAATTGACATTTCACAAAACCAGATTCCGGTCCCCTAGCTCGCCACATACAGCTTGTTAGGTCACAAGACCAAAACCAAAATCAAAATCCAAACCAAACCAAAATCAAAAACCCAAATCTGACCCCCCAACTTGCCACATACAGCTTGTTGGGTCACAAGGTCAAAATCAAAAATCAAACCCTGACCCCCTAACTTGCCACATACAGCTTGTTAGGTCACAAGGTCAAAAACCAAAATCCAAAACCCAAAATCAAAATACCACATGTCATTTTCAAAACTTTGCCTTGAGATGGTACGTGATCCTTCTCACTACCATAAAATCCCCAGGAAACTCAGAAGGCTATTCAAAAAAAAAAGAATGCTCAAGACTCTTGGTCAAGGTGGAATCTCTCCTCCAAGTTTCTCTTCGAGGCACATCGACTCCAAAAAACTACTCGTCGTTGTACCTCGAGGGGGCATTTGTTGACACCAAAAAAGTCACTATGTCTCCTCAACATCAAGAAGCCTCCTGAAGCTGCATCCTGCTACAAAACAGGCAAGGCTATTTCAAACATCAGATCTTTTCAGAATCAGACAAAAATTGAAAGAACCTAAAAGACAGCTAAAAGAGGGGTACACCTGAGGTTTCGGGCCATTCTAACATCGTTTGGCCTAACTTCACTGCTCCGACAGCTAAACAAGCGCTCCCAACGGCGACATCATCAAAGACGCCAAAACTTTGATTAGAGCCTACGGATGACTCCATAATGTCTCCAAAGGGCTCTATGCCAAATTTCAAGTCAAACCGACAACGTTTGACCCTCCATCAATGCGCGAACAGCAAAATCAAGCCTTCCGGCGGCGAAAACCATCGAAGCCATCACTGATCAAACAAAATACATGAGTGGCTTCAACATGCTTCCAAAAGGCTGCACGTCAAATTTCAGGTCATTCTGACAACGTTTGACCAGGTTTCGACGCTCCGAGAGAAAATCAAGCCTACCGGGGGCGGAGCAACCCGGGACCATGACATCCAAAACGTAGCTGATGGAACGTCTCAAAATGACTCCAATAGGCTCCTCGTCAAATTTCAGGTCATTCCGACAACGTTTGACCAGGTTTCGATGCTCCGAGAGAAAATCAAGCCTACCGACGGCGGAGCAACCCAGGACCATGACATCCAAAATGAAACTGATGGAACATCTCAAAATGACTACAATAAGCTCCCTGTCAAATTTCAGGTCAATCGGACATCGTTTGACCACATATCAAATCTCGGCATTTTCCCCGCAGCAAAATCAAGTGAAGCATCGATGGGACCCCAAACGGCTTCAAAACTCAAATAAAAGCCCATGGTTCGTCCTATCCACTGCTCAAGAAGCTTCACCTCAATTTTCAGGTCATTCCGACATCGTTTGACCTAGTTTCGACTCTTGACGGAAAATCGGCTACAAAGTCTTCGGCTTTCCCGAAAAATGGGAAACTTTGTGCTCCGATTTCGCGCGGGTTCTCGTCAAGTTTTCTCCAAGAAAATCAAGTCAATAATTGAGGAAAAATGTCAAGAAAAATATAGAAGAAAGAAGGAACAAAAAAGACAGAAAAACGGCCGAAAACGACGCTCGGCGACCAAACGGGCCAAAACCCTAAGGTCGCCGGCGACCCTGCAAATCCGGGTCACCGGATTTTGCACCAAATTGTCCGTTTTTCGATCTTTTTCGCGTTTCCGGTGTTCCTGCCTCTGTGAATTTCTGAAAATCCAATGTTTGATGCTTGAAAACGACTGATCTTCGTCGACATCTTGGATCCGCCGTCAAAAGCATGAAATCATCACCGATCGTTCCAAGATCGCCAACCGGCTGACCAAGAAAGTGCACTTTCTGTCCGACTGATCGTGAAATCGATAAGACACATATCACCGGCCCACCAACATCAACTAATGTCTGAAATTGCATCGCAATCCTACATCAAACAATGCGTGGATCCACCTGTGATGATAGCAAGAAGAATCTCAAAAGACGCGGCGCGGCCCGTGACTTTTCACATGCCTTGGCGACCACTTAATGTCGTTAATTAACCCGTTTATGACAACTTAATGCGGTCATTAACTCATTATTTTGGACGGCCCAATCAGATTCAAGCATTTGGGAGTTACAAATCCAAGCAATCATGGCATTAAACCCATGAAACTCCCATCATCATAAAGCATAAAGACAATTAAAAGCCCACTACCTTCATCGGCCAATCACAAGCCATGAAAAAGGAGTTACAAAATCAACTTGTAACTCCTCATCAATGCTCTCATCATGGCTATCAATGCCCATAACCACCCCATGGCTACCAAAAGCCTATAAAAGGAGATCCATTTCCAAGAGAGAAATCAGCATCGACATCTATCGACTTGAAATTCTGCACTTCTCCCAAAGAAATCCAGACGAAGTCCTGCTGCTCTGCTGCAAAGAACACCACAAGGCGATCAACGTCCCTTGGGGGGCCACCCCCCCAAGGTCACCTCCTTCTCCAACATGGCCTAAACGCGGCATTTCTGCCCGTTTATTTGGTTTTTCATTGGATATAGGACCTCCTCTTGGTCCTTGTCCTTTAAAAAACCGAGGTTAGGAGCCAAGCCAAAGAATCAAAGCATCACATGTTCTCATTTGAAGGACGATGGCGAAGTCCATACATGACTTGCGACCGTCGATCTCAACGTGTCCCCACAATCTCCTGAGAAGTTAGATCCATTTTCTTACTTTTCTATTGTAGTTTGTATTTCTTAAAGAGACAAAAAAAGAAATCACAATTCTTGTCTTTCATATTTGATGAGTTTTGTAAAATCGCCTTTCACGGCAAACAAACAAAAACACCTCCTACGGCATTCTAAAAAAAACAAACTTGTCTCTTTTCTTAATATTTATGCAATTTGAAAAGTTAGAAAAAAGGATTGATTTCCTTTCCACTTGTGAAGGTGAATCTCCGGATTATCACCATTCCAAATTCCAAGTAGAAAGTAAATCTGGCATACCCGTACAAAAATGTTGATGCCCGAGATTTTCCCTCCTCCACCGAGACCCAGGTCAGCCCCCGGGGTGCAAAAGGAGAGGATGGAAGATAAACATGAAAATCTTTGGGCCCATAACATTGTCAATATAGCTCTGATTTGCACGTTTTTGGGCTCCACGAATATCTAGTGTGAATAAGCTTTCCAACGGTAGGTAAATTTCATCGATCCGACGGTCAGATTAAAAGTTATGGCCATTTGAAGATGAGTTATCCTGAGAAAAATAGGATTAACTTTTAAATTTTGATTTGCAATGGATTCTATCTTTGGATAACTTTCATTTTTGAAAGGACATCAGATGTGGATGATTCAAACTCTTCTTGTTTTGCTCCAATCAGGATTGTACTATTTGCATTATCCATTAATAATTTCAAATTTGCAACTACTGCGGACCCTGCCATGTGGGACATTTCTTTTGCTTGCATAGAGGGCCTTATGAGAAGTCTTCTACTGTAGTTAGGAATCTTCAACTGATATGATGAGTGGATTCCTCCATTAATCGATATGCATATGGCTTGTGTGTGGGGTCCACGTGGTGAATTCTTCAATTTACTTCTTTTTAAGCTTCAATTCAGCAATGTAGGGTCCATGATGACTATGTGTCCTTAAAAGTGGGTTCCGTGACAGAGGCCTGTAATTCTTGTTTTCTGCACATTCTAATTCAACACATCAAATACTAAAGAGCCCATATTGAAGCAGGACCCACCCGAACAGAGTTCTACTCCAACTGGGACTCTTCGGAGAAAATGTGCAAAACATTCTAAGTTAATGCAAAAAATGTATGAAAAGTATGAGAATTCAGGTTCCTATGTGAAAATGCATGAAATGATGAAATTAGATGAATAATGATGCAATTCACCTAATTAAATCCCCAATTCATCCTAAAATGATGTGTAAATATGCAAATTCATGAACTCAACACAAAGTGTCAATATGACAGAAAAGTCATGTGTCAGGTCCAAACCAAAAAGCAAAGGCCGGAAAGGCAAGAAGAAATCGGTCCCTAGAGGCCTAAAGGTGGAAAATGGTCCTGGTGGTGGTGTGGCCAAGGCTAAGGGCACAAGGGTTAAGCCAAAAGGGAAATGATTTTCACTGTGGTATGACAGGACACTGGAAGCGGAACTGTCCTAATTTTCTATCAAAGAAAAAGACCGCAGGTATGATTAAGTGACTTGTTTCTGAAGTTAGTTTTGCAACTAGTACTTCAAAATCCTAGTGTGTTGACTCCAGTGCAACTAATCACATTTGTAATTCACTGCATGGATTCCGGGAAACCAGGAGACTTAGTGGCGACGAGATCATTATTAACCTGGGATCGGATGCTAAGGCAGAGGCGGGGTCAGTGGGAGTACTTATAGTATGTTTTTCAAATAATAAGTTGATTTTGTTAGACATTTTATATGTACCGTCTTTAAGACGGAATTTAATTTCAATTTCAATTTTAGTGAATAAGAGTCATTCTGTTGACTTTGGTACTGAAGTAGTTATTAAGAGGAATGATACTTTTATATGTTTTGGTAAGATAATCAACAATCTTTATTTGTTAACTGCCATAATGTATAAGATACATGACCCCAAAATAGTTAATAGGACAAATAGATCAGTATTAAAGAAAAAGTTACCTTCATCTAATCCAACAAAACTTTGACACCTGAGGCTAGGTCACAGCAACCGATAGGCTAGTGAAAGATGTTATCTTGCCTTCATAGATGGTAGAACTAATGCCTGTCTGTGAATCCTTTTTTAAAGGCAAAATGACTAAAAACCATTCTCTTCAAAGGGCAATGGGCCAAAGATTTATTAGAATTAGTGCATACTGATGTGTATAGACCCATGAATGTAAGAGCGAGAGGTGGTTATGAGTATTTCATTACTTTCACAGATGATTACTCAAGATATGGATACATTTATCTTATGCCTTGCAAGTCCGAGGCTTTTAAAAAGTTCAAAGAGTTTTGAGCAAAAGCAAAAATGCAATTACGTAAGAGTATGTCATGACCCGGGCCCGAGATCCGGTAACCCAGGCCGTGATCCTATACTTACTTCCGTAAATCCCGAATTAACCGAAGTTAAAAAGAAATCCACAAGGGATAACATTCTCAATAAACCTGTCAAATACACAAATTTGCGGAAATATTTATATTTGACAATATCAATTTACGATTTACATGTATACAAAATAATGTTATTTATACATGTATCCTACTCATCGTTTACTTGTCAATTAGTGCATATCCAAAACATTATGCAATGACAATTAATTACATACCAAAATAATTATACAAAAAGAATAACTTCTCAAAACATTTTCTAAAACATTCTCTCAAAATTTTCTAACTCCATTTCGTACTCGGATATCCATATCAGATGGTATCTCGTCCATTCCATTTATTTAATCCTTCTGGAGGAACCTGAGCGGTCTCCTCCGCTGCCGCCAGGGGCGCACCTGCACCGGCATGAGCAAACGGGCATGTAATGCCATTAATAAAACTAGTGAACACGACGGTTCAACAAAGTATAAATAGATCTTGTAATAGCATGTTAATCCATAAATTAAACTCATTCAATCTATTAGTAACAATTCCAATTCTAGATAAGTCTAGAAAGTTCCTACAATAATAATATGTGAAAGTAGCATTTTTGGCTGTTACGCTAAATGATGTCGGAATGGCCCGAAACTTCACATGTACCCCTCTTTTGGCTGTTTTGAAGGATCTTGCAGTTTTTGTTTGATTCTGACAAGATCTGATGCTTGAAATAGCATTGCCTGTTTGTAGTAGGGTGCGGCTTCATGTGGCTTCTTGATGTTGATGAGGCAAGGTGACTTTTTTGGTGTCAACAATTGTAGCATGATGTTTCAGCAGGCTTGTCTTGGTTACGGGAAACAATATAGTTTCGACTCATTATGCTAGTACACTTTGTGTGTATTGAACAAGACCGTGTTTTTGGATTTATTGTCTTTATACTGACTATATAAGATGATGAACATCCAAATGGTTATTATGAGTACTTGTACTCTTAATATCGACATATATAATAGACGCATACATTTAGTGTTTAGCATTTTGATTTACGAAGGAGTGAGATCTTTTATGGGTCAACAATCTCTGTAAATTGGATGACTACACTGCGTGTATGGTGGATATTAGTTTATTGACGGAATCCACGTCCCGTAATAGGAATTGATGATATCCCCTTGATGAAACTTTTAAGTTTTGATTATGTCAAACCCTGCAGGTGGACTTTGTGTCCGACATATCAAATAAGTTAAGTGTAAGGTCTCAAGAAATTATAAAGTTATCGATTAAATATAGATGTCAGTAATTATTTAATCATTGGATATCTGAAATCTTAACGTGGGGAGATTAATAAGCATTTAATAACAAGAAGCTCGAAATATTATTTTGAGAATAAGGACATGAGTGCAATTATAATTCTTTAGTGGACTGAATTGTAATTTACGGAACTAGGATTCTAAGTTGGGTCGAATTAGGGTATCATGTTTCCATAAGAAGCCTATCCTTATTTTCTTCTTAAGATCCCTATTGTAGCCTATAAATATGCACTATTGCTCTCTAGGTTATACAACTAATAAGAAAAGAGAAATCTCGGTTTTAAATTGCAGAAGAGAATTCGTAGAAGAGGCCCACTCCCTGCTGCGTGTTCGAGCATATAGGAATATGGTAGAAGATCTTGAGATTTTTGAGTTGCTGTAAGACCGAAATCAAATCAAAGAGATCTCGCAGGTATGATTTTAATCATATTCTTTCATAGTTATTTCCATAGTGATCTGTATGCAATATCTAGAGATCCTGGTTTCTACTCGTTTCCAAAAATATATTGCTGGTCGTCCAAGGTGAATGGGGGAAGATGGAATTAACGTGCAACCCCTTATGTCTCTTTTTTATATAAGTTTGGTGACTTGGGTTTCAAGATTTTGGTCTGGGTAAGGATTAGTAGTGTGGGGTCCAATTTGGATTGGGATTAGGAGGGTTCTGAGAGAATTTCTGGGGGTTTTCCATCTTCTTATTTTCTTGGATTTCTTGGCACATAATCCTATTAAAAATAGGATTCTTTATGTCTTATGCAACTTCCTCTCTTGGGCCCACTTTAGATTTAATTCAAATTTTGAAACCATATAGGCAGCCCCTTTCTTGGACATGTGATAGCATATGGGATGGAGTTGTTGGACGTGTGAGGAAGAATCTTGGGTTGCAAACTTTCAAAATTTTAGGCCTATCCATTTGGAGTTTAAGGCCCTGTTTCTTTTGTAGAATTTCTGCCAAGAATTCACCATGTCTAGGAATTCCTGGACATGATGTGACATGTTGTCCCATGGAATTTCTGAATTCCATGTTTCTTCAATAGCATTTCTGGATTCTAGCCACTTGAAAGTTCTCTTTTGACCCTTGGGAATCCAGGAATTTCACTCCCTTTGCATTTTTATGGAATTCCTGGATGCTCAAGCCCAAGGGGAATTCAGGAATTCCACTATGTCTGAGAATTTAAGAATTCCCCAGACATGAAATCCAGGAATTCCAGTAAAGAAATAGGCCCTAAGTGCTAAAATCTTGGATTCTTTGAATTTGTTTCCAACTTGGATTACTAATCAAGATCTTCCAAGTTTTTTTTTTTTTTTTTTTTTTTGAACTCTTCATGGCTGGAAAAATATCCTTAGATGGGCCCACTTTCTCTCTTGAAAAGATCCTCTCAAATCTGAAATTAGTTTCATTGCACACATGACATAAGAGTGGGCCCCACTTTGGTGTGTGATTCTTGAATGGAAGGTCTTGGACACCTCATCACATAGCCCACAACTCTAGAGCTTATCTTCAAGAGATTAAATCTGAATTTTTGCATATGAAAGCGGACCCTGCCATGGCCGCCCCTACCTTGGAATTTATGCCAAACGTAGATGGGTCCCATAGTGCATTTGCTTCATCAATTCTTTTCCGCGGGCCCCAAGAAATTAATTTTCCCTACAAAAATACAAATAATATAATCAATGATCAACGAGTTATCTATTTATGTAGGAAAACAAAATTGCAAGACGCGGGCCCAATTCACACTAAATGGATGCATAAAATATCACCATTTTATCAAATTTTCTTTAATTAAATCAATGGTGCAAAGAAAACTCATCATTTTATTTGTGAATAAAAAAATAATGAGAAATTTATGACTTCCAATGCCAAAAATAGAGAAATTCATGATTTTATGTGAAAATGCAATTTTTGGATGAATTTTTACTCGAATTCAAACTTTGATGCCCACAAACATAAAATCATGATTTCTTTACTAAAATGGTGCATGATTTGATGATTAAGTCCTTAATTACTCTAAAATGATGAGGAAATTATGTATTTTTAAGGACTTGTCGTAACCCCAAACCAGCATTTTGCTAGTCCCGAGCAAAATATGCGAACTAGGTTTGGTCTTCTAGCCTAATCTAATCTAAACTAACTACAAAGACAAAAAGGAAAACACCACTTTCGCTGACACACTCGACTGCATTTAGTGTATGCAGCAAGCCTTTAAACCCCTAAGGCCTCACATGAAGTTTCGGGCCATACCCTTGCATGATATTGTCCGCTTTAGCCCATAGGCCTCACGGTTTTGCTTTTGATGGGCTTCAACCCATCAAAAGGCCTCATGCAAGGTAAGGATGTAAGCTCTACTTATAACCCCATTCACTTTTCTCTCTATAGTCGATGTGGGACTCCGGGGCGTCACAATCCAACCCCCTTATGGATGCACGTCTCTGTACAGTAGCCTGCCAGTCCCTGTGGCCTGTCAGCCCTCTTGGCCCGCCCACATGGAGACTCACCCACTTGCACCAGACCACAAAGCGGACCCACAATCGAACTAGTCGAGAGTCGGCTTTGATACCATTTGTAACGCCCCACCCTATACCCATGCATGATATTGTCCGCTTTGGCCCATAGGCCTCATGGTTTTGCTTCTGATGGGCCTCAACCCATCAAAAGGCCTCATGCAAAGTAAGGATGTAAGCTCTACATATAAGCCCATTCACTTTTCTCTCTATAGTCGATGTGGGGCTCCGGGGCGTCACAATATTTAAGCATTAATTATAAAACTCAAATCTAATTCAAATGACACTTTAATTAGCAACATAAGAATGAATAATAATCGATGAAAATGAAGAAAATGAAGTGCATGGACAATTAAATAAAATGCATGAAGTCATAATTAAATGCATGAAAATAATGGATTAAATACATGTAATAATCATAATAAAAATTAAATTTCTATTAAAATAATTACCTTGAAATAAATTGAAAAACACTCTAGTCATGGGTCTCTAGTGGGTCTAGGGTTGGGCCCAAAGGTGAATCCGAGTCAAGGTCATTACATCCTTCCCCCCTTAGGAAATTTGGTCCTCCAAATTTAAGAACATACCTCATTCAAAAAGGTGGGGATAATATTGCTTCATGTCCTCCTCGGACTCCCATGTCGCTTCCTCCACAAAATGGCTCCTCCAAAGAACCTTCACCAAATGAATCATTTTGTTTCTTAGCACCTTCTCTTGGTGGTCTAAGATCTGCACTGGTATCTCCTCATAGGTCAAATTTTTCTCAAGAGTTAGCTCCTCAAAACTAAGCACGTGGGACTGGTCGAGTTCATATTTCCTCAGCATTGATACATGAAAAACGTCATGGACACCAACAAGCAGCAAGCTGAGGTGGTAGTGCTAATCGGTAGGCAAGGTCTCCGATTCGCTCTAAAATCACAAACGGACCAATGAAACGCAGGCTAAGCTTCCCCTTCTTACCAAACCACGACACCCCTTTAGTGGGTGAGACCTTCAAGAAAACTTTATTACCAGCGGCAAACTCCAGATGTCTCCTCCTGACATCGGCATAGCTCTTCTGTCTACTCTGACCTACCCTAAGCCTCTGTCTAATGAGTTGCATCTTATCAGTTGTCCTCTGCACAATCTTTGGTCCAATGATTTCTTTCTCTCCAACCTCATCCCAGCATATAGGGGACCTACAAGTCCTGCCATATAACGTTTCAAAAGGTGCCATCTGAATACTGGAATGAAGCTATTGTTATAAGAAAATTCAATCAATGCTAGGTGCTCATCCCAATCACCACCGAAGTCCAAAATACAAGCCCTCAGCATGTCCTCTAATGTCTGAATTGTCCTCTCCGATTGTCCATCTGACTGAGGATAGTATGCAGTGCTAAAGTTCAACTTCGTTCCAAAGGCTGCTTGTAAATGCCTTCAAAATCTAGAGGTGAACCTCGGGTCTCTATCTGAAACAATCGACACCGGAATCCCATGTAATCTAACAATCTCCTTTACATAAATCCGAGCCAATTTCTCCAAAGATGTTGTCGTATTAGCTGTCGGCTTCCCTAACATCTTCAAAGGTATAAAATGAGTTGTCTTCGTGAGTCTGTCCAACACTACCCAAATAGAATCATTACCCCTGCAGGTCCGTGGCAAACCACAAGCGAAATCCATGGTGACATGCTCCCACTGCCAAACTGGTATATCCAAGGTTTCATTAATCCCTCTGGTCTCTGGTGCTCGGCCTTAACTTGTTGGCACACTAAACATTGAGAAACAAACTTTGCTATCCCGCACTTCATATTCATCCACCAAAAGTGCATCTTCAAATTCTGATACATCTTAGTGCTCCCTGGGTGCACCACATAGTGTGCATGGTGTGCTTCTGAAAGAATTTCCCTTTTAAGCTAAGGATCATTCGGCAAGCACAAGCGCCCTTGACAATAGAGAATGCCTCCCTCCAAGGAAACCTCTAATCTATAATTAATTGATGCCATGATTTTAACAAACTCTGGGTCACTACTCTGTCCCTCCTTGATCTTGTCAATGAGTGTAGGCTGCACAAACATTCTAGCCACAAATGCCCGCTCACCTGCTTGTCAATGCTTAAGTTCAACTCCCCAAATTTCTCCATCAACCCGTGCTCCTTAATCATCATCTAAGATATTAAAGCTGCCTTTCGACTAAGAGCATCCGCCACCACATTGGCCTTACTTGGATGATAAAAGATAGTAAGATCATAATCGTTTAAAAGCTCCATCCACCTCCTCTGCCGATTGTTAAGATCCCGTTGAGTAAATATGTATTTAAGGCTTTGGTGATCAGTCATCACTTCAAACTTCTCACCATACAGATAGTGCCTCCAGATTTTTAAGGCAAATACCACTGCTGCTAATTCGAGGTCATGCGTTGGATAATTTGTTCATGATTTTTTAACTGCCTCGACGCATAAGCTATGATCTTCTCGTTCTACATCAGTATGCACCACAATCCTTTGTTTGAAGAATCACTATAGATAGTAAATCCTCCGCTAGCAGTCGGAAGTGTGAGAATAGGCGCTGATGTCAATCTCTTCTTCAGCTCTTGAAAGCTCACTTCACATTCATCAGTCCAAACAAATGGCTCATTCTTCCTTGTTAACTTCGTCATTGGAGCTGCTAAAGTGGAGAACCCTTCAATGAACCGCCGATAATAACCAGCAAACCCTAAGAAACTCCGAATCTCAGTCATAGTGGATGGCTGCTTCTAATTCAATATAGCTTTGATCTTCTTAGGATCCACATCAATACCTTCACTAGAGATCACATGCCCCAAAAACTGAATTTGGTGCAACCAGAACTCACATTTGCTGAATTTGGCATACAGCTTGTGTTGTCTTAGAGTCTGAAGTGCAATACGAATATGTTCCCCATAAGCTTGCTTAGACTTGGAATATATAAGAATGTCATCAATAAAGATCACAATAAACTGGTCCAAGAAAGGTTTATACACTCTGTTCATTAAGTCCATGAAGGCTGCAGGGGCATTGGTCAACCCAAATGGTATGACCAGGAACTCGTAGTGTCCATATCTAGTCCTGAATGCCGTCTTTGGAATATCTTCTTCCTTAACCCAGAGTTGGTGATATCCAGAATGCAGGTCTATCTTCGAAAAGAATTGAGCGCCTTGCAGTTGGTCGAATAATTCATCAATCCAAGGCAATGGGTACTTATTCTTGACTGTCACTTGATTGAGTTGTCTGTAGTCGACGCACATTCTCATAGACCCGTCCTTCTTCTTCACAAAAAGTACCGGAGCTCCCCATGGTGAGACACTAGGTCTGATAAACTTTTTATCCAGCAACTCTTGTAATTGCTCCTTTAACTCACGAAGTTCTGCTGGAGCCATGCGGTAGGGTGCTTTAGATATTGGCTCGGCTCCAGGCAACAAATCAATAGAGAATTCTAACTCCCTAACTGGTGGTAATCCAGGAACATCATCCGGGAAAACATCTGGAAATTCCCTCGCGCGATAGGAACATCTTCTAACCTCTGACTTTCTTGGTCTTCACTAATAAAGGCTATAAATGCCCCACAGCCACTGTTGACACCAAAAAAGTCACTTTGCCTCTTCAACATCAAGAAAGCTGCATGAAGTCGCAACCTGCCATAAATAGGCAATGCAATTTCTCCAAAAAATCAAATCTTGTCAGAATCAAACAAAAACTGCAAGATCCTTCAAGATAGCCAAGAGAAGAGTACACATGAAGTTTCGGGCCATTTCAGAATCATTTGGCCTAGCTTCGCTTCTCCGTTAGCTAAAATGGCGCTCCCGGCGGCGACATCATCGGAGACGTCAAAACTTCGATCAGAGCCTACAGATGACTCCAGCATGTCCCAAAAGGGCTCCATGCCAAATTTCAAGTCAAACCGACAACGTTTGACCCTCCATCAATGCTCGAGCAGCAAAATCAAGCCTCTCGGCGGCGGGAACCACCGAAGCCTTCGCTCATCAAACCAGGTGCATGAGTGGCTTCAACATGCTTCCAAAAGGCTGCACGTCAAATTTCAGGTCATTCTGACAACGTTTGACCAGGTTTCGATGCTCCGAGAGAAAATCAAGCCTACCGGCGGCGGAGCAACCCGGGACCATGACATCCAAAACGGAGCCCATGGAACGTCTCAAAATGACTCCAATAGGCTCCCCGTCAAATTTCAGGTCAATCGGACATCGTTTGACCACATATCAAAGCTCGGCATTTTCCCCGCAGCAAAATCAAGTGAAGCATCGACGGGACCCCAAACGGCTTCAAAACTCAAACAAAAGCCTATGGTTGGTCTTATTTATTGCTCAGGAGGCTTCACCTCAAATTTCAGGTCATTCCGACATCGTTTGACCAAGTTTCAGCTTCTGGCGGAAAATCAGCAGCTTTACGCGACAAAGTCTTCGGCTTTCCCGGAAAATTGGAAACTTTGCACTCTAAAAATGCAAGGATTCTCATCAGCTTTTCTACAGGGAAATCAAGCCAATAAATGAGAAGAAATGTCAGGAAAAATACAGAAGAAAACGGCGACGAAAAAGACCTCAAAACGACCGTAAAACGGGCTCCGAAGGGGAAAATTCCCCCAGGGTCGCAGGCCCCTGCGACCATGGCCCATGGTCGCCGGCCCATGGTCGCCGGCGACCATGGAAGTCCGGGTCACCGGATTTTCCGCCGGTGACCCGTTTTTCCGTCTTTTTTCGCGTTTCGCGCACTTTGGCCCCTGTGGTTTCCTGAAAATGTGATTTTTAGTGCTTGAAATTGACTCATATCCTCCGACATCCGTCAAAATCACGGGTCAACCTCCAAAAGCACAAAATCATCATTGATCGCTCCAAGATCGCCAACCGGTCGACCAAAAAAAGTGCTCTTTCTGTCCGACCGATCGAGAAATCGACAAGACAGATGTCACCGGCCCGCTCTTAGCTATCAATGTCTGAAGTTACATGTTCATCCGATGTCGATCAGCATGAAGATCCATCGATGATCATCGCCAGAAGAATTCCAGAAGACACGGCACGGCCCGCGACTCTTCGACTGCTCGGCGACCAATTAATGTGGTTAATTGACTAGCTTTATTATAGTCATTAATTCATTTCTTTGGACGGCCCAATCAGAAGCAAGCATTTGGGAGTTACAAGTCAATTGATTCATGGCATTTAAACCATGAAACTCCTCCCATTATGGTAATTAAGGTGATTAAAAGCCCTTAATCTCCATCGGCCAATCAGATTCAAGGAAAAAGGAGTTACAAAATCAAGAAATAAATCTTGTAACTCCTCCCATTAAAGCCATTAAGGCTCATAAACCCTCCTAAATGGCTACCAAAAGCCTATAAATAGGAGAGCATTCCATTGAAAAGGGATCAGAAAAATCGAGATCGATCGATCGGAAAGAATCCAGAGCTCGTATCCAGAGAAAGAAAAAGGAGAGAAAAAACTCTGCTGAAGTTTTGCACCGGCCACCACTACAAGGTGACAAAAGTCCCTTGGGGGGCACCCCCCCCAAGGTCCTTGCCTTCTCCTGCTGCCTCCAATGGCTTAGACGTGGCTTTTCAGCCCGTCTACTTAGCTTTTTATTGGACATAGGACCTTCTCTTGGTCTTTGTCCTCTAAAAATCTGAAGTTATAGCCAAGCCAAGCGAATCAAGAGCATCCTCTGTTCTCATCTGCATGGATGACGGCGAAGCCCACACATGGCTTGCGACCGTCAATCTGAACGAGTCCCCCACAATCTCCTGAAAAGTTAGATCTTCCTTTTCTTGCTTTTCATTGTAGTTTGTATTTTTCTAAAAGAGACAAAAATCACAACTCTTGTCTTTCATTATTGATGAGAATTGTAAATCGGCTATAAATGCCAAACAAAATCGCCTTTCACGGCAAATCAAGAAAATGTCTTTTTTCTTAAATATTTGTGCAATGGAAAACTTGAAAGAAGTTGATTTCCTTTTTACTTGCGAAGGTTGATCTCCGGATTACCACTTGCAATTCCAAGTAAAATAGAAAATCTGGCACACCCACACAAAAAAATGTTGATGCACGCTTCAGGCCCGCCAGGGCGCGAAAGGGCCGGACCCGACGGACTCCCACGTTCCGCCGACCCCGGTAGCCGCCCCACGGCGCCTCGGAGCGCGTTCCATCAAGCTGGCACACCCGGTGGGACTCGTTCATTTGAGAACATGGTGCTTGGAAATGAAATATTTGCATACCATATTTTTGCTCTATGCTTATACTTCTTCTCCAGATTCCTTGGCTACTTTCTAGCTGGTGGCCTATGTTGGATTTTGCACCCAAAAAAAATGAGAAGGGATTTTTTGGAAATTTCTACTTCTTTAAGTTTGTTTCCATTCTTTCTCTTTTTTTAAAAAAAAATTGGTTTTCTTAGTTTGAATTCAAAATTGAGAAGCTTTGATCCTATCCTATCGTTCTTTGGTGCTTGCAGAAATGTTGAGCCCGTTCGACTAAGGTTTTGGACCATCGTTTCTCTTCGATGAGTTCATTAGAGATTTCTTAAAAAAAAAAAAAATCAGTTTTCTTAGTTTGAATTCAAAATTGAGAAACTTTGATCCTATCCTATCGTTCTTTGGTGCTTGCAGAAATGTTGAGCCCGTTCGACTAAGGTTTTGGGCCATCGTTTCTCTTCCATGAGTTCATTAGAGATTTCAAAAAAAAAAAATCAAAAAATCAGTTTTCTTAGTTTGGATTCAAAATTGAGAAACTTTGATCCTATCCTATCGTTCTTTGGTGCTTGCAGAAATGTTGAGCCCGTTCGACTAAGGTTTTGGACCATCGTTTCTCTTCGATGAGTTCATTAGAGATTTCAAAAAAAAAATATTAAAAAAAAATAAAAATAAAAAAAAATCAGTTTTCTTAGTTTGGATTCAAAATTGAGAAACTTTGATCCTATCCTATCGTTCTTTGGTGCTTGCAGAAATGTTGAGCCCGTTCGACTAAGGTTTTGGGCCATCGTTTCTCTTCGATGAGTCTATTTGGGATTTTTTATAAAGAAGGACATAGACCACTAAGGTTAAACCAATTGCGTTCTTTGATCACGATTGATTCAAGAAAAGCCTTGTCCAGAGTGTGGAGACAGCTTGACTGTTCTAGGCAAGGGTCCTCCAAACGGGTTCATTAAGTAATCCTACCCTTACCTGGGGGCAATTCTATCAATTGAGGTTTCATAAGGCCGGGTTAGGAGGCCTATGTGTACTCTCTCGTCTTTAAATCTTAAAAAAAATTAAAATCAAAATAAAAAAAAATAAAAAAAAAGATTTTCAAAAAAAATCTTAAAAAAAAAAAAAAAACAAAAATTTTCAAAAAAAAATAAAATAAAATAAAATAAATAAAAAAATATTTTTTTAAAAAAAATAAAAAAATAAAAAAATAAAAAAAATAAAATAAAAAAAATCATTTCAAAAAAAAAATCTCCAAAAACTCGTCACTTTTGATTTCAGATCTGAGAAATTTTGGTTTCTTCTTTTCTGAGCACTGGCGCTCGCGGAAATCGCCGAGACCGTGTTCAGATCAGAATACCATTTGCTCTCCTTGATGGAACCAATCTTGACATTTCAAAAAAAAAACTCGTCACTTTTGGATTCAGATTCGAGAAATTGTGGTCTCTTCCCTTCTGAGTACTGGCGCTCGCGGAAATCGTTGAGCCCGTATTTGAATCGGAATGCCACCTGCTCTCTTTGACGAATCCATTTCTGACCTTTCAAAACAAAGAATCCCATCTCATGGATGCGATCTCCAACATTTGTGCATAGCAGTACTGGTACGCCCTTTCAGGGTCTACTGTATCTGTGACCGGCACATTTGTAACTCCTACCTTATATTCTTCTTATCTCGAGCAAGCCCTGCTTCTCGATAAGTCGAATTTAGGTTTACAATTGCTTCTAGCAGTCACTGGAACGCTCATTCTGGGCTCACCATACTTGCTGTCAGAACAATTGTACCATCTATGGCTTTTTGCCTTCTTCATGTCGCTTGGGTCATATCCCTTAAACGATTTGAAAAGACAACCATAGGAATTCCCATTTATGATCATTATATTCTTGTGATTACTAATGGACGTGGTCGTGTTTCAGAACCTTTTCGAAACTAACAATGGCAGCCTTAACCATTATCTTCGATGAGAACAAGCACCAACTCATGCTTCAACAGAAGCAAAGCGCGCGCACTCATAAGCGCCCTGTCAGCTGCCGAAGCGTTAACTCCCTCGGCAACTCTCTGAACTCCGGGTCGACCTCGACTCCCCGGACTATCTTCTTTGGGACGCTGGGACCATTCCCACTTCCCGAAGAACAAACTGCGCCTGCCAAAAGGCAGAAGATCGCCTCTCAACGTGTCACTCCCGTGACACCAAAGGCGAGCGCCCAAAAGCCCGAAGCCCGCGGCACCCCCGCGAAGCCTCGACCCACAAACAACCAGGTCTATCCCAAGACTTGGTCTCCAAGACCTTCCCCAAAACAAAGAAGGTCTCAAACTTCCACCAAGCCAGCATACCTGGCCCCACTCAAAGAGAACCAGTTCTACCCTCTTGCCTACATGAAAGAGGAGAGACCCATCTCCAACCTGACTCCCAAGTCAACCCAGCATGAGCCGGCTTGTTCCTACAGGCCCAAAATCAGATCATGCATCACCAGGCCTCTACAAGCACCTGCCAAGGCCTACACTCCTTCAGTTCGACCCTTCATCTCTACAGGGGCCGAACTCGAAAGGTTCAAAGCTTCGCTGCAACAGGCAAAGGACCGGGTCCGGATCTTGTCCTTGCCTAGCTACAAAGAAGACAAGCTCGGCTGCTGCGCCCGAGGGAGCACATCCTTCATCGTCAGAGCCCAGCCAGAGCTGACCAAAGCTCAAATCGCTCGTCGAGCACGCCGCCGTGCGTCATATCGACAAAAGAGACTAGAGAAGCAACGGACCCAGCCTCCTACACTTCAAGTCTCCCACAAATGGGTCGAAAAAGAAAGACCCGACCAAGTTGCTGCCGTCCATATGGTTGGAAAAACCAGAAGACGCCAAAGGTCAGCATCAAAAATCCATGTCCGACGTCCGGTGACCCGTAGCGTCACCAGGACACAAAGACATCCCGAAGAATCTCATGCCCCTTCAAGCCAAGGACGGGAGAGTAATCCTTCATCAAGCTCTTCATCAAAAAGAATGAGCCCCAGCTCGGTCACCAGGACGATTTCTTCGTTCGAATCCCGAGGGATGAACGTCTTGGCTACAAGTTCTGAGCCGCCACCTCAGAATCCACCTCGAGATGATGCGCTCACACGCATCCAGCAGTTGGAACAAGGCCAGCAGAGGATTGAAACTCTGATGGAAAACCTTCTCCTTGTCGTCCAAAATCAGGTGAACAATGAGCCTCCTCCGAATCATAGCAATAACGAGGGAAATGGAGAAGAAAATGAGTCACGCGCCCTCACCAAAAAGGACGTAGACAGTATCCTCGCCAAAGCTAAAGAAGAGGATATACTCAAAGAACATGGGATCAAGCCACCATATCCTTTATGGATGGACTCGGTCCCGTTCCCCACAAAATTCAAGCATCCTACTCTCCAAACATATACGGGGAAAGGATCAGCCAGACAGCACGTCATCCACTTCAAGATCTTGACGGGAGCTATCGCGGATCAAGATGCACTCAAGATTCGCCTCTTTGCAAGTACCCTAAAAGGTACGGCCTTCGATTGGTACTCCACTCTTCCGGAGAACTCCATTCAGAACTGGGCTATGCTGGAGACACGCTTCCTGACCCACTTCCAAGGTGAGGATCATCCTGTTACTATGGCTCAGCTCTGCAGCCTAAAACAGGGAGAGAATGAGTCAACTTATGACTTCATTCACAAGTGGAAAGCAATGGCGTACAAATGCTCAGATGTACTGCCACAAGCGTCGCTAGTCGACATCTGCCGTAACAACATGAGAGCTAAAATCCGCTCCATGATCATCGACAATAAATCAAAGAACCTGGGGGAACTCCTCGAAGCTTCCATGGAAGCTGAAATGGTGATCAAAGACCTCAACAGTCAGAAGTCATCAAGAAAAGAGCCAACCGCCATTGCAACCTCTAAACCAAAGAAGAAAGAGGTCCTTAATGTGCAAACCAAGTCAGCTCCTCAGCAACCAAAGAAAGCTAAAAATAGAGCTGCAGGTAAGAGACCTGAACTCTCTGATGCCTTCAAAGAGCGAGTAGAAAAGAAATACTCGTTCGATGAAGATGTTGACGAAATCTTCGAGGCTCACGTGGCAAACGGCAAGCTCACCTTGCCTGAACCCAAAAGACCGGGCGATGTTGGCAAAACCAACGATCCTCGGTACTGTCCATACCACCAGATGGTCTCGCATCCTCTCAATCAATGCCTTGTTGTGAGAGAGAAGATAAACGAGATGTGGAAAAACGGAGTCATCACCTTTGACAAAAATTATGGCCCCGCCTCCGTCAACATGGTGTCACGTGGACAAACACCAAAATCACCGAAGAAGAAGATCACTGATGGAACGCGCTCCGAGGCGCCGTGGGGCGGCTACCGGGGTCGGCGGAACGTGGGAGTCCGTCGGGTCCGGCCCTTTCGCGCCCTGGCGGGGCCTGAAGCGTGCATCAACATTTCTTTTGTGTGGGTGTGCCAGATTTTCTATTTTACTTGGAATTGCAAGTGGTAATCCGGAGATCAACCTTTGCAAGTAAAAAGGAAATCAACTTCTTTCAAGTTTTCCATTGCACAAATATTTAAGAAAAGAGACATTTTCTTGGTTTGCCGTGAAAGGCGATTTTGTTTGGCATTTATAGCCGATTTTGGCGTTTATAGCCGATTTACAATTCTTATCAATAATGAAAGACAAGATTTGTGATTTTTGTCTCTTTTAGAAAAATACAAACTACAATGAAAAGCAAGAAAAGGAAGATCTAACTTTTCAGGAGATTGTGGGGGACTCGTTCAGATTGACGGTCGCAAGCCATGTATGGGCTTCGCCATCATCCATGCAGATGAGAACAGAAGATGCTCTTGATTCGCTTGGCTTGGCTATAACCTCAGGTTTTTAGAGGACAAAGACCAAGAGAAGGTCCTATGTCCAATAAAAAGCTAAGTAGACGGGCTGAAAAGCCACGTCTAAGCCATTGGAGGCAGCAGGAGAAGGCAAGGACCTTGGGGGGGGGGTGCCCCCCAAGGGACTTTTGTCACCTTGTAGTGGTGGCCGGTGCAGAACTTCAGCAGAGTTTTTCTCTCTTTTTCTTTCTCTCAGATCTCTTTCTGATCCTTTTTTTTCTGATCTTCTGATTTTCTCCTCTTTTTTCTGATCTTTTTCCGATCCCTTCCGAATTTCAATGGAATGCTCTCCTATTTATAGGCCTTTGGTAGCCATTTAGGAGGGTTTATGAGCCTTAATGGCTTTAATGGGAGGAGTTACAAGATTTATTTCTTGATTTTGTAACTCCTTTTTCCTTGAATCTGATTGGCCGATGGAGATTAAGGGCTTTTAATCACCTTAATTACCATAATGGGAGGAGTTTCATGGTTTAAATGCCATGAATCAATTGACTTGTAACTCCCAAATGCTTGCTTCTGATTGGGCCGTCCAAAGAAATGAATTAATGACTGCAATAAAGCTAGTCAATTAACCACATTAATTGGTCGCCGAGCAGTCGAAGAGTCGCGGGCCGTGCCGTGTCTTCTGGAATTCTTCTGGCGATGATCATCGATGGATCTACATGCTGATCGACATCAGATGAACATGTAACTTCAGACATTGATAGCTAAGAGTGGGCCGGTGACATCTGTCTTGTCGATTTCACGATCGGTCGGACAGAAAGTGCACTTTCTTGGTCGACCGGTTGGCGATCTTAGAGCGATCAATGATGATTTTATGCTTTTGGAGGTTGACCCGTGATTTTGACGGATGTCAGAGGATATGAGTCAATTTCAAGCACTAAAAATCACATTTTCAGGAAACCACAGGGGCCAAAGTGCGCGAAACGCGAAGAAAGACGGAAAAACGGGTCACCGGCGGAAAATCCGGTGACCCGGACCTCCATGGTCGCCGGCGACCATGGACCGGCGACCATGGGCCATGGTCGCAGGGGTCTGCGACCCTGGGGGATTTTTCCCCTTCGGAGCCCGTTTTGCGGTCGTTTTGAGGTCTTTTTCGTCGCCGTTTTCTTCTGTATTTTTCTTGACATTTCTTCTCATTTATTGGCTTGATTTCCCTGTAGAAAACTTGATGAGAATCCTTGCATTTTTAGAGTGCAAAGTTTCCAATTTTCCGGGAAAGCCGAAGACTTTGTCGCGTAGAGCTGCTGATTTTCCGCCAGAAGCTGAAACTTGGTCAAACGATGTCGGAATGACCTGAAATTTGAGGTGAAGCCTCCTGAGCAATAAATAAGACCAACCATAGGCTTTTGTTTGAGTTTTGAAGCCGTTTGGGGTCCCGTCGATGCTTCACTTGATTTTGCTGCGGGGAAAATGCCGAGCTTTGATATGTGGCCAAACGATGTCCGATTGACCTGAAATTTGACGGGGAGCCTATTGGAGTCATTTTGAGACGTTCCATGGGCTCCGTTTTGGATGTCATGGTCCCGGGTTGCTCCGCCGCCGGTAGGCTTGATTTTCTCTCGGAGCATCGAAACCTGGTCAAACGTTGTCGGAATGACCTGAAATTCGACGTGCAGCCTTTTGGAAGCATGTAGAAGCCACTCATGCACTTGGTTTGATGAGCGAAGGCTTCGGTGGTTCCCGCCGCCGGGAGGCTTGATTTTGCTGCTCGAGCATTGATGGAGGGTCAAACGTTGTCGGTTTGACTTGAAATTTGGCATGGAGCCCTTTTGAGACATGCTGGAGTCATCTGTAGGCTCTGATCGAAGTTTTGACGTCTCCGATGATGTCGCCGCCGAGAGCTCCTGTTTAGCTGTCGGAGAAGTGAAGTTAGGCCAAATGTTGTCGAAATGGCCCGAAACTTCATGTGTACTCTTCTCTTGGCTATCTTGAAGGATCTTGCAGTTTTTGTTTGATTCTGACAAGATTTGATTTTTTTGGAGAAATTGCATTGCCTATTTATGGCAGGTTGCGACTTCATGCAGCTTTCTTGATGTTGAAGAGGCAAAGTGACATTTTTGGTGTCAACAAATGCCCCCTCGAGGTACAGCGACGAGTTACTTGACTTTTGTAGTCGATGTGCCTCGAAGAGATTTTTGAAGGAGGGCTTGTGTCTTGACCAAGAGTCTTTGAGCAATCCTTTCTTTGGTAGAGTAGCCTTTGAGCTTCCAGGGGAATTTTATGGTAATGAAAGGAATCAAATACCATCTCGAGGCAAAGTTTTGAAGATGACATCAGGGATGTGGATTTGGGTTTTTGTTTTTGACCTTGTGACCTAACAAGCTGTATGTGGCAGGTTAGGGGATCGGGTTTTGGTTTTGACCTTGTGACCCAACAAGCTGTATGTGGCAAGTTGGGGGATCATGATTTGGTTTTTGGTTTTGGTCTTGTGACCCAACAAGCTGTATGTGGCAAGTTAGGGGACCAGGATTTGGTTTTTGGTCACTCTTTGGGACTGTGTGGGTCCATTGGAGTGGTTTGGATTTTTGTGGAATGTCAATTTCAAGATTTTGGCTCAATTTGGTATATGAGGCTGGATGGTTTGATTTTTGGAAGCTCATGGGGCTTGGAATTTTTGTATGGTTCAATCAACTCAAAAGAGGCATGGAACCATTTTTGTATGCTCTTGGTAAGAGGGATTTTTTTTCTGACTAAAAGCCCATTTTTTTTTTTTTAGTGCCTAGGTGGTCAAACCTGGCTCATATGGGCTAGCCCATGGGACCTTAAGCTTTTTAGGATGGCTTAGATCTCATGTGGGGTCATTTTTGTAAAGAATATCTAAAGATATCTCATTTGGATAGAGAATATCTAAAAATAGCTTTATGGGAGAGAATCTCTCATATTCCCTTAATTTGGGAGAGAGTATCTCAAGGTATCTATCTTTTTGGGAAAGAATCTTCAATATCCTATTTTGTTGGAGAGAATCTCTCATTGATTGATTTTGGGAGAAAATCTCTCAAAGACATCTTTCTTTTTGGGAAAGAATCTTTCTAATTCCTTCTCTTTTGGTAAGGTTACTAATTAGTAACACTTACCTTTCTTTTTTGTTTCCTTCTTTGATTTGCTCTCTTCTATAAAAGCAAGGAGGGTAGGATCTCTTGCTCTTATTGCTTTCTTTTGCAACAATCTCAAGAGAGCTCCAAGGCCAAGAGTTTTTCTTCTTCAAGGATCTTCAAGCTTTTTCCTTCTTCTTCTCCATCAATGGCTTCAAGTAAGTTTTCTCTCTTTTTTCTTTCAAGAAAACTCTATGTAGGATGGAAAAAAAAATTTCTCTTCTCTTTTTTTTTTCTTTCTTCTTGTTTTTTTTTTCTTTCTATTCTTCTTCTTTTTTTTTTCCACGTGATTTCTTCTTTTGTTTTTTTTCTCACACGTTTTTTTTTTCTTCTTTTCTCTTTTCTTTTTTTTTTTTTTTGGTGGGCCGTACGGACAGATCCGTACGGATCTGGTCCGTACGGCCACGTGGCCTATTTTTTTTTTTTTTTTTTTTTGAAAGTTTCTCTTTTTTTTTTTTTTTCTTTCTCCCTCCTTTTTTTTTGAGAAAGTTTCTTTTTTTTTTTTTTTTTTTTTTTTTTTTGCTCATCATGATAATGCGTTTTTATGCAAATCTAGATGTTCATGCATGTACTTTTTGTAAATTGAATTGAGTAGCATGATGTGATAGCATACCTGAAAATCTTTGCAAATTTGGGAATTTGGAGCTCGCAGCGATGTTGAGCCCTTCTTGATTTTGCGGAGATTTTGAGGTTTCGAAAGTTTGGAGTTTCGGAGCCCGCAGCAATGTTGAGCCCATCTTCAAACTTTCTATTTCCGTCGGGGTATTTCCTTTTTCTTTGGAATTGCCCCGGAGTCATGCCAAAATTTCGCCAGATTTTTGGTGGGACAAAGTGACCCTTTTTTTTTTTTTTTTTTTAGCGAAATCCTGTCATTTTGATGACGATCTTTTTCTTTTCCAACCTTTGCAGGTGGTTCTTCCAGAGCGACCAAGGGTAAAGAGCCTGCTACAAGCGTACCTCGTCGATCTGCTAGATCTTCCAATGTGGCCGTTCAGCAGGCCTGGGAGAAGGTCCAGTTTGTTGAGAAGAACTTGGAAGAGTGCGATTCCCTCAATCGCGATGAGATGAGACAGCGATTGATCGCTCTCAAGAATGAGGAATTCTATAAGATCATGGTAAGCAACCGTCCTTGGGTTATGGACGATCTGAGGGTTTTACCCAAGCCTACCTTCTTCTTTGGAGATGCAGTCCCTGACGACTTGACATACCAAAGGAGATGTTTTCAGTTCTCTTACACAGCAAATGGTGAAGAGAAGACTGTTTCTACCCGGTCGTCTTTTGATCGTACCATCTCGATCATGAGCCTTGCTTCCACGTGCTCTAAGAGGGAAGATCCTCCGAGCTGGGTGAAGAGGGCCAGTGTGATCAAGACCGGGGTTTTTGTTGGTGGACCCTCCGGATATGCGGAGAAGCCACCTGTCCGTATGGACATGTTGATGCCAGCCAGCGGCTACCAGGGCTCTGATTATCCGTCGGTCGATTTGAGACCGGTGGGCCTTGGCGTTTTCAGCGGTGACGGCAGTACTTGGGTGAAGCCTTTTCGACTTCGTGGCCGTTTCAATGTTGACTCCGATTGGAAGTCATGGACTGACCACACCTTGCTGATTAGGGGCGCCGTTTTGAAGGAAGCCGGGATTTTTGACGCGGTCCGCACTTTTAGGGAGACCGTGACTTTTTCCGATGATGCCTTCATGGCTATGTTGGAGTCTTTCCTCCCTCAGACCAATACCTTCGTTGTCACGAATGGTGAGGTTGGTTTTTCTCTGAAGGAGTTGAGTGCTATTACTGGATTGCCCATCCTTGGCAAACTCTACGAGGAGTTCATGCCGATTGACAGCGTCCTTGAGGAGCAGTCAGAGGAATTCAGGCTCCTATACTTTCAGCTCGTCGCCTTCTATGATTTTTTGAAGGAGGGCTCGAAAGTGAGATCCAGCAGTTGGAAGAGTTATGGCTCTTCATTCTTCAACTTCTTTGACAGCAAAGAGTCTTCTGATAGCATGACCCGGGAAGACAGGAAGAAGACTTCGGTCATGCAGGAAGAGTTGAAGGGTTTCTTCGCGAGCACAGATGCCATTTGTTCTGACATTGCATTGCGGAGAGATCTTGCTTTTTACCTCACTTTTTGGCTGGGTGAGGCTATTTTTGCTGGTGGAGATGGGACGCACATCAGGCCGCATTGTATTTTTCCGGCTTGTCAGATGGCGTTTGGAGAGCGGCTGGCTTTGGTACCTGCTCTTTACTCCTACTTGTGTACCGAACTGCAGGCTGCTGCTTTCTTGGTTCGGCTTGGGCTCCCTATGAATAGGGTATTTTCAGCCCATATCTTTTATTCGTGGTTTGTATACCACTGTCCTGGCTTCCACCAGCTGGGTGCTGCACAGGATGATGATCCTCTGATGATTCGATTGGCTAAGGGAAAAGCCATATCCGAATCACTTTTGTTTGCCCGCATGAGGATCCGACGGTTCAGGGACGTCGAGATGGGGCAGTCTTCAGTGAAGCTTTCTCCGGAGTTGCGGAAGAAGGCTTTTGATTTTGGTGCCTCCCGAGACTCTAACAGAGCAGGGTCGGGAAGGCATTACCCTTTGACCAATGCAGAGAAGGAGTGGCTTTTCAGCATACGAGTCGGCACGATGGTGTACCGTAGACATCTTTTCGTCGACATCCAGCCGTATGTACCTTCTCGCTTTGCGCTTCAGTTGGGCTTCTCTCAAGGCGTTGTTGGAGCGCCTTCGAGTATGGTGAAGCGTTTTGGGGGTTTGCAGGATGGCAGAAATGCATGGGCTTTCTATAGTGCTGAAGACACTACTGCCACGATTTCTTATCCTGAGCTGTCGACTTTCCGAACTGCCGGCTTCACGAAGTGGTTTGCGGAGAGCTTTTTGGCATATCGGGGGCTTTCCAAGAAGGAGCTTGATGTAAAGCTGTCTTCTGGAAAAGGCATTGGGAAGTCGGATGGCGTCCGGCGAGAGGAAGTTTGGGCCTTCCTTTCTGGAGAGAAGCACAAGATAGGCTTTCTCGGTGACCAGGGCGTCATTGGTTCTGAAGCTGTTCGGGAAGTACCTGATGAGGCTTTGGAGCAGCTAGAACAGGAGGAAGCTGAGCTCGACGCTTGGATGCAAGCGGCACAGAGACGAGCTTCCGCGGAGTCTACTGGCGAGAGCAGACCATCCAGTGAGGAGTCAAGTGAGAAACCTGACTCTGATAGTGAGGCGGGTTCTTCTAGGAAGCGAACCCGTAGAGGTAAGAAGAGGAGGAGTCATCATCGCAGCGAGGGGCCACATGAGGACTCTCCTGACATGGAAATCCCTCTTACCATCAACGAGGAGGTGCCAGAGGCTGTCGACGAGCCTCCAGAGAAGAGGAGTCGTGGGGAAGAGACCATTGGTGAAGGTATGATTCTTCCTTTTTCTTTTTCTACTTCTTTCATGGGGCTTTCCATGTTCTGATTTGTTTTCTCACCCTGCTGCTGCTTTTTTCTTTTTTTTTTTAGCAGAGGATGAAGACTTGCCGATGCCTGAGGTTCCGACCGATGAGGCGGTGATGGAGCCGGTTATGGCATCTGAAGAAGAACCGAGGGACTCTGGAATGACTCCGGAATCTCCAATTGGTATAACTTCTTTCGCTTTCTCTTTTCTTTTTTTTTTTTGCCTGCGACTTGATTTGCCAACATTTTTTTCTTGTCAGCTGACTTGCCACAGGATTCCGATGACTTTGAACCATCAATGGACGCAAATGTTGATGATGCTTCTGATGAGTTCATGGAGGAAGAGAGTGTTCCGCCAGTCGTCGAAGAAGGTACTTTGTAGTGATGACCCTGATGATTTTTTTTTGAACAGGATCATATTCATACCTTTTTGTGTTTCATTTGCAGGTTTTGAAGTGACAGAAGAGAGTCCATCGCTTTCTTCAGAACCAGAGCAAGGGATGCCAGAGGTCGATCCGGAGGTAGAGACCAGTTCTGACATGATTGAGGAGATGCCTCGTGTTGAGATTCCCTCTCCAGTGGCTCCAAGTGGAAAGAGTTCTTTTGTTACTCTTCCAATGGGACATGGCATGAGCAGCCGATCAGCGGAGAAGGTTGAATCTTCATCCAGTTCGTCTCTTCAATTTGCGAAGAAGGTGCTGGCTCGGGTTTTGAGTTCTTGGGTCAAGACTCTCCTTTCTGGACACTTGGAGGCAGGATTTGGCATGATCCCACATGTACAGGAGATTCTGACCGACACCGAAGAGGTTGGCCTGGATGTCACAGGTGCCAGGGCGATCGTTGATAGGATCATTGCACTGGGTGACAAGTGGTTTGAGACCATGGGTTTCCCTGACGACCAATTCTTCAAGGAGATGTTCTTGGACCCTGCTGATAAGGCTAAGTCTGACCTGAATGAGGCTACACAAAGCAAGAAGCAGCTAGTTCGGGAGAAGAACAAGGAAGAGCTAGCCATCATCGGATTGAGGCATGACCTTAACGTCCTTGATAGGGAAGTTGAGGAGGCCAGGAAACGTCTTGAGCATTTGAAGGCACAAGTCGATGCGAAGTGGGCTGCTATAACAGAGGCTCGTGACAGGGAGAGTACTCTGATCCGCAGGGTTGCAGATGCCGGTCAAGTTCTCGAGAGGAGGACTCTAGAAAACGAACGATGGCAAACTGTTGGGGAAGAGCTTCCCGGTGTAAAAGAAGGGTTACGGCATTCGCCAGCATCTCATGGCAAGTTCCTGAAGAAGCGTGCCTTGGAAACTCTGACGGCTGAGGCCAAAAGTTTGCTTGAGGAGCTGAAGCTTTGGCTGGAGAACATTTTTGGCTAAGCTCCTGATTTTTTATAGCAGAAACCATTCTTCTTTTTTTTGGTATCATATTTTTTGGTACTCTTTTTTTGTAGTGCTTGTGAACACTTTCTTTTTTTTTTTTTGGTACCACATGTATTTTTTTTTGGTACTTTTCTCTTTTTTTTTGTAGTGCTTGTGAACACTTTCTATTTTTTTTTTTTTTTTGCTTTGGTACCACATGTATTTTTTTTTGGTACCTTTTTTTTGTTTCCCTACGCTCACTCAAATCTTTTTGTGATGAAAGCAATTGCTAAATGGGATTTGATCAAAAGCTTTGTCATTTTGTGAAAATCTTTTGTCAAATAATTGTTTTGGCATGGGAGCCTGATTTTGGTTGTGGCGTGAAAGCCGATTTTGAGATGGCATGGAAGCCGAAATTTTATGGCGTAAAAGCCAAAATTTGGGTTGGCATGGAAGCCGAAATTTTGTGGCATTTACAGCCAGTTTGGTGGCATTGATAGCCAATTTGTGGCATTTATAGCCGGTTTTGACATGAGAGTCAGGTTTTTTTTGTGTGGCATTTGTAGCCGAGTTTTTTGAAAACCAAGTTTTGTTTTATTGGCATGAAAGCCGATTTTGGCGTTTATAGCCGGAAATTTTTTTTGTTTTGGCATTCATAGCCGGATTTTGGCATTTATAGCCGAGTTTTGGTTTTCAAAATGCAGGTATCGACTAAATGTCGCCTCCCCGCTGAATGGTCTTGCAAGTATCGATGGAATGTCGCTTCCTTGCTCATTCGGTTTTGCGAGTATTGATGGAATGTCACTTCCTCGCGGGTTAGGTTTTGCAAGTATCGATGGAATGTCGCTTCCTCGCGAATTGGGGTGCAAATATCGACTAAGCGTCGCTTCCCTGCTTTTCCCAAGACTTTTGGTTTTGCGGGTACTGACTTGATGTCGTTTCTCCGCGATTTTTTGAAATTTGAGGTTTTCTCGAACCATTTGTAATTTTGGGTTGTGGATAGCAACTGGTATGTTGCATCTCCACGATTTTAGGTTTTCTCGAACCTTTGAAATTTGGGTTGTGGATATCAACTGGTTTGTTGCTTCTCCACGATTTTTGAAATTGGGTTGTGGATATCAACTGGTTTGTTGCTTCTCCACGGTTTTAGGTTTTCTCGAACCTTTGAAATTTGGGTTGTGGATATCAACTGGTTTGTTGCTTTTCCACGGTTTTTGGATTTTGCAAGTATCGACGAAATGTCGCTTCCCTGCGATTTTGGGTGCAAGTATCGATGGAATGTCGCATCCTTGCTTTTTTTCAAAATTTTTGTTTTGCGGGTACTGACTTTGATGTCATTTCCCCACGATTTTTGAAAAACCATTTTTTTTTTGTTTAAAGACACGAGGGTCGTAAATTTTGACCTAGAACCATTTGGCGGTAAAAGGTAAGGTGGACTAGGGTGGAAATCCCTGAATCCGGGTTTTCGTTTCAAACCATGAATTTTGGTTCAAGGATCGAAAGTTTTGGTTAAGTCAGGGAGAGGCTCCTAAACTTGGATTTTTTGTTTTTGAACAATGAAACGATGAAAGTAAGCATTGTTTTTGAATCTCTAGAAATTTTGACATTTGATATGAAAATTCTAAAGAGAGTGGGTTTGACGAGCGAGTACCTGAGAACAGGTTTTGGCCATACAGGCATTGCTCTTACCCAGTTGGGTAAGTCTTCAAGGGTAGTACCGCTTCAAGAACTTGCCGTTGATAGGCAGCATACATCTGTCGCCTTCCATGTTTAGGAGGGCATATGCGCCGTTGGAGAAGACTTTGTCGATGACGTAGGGTCCCTCCCATTTTGGTTCAAATTTGCCTTTGGATTTGTGTGCGAAGACCATTGGTCTTTTTACCGCAAGAACCAAGTCACCCTTTTTGTAGGTGCGTTGCCGGACCCTTTTGTCAAAAGATCCTGCCATGCGTGCTTGGTAAAGTCAATGCTTTGTCGAGCTTCGAGCCGTCTCTCGTCGAGATTGTCCAGCTCATGGAGTCGCAATTTGACATTGCTTTCTTGAGTCATGTCATTTTGTAGAGATACCCTCAGAGAAGGAATTTGTACCTCTAGGGGCACGACAGCTTCGCATCCATAGACCAAGGAGAATGGTGTGCTATGGGTTGGTCCTCGAACGGTGGTTCGATAGGCCCACAAAGCTTCAGACAGTTTGTCGCTCCAGTCTCTTTTGTGACTAGAGACCATTTTCTTGAGGATTTTGCAGAGTGTCTTGTTGAAGGCTTCTGCTAATCCGTTTGCTGCCGGATTGTATGGAGTCGAAGGACAGCTTTGAATTTTGTATTTGTCGCAAAACCTGTAGAATCGATGATCCCGGAATTGTGGTCCGTTATCATGGACGAATCTCTTGGGTATGCCGAAACGACAAATGATGTTGGTGCGCAGGAACTGAAGAACTGATGAGGTCTTCATTTCGTTGAACGCAAATGCTTCTGACCACTTGGAGAAATAATCCGTAGCGGCGAAGATGAAGCGATGACCTTTGCTTGAAGGGGGAGAGATAGGACCTATGATGTCCATGCCCCATGCTTCAAAAGGCCATGAGATTGCTGTAGGATGCAGCCATTCCGGAGGCATGTGAATGTAATCTCCGTGAACTTGGCATAGCTGGCAGCGTTTGGCAAATTGCATTGCATCAGCAACCATGGTAGGCCAATAGTAACCTAACCTTTTTATCTGATCATAGAGCTTAGGACCTGCCTGATGGGCTCCACAAAGACCAGCATGAACTTCTTTAAGTGTTTCTTCGGCCTCTTGTTGTGACAAGCAGCGTAGAAGTACTCCGTTGAAGGATTTCCTGTAAAGGATCTTTGAAGGAATATCCAAATGAAAGTTTGGGGCTCGCCTTTGTATGCTTACCCGTTCTTTTGGATCTTCAGGTAGGATTCCGAACATAGTGTAATCAATGAACGGATCCCTCCAGTCGACGATTGAAGGTTGAAGGATAGAGATCCGACTTCCAACCACTCGGTGGCATTCGGCAACTGCTTGGTGTGTGTTAAGAGGAGGGAGGATCCTTCTCTCGCACACTGTAATTTGCATGTTTTCCCCTTCCTGGATCGCCATTGATGCGGCAAGTCCGGCCAGGGCATCTGCACGGATATTTTCACCTCTACGAATGTGGGTGATGTTGCAAATGTCAAACTTTTGCAGAAGCGATTGTGCCTTGTTGTAATAAGGCAGCAGATCGGGCTTCCTGACTTCATATTTCTGATTCATCTGGTTGACGATCAGTTGAGAGTCTCCAAAGACTTCCAGCATGGTGATACCAGATTCGATGGCGAGTTCCAATCCTAGGATCAGAGCTTGGTATTCAGCTGCATTGTTTGTGCATGGTTCCAATAGCGAGAAAGCATGTGGAATCATGTATTTGTCGGGGCTAACAAAGAGGATGCCAACTCCCGAGATCAGCTTTCTGTTTTCATTTGTCCTGGTTGCACCGTCAAAGTACATGTCCCAGGAGGCATTTGGTGAGGAAGTCTCCACGTTGTAGACAGGTTCGTCTGGGAGATCATCTCTGAGTGGTGAATCTTTAGGCAATGGATGCTCTGCGAGGAAATCTGCTAGAGCTTGGCCTTTGATTGCTTTTTGTGGCACATACCTAATATCAAATTGTGACAAGAGGATGGACCATTTTGCCAGTCGGGCATTAAGAGAACCTGCCTTTGTGACAAGGACCTTCAAGAGGTTGATCCTTGAGACGAGGTAGACTGTGTTGGAAAGCAAGTAGTGACGTAGCTTTTGTACGGCAAACATCACTGCAAGGCATTCTTTTTCGACTGGAGAGTAGCGATGCTCTGCACCTACTAGCATGCGGCTGAGGTAGTACAGAGCAGCTTCTTTTCCCTCACCATTCTCTTGTGCAAGCAGAGCGCCTACAGAATGATCAAGAGCTCTTGTGTACAAGATGAATGGTTTTCCAGTGGCAGGGGCAGCTAACACTGGAGGTTTGGTCAGGTATGACTTGATATCTTGAAATGCGGCTTCGCAGTCGGTATCCCAGACAAAGTCTACACCTTTTTTCATCAATCGAGAGAATGGACGGTATTTCTCCGAAAGATTGGAGATGAACCGTCTGATGTAGGCCAATCTCCCTTGAAGCCCTTTTAGTTCCCTTAGGGTTCTTGGAGAGGGCATTTCTAGAATAGCCTTGACTTTTATGGGGTCAAGTTCTATTCCAGCTTTCCGAACAAGGAATCCGAGAAACTTACCCGACGAGACGCCGAAGAAGCATTTTAGAGGATTCATCCGCAGTTTGTGTTTGCGAAGTCGGAGGAAGACTTCCCGAAGATCTTTGAGATGGTCTTCTTTTCTTCTGCTTTTGACGGCGAGGTCATCAACGTAACATTCGACCGTCTTGTGCTGCATATCTTGGAATATTTTCATCATAGCCCTCTGATATGTGGCACCAGCATTTTTCAGACCAAATGGCATGACAGTGTAGCAATACACGCCAAATGGAGTCCGAAATGAAGTGTGTTTTTCATCCTCGGGATGCATCTTTATCTGATTGTAACCAGAGAAGCCATCCATGAATGTCATTCGCTCGAATCCGCAGGTATTATCAATCATCACCTCCGGTATGGGGAGCGGGAATTCATCTTTAGGGCAAGCGCCATTCAAGTCTCTATAGTCAATACAGACTCTGATCTGCCCAGTTTTCTTTGTCACGGGGACAATGTTGGCCAACCATTCTGGATGTTGTTCCTCACGGATGAAGCCGACGCTTTTGGGCTTTTGAACTTCTTGTTCAATTTTATCCATCACATCTGGACGGAATCTTCTTTGGCCTTGTTTGACAGGCTTAACTTCTTCTTGAAGATTGAGTTTGTGGACCGCTACTTCGGGGTCTAAACCAGGCATTTCAGCATAGGACCATGCAAAGCAATCAACGAACTCACGAAGAAAAGCGAAATACTCGGGTAACTCATCATCCTTTATATTCTTACTTATGAATACAGGACGTGGGTTATCAGGTGTTCCCAAGTTTATCTTTTGAACAGGATCTTCTGTCGGAAGGTTCGAAGGTGGTTCCTCCACAATATTTTCGGAGGCTTCCAACTCAACGAAACCTTCTGGAGTTTCAACTGCATTACCAGACCAAGGCTCTGTTCCTTTCCATGGATTTTCTTGATTGGTGATTGTGAGAACCCGACCCCTAATTTCTTGGTTTAGTGTGGTTTTAATCGTGATTTGGTTTTCTCGATGGGTTTAGTGGTTGTTTGGTTGAGTTTTTGAGTTAGAATGACTTTTCATTAGCTTTGGTAAGTTTTGAGAGCCAGTGAACCTAGACAGTGACCGTAGGGTCCCATTTGTTTTGCGTGGTCAGCGTGGGGAGATTCTTAGTGATTCCCAAAAATTCCCATCTCAGCCTCGTTTGACTAATCTCGCCATTCCCTACAACTTTCGTGTTCACTCCGTGCCCATTCGAAGCTCCTAAAAATCAGTTTTTCTAGAAATCCCAAATTCCCCATTCTTTGACCCCTTTGACCAAACAGTTGACTTTTTATGTGGACCCCAGAAGTATGTCAATATTGACCTTGTTGGAAAGATAATTTTATTCCGGACACTTTTCATGTTTTAAGTTTCTTGATTCGAGGTCTAGAAAGCTCCCTAATCTCCATTACAAGATATACTTAGTGTGGACCCCACATCACCCATTATAAAAAGGCCATCTTCCTCTCTTTCTCCCTCATTCCCATTTCCATCGACTGCAACCTCCATGCTACAGTACCAGCCACCTTTCTTCTCCTTTTTCTTCCATTTCTCTTGCTCAAATGAAGCCTTCAAGCTACCAATCCGACGAGGAAACTCCGGCAACTTCTTCCCTTTCATCTCCTCTCTCTTTTGACACCATTTTCATGGGAAACCAAGGTGGGCAGCCCCTATTTCAAGCTCATTCTTCTTGATTAATGGCCCTAGAGGTAAGGATCTCTTTCCATCTTCTATTATTGAGCAATGGCTTTCCCCTAGATCCTATTTCCTAGCTTGTTTGAACCCATTCCTTCTCTTTGTTGAGTTACTATTTTTAGGGTTCTTATGGGTTGTTTTTTGGGGGTTTTTGTGTAGCTTGGAGCCTTGGCTTGGAAGAGTGTTTAGAGCTTGATTTGCTTGATTAGAGACCCAAGGCAAGTGGATGATTTGATATTTACATGTTTTATGAGAAATGTGGTTTTCTATTTCATACATGAGGTTGTACATTATCACTATTCATGTTTTCTTTATGATTCACATTGATTTGGAAGTACATTTAATGTTTTGGAAACATGGTGGATTTTAGTCTTTGTCTATCTCTTGTTTTTGGGCTAAAATGAATCTTGGTGATTGTGGAGTTCCTTTTCTCTTATGTTTGAGGGTGAAAAAGGAATAAGTGATTGGATAATGATATGTAAAAGTTTTGGATGTTGGAGAAGAGTTGAAGGTGGAATGGGAGGAGCTTTCATCTCATTTTATTGTAGGTAAGTGATTGGAGAGGGAAAGGAATGGATTGGAGAAAAGAAGACCTAAATCTGAACTGTATTGTGGAGTTTCCGCAACTGGCGGTCAGCTGACGGTCACCTAGCGGCTAGCCGTCTGGTGACTGGCGGCTAACCGAACCGGTTTCGGTTCCTTTTCCAGAGAGCTGTAACCTTACGGTCAGCCTCGCGGTCAGCTGGCGGCTAACCGTCGAGTCCATCGGCGGCTAACCGCTAGCCAACCGAACTGAAGCGGTTACATTTCCAGAATGCTGCATTTGGTCAGGTCAATCACGGTCAGCCCTGCGGTCATCCAGCGGCTAACCGCCGAATCCATTGGCGGCTAACCGCCAGGTGACCGCCAGGTAACCGAATTTCCCAGAATTATGGGAATAAAGAGAGATGAAGGGAGTTCCCATCCCATTTGCTTGTGAACCTTTCCGAAAGCAATGGGCACTTTCCACCTGGAATATGTTCGAAACAAAGATGAAATGTTTGATTGAAGCCCGTTCGAGGGAGAAACCACATCACCGAGATTTGTTGAAATGTTGAGGTTACTCGGGTGTGTAAGGAGCCCGAAATGTCTCTAAACTCAAGGAGTACCAAGTGTTTACTGAAAAATAGACATACGGGATCCCTATCCACCTTGAGTTATCTTGAACCCCGACACTTGTCCCGATATTTCGAAAGTTTATTGCACCCCTTTTTATTCCCGAAATTTATGAGTTGTGATCTATCCATCCCGAAAGCACCGAACTGTATTTGTAGCCTTTGTGCTAGCCCTGATTTGCATAACCCGATATTGAAATGATATTTGTGCCTTGAGCACCCCGTTTCGCCTGTTTACACGATTTCATCAAGTGTTTTATACATGTCCGATTTCTTGCATATGACCTATCAATACTGGGGGCCTTGAAACATTATTTTTAAGCTTGGGGAGGTATTGTTTGGAGCCCCAATGCAATGTAAGAACTTGGAAGGCATTTTATGGAATCCGGATGAAAAGGAACCCATTATGAAGATTCGTCAAGGATCCTTAGAATCGTCAATGTGCATAGGGACCCGAGATGTCCTTAATTCTTATGGAGTACCAAGTTTATGTCAAATTAGACATACGGGACCCTATTCACATCGATATGAATCTAGGACCCTCAACGATGGGCCCGGAAAAGTATAGAAATCCATTATGTCTTATTTAAACTCGAATTTCACTTGTACATTTTAAATCTCATGTTTTATGACTAGACTTACCCGACAGTATTGAAATTCATGTTTTTGGCATTGTTGCTAGCCCGTACATGCCCGACCGATACAGATATGTTTTTGTGCTAATGAGCACCCCGTCCCGTCAAATGTATTCACTTGATTTGATTTCTTGTATATGACCCGTAAGAATAAAACCTTGAGGTAAGATGGGGCCAGAGCTTTGTAGTGCGAGCCCATGAACCAAAAGGAGAACATGCGTACATGTATTTGTTTTGTTTACTTGCATATAACCTATGAGTCGGCACCACTAAGCTTGGATAACCTTGTCAGTCTGATCCACTGACTTGGAGATTCCCCACTTGTCCCGCCAGCTGCAGCTTGGATCCCGATACCCGGTTTGTTAACCGTGGTCCCGTCCCGATACCCGGCTCGCTCCCGTGGTTCCCGATATCCGGTTCGCTACCGTGATTCCCGATACCCGGTTTGCTACCGCGGTCCCGTCCCGTATTATTGTATATGTATATGTAACTTGGTTGCACCTCCTCACTTCGGTGACTGAGGTCAACGCCTTGATATGCTTGCTCTATCGCTTCGGTGATAGAGGATTTAGCTTTGTGTGGTTGCCATCTTGATAGTTCCTGATCCTTGATACCCGTACTGTTTTATATTGATCATGTCTTTCCCTAATAAAGGATGCATTATTTATAAATGTTTATTGTTTATACATGTTTTAAATGAGTTCTCGATTTGTGAAATGTTCATGTTTTATACATGCTTTAAAGGAATATACGTTTTGTCAAATATTCATGTTCATACCCGTTTTTATATGAATACCGGATTCTGTCAGATATTCATGATTTCCTATGCACTGCAATTATGTACAATTTTGATCGGACAGCATGATTTATTACATGTTTTATCGTTCAGTATATTGTTATATCTTTTCACCCACCTGCCAGACCGTCGTGTCTGACCCACTACTTTGGTACTCAGGTCCAGACTTCTTCACCCGAGACGAGTGCACGTGTTGGCTGTGGAGCCATGAGTTTTCAGGTTGTTTGTCGGCTGTGTCATGTAGACATTGAGCTTGACATCGGTATTACGTCACATATGGGTAGTGATCATTAGCTTGTTTTCTTGTATGGCTTCTATTAGACTCTTGTTTGGGATTGTAATTAATACACATTGTTATTTGTAACTTGAATATATATGGGAATGTAATACCCTGTTACTGTCAGCTCTGTACTTTTATTATGATGGTTTATTCCAGTCTGAGATGGATCAACGATAAGATGATTATATGCTTGGGTTGAGTGCGGTGCGGAATCCAATGGCCACGGACTCCGAGTCGCAACACCATAAAAGCTTCCGCTAAATATTCAGAGTGTGTTGGAAAGAATTTGTAATCCTCACACACGCGGATCTTGGGAGAAACATAATTATGACTTCACGGACCCCGGGTTGGGGTCGTGACAGACTGGTATCAGAGCGGGCAAGTTTCTAGGAAATAAAACACTCTAGGAACTTTAAGACGTGTGGTGAGGAAACCGTTATATTTTTCGTCTTGTTTGGCTAGATGTCATTCTGTTTTGGTTCGGATTTGTTTTCTTTCTAGTGGGGGAGACCCTTCTTGTCTCCTTCCTTTTGTTCTTGCTAGGGAATTTGGGGGACCAAATTCTTTTCTAGTGGGGGAGGATTTAATGTCTCCGCACCCACATTCAGTGCCCTTTTCTTGTTTTTGCGCCAGAGAGTTAGAGTTTTGTGGTTTTAGCATGTGGATCTCGAAGGACTTTGGCAGAATTTTCAGCTTTTCGATGTCACAGATGGAGCTAGCGAAGGAGTTTACGAGCAGTTGTTAGTCAGCAAGGAATGTGAACAGCATATTGAGACCCAATTTCAGTTGATCGTGTACCGTCAGATGGTGCGTCAGGCAAGTAAGTGTGGATTTTGGATAAATCTGGAATATTTTCCTAAACCAAAAGGCTACAGAAACAAGAGAAATGGTGGATTTCAGGAAGTTTGAGGTAATTTTCAGTTGATAGAGACTCAAGTGGATACCAAAAGCAAGAAATTTCTCGAATTGATGAACTCTTGGCGGAGAAGTGCTAGAAGATTTTTAATAATTCCAGAATGATGGTGAAGTTGACTCAGTAGGATGCATCAGTGTGTGGTTAAATGATAGGAAGAAAACTTTCAGCTGTGGTGTAGAGAGCTGTGTACAGAATGGATTGTTACCTGGTTTATGATAGAGGAGATCTTGCAAACTTTACAGACTGTTGGAATATCAGTTTGGGCAGAGTACAGATACAACAGGAGAATCATAGCCTACGGACAAGGCCGGTTGGAAGACTGGTGAAAAATGACACTAGGTGCAGTGTTTTACGACAGAGATAGAGTTACGGTACATCGGAGTGAGTTGGAACCTTCATTCTCTTGGACCGACATTGGCAGTTGTACAGGAATAGTGTAGATGTTTAGAGACAAGTTTTCAATTAGTAGAGCTCCAAGGAGATGTCCAGAATTAGAGATTCCTAGAACTTGATGAGGTTTGTCAGAGAATTATTTTAGGATTTTCAACAAGTGCAGCCATGTGGAGGAGTAGACCCAGCAGGATGTGTCATTGTGTGGTTAGAAGCTTTTAGAGTTGGATTTCAGCAACTAATGAAGGAGTTGACTACAGGAAGAGTCTCTACTTGATCACCCAACGACGAAAATCTTTGCAGATTTTATCGACGCAAGGAGCATCAGATTTCAATGTACAGATATACAGAGCAGGAAATCAGTTATTTTGGATTTTATTAGGAAAGGTAGACTTGGCAGAGCAGTTGCAAGAGTGAGCACGGAGCTCCAAATACCAAAGAGTAGTGAAGGGACAAGCATATTAGTGTCAGAGACCGAATATTGTACTGAGGATCAAGAGCAATAAGCAGAAAGAATTAAAGCTAGCAAGAGTTAACCTTGAAGATTGTGCAGTGGATGTGAGACACTAGCTTCGATAGTTGCGATGAAGTCAACAAAATGGTTCCAAGAATTTTCAGTATCAAGGTGTTTAGAAACAAGAGACTTGGTTGAACTTAGAAGGAGTCAGAGTTCGCGAATTCCTTGAGCAGTCAGATTGACAGGACAGTGACGGATTCGAGCCAGTGGAAGAATGTTTGACGACCGTTGATAGTTGACCAAGGGGTTCTACCACGAGGGCGACCCAGCGAGTTCAGGTGTTTTCGAGAGGACCGTTTTGGAGTTTTGATTTGTGGTTTTGTTTTCCAAGTGTGGATTAATATCCCCACTTGTTTTGGATTTGTTTAGTTCATTTGGAAGACCAAATGTTCTAAGGGGGGGAGGATGTGAGAACCCGACCCCTAATTTCTTGGTTTAGTGTGGTTTTAATCGTGATTTGGTTTTCTCGATGGGTTTAGTGGTTGTTTGGTTGAGTTTTTGAGTTAGAATGACTTTTCATTAGCTTTGGTAAGTTTTGAGAGCCAGTGAACCTAGACAGTGACCGTAGGGTCCCATTTGTTTTGCGTGGTCAGCGTGGGGAGATTCTTAGTGATTCCCAAAAATTCCCATCTCAGCCTCGTTTGACTAATCTCGCCATTCCCTACAACTTTCGTGTTCACTCCGTGCCCATTCGAAGCTCCTAAAAATCAGTTTTTCTAGAAATCCCAAATTCCCCATTCTTTGACCCCTTTGACCAAACAGTTGACTTTTTATGTGGACCCCAGAAGTATGTCAATATTGACCTTGTTGGAAAGATAATTTTATTCCGGACACTTTTCATGTTTTAAGTTTCTTGATTCGAGGTCTAGAAAGCTCCCTAATCTCCATTACAAGATATACTTAGTGTGGACCCCACATCACCCATTATAAAAAGGCCATCTTCCTCTCTTTCTCCCTCATTCCCATTTCCATCGACTGCAACCTCCATGCTACAGTACCAACCACCTTTCTTCTCCTTTTTCTTCCATTTCTCTTGCTCAAATGAAGCCTTCAAGCTACCAATCCGACGAGGAAACTCCGGCAACTTCTTCCCTTTCATCTCCTCTCTCTTTTGACACCATTTTCATGGGAAACCAAGGTGGGCAGCCCCTATTTCAAGCTCATTCTTCTTGATTAATGGCCCTAGAGGTAAGGATCTCTTTCCATCTTCTATTATTGAGCAATGGCTTTCCCTTAGATCCTATTTCCTAGCTTGTTTGAACCCATTCCTTCTCTTTGTTGAGTTACTATTTTTAGGGTTCTTATGGGTTGCTTTTTGGGGGTTTTTGTGTAGCTTGGAGCCTTGGCTTGGAAGAGTGTTTAGAGCTTGATTTGCTTGATTAGAGACCCAAGGCAAGTGGATGATTTGATATTTACATGTTTTATGAGAAATGTGGTTTTCTATTTCATACATGAGGTTGTACATTATCACTATTCATGTTTTCTTTATGATTCACATTGATTTGGAAGTACATTTAATGTTTTGGAAACATGGTGGATTTTAGTCTTTGTCTATCTCTTGTTTTTGGGCTAAAATGAATCTTGGTGATTGTGGAGTTCCTTTTCTCTTATGTTTGAGGGTGAAAAAGGAATAAGTGATTGGATAATGATATGTAAAAGTTTTGGATGTTGGAGAAGAGTTGAAGGTGGAATGGGAGGAGCTTTCATCTCATTTTATTGTAGGTAAGTGATTGGAGAGGGAAAGGAATGGATTGGAGAAAAGAAGACCTAAATCTGAACTGTATTGTGGAGTTTCCGCAACTGGCGGTCAGCTGACGGTCACCTAGCGGCTAGCCGTCTGGTGACTGGCGGCTAACCGAACCGGTTTCGGTTCCTTTTCCAGAGAGCTGTAACCTTACGGTCAGCCTCGCGGTCAGCTGGCGGCTAACCGTCGAGTCCATCGGCGGCTAACCGCTAGCCAACCGAACTGAAGCGGTTACATTTCCAGAATGCTGCATTTGGTCAGGTCAATCACGGTCAGCCCTGCGGTCATCCAGCGGCTAACCGCCGAATCCATTGGCGGCTAACCGCCAGGTGACCGCCAGGTAACCGAATTTCCCAGAATTATGGGAATAAAGAGAGATGAAGGGAGTTCCCATCCCATTTGCTTGTGAACCTTTCCGAAAGCAATGGGCACTTTCCACCTGGAATATGTTCGAAACAAAGATGAAATGTTTGATTGAAGCCCGTTCGAGGGAGAAACCACATCACCGAGATTTGTTGAAATGTTGAGGTTACTCGGGTGTGTAAGGAGCCCGAAATGTCTCTAAACTCATGGAGTACCAAGTGTTTACTGAAAAATAGACATACGGGATCCCTATCCACCTTGAGTTATCTTGAACCCCGACACTTGTCCCGATATTTCGAAAGTTTATTGCACCCCTTTTTATTCCCGAAATTTATGAGTTGTGATCTATCCATCCCGAAAGCACCGAACTGTATTTGTAGCCTTTGTGCTAGCCCTGATTTGCATAACCCGATATTGAAATGATATTTGTGCCTTGAGCACCCCGTTTCGCCTGTTTACACGATTTCATCAAGTGTTTTATACATGTCCGATTTCTTGCATATGACCTATCAATACTGGGGGCCTTGAAACATTATTTTTAAGCTTGGGGAGGTATTGTTTGGAGCCCCAATGCAATGTAAGAACTTGGAAGGCATTTTATGGAATCCGGATGAAAAGGAACCCATTATGAAGATTCGTCAAGGATCCTTAGAATCGTCAATGTGCATAGGGACCCGAGATGTCCTTAATTCTTATGGAGTACCAAGTTTATGTCAAATTAGACATACGGGACCCTATTCACATCGATATGAATCTAGGACCCTCAACGATGGGCCCGGAAAAGTATAGAAATCCATTATGTCTTATTTAAACTCGAATTTCACTTGTACATTTTAAATCTCATGTTTTATGACTAGACTTACCCGACAGTATTGAAATTCATGTTTTTGGCATTGTTGCTAGCCCGTACATGCCCGACCGATACAGATATGTTTTTGTGCTAATGAGCACCCCGTCCCGTCAAATGTATTCACTTGATTTGATTTCTTGTATATGACCCGTAAGAATAAAACCTTGAGGTAAGATGGGGCCAGAGCTTTGTAGTGCGAGCCCATGAACCAAAAGGAGAACATGCGTACATGTATTTGTTTTGTTTACTTGCATATAACCTATGAGTCGGCACCACTAAGCTTGGATAACCTTGTCAGTCTGATCCACTGACTTGGAGATTCCCCACTTGTCCCGCCAGCTGCAGCTTGGATCCCGATACCCGGTTTGTTAACCGTGGTCCCGTCCCGATACCCGGCTCGCTCCCGTGGTTCCCGATATCCGGTTCGCTACCGTGATTCCCGATACCCGGTTTGCTACCGCGGTCCCGTCCCGTATTATTGTATATGTATATGTAACTTGGTTGCACCTCCTCACTTCGGTGACTGAGGTCAACGCCTTGATATGCTTGCTCTATCGCTTCGGTGATAGAGGATTTAGCTTTGTGTGGTTGCCATCTTGATAGTTCCTGATCCTTGATACCCGTACTGTTTTATATTGATCATGTCTTTCCCTAATAAAGGATGCATTATTTATAAATGTTTATTGTTTATACATGTTTTAAATGAGTTCTCGATTTGTGAAATGTTCATGTTTTATACATGCTTTAAAGGAATATACGTTTTGTCAAATATTCATGTTCATACCCGTTTTTATATGAATACCGGATTCTGTCAGATATTCATGATTTCCTATGCACTGCAATTATGTACAATTTTGATCGGACAGCATGATTTATTACATGTTTTATCGTTCAGTATATTGTTATATCTTTTCACCCACCTGCCAGACCGTCGTGTCTGACCCACTACTTTGGTACTCAGGTCCAGACTTCTTCACCCGAGACGAGTGCACGTGTTGGCTGTGGAGCCATGAGTTTTCAGGTTGTTTGTCGGCTGTGTCATGTAGACATTGAGCTTGACATCGGTATTACGTCACATATGGGTAGTGATCATTAGCTTGTTTTCTTGTATGGCTTCTATTAGACTCTTGTTTGGGATTGTAATTAATACACATTGTTATTTGTAACTTGAATATATATGGGAATGTAATACCCTGTTACTGTCAGCTCTGTACTTTTATTATGATGGTTTATTCCAGTCTGAGATGGATCAACGATAAGATGATTATATGCTTGGGTTGAGTGCGGTGCGGAATCCAATGGCCACGGACTCCGAGTCGCAACACCATAAAAGCTTCCGCTAAATATTCAGAGTGTGTTGGAAAGAATTTGTAATCCTCACACACGCGGATCTTGGGAGAAACATAATTATGACTTCACGGACCCCGGGTTGGGGTCGTGACAGACTGGTATCAGAGCGGGCAAGTTTCTAGGAAATAAAACACTCTAGGAACTTTAAGACGTGTGGTGAGGAAACCGTTATATTTTTCGTCTTGTTTGGCTAGATGTCATTCTGTTTTGGTTCGGATTTGTTTTCTTTCTAGTGGGGGAGACCCTTCTTGTCTCCTTCCTTTTGTTCTTGCTAGGGAATTTGGGGGACCAAATTCTTTTCTAGTGGGGGAGGATTTAATGTCTCCGCACCCACATTCAGTGCCCTTTTCTTGTTTTTGCGCCAGAGAGTTAGAGTTTTGTGGTTTTAGCATGTGGATCTCGAAGGACTTTGGCAGAATTTTCAGCTTTTCGATGTCACAGATGGAGCTAGCGAAGGAGTTTACGAGCAGTTGTTAGTCAGCAAGGAATGTGAACAGCATATTGAGACCCAATTTCAGTTGATCGTGTACCGTCAGATGGTGCGTCAGGCAAGTAAGTGTGGATTTTGGATAAATCTGGAATATTTTCCTAAACCAAAAGGCTACAGAAACAAGAGAAATGGTGGATTTCAGGAAGTTTGAGGTAATTTTCAGTTGATAGAGACTCAAGTGGATACCAAAAGCAAGAAATTTCTCGAATTGATGAACTCTTGGCGGAGAAGTTTATGGAGTACCAAGTTTATGTCAAATTAGACATACGGGACCCCATTCACATCGATATGAATCTAGGGACCTCAACGATGGGCCCGGAAAAGTATAGAAATCCATTATGTCTTATTTAAACTCGAATTTCACTTGTACATTTTAAATCTCATGTTTTATGACTAGACTTACCCGACAGTATTGAAATTCATGTTTTTGGCATTGTTGCTAGCCCGTACATGCCCGACCGATACAGATATGTTTTTGTGCTAATGAGCACCCCGTCCCGTCAAATGTATTCACTTGATTTGATTTCTTGTATATGACCCGTAAGAATAAAACCTTGAGGTAAGATGGGGCAGAGCTTTGTAGTGCGAGCCCATGAACCAAAAGGAGAACATGCGTACATGTATTTGTTTTGTTTACTTACATAAGTAAAGGAAGATTGGTTGTAATTTTTGTGGTAGTCCCGGCCCGAACGGGTGCCTCTACCAACTTCGAGAGCTTCTTGAGAAGGATCTTCGTTTGGAAGATTGTCTTCAGGATCAAGAGGCTGTCATTTTTCATCTACTGGGGATGTATCTGCAGCAGAGTTGCCATCCTCAGTGATTGTGTTGCACGGAGCATTTTCCGAGAGCAAGTCCTGAACAGCATCCAGCAGCTTTTCTTCTTCGTTGACCCATCCATCACCCCAAGTTGGGTTTTCTTCATGATGATGAGTCGGGAAGAATGTGTATCCTGAAGTCACAGTCTCAGGGGAAGAAACCTGAGAGGGTACCATCTCTGTGAAAGTCACGTGAGACGAGGTAGCTCCAGAGGATACATTGCTAGGCGTCGTCGGAGTGTAGGTAATCTCATCAGACGATGCTTCAGAAGAGCTATAGTCCTGATATATTACATTACAGGAAGCTCTGATAGAAGATGTTGCCTGCTCGGAGTCAGACTCATCCTCGAATGTAAGAGGATCGTCAATCCAGCAATGTTCTCCATTTTCAGGAGTTGAGGGAGGAGGTACCTGATGGGCTTCAGGGACTTCCGGCTCTGGATTGTGAGGAATCTCGTTGACGCGGTCTTGCTCTTGTTCTAGAGCGAGACGCTGCAAGATCCTTGCATATTCTTCAAGATCAGGCATGGGAGCCAGATCCTCTTCTTCGTCTTCTCCGTGTGGCTCAACATAGTTGATTTCCACTGGAGCAATGACAGGTGCTGGGTTAACAGCATCTTCTTGTGCAGCCTCTTGGTCTTCTTCATCATCAGACCGGGATCCTTGTGGTTGCAAGGGGTTATACCAGATTACTGGCATAAGGTGAGTTTCAGGAACCCATTCTTCATCGGAGAGATATTCTCCTGTTTCAAGAGATTCCTCCCACTCATCGGTGTAGTTGGGCTCGAATCCATCGTCGGTGTCGCTGGACTCGTATCCATCAATGGAGAATCCAACTACCGAGTTGCAAGAGTATGATGCCCCCTGCATGGCTTCTTTTTTGAATTGAGGTGGCATGAAATCACTGAGAGTGAAGTTTCTTACCGCCTTTGAAGTCTCTGGAAGGGACATTTCTGTTGCCCCGAGTGAAGTGGTAGAGGAGGCCTCTGCCTTTTCATGGACTTCTTGTTTTGGCTGGGTCTTCTCTTGCCGTTTGAGCTTGAGGAGATGTTTCTTGGCTTGCCTTCGCTGCTGAGCGGTCGGCTTTGTTTTGACGATCTCCCAATTTTCATCTTCCAGGAGATCGGGATGTACCCATATGGGTTGTCCGTCTGGTGTCGGGCAAGGAACCAACACTTCGGACGTTTGAATTCTTTTTATCACCTTGAAGGAAGTAGTGATCTTCTTCTTCGGTGATTTTGGTGTTTGTCCACGTGACACCATGTTGACGGAGGCAGTCCCATAGTTTTTGTCAAAGGTGATGACTCCGTTTTTCCACATCTCGTTTATCTTCTCTCTCACAACAAAGCATTGATTGAGAGGATGCGAGACCATCTGGTGGTATGGACAGTACCGAGGATCATTGGTTTTGCCAACATCGCCCGGTCTTTTGGGTTCAGGCAAGGTGAGCTTGCCGTTTGCCACGAGCGCCTCGAAGATTTCGTCAACATCTTCATCGAACGGGTATTTCTTTTCTACTCGCTCTTTGAAGGCATCAGAGAGTTCAGGTCTCTTACCTGCAGCTCTATTTTCAGCTTTCTTTGGTTGCTGAGGAGCTGACTTGGTTTGCACATTAAGGACCTCTTTCTTCTTTGGTTTAGAGGTTGCAATGGCGGTTGGCTCTTTTCTTGATGACTTCTGACTGTTGAGGTCTTTAATCAACGTTTTAGCTTCCATAGAAGCTTCCAGGAGTTCTCCCAGGTTTTTTGATTTGTTGCCGATGATCATGGAGCGGATTTTAGCTCTCATGTTGTTTCGGCAGATGTCGACTAGCGACGCTTGTGGCAGTACATCTGAGCATTTGTACGCCATTGCTTTCCACTTGTGAATGAAGTCATAAGTTGACTCATTCTCTCCCTGTTTTAGGCTGCAGAGCTGAGCCATAGTAACAGGATGATCCTCACCTTGGAAGTGGGTCAGGAAGCGTGTCTCCAGCATAGCCCAGTTCTGAATGGAGTTCTCCGGCAGAGTGGAGTACCAATCGAAGGCCGTACCTTTTAGGGTACTTGCAAAGAGGCGGATCTTGAGTGCATCTTGATCCGCGATAGCTCCCGTCAAGATCTTGAAGTGGATGACGTGCTGTCTGGCTGATCCTTTCCCCGTATATGTTTGGAGAGTAGGATGCTTGAATTTTGTGGGGAACGGGACCGAGTCCATCCATAAAGGATATGGTGGCTTGATCCCATGCTCTTTGAGTATATCCTCTTCTTTAGCTTTGGCGAGGATACTGTCTACGTCCTTTTTGGTGAGGGCGCGTGACTCATTTTCTTCTCCATTTCCCTCGTTATTGCTATGATTCGGAGGAGGCTCATTGTTCACCTGATTTTGGACGACAAGGAGAAGGTTTTCCATCAGAGTTTCAATCCTCTGCTGGCCTTGTTCCAACTGCTGAATGCGTGTGAGCGCATCATCTCGAGGTGGATTCTGAGGTGGCGGCTCAGAACTTGTAGCCAAGACGTTCATCCCTCGAGATTCGAACGAAGAAATCGTCCTGGTGACCGAACTGGGGCTCATTCTTTTTGATGAAGAGCTTGATGAAGGATTACTCTCCCGTCCTTGGCTGGAAGGGGCAGGAGATTCTTCGGGATGTCTTTGTGTCCTGGTGATGCTACGGGTCACCGGACGTCTGACATGGATTTTTGATGCTGACCTTTGGCGTCTTCTGGTTTTTCCAACCATATGGACGGCAGCAACTTGGTCGGGTCTTTCTTTTTCGACCCATTTGTGGGAGACTTGAAGTGTAGGAGGCTGGGTCCGTTGCTTCTCTAGTCTCTTTTGTCGATATGAAGCACGGCGGCGTGCTCGACGAGCGATTTGAGCTTCAGTCAGCTCTGGCTGGGCTCTGACGATGAAGGATGTGCTCCCTCGGGCGCAGCAGCCGAGCCTGTCTTCTTTGTAGCTGGGCAAGGACAGGATCCGGACCCGGTCCTTTGCCTGTTGCAGCGAAGCTTTGAACCTTTCGAGTTCGGCCCCTGTAGAGATGAAGGGTCGAACTGAAGGAGTGTAGGCCTTAGCAGGTGCTTGGAGAGGCCTGGTGATGCGTGATCTGATTCTGGGCTTGTGGGAGCAAGCCGGTTCATGCTGGGTCGACTTGGGAGTCAGGTTGGAGATGGGTCTCTCCTCTTTCATGTAGGCAAGAGGGTAGAACTGGTTCTCCTTGAGTGGGGCCAGGTATACTGGCTTGGTGGAGGTTTGAGACCTCCTTTGTTTTGGGGAAGGTCTTGGAGACCAAGTCTTGGGATAGACCTGGTTGTTTGTGGGTCGAGGTTTCGCGGGGGTGCCGCGGGCTTCGGGCTTTTGGGCGCTCGCCTTTGGTGTCACGGGAGTGACCCGTTGAGAGGCGATCTTCTGCTTTTTAGCAGGCGCAGCTTGTTCTTCGGGAAGTGGGAATGGTCCCAGTGTCCCGAAGACGATGGTCCGGGGAGTCGAGGTCGACCCTGAGTTCAGAGAGTTGCCGAGGGAGTTGACGCTTCGGCAGCTGGCGGGGCGCTTGTAAGTGCGCTCGGTTTGCTTCTGTTGAAGCATGAGTTGGTGCTTGTTCTCATCGAAGATAATGGTTAAGGCTGCCATTGTTAGTTTCGAAAAAGTTCTGAAACAAGACCACATCCATTAGTAATCACAAGAATATAATGATCATAAATGGGAATTTCTATGGTTGTCTTTTCAAATCGCTCAAGGGATATGACCCAAGCGACATGAAGAAGGCAAAAAGCCATAGATGGTACAATTGTTCTGACAGCAAGTATGGTGAGCCCAGAATGAGCGTTCCAGTGACTGCTAGAAGCAATTGTAAACCTAAATTCGACTTATCGAGAAGCAGGGCTTGCTCGAGATAAGAAGAATATAAGGTAGGAGTTACAAATGTGCCGGTCACAGATACAGTAGACCCTGAAAGGGCGTACCAGTATTGCTAGGCACAAATGTTGGAGATCGCATCCATGAGATGGGATTCTTTGTTTTGAAAGGTCAGAAATGAATTCGTCAAAGAGAGCAGGTGGCATTCCGATTCAAATACGGGCTCAACGATTTCCGCGAGCGCCAGTACTCAGAAGGGAAGAGACCACAATTTCTCGAATCTGAATCCAAAAGTGACGAGTTTTTGGAGATGTTTTTTTTTAAATGATTTTTTTTATTTTATTTTTTTTTATTTTTTATTTTTTTAAAATATTTTTTTATTTATATTTTTTTTATTTTATTTTTTTTGAAAAATTTTGTTTTTTGTTTTTTTTTTAAGATTTTTTTTTTGAAAATCTTTTTTTTATTTTTTTTTATTTTGATTTTAATTTTTTTAAGATTTAAAGACGAGAGAGTACACATAGGCCTCCTAACCCGGTCTTATGAAACCTCAATTGATAGAATTGCCCCCAGGTAAGGGTAGGATTACTTAATGAACCCGTTTGGAGGACCCTTGCCTGGAACAGTCAAGCTGTCTCCACACTCTGGACAAGGCTTTTCTTGAATCAATCGTGATCAAAGAACGCAATTGGTTTAACCTTAGTGGTCTATGTCCTTTTTTTTTTTATAAAAATCCCAAATAGACTCATCGAAGAGAAACGATGGCCCAAAACCTTAGTCGAACGGGCTCAACATTTCTGCAAGCACCAAAGAACGATAGGATAGGATCAAGGTTTCTCAATTTTGAATCCAAACTAAGAAAGCTGATTTTTTTATTTATTTTTTTTTTTTTTGAAATCTCTAATGAACTCATCGAAGAGAAACGATGGTCCAAAACCTTAGTCGAACGGGCTCAACATTTCTGCAAGCACCAAAGAACGATAGGATAGGATCAAAGTTTCTCAATTTTGAATCCAAACTAAGAAAACTGATTTTTTTTTTTTTATTTTTTATTTTTTGAAATCTCTAATGAACTCATCGAAGAGAAACGATGGTCCAAAACCTTAGTCGAACGGGCTCAACATTTCTGCAAGCACCAAAGAACGATAGGATAGGATCAAAGTTTCTCAATTTTGAATTCAAACTAAGAAAACTGATTTTTTATTTATTTATTTTTTTTTTGAAATCTCTAATGAACTCATCGAAGAGAAACGATGGTCCAAAACCTTAGTCGAACGGGCTCAACATTTCTGCAAGCACCAAAGAACGATAGGATAGGATCAAAGTTTCTCAATTTTGAATTCAAACTAAGAAAACTGATTATTTTTTTTTTTTGCAAAGAGAAAGAGTGGAAACAAACTTAAAGAAGTAGAAATTTCCAAAAAATCCCATCTCATTTTTTTTTAGGATGCAAAATCCAACATAGGCCACCAGCTAGAAAGTAGCCAAGGAATCTGTAGAAGAAGTATAAGCATAGAGCAAAAATATGGTATGCAAATATTTCATTTCCAAGCACCGTGTTCTCAAATGAACGAGTCCCACCGGGTGTGCCAGCTTGATGGAACGCGCTCCGAGGCGCCGTGGGGCGGCTACCGGGGTCGGCGGAACGTGGGAGTCCGTCGGGTCCGGCCCTTTCGCGCCCTGGCGGGGCCTGAAGCGTGCATCAACATTTCTTTTGTGTGGGTGTGCCAGATTTTCTATTTTACTTGGAATTGCAAGTGGTAATCCGGAGATCAACCTTCGCAAGTAAAAACGAAATCAACTTCTTTCAAGTTTTCCATTGCACAAATATTTAAGAAAAGAGACATTTTCTTGGTTTGCCGTGAAAGGCGATTTTGTTTGGCATTTATAGCCGATTTTGGCGTTTATAGCCGATTTACAATTCTTATCAATAATGAAAGACAAGATTTGTGATTTTTGTCTCTTCTAGAAAAATACAAACTACAATGAAAAGCAAGAAAAGGAAGATCTAACTTTTCAGGAGATTGTGGGGGACTCGTTCAGATTGACGGTCGCAAGCCATGTATGGGCTTCGCCATCATCCATGCAGATGAGAACAGAAGATGCTCTTGATTCGCTTGGCTTGGCTATAACCTCAGGTTTTTAGAGGACAAAGACCAAGAGAAGGTCCTATGTCCAATAAAAAGCTAAGTAGACGGGCTGAAAAGCCACGTCTAAGCCATTGGAGGCAGCAGGAGAAGGCAAGGACCTTGGGGGGGGGGGGTGCCCCCCAAGGGACTTTTGTCACCTTGTAGTGGTGGCCGGTGCAGAACTTCAGCAGAGTTTTTCTCTCTTTTTCTTTCTCTCAGATCTCTTTCTGATCCTTTTTTTTCTGATCTTCTGATTTTCTCCTCTTTTTTCTGATCTTTTTCCGATCCCTTCCGAATTTCAATGGAATGCTCTCCTATTTATAGGCCTTTGGTAGCCATTTAGGAGGGTTTATGAGCCTTAATGGCTTTAATGGGAGGAGTTACAAGATTTATTTCTTGATTTTGTAACTCATTTTTCCTTGAATCTGATTGGCCGATGGAGATTAAGGGCTTTTAATCACCTTAATTACCATAATGGGAGGAGTTTCATGGTTTAAATGCCATGAATCAATTGACTTGTAACTCCCAAATGCTTGCTTCTGATTGGGCCGTCCAAAGAAATGAATTAATGACTGCAATACAGCTAGTCAATTAACCACATTAATTGGTCGCCGAGCAGTCGAAGAGTCGCGGGCCGTGCCGTGTCTTCTGGAATTCTTCTGGCGATGATCATCGATGGATCTACATGCTGATCGACATCGGATGAACATGTAACTTCAGACATTGATAGCTAAGAGTGGGCCGGTGACATCTGTCTTGTCGATTTCACGATCGGTCGGACAGAAAGTGCACTTTCTTGGTCGACCGGTTGGCGATCTTAGAGCGATCAATGATGATTTTATGCTTTTGGAGGTTGACCCGTGATTTTGACGGATGTCAGAGGATATGAGTCAATTTCAAGCACTAAAAATCACATTTTCAGGAAACCACAGGGGCCAAAGTGCGCGAAACGCGAAGAAAGACGGAAAAACGGGTCACCGGCGGAAAATCCGGTGACCCGGACCTCCATGGTCGCCGGCGACCATGGACCGGCGACCATGGGCCATGGTCGCAGGGGTCTGCGACCCTGGGGGATTTTTCCCCTTCGGAGCCCGTTTTGCGGTCGTTTTGAGGTCTTTTTCGTCGCCGTTTTCTTCTGTATTTTTCTTGACATTTCTTCTCATTTATTGGCTTGATTTCCCTGTAGAAAACTTGATGAGAATCCTTGCATTTTTAGAGTGCAAAGTTTCCAATTTTCCGGGAAAGCCGAAGACTTTGTCGCGTAGAGCTGCTGATTTTCCGCCAGAAGCTGAAACTTGGTCAAACGATGTCGGAATGACCTGAAATTTGAGGTGAAGCCTCCTGAGCAATAAATAAGACCAACCATAGGCTTTTGTTTGAGTTTTGAAGCCGTTTGGGGTCCCGTCGATGCTTCACTTGATTTTGCTGCGGGGAAAATGCCGAGCTTTGATATGTGGCCAAACGATGTCCGATTGACCTGAAATTTGACGGGGAGCCTATTGGAGTCATTTTGAGACGTTCCATGGGCTCCGTTTTGGATGTCATGGTCCCGGGTTGCTCCGCCGCCGGTAGGCTTGATTTTCTCTCGGAGCATCGAAACCTGGTCAAACGTTGTCGGAATGACCTGAAATTCGACGTGCAGCCTTTTGGAAGCATGTAGAAGCCACTCATGCACTTGGTTTGATGAGCGAAGGCTTCGGTGGTTCCCGCCGCCGGGAGGCTTGATTTTGCTGCTCGAGCATTGATGGAGGGTCAAACGTTGTCGGTTTGACTTGAAATTTGGCATGGAGCCCTTTTGAGACATGCTGGAGTCATCTGTAGGCTCTGATCGAAGTTTTGACGTCTCCGATGATGTCGCCGCCGAGAGCTCCTGTTTAGCTGTCGGAGAAGTGAAGTTAGGCCAAATGTTGTCGAAATGGCCCGAAACTTCATGTGTACTCTTCTCTTGGCTATCTTGAAGGATCTTGCAGTTTTTGTTTGATTCTGACAAGATTAGATTTTTTTGGAGAAATTGCATTGCCTATTTATGGCAGGTTACGACTTCATGCAGCTTTCTTGATGTTGAAGAGGCAAAGTGACATTTTTGGTGTCAACAATCACTACTTCCTTCAAGGTGATAAAAAGAATTCAAACGTCCGAAGTGTTGGTTCCTTACCCGACACCAGACGGACAACCCATATGGGTACATCCCGATCTCTTGGAAGATGAAAATTGGGAGATCGTCAAAACAAAGCCGACCGCTCAGCAGCGAAGGCAAGCCAAGAAACATCTCCTCAAGCTCAAACGGCAAGAGAAGACCCAGCCAAAACAAGAAGTCCATGAAAAGGCAGAGGCCTCCTCTACCACTTCACTCGGGGCAACAAAAACGTCCCTTCCAGAGACTTCAAAGGCGGTAAGAAACTTCACTCTCAGTGATTTCATGCCACCTCAATTCAAAAAAGAAGCCATGCAGGGGGCATCATACTCTTGCAACTCGGTAGTTGGATTCTCCATTGATGGATACGAGTCCAGCGACACCGACGATGGGTTCGAGCCCAACTACACCGATGAGTGGGAGGAATCTCTTGAAACAGGAGAATATCTCTCCGATGACGAATGGGTTCCTGAAACTCACCTTATGCCAGTAATCTGGTATAACCCCTTGCAACCACAAGGATCCTGGTCTGATGATGAAGAAGACCAAGAGGCTGCACAAGAAGATGGAGTTAACCCAGCACCTGTCATTGCTCCAGTGGAAATCAACTATGTTGAGCCACACGGAGAAGACGAAGAAGAGGATCTGGCTCCCACGCCTGATCTTGAAGAATATGCAAGGATCTTGCAGCGTCTCGCTCTAGAACAAGAGCAAGACCGCGTCAATGAGATTCCTCACAATCCAGAGCCGGAAGTCCTTGAAGCCCATCAGGTACCTCCTCCCTCAACTCCTGAAAATGGAGAACATTGCTGGATTGACGATCCTCTTACATCCGAGAATGAGTCTGACTTCGAGCAGGCAACATCTCCTATCAGAGCTTCCTGTAATGTAATATATCAGGACTATAGCTCTTCTGAAGCATCGTCTGATGAGATTACCTACACTCCGACGACGCCTAGCAATGTATCCTCTGGAGCTACCTCGTCTCACGTGACTTCCACAGAGATGACACCCTCTCAGGTTTCTTCTCCTGAGACTGTGACTTCAGGATACACATTCTTCCCGACTCATCATCATGAAGAAAACCCAACTTGGGGTGATGGATGGGTCAACGAAGAAGAAAAGCTGCTGGATGCTGTTCAGGACTTGCTCTCGGAAAATGCTCCGTGCAACACAATCACTGAGGATGGCAACTCTGCTGCAGATACATCCCCTGTAGATGAAAAATGACAGCCTCTTGATCCTGAAGACAATCTTCCAAACGAAGATCCTTCTCAAGAAGCTCTCGAAGTTGGTAGAGGCACCCGTTCGGGCCGGGACTACCACAAAAATTACAACCAATCTTCCTTTACTTACGTAAATCCTTCGGGAAAAGATGTTGTAAGCGCCCCCAGTGGCAACAATGATGAACATGCAGGCCCTAAGGAGGCTTTCAAGTATGACTTGGTTGAGCACTTCAAACACATACCTGCACGTCTTCACATCCTGGATTTATTACGAATGTCTCCACGCACTCGTGATAATCTCATCTCAGAATTACAAAAACTGAATGAGGATGTCGACAAACATGCCCCGCAAGTCCTCCAAATTGAAATGGACTACCGGGTCAAAAACTCTGAAACTTCCTCAAAGGGAGAAAAGAAAACTGAGGGATCATGCATCCAATGCCTCTCGGTTCAAAAGGCAGCCAATGCAACCATCGCCTTCACTAAGGAAGACCTCCTACTTGGCGAAGCAAGGCACAACCGACCCCTGTACTTCACAGGGTACATCAAGGAAATGCCGATACATAGAGTTCAGATCGACCCAGGTTCTGCACTCAACCTTATCTCAACTTCGGCTCTTGAAGAGTTGGGCATCCCACCCAGCAAGCTAAGCCACACATCTGTATCTATCTTTGGATACGATGGGAGCACTCAAAGGCCTATCGGCAAAATCAGGTTCAAATTGCAAATCGGTGATCTTATCTCTGAGGTCACTGTGTATGCAATAAAAACCCCCTCATGCTACAACATCCTTCTCGGACGTCCTTGGATACACGAGAATGGTGTTGTTCCTTCAACTCTACATCAATGCATCAAGTTTGTCGGCGACGACGGCATGGTACATCGAGTCTTTGCGGACAGGAAACCCTTCAAAGGTAAAGAAGTCCACTTCGCAGACTCCCAAATGTATGAAGGCGAAAAAGAAGAAGAAGAGGAAATAGCACCCCCTGCTGAAAATCTCCAGAAAGATAAAGGCAAGGCTCCTCAAAAATCACCGGAAGAAAACAAACCCTCCGGCAAATTAGAAGAGAGTAGTCAATCTCCCTTCGTTATCTCCCTCAAGAATTCAAAACCTTTGGTCATCACGACTAAAATGAAGAAGGCCAAACAAAAGTCTGGGGGCAAATTTGTTGTTTCTCTCGTGTCTATCATGCAAGACACAGACTCGGACTCAGAGCCAGAAGACGATGCATCGTCAAGCCAAGCTGACACTCATCAAGTTCAGCCTGCTCTCACTCCGATGGAGACACCTGCTGATGTAGAAGATCCTACGTCTGCTACCTTTGTTGTTCCGACAACATCACCAAAGCAAAGGCCGATCTTCTTCCATAGATCGGACGCTTCTTCATCAAACTCCATGTTGGAACCTTTCCAAAATGAAGGTATGCCTCAGCTATCTCTATATAGTCCTGTGGCACAAGCAATCATGAAGAAAATGGGCTATGACGCTCAAAACCCAGTCGGTTTGGGAGAAAGACGCGGTATTCTCACGCCATTGGGGCCCGCCTTGACCAAAAGCCAGCTGGAAGATTGGAGACTCTACGGTCATGTAGAAAAGTCTTCATATGGGTTAGGGTATGATCCCGACACTCCTCTGAGACAGTTGACACAAAAGCTTAAAAGTCGTTTTACCGACCAAGCCTCAACGTCTCAAGTCCATGAAGACATCGATCTCCCTGGATATCTCTTTAAAGAGTTACCTGACAGAGATCCAGGAAGCTCATCCAATTGGTACGATTTCTCTGATGATAAAGAGGAATCGTCCGATAATACAGACTTGTGCTACTCTGACCCAGAAGAGCCCTCGTCTCCAAAAGAAGTACCTTACTTCGACCCAGTTTCGACAGGCGATTGGGACCATCTCATAGCGAGCCTTGAGAAGATCACCAATCAAGAAGACCCGTGGAAAGGAACAAACCCTCGGTCTACAAATGCCCTTGGAATCCCAGAAGGTTTCGTTGAGCTGGAAGCCTCCGAAAATATTATGGAGGAACCACCTTCGAACCTTCTAACAGAAGATCCTGTTGAAAAGATAGACTTGGGAACACCAGATAACCCACGTCCTGTATTCATAAGCAAGAATATAAAGGATGATGAGTTACCCGAGTATATCGCTTTTCTTCGTGAGTTCGTTGATTGCTTTGCATGGTCCTACGCTGAAATGCCTGGTTTAGACCCCAAAGTAGCAGTCCACAAACTCAATCTTCAAGAAGACATCAAGCCTGTCAAACAAGGCCAAAGAAGATTCCGTCCAGATGTGATGGATAAAATTGAACAAGAAGTTCAAAAACTCAAAAGCGTCAGCTTCATCCGTGAGGAACAACATCTAGAGTGGTTGGCCAATATTGTCCCCGTGACAAAGAAAACTGGGCAGATCAGAGTCTGTATTGACTATAGAGACTTGAATGGCGCTTGCCCTAAAGATGAATTCCCGCTCCCCATACCGGAGGTGATGATTGACAATACCTGCGGATTCGAGCGAATGACATTCATGGATGGCTTCTCTGGTTACAATCAGATAAAGATGCATCCCGAGGATGAAAAACACACTTCATTTCGGACTCCATTTGGCGTGTATTGCTACACTGTCATGGCATTTGGTCTGAAAAATGCTGGTGCCACATATCAGAGGGCTATGATGAAAATATTCCAAGATATGCAGCACAAGACGGTCGAATGTTACGTTGATGACCTCGCCGTCAAAAGCAGAAGAAAAGAAGACCATCTCAAAGATCTTCGGGAAGTCTTCCTCCGACTCCGCAAACACAAACTGCGGATGAATCCTCTAAAATGCTTCTTCGGCGTCTCGTCGGGTAAGTTTCTCGGATTCCTTGTTCGGAAAGCTGGAATAGAACTTGACCCCATAAAAGTCAGGGCTATTCTAGAAATGCCCTCTCCAAGAACCTTGAGAGAACTAAAAGGGCTCCAAGGGAGATTGGCCTACATCAGACGGTTCATCCCCAATCTTTCGGGGAAATGCCGTCCATTCTCTCGATTAATGAAAAAAGGTGTAGACTTTGTCTGGGATGCCGACTGCGAAGCCGCATTTCAAGATATCAAGTCATACCTGACCAAACCTCCAGTGTTAGCTGCCCCTGCCACTGGAAAACCATTCATCTTGTACACAAGAGCTCTTGATCATTCTGTAGGCGCTCTGCTTGCACAAGAGAATGGTGAGGGAAAAGAAGCTGCTCTATACTACCTCAGCCGCATGCTAGTAGGTGCAGAGCATCGCTACTCTCCAGTCGAAAAAGAATGCCTTGCAGTGATGTTCGCCGTACAAAAGCTACGTCACTACTTGCTTTCCAACACAGTCTACCTGGTCTCGAGGATCAACCTCTTGAAGGTCCTTGTCACGAAGGCCGGTTCTCTCAATGCCCGACTGGCAAAATGGTCCATCCTCTTGTCACAATTTGATATTAGGTATGTGCCACAAAAAGCAATCAAAGGCCAAGCTCTAGCAGATTTCCTCGCAGAGCATCCATTGCCTAAAGATTCACCACTCAGAGATGATCTCCCAGATGAACCTGTCTACAACGTGGAGACTTCCTCACCAAATGCCTCCTGGGACATGTACTTTGACGGTGCAACCAGGACAAATGAAAACAGAAAGCTGATCTCGGGAGTTGGCATCCTCTTTGTTAGCCCCGACAAATGCATGATTCCACACGCTTTCTCGCTACTGGAACCATGCACAAACAATGCAGCTGAATACCAAGCTCTGATCCTAGGATTGGAACTCGCCATCGAATCTGGTATCACCATGCTGGAAGTCTTTGGAGACTCTCAACTGATCGTCAACCAGATGAATCAGAAATATGAAGTCAGGAAGCCTGATCTGCTGCCTTATTACAACAAGGCACAATCGCTTCTGCAAAAGTTTGACATCTGTCACATCACCCACATTCGTAGAGGTGAAAACATCCGTGCAGATGCCCTGGCTGGACTTGCCGCATCAATGGCGATCCAGGAAGGAAAAAACATGCAAATTACAGTGAATGAGAGAAGGATCCTCCCTCCTCTTAACACACACCAAGCAGTTGCTGAATGCCACCGAGTGGTTGGAAGTCGGATCTCTATCCTTCAAACTTCAATCGGCGACTGGAGGGATCCGTTCATTGATTACACTATGTTCGGAATCCTACCTGAAGATCCAAAAGAACGGGTAAGCATCCAAAGGCGAGCCCCAAACTTTCATTTGGATATCCCTTCAAAAATCCTTTACAGGAAATCCTTCAATGGAGTACTCCTACGCTGCTTGTCACAACAAGAAGCTGAAGAAACACTTAAAGAAGTTCACGCTGGTCTTTGTGGAGCTCATTAGGCTGGTCCCAAGCTCTACGACCAAATCAAAAGGTTGGGTTACTACTGGCCTACCATGGTACCCGACGCAATGCAATTTGCTAAGCGCTGCCAACAATGCCAAGTTCATGGAGACTACATTCACATGCCTCCAGAATGGCTGCATCCTACAGCAATCTCATGGCCTTTTGAAGCATGGGGCATGGACATCATAGGTCCTATCTCTCCCCCTTCAAGCAAAGGTCATCGCTTCATCTTCGCCGCTACGGATTATTTCTCCAAGTGGTCAGAAGCATTTGCGTTCAACGAAATGAAGACCTCATCAGTTCTTCAGTTCCTGCGCACCAACATCATTTGTCGTTTCGGCATACCCAAGAGATTCGTCCATGATAACGGACCACAATTCCGGGATCATCGATTCTACAGGTTTTGTGACAAATACAAAATCCAAAGCTGTCCTTCGACTCCATACAATCCGGCAGCAAACGGATTAGCAGAAGCCTTCAACAAGACACTCTGCAAAATCCTCAAGAAAATGGTCTCTAGTCACAAAAGAGACTGGAGCGATAAACTGTCTGAAGCTTTGTGGGCCTATCGAACCACCGTTCGAGGACCAACCCATAGCACACCATTCTCCTTGGTCTATGGATGCGAAGCTGTCGTGCCCCTAGAGGTACAAATTCCTTCTCTGAGGGTATCTCTACAAAATGACATGACTCAAGAAAGCAATGTCAAATTGCGACTCCATGAGCTGGACAATCTCGACGAGAGACGGCTCGAAGCTCGACAAAGCATTGAACTTTACCAAGCACGCATGGCAGGATCTTTTGACAAAAGGGTCCGGCAACGCGCCTACAAAAAGGGTGACTTGGTTCTTGCGGTAAAAAGACCAATGGTCTTCGCACACAAATCCAAAGGCAAATTTGAACCAAAATGGGAGGGACCCTACGTCATCGACAAGGTCTTCTCCAACGGCGCATATGCCCTCCTAAACATGGAAGGCAACAGATGTATGCTGCCTATCAACGGCAAGTTCTTGAAGCGGTACTACCCTTGAAGACTTACCCAACTGGGTAAGAGCAATGCCTGTATGGCCAAAACCTATTCTCAGGTACTCGCTCGTCAAACCCACTCTCTTTAGAATTTTCATATCAAATGTCAAAATTTCTAGAGATTCAAAAACAATGCTTACTTTCATCGTTTCATTGTTCAAAAACAAAAAAAAAAAAAAAAATCCAAGTTTAGGAGCCTCTCCCTGACTTGACCAAAACTTTCGATCCTTGAACCAAAATTCATGGTTTGAAACAAAAATCCGGATTCAGGGATTTCCACCCTAGTCCACCTTACCTTTTACCGCCAAATGGTTCTAGGTCAAAATTTACGACCCTCGTGTCTTTAAACAAAAAAAATGGTTTTTCAAAAATCGTGGGGAAACGACATCAAAGTCAATACCCGCAAAACAAAAATTTTGAAAAAAAGCAAGGATGCGACATTCCATCGATACTTGCACCCAAAATCGCAGGGAAGCGACATTTCGTCGATACTTGCAAAAAAACCTAAAATCGTGGAGAAGCAACAAACCAGTTGATATCCACAACCCAATTTCAAAAATCGTGGAGATGCAACATACCAGTTGCTATCCACAACCCAAAATTACAAATGGTTCGAGAAAACCTCAAATTTCAAAAATCGCGGAGAAACGACATCAAGTCAGTACCCGCAAAACCAAAAGTCTTGGGAAAAGCAGGGAAGCGACGCTTAGTCGATATTTGCACCCCAATTCGCAAGGAAGCGACATTCCATCGATACTTGCAAAACCTAACCCGCGAGGAAGTGACATTCCATCAATACTCGCAAAACTGAATGAGCAAGGAAGCGACATTCCATCGATACTTGCAAGACCATTCAGCGGGGAGGCGACATTTAGTCGATACCTGCATTTTGAAAACCAAATCTCGGCTATAAATGCCAAAATCCGGCTATAAATGCCAAAACAAAAATTTCCGGCTATAAACGCCAAAATCGGCTTTCATGCCAATAAAACAAAACTTGGTTTTCAAAAAAAAAATCGGCTATAAATGCCACACAAAAAAAACTGACTCTCATGTCAAAACCGGCTATAAATGCCACAAACCGGCTATCAATGCCACGAAAAATTGGCTTTCACGCCGACAAACCAAAACTTGGCTTTCAAAAAATGGCTATCAATGCCACAAAACCGGCTATAAATGCCACAAATTGGCTATCAATGCCACCAAACTGGCTGTAAATGCCACAAAAATCCGACTTCCGTGCCAACCCAAATTTTGGCTTTTACGCCATAAAATTTCGGCTTCCATGCCATCTCAAAATCGGCTTTCACGCCACAACCAAAATCAGGCTCCCATGCCAAAACAATTATTTGACAAAAGATTTTCACAAAATGACAAAGCTTTTGATCAAATCCCATTTAGCAATTGCTTTCATCACAAAAAATTTGAGTGAGCGTAGGGAACAACAAAAAAAAAAAGGTACCAAAAAATACATGTGGTACCAAAGCAAAAAAAAAAAATAGAAAGTGTTCACAAGCACTACAAAACAAAAAAAAAAAAGAAAAGTACCAAAAAAATACATGTGGTACCAAAAAAAAGAAAGTGTTCACAAGCACTAAAAAAAAAAGTACCAAAAAAATACATGTGGTACCAAAAAAAAAAGAAGAATAGTTTCTGCTACAAAAAATCAGGAGCTCAGCAAAAAATGGCCTCCAGCCAAAGCTTCAGCTCCTCAAGCAAACTTTTGGCATCAGCCGTCAGAGTTTCCAAGGCACGCTTCTTCAGGAACTTGCCATGAGACGCTGGCGAATGCCGTAACCCTTCTTTTACACCGGGAAGCTCTTCCCCAGCAGTTTGCCATTGCTCGTTCTCTAGAGTCCTCCTCTCAAGAACTTGACCGGCATCTGCAACCCTGCGAATCAGAGTACTCTCCCTGTCATGAGCCTCTGTTATAGCAGTCCACTTAGCATCAACTTGTGCCTTCAAATGCTCAAGATGCCTCCTGGCCTCCTCAACTTCCCTATCAAGGACGTTAAGGTCATGCCTCAATCCGATGATGGGTAGCTCTTCCAAGTTCTTCTCCCGAACGAGCTGCTTCTTGCTTTGTATAGCCTCATTCAGGTCAGACTTAGCCTTATCAGCAGGGTCCAAGAACATCTCCTTGAAGAATTGGTCGTCAGGGAAATCCATGGTCTCAAACCACTTGTCACCCAGCGCAATGATCCTATCAACGATCGCCCTGGCACCTGTGACATCCAGACCAACCTCTTCGGTATCAGTGAGAATCTCCTGTACATGTGGGATCATGCCAAATCCGGCATCCAGGTGTCCAGAAAGGAGAGTCTTGATCCAAGAACTCAAAACCCGAGCCAGCACCTTCTTCGCAAATTGAAGAGACGAACTGGATGAAGATTCACCCTTCTCCGCTGATCGGCTGCTCATGTCATGTCCCATTGGAAGAGTAACAAAGGAACTCTTTCCACTTGGAGCCACTGGAGAAGGAATCTCAGCATGGGGCATCTCCTCTATCGCGTCAGAACTGGTTGTAGGAGTCTCTACCTCCGGATCGACCTCTGGCATCCCTTGCTCTGGTTCTGAAGAAAGCGATGGACTCTCTTCTGTCACTTCAAAACCTGCAAATGAAACACAAAAAGGTATGAATATGATCCTGTTAAAAAAAATCATCAGGGTCATCACTACAAAGTACCTTCTTCGACGACTGGCGGAACACTCTCTTCCTCCATGAACTTGTTGACACCAAAAATGTCACTTTGCCTCTTCAACATCAAGAAGGCTGCATGAAGTCGCAACCTGCCATAAATAGACAATGCAATTTCTCCAAAAAATCAAATCTTGTCAGAATCAAACAAAAACTGCAAGATCCTTCAAGATAGCCAAGAGAAGAGTACACATGAAGTTTCGGGCCATTTCGACAACATTTGGCCTAACTTCACTTCTCCGACAGCTAAACGGGAGCTCCCGGCGGCGACATCATCGGAGACGTCAAAACTTCGATCAGAGCCTACAGATGACTCCAGCATGTCTCAAAAAGGCTCCATGCCAAATTTCAAGTCAAACCGACAACGTTTGACCCTCCATCAATGCTCGAGCAGCAAAATCAAGCCTCCCGGCGGCGGAAACCACCGGAGCCTTCACTCATCAAACCAAGTGCATGAGTGGCTTCAACATGCTTCCAAAAGGCTGCACGTCAAATTTCAGGTCATTCCGAAAACGTTTGACCAGGTTTCGATGCTCCAAGAGAAAATCAAGCCTACCGGCGGCGGAGCAACCCGGGACCATGACATCCAAAACGGAGCCCATGGAACGTCTCAAAATGACTCCAATAGGCTCCCCGTCAAATTTCAGGTCAATCGGACATCGTTTGACCGCACATCAAAGCTCGGCATTTTCCCCGCAGCAAAATCAAGTGAAGCATCGACGGGACCCCAAACGGCTTCAAAACTCAAACAAAAGCCTATGGTTGGTCTTATTTATTGCTCAGGAGGCTTCACCTCAAATTTCAGGTCATTCCGACATCGTTTGACCAAGTTTCGACTTCTGGCGGAAAATCAGCAGCTCTACGCGACAAAGTCTTCGGCTTTCCCGGAAAATTAGAAACTTTGCACTCTAAAAATGCAAGGATTCTCATCAAGTTTTCTACAGGGAAATCAAGCCAATAAATGAGAAGAAATGTCAAGAAAAATACAGAAGAAAACGGCGACGAAAAAGACCTCAAAACGACCGCAAAACGGGCTCCGAAGGGGAAAAATTCCCCAGGGTCGCAGACCCCTGCGACCATGGCCCATGGTCGCAGGCCCCTGCGACCATGGGCCATGGTCGCCGGTCCATGGTCGCCGGCGACCATGGCCCATGGTCGCCGGCGACCATGGAGGTCCGGGTCACCGGATTTTCCGCCGGTGACCCGTTTTTTCGTCTTTTTTCGCGTTTCGCGCACTTTGGCCCCTGTGGTTTCCTGAAAATGTGATTTTTAGTGCTTGAAATTGACTCATATCCGACGACATCCGTCAAAATCACGGGTCAACCTCCAAAAGCATAAAATCATCAGTGATCGCTCCAAGATCGCCAACCGGCTGACCAAGAAAGTGCACTTTCTGTCCGACCGATCGTGAAATCGACAAGACAGATGTCACCGGCCCGCTCTTAGCTATCAATGTCTGAAGTTACATGTTCATCCGATGTCGATCAGCATGTAGATCCATCGATGATCGTCGCCAGAAGAATTCCAGAAGACACGGCATGGCCCGCGACTCTTCGACTGCTCGGCGACCAATTAATGTGGTTAATTGACTAGCTTTATTGCAGTCATTAATTCATTTCTTTGGACGGCCCAATCAGAAGCAAGCATTTGGGAGTTACAAGTCAATTGATTCATGGCATTTAAACCATGAAACTCCTCCCATTATTGTAATTAAGGTGATTAAAAGCCCTTAATCTCCATCGGCCAATCAGATTCAAGGAAAAAGGAGTTACAAAATCAAGAAATAAATCTTGTAACTCCTCCCATTAAAGCCATTAAGGCTCATAAACCCTCCTAAATGGCTACCAAATGCCTATAAATAGGAGAGCATTCCATTGAAATGGAGATCGGAAAAAAGATCAGAAAAAAGAGGAGAAAATCAGAGGATCAGAAAAACAAAGATCAGAAAGAGATCTGAGAGAAAGAAAAAAAGAGAGAAAACTCTGCTGAAGTTCTGCACCGGCCACCACTACAAGGTGACAAAAGTCCCTTGGGGGGCACCCCCCCCCAAGGTCCTTGCCTTCTCCTGCTGCCTCCAATGGCTTAGACGTGGCTTTTCAGCCCGTCTACTTAGCTTTTTATTGGACATAGGACCTTCTCTTGGTCTTTGTCCTCTAAAAATCTGAGGTTATAGCCAAGCCAAGCGAATCAAGAGCATCTTCTGTTCTCATCTGCATGGATGATGGCGAAGCCCATACATGGCTTGCGACCGTCAATCTGAACGAGTCCCCCACAATCTCCTGAAAAGTTAGATCTTCCTTTTCTTGCTTTTCATTGTAGTTTGTATTTTTCCAAAAGAGACAAAAATCACAACTCTTGTCTTTCATTATTGATGAGAATTGTAAATCGGCTATAAACGCCAAAATCGGCTATAAATGCCAAACAAAATCGCCTTTCACGGCAAACCAAGAAAATGTCTCTTTTCTTAAATATTTGTGCAATGGAAAACTTGAAAGAAGTTGATTTCCTTTTTACTTGCGAAGGTTGATCTTCGGATTACCACTTGCAATTCCAAGTAAAATAGAAAATCTGGCACACCCACCCACACAAAAGAAATGTTGATGCACGCTTCAGGGCCCGCCAGGGCGCGAAAGGGCCGGACCCGACGGACTCCCACGTTCCGCCGACCCCGGTAGCCGCCCCAGCGGGCGCCTCGGAGCGCGTTCCATCAAGCTGGCCCACCCGGTGGGACTCGTTCATTTGAGAACACGGTGCTTGGAAATGAAATATTTGCATATCATACTTTTTGCTCTATGCTTATACTTCTTTTCCGGATTCCTTGGCTACTTTCTAGCTGGTAGCCTATGTTGGATTTTGCATCCTAAAAAAAATGAGATGGGATTTTTTGGAAATTTCTATTTCTTTGAGTTTGTTTCCATTCTTTCTCTTTTCAAAAAACAAAAATCAGTTTTCTTAGTTTGAATTCAAAATTGAGAAACTTTGATCCTATCCTATCGTTCTTTGGTGCTTGCAGAAATGTTGAGCCCGTTCGACTAAGGTTTTGGGCCATCGTTTCTCTTCGATGAGTTCATTAGAGATTTCAAAAAAAAAATATATTAAAAAAAATAAAAATAAAAAAAAATCAGTTTTCTTAGTTTGGATTCAAAATTGAGAAACTTTGATCCTATCCAATCGTTCTTTGGTGCTTGCAGAAATGTTGAGCCCGTTCGACTAAGGTTTTGGGCCATCGTTTCTCTTCGATGAGTTCATTAGAGATTTCAAAATAAAAAAAAAATCAGTTTTCTTAGTTTGAATTCAAAATTGAGAAACTTTGATCCTATCCTATCGTTCTTTGGTGCTTGCAGAAATGTTGAGCCCGTTCGACTAAGGTTTTGGGCCATCGTTTCTCTTCGATGAGTTCATTAGAGATTTCAAAAAAAAAATATTAAAAAAAAATATAAAAATAAAAAAAATTAGTTTTCTTAGTTTGGATTCAAAATTGAGAAACTTTGTTCCTATCCTATCGTTCTTTGGTGCTTGCAGAAATGTTGAGCCCGTTCGACTAAGGTTTTGGGCCATCGTTTCTCTTCGATGAGTCTATTTGGGATTTTTTATAAAAAAAAAGGGACATAGACCACTAAGGTTAAACCAATTGCGTTCTTTGATCACGATTGATTCAAGAAAAGCCTTGTCCAGAGTGTGGAGACAGCTAGACTGTTCTAGGCAAGGGTCCTCCAAACGGGTTCATTAAGTAATCCTACCCTTACCTGGGGGCAATTCTATCAATTGAGGTTTCATAAGACCGGGTTAGGAGGCCTATGTGTACTCTCTCGTCTTTAAATCTTAAAAATAAAAAAAAATCAAAAATAAAAAAAAAAGATCTTCAAAAAAAAAATCTTAAAAAAAAAAAAGATTTTTTTAAAAAAAAATGAAAATCTTAAAATAAAAAAAAAATCTTCAAAAAAAAAAAACTCTCGTCATTTTAGATTCAGATCCGAGAAATTGTGGTTCCTTCCCTTCTGGGTACTGGTGCTCGCGGAAATCGTTGAGCCCGTATTCGGATCGGAATACCATCTGCTCTCTTTGATGAATCCAATCTTGACATTTCAAAAAAAAAAGAGAATCCCATCTCGTGGATGCGATCTCCAACATTTGTGCATAGCAATACTGGTACGCCCTTTCAGGGTCTACTGTATCTGTGACCGGCACATTTGTAACTCCTACCTTATATTCTTCTTATCTCGAGCAAGCTCCGCTTCTCGATAAGTCGAATTTAGGTATACAATTGCTTCTAGCAGTCATTGGAACGCTCATTTCGAGCCTACCATGTTCGCTGTCAGAACAATTGTACCATCTATGGCTTTTTGCCTTCTTCATGTCGCTTGGGTCATATCCCTTGAGCGATTTGAAAAGACAACCATAGAAATTCCCATTTATGATCATCATATTCTTGTGATTACTAATGGATGTGGTCTTGTTTCAGAAATTTTGAAACTAACAATGGCAGCCTTAACCATTATCTTCGACGAGAACAAGCACCAACTCATGCTTCAACAGAAGCAAAGCACGCGCACCCATAAGCGCCCTGCCAGCTGCCGAAGCGTCAACTCCCTCGGCAACTCTCTGAACTCCGGGTCGACCTCGACTCCCCGGACCATCGTCTTCGGGACACTGGGACCATTCCCACTTCCCAAAGAACAAACTGCGCCTGCCAAAAGGCAGAAAATCGCCTCTCAACGTGTCACTCCCGTGACACCAAAGGCAAGCGCCCAAAAGCCCGAAGCCCGCGGCACCCCCGCGAAGCCTCGACCAACAACCAACCAGGTCTACCCTAAGACTTGGTCTCCAAGACCTTCCCCAAAACAAAGAAGGTCTCAAACATCCACCAAGCCAGTATACCTGGCCCCACTCAAAGAAAACCAGTTCTACCCTCTTGCCTACATGAAAGAGGAGAGACCCATCTCCAACTTGACTCCCAAGTCAACCCAGCATGAGCCGGCTTGTTCCTACAGGCCCAAAATCAGATCATGCATCACCAGGCCTCTCCAAGCACCTGCTAAGGCCTACACTCCTTCAGTTCGACCCTTCATCTCTACAAGGGCCGAACTCGAAAGGTTTAAAGCTTCGCTGCAACAGGCAAAGGACCGGGTCCGCATCCTGTCCTTGCCCAACCACAAAGAAGACAAGCTCGGCTGCTGCGCCCGAGGGAGCACATCCTTCATCGTTAGAGCCCAGCCAGAGCTGACTGAAGCTCAAATCGCTCGTCGAGCACGCCGCCGTGCGTCATATCGACAAAAGAGACTAGAGAAGCAACGGACCCAGCCTCCTACACTTCAAGTCTCCCACAAATGGGTCGAAAAAGAAAGACCCGACCAAGTTGCTGCCGTCCATATGGTTGGAAAAACCAGAAGACGCCAAAGGTCAGCATCAAAAATCCATGTCCGACGTCCGGTGACCCGTAGCGTCACCGGGACACGAAGACATCCTGAAGAATCTCCTGCCCCTTCAAGCCAAGGACGGGAGAGTAATCCTTCATCAAGCTCTTCATCAAAAAGAATGAGCCCCAGCTCGGTCACCAGGACGATTTCTTCGTTCGAATCCCGAGGGATGAACGTCTTGGCTACAAGTTCTGAGCCGCCACCTCAGAATCCACCTCGAGATGATTTGCTCGCACGCATCCAGCAGTTGGAACAAGGCCAGCAGAGGATCGAAACTCTGATGGAAAACATTCTCCTTGTCGTCCAAAATCAGGTGAACAATGAGCCTCCTCCGAATCATAACAATAACGAGGAGAATTGTGAAGAAAATGAGTCACGCGCCCTTACCAAAAAGGACGTAGACAGTATCCTCGCCAAAGCTAAAGAAGAGGATATACTCAAACAGCATGGGATCAAGCCACCATATCCTTTGTGGATGGACTCGGTCCCGTTCCCCACAAAATTCAAGCATCCTACTCTCCAAACATATACGGGGAAAGGATCGGCCAGACAGCACGTCATCCACTTCAAGATCTTGACGGGAGCTATCGCGGATCAAGATGCACTCAAGATTCGCCTCTTTGCAAGTACCCTAAAAGGTACGGCCTTCGATTGGTACTCCACTCTGCCGGAGAACTCCATTCAGAACTGGGCTATGCTGGAGACACGCTTCCTGACCCACTTCCAAGGTGAGGATCATCCTGTTACTATGGCTCAGCTCTGCAGCCTAAAACAGGGAGAGAATGAGTCAACTTATGACTTCATTCACAAGTGGAAAGCAATGGCGTACAAATGCTCAGATGTACTGCCACAAGCGTCGCTAGTTGACATCTGCCGAAACAACATGAGAGCTAAAATCCGCTCCATGATCATCGGCAACAAATCAAAAAACCTGGGAGAGCTCCTGGAAGCTTCCATGGAAGCTGAAACGGTGATCAAAGACCTCAACAGTCAGAAATCATCAAAGAAAGAGCCGACTGCTGTTGCAACCTCTAAACCAAAGAAGAAAGAGGTCCTCAATGTGCAAACCAAGTCAGCTCCTCAGCAGCCAAAGAAAGCTGAAAACAAAACTGCAGGTAAAAGGCCTGAACTCTCCGATGCCTTCAAAGAGCGAATAGAAAAGAAATATCCGTTCGATGAAGACGTCGAAGAAATCTTTGAGGCTCTCCTAGCAAATGGCAAACTCATTTTGCCAGAGCCCAAAAGACCTGGAGATGTTGGCAAAACCAATGATCCTCGGTACTGTCCATACCACCAGATGGTTTCGCATCCTCTCAATCAATGCTTTGTTGTGAGAGAGAAGATAAACGAGATGTGGAAAAACGGAGTCATCACCTTTGACAAAAACTATGGGACTGCCTCCGTCAACATGGTGTCATATGGACAAACACCAAAGTCACCGAAGAAGAAGATCACTACTTCCTTCAAGGTGATAAATAGAATTCAAACGTCCGAAGTGTTGGTTCCTTGTCCGACACCAGACGGACAACCCATATGGGTACATCCCGATCTCCTGGAAGATGAAAATTGGGAGATCGTCAAAACAAAGCCGACAGCTCAACAGCGAAGGCAGGCTAGGAAACATCTCCTCAGGCTCAAACGGCAAGAGAAGACCCAGCCAAAACAAGAAGTTCATGAAAAGGCAGAGGCCTCCTCTACCACTTCACTCGGGGCAACAGAAACATCCCCTCCAGAGACTTCAAAGGCGGTAAGAAACTTCACTCTTAGTGATTTCATGCCACCTCAATTCAAAAAAGAAGCCATGCAGGGGGCATCATACTCTTGCAACTCGGTAGTTGGATTCTCCATTGATGGATACGAGTCCAGCGACACCGACGATGGATTCGAGCCCAACTACACCGATGAGTGGGAGGAATCTCTTGAAACAGGAGAATATCTCTCCGATGAAGAATGGGTTCCTGAAACTCACCTTATACCAGTAATCTGGTATAACCCCTTGCAACCACAAGGATCCTGGTCTGATGATGAAGAAGACCAAGAGGCTGCACAAGAAGATGCTGTTAACCCAGCACCTGTCATTGCTCCAGTGGAAATCAACTATGTTGAGCCACACGGAGAAGACGAAGAAGAGGATCTGGCTCCCACGCCTGAACTTGAAGAATATGCAAGGATCTTGCAGCGTCTCGCTCTAGAACAAGAGCAAGACCGCGTCAACGAGATTCCTCACAATCCAGAGCCGGAAGTCCCTGAAGCCCATCAGGTACCTCCTCCCTCAACTCCTGAAAATGGAGAACATTGCTGGATTGACGATCCTCTTACATCCGAGGATGAGTCTGACTCCGAGCAGGCAACATCTCCTATCAGAGCTTCCTGTAATGTAATATATCAGGACTATAGCTCTTCTGAAGCGTCGTCTGATGAGATTACCTACACTCCGACGACGCCTAGCAATGTATCCTCTGGAGCTACCTTGTCTCACGTGACTTTCACAGAGATGACACCCTCTCAGGTTTCTTCTCCTGAGACTGTGACTTCAGGATACACATTCTTCCCGACTCATCATCATGAAGAAAACCCAACTTGGGGTGATGGATGGGTCAACGAAGAAGAAAAGCTGCTGGATGCTGTTCAGGACTTGCTCCCGGAAAATGCTCCGTGCAACACAATCACTGAGGATGGCAACTCTGCTGCAGATACATCCCCAGTAGATGAAAAACGACAGCCTCTTGATCCTGAAGACAATCTTCCAAACGAAGATCCTTCTCAAGAAGCTCTCGAAGTTGGTAGAGGCACCCGTTCGGGCCGGGACTACCACAAGAATTACAACCAATCTTCCTTTACTTATGTAAATCCTTCGGGAAAAGATGTTGTAAGCGCCCCCAGTGGCAAAAACAATGAACATGCAGGCCCTAAGGAGGCTTTCAAGTATGACTTGGTTGAGCACTTCAAACACATACCTGCACGTCTTCACATCCTGGATTTATTACGAATGTCTCCACGCACTCGTGATAATCTCATCTCAGAATTGCAAAAACTGAATGAGGATGTCGACAAACATGCCCCGCAAGGTCCTCCAAATTGAAATGGACTACCGGGTCAAAAACTCTGAAACTTCCTCAAAGGGAGAAAAGAAAACTGAGGGATCATGCATCCAATGCCTCTCGGTTCAAAAGGCAGCCAATGCAACCATCGCCTTCACTAAGGAAGACCTCCTACTTGGCGAAGCAAGGCACAACCGACCCCTGTACTTCACAGGGTACATCAAAGAAATACCGATACACAGAGTTCATATCGACCCAGGTTCTGCACTCAACCTTATCTCCACTTCGGCTCTTGAAGAGTTGGGTATCCCACCCAGCAAGCTAAGCCACACATCTGTATCTATCTTTGGATACGATGGGAGCGCTCAAAGGCCTATCGGCAAAATCAGGTTCAAATTGCAAATCGGTGATCTTATCTCTGAGGTCACTGTGTATGCAATAAAAACCCCCTCATGCTACAACATCCTTCTCGGACGTCCTTGGATACACGAGAACGGTGTTGTCCCTTCAACTCTACATCAATGCATCAAGTTCGTCGGCGACGACGGCATGATACATCGTGTCTTTGCGGACAGAAAACCCTTCAAAGGTAAAGAAGTCCACTTCGCAGACTCCCAGATGTATGAAGGCGAAAAAGAAGAAAAAGAGGAAATAGCACCCCCTGCTGAATATCTCCAGAAAGATAAAGGCAAGGCCCCTCAAAAATCACCGGAAGAAAACAAACCCTCCGGCAAATTAGAAGAGAGTAGTCAATCTCCCTTCGTTATCTCCCTCAAGAATTCAAAACCTTTTGTCATCACGACTAAAGTGAAGAAGGCGAAACAAAAGCCTGGGGGCAAATTTGTTGTCTCTCTCGTGTCTATCATGCAAGACACAGACTCGGACTCAGAGCCAGAAGACGATGCATCGTCAAGCCAAGCTGACACTCAGCAAGTTCAGCCTGCTCTCACTCCAATGGAGACACCTGCAGATGTAGAAGATCCTACGTCTGCTACCTTTGTTGTTCCGGCAACATCACCAAAGCAAAGACCGATCTTCTTTCATAGATCGGATGCTTCTTCATCAAGTTCTCTGCTTGAACCTTTTCAAAATGAAGGTATGCCTCAGCTATCTCTATATAGTCCTGTGGCACAAGCAATTATGAAGAAAATGGGCTTTGACGCTCAAAACCCAGTCGGTTTGGGAGAAAGACGCGGTATTCTCACGCCATTGGAGCCCGCCTTGACCAAAAGCCAGCTGGAAGATTGGAGACTCTACGGTCATGTAGAAAAGTCTTCATATGGGTTAGGATATGATCCCGACACTCCTCTGAGACAGTTGACACAAAGGCTTAAAAGTCGTTTTACCGACCAAGCCTCAACATCTAAAGTCCACGAAGACATCGATCTCCCTGGATATCTCTTTAAAGAGTTACCTGACAAAAATCCAGGAAGCTCATCCAATTGGTATGATTTCTCTGATAATAAAGAGGAATCGTCCGATAATGCAGACTTGTGCTATTCTGACCCAGAAGAACCCTCGTCTCCAAAAGAAATACCAGACTCAACAGGCGATTGGGACTATCTCATAGCAAGCCTTGAGGAGATCACCAATCAAGAAAATCCATGGAAAGGAACAGAGCCTTGGTCTGGTAATGCAGTTGAAACTCGAGAAGGTTTCGTTGAGTTGGAAGCCTCCGAAAATATTGTGGAGGAACCACCTTCGAACCTTCCGACAGAAGATTCTGTTGAAAAGATAAACTTGGGAACACCTGATAACCCACGTCCTGTATTCATAAGCAAGAATATAAAGGATGATGAGTTACCCGAGTATATCGCTTTTCTTCGTGAGTTCGTTGATTGCTTTGCATGGTCCTATGCTGAAATGCCTGGTTTAGACCCCAAAATAGCAGTCCACAAACTCAATCTTCAAGAAGAAATCAAGCCTGTCAAACAAGGCCAAAGAAGATTCCGTCCAGATGTGATGGATAAAATTGAACAAGAAGTTCAAAAACTCAAAAGCGTTGGCTTCATCCGTGAGGAACAACATCCAGAATGGTTGGCCAACATTGTCCCCGTGACAAAGAAAAATGGGCAGATCAGAGTCTGTATTGACTATAGAGACTTGAATGGCGCTTGCCCTAAAGATGAATTCCCGCTCCCCATACCGGAGGTGATGATTGACAATACCTGCGGATTCGAGCGAATGACATTCATGGATGGCTTCTCTGGTTACAATCAGATAAAGATGCATCCCGAGGATGAAAAACACACTTCATTTCGGACTCCATTTGGCGTGTATTGCTACACTGTCATGCCATTTGGTCTGAAAAATGCTGGTGCCACATATCAGAGGGCTATGATGAAAATATTCCAAGATATGCAGCACAAGACGGTCGAATGTTACGTTGATGACCTCGCCGTCAAAAGCAGAAGAAAAGAAGACCATCTCAAAGATCTTCGGGAAGTCTTCCTCCGACTCCGCAAACACAAACTGCGGATGAATCCTCTAAAATGCTTCTTCGGCGTCTCGTCGGGTAAGTTTCTCGGATTCCTTGTTCGGAAAGCTGGAATAGAACTTGACCCCATAAAAGTCAAGGCTATTCTAGAAATGCCCTCTCCAAGAACCCTAAGGGAACTAAAAGGGCTTCAAGGGAGATTGGCCTACATCAGACGGTTCATCTCCAATCTTTCGGGGAAATGCCGTCCGTTCTCTCGATTGATGAAAAAAGGTGTAGACTTTGTCTGGGATGCCGACTGTGAAGCCGCATTTCAAGATATCAAGTCATACCTGACCAAACCTCCAGTGTTAGCTGCCCCTGCCACTGGAAAACCATTCATCTTGTACACAAGAGCTCTTGATCATTCTGTAGGCGCTCTGCTTGCACAAGAGAATGGTGAGGGAAAAGAAGCTGCTCTATACTACCTCAGCCGCATGCTAGTAGGTGCAGAGCATCGCTACTCTCCAGTCGAAAAGGAATGCCTTGCAGTGATGTTCGCCGTACAAAAGCTACGTCACTACTTGCTTTCCAACACAGTCTACCTGGTCTCGAGGATCAACCTCTTGAAGGTCCTTGTCACAAAGGCAGGTTCTCTCAATGCCCGACTGGCAAAATGGTCCATCCTTCTATCACAATTTGATATAAGGTATGTGCCACAAAAAGCAATCAAAGGCCAAGCTCTAGCAGATTTCCTCGCAGAGCATCCATTGCCTAAAGATTCACCACTCAGAGATGATCTCCCAGACGAACCTGTCTACAACGTGGAGACTTCCTCACCAAATGCCTCCTGGGACATGTACTTTGACGGTGCAACCAGGACAAATGAAAACAGAAAGCTGATCTCGGGAGTTGGCATCCTCTTTGTTAGCCCCGACAAATGCATGATTCCCCACGCTTTCTCGCTACTGGAACCATGCACAAACAATGCAGCTGAATACCAAGCTCTAATCCTAGGATTGGAACTCGCCATCGAATCCGGTATCACTATGCTGAAAGTCTTTGGAGACTCTCAACTGATCGTCAACCAGATGAATCAGAAATATGAAGTCAGGAAGCCCGATCTGCTGCCTTATTACAACAAGGCACAATCGCTTCTGAAAAGTTTGACATCTGCAACATCACCCACATTCGTAGAGGTGAAAATATCCGTGCAGATGCCCTGGCCGGACTTGCCGCATCTATGGCAATTCAAGAAGGGGAAAACATGCAAATTACAGTGAATGAGAGAAGGATCCTCCCTCCTCTTAACACACACCAAGCAGTTGCTGAATGCCACCAAGTGGTTGGAAGTCGGATCTCTATCCTTCAACCTTCAATCGGCGACTGGCGGGATCCGTTCATTGATTACACTATGTTCGGAATCCTACCTGAAGATCCAAAAGAACGGGTAAGCATTCAAAGGCGAGCCCCAAACTTTCATTTGGATATCCCTTCAAAGATCCTTTACAGGAAATCCTTCAACGGAGTACTTCTACGCTGCTTGTCACAACAAGAGGCCGAAGAAACACTTAAAGAAGTTCATGCTGGTCTTTGTGGAGCCCATCAGGCAGGTCCTAAGCTCTATGATCAGATAAAAAGGTTAGGTTACTATTGGCCTACCATGGTTGCTGATGCAATGCAATTTGCCAAACGCTGCCAGCTATGCCAAGTTCACGGAGATTACATTCACATGCCTCCGGAATGGCTGCATCCTACAGCAATCTCATGGCCTTTTGAAGCATGGGGCATGGACATCATAGGTCCTATCTCTCCCCCTTCAAGCAAAGGTCATCGCTTCATCTTCGCCGCAACGGATTATTTCTCCAAGTGGTCAGAAGCATTTGCGTTCAACGAAATGAAGACCTCATCAGTTCTTCAATTCCTACGCACCAACATCATTTGTCGTTTCGGCATACCCAAGAGATTCGTCCATGATAACGGACCACAATTCCGGGATCATCGATTCTACAGGTTTTGCGACAAATACAAAATCCAAAGCTGTCCTTCGACTCCATATAATCCGGCAGCAAACGGATTAGCAGAAGCCTTCAACAAGACACTCTGCAAAATCCTCAAGAAAATGGTCTCTAGTCACAAAAGAGACTGGAGCGATAAACTGTCTGAAGCTTTGTGGGCCTATCGAACCACCGTTCGAGGACCAACCCATAGCACACCATTCTCCTTGGTCTATGGATGCGAAGCTGTCGTGCCCCTAGAGGTACAAATTCCTTCTCTGAGGGTATCTCTACAAAATGACATGACTCAAGAAAGCAATGTCAAATTGAGACTCCATGAGCTGGACAATCTCGACGAGAGACGGCTCGAAGCTCGACAAAGCATTGAACTTTACCAAGCACGCATGGCAGGATCTTTTGACAAAAGGGTCCGGCAACGCGCCTACAAAAAGGGTGACTTGGTTCTTGCGGTAAAAAGACCAATGGTCTTCGCACACAAATCCAAAGGCAAATTTGAACCAAAATGGGAGGGACCCTACGTCGTCGACAAAGTCTTCTCCAACGGCGCATATGCCCTCCTAAACATGGAAGGCGACAGATGTATGCTGCCTATCAACGGCAAGTTCTTGAAGCGGTACTACCCTTGAAGACTTACCCAACTGGGTAAGAGCAATGCCTGTATGGCCAAAACCTGTTCTCAGGTACTCGCTCGTCAAACCCACTCTCTTTAGAATTTTCATATCAAATGTCAAAATTTCTAGAGATTCAAAAACAATGCTTACTTTCGTTGTTTCATTGTTCAAAAACAAAAATCCAAGTTTAGGAGCCTCTCCCTGACTTGACCAAAACTTTCGATCCTTGAACCAAAATTCATGGTTTGAAACAAAAATCCGGATTCAGGGATTTCCACCCTAGTCCACCTTACCTTTTACCGCCAAATGGTTCTAGGTCAAAATTTACGACCCTCGTGTCTTTAAACAAAAAAAATGGTTTTTCAAAAATCGTGGGGAAACGACATCAAAGTCAGTACCCGCAAAACAAAAATTTTGAAAAAAAAAAGCAAGGATGCGACATTCCATCGATACTTGCACCCAAAATCGCAGGGAAGCGACATTTCGTCGATACTTGCAAAATCCAAAAACCGTGGAGAAGCAACAAACCAGTTGATATCCACAACCCAATTTCAAAAATCATGGAGATGCAACATACCAGTTGCTATCCACAACCCAAAATTACAAATGGTTCGAGAAAACCTCAAATTTCAAAAATCGCGGAGAAACGACATCAAGTCAGTACCCGCAAAACCAAAAGTCTTGGGAAAAGCAGGGAAGCGACGCTTAGTCGATATTTGCACCCCAATTCGCGAGGAAGCGACATTCCATCGATACTTGCAAAACCTAACCCGCGAGGAAGTGACATTCCATCAATACTCGCAAAACCGAATGAGCAAGGAAGCGACATTCCATCGATACTTGCAAGACCATTCAGCGGGGAGGCGACATTTAGTCGATACCTGCATTTTGAAAACCAAAACTCGGCTATAAATGCCAAAATCCGGCTATAAATGCCAAAACAAAAAAAATCCGGCTATAAACGCCAAAATCGGCTTTCATGCCAATAAAACAAAACTTGGTTTTCAAAAAACTCGGCTACAAATGCCACACAAAAAAAAAAAACCTGACTCTCATGTCAAAACCGGCTATAAATGCCACAAATTGGCTATCAATGCCACCAAACCGGCTATAAATGCCACAAATTGGCTATCAATGCCACCAAACCGGCTATAAATGCCACCAATTGGCTGTCAATGCCACCAAACTGGCTGTAAATGCCACAAAAATCCGGCTTTCATGCCAAATTCGTTTCCCCTACCAAAACAATCATTTGACAAAAGATTTTCACAAAATGACAAAGCTTTTGATCAAATCCCATTTAGCAATTGCTTTCATCACAAAAAGATTTGAGTGAGCGTAGGGAAAACAAAACAAAAAAAAAAGTACCAAAAAAATACATGTGGTACCAAAAAAAAGAAAGTGTTCATAAGCACTACAAAAAAAAGTACCAAAAAATACATGTGGTACCAAAAACAGAAGAATGGTTTCTGCTATAAAAAATCAGGAGCTTAGCCAAAAATGGTCTCCGGCCAAAGCTTCAGCTCCTCAAGCAAACTTTTGGCCTCAGCCGTCAGAGTTTCCAAGGCACGCTTCTTCAGGAACTTGCCATGAGATGCTGGCGAATGCCGTAACCCTTCTTTTACACCGGGAAGCTCTTCCCCAGCAGTTTGCCATCGTTCGTTTTCTAGAGTCCTCCTCTCGAGAACTTGACCGGCATCTGCAACCCTGCGGATCAGAGTACTCTCCCTGTCACGAGCCTCTGTTATAGCAGCCCACTTCGCATCGACTTGTGCCTTCAAATGCTCAAGACGTTTCCTGGCCTCCTCAACTTCCCTATCAAGGACGTTAAGGTCATGCCTTAATCCGATGATGGCTAGCTCTTCCTTGTTCTTCTCCCGAACTAGCTGCTTCTTGCTTTGTGTAGCCTCATTCAGGTCAGACTTAGCCTTATCAGCAGGGTCCAAGAACATCTCCTTGAAGAATTGGTCGTCAGGGAAACCCATGGTCTCAAACCACTTGTCACCCAGTGCAATGATCCCATCAACGATCGCCCTGGCACCTGTGACATCCAGACCAACCTCTTCGGTATCAGTGAGAATCTCCTGCACATGTGGGATCATGCCAAATCCTGCTTCCAAGTGTCCAGAAAGGAGAGTCTTGACCCAAGAACTCAAAACCCGAGCCAGCACCTTCTTCGCAAATTGAAGAGACGAACTGGATGAAGATTCACCCTTCTCCGCTGATCGGCTGCTCATGTCATGTCCCATTGGAAGAGTAACAAAAGAACTCTTTTCACTTGGAGCCACTGGAGAGGGAATCTCAACACGAGGCATCTCCTCAATCATGTCAGAACTGGTCTCTACCTCCGGATCGACCTCTGGCATCCCTTGCTCTGGTTCTGAAGAAAGCGATGGACTCTCTTCTGTCACTTCAAAACCTGCAAATGAAACACAAAAAGGTATGATATGATCCTGTTCAAAAAAATCATCAGGGTCATCACTACCAAGTACCTTCTTCGACGACTGGCGGAACACTCTCTTCCTCCATGAACTCATCAGAAGCATCATCGACATTTGCGTCCATTGATGGTTCAAAGTCATCGGAATCCTGTGGCAAGTCAGCTGACAAGAAAAAATGTTAGCAAATCAAGTCGCAGGCAAAAAAAAAGAAAAGAGAAAGCGAAAGAAGTTATACCAATTGGAGATTCCGGAGTCATTCCAGAGTCCCTCGGTTCTTCTTCAGATGCCATAACCGGCTCCATCACCGCCTCATCGGTCGGAACCTCAGGCATCGGCAAGTCTTCATCCTCTACTAAAAAAAAAAGAAAAAAGCAGCAGCAGGGTGAGAAAACAAATCAGAACATGGAAAGCCCCATGGAAGAAGTAGAAAAAGAAAAAGGAAGAATCATACCTTCACCAATGGTCTCTTCCCCACGACTCCTCTTCTCTGGAGGCTCGTCGACAGCCTCTGGCACCTCCTCGTTGATGGTAAGAGGGAATTCCATGTCAGGAGAGTCCTCATGTGGCCCCTCGCTGCGATGATGACTCCTCCTCTTCTTACCTCTACTGGTTCGCTTCCTAGAAGAACCCGCCTCACTATCAAAGTCAGGGTTCTCACTTGACTCCTCACTGGATGGTCTGCTTTCGCCAGTAGACTCCACGGAAGCTCGTTTCTGTGCCGCTTGCATCCAAGCGTCGAGCTCAGCTTCCTCCTGTTCTAGCTGCTCCAAAGCCTCATCAGGTACTTCCCGAACAGCTTCAGAACCAATGACGCCCTGGTCACCGAGAAAGCCTATCTTGTGCTTCTTTCCAGAAAGGAAGGCCCAAACTTCCTCTCGCCGGACGCCATCCGACTTCCCAATGCCTTTTCCAGAAGACAGCTTTACATCAAGCTCCTTCTTGGAAAGCCCCCGATATGCCAAAAAGCTCTCCGCGAACCACTTCGTGAAGCCGGCAGTTCGGAAAGTCGACAGCTCAGGATAAGAAATCGTGGCAGTAGTGTCTTCAGCACTATAGAAAGCCCATGCATTTCTGCCATCCTGCAAACCTCCAAAACGCTTCACCATACTCGAAGGCGCCCCAACAACGCCTTGAGAGAAGCCCAACTGAAGCGCAAAGCGAGAAGGTACATACGGCTGGATGTCGACGAAAAGATGTCTACGGTACACCATCGTGCCGACTCGTATGCTGAAAAGCCACTCCTTCTCTGCATTGGTCAAAGAGTAATGCCTTCCCGACCCTGCTCTGGTAGAGTCTCGGGAGGCACCAAAATCAAAAGCCTTCTTCCGCAACTCCGGAGAAAGCTTAACTGAAGACTGCCCCATCTCGACGTCCCTGAACCGTCGGATCCTCATGCGGGCAAACAAAAGTGATTCGGATATGGCTCTTCCCTTAGCCAATCGAATCATCAGAGGATCATCATCCTGTGCAGCACCCAGCTGGTGGAAGCCAGGACAGTGGTATACAAACCACGAATAAAAGATATGGGCTGAAAATACCCTATTCATAGGGAGCCCAAGCCGAACCAAGAAAGCAACAGCCTGCAGTTCGGTACACAAGTAGGAGTAAAGAGCAGGCACCAAAGCAAGCCGCTCTCCAAACGCCATCTGACAAGCCGGAAAAATACAATGCGGCCTGATGTGCGTCCCATCTCCACCAGCAAAAATAGCCTCACCCAGCCAAAAAGTGAGGTAAAAAGCAAGATCTCTCCGCAATGCAATGTCAGAACAAATGGCATCTGTGCTCGCGAAGAAACCCTTCAACTCTTCCTGCATGACCGAAGTCTTCTTCCTGTCTTCCCGGGTCATGCTATCAGAAGACTCTTTGCTGTCAAAGAAGTTGAAGAATGAAGAGCCATAACTCTTCCAACTGCTGGATCTCACTTTCGAGCCCTCCTTCAAAAAATCATAGAAGGCGACGAGCTGAAAGTATAGGAGCCTGAACTCCTCTGACTGCTCCTCAAGGACGCTGTCAATCGGCATGAACTCCTCGTAGAGTTTGCCAAGGATGGGCAATCCAGTAATAGCACTCAACTCCTTCAGAGAAAAACCAATCTCACCGTTCGTGACAACGAAGGTATTGGTCTGAGGGAGAAAAGACTCCAACATAGCCATGAAGGCATCATCGGAAAAAGTCACGGTCTCCCTGAAAGCGCGGACCGCGTCAAAAATCCCGGCTTCCTTCAAAACGGCGCCCCCAATCAGCAAGATGCGGTCAGTCCATGACTTCCAATCGGAGTCAGCATTGAAACGGCCACGAAGTCGAAAAGGCTTCACCCAAGTACTGCCGTCACCGCTGAAAACGCCAAGGCCCACCGGTCTCAAATCGACCGACGGATAATCAGAGCCCTGGTAGCCGCTGGCTGGCATCAACATGTCCATACGGACAGGTGGCTTCTCCGCATATCCGGAGGGTCCACCAACAAAAACCCCAGTCTTGATCACACTGGTCCTCTTCACCCAGCTCGGAGGATCTTCCCTCTTAGGGCACGTGGGAGAAAGGCTCAGGATCGAGATGGTCCGGTCAAAAGACGACCGGGTAGAAATAGTTCTCTCTTCACCATCAGCTGTGTAAGAGAACTGAAAACATCTCCTTTGGTATGTCAAGTCGTCAGGGACTGCATCTCCAAAGAAGAAGGTAGGCTTGGGTAAAACCCTCAGATCGTCCACAACCCAAGGACGGTTGCTTGCCATGATCTTATAGAACTCTTCGTCCTTGAGAGCGATCAATCGCTGTCTCATCTCATCACGATTGAGGGAATCGCATTCTTCCAAGTTCTTCTCAATAAACTGGACCTTCTCCCAGGCCTGCTGAACGGCCACATTAGAAGATCTGGCGGATCGACGAGGTACGCTTGTAGCAGGCTCTTTACCCTTGTTCGCTCTGGAGGAACCACCTGCAAAGGTCGGAAAAGAAAAAGATCGTCATCAAAATGACAGGATTTCGCTAAAGAAAGAAAAAAGGGTCACTTTGTCCCACTAAAAATCTGGCGAAATTTTGGCATGACCCCGGGGCAATTCCGAAGAAAAGGGAAATACCCCGAAAGAAATAGAAAGTTTTGAAGATGGGCTCAACATTGCTGCGGGCTCCGAAACTCCAAACTTTCAAAACCTCAAAATCTCCGCAAAATCAAGAAGGGCTCAACATCACTGCAAGCTCCAAATTCCCAAATTTGCAAAGATTTTCAGGTATGCTATCATGCTCAATCTACAAATAGTACATGCATGAACATCTAGATTTGCACAAAAAACGCATTATCATGATGAGCAAAAAAAAAAAAAAAAAAAAAAACTTTCTCGAAAAAAAAAGGGGAGAAAGAAAAGAAAAAAAAAAGAAACTTTCTCAAACAAAAAAAAAAGAGAAGAAAGAAAACAGCAGAAAAAAAAAAAAAAAAAAAAAGAGAAAAAAAAAAAAAAAAAACGTGAAAAAAAAGAAATCACGTGGAAAAGAAAAAGAAAAAAAAAAAAGAGAGAAACTTTATTCTTTTTACCATCCTATTCTCTACATGGAGTTTTCTTGAAAGAAAAAGAGAGAAAACTTACTCGAAGCCATTGATGGAGAAGAAGAAGGAAAAAGCTTGAAGATCCTTGAAGAAGAAGCACTCTTGGTCTTGGAGCTCTCTTGAGATTGTTACAAAAGAAAGCAATAAGAGCAAGAGATCCTACCTCCCTTTGCTTTTATAGGAGAGAGCAAATCAAAGAAGGAAACAAAGAAGAAAGGTAAGTGTTACTAATTAGTAACCTTACCAAAAGAGAAGGAATTAGAAAGATTCTTTCCCAAAAAGAAAGATGTCTTTGAGAGATTTCCTCCCAAAATCAATCAAATGAGAGATTCTCTCCAACAAAAAAGGATATTGGAGATTTCTTCCCAAAAAGAAAGATACCTTGAGATATTCTCTCCCAAATTAAGGGAAGATGAGAGATTCTCTCCCATAAAGATATTTTTAGATATTCTCTATCCAAATGAGATATCTTTAGATATTCTTTACAAAAATGGCCCCACATGAGATCTAAGCCATCCTAAAAAGCTTAAGGTCCCATGGGTTAGCCCATATGAGCCAGGTTTGACCACCTAGGCACTAAAAAAAAAAAAGAAGAAGAAAAAAAAAATGGGCTTTTAGTCAGAAAAAAAATCCCTCTTACCAAGAGCATACAATAATGGTTCCATGCCTCTTTTGAGTTGATTGAACCATACAAAAAATTCCAAGCCCCATGAGCTTCCAAAAAATCAAACCATCCAGCCTCATATACCAAATTGAGCCAAAATCTTGAAATTGACATTTCACAAAAATCCAAACCACTCCAATGGACCCACACAGTCCCAAAGAGTGACCAAAAACCAAATCCTGGTCCCCTAACTTGCCACATACAGCTTGTTAGGTCACAAGACCAAAACCAAAAACCAAATCCTGATCCCCCAACTTGCCACATACAGCTTGTTGGGTCACAAGGTCAAAACCAAAACCCGATTCCCTAACCTGCCATATATAGCTGGTTAGGTCACAAGATCAAAAACAAAAGCCCAAATCCACATCCCTGATGTCATCTTCAAAACTTTGCCTCGAGATGGTGTGTGATTCCTTTCACTACCATAAAATTCCCCTGGAAGCTCAAAGGCTACTTTACCAAAGGAAAGATTGCTCAAAGACTCTTGGTCAAGACACAAGCTCTCCTTCAGAAATCTCTTCGAGGCACATCGACTACAAAAGTCAAGCAACTCGTCGCTGTACCTCGAGGGGGCATTTGTTGACACCAAAAATGTCACTTTGCCTCTTCAACATCAAGAAGGCTGCATGAAGTCGCAACTTGCCATAAATAGACAATGCAATTTCTCCAAAAAATCAAATCTTGTCAGAATCAAACAAAAACTGCAAGATCCTTCAAGATAGCCAAGAGAAGAGTACACATGAAGTTTCGGGCCATTTCGACAACATTTGGCCTAACTTCACTTCTCCGACAGCTAAACGGGAGCTCCCGGCGGCGACATCATCGGAGACGTCAAAACTTCGATCAGAGCCTACAGATGACTCCAGCATGTCTCAAAAAGGCTCCATGCCAAATTTCAAGTCAAACCGACAACGTTTGACCCTCCATCAATGCTCGAGCAGCAAAATCAAGCCTCCCGGCGGCGGAAACCACCGGAGCCTTCACTCATCAAACCAAGTGCATGAGTGGCTTCAACATGCTTCCAAAAGGCTGCACGTCAAATTTCAGGTCATTCCGAAAACGTTTGACCAGGTTTCGATGCTCCAAGAGAAAATCAAGCCTACCGGCGGCGGAGCAACCCGGGACCATGACATCCAAAACGGAGCCCATGGAACGTCTCAAAATGACTCCAATAGGCTCCCCGTCAAATTTCAGGTCAATCGGACATCGTTTGACCGCACATCAAAGCTCGGCATTTTCCCCGCAGCAAAATCAAGTGAAGCATCGACGGGACCCCAAACGGCTTCAAAACTCAAACAAAGCCTATGGTTGGTCTTATTTATTGCTCAGGAGGCTTCACCTCAAATTTCAGGTCATTCCGACATCGTTTGACCAAGTTTCGACTTCTGGCGGAAAATCAGCAGCTCTACGCGACAAAGTCTTCGGCTTTCCCGGAAAATTAGAAACTTTGCACTCTAAAAATGCAAGGATTCTCATCAAGTTTTCTACAGGGAAATCAAGCCAATAAATGAGAAGAAATGTCAAGAAAAATACAGAAGAAAACGGCGACGAAAAAGACCTCAAAACGACCGCAAAACGGGCTCCGAAGGGGAAAAATTCCCCAGGGTCGCAGACCCCTGCGACCATGGCCCATGGTCGCAGGCCCCTGCGACCATGGGCCATGGTCGCCGGTCCATGGTCGCCGGCGACCATGGCCCATGGTCGCCGGCGACCATGGAGGTCCGGGTCACCGGATTTTCCGCCGGTGACCCGTTTTTTTCGTCTTTTTTCGCGTTTCGCGCACTTTGGCCCCTGTGGTTTCCTGAAAATGTGATTTTTAGTGCTTGAAATTGACTCATATCCGACGACATCCGTCAAAATCACGGGTCAACCTCCAAAAGCATAAAATCATCAGTGATCGCTCCAAGATCGCCAACCGGCTGACCAAGAAAGTGCACTTTCTGTCCGACCGATCGTGAAATCGACAAGACAGATGTCACCGGCCCGCTCTTAGCTATCAATGTCTGAAGTTACATGTTCATCCGATGTCGATCAGCATGTAGATCCATCGATGATCGTCGCCAGAAGAATTCCAGAAGACACGGCATGGCCCGCGACTCTTCGACTGCTCGGCGACCAATTAATGTGGTTAATTGACTAGCTTTATTGCAGTCATTAATTCATTTCTTTGGACGGCCCAATCAGAAGCAAGCATTTGGGAGTTACAAGTCAATTGATTCATGGCATTTAAACCATGAAACTCCTCCCATTATTGTAATTAAGGTGATTAAAAGCCCTTAATCTCCATCGGCCAATCAGATTCAAGGAAAAAGGAGTTACAAAATCAAGAAATAAATCTTGTAACTCCTCCCATTAAAGCCATTAAGGCTCATAAACCCTCCTAAATGGCTACCAAATGCCTATAAATAGGAGAGCATTCCATTGAAATGGAGATCGGAAAAAAGATCAGAAAAAAGAGGAGAAAATCAGAGGATCAGAAAAACAAAGATCAGAAAGAGATCTGAGAGAAAGAAAAAAAGAGAGAAAACTCTGCTGAAGTTCTGCACCGGCCACCACTACAAGGTGACAAAAGTCCCTTGGGGGGCACCCCCCCCCAAGGTCCTTGCCTTCTCCTGCTGCCTCCAATGGCTTAGACGTGGCTTTTCAGCCCGTCTACTTAGCTTTTTATTGGACATAGGACCTTCTCTTGGTCTTTGTCCTCTAAAAATCTGAGGTTATAGCCAAGCCAAGCGAATCAAGAGCATCTTCTGTTCTCATCTGCATGGATGATGGCGAAGCCCATACATGGCTTGCGACCGTCAATCTGAACGAGTCCCCCACAATCTCCTGAAAAGTTAGATCTTCCTTTTCTTGCTTTTCATTGTAGTTTGTATTTTTCCAAAAGAGACAAAAATCACAACTCTTGTCTTTCATTATTGATGAGAATTGTAAATCGGCTATAAACGCCAAAATCGGCTATAAATGCCAAACAAAATCGCCTTTCACGGCAAACCAAGAAAATGTCTCTTTTCTTAAATATTTGTGCAATGGAAAACTTGAAAGAAGTTGATTTCCTTTTTACTTGCGAAGGTTGATCTTCGGATTACCACTTGCAATTCCAAGTAAAATAGAAAATCTGGCACACCCACCCACACAAAAGAAATGTTGATGCACGCTTCAGGGCCCGCCAGGGCGCGAAAGGGCCGGACCCGACGGACTCCCACGTTCCGCCGACCCCGGTAGCCGCCCCAGCGGGCGCCTCGGAGCGCGTTCCATCAGAACTCATCGGAAGCATCATCAACATTTGCGTCCATTGATGGTTCAAAGTCATCGGAATCCTGTGGCAAGTCAGCTGACAAGAAAAATGTTAGCAAATCAAGTCGCAGGCACAAAAAAAAAAAAAAAAAAAAAAAAAAAAACAGAGAAAGCGAAAGAAGTTATACCAATTGGAGATTCTCGAATCATTCTAGAGTCCCTCGGTTCTTCTTCAAATGCCATAACCGGCTCCATCACCGCCTCATCGGTCGGAACCTCAGGCATCGCCAAGTCTTCATCCTCTGCTAAGAAAAAAAAGAGGCAGCAGCAGGGTGAGAAAACAAATCAAAACATGGAAAGCCCCATGAAAGAAGCAGAAAAAGAAAAAGGAAGAATCATACCTTCTCCCAGGCCTGCTGAACGGCCACATTAGAAGATCTGGCGGATCGATGAGGTACGTTTATAACAGGCTCTTTACCCTTGTTCGCTCTGGAGGAACCACCTGCAAAGGTTGGAAAAGAAAAAGATCGTCATCAAAATGACAGGATTTCGCTAAAAAAAAAGGGGTCACTTTGTCCCACCAAAAATCTGGCGAAATTTTGGCATGACTCCGGGGCAATTCCAAAGAAAAAGGAAATACCCCGACGGAAATAGAAAGTTTGAAGATGGGCTCAACATTGCTGCGGGCTCCGAACTCCAAACTTTCGAAACCTCAAAATCTCCGTAAAATCAAGAAGGGCTCAACATCGCTGCGAGCTCCAAATTCCCAAATTTGCAAAGATTTTCAGGTATGCTATCATGCTCAATCTACAAAAAGTACATGCATGAACATCTACATTTGCATAAAAACGCATTATCATGATGAGCAAAAAAAAATAAAAGAAAAAATAAAAGAAACTTTCTCAAAAAAAAAGAGGGAGAAAGAAAAGAAAAAAAAAAGAAACTTTCTCAAAAAAAAAAGGAAAAAAAAAAAAATCAGGCCACGTGGCCGTACGGATCTGTCCGTACGGCCCACAAAAAAAAAAAAAAAAAGAGAGAAAAGAGACACACGTGAAAAAAAAAAAACAGAAATCACGTGGAAAAGAAAAGAAAAAAAAAAAAGAAGAAGAATAGAAAGAAAAAAAAGAAAAAAAAAAGAGAAGACACTTTTTTTCCATCCTATTCTCTACATGGAGTTTTCTTGAAAGAAAAAGAGAGAAAACTTACTTGAAGCCATTGATGGAGAAGAAGAAGGAAAAAGCTTGAAGATCCTTGAAGAAGAAAAACTCTTGGTCTTGGAGCTCTCTTGAGATTGTTGCAAAAGAAAGCAATAAGAGCAAGAGATCCTACCCTCCTTGCTTTTATAGAAAAGAGCAAATCAAAGAAGGAAACAAAAAAGAAAGGTAAGTGCTACTAATTAGTAACCTTACCAAAAGAGAGGGAATTAGAAAGATTCTTTCCCAAAAAGAAAGATGTCTTTGAGAGATTTTCTCCCAAAATCAATCAATGAAAGATTCTCTCCAACAAAATAGGAGATTGGAGATTCTTTCCCAAAAAGAAAGATACCTTGAGATATTCTCTCCCAAATTAAGGGAATATGAGAGATTCTCTCCCATAAAGCTATTTTTAGATATTCTCTATCCAAATGAGATATCTTTAGATATTCTTTACAAAAATGGCCCCACATGAGATCTAAGCCATCCTAAAAAGCTTAAGGTCCCATGGGCTAGCCCATATGAGCCAGGTTTGATCACCTAGGCACTATAAAAAAAAAAGAAAAAAAAATGGGCTTTTAGTCAGGAAAAAATCCCTCTTACCAAGAGCATACAAAAATGGTTCCATGCCTCTTTTGAGTTGATTGAACCATACAAAAAAAAAAAAAAATCCAAGCCCCATGAGCTTCCAAAAATCAAACCATCCAGCCTCATAAACCAAATTGAGCCAAAATCTTGAAATTGACATTCCACAAAAAAAAATCCAAACCACTCCAATGGACCCACACAGTCCCAAAGAGTGACCAAAAACCAAATCCTGGTCCCCTAACTTGCCACATACAGCTTGTTAGGTCACAAGACCAAAACCAAAAACCAAATCATGATCCCCCAACTTGCCGCATACAGCTTGTTGGGTCACAAGGTCAAAACCAAAACCCGATCCCCTAACCTGCCATATATAGCTGGTTAGGTCACAAGATCAAAAACAGAAACCCAAATCCACATCCCTGATGTCATCTTCAAAACTTTGCCTCGAGATGGTGTGTGATTCCTTTCACTACCATAAAATTCCCCTGGAAGCTCAAAGGCTACTATACCAAAGGAAAGATTGCTCAAAGACTCTTGGTCAAGACACAAGCTCTCCTTCAAAAATCTCTTCGAGGCACATCGACTACAAAAGTCAAGCAATTCGTCGCTGTACCTCGAGGGGGCATTTGTTGACACCAAAAATGTCACTTTGCCTCTTCAACATCAAGAAAGCTGCATGAAGTCGCAACCTGCCATAAATAGGCAATGCAATTTCTCCAAAAAATCAAATCTTGTCAGAATCAAACAAAAACTGCAAGATCCTTAAAGATAGCCAAGAGAAGAGTACACATGAAGTTTCGGGCCATTTCAGAATCATTTGGCCTAGCTTCGCTTCTCCGTTGGCTAAAATGGTGCTCCCGGCGGTGACATCATCGGAGACGTCAAAACTTCGATCAGAGCCTACAGATGACTCCAGCATGTCCCAAAAGGGCTCCATGCCAAATTTCAAGTCAAACCGACAACGTTTGACCCTCCATCAATGCTCGAGTAGCAAAATCAAGCCTCTCGACGGCGGGAACCACCGAAGCCTTCGCTCATCAAACCAAGTGCATGAGTGGCTTCAACATGCTTCCAAAAGGCTGCACGTCAAATTTCAGGTCATTCTGACAACGTTTGACCAGGTTTCGATGCTCCGAGAGAAAATCAAGCCTACCGGCGGCGGAGCAACCCGGGACCATGACATCCAAAACGGAGCCCATGGAACGTCTCAAAATGACTCCAATAGGCTCCCCGTCAAATTTCAGGTCAATCGGACATCGTTTGACCACATATCAAAGCTCGGCATTTTCCCCGCAGTAAAATCAAGTGAAGCATCGACGGGACCCCAAACGGCTTCAAAACTCAAACAAAAGCCTATGGTTGGTCTTATTTATTGCTCAGGAGGCTTCACCTCAAATTTCAGGTCATTTCGACATCGTTTGACCAAGTTTCAGCTTCTGGCGGAAAATCAGCAGCTTTACGCGACAAAGTCTTCGGCTTTCCCGGAAAATTGGAAACTTTGCACTCTAAAAATGCTAGGATTCTCATCAGGTTTTCTACAGGGAAATCAAGCCAATAAATGAGAAGAAATGTCAGGAAAAATACAGAAGAAAACGGCGACGAAAAAGACCTCAAAACGACCGCAAAACGGGCTCCGAAGGGGAAAATTCCCCCAGGGTCGCAGGCCCCTGCGACCATGGCCCATGGTCGCAGGCCCCTGCGACCATGGCCCTGTTGGGATTGGTGTATGCCCTAAAGCCCACTAGCTGCATTTTTCTCTCTGTTACTGGATATTTATTGGTTATATATATTGAAATGATTCTTTCTCTATAAACATGTGTATATGTATGGTTGTGTGTAAGGCCCATTGTTTTCTAATAATTGAATCAGGTGTGAAGTGGCTTCACACAGATAGGTCTGATTCATGGATATTGGAAACAACAGATTTGTTCATAACTGAAAGATGGAGTTGGGCACTTCATCTTGGTATAAGTTATAATGAGATACTCTCCTATATAGGGTGACATACCTAAGTCACGGGAGGGCTTTCCCGGATCTATCTCATTAGTGCATGTGTCATGCATTGAACAGGACCATTGTAGGTGTGATCTCTATAATAGTACTATCACAGAGAGAGATCAAATCACCTCATGCTACTAAGTGACCGGTGCTCTTAATCTTGAGCATTTGTGGATGAACTGACGAAGTCAAGTTCTTGTGCTTTAATTCACTATGGGTGAGATTCTCTTCATGGGTCAACAGCTCTGTGAGTTAGGTACTCGGGCTCGATCAGTTGGGACATGCAAATGCAATATAGAATCTATGCCATCTACTGATGGATTGATCGTCCCCTTAGAATTATCCGATTGATCATCAAAATCTAAGATCTTAGTATATGGATGTTCCATATTGATATTGAACTTGTGGGTCGCTCCCTGGATCAAGAGAATAATATCAGGATGATGATTAAGTCATGGATATGAAGTTCTAAGGCTTGAGATTTAATCGAGAAGGTTGATAGTACATCGGATAACCTGACTCGATTGAGGATGTTACATAGAGGGGCATTTAGGTCATTGCACTTGGTAGGTCGGAGACAACAGTCATTTTATGACAAGCTTATTTCTTACTTAATATTTGTCCCTGGAGTGCAACCATAACTCTCTAGTGGAATGAGTTAAGGTTAAAATGGTCTTAATGTTGCTATGGGTTTAGCATGGACATTTTGGTCATTTTGGGAGCCAAGGGCAAATATGTCTTTTGGTCCCTTCTCTAGTCACTTTCCTTTATTGGCATGGTTTCCTAATTTGATTAGGAGATGAGGTTGAATTATTTTATGGAAAAATAATTTTGAATTTAAATTCAAATAGGCCTTGATGGCATACATGAATTTAATTCTAGACAAATTATGGACATGTGGGACATTGTGTGGGCCATAGCATGTGGGACGTCCAACATAGGGATTTCTTAGTGTGGGGTCTCCAACTTTGAGTAGGTCTCTCTACTTGGAAGGTTGGACTCCTCCTTGGATAAGTATTCCTATAATAAAGTTTCCTTTTTATTAGAAACTTGAGATTAGTAAGTGTTGTACAACTAGGATTACTAATTGCTAAGTTTAAGGGATGCTCATAGTTAGTTTCCTTTTCTAATTTGGAATGGATCTAGAAAGGAGTTGTAATCTTAAGGGTTACTATTCCTTTTAGTAATTCCAAGAGAATTAGAAAAGAGACTACTTAGTGTGCAAGGAAACTTAGTTGCAAATCTATATAAGGGGAGACCCACCTTGGGCGTGAATCACCTTGAAACCACAAGAAGCCCCAAAAACGTCCAGCCCTAGTTTCTCTTCTTTCTTGAGGAGATTTCCATCACATATGATTCTAGAAACTCATCTCAAAACCTAGATTAAGGTTCCACCACCTTAGCCAATCAGATTTGGAAGTGAGATAGAGGAGAAGATTAGAAGAAGAATAATTCTTGCAGAAATTCCTGCAGCATAGTAGCTGATTGCAAACCTGATCTTGTCCCTTTTGCATCAGATTTTCAGAGGTTTAAAGCTTGCAAATCTTTGAGGTAATAGTCTTCTATAATCTCCTATTAATTAGACACATGTTGATTATGATTTCATGGAGTTTCTACGCGATTCTTTATGGCTGATTTCCGCTGCATAGTGCAGAAATCAGATTTTTTAAAATCTGTCATGCTTTGTATCAGCCATAGTTGTCTCTATATGAGAAGTTTCAGATCTGAATCGCGGTTTCCTTCAGTGGTATCAGAGCCACTCCATGCGAAATCATGATCCCATGATGTGATTTCTTAATCATAGATTAGAAGGGGCATGGTGGCACCCTGCTGAAATTTATTTCAGATTTGTATTAGTGCTGTTTTTTTTTTTTTTTTGTATGCTGGTTATGTTTGGATGGCTGGAATTAATTTTTCCAGATCTGAATCATGTTGTACATTATGCACTAACCTTTTTGGTTGCAGCCATAATTAGCATCCTTGATGGTTCGCATGTATGTTATGAGGATTTGGATGTTTGTTTTATTAGTTGGAAAGTGTACGATTGCGCGGTTAGCAATCATAGGAAGTTGTAAAGTTTTCTTAATTTTATTCCAACTAGTCTTGATGTAAGCTTTTTTGAAAAGCATAGGAATCTCCAATGTAATTTTTGTTTTGTTTTCCATGGGTTTGCTTGTATATATTTTTTTATGGACACAAGCATGAAAAGGAAAGTTTCAAGACAAGAAGGTTGCAAGAAATTGGAATCCTTGGAGATGAAGGAGTCAAGACTTCTAGATGCATGAGGAGTCCTAATTTGATTAGGATTTGAAATCCTAAGGACAGGGAGCCATCAAGGATTGCATACTTTTATTTGCTTTTATATATGGAATGCATGGTTGAATGCTTTATATAATTGCTATAATTGTCACCTAGAAACATGGCCACCATTAGGATCTAAATATGGCATCTTTCTTAAATTAGTATGTTTTTGTTTGGTCAATTGGTTTTAAACGGAACTTAGACCAGCAGCTTCTAATTGTCTAAGGTTTAAAATTGGATAGGGTTGGCACCCTTTGTTTCCAAAATAGACTAAACTCTAAATCTAATTAGATGCTACCTATGGGTTCCCCAAAACCCTAATTAGGTTTTTTATTCTATTAAGGGTTTTTCTCAAATGTTTTAATGCAAAGGTTATTTACTTTCAAGATGACTTGAGCCATTGAGTCATGAATTTAATTAACCAAGTTTGCTAGTTTTAAAAAAAGAGCTTTTGAGAAAACGAAGTATAGATCAAAGGAAAGTTTATAAACCCTAGTGATAAATTATCAAGTGGGAGAGGGGTTTAGGAAAAACCCCACGACTTTCCATTCTCGGTTCATATTAATCTCATTAGAAGTGTTAGTGGGAGCGGCCATCCCTTCGGTGGAGTTCTTTACTAAAGACCACTTCGATGGGTTAGTGGGTGAACTAAAGTGAATATTCGTAATGAGGTGTTAGTAGGAGCGGCCATCCCTTCGGTGGAGTTCTTTACTAAAGATCACTTCTATAGAATGTCAATGAAGTGTTGGTGGGAGCGGCCATCCCTTCGGTGGAGTTCTTTACCAAAGCTCACTTCTAGATTTGGACATTCTGGGAATTTTTCATAAGAGATGGTAATACACTTGACATAAGGCGGTAATAATCTCTTCAAGGAGTTAGAGTTATTTGTCTTATGAGGTCAAACCAATCAGTGATTGGACTGTCACTGGATATGTATCCAGATAGTGATAATCCAAATAAGAAGAGCTTAATTCAACGTTACTGTAGGCTCGGCCATCCTTTCGATGGAGGGTTTATGAGGAGGTTGAAACACTGATACATTATGTTTAGGGTTGAAATAATGTAAAAAGATTTGTGCATGTTTTTCCTTTTATAACAAGCACCATATGCATGTTACATATATACTGCCTGTCTAATTATAAACCATTTTATATCCAGAGAGAGATGGGTAAAGATTCTTTTAGCCCGTTGATGAGTATTCTTCGTGAGAACAAGTTGACCGGCCCTAATTACGTAGATTGGAAGAGAAACCTTGACATAGTACTCACTGCTGAGGAGTACAAGTATGTCTTGGTAGAAAATTGTCCTGAAATTGATCCCAATTCTACTGAAGACCAGTTAGAGGCTGAAAGGAAGTGGAAGAAAGCAAACAACATGGCTAAATGCTACATGCTCGCTTCCATGTCCAACGTGTTGCAAACACAGCACGAGAATATGGACACAGCCTACGAAATCATGATGTCCTTGTCAGAAATGTTCGCAGACAAGAGCAGGCCAGCTAGGCAAGCTGCTATAAGGACCATCATGAATACTAGAATGGCTGAAGGAACACCTGTCAGAGATCATATGCTCAAGATGATGGATTGTTTCAATGTAGCTGAGATTCTAGGGGCTGAGATTGATGGAGAGAGTCAAACCGATATGATTCTAGAAACTCTGCCGGATTCCTTCAATCAGTTCAAGCTCAATTTCAATATGAGCAAGATGGACATGACCCTTGCGGAGTTAATGAAGGAACTCCAGGCGGCAGAGGCCATCATGAAGCCCAAGGCCCAAGCCCATTTTTTCCAGTCTTCCTCTCATCTGAACCCGAAAGGGAAGAAGATGAAGAAGAAGAAGATCAAGGGAAAGGGACAGAAAAAGGGCAATGCTGGTAATAGAAAGGACAAGGGTACAGATGATAAGCCCAAAGGGAAATGCTTCAAGTGTGGCCTCAAAGGTCATTGGAAGAAAGATTGTCCCAAGCTCAAAGGCTCGGTTAATAAAGGTACATCTTTTTCTTATTTCATTGAAACTTGTTTAGTGGTTGATTCTACTGACTCGTGGATAGTAGACTCTGGAGCCACTAATCATATCTGCAATTCGTTGCAGGGGTTTCAGATAATGCAGAAAATTGAGAAAGGGGAGTTTGCCTTTAGAGTTGGAACTGGAGCTAAAGTTTGGGCGGTTGCAGTGGGAAATGTTTCTCTACATTTTTCTAATGATAGGATTTTGATTTTAAATAATATTTTCTATGTTCCGGACATGAGGAAGAATTTAATTTCTGTTTCCAGACTTATTGAATTTAGTTATTCAGTTTCTTTCCATTCTGGTGTTGATATCAGTAGAGATGGAAATATTATATGTTCAGGTAGAATACATGATAACTTATTTTATATAAATCCTATTGCTCCCACACTGCATAATGTACAACTAGAAAGTTCTACTTCCCTTAAGAGGAAGGTATCTTCAACCAATGATACCTATCTTTGGCACTTACGTTTGGGTCACATTAACCTAAAACGGATTCAGAGGTTGGTAGAAGATGGGCCCTTGAGCTCATTAGATTTCGAACCTTTTCCTCAGTGCGAATCATGTCTCAAGGGAAAGATGACCAAAAGGTCATTCTCTGGAAAGGGACTAAGATCAAATGAGTTGTTAGAATTGGTTCACACTGATGTGTGTGGTCCTATGAACAAACTAGCAAGAGGAGGATATGAGTATTACATCACTTTCACCGATGATTACTCTAGGTATGGATATGTCTATTTGATGCGACGCAAGTCTGAGGCGTTTGATAAGTTCAAACAATTCAAGGCTGAGGCGGAGTTACAACTAGGGAAACATATCAAAGCCCTTCGATCTGATCGAGGTGGCGAATACCTCCTAGGTGAGTTCAAGGAGTACCTCACACAACAAGGGATTGTGTCTCAGTTGTCTGCACCGGGTACACCCCAGCAAAATGGTGTAGCAAAGAGAAGAAACCGTACTCTTCTTGATATGGTAAGGTCCATGATGAGTCATGCAACCCTACCTATATCTTTTTGGGGATATGCCTTAGAAGCAGCAGCATACATTTTAAATCTGGTACCATCTAAGTCAGTACCTAGGACACCGCAAGAAATGTGGACAGGTCGAAAACCTAGTTTAAGACATATCTACATTTGGGGTTGTCCAGCTTATGTACTGAATGATAAAGCTACCAAGCTAGAACCCAGATCGGAAATGTGCTACTTCATTGGGTATCCTAAGGGAACTAGAGGTGGCATCTTTTATCATCCAAAGGAGCAAAAAGTGCTCATCAGCACTCATGCTAGATACTTAGAGGATGATTGTATGATGCATCAAGAGCTTAGTAGTACAGAAACTCTTGAGGAGATTCTTCCAGAATCCCCTATAACATCTGTACCAGATCCTGCAACAGTAGATGGACCGGATATTCCTTTAAACACTCCGGAGCCTCGTCGTAGTGGGAGAATTCCTAGACAACCAGATAGATATCTAGGAGTGTCTTTAAAGACAGACTCTGAGGATATGGTTGAGGATCCTACTAGTTACGATGAAGCAGTAACAGATATAGATGCTGACATGTGGCAGCAAGCGATGAAATCTGAATTGGATTCCATGTATTCCAATCAAGTCTGGGAACTTGTAAATGCACCTGAAGGGATCAAACCCATAGGATGCAAGTGGATTTACAAGAGGAAGAGAGGAGTGGACGGGAAGGTGGAAACCTTCAAAGCAAGACTGGTGGCGAAAGGATATACTCAGAAAGAGGGTATCGATTATGAGGAAACCTTTTCACCAGTGGCTATGCTCAAGTCCATAAGGATTCTCTTAGCCATAGCATGTCATTATGACTACGAGATATGGCAAATGGATGTCAAGACAGCTTTTCTTAAAGGAAGTCTTGACGAATGCATCTATATGATGCAAACAGAAGGTTTCATTGCTAGTAGCCAAGAGAACATGGTCTGTAAACTTAAAAAGTCCATTTATGGACTTAAGCAAGCATCTAGGGCATGGAACATCAAGTTTGATCAGGCAGTCAAAACTTTTGGCTTTAATCAAAACATTGATGAACCATGTGTGTATAAGAAAGGAAGTGGTAATGCAGTCATATTTTTGGTCCTATATGTAGATGACATATTGCTCATTGGAAACGATGTAGGTGCACTATCATCCACAAAGGTTTGGTTATCATCTCAATTTCAGATGAAGGATTTGGGTGAGGCAAGCTACATCTTAGGGATCAAGCTCCTGCGAGATCGCAAGAATAAGATGTTAGCCTTATCCCAATCTTCATATATTGAGAAGATATTGGTCAAGTTTAACATGCATGACTCCAAGAAGGGCTTGCTACCTTCTAGACATGGACTACCACTATCTCGAGATCAATGTCCTAAGACACCTGATGAGATAGAGAACATGAAGAGAGTTCCATATGCTTCAGCTGTTGGAAGTCTCATGTATGCTATGTTATGTACTAGACCAGATATTTGCTTTGCCGTCGGCATGGTTAGCAGATATCAGTCAAACCCTGGACCTATGCATTGGACAGCTGTGAAACATATATTCAAGTATCTTCGGAGAACGAAAGATTATATGTTGACTTATCGAGCAGATGATTTAACGCCTTTGGCGTATACAGACTCAGATTTCCAATCAGATACGGATGCCAGAAAGTCAACCTCAGGATATGTTTTTACTCTATCGGGAGGGGCTATTTCATGGAGAAGTGTTAAGCAAGATTGTATTGCTGACTCTACCATGGAAGCAGAGTATGAGGCGGCAGCGGAAGCTGCAAAGGAAGCAGTATGGCTCAGGAAATTCCTTTTGGAATTAGGAGTTGTTTCTGCAGCAGAAAATCCGATTGTCATGCACTGCGACAACACAGGTGCGATAGCACAGTGTAAAGAGCCCCGGAATCACAAGAAAGGCAAGCACATTCAGAGAAAGTACCACTTGATCCGGGAATTCGTTCAGAATGGAGAAATAGTTGTGGAGCAAATTGCCTCAGCTAATAACTTAGCAGACCCATTTACTAAGACTCTTACTGAGAAAGTCTTTACTTCTCATGTTGAGTCTATGGGAGTTAGGTTAGGAAGTAGTGATCTTTAGTGCAAGTGGGAGTTTGTTGGGATTGGTGTATGCCCTAAAGCCCACTAGCTGCATTTTTCTCTCTGTTACTGGATATTTATTGGTTATATATATTGAAATGATTCTTTCTCTATAAACATGTGTATATGTATGGTTGTGTGTAAGGCCCATTGTTTTCTAATAATTGAATCAGGTGTGAAGTGGCTTCACACAGATAGGTCTGATTCATGGATATTGGAAACAACAGATTTGTTCATAACTGAAAGATGGAGTTGGGCACTTCATCTTGGTATAAGTTATAATGAGATACTCTCCTATATAGGGTGACATACCTAAGTCACGGGAGGGCTTTCCCGGATCTATCTCATTAGTGCATGTGTCATGCATTGAACAGGACCATTGTAGGTGTGATCTCTATAATAGTACTATCACAGAGAGAGATCAAATCACCTCATGCTACTAAGTGACCGGTGCTCTTAATCTTGAGCATTTGTGGATGAACTGACGAAGTCAAGTTCTTGTGCTTTAATTCACTATGGGTGAGATTCTCTTCATGGGTCAACAGCTCTGTGAGTTAGGTACTCGGGCTCGATCAGTTGGGACATGCAAATGCAATATAGAATCTATGCCATCTACTGATGGATTGATCGTCCCCTTAGAATTATCCGATTGATCATCAAAATCTAAGATCTTAGTATATGGATGTTCCATATTGATATTGAACTTGTGGGTCGCTCCCTGGATCAAGAGAATAATATCAGGATGATGATTAAGTCATGGATATGAAGTTCTAAGGCTTGAGATTTAATCGAGAAGGTTGATAGTACATCGGATAACCTGACTCGATTGAGGATGTTACATAGAGGGGCATTTAGGTCATTGCACTTGGTAGGTCGGAGACAACAGTCATTTTATGACAAGCTTATTTCTTACTTAATATTTGTCCCTGGAGTGCAACCATAACTCTCTAGTGGAATGAGTTAAGGTTAAAATGGTCTTAATGTTGCTATGGGTTTAGCATGGACATTTTGGTCATTTTGGGAGCCAAGGGCAAATATGTCTTTTGGTCCCTTCTCTAGTCACTTTCCTTTATTGGCATGGTTTCCTAATTTGATTAGGAGATGAGGTTGAATTATTTTATGGAAAAATAATTTTGAATTTAAATTCAAATAGGCCTTGATGGCATACATGAATTTAATTCTAGACAAATTATGGACATGTGGGACATTGTGTGGGCCATAGCATGTGGGACGTCCAACATAGGGATTTCTTAGTGTGGGGTCTCCAACTTTGAGTAGGTCTCTCTACTTGGAAGGTTGGACTCCTCCTTGGATAAGTATTCCTATAATAAAGTTTCCTTTTTATTAGAAACTTGAGATTAGTAAGTGTTGTACAACTAGGATTACTAATTGCTAAGTTTAAGGGATGCTCATAGTTAGTTTCCTTTTCTAATTTGGAATGGATCTAGAAAGGAGTTGTAATCTTAAGGGTTACTATTCCTTTTAGTAATTCCAAGAGAATTAGAAAAGAGACTACTTAGTGTGCAAGGAAACTTAGTTGCAAATCTATATAAGGGGAGACCCACCTTGGGCGTGAATCACCTTGAAACCACAAGAAGCCCCAAAAACGTCCAGCCCTAGTTTCTCTTCTTTCTTGAGGAGATTTCCATCACATATGATTCTAGAAACTCATCTCAAAACCTAGATTAAGGTTCCACCACCTTAGCCAATCAGATTTGGAAGTGAGATAGAGGAGAAGATTAGAAGAAGAATAATTCCTGCAGAAATTCCTGCAGCATAGTAGCTGATTGCAAACCTGATCTTGTCCCTTTTGCATCAGATTTTCAGAGGTTTAAAGCTTGCAAATCTTTGAGGTAATAGTCTTCTACAATCTCCTATTAATTAGACACATGTTGATTATGATTTCATGGAGTTTCTACGCGATTCTTTATGGCTGATTTCCGCTGCATAGTGCAGAAATCAGATTTTTTAAAATCTGTCATGCTTTGTATCAGCCATAGTTGTCTCTATATGAGAAGTTTCAGATCTGAATCGCGGTTTCCTTCAGGCCCATGGTCGCCGGCCCATGGTCGCCGGCGACCATGGAAGTCCGGGTCACCGGATTTTCCGCCGGTGACCCGTTTTTCCGTCTTTTTTCGCGTTTCGCGCACTTTGGCCCCTATGGTTTCCTGAAAATGTGATTTTTAGTGCTTGAAATTGACTCATATCCTCCGACATTCGTCAAAATCACGGGTCAACCTCCAAAAGCACAAAATCATCATTGATCGCTCCAAGATCGCCAACCGGTCGACCAAAAAAAGTGCTCTTTCCGTCCGACCGATCGAGAAATCGACAAGACAGATGTCACCGGCCCGCTCTTAGCTATCAATGTCTGAAGTTACATGTTCATCCGATGTCGATCAGCATGAAGATCCATCGATGATCATCGCCAGAAGAATTCCAGAAGACACGGCACGGCCCGCGACTCTTCGACTGCTCGGCGACCAATTAATGTGGTTAATTGACTAGCTTTATTATAGTCATTAATTCATTTCTTTGGACGGCCCAATCAGAAGCAAGCATTTGGGAGTTACAAGTCAAATGATTCATGGCATTTAAACCATGAAACTCCTCCCATTATGGTAATTAAGGTGATTAAAAGCCCTTAATCTCCATCGGCCAATCAGATTCAAGGGAAAAGGAGTTACAAAATCAAGAAATAAATCTTGTAACTCCTCCCATTAAAGCCATTAAGGCTCATAAACCCTCCTAAATGGCTACCAAAAGCCTATAAATAGGAGAGCATTCCATTGAAAAGGGATCAGAAAAATCGAGATCGATCGATCGGAAAGAATCCAGAGCTCGTATCCAGAGAAAGAAAAAAGAGAGAAAAAACTCTGCTGAAGTTCTGCACCGGCCACCACTACAAGGTGACAAAAGTCCCTTGGGGGGCACCCCCCCCCCCCCCCAAGGTCCTTGCCTTCTCCTGCTGCCTCCAATGGCTTAGACGTGGCTTTTCAGCCCGTCTACTTAGCTTTTTATTGGACATAGGACCTTCTCTTGGTCTTTGTCCTCTAAAAATCTGAGGTTATAGCCAAGCCAAGCGAATCAAGAGCATCCTCTGTTCTCATCTGTATGGATGACGGCGAAGCCCACACATGGCTTGCGACCGTCAATCTGAACGAGTCCCCCACAATCTCCTGAAAAGTTAGATCTTCCTTTTCTTGCTTTTCATTGTAGTTTGTATTTTTCTAAAAGAGACAAAAATCACAACTCTTGTCTTTCATTATTGATGAGAATTGTAAATCGGCTATAAACGCCAAAATCGGCTATAAATGCCAAACAAAATCGCCTTTCACGGCAAATCAAGAAAATGTCTCTTTTCTTAAATATTTGTGCAATGGAAAACTTGAAAGAAGTTGATTTCCTTTTTACTTGCGAAGGTTGATCTCCGGATTACCACTTGCAATTCCAAGTAAAATACAAAATCTGGCACACCCACACAAAAAAATGTTGATGCACGCTTCAGGCCCGCTAGGGAGCGAAAGGGCCGGACCCGACGGACTCCCACGTTCCGCCGACCCCGGTAGCCGCCCCACGGCGCCTCGGAGCGCGTCTCATCAGCCACCTCGGATCATACGCTTCGCCTTCAAAGTAGATACAATCTGAGTCTTTTTTTTCTTCTTGTCTCCTTGGAAAATTAAATCTGCTTCCTCCATAGGGATAGAAATAGTCTTTTTATGGCAGTCCAGACGAACTTGATAAGCCGCCAACCAATCCATTCCCAAGATTACATCATAATCGTGCATACCTAGCACAACCAAGTCTGTAAGAAAAGTATGATCTCCTATATGAATTTTACTTCTAAGGTACATCTTATCCGTCTCCGTAACATTACCCATCGCAGCAGTTATAGTAATTATACAAAAAGTAGATGATGGGGGTGTACTAATGACCCTGACTCGGATTCACCTTAGACTTAAGGGGCGTCACATTCACAGGGACGTGCAGCCTTAAGGGGGGTGGATTGTGACGCTCCGGAGTCCCACATCGACTATAGAGAGAAAAGTGAATGGGGTTATATGTAGAGCTTACATCCTTACCTTGCATGAGGCCTTTTGATGGGTTGAGGCCCATCAGAAGCAAAACCGTGAGGCCCGTGAGCTAAAGCAGACAATATCATGCAAGGGTATGGGGTGGGGCGTTACAATAGTGAAACGGTGTTGACACGAGGAAACCAAGACAAGCAAGTCTGGCTAGTCAAGATACACGACCAAGATCAAATGATTATCTCATTCAAGCCAAGTGGCAAGACAAGTCTATACCAATTGGTATTTACTTACATTCTAGCCATCCTATTTATCAAATATAAAATACAATGGTCATAAGGTACACCCTAAGTCCAGTCCAAGTCCAAGTCCTAGTCCTACAAGAATTTATGTTTCGTAATTAATTAATTAAGTATTTTATGCCAAGTGAGTATGCAAAGAAGCAAAATCAACGGATACGATTGCAAATCGAAGAAGATACAATCCAATCATAGGCATAGGTTGTCATCCATATACCGTACATGACTTAACAGAGTACGTGTAGAAATTGAGCTAACGATGCTGGTAGGAACAAATCCTTGGTGAGCAATCATGTTAGACATCAATTAAATCAACTTCCACATGCATTCGGTTAATCCATGTGTGATATATGAATACCTAGGCAACCATCGAAACACACCAAGCCACGTGCTTCGGTTTCATTTCCCATTATTGGTCATGTGAGGGTAGGATCAAAGTATCCAACATCTAAGGCCCAAACCTATGTTAATGGTCTCATTTCCAATAAGACAGGGTCTGAATAATGAATCCACATCTCCACCTTAATTCCCCATCTCTGATCATTATCAAACCTAGGTCATTAGATTCTACGTTCCAAGATCTTTCCAACAGTATATAGCCCGTGAAATTTTGACGAATGAATCAAAAGTTATGGACGTTCAAAGCAGTCCATTTTACATGTCCCCACGGGTTCTCAGCATCCGGATGCCTGACACCAGTTAAAGCGCCCCGAAACACTGCCTTCTTGCATCTGGAAGCCAAAACCCCAGCGTCTAGATGCTCGACACTAGTCTGGACGCCCTGAGATACTACCTGATGGCGTCTGGACACCCAAAACCATGGCATACGGACATTAGGAGGCAGAAACGTCCCAAACGTCCGAGATTTCCCTGTTTCTTCTTCTAATTGACTTCACAAATGCCATAACCTGCACAAAATTGAGCCTCCTGCTCTCCCAACAATCCATTTCCATCATCAAATCATTGAAACCAATCTCAACCAATAATCAAATCCAATTACAATAATCTAACCTTAACATAAAAATCCAAATTCCATAATTTATTAAGCTTGGATTTGCGGTATCTATCAATATCATTAAGGAATTACAAAAACAAACATGCACACATCAATTAGCCATTGTTTATCACTTGCCTTGGTCAGGAAGATGAAGAAAAAATTGGGAAAATTCGAGGAGGATAACTCTTATACGCAAAACCACCGATCTACCCCACTCAAACACAACCTAGAACGCAAAGGAGAATAAAAGTAAGAAGAAGATCAAGAACAAACCTAAATCTAAAATAAAAGGAAATTATTAGGGAAGATGAATGTAAGAAAATGCCTACCAACTTAGATTAATGGAGAGAAGAGATCGAAATAAAGAAGATGAGTGGTTCGAATCGTTGAAGATGACCTCTCTTGGTTGAGTTCTGAAGCTTGAGAAGATGAAGAAGAAGGAAATGGTCTACTGGAGTTCTTCGTTGCAGAGAATAAAGAAAGAGATTAGGGCTAATCTCTGTTTAAAGAGAAATGGAGGGAAAAAAGACTAATTTGCCCTTTAAATGGGTCCAGTGAAAGAATGGACTACTTGAAGGGTTTTTTATCATCTAATCGCGATGAGGCAAGAGAGACAAACAATTAGCGCGACGAGACCTTTCCAATGAATCCAAAATCACGGTGATTAGAGTTTTCTGGAAAAACACTCAATTTTCCTAAATTGCAAACTACCCCCTAGTAGGGTCAAACACGCTCGGAATCACACGAGACTTCGCAGACACTAGTCTAATAATAAAATAAACTCATTCATGGTCTACACCCACCTAAATATTTAACAATACAATTAATTATAATATTTACAAAAAAAAGGGCTAACGGGCTTGTTAATGGGCTTAACTGACCCAGTAAGGTCGGGGACCTTACACTTGGGTACGTCATAGTGGGGCTGTGAAAACTTATCATTCTTAAAATGGAATCTATCATCATAAAGTTCCCCTTGTGCCAATTAATTAATTATATCATTAGTGAGTGCACACCCGTCTCAATTAAGAGTTAATTGGATGGTACCGATGACTACTGTGATTAATTTGATCACAAGGATAATAAGAGATGGATCCAAATTTGGTTGGATGGATTTATTCTAATTGATCCATGAATATAATTGATTGAGGGGCCTACTTGTATTAATTGGAAAGTTTAGAGTCTTCTTGTAATTATTCATAAGATTAGAGTGCAATTGCATTTAATTAGTAGACTTATTTGCAATTAACTGTGGGTCTGAAGTTCATATGAGATATGGCTTCAGATTCCTAGTTGGAGCCAGTTTCTAAGGAATCCCTAGTGGTCCCTGATGGACCCGAAAGGAGGGGGAATCTTCCGTCCTCTCCTTCCGCACCCCGGGGGCTGACCTGGGTCTCGGCGGAGGAGGGAAGATCTCGGGCATCAACATTTTTGTACAAGTATGCCAGATTTACTTTCTACTTGGAATTTGGAATGGTGATAATCCGGAGATTCACCTTCACAAGTGGAAAGGAAATCAATCCTTTTTTCTAACTTTTCAAATTGCATTAATATTAAGAAAAGAGACAAGTTTGTTTTTTTTAGAATGTCGTAGGAGGCGTTTTTGTTTGTTTGCCGTGAAAGGCGATTTTGCCGTGAAAGGCGATTTTATAAAACTCATCAAATGTGAAAGACAAGAATTGTGGTTTCTTTTGTCTCTTTAAGAAATACAAACTACAATAGAAAAAGAAGAAAAGGGATCTAACTTCTCAGGAGATTGTGGGGACACGTTGAGATCGACGGTCGCAAGTCATGTATGGGCTTTGTAAGACCCCGACCCGAGTGACCTCGATTAGTGCTAATTATGTTGCGTATTAGTGCTAAGCTCGATTAGTGATTTTTGACTAAGCTTGGACTAGAATAGCTCTTATTTGGTTTTGGGAGAGTTTTAGTGCTTTGTGTTGGTGGGACCCTTTGGGGGTTCCCTTTTTGGTTGGCTTTACTATTGTGTGGGGGGATTGTTCGTATTCCAGTGAATTGCATTCATATTCCGTTTTACTCGTCTCGTTAATCCCTACGAATCTCGTGTTGAGCCCGTGACTGTCCGGAACCCCGAAACCCGATTTTCTTGCTTTGAGGGCAAAACAGTCTGTTTTACATGAAATCTGTACCCAAAACTTGATATCCTCGAAACCCGCAAAACATGTACTTTTTAGAAACTAGATATTTCGACGATCACTTTCCTCTTCTTCGTCGATTTCATCCGAGGTCCCGAGATTAGTGATTTCAGCCTCCAAAGATTTCCTAGAGTTGGGACCCACACCCACTTGTATATAAGAAGAACCCTCTTCTTCCATTTCCTTTTTCCAGTACAAAGAGCAACAACAGCCTAGGGTTTCTTGGCTTCCTTTTTCTATTCTTCTTCTTATTTCTCCACCATCAAGCACCACCCACCTTGCATCAATCAAGAAACGGATTTCACCTTCTTCTTCCTCACTTCTAGGGCTATACATTGATACTATTGGTGGAAGGAAACCACCCATTATAGAACTCTCTTGAAGCTCATCTTGCCTTTTGAGGACTTTCCTAGTAAGTTTTCCCTTCCAATCTCTTAGATTTGTGTTCTTCTAGTTTTAGAGGAGCCCTATTGTCATTATTGAAGCTTCCTTCTCTCTATTCCTTGTTTGACCCATTTTGGGGTTTGGATTTGGGGGTTTTGTGTAGATAGCATTCTTGGCTTAGAGGAAGAGATTATTAGCTTGATTTCTTGCATAGAGAACCTTGAGGCAAGTGGATTGAATGGATAGTTTAGCTTTCAATGATTTTATGACAAATGTGTTTAAATCATGACTTCATTAATGCTTTGTCTTAATTACATTCCATGATATTAAATGCTTTGAATGGGGTTGGTAAGCCTCTTTAGTGTCTTGAAATATAATTTCTAACTTTTGTTTTCATCTATTGTCTTTAAATCATGGATTGTAGTTTTGAGTTCATCTTTTGTACAATGCCTAAGTGAATCCTTGTGATGTTGGTTGTCCTCCTTCCCTTAGTAATTGTATGAATGTCAATGGAGAATGAAAGGAATTGGTCTGGGGAAAGGAAAGCTTGAATCTGAACCCAGGGAAGAAATTCCCGTGACCGGCGGCCAGCTGGCGGTCGCCCAGCGGCTAGCCGCCTGGTGACCAGCGGCTAACCGAAGCAAGTTCGGTCACAATTCCAGAAAGCTGTAACCTCGCGGTCAGCTAGCGGCTAACCGCCGTGTCCATCGACGGCTAACCGCCATCTAACCGCACAGTTACAGTCACTTTTCCCGAGAGCTGCAATTCCACGGTCAGCCTCACGGTCAGCCAGCGGTTAACCGCCGGATGCACTGGCGGCTAACCGCCATCTGACCGCAAGGTAACCGAAATTCCCTGAATTCTATGAATAAAGAAGGATTGAAGGGAGCTTTCACCCCGTTGCTTGTGAACCTTTCTGAGAGCAATGGGCACCGCTCACCTGGGATCGTGTTCGAAGCCTAGGTGAAGTGTTTGTTGGTAGTACGTTAGAGAGAGAAACTACATCATCGAGATTCATTTAAGCATTGAGGCTACTATAGTGTATAAGGAACCCGGAATGTCTCCCAAATTCAAAGAGTACCAAGTTTCCTTTATTATACAGACATACGAGATCCCTATTCACTTGGACTAGTTTTAACCCGACATTGTCTTGGCTTTTCAAAAGAGTACTTTACCTTGTTCTTCTCGAAATTTATGATTTGGAACCTATCATTCCGAAAACTTTGAAAGTATACTTGTACTGTTTTGCTAGCTTTGATATACATGCCAGGCCTGATATGATAGCTGTGCCTTGAGCACCCCGTCTTGCCCGTTTATAGCTTTGCACTGGATTTGTTTTATACATGTCTCGATTTATGTGATTTGACCTATGAGTCGGTACCACTAAGCTTGGATAACCTTGTCGGTCTGATCTACCGACTTGGAGATTCCTTCCCGTCCCGCCAGCTACAGCTTGGATCCCGATACCCGGTTTATTAACCGTGGTCCCGTCCCGATACCCGGCTCGCTCCCGTGGTTCCCGATATCCGGTTTGCTACCGTGATACCCGATACCCGGTTTGCTACCGCGGTCCCGTCCCGTATTATTGTATATCTATATGTAACTTGGTTGCACCTCCTCACTTCGGTGACAGAGGTCAACACCCGATACTCACGTCACTCCGGTGATAGAGGATTTAGCTTCTTGTGGATGCCATCTTGATTGTTTCCCGACTTCCTTGGTTACCTTGCATATTTTATTACTGCATGTGTGTTTTCAATGAAATGATTCATTTACTTTTGAAAGCCATTGATTTAACAGGTTTACATGTTTTCCAAGGTAAAGGTCTTTATTATTAAATATTCATATCTTTTCATCTACCTGCCAGACCGTCGTGTCTGACCCTTTGTTTTGGTACTCAGGTCCCGTTGTCGGTTATCCCGAGGAGGAGCCAGAGGAGGCGGTCGGAGAACCGCAGCCGCTAGTTGAGTGGCGTGCTGACGATGTTATGTAAACATCGGGCTGCAGAGTTGCGAAACATTTTGGGGGATTGTTTGGATAGTATTCTGTTGGTTATTGTTTTGTTTATATTGGCCTTTATTGGCCTCTATTTTTGGGAATTGTAATTAACTGATCTTCTGATTAAACTTGAATATGTACTCTTGGGTTATGCTTTAGGACATTGCTCATTCTGATACTCGTATTCAAATGTAATCAGCCTTGATATTTTGGGAATGAAATACATGCATGATTTACCATACGCTTCCGCAATTATACTATATAACTATGTGTGTTGGAATATCCTCACCGCGGACACCTGTGGGAAATCACGTGCACGGGCAAGGAGTGTTCTTTTGTTAACCCGTGTCCGCTTGATTATAAACACACCTTTAATTATTGTTATCATTCCATATGATCACATCATCATTGGCTTCATCACAAACAGTCCCGATCCCGGATTTGGTTCCCCGAACCCGGTCCGGGGTCGCGACAGACTGGTATCAGAGCGAGACGTGTTTCAAGCAATTAAAAGAAACTAGAAATCCTAAGGACGTGGCGAGGATTCGTTAGATCTTCCGTTAGTTAGAATCGCGTGAGCAATGTGTGACCCTATTCTTGATTATCATGTGCTAACAATTTGTTTTGCAGCATCATGCCACCACGTAAACGCCCGGTAAATGGCAACCCCACAGCGAGTAACAGTGATTATACAGGACCAGTTGAGAATACAGGGCCGGTTGGGGAAGATGGAGTGGGAAATGCTATCCCAAATCAGTTCCAACAGATGATGCAAGCTATGCTCGATCAACAGCGTCAAGCTAATGAGAATCAGGCTAGACTTCAAGAACAAATGCTAAAGAAGGATGAGGATCATGCCAGAGAATTGGCAGAGATGCAGAGGCAGTTGTTGGAAGTGTTACAAAGAAGGCCAGAGCCAGTCCAGCCTCAACCTGCAATTGTCATCAATCAGAGAGAGTATGACCCCAATGCTTTATTTGAGAGATTCAGAAAAAGGGCACCCAAGGATTTTGTTGGCTCTGAAGATCCTTTGACTGCAGATGATTGGCTGGACCATACCGAAAACATATTCGAAGTCTTCAGATGCACAGGGGGTGAGAGAGTAAAGCTGGCAACGTCCCTATTCACCGGGTTGGCAGATATCTAGTGGAAAACTGTAAGGGAAGAGTATAGGACGATGGCCGACGCAGTTGCATGGCAAAATTTCAAGGTACAGTTTCGTGACAAGTATGTGCCCACGCACATCAGGAGGCAGAAGGCTGTAGAGTTTCAACAGCTTGTCCAAGGCAATACGACCGTCCAAGAATACCTCACGAAATTTGAGAGGTTGTCAAGATATGCTCCAGAATTGGTAGACACGGTGGAGAAGAAGATAACCAAGTTCCTTGAAGGACTTCATCCCATCATCGAGAGAGATGCTACGGGGGTTATACCACCGGTCACTTTTGAAGAGGCAATCAAGAGGGCCTACAAGTTCGAGAACTTCCACCACAAGGTCCTTAGATCTCAAGGCAAGGGACAAGGGCAGCCCCAGCAGCAGCATCATCAGCAAAGGAACCAGCAGAACAAGAGGCAGAGGCAAGAACCGAATGTACAACTCGTTTGTATCCACTGTGGCAAGAACCATGAGAGTGCCCAATGTCGTACCATTACCGGGGCATGCTTTAGATGTGGTTCTATGGATCATCAGATGAGAAATTGCCCAAGACCGAATAGGCAAAATCAGCAGCCTCAAGGAGTACCGCGTCCAGCACCGCCACAGAATGCACTAGTAGTGCAGAATCAGGCAAGGCCACTTCAGCAACAGGCACTACCGCAGCAGTATAGGCCCCAGCAGCAGCAGCAGGCCCGTCAACAAGGACAGCAGCATATTCAGCGTCCACCGCAACAGAATAGAAATGCCCCGCAAGGCAGACAACAACAGGCACCGATAAGGCCACAACTGCGAGGACAAGTGTATGCGGTCAACAGAGCTGATGCAGAGGCAGCAGGCAATGTTGTGGAAGGTACACTTCTTGTCAGTGGGATTGAAGCTAGAATATTATTTGACCCTGGGTCTACGCATTCATTCATATCCCATGCATTTTCTAAATTGATTGATGTGCATGGTAGAGATCTTGAGTACACCTTGACTGTAGCTACACCAGTAGGAAAACAAGTTGTATGTACGGTTTATTACCCTAGTTGTACAGTCCGGATAGGAGAAGTTGTGTTACCCGCAGATCTTATTCTGTTGGAGATGAAGGATTTTGATGTCATCCTAGGGATGGATTGGCTGGCAGGGTACCATGCCACAATGGATTGTTTCCATAAAACCCTCACATTCAAGTTGGATGAGACACCAGTAGGGGTGTTATTCCAGGGAGAGAGGAGAAATCCTCGTGCGGGGTTTGTCTCAGCGCTGAAGGCTGATAGACTTTTGAGAAGTGGATGTGAAGCCTATTTGGCGTTTATCACGGAGGATAAACGGTCCCAAGGGGTGGAGGAGATCCCTATTGTTTGGGAGTTCCCGGATGTATTTCAGGAGGAGATTCCGGGATTACCACCCATGAGAGAGATTGATTTCACCATTGAGTTGTTACCAGGGACCGCTCCGATATCTATAGCACCATATAGAATGGCTCCGGCGGAATTGGGAGAGTTGAAGATACAGTTACAAGAGTTGTTGGACAAAGGTTTTGTGAGACCTAGTATTTCACCGTGGGGAGCTCCGGTTTTGTTTGTTAAGAAGAAGGATGGTTCGATGAGAATGTGTATTGATTACCGGAGATTGAACCAAGTGACCATCAAGAACAAGTATCCATTGCCAAGGATAGACGAACTGTTTGATCAGTTACAAGGTGCCTCGTACTTTTCGAAGATTGATTTGAGATCCGGTTATCATCAGCTGAGAGTTAGAGAATCAGATGTGTTGAAGACAGCTTTCCGGACAAGATATGGCCACTATGAGTTCCTAGTGATGCCATTTGGGTTGACTAATGCACCGGCAGTGTTCATGGCTTTGATGAACAAGATCTTTGCGCAGTATTTAGATCAGTTTGTAGTGGTGTTTATAGATGATATTTTGGTGTACTCCAAGACCAGGGAAGAGCATGAAGAGCATCTGAGGATTGCGTTACAGCTTTTGAGGGAGAATCAGTTGTATGCGAAGCTCAACAAGTGTGAATTTTGGCTAGAGCAAGTCGCATTTTTGGGACACATAATCTCCAAGGAAGGTTTGTCAGTAGACCCGTCTAAGATTGAGGCAGTAGTGAAGTGGGAAAGACCGAAAAATGTGTCAGAAATTAGGAGTTTTCTTGGTTTGGCAGGGTATTACAGGAGGTTTGTGCAAGGGTTTTCATCGATTGCAGCACCATTGACGAAGTTAACAAGGAAGAATGCACCCTATGTGTGGACAGATCAGTGTGAAGCTAGTTTCCAAGAGCTGAAGAGGAGATTAACCACCGCACCAGTCCTTACCTTGCCATCCGGAAGCGGCGGTTTTACTATCTTTACCGATGCTTCGAACATTGGACTCGGTTGTGTGTTGATGCAAGAAGGAAGAGTTGTAGCTTATGGGTCCCGGCAGTTGAAAGATCCCGAGAAGAATTATGCGACCCATGACCTTGAGTTGGCAGCGGTCGTCTTTGCATTGAAGATGTGGAGACATTACCTCTACGGAGAGAAGTTTGAGGTTCATTCCGATCACCGCAGCCTACAGTACCTGTTTTCTCAGAAGGAGTTGAACATGAGGCAGAGGAGATGGATGGAGTATATCAAGGACTATGATTTTCCAATCAAGTATCACCCGGGTAAAGCGAATGTTGTTGCCGATGCTTTGAGTAGGAAGTCAGTGGGCATAGCAAATTTGAGTGGTACTTGTATTTTTGATCAGTTTGAGGAGTTGAAGATAGACCTCCAGCCACTAAGGAAGGGTGCTATAATTGCCAATATGTCAGTGTCAGAGCCTTCATTCATCCGGAAGATTAAGGACAGTCAGTTGCAAGATCCAGAGTTAGCCAAGATTGTAGATCATATAGCAGAACGTCCTGATTTTCGTTTTGTTGAGGGAGTTCTTTACTACCGTGATCGTTTGTGTGTGCCTAACATCGAAGATTTGAAGAATGACATCATGGCAGAAGCTCACAGTGCGAAGTATTCCATGCACCCAGGCAGCACAAAGATGTATCAGAATTTGAAGGGCAGATTTTGGTGGAACAACATGAAGAGGGAGATTGCAGCGTTTGTATCTCGTTGCATGACTTGTCAGTTGATAAAAGCAGAACATCAGAAGCCTCCAGGTTTGTTGCAGCCATTAGAGATCCCGGAGTGGAAGTGGGAGCACATTACCATGGACTTTATTTCGGGACTACCGAAGACTAGCAGAGGCAATGATGCGATATGGGTGATTGTGGACAGACTCACCAAGTCAGCTCACTTTATCCCCATGAAGACCGGGAAGAAGATGCACATGTTACCCCTGGCAGGGCTGTTCGTTAATGAGATCGTCAGTAGACATGGACAGCCAGTTTCCATCACTTCGGACAGAGACAGCAGGTTCGTCTCGAGATTTTGGAAGACCCTACATGAGTCTATGGGTACGAAGTTGCAGTTTAGTACAGCTTATCACCCTCAGACAGACGGTCAGTCAGAGAGGACGATTCAGACACTCGAGGACATGCTCCGTGCTTGTGTATTGGACTTCAAGACTCAGTGGGATGAAACCCTACCGTTGTGTGAGTTTGCTTACAACAACAGCTACCACTCGAGCCTTGGGATGGCGCCTTTTGAGGCTTTGTACGGCAGAAGGTGTAGGACACCTCACTTGTTGGGAAGAAGTCGGCACTCTCAGTTTCCATGGACCGTCCATAGTGAGTGAGACTACGGACAAAGTGAGACAGATCCAAGAATGTTTGAAAGTAGCCCGGAGTAGACAAAAGAGCTATGCAGACTCTCACCGCAGGGATCTACAATTCAAGGAAGGAGATAAGGTTTTCTTGAAGGTGTCACCGACCAGAGGAACATTGAGGTTTGGGCAGAAAGGCAAGTTATCACGGAGATACATTGGACCGTATGATATAATGAGCAAGATCGGTGATGTGGCTTATAGATTAGCCTTACCACCTGAGCTATCCGGTGTACACAATGTCTTCCATGTGTCGATGTTGAAGAAGTACGTCCCCGACCCTTCACATGTACTCCAGCATGAACCGCTAGAAATTAGAGAAGATGCTACCTATGTTGAGAAGCCCATTCAGATCATAGACTCGAAAGAACAGGAGTTGAGGAACCGGACTATTCAGTGGGTGAAAGTACTTTGGGAGAATCATGGGCCGGAAGAGGCAACGTGGGAATTGCGAGATCAAGTGCAGAAGAAGTATCCGCATCTCCTACCCGAGGTGAGTTTTATATTTCATTTGGAGGACCAAATGCCCTAAGGGGTGGAGGATGTAAGACCCCGACCCGAGTGACCTCGATTAGTACTAATTATGTTGCGTATTAGTGCTAAGGCCGATTAGTGATTTTTGACTGAGCTTGGACTAGAATAGCTCTTATTTGGTTTTGGGAGAGTTTTAGTGCTTTGTGTTGGTGGGACCCTTTGGGGGTTCCCTTTTTGGTTGGCTTTACTATTGTGTGGGGGGATTGTTCGTATTCCAGTGAATTGCATTCATATTCCGTTTTACTCGTCTCGTTAATCCCTACGAATCTCGTGTTGAGCCCGTGACCGTCCGGAACCCCGAAACCCGATCTTCTTGCTTTGAGGGCAAAACAGTCTGTTTTAAATGAAATCTGTACCCAAAACTTGATATCCTCGAAACCCGCGAAACATGTACTTTTTAGAAACTAGATATTTCGACGATCACTTTTCTCTTCTTCCTCGATTTCATCCGAGGTCCCGAGATTAGTGATTTCAGCCTCCAAAGATTTCCTAGAGTTGGGACCCACACCCACTTGTATATAAGAAGAACCCTCTTCTTCCATTTCCTTTTTCCAGCACAAAGAGCAACAACAGCCTAGGGTTTCTTGGCTTCCTCTTTCTATTCTTCTTCTTGTTTCTCCACCATCAAGCACCACCCACCTTGCATCAATCAAGAAACGGATTTCACCTTCTTCTTCCTCACTTCTGGGGCTATACATTGATACTATTGGTGGAAGGAAACCACCCATTATAGAACTCTCTTGAAGCTCATCTTGCCTTTTGAGGACTTTCCTAGTAAGTTTTCCCTTCCAATCTCTTACATTTGTGTTCTTCTAGTTTTAGAGGAGCCCTATTGTCATTATTGAAGCTTCCTTCTCTCTATTCCTTATTTGACCCATTTTGGGGTTTGGATTTGGGGGTTTTGTGTAGATAGCATTCTTGGCTTGGAGGAAGAGATTATTAGCTTGATTTCTTGCATAGAGAACCTTGAGGCACGTGGATTGAATGGATAGTTTAGCTTTCAATGATTTTATGACAAATGTGTTTAAATCATGACTTCATTAATGCTTTGTCTTAATTACATTCCATGATATTAAATGCTTTGAATGGGGTTGGTAAGCCTCTTTAGTGTCTTGAAATATAATTTCTAGCTTTTGTTTTCATCTATTGTCTTTAAATCATGGATTGTAGTTTTGAGTTCATCTTTTGTACAATGCCTAAGTGAATCCTTGTGATGTTGGTTGTCCTCCTTCCCTTAGTAATTGTATGAATGTCAATGGAGAATGAAAGGAATTGGTCTGGGGAAAGGAAAGCTTGAATCTGAACCCAGGGAAGAAATTCCCGTGACCGGCGGTCAGCTGGCGGTCGTCCAGCGGCTAACCGAAGCAAGTTCGGTCACAATTCCAGAAAGCTGTAACCTCGCGGTCAGCTCCGCGGTCAGCTAGCGGCTAACCGCCGTGTCCATCGACGGCTAACCGCCATCTAACCGTACAGTTACGGTCACTTTTCCCGAGAGCTGCAATTCCACGGTCAGCCTCACGGTCAGCCAGCGGTTAACCGCCGGATGCACTGGCGGCTAACCGCCATCTGACCGCAAGGTAACCGAAATTCCCTAAATTCTTTCAATAAAGAAGGATTGAAGGGAGCTTTCACCCCATTGCTTGTGAACCTTTCTGAGAGCAATGGGCACCGCTCACCTGGGATCGTGTTCGAAGCCTAGGTGAAGTGTTTGTTGGTAGTACGTTAGAGAGAGAAACTACATCATCGAGATTCATTTAAGCATTGAGGCTACTATAGTGTATAAGGAACCCGGAATGTCTCCCAAATTTAAAGAGTACCAAGTTTCCTTTATTATACAGACATACGGGATCCCTATTCACTTGGACTAGTTTTAACCCGACATTGTCTTGGCTTTTCAAAAGAGTACTTTACCTTGTTCTTCTCGAAATTTATGATTTGGAACCTATCATTCCGAAAACTTTGAAAGTATACTTGTACTGTTTTGCTAGCTTTGATATACATGCCAGGCCTGATATGATAGCTGTGCCTTGAGCACCCCGTCTTGCCCGTTTATAGCTTTGCACTGGATTTGTTTTATACATATCTCGATTTATGTGATTTGACCTATGAGTCGGCACCACTAAGCTTGGATAACCTTGTCGGTCTGATCTACCGACTTGGAGATCCCTTCCCGTCCCGCCAGCTGCAACTTGGATCCCGATACCCGGTTTATTAACCGTGGTCCCGTCCCGATACCCGGCTCGCTCCCGTGGTTCCCGATATCCGGTTCGCTACCGTGATTCCCGATACCCGGTTTGCTACCGCGGTCCCGTCCCGTATTATTATATATCTATATGTAACTTGGTTGCACCTCCTCACTTCGGTGACCGAGGTCAACACCCGATACTCACGTCACTCCGGTGATAGAGGATTTAGCTTCTTGTGGATGCCATCTTGATTGTTTCCCGACTTCCTTGGTTACCTTGCATATTTTATTACTGCATGTGTGTTTTCAATGAAATGATTCATTTACTTTTGAAAGCCATTGATTTAACAGGTTTACATGTTTTCCAAGGTAAAGGTCTTTATTATTAAATATTCATATCTTTTCATCTACCTGCCAGACCGTCGTGTCTGACCCTTTGTTTTGGTACTCAGGTCCCGTTGTCGGTTATCCCGAGGAGGAGCCAGAGGAGGCGGTCGGAGAACCGCAGCCGCTAGTTGAGTGGCGTGCTGACGATGTTATGTAAACATCGGGCTGCAGAGTTGCGAAACATTTTGGGGGATTGTTTGGATAGTATTCTGTTGGTTATTGTTTTGTTTATATTGGCCTTTATTGGCCTCTATTTTTGGGAATTGTAATTAACTGATCTTCTGATTAAACTTGAATATGTACTCTTGGGTTATGCTTTAGGACATTGCTCATTCTGATACTCGTATTCAAATGTAATCAGCCTTGATATTTTGGGAATGAAATACATGCATGATTTATCATACGCTTCCGCAATTATACTATATAACTATGTGTGTTGGAATATCCTCACCGCGGACACCTGTGGGAAATCACGTGCACGGGCAAGGAGTGTTCTTTTGTTAACCCGTGTCCGCTTGATTATAAACACACCTTTAATTATTGTTATCATTCCATATGATCACATCATCATTGGCTTCATCACAAACAGTCCCGATCCCGGATTTGGTTCCCCGAACCCGGTCCGGGGTCGCGACAGGCTTCGCCATCGTCCTTCATATGAGAACATGTGATGCTTTGATTCTTTGGCTTAGCTCCTAACCTCAGTTTTTTAAAGGACAAGGACCAAGAGAAGGTCCTATATCCAATGAAAAACCAAGTAAACGGGCTGAAAAGCCGCGTTTAGGCCATGTTGGAGAAGGAGGAGGCCTTGGGGGGGGGGGGGGGGGGTGGCCCCCCAAGGGACGTTGATCACCTTGTGGTGCTTCCGGGAGCAAAGTAGCAGGACTTCGTCTTGATTTCTTTGGGAAAAGTGCAGAACTTCAAGTTGATAGGTGTTGATCTAATGATCCTTCGATGATTTTTCTTCTCTCTTGGAAATGGATCTCCTTTTATAGGCTTTTGGTAGCCATGAGATGGTTATGGGCATTGATAGCCATGATGAGAGCATTGATGAGGAGTTACAATTTGATTTTGTAACTCCTTTTTCATGGCTTGTGATTGGCCGATGAAGGTAGTGGGCTTTTAATTGCCTTTATGCTTCATGATGATGGGAGTTTCATGGGATTAATGCCATGATTACTTGGATTTGTAACTCCCAAATGCTTGAATCTGATTGGGCAGTCCAAAATAATGAGTTAATGACCGCATTAAGTTGTCATAAACGGGTCAATTAACGTCATTAAGTGGACGCCAGGGCATGTGAAGAGTCGCGGGCCGCGCTGCGCCTTTTGAGATTCTTCTTGCGATCATCACAGGTGGATCCACGCATTGTTTGATGTCGGATTGCGATGCAATTTCAGACATTGATTGATGTTGGAGGGCCGGTGACATCTGTCTTGTCGATTTCACGGTCGGTCGGACAAAAAGTGCACTTTCTTGGTCAGCCGGTTGGCGATCTTAAGGCGATCGGTGATGATTTCATGCTTTTGACGGCGCATCCGAGATGTCGACGAAGATCAGTCGCTTTCAAGCATCAAACATTGCATTTTCCGAAAATCACAGAGGCCGGAACACCCAAAACGCGAAAAGAATCGGAAAACGGACACTTTGGTGCAAAATCCGGCGACCCTGGGCCATGGTCGCCGGCGACCATGGGCCAGGGTCGCCGGCGACCTTAGGGTTTTTTGCCCTTTGGTCGCCGAGCTCCGTTTTCGGCCGATTTTCCGTCTTTTTCGTTCCTTTTTTCTTCTGTATTTTTCTTGACATTTTTCCTCAATTATTGACTTTATTTTCTTGGAAAAAACTTGACGAGAACCCGCACGAAATCGGAGCACAGAGTTTCCCAATTTTCGGGAAAGCCGAAGACTTTGTAGCCGATTTTCCGTCAAGAGTCGAAACTAGGTCAAACGATGTCGGAATGACCTGAAATTGAGGTGAAGCTTCTTGAGCAGTGGATAGGACCAACCATGGGCTTTTATTTGAGTTTTGAAGCCGTTTGGGGTCCCATCGATGCTTCACTTGATTTTGCTGCGGGGAAAATGCTGAGCTTTGATATGTGGTCAAACGATGTCCGATTGACCTGAAATTTGACGGGGAGCCTATTGGAGTCATTTTGAGACGTTCCATGGGCTCTGTTTTGGATGTCATGGTCCCGGGTTGCTCCGCCCCCGGTAGGCTTGATTTTCTCTCGGAGCATCGAAACCTGGTCAAACTTTATCGGAATGACCTGAAATTTGACGTGCAGCCCTTTGGAGGAATGTTGAAGCCACCCATGTACTTTGTTTCATGAGTGATGACTTCTGTGGTTCCCGCCGCCGGGAGGCTTGATTTTGCTGTTCGAGCATTGATGGAGGGTCAAACGTTGTCTGTTTGACTTGAAATTTAGCATGGAGCCGTTTGGAGACATTCTGGAGTCATCCGTAGGCTCTGATCAAAGTTTTGGTGTCTTTGATGATGTCGCCGCCGGGAGCGCTTGTTTAGCTGTCGGAGCAGTGAAGTTAGGCCAAACGATGTCGGAATGACCCGAAACCTCAGGTGTACCCCTCTTTTAGCTGTCTTGAAGGATCTCTCAATTTCTGTCTGATTTTGACAAAATCTGATGCTTGAAGTAGCCTTGCCTATTTTTAGCAGGATGCAGCTTCAGGAGGCTTCTTGATGTTGATGAGACATATTGACTTTTTTTGTGTCAACAGTCCCCATGTCAGCCCTAATAAGAGAAGGTTACTAATCTCATTAGAACTCATAAGGAAAGGAGGAGTAGGTTACATACTAAGAATAGAAGCGAGATTTCTAATCTCGGTCTAAGAGGAGGTGTACCATAAACTATAATTAAGAGGTGAGGGTTAGAGATCTCTACACACATAATTATCTCTCAGGTTCCTCTCTCTCTAGCTCTTCCTCCTCTCTCTCCTCTGGTTTCCTATTAGAGATTTAGGGTTTTCGTATACTTGGAGATCTCACCATTCTCCCTTAGAAGTTCTCTGAGAGGGTCATAGAGTGTGAGAACCCGACCCCTAATTTCTTGGTTTAGTGTGGTTCTAATCGTGATTTGGTTTTCTCTTCGGGTTTAGTGGTTGTTTGGTTGAGCTTTTGAGTTAGAATGACTTTTCATTAGCTTTGGGAAGTTTTGAGAGCCAGTGAGCATAGACAGTGACCGTAGGGTCCCATTTGTTTTGCGTGGTCAGCGTGGGGAGATTCTTGGTGATTCCCAAAAAATTCCCATTTAAACTTCGTTAGACTAATCTCGCCATTCCCTACAACTTTCGTGTTCACTCCGTGCCCATTCGAAGCTTCTAAAATCAGTCTTTCTAGAAATCCCAAATTTCCCATTCTTTGACCCCTTTGACCAAACAGTTGACTTTTTATGTGGACCCCAGAAGTATGTTAATATTGACCTTGTTGGAAAGATAATTTTATTCCGGACACTTTTCATGTTTTAAGTTTCTTGATCCGAGGTCTAGAAAGCCCTCTAATCTCCATTACAAGTTCTACTTAAGTGTGGACCCCACATCACCCATTATAAAAAGGACACTTCATCTCTTTCTCCCTCATTTTTCCCATTCCATCGGCTGCAACTCTCCAGCTACAGTACCAGCAACCATTCCCCTTCCTTTTCTTCCATTTCTCTTGCTCAAATGAAGCCTTCAAGCTACCAATCCGACGAGGAAACTCCGGCAACTTCTTCCCCTTCATCTCCTCTCTCTTTTGACACCATTTTCATGGGAAACCAAGGTGGGCAGCCCCTATTTCAAGCTCCTTCTTGTTGATTAATGGCCCTAGAGGTAAGGATCTCTTTCCATCTTCTATTGTTGAGCAATGGCTTTCCCCTAAGTCCTATTTCCTAGCTTGTTTGAACCCATTCCTTCTCCTTGATGAGTTACCATTTTTAGGGTTCTTATGGGTTGCTTTTTGGGGGTTTTTGTGTAGCTTGGAGCCTTGGCTTGGAAGAGTGTTTAGAGCTTGATTTGCTTGATTAGAGACCCAAGGCAAGTGGATGATTTGATATTTACATGTTTTATGAGAAATGCGGTTTTTCTATTTCATACATGATGTTTCACATTATCACTATTCATGTTTCCTTTATGATTCTCATTGATTTGGAAGTACATTTAATGTTTTGGAAACATGGTGGATTTTAGTCTTTGTCTATCTCTTGTTTTTGGCTTAAATGAATCTTGGTGATTGTGGAGTTTCTTTTCTCTTATGGTTGAGGGTGAAAAAGAGAAGAAGTGATTGGATAATGATATGTAGAAATTTTGATATTGGAGAGGAGTTGAAGGTGGAATAGGAGGAGCTTTCAGCTCATTTTATTGTAGGTAAGTGATTGGAGAGGGAAAGGAATGGATTGGAGAAAGAAGACCTGAATCTGAACTGTATTGTGGAGTTCCCGCAACTGGCGGTCAGCTGACGGTCACCTAGCGGCTAGCCGTCTGGTGACTGGCGGCTAGCCGAACCGGTTTCGGTTACTTTTCCAGAGAGCTGTAACCTTACGGTCAGCCTCGCTGTCATCTAGCGGCTAACCGTCGAATCCATCAGCGGCTAACCGCCAGACGACCGTACTGAAGCTGTTACATTTCCAGAATGCTGCATTTGGTCAGGTCAACTAAGGTCAGCCCCGCGGTCAGCCAGCGGCTAACCACCAAATCCAGTGGCGGCTAACCGCCAGGTGACCGCCAGGTAACCGAATTTCCCAGAATTATGGGAATAAAGAGAGATGAAGGGAGTTCCCATCCCATCTTGCTTGTGAACCTTTTTGAAATCAATGGACACTTTCCACCTGGAATATGTTCGAAACAAAGATGAAATGTTTGTTGGAAGCCCGTTCGAGTGAGAAACCACATCGCCGAGATTTGTTGAAATGTTGAGGTCACTCAGGTGTTTAAGGAGCCCGGAATGTCTCTAAACTCAAAGAGTACCAAGTGTTTACTGAAAAATAGACATACGGGGTCCCTATCCACCTTGAGTTATCTTGAACCCCGATACCTGTCCCGACATTTCGAAAGTTTATTGCACCCCACGATTTTCGAAATTAATGAGTTATGATTTCATCAATCCCGAGAATACTGAAACTGTACTCGTAGCATTTTGCCAGCCGATGTACTTGACCGGGTATTGAAATGATATTTATGCTTTAAACACCTTGTTTCGCCCGTTTATACAATTTCATCAAGCGTTTTATACATGCCCGACTTCTTGCATATGACCAATCAATACTTGGAGACTCGAAACATCGTTTTAAGCTTGGGGAGGTATTGTTTGGAGCCCCAATGCAACATAAGAACTTGGAAGGCCTTTTATGGAGTCCGGATGAAGAGAAACCCATTATGAAGATTCGTCAAGGATCCTTAGAATCGTCAATGTGCATAGGGACCCGAGATGTCCTTAATTCTTATGGAGTACCAAGTTTATGTCAAATTAGACATACGGGACCCTATTCACATCGATATGAATCTAGGACCCTCAACGATGGGCTCGGAAAAGTATAGAAATCCATTATGTCTTATTTAAACTCGAATTTCACTTGTACCCTTAAAATCTCGTGTTTTATGACTAGACTTGCCCGACAGTATTGAAAGTTATGTTTTTAACATTGTTGCTAGCCCGTACAGGCCCGACCGATACAGATATGCTTTTGTGCTTATGAGCACCCCGTCCCGTCATATGTATTTATTTGATTTGATTTCTTGTATATGACTCATGAGATAAAACCTTGAGGTAAGATGGGGCCAAAGCTTTGTAGTGCGAGCTCATGAACCAAAAGGATTATTATTTTGAGAATAAAACCTTGAGGTAAGATGGGGCCAGAGCTTTGTAGTGCGAGCCCATGAACCAAAAGGATTATTATTTTGAGAATAAAACCTTGAGGCAATATGGGGCCAGAGCTCTGTAGTGCGAGCCCATGAGCCAAAAAGAGAACATGCATACATGTACTTGTTTTGTTTACTTGCATATAACCTATGAGTCGGCACCACTAAGCTTGGATACCTTGTTAGTCTAATCAACTGACTAGGTGATCCCCCTCTTGTCTTGCCAACTGCAGTTTGGGTCCTGATACCGCAGATTGCTACTGTGGTTCCTGATGCCCGGCTCGCTACCGTGGTCATGTCTAGTATATAGTATATATGTATATGTATTTCGTTGTACCTCCTCACTTCGGTGACTGAGGTCAACGCCTTGACTTGCTTGCTCTATCACTTAGGTGATAGAGGATTTAGCTTCGTGTGGTTGCCATCTTGATAGTTCCTGATCCTTGATATCCGTACTGCTTTACATTGATCACGTCTTTTCTTAATAAATGTTCATGTTTTATACATGCTTTAAAGGAATACATGCTTTGCCAAATATTCGTGCTTTATACGCGTTTCATATGAATACAGGATTTTTGTCAGATATTCATGATTTATTGCATGTTTTATCATTCAGTATATTGTTATATCTTTTCACCCACCTGCCAGACCGTCGTGTCTGACCCACTACTTTGGTACTCAGGTCCAGACTTCTTCACCCGAGATGAGTGCACGTGTTGGCTGTGGAGCCATGAGCTTACCGGTTGTTTGTCGGCTATGTCATGTAGACATTGAGCTTGACATCGGATTACGTCACATATGGGTAGTAATCATTAGCTCGTTTTCTTGTATGGCTTCTATTAGCCTTCTTTTGGGATTTGTAATTAATACACATTGTTATTTGTAATTTGAACATATATGGGAATGTAATACCCTGTTACTGTCAGCTCTGTACTTTATTGTGATGGATTATTCCAGTCTGAAATGGATCATTGATAAGATGAGTATATGCTTGGGTTAAGTGCGGTGCGGAATCCAATGGCCACGGACTCCGAGTCGCAACACCACGAAAGCTTCCGCTAAATATTCAGAGGGTGTCGGAAATTGTAATCCTCACACACGCGGATCTTGGGAGAAACATAACTCTCAATTCACGGATCCCGGGTTTGGGGTCGTGACATAGAGTGGAAGAATACAAAGGCAAGTGATATCAAGATTTGTGAAAAGAGATTGTAGAGATTAAGTTCTCGATTAGAGCACAACCAAGCTCCAAAGGTATAGATCTATTATCCTTTTGAATTAGTAGATCTAGTTATGCTTGTTGTTTCTTGATCTATCTTCTTGATGGCTGTTTGATCTTAATGCATGAGATTGGAGTTTTAGATCTTGGGTTTGGGTTCTTGGCCTTATGGATATTTGATCACTGCATCAAGTGGGTCAAAAGTTTTGAATACTTATCCACGAGGCCCACCTACTTCCAACGGTCTCCAGTTTCTCAACCTATTTAAGGCCCACTTGATTCTCCATGTTCCTTGTAAGCATTGAAACAAGATAACTTCTCATTTCCATACATTTCATCCCATTTTCTACAAAGTTGTCAATGCTCATGTTCATTCCCAATAAGGCTGAACCATGTTGAACCGTTGTACAGGAAAAAATTCCTCTAGCCAGATATTGGTAACACTAACGGGATAGAATTTGTCCTCATCTTCAGGGTTTGATTCTTCAAATGAGGATTTTTCACTCGGGGTACGTAGTTCCCAGCAGTTATCAAAGGCCTAAAGATCCTTAGGAGCATTAGCATGGCTGTGATTAATCCCATTCCCACCTAACAAGTTCTTAACACCACATGTGGGCTTCTAATGCAATTTCACATAGTAACCGCTGTGTTTTCTCTTAAGTTACATTTGTCTGACATTGATTTACCTTTTTTTAATCATCACTACATACGTAGTTTAATTTTCTACCTCAATGTATATATATGCTCAACGCACTGTTTTTGCTAATTTATCCTTTTTTCTTAGTTGCATTAGATCCAACTTTCTCAAATAAATCTGCGTCTTGGGTATCCATCGTAATGTCATAAGGTTTGGTAGAGATGTTTTCATTCAATAAGTATCTTACAATTTTAATTCGGGCTTGCATTAAAAAATTAACGAGGAAATTGGTTTCTGCTGTACTTGTTTTTCTTTCTAAAAGGCAATATGACTATATTAAAGAAATATAAATTACGTATTCTGCTGTATATAAATATTATATATTCTGATTATGACCTAATAACAAATGCCCATGAATTGAGACAATCAGTTGTTTTCAAATAATGTTACGTGTCCCAGGTTACCTGATGATAGCCTCCTTAACTCTCTCATTTCCATCATCAATTACCTCTTATTTATATTTTTAATTTTTCAATTTACTGAAACCCATCAATTTATAAATTAATTCAGTGGGTTTCTTTCATTTATGATTGTATTTTAAAAAAAAGTAATTATGTTTTCTTTTGTAACTTTCTAATTTCATTTTATTTTATTTTTTTATTTAATATTTATTTTTATGAAGAATGGTCTTCCATAAAATCAAAAGTAATGACAACATATTGAGCAGTCATATAACAATAGTGAAGGGATATCACAAAAAGTAGATTCTTAAAGATTACATGGTAAGTTAGTTTTCTATTTTTAATTACCCATATCATATTCTTGGAATTAATTAACTATGAAAATCACACAAAAAATTATCATTTCATATTTAATTAGAATTTCTTATTAAATAATTTACATGAAAATTAACCCGTGCATCGCGCGGACTTTAATGCTAGTTAACTTTAATTAAGGAAAGGAGTAAAGAACCATAATAGATTTTCTCCTTTAGATGCTGAGGTGGCATCTCCTGATTTGATAATCCAGGACGCTGCACCATACTATATTTAGCTCACTGCACTGAAGCCCGGCCCATCACAATTCCCGCCTTTTACTTTCTCCTCCTCCAAACGAACCCGTACCAACCGCTTGCATTCTTCTTTCCTCCATCTCCACCTCCACCCTCTGTGTAGGAAAAACCACGAGAATTCACCAAGAGGACGAACAAACCAACCTACGTACAATTCCATGGAAACAAGGAAAGGATCCACATCTACATTGAGAATTTGTATATTTCTATGGTTTCTTCTCTTCCTCTCTCGTCATCTCTCCGCTTTCTCTGTCACCGTAAATGACATCGAGTGCGTTTATGAACACGTACACCACGAGGGAGATACGGTCTCCGGCAACTTCGCCGTCGTCGATCACGAGATCTTCTGGAACTCCGATCACCCTGGCATCGATTTCGAAGTAAGCATTGAGTAAAGCTTGCTGTTTTTCGGGTTTGGGTGGTCAATTTTCAATTGTGTGGTTGTTTTTGGTTGGTTTTTTATACCTTTTGGATGACTAGATTCTATGATTAGTGGTTTTCAATTGCATGATAAATAGACAGCCATCACCCTATTAATTCAATCCATAAGAAAGTAAAGGGCCATAGGCATTTCCACTTTATATTCTTCCACTCACGTTATATTATTCAGGCATCACCTTTTCAATAATCTTTCAACAAAAAGCTCACTTGACCATAAATTCTTACATATTCAATTCCTATGTAATTCTAACAAAAAAAAACAAATTCCTATCTAATATAAGGAATTCCTACAATTCCTAGATGTTCCATCACACCCACCAAGAATGGTGTATGAAAAACATAAAAGACATGGAGACTAAATCCTTTGAACAGCTAAGGAAATCGGCCGTGAAAAGTTTTCTTCTTGGGTTCTAGCAGAGACCCAAATATAAAAGTTTTGCTATCAGGCAAAAAACGTGAGTGAAGAGATGTTTCTCATGAATTTATAGCCTCTTAATAGCTTTAAAATAACAAAAATTAAATGAAAACAACTCCTGTTGGGTCAAAGACCTCAGGATACCCGGGTCATGATTAAAAAAAGGGGGGCATTCGGCGAGACATCCATGAACATTTCACTTTATAGCCTTAGATCTAGAATATTTTTTCATAGTATAATAGGTCTTTTTTTTCCAAATTTGAAGACCTAAAATGTCCAAATTATTATTTCTTTAAATCATATCCCATGATAAGTGGGATAAGCCATTAATAATGGTTAACTACCATTTAATTGGCTACAATTAATGAAATTCCATTAATGAGATTTTCAAGTAAATTCTAAAAAAATACAAATAAATTTCAAAAAACACTAATAAATTTCAAAATAACACAAATAAATTTTCAAAAACAAAATAATTTCAAAAAATAAAATAAATTTTAAAAGAACGCTGAGAAATTTAAAAGGACGCAAATAATTCTCAAAAGATCCAAATAAGCTTCAAAAAATATAAATAAATTTTGAAAGATGCAAATAAATTTCAAACGATCCAAATAAAATTCAAAAAATGTAAATAAATTTCAGAAGATGAGATTTCAAAAGAACTCAGATAAATTTCAAAAGATTCAAATAAATTTCAGAATACACAAATAAATTTCAAAAGATATAAATTAAATTAAAAAACGCAAATAAATGTCAAAAACGATAAATACATTTGCCAAAACTAAGATAAACCATATTTTCAAATTTCAGGAAAATTTTCCAAAAACTCGAGTATTTTTTCCAGAACTCAGTTAAATTTATCTAAAAAACAAAAGCAAATAAATTTGAAAAGACTCAAATTAATTTTACAAGACACAGATAAAACTCAAAAACACGAATAAATTTCAAAAAGCGCAAACAAATTTTCCAAAAAAAACTTAGATAGATTTTTCAAAAACTAGATAAATTTAAAAAAAAAAGGTCAGATAAATTTGCCAAAAACCCAAAATAGATTTGTTGAAAAACTCAGTTACATTTTCCAAAATGCAGATAAATTTGTTAAAAACTCAGATACATCCGCCAAAAACTCAGATAAATCTGCCAAAAACTCAGATAGATTTATCCAGAACTCAGAAAAATATATTCCAGAACTTAGATAGGTTCTTCCAGAACTTAGATAAACTTAGATAAATTTGACAAATCAATGGAGGACGGTGGAGATCAGATCAATGGAGCACGGAGGAAATCAAATCAGATCTTAAAAAGGGTTCTCCGCTACATCACAAATCTACTGTTGATCACAAGATCGGTTGGCCACATGCAAGTTGAGAAGGGGGGTCTGATCCCCGTGCTGAACTTGGAAGCAAAAGAATAGGATTGGCTACAACCCAAATCCAACCCGGACCTGGGTGAAACCTAGCCCAGATCCCTTTCTTCTTCGTTCTGGTTTTAATAACCAGAGGCGGTTCTCTTCTCAAACGACGTGGGGTGTAACAATAACGGACACCAGTGAGTCGGATCTCCTCCTCCAGCCACATGAAGTGGCAACGACGACAACTTCAACGTCGATGTGGGTCTGGTGGAGCTCCGGTCTTCCGGTCTAGCGATAATTACGGGTAGAGATTTCCTAGAGTCTGACCTCTGTGTCTCTCTGGTTTCGCACCTAGAGTCCGATCATCTCAGGTTGTCTTCTCCGACAACAGTCAAGGTAGTAGACCTCTGTTTTGTTACAAATAAAACCCAGAACCCTCTATTCTCCTATCTTCTCCTCTGCAAATCCGGCAACCCTCTGCTGTAATGCCCCAAAATCCCGGCGCCTCGAGAAAGTACCCAAGAGAATGGGAAAATCCAATAATATAATCAAGTGTGAATCTCATATGAGCAAGTAAATGGACAAAGCTTTATAATTTTATTTCACTTTAAGGAATTACAAGGTGCTTTCCGTAATTAAACTAACCACAATCCTAGGCCAACACGACCAGTTACAAGAAAAGGAAATAATAAAGATTTATGTGAAAGACACCTCTCAATGCACCAACTGCATCACTTTCCGAACCCTGCGGCAACGCATCATCCGCCAAGCAAACCACCAATCAAAGATAGTGGAAGAGAAGATACCTGAAAACACCAAGGATTGGGTCAGGCTCGATGAGCCAGGCAAATAGGCATGTTTAGATGGCAATACGTTATATTAATAGATAGGGAAGAAGACCATACCCGATCCCAACTATACCTGCGTGATTAGTATCTCGATGATCATATAGAATATCATAGTGCAACATAAAATGGTGTGGAGTGTAGTGCATGAACTATAATCGAGATATTTATATAACAGATGTTTGATACAACATATCAGGTAGATAAGAGAAGCCACCATCATCCAGATATCATATAAATCATACAAGCACATCAGTGTCACTAGTACAGAAGAAACCTGCAGATAAGGGTGAAAGTGGGCCGGCCCGCAAACGGCCCGTTATAGGCTCGGCCCGAACTCAGCTCAAAAAACAAAAGAGCCAAGCTAGGGCCTAGTAAGAAGCCCGTTTGCTTAAACGGGCCAAGCTCGGGCTTGATGAAGCCCAACTCGTAAGCCCTAGGGCCTACATATTATATATATATATATATATGTACACTATACAGTATATAATAAATATATGATATAACATAATCCATAAATCATAAACCTTAGTTTTATTCCAATATAAATAATCCCTAAACCCTAAACCCTAAGCACTAAATAATCCATAAACCCTAAACCCAAGCACTAAATCTTAAACCCTAATTTTAATCCAATATAAATAATCCCTAAACCCTAAGCACTAAATAATCAATGAACCCTAAACCCTAAATCTAAGCACTAAATAATCCATAAACCCTAAACCCTAAACCTTTATTTTATCATGCTAGCCGAATACTTTATTTTATTCTATGATGCTATTGGAGTTTAATTTGATTTATGTTATTATTGGAGTTTAATAATGCTCATCTACATTAACATTGAACTATTATGGAGTGTTGGAACTGGGCTCCCTTTGCTTTTATGGTGTCTTTCTTATTTTAGTTAATTTTATTGCTGCAATCCAAATTATGGGAATGGGAATATGGGATGAATGCATGCATTTGACCATTTTTTGTTCTGGTTTGCATATGCAGATTTCTTTGAATTCCTACAGGATTTTTTTTTCCTGAAAATATTTTCTTTCAGCTAGTGCTATATCATTATAAAAGGGGCCGGGCTCTCGAGCCGAGCCTAGGGCCTCATAACTTAATAAGAGCCGAGCCCGAGCCAGGGTTTTTGAGGCCCTCTCGAGCTCGGGCCGAGCTAGGGCCTACTGAAAAATACTATGGCCTCTCAAATACTCGGCCCGGCTCACTTTCATCCCTACGTGCAGAAGTAACCTTACCATATCTGTAACCATCGTATCTAGATCCAATCGTATCAACGTCAGCAGTTAAAGACACTAAACCATGACATCCATAATATATAATATTCATACATCCAATATACATCCACAAGAGCACGAAAAGATATGTCCACAATTGAAGTACATGGGACGCAGGGGGTCAGAGTCATCCCTTCGTCGTCGTCCCAACAACTGTCGACTGAAATCAACCATGGGGGTCATAGCCACCCATCGCTGCCATCTCATCGAATAGGGACGTACAAGAGTCCAACAATGTCCATAGCCATAGCCAAGTCCCAGCCATTGGTCTTGCATGCTATCTCAACCAACAATATCCATGGCCACGGCCAAGTCCCAGCCATTGGTCTTACATGCTAGATCAACATCCATCCACACACCTGATCCGAGCACCGGCAGTCTCAGTACCCCTCTCACACGATACCTACTGTGTCATCCAAACCATATCTTAATATCAATGTCCATGCCGGCATCATAACCATCGGCAGACCAATCGTACATCCACAAATCCTTTAGACCACTAGGTGGGGTACTCCGAACTAGATAGCCTTATTATCCTTAATACGAGATGATAATAGTCAAGGGTACGAGGCACGGAGTTCGAGTATAGCTTATCCATCCTGGTGATTCCCAACAGTTAATAATACATGCCCTTGTAAACTTCGCTTCTCTATACGCTTAATTAGTATTATCTCATTATACAGTCCATTTATCAGTATCTACCGTTAGTTCCCAATATTACATGTCAGGACTTCAAGTGCCATGTCCTAACATCTCATCCAATATGGATCGTGATCATGGATCAGAGCCTAAGTGCAATACCTTGATTTATGATACCTCTCAAGGCCAATATCCAAGGTTCGATCCTACCAGCCAGCCTTAGTGTCCCTTCTCAATAATATAAGTACCACATATCACAAATCCATCGATAATCGATGCCCCTCTCTTCAGGTCCAGGGTTCCACTTCACTTATGACAGTGATCACGGAGTCCTAGATGCATGCTTATTATGTATCATTGGTGCTTCTGTAGGTATTTAGCATCATAGGACATCTATAACCATTGAATCAGTTCCATTTCACGACCCAAGACCCTACTTAGGCGGCTACACGGGTCAAGGTTAAACTCGTCCCTTGACTCATGTCTAGCGTATTCCAAATAGTCCAAATGGAAGGTCAACAGGGCCCACACATGATCAAATCATAAAAGGAAACTTAATCTTGAAAATCACTGTTTACAGTATACCGGGTCTACATCATGAGTCCACGGGTCGACCTGGTACTCTGTGGAAGTGGACAGCTAATTGGGAGACAGAAAACACTATCTACAGTTTCCTTGGTCAACTAGGAGGGTCCTCCGGTCGACCAGATGAACTAATGGCATTTTCCCATAAATCTGGCAGGTGGGGGGTTCCACAGTGTGGCCGGTCGACCGGGTACACTAGGTTATGTACCCTATGACCATTTCTGCTCTCAATTGGGGGGGAGGTTCCCTGTGTGCCCGGTCGACATCCTAGGTGACCAAGTTGACCATGTACACACAAAACCTTGATATCAACATTCTGCCCTCTTTCCTTTTTCCATCGAAACTTCATCAAATACATCCCAAATCTTTACCAATCACTTCCAAACATCAAACACACCTCCCACATCATGACCTGATCACAAATGGGCCATTGATCTTCCAAATGGGGGATTCTCATCCATCAATGACCAAATACACAGAAAAATAGCTTAGATTAACAATTCTACATATCATATCATCCAATCAACCACCCAAATACAGAAATCATACCAAACATCTGTAAAAGACAATAATTACCAATCTAAACATGTTAATCAATTTAATTAAAGAATCTAAGTATGTCTACTTGCCTAATTAGGAAGGAAACTCCTCAATTAGCTTGGGCTTCACTCCAATAGCTCTAAGATCACCCCAATAGCTGAATCTACAATCTCTACACCCATTCCCAAAGAAAGAAATGCATACTACAAGGGAATTGGAAAGAGGGAATGAGGATTACCTTTGCTTGGAGAGGGAAGAGAGATTGAGGAGATGAGATGAGCTCCTTAGCTTGTAGATGGCTTGATGTAGATGAAACTCTTGCTTCTAGTAATTAGAGGGCTAAGATTTAGAGAGAGAGAAACCCTAATCTCTAACTTAGAGAGAGAGATGGGAGGGAATTGTAGTGAAATGAGAGGGAGAGAGTGTAGGAAATGTTTTAGAAGCTTGTAGTAGATTTCTTTTATAGAAATTGGTAGAATGAAGAATGTCCAAGGTGCTCTCTCTTGCTAGTGTAAGTTTAGGATAAGGATGGGGGTATTTGTGAAATATTAAAATGGAATGACCAAAGGGTCCTTAGTTGCTAATAGAAATAATGATAAGGACTATGGTAGTTTAGGTATTCACATATAATTACTAAAGTATCCTCAAATGAGTGGCTATGAATAAAGGAGCCTAAAGGCAATAAAGGTTGGCTATTTATAATGACAAAAGTGCCCATGTTTACTTGGTAGAGAATAAAGGAGGCCAAGGTCATTTAAGGTATTTGGATTTCCAAAAAGGAAGAAAAATGTGTGGTTGGAAGGACTAGATTACCCTCATATAATTAATGGGCTAATGGGTTAGGCCATGGGTAGTTGGGTCATTCTAAGTTAATTTCACAACTCTCTAAGGGAAACCTATCTATAATGAGGATTACAACTACTCTAATTGTCTAATTAATTCTAAGAAAACCACTATTAATCTCACAATGGTCTTAACCTTATAAATTAGGCTTAATTAATGAGAATTACTAACTACTCATATCAATCACCTATTAAATAGGATAACCTAGAGTTGGCTTGGTCAAATCGGGTCCCACTATGTATTTCTAGGGACGAGTCCTCACATCTGCTTCAATTCCGATCTGCAATCCGGAATCAAGAACCCTTCTCTTCTTCTTTGATAAATACCAGAAACCGATCTCCGCTCAGCACGGCAATCCAACCCTCTTCTCTAGTCGAACCCAAACGCAATCCTTCGATTCCTATCCTCTACAAACTCGAACCCAAGCCAAGCACCTTCTCTGCAACTTCGGATTTATGCACAAATCCGATTAGTGTGGCCTACCCGAGATGGGAATCAATCTCTCTTTTCTGCAATGAAGAACCACGTGCAGAGATACCCTCATCTAATCCATAGATTACAACGCAACACGATCCAATCCTAGAAAACATAGGTTCTGATACCAATCCATCTGCCAGAGAAGAAGGAATGAACTTTGCCCTAGGAATGAGGGAGAATGGAAGATTTGAAATTTTAAAATTCAAAATTTTATTCCTAAACAATTGAAAGGGGAGATCAGTCATGAAAATGTCTGATGTGGTGTATCTAGAGACCTCTCACCAAAATATGTCTAACTGCGTGGATTACAGCCCTTAGACAAAACTTGCGTGGACCAAAGCCTTTAAACGTTCCAATTCAAAGACCTTTCGCTAATTTACTAAAAAAAAAGCAACTGATAAAAGAGTGAAGTGAAGAAAAAAAAAATAAGTTTGTGCGTTGTGGTTCTGCGAAGATAAGTGTGCTCATGGACTGGGTTGGCCCAAGCCCGATCAGGGGCAATCCACCTTGGGCCGGGCTTGGACCTTAAGTTCTAATGGTGTGGTTGCGCTTGGATTTTTTATTTGGGCAAAGTTAATAGATGGTTCGGGCTTGGATTCGGTAGTAGATAGCCCAAAGCCCGGCCTGACCTTGAAGATAAAATATTGATGGAGAAGCGACGTAGAGGGCCGGGGTTTCGAAACAGGCAAATCCATGAATAGAATACTTGCACTACAGCTTAGGACGTTGTAAATAACAAGGTTCTTTTTTATTATAAACTAAATCAGGTCGGGCTCTTTTTTTTTTTTTTTTTTACTTTCAGAGGGTTCCCAACCCTTTGGGCTGGACTAATCCCTCCGGGCCTAGAGGGAAGCTAGGTAAACTCCCATGTAGCCCCAGTGTGGTAGTGTAGTTTCGAACTTACAACCTCTGGGTGCAAACCGTGGTCCTAAGCCAACTGAACTACCCCTTGGGATTTATCAAGTCGGGCTCTGGCTTTATCATTTTAAGGTGGGCCAGACTTGGCACAATCACTAATAGCCCGAGCCAGGCTTGTGCCATCTAGTTTAGAAGTAGGGTCAGGCCTGTATATTCCTCAGCCCATCCCAACTGGGTCCATGAACACCCATATGCAAAGATAGGTTAATTCCTCTTCTTGCGTTTCTTTTGGAATTGTAAAATTCAGTCATAACTTAATTTCTAGATGCGAGATTAGAAGTGTATTTAGATAATTGTGCTCTAGTATGTAGTTTCGACTGAAATCTCCTTGAATATATGGTCGTATGTGAATAATCTCTGTTGAATTTACCAAAATATGGTTCTCTCTTGTTAGGTTCCAGGCCCAGGCTGCAGCCGATCCAATTTACTTGGGTAAATTTTATTAGGATGAGAGTTACTGTGTTTGAGCAAATATGTGGTTGATCCAGTATTAGTTGAATTTGTCTTGTAGTCTTTTCAGCATTCTTTTGCCTCATTTTGCAATAACTTGAAAGAACAACTTAAAAGGAATAGATTGGAATTTGCCAGGGCCTGCATGATTCTGGATTCCTAAAGTGCATAGCACCTTGCCTGTGCATGTTCATCGTGATGACCTTGCGATCAACCCAGGTTTCATCATGCTTCAGTGATTATCACTATCAATTTTTCTATTAAAAAAAAAAGTTAGCGCGTCCCCTATCCATCCATTTAAGCCCTACAGTCTCATCATCTTCATCAATCAAAATTGCACAATGGAAGCTTCTAGAAGAAATCACAACCGATTTGATCCCGTGGGCCACCTGCATCAACAGATTAAAAAAATCAGCGGGTTGCGATTTATCCACGGACAGACGGTGATTACCAAGAAGACATCAAGATCGCTTCTATGAAAATATTTTATCATCTATTTTTTAAGAGATCAAAGGGTTTTTATTTTTCATGTTCATAATCACATGTACTTTCTCTCAAAGTATCATGTGATTGAGGGGGATGTTAGAGATTATCCATTATCTCTTTTAATAAATTTGTTAGGAAGTTCCTTATCTTTAGGATAAGGTTAGTTCAGTATTTGATTATAAATGTAAATCGTTACATTTAATGGAACTTACGGTGATTTTATAGAAATTAATTTGAATGCCAATGGGTTTTGTGCCTTGTGTTTCAACTCTTTTGTGCCTTATGTTTCAACTCTTTTGTGAATCTCTTTATTTTGACCTCAGTAGGCATCTTCCATTTGGTGGCCCATTTTTTTTCCGTTGTTGATGACCGACCACATGCACTTGCATGAGAATATCTTGTTTATATCCTTTTTTTTTTCTTTTTCTTTTTTTGGTCTTTGAGTGTTGATTCTGATCATATCATCAGTTCGGAACTCAAAACGAAAGCATTCAATTTTGACAGTCAGAATCCTTTCTCTCTCTTTTTTTTTTTTGTAAGTTTCCAGAATGCATGATCCAGTTGAAATGCTGTGCATGAATCCTTTCTATTTGTTACTGGCTAATGTTTATACCAGTTTCTACTTTTAACATACTGCATGAATCCTGTGGTAACCAATAAACGTAACTATGATGGATATTGCTAGTTTTGAGTCTACCAAATATTGCAATACTAAAATATTCATCTCGGAGCTGAATATTTTTACCAGTGATATATTTTGCAGAAGTCAGCGCAGCAAACCGCAAATATTTTTCCTTTCTTTGGTCACTATTTCAACGATATTATATAGGAAAATTCTATATGCACCCATACATTTTGCTGAACACACCCCCATTCTATTGTGTACAGTCATTTTTTTTCTTAAGAGGTGGGTGTGCTCAGAAAACAAATGGGTGCATATAGAATTTCCCTATTATATAATGTTGATACATACCCGTCCATCCAAATTCATCCTACATTTGTTACATACATCTTAACAATTTTGAACTTCCTTATGTTTTAGGTGACTACTCCAGGAGGGAACGTAATACAATCATTGAAGGGAACATCTGGGGACAAATTTGAGTTTAAAGCCCCAAAAAGAGGAACATACAAATTCTGTTTTCACAACTATTATTCAACACCGGAGAGTGTATCATTCTACATTCACATTGGGCACATTCCCACTGAGCAAGATCTTGCTAAAGATGGTAAGTTTTGCTGCCTTCTTATCAATGTCACGCTTGAGTTATAACCATTGTTACAAATATGGAAATATTTTTAAAATATCACCTTTTTTGTTTAGAAGTTTGAACAAGGTAAATCCAAGAATTTCGTGATATTTTTCCACTAGATTTTACTCATGTCATGTCATTTAATGAGATTTTACAATCATTATAATTTGTTTTAGGAAAAATTTTAAGATAGGGCTCCGGTTTTGCCCAAATTTCTAATGAGAACAAAAATAAAAAATAAGAAAACTCACATTTCAAATCCGGACTTTAAAGTTTACCATTTACGTTTCTAACGATTACATCCGCAGGAAATTGATTTACTCCGATGTCCTTTTCCTCTATATTTTTCAAAATATCCGAAATGCCTTTTAACACCACTCCTTTACCTACCTCCGAACCACCATACCGTTTTATATTTTTAATGGCTCGGATTGAGGAGGAAGAAGAAGATTAGCAAGTTCTTTGCCCGGATATATCATCCCAGGAGATAGAGAGCTGCAATGGCGAGGGTTTGTACTCTAAGCCGAGAAAGAGGGCCAGATCTGCTGCTACCCTAGTCGGCCATCACCGGAGAAGGCACAGACAGGATCGGAAAAGCCGCAGCGTCTCTGGTTTCTTGAAACGGAGAAGTGATCACGTCGTCGAGATCAAGGTGGGCCACGGATATTGTCGCAGAAGGAACAGAGAAAGGCTTGGATCTCTGTACTTGCCATGTGGGCCACACATTTGATTGCAGAAGAGGTCTAGTCTCTTCACCGGAGAAGAATGGGCCGCCGCACCGGCAACGGACATTGCCATCTCCGTCTGCTGCAGAAAACAAAGAGAATGAAGTGTCTTGGACGGTTGGTTGCACTTCTGTCGGCTAGAGGAAAGAGGGGCAGTTTTGCTCTGTTGCAGAGTAGCAAAAGGAGAGGGTATCTTTTCAAAGAAGTTTGGAGATGAAGAGATCCATTGGTAATGGCAAGGAGAAGAAAGCATCAACGTAGTCTGTGCTGCAGGAATAAGACATGGGTCTGCCGTGATTGACTACCTGGAAGAAACCATGTCTGAGACAGGCTTCTCCAACGAGTCTCGACGCTTCAGAAGCCGTATAGGCGTCTCCTGAGTGGAAGCCTTGCCAGTCTATGAAAGGGACTTGGAGCTCCTCTGGCCAGATGATATGGAGCTCCTCTACATCAAGAGATGGCTTCTCTTCCCTTGGCCACATGAATTGGGAGGGAATGTTGGATTCATTGCGTAGACGTATGGTGTCGAAGACGAGTTGGGTCTGCTTCTTTTCCTCTCTTTAGACTCTCCAAGAGGAGGAAGAAGAGGAGTGTTAGGAAAATTGTGTGGCCCGACTGCTATTGGGCCCACGCCAGATCCAGCCCGGTGGTGTACCGTGGATGAACAACTAATAAGTCTTCATCTGGTTGAGTCAGATAAGAATCAAACTTTTGGTGAACTCTTACTTCTGATCAATTCAGAGATCTGAGAGTATTCGCAGCGAGTTCGTAGGTCTACCTCACATCGGAACACACAAGATTTTCAGTAAGTTCGGTTCCTACATCCATCTGGGGTCAGCACTTCTTTCAATTGATATAGAGCCTAATATGTGTGTTTGACGGTTCAAATTTTGCGATAAAACTGTGGATCGTCGGAGCTTCGGCCTCTTCATCACGTGTTTCTTCTATCCGTTACATTTTATTATGCAACAGAAGCCAGCGAAGAAGATGACTTGAAGACGTTGTTTTTTTTTTTTGTTTGCCCGCGCAGCAGAGAACGACCAAGACGTGTGAAGAAGTCCTTTTTTTTCTCAGAAGACAAGGAACTGTTCCAAGGGAGGGACAATTGTTTAGTTGCTTTTTCAGCCTCTGGACGCGTGCTTTTCGAAAAGGTCCAGGTATTTTCTTATAAAGGAACTGTCCTTTTCAATTTCAAGTAGAAACTGCTACCCGTTACCAGCAACAATTTTTGTGGTTTTCTTGCTGTCTCGGGACGCGTGAAAGCAAAGGAGGAGGCACCAACGTTGAGGTCTTTGTGAGGGCCAACACATCTTTTGGGCCAGGTCAATTTTTTTGTTGTTTTCTGCCTCGGGAACAGCGCCACTAAGTGGAACAGCGCCACCACCATCAGGTCACGCGCGCCAGCGGAAACGGTGTTGCATAAGTGACGTCAGCGCACGCGGGTCCCGATATTATCGGTCAACAAAAAGTTTGACCAACCGTAACTTATTCATCCGACCTCTGATCGACGAGCGGTTTGGTTCTGTAGATTCGTGGCGACGAGCACTATTTGGTAGATGCGACAGATCAGCATTCCAACGGTCAAAAATTTTTTGGACTTCGATCACGGTCAGTGGTATCTGAACTTTATTTATTTTTTTCAGATATGTCTACTGCTAAATCTGCTCTGCACGATCTTACTAAGGTCGATATTTTCAATGGGAGGAACTTACCCATTTGGAAACATCGGATGGATGCCTTGTTGCACTTTGAGGGTCTTTCTTAAGAATATTAAAGAAAAGACACCTGAGAAGCCTGCTGATGATGCTTTCGAGGAAGATAAAGATCCCTATGCTACTTGGGAATATCATAATGAATCAGGAAGGCATCTGGTACTTGGATTTATTTCCAATGATTTGGTCAAGCAATTTGAGCAACTGGGTTCAACAAAAGAAATTTATGATCAAATAATTGCGAAAGACGATGCATCCACTGTGTCCCACCTTATGGAGGTATTCTCAAATTATGTTAATTATAAAATGCCTGAAGGAACCTCAATCAATGACCACATTGACCAGATGAATATAAGATTGAGGAATTTGATTACTTTTGAAAGGGATATGGACCAGGAGTTGCAGCGATTGCATCTGTTGCAAAGTCTCCCACCTGCATGGGAGAATGTTTCTCAAACCCTTAGCCTTCAGAAAACACTGACCGTTAAAGATATTGAGGCTGAATTAATTACTAAAAGACAAAAGCAGGCTGCCCGTGGTGTTGTGCCTACTGTCTTGCTTGCCCAAACCAATTCTGCTAGTGGCTCGATGGCTACTATGAGGAAAAGGAAACAAAAGTGCAAAGGAAAGCAAAGGCGCAACAAAAGAAAAAGGGGCGTTGCTTTATTTGTGGGAAACCTGGGCACTTTCGTGCGGACTATCCGGATAAAAATAAAAAGAAAAAGGGTGAGAATGGGCAACAGAACATGGTACCACATGGAAATAAAGATTATATTGATATGATCACGGAATTCATAATGGTGGACACCAATGACAGCAACTGGTGGATCGATTCCGGCGCTATTCGACACATCTCGAGAACCAAAGCAGGCTTCATCGAATTCCAAGAACTTAAAGCTGGAAAACATAATATATACATGGGAAATGAGACATTTTGCGATGTATTGGGGGTGGGGAAAGTCAAAATTCTCCTGCCAACTGGAAAATCACTGTATATGTCAGATGTCTTCTTCGCTCCCTGCATGAGGAGGAGCGTGCTTTCCGTTAGCCAACTTGCATCTAGTGGTTTTAAAATTAGGTTCACTACTGATAAGGTTACTATTGGGCTCAATGGGAAAATTTGTATTTCTAGTTTGCTTCATGACAAATTATATTTACTGGACACTTCTAAAGTTGCAATGAAATCTAGTTCCAATTATTCTGTGTGTGTGAATGAATGTGTTAATGGTTTGGCATTATTATGGCACTACAGATTATGACACATTAACAAGAACAGAATAATTAGAATGGTTAGGGATGGACTTTTACATGATATTGGAAAAGTGGAATACCCTACATGTGAACCATGTCTAAGTGGGAAAATGGTCAAAAAACCATTTTCAAATGGAACTAGAAATTCGGAATTACTAGACCTGATTCACACAGATATATGTGGATCTTTAAATGTTCATACTAAGACGGGGGATGTATATTTCATTACCTTCATTGATGACTTCAGCAGATATAACTATATCTACTTGATTAAACATAAACATGAGGCATTAAAATTTTTTCAAATATATGCTACTGAACTTCAAAATCCAAAGGGCAAGAAAATTAAACGGATTCGATCCGATAGAGGGGGGAGTACACTTCTGAGTTGTTCAAAGAATATTGTGCAAAAGAGGGAATCATACATGAGTATGCGATCCCTTACACCCCACAACAAAATGGCGTGGCTGAACGTCGAAATCGGACACTTTTGAACATGGTTAGGTCCATGATTAGCCATGTGGAACTTCCCCTGTATTTGTGGGGAGAGGCAATTCATACTGCACAATATATATTGAACATGGTACCCTCTAAATTTGTGCCCAAGACCCCGTATGAGTTATGGACTAGAGCCAAACCTAAAATGGAACATATAAAAGTTTGGGGCTGCCCCGTACATGTCCTGTTACCGCTACAAGAAAGACACAAACTGCAGACAAAAACAAGAAAGAATTGCTCGTTTGTTGGCTACCCAAATCATTCAAAAGGGTATCGTGTGTATGATCACGATAATAAAATAATCATAGAATGTCGAGATATGTATTTCCTTGAGAATCCAACGGGTAATCCTAGAGATAGACCACGGATGGTGGATTTCTATGAGATCTCGAAGGATATGGATGTTCAAATGAGTGGGATGTCCGACGTGATTGACGTTGGAAATATAACTCCTAGCCAAGACCCACTTGATGAGGAACAACCGGAACTTAGTAGACCCGTTCGGATAAGGAAACATCCGTCATATTTGGATGATTATTGCAGTCTAGTGGAAACCGTAGAGGATTTGGATCCGACATCCTACTCTCAAGCAATCAATGGGCATGATGCTGAAAATTGGATGAATGCTATGAGAAAGGAAATTGAATCAATTCATAAGAACCAGGTGTGGCAATTAGTCGATCTACCCAAAGGTCGAAAGACCATCGGTTGTAAATGGGTTCTTAAGAAGAAATTCAATTCGGATGGTTCCTTGGATAAATACAAAGCACGGTTGGTGGCCAAGGGTTTCACGCAAGTGGAAGGAATTGATTACGATTAAACTTTCTCTCCGGTCGTAAAATTCCAATCCATTAGGACCCTTATGGCGGTTGTGGCTTATCATGACTTGGAATTACACCAAATGGATGTAAAAACTGCTTTTCTGAATGGCAAATTGGATGAAGAGATTTACATGAAACAACCTAAAGGTTTTTTGGTGCAAGGTCATGAGGACAAAGTATACAAATTACAAAAGGCACTCTATGGACTTAAACAGTCATCGAGGCAGTGGTACAAGAAGTTTCACTAGGCCATAAGTGAAATTGGTTTTGTCCCTAATATTATTGATATATGTTTCTATGTTAAACGTAGTAGGAGTAATTGTTTATATTTGTCATTGTATGTGGATGACATCCTGATTGCTGGTGACGATTTGGATGCCGTCAATGGAATCGAATAGTGGTTGAAGTCAAGATTCGAGATGAACGACATGGGTGAGGCTAAATATGTACTGGGCATAAAGATCACCCATGACCGGCCGAATTAGTTATTGACTTTGTCACAGGAATCCTATTTGGAGACTGTGTTAAAACGGTTTGATATGATGATGTGCAAGCCAATCGATACTCCCATTTGCAAATATGAAAAATTGTCCAGCAAACAGGGGCCCACGACTAAGGAAGATAAGGCAATTATGTGGGGCAAGCCTTATGCTCAGGTTGTGGGAAGCATCATGTATGCGATACTATGCACGAGACCGGATGTTGCATTCGCCGTGGGTCTCGTGAGTAGATTCCTAAGTAACCCTAGATTACCTCATTGGTATGCAATTAAAAGGATTCTACGTTACATCAAATGCACTTTGAAGTTGCAACTATGTTATCAAGGTGATAACCTGAAATTGCGTGGCTATTCCGATGCAGATTGGGCCGGTGACTTAGACAATAGAAAGTCAACCACAGGCTATGTGTATACTCTGGGGGGAGGTGCGATTTATTGGGGTAGCAAGAAATAGACCTCAACGGCCCTGTCTACGGTCGAGGCAGAGTAAATAGCCTGTAGTACCGCAGTTCAGGAGGCTGTCTGGTTAAGAAACTTTTTATATGGTATTGATTTAATCAATGATGATCAGCCTGTCCCGATGAACGTAGATAGTACGTTTGCCATCTCCATGGTGACTGAGCCAAAATTTAACAGCCGATCAAAGCATGTTGAGATAAAATATCATTTTATCTGGGAGAAGGCTGAGAATGGAGAAATTGAGATTTCTTATTTGCCTTCCAAGGAACTGATGGCTGATGCTCTCACCAAACCGTTGCCTGCGGAAGAATTTGCGAGGCATGTGATGAGTATGGGACTTAAATTCATTTGATGTACATTAACACATTTGTCAACCATGACATTCGTGCTAGGTGGGAGATTGTTAGGAAAATTGTGTGGCCCGACTGCCATTGGGCCCACGCCAGATCGAGCCCGGCGGTGTGCTGCAGATGAACTCCCAACAAATCTTAATCTAGTTGAGTCAGATAAGGATCAAACTCTTGGTGGTAGAGTTTGGATCGAGTTCAGACTCCCGGTTTGGTAGCTTTCCCACGCTGGTCAGGAGATGTGGGATTCTAGGAGAGGTAGTATCCTAATAGAGCAGTAACTCCTAGGGATTACTCTATTTAAGGGAGATGAGAACCCTTGCTTCTGATCCATTCAGAGATCTGAGAGTATCCGCAGAGAGTTCGCAGGTCTACCTCACACCGGAACGCACAAGGTTCTCGGCGAGTTTGGTTCCGACAACCATCTGGGATCAGCACTTCTTTCAAGGAGGAGATAGGGTTGGGAGAGAAGAAGAGGAAAGGGGTTAAAGGGAGTTTTGGGCATTTTTGAAAATATAAAGGTAAACTCTGCCAGAAAATAGAATTTTTCTCTGGATGTCCTAATTTGAAATGTGAATAGAAAACTTAAGCCCTGACTTGAAATGTGAAACTTCTTTTTTTTTTTTTTTTTGAAATCTTGGCAAAACTTGAGCCTTATTTTGAAAATTTTCCTTTGTTTTACCTACATATACTTTTGAGGCTATTTTTTTTCACATGTTTTCTATTAATGTTTTATAAATTCATATTATGTGTCAAAGATGATTTCTCTTAACATATATTCCTAGAAAAATCCCAGATCTGAAAATTGCATTGAGATTAGAAATTACTGAGAAATTAGTAGGGGTGTACACGAATTGGATTGGTGCGGATTGGGCCAAATCAATCACCAATCCGTTACTTACGGATTGACGAATTTGGAATCCGTCACCAATCCGTGGCTGTTAAAATCCGATCCGATCCAATCCGTGGAGAACAGGATCGAATCGGATTAATCCGTTCAATCCGTTCAATCAAATGTTTAAAAAAAATATCAAATATGTTGTGAAAAAATTACATTTTGATCCGTTAAATTTTTTTTCTTATTTTAAATTTAGACATCTTAATTTATATTTAGATCCCTTATATATATTTTTTATATTTAATGTCAACGGATCGGATCGGATTGAATTCGCGGATTGATGGTGAAATCCGCCACCAATCCGTTGCTAACGGATTACGAAATTTTCAATCCGTCACCAATCCGTTTACCTTTGGATCGGATAAAAATCGGCGGATCGGATCGGATTGGATCGGATTTACGGATCGACGGATTTTTTGTGCATCCCTAGAAATTAGCTCGGGTTCTTGTGATTGATTTCATAGCATGTGTTGTCAAAATTTTACCATGCATGAACTTTTTCTTCAAGCAGAGCATTTGGATCCGATAAATGTGAAGATTGCAAAGCTTAGAGAGGCACTGGAGTCTATTACTGCAGAACAGCAGTTCCTAAAAGCTCGTGATGCTCAGCATCGTCATAGTAAGTTACTCTTATCTTCTTATCCAATTGTTGAATGATGAAATTTGATTGAAGTCTACGCTCATTTTTGCCTTAAGATCATTAAAATAAGGTATCCAACTAACACAATTATAATATATTAAGCTAAGGGGTTTTCAAGTTAATTTTGATTGTAATCTCTAATTTTGACCATAAGTTATAATTACTCTATAACTTACCCACATTTTCCTCCCACTACTAACATGAAATCACTCTAGTCTTTTTCCCACTCTTCACTCTTTTCCAATCTCTTATACCCTTTCTCAACATATTCTCATTTCCTTCTCACCTCAATTCTTTTCATTTCTACTATGTGCTCTTGGATTCAGAAAAGAGATACCTCTATTCTCTTATGCTCTATCTATACTAAATCGTTGTTAGTAAGTATTTGAAGATAATTTACGTGATTTGAATTTCTTTTTATTGATCTTTGCACATATTGCTACAAATTTAAACGGTAAGTCCGTATTTAGCACTTGTTATTGTGATAGTAAATCATTAGAGTAGAGATCTTCATTGCATTATGTAACATGATAATGTCAATGTAGTTTCAGACCTAAGACCTGCATAGATCCAAGTGCACTATTGGCGCCCTGTGGTTGTATTGTTTGGTATGTGACTCATGGAATGTTAAAGCCAATTTGTACAGATTGCCGAAGGATCTCCCTAGTAATTTGATTCTACCTATGTGGGGCTTACCCTTCTAAAATCCAACTTATAAAACTAAAGTCACTTGTATCATGCGCCCCTTAGGTGGTGGACCAAATTTTACCCCAAAGAGTGATACACACCACTGGATTAATCATGTGTAAAATTTATAGTTATTTGTATGGTAGATGATCAATCCAAGATTTTGGAGTGAAATTTAGACCAGGCGTATAAAATTGGATTGCATAGCATAGCAGTAAAATCCTGTTAGTTTCACTCGAATTGGGCAAATCATTCGGTTCAGTTAGTCTGCCAAATCAAACAATCCCCGATAAAATATTCAGTCCAAAAAAGCTTTTTGGACGTGTTAACTAAGATTTTCAACCTAAAGCATAATCTTGTGTGATTATTTTTCCCAATTTTATTAATAAAAATGTGCTCATTTAGGTAAAAATGCAAAGTATTGTTTAGTCTCTTGTAAATGAGGAAAGGACTTTAGCCTCCCACAATCCAAAATATATATATAATTTTCACTAGGATTTAGTTTACTATGTTGATGGCTTGCTTTTTTCTTTAAATATATACTTTATTTAATTTTTTACTAGTTTTTTAAAGGGAAATATTTGTACGCATCCATCGCTCACTATGTTATAGTGAGGGACAACATAGTAGGGTTGACTTTATAATACATTTGAACCATCCACATACATAGAACCCCCTTTAAGTACACTAAACCCATTGAATTTTCACCTATCCAAATGGATTGGACCGTTAGATCAAGGGTCAAATTTATTCATTTAATATAAAGTCATTAAATTTGTAGGCCATGGATAAAAGGGTTAGAGGATACATGGTCTCATCTAAGATGTCTCTTCCCACCCCCACAAGTCCCATGATCAGTGGGTCCCTAGATGGGCCCCATTAAGTTTGTCCCTCACCATATGGTGAGGGAAGGATGCACAGGAATATCCCCTTTTTTTAAAATATATGTACATTTTATTAATTTTTAATATTTTCCAAAACAATATTTGAAGTGCAGCACCAAAATGCCGAATCAGTCAGTACATTTCAATCCAAACTAAATGAAAACCATGCCCAAAAGAAAATTAATAACTTTTTAATTAATATGTAGACAATGAAGATGTTGTATCAAGTAAACTAGCAAAAGGTACCCGTGGTAAAAACGGGCAAGTAACAAAAGATTTTATTTATTTATTTATTTACGGTAAGTAACAAAGGACATTTGCACAACCAAAGAGTCATACCCAACCAGGTTAAGTTAGGGTTCTCTGGTTTGGACCTAGGACCTGGACTTGACATGAGATTTCGGTCTGGGTATGGTTGGTTCCAACATGATGACATCCTTTTAATCACCATATCCTAATTCTTTTAGATTGTCGATATATATGTGTATTTGTAGGCATAAAATCCATGAGACTGGCTATATCTAGAGACTTGCCTGGTGAGCACTGCATAGACGGGTTGTAGCTCACTACACCTAATTATGCCTGTTTGATCATCTAGATTTCAGGTCGCCTGCTTCTCCACCTGCCTTTCTTTATTGCGTACAACAGTATGAATTTATGTCAATATGAAAGATAAAGGGGTTTTGACATACGTTCATTTTAAATCCAATTTTACCAATTTTATGACCAAGATTTAAATAATGTCAACAGCATTGTTGGACTCTGGTCAACTTTTTTTTTTCTTTTTAAATTTGTTTCAAATTCCATAATATCATGGGAACAGAGTATATACATCATAGAAAATAATAAATACTGTAACATCATAGAATTGTCCCTTGATGTCATGGCTTTTATGCAACATCTTAGGGCAAAAGATTTCCGAAAGATAGAACCCTCTAGTGAGGGAAGTAGACCTCGGATAGATAGAACAACCCTCGTGTGAGGGATGTAAGTTGTATATTAGCTTTTCACAAAATGTCATTTTTCGTCTTCTATTAAAAAAAATAGATAGATTTGCTTGCTAGTTGTAAAAAGTATAAAATACAAAAATTGAAAATCTCATGATGTCATGGAATATGGCATAGAAAAGTTGAAAAAAATATTGGCCAAGAGTTATGCAACTCTATTACGTTATTAGAACTTCTGTCCCGTAGTTGAAAAGATCGAATTTAAAGAAGACTAATATGTGAAGATTCCCAAAGATAAAAGTACAAATGACACAGTAAATGGTAGGTCTTTGTGACCATTGGTTGTCGGATCAAAGTCATGTTTTATATAATTATATTAAAAAAAATATGTTAACAAGAAAAAAGTGATTATATTGTTTCTTTCATTGTACTCTTCCTCAAACTATCTACCTCCCTTGTTGCAGCAAATGAGAGCACTAGGTGGCGCCTTACTTTATATACAGCTGCAGAGTACCTTGCACTATTAGCCGTAAGTGGACTTCAGGTGTTTTACATCCGCCGCTTATTTAACAAGTCCGTCGCGTACAACAAAATGTAACTCCATGTATTTTACTGTCTGCCATGATTAATGATGATTCTTTATTGTTGTTCCGACATTTGGCTATATTTTATTTAATATAAATTAAACATTCATTTTCTTTTATTGCTTTTCAGTTTGTCATGCTTATTTTATGGAACCGATCCCCTCTTTCGTTCAAATAGAGTTTCGATGAACCAGGAGGTGACACATAAGGGGCGGAGGAAAGAGAAAGAGTTTCTCTTTTCTCAGCCCCCTCTCCGTCCCGTGATTCGTCCAAACAGTGAATCCGTTTCCTTGTTTTATTAGTATTACAGAATGTCCGTGGGTTTTGACACTTCTCAACCTGTCAATGTCATGGGTTTGGATTCTTTAAATGTAAATAAATGACATGAGGAAAAAAAATGTAGAAGAATATTATTATTATGGACTTTTATTAAATAATTAAAATTAAACTCTTATTAAATGATTTTATGAAAAAATAATAAAATAATCATACTGTTTTTTATGAAAATACCACAATTGACGATATCGTCAACCATTGACAATATTATCAATTTTATTGACGATGTCGTCATTTTTCTGCAACTTTTCTTCTATTTTTTTCAGTGGTTTAAGATTTTGATCTTCTTGTATCTTCCTCTCCTTGTAGTGCCTTCCATTCCACTATTCTGATCGAGAAAGATTCTCTTCCGAACGACCAAGTAATAATGATATTAAAAAACGATGCTTCCTTGGCTATGTGGAACATGGATTAGCATTATGTCATTCCTACAAGTGATCCCCCATCCAGGACCGGAAGAAGTACTATATGAGGACTTCGAGATCAAATATAGAATGTTTATTTGCATTCCTCGTGAGCCACTTATTTCTCCGAAACAAGAGATCAAAGCGATTTTCCTCCTTTTTCCCGATAAGTCAACGGCATTACACCATTGGGATACTTCGAATAACATTGGGATACTTCGAATAAACTTGAGTACATATAGGATACAGCGGCGCTAAAACCTTTTCTTGAGATATCTTCCAAACTTTTAGGGTTGTTGCTTCGGATGTTGTTCCCCCGGTGTGAAAACCAGTTGGTTCTGTAGTTTGAGAATTCCGCTGATCCCCAATACTAAACAAGATTAAAGAAAATCTTCTTGCATGATGAATACGAAGTCATAAGTTTTTCAAAAAAAAAAATTATAAAGGTATTTAGAAATAAACCAAATACTCATAAAATTTTAGATGGAATTTGTTTTGGTGCAAAGTGTTCGCATGACTCTCCATAAGAACTTTATGTGGGGTCCACTATAGGTCCCATTTGGAAATAGAATTGGGGAGAATGGAAAGATCTTGATGGTCTCTATCTATATACCATATTTGGGACCCATCCAATCATCCTATTATCTTCATACAGGCTCAACAAGTTTAATGAGTATACATTCCATCAGAATTGGTGCACAGTCGATCTATGGGCTCAGTCTATTCAGATGGTTGTAAAATACATGGGACCAGTGTAATATAGGAGGGTCCTAGTTTTTAGTCCATTTGGATGGATCAAAAAGTGAACCTCCTAGTTTTTAGTCCTAGGAGGTTCACACAGAATGAACCATGCAAAGTGCTTTGCGTTTAAATATTTCCGAAATTAGGCATACATTTATTTAAATATAGTAATTATAAATTCAAATTGCTAAAGTTATATATGCAAGAAGAAATACTATAATGATGAAAGTAATACTGAAAAGAAAATCTTTCGAGTCCGAACATTGAATGCAAGAGATCAAATATAAATCTTAAAATACTTTTTAATCAATTATTTTTAAATTGCTAACTCCTTATCTCAAGCATACAATTTAAAATAAAATATCTACTAAACATCAATTGTTTAATACCAAACTGATCAATTAAGATTACCTATAAAATAGATGCATACAGTTTATCAAAACGAGGCGACTCATTTGGAGTTTCCTCTATACTTGACTTGGTCTTTCATCAAAACAAGATGATGCAGCAGAGTCAAGAGCCAACTCGCTGAGTTTTCCTCGATTGGAATGAACATGGTTTGCTTATTTTGGAGAATCTGCCGGTGGAAATCACATAAACAAGATATGAACCATCTAGTGGTTAGTGTAAAAATGGCCAACTGAAAGCAGAGTCCACTTGATTAAAGAGGTTTCATTCACAAACTATTTTGAAGAATCTCCACTCGTAGATGTGATCATTATCAACAAAGTTCAGAACAAACCATTCATTAATCTGGTCGTCGCATGAATGATGAGGAGAAGACAGTGATGATTGGACAATTCAATACATCTCCGGGACTGAAACCAAATGGATGAATATTAATACTCATTCACTTTTATCTTCTGAGAAGTCATTTCATTGGATGTTTAGGATTGTGCAACTAACACAATTTTTGGCTACTTTCTCATCAAAATGAAGGGGTTTTAATTAAGTGGCCTACCTTGACAAGAAATGCATGTTTTTATGGGGAACGTGGAAGGCAAATTGCCTCGTATGATAAAAAAAGAGAAGAAAATGGTGATGGTGGTGATGATGAAGATGGTAATTTCTACCTCACTGGGAAGAAGAAAACCATTGGACTTCCAACTTTAATTTGCAAGGAGCTAAAAAATCACTCTAAACATTTGTGGTTGTCATGGTTGACGTTCACTAAAATCTCTTTGAAACTTAATTCAAACTGAGTCTAAATCTTCATGAGTCTTGGATAATTCCTAAGTTGAAGTGGCAAAACCCATAATGAGTGCCACCTGTTAATTGAGCTGTTCAAAATGAATGCCTTCGCACACTTTTATATTATTTTATCTTTAAATAGGCCCAAAAGGAGCACGAATCATTTGAAAGGATTAAAAAAAAAAAAAAAAGGCGAAAGAAAAAGAAACTGAAAAAGAAAATAAGAATGGATCATCTTAATACAATTCAAAGAGAACCTAAAAAATAAGGGTTGAATTTGGAGTTAGGTCTTTCTATAATCTCTAAATCAGGAGGAGGGGGTTCCGTTTTATAGAGGCGAGAGCTCCGGAAACTGCGAGTCCAAGGTTTATGATGACAGATCCTGGATTCAAAGAGGGACAGCTCTGCACTAGAGACTTCACTGTCTCTCCACCCACCATCTGCATGCATGCATGTCAGGACTTTCCAACTTATCTCCACTCTTTTCAAACTATTCTGAAAACAGCAAGCATTTATTCCAAATCGATTCAAACTACTACTAATACAAAATCAGAACCTTAGCTTAGCCCAAATAACCCAACTCTAATCAAAATTCCTCTCAAAGGCAGGTTATTAGAAAAGGGGGTATTTTAGTTTTCAATCACTAAAAAAGTAGGCAGGATAACAAGTAGAAATGCATTTACCATCAATGAGGTGCATGTTCATATCACGCATATTAAAAAGCTTGTTGTTGGCTATGATATCTTGATACTTGTACAAGCACAATGTATCCGTATCAGACCGATATGATGCTTGTATTGGTTCCCAATACTACACCAATACTGCTAGGGTATAAGTTTAGCGTATCCTACTTAGCAAGTCCATTATTTCATTTAGTTCTTTAAATTTTCCTACTTCCCAAAATAGAAAATGTTCGAGAGGAACATAAACAATGATAATTTCATTAATTTAAATGTAATCTAAAGGAAATATTAGGACACCCGTATCCGTATCTGCGTTCTAAATTTTCACAAGTATATCCCCGATCCTCGCATTCCAGTCCATACCCATATTCGTATCCGGGCATCATAGGTTCTTGGTTTTCACTTTCTTCAACTAATCAAAACAAACCATGAGTCGACTAAGTTGAACAATCAACTAATTAATGACAGAGCAAAATTTAATATTAACTTAACTTGTACCTGACTAGTGGAACAATGGCCTAATTAATAACTGAACGAAATTTAATATTAATTTGACTTGTACCTGACTAACAACACTGCGAACATGTTGATTACATGTCAAATAAACCATGTTATTAGTTGGTAGCTTCTCCTCATACATCTGGGAATTGCATTTGGTATGCTAGGGATCAACACTAAAAATCTGAAGTCCCTACAGCCGATGGTATCAAACCAAAGATAATTACAACTCCTTGATTCTCTATCAAAACTCCACAAATGCAGGCTGAACCTTGACCACCAGACAAACGACCAGCAAATTCAGTTGAATAGCATCTTCAGCGGAGGTCCCATTTCCATTTCTGCGCCTTTCACCTTCCACACACACACAATCCAATTCAACTTGGACTAGAAAACTGACATTTCAATAATCCAGCTCTGCCTTATCTTTTTCTGCTTTTAACAATGAAGTTTACTCACAATCAAGCTCATTAATTAGTGAGCGAATATGTCTCATTTCCATCAATTGATCATCAGATTTTCAATTTTCACGAGGATAGAACACGTCTTGGGTGACAACCTGTGTCAACCATCTTGCAAACCGTCAATGAAACAAAAGCCTCAAACTCGAGCCTGACTAGGACGCAGTTCAGTCAGCAAAAACAAAGCCCCACCAGCCAAAAGAGTTGCATGCAATTTCTTTTTCACTATCAGTCTTCAGATGATGCCCAGAGTCTTCATAATGAATACCATATCTGATTATTCCTTTTAGGGCTAAATGCTGTCCTGTTGGGTAAAAATGATTCTATGATTCACCAAAAATCTCCACAAGAACAGAGCCCACTTATGAAATGATGGAATCTGTTCGCATCTCTCACAACAATTTCTCGTTCAAAGTACTTAGAAACAAGCTTAGTAAAATGATGACAATCACCACAAACCCTTAGGTTCTTGGTGATCCGAATAGGGGTTCCTTTAGGAGTGACTATCAGACCAAAGGCAATGGCAAGCCTCTCACTGTGCCCATGCAGCAACTTTTTCTTTTCATCTTCTGTAACATTGTGCAAAACAAACCTTGTCTCAGCCACATACCCTGCTTCTTTCTCCAATGTACTAATAATGTCATCCAACTTGGAATAGATCTCTAGTGTCTGAGGGTGAGACCTGTCCCTTGCAATGAATGTATGCACTTTATTTCCGACTTCAATCCAACTACACGCAGGATTCTTCTTCAGCCCCTTTACCCTCATTCTCATTCTCACCTCTTCCACATCTTTCCATTTTTTCGAAGCAGCAAAAACATTTGACGCTAGAACATAGTTGCCCGGGTTCTCTGAATCCAATTCAAGTAGCTTCCTTGCTGCAAATTCTCCTAGCTCATTATCAGAGTGAACCCGGCAAGCCCCAAGAAGAGCACACCACACTGCAGCAGTTGGTTCAATAGGTATGTTTTTGATGAACTCATATGCTTCATTCAAACGATCAGAACGACCAAGAAGATCGACCACACATGCATAGTGGTCTGGCCATGGCTCTAATTGGTATTCATTTTTCATGATTTCCAAGTATATTCTCCCTTCGTCAAACAATCCCGAATGGCTGCAAGCATAAAGGAGCACCAAGAAGGTAATATGATCAGGTTTCACACTGGTTTGCTGCATTTTTCTGAACAAATCAACAGCTTCCTCACCTCGACCATGCATGCCACAAGCATTTATCATACTAGTCCATAAAACCAGATCATCACATCTGGTCATGTTAAATACTTTAAAACAGTTATCAACAGTTCCACACCGTGCATACATATCCACAAGTGAACTAATGATGGGTCCATCCATGACAAAGCACCTTCTAATTAGGAATCCATGAATCTCTTTGCCTTTACTCAAGGTGGATAAACTAGCAACAGAGGAGAGTATGCCCATCATCGCTACCATATCGATTTCAATATCAGCCTCTATCATATCACGGAACATATCAAGGGCCTCATTTGCAAGGCCATTACGGACGTAAGAAGATATCATGCTTGTCCATGACACGACATCCTTGTTCTTTATCATTTTAAACAGTTGAGATGCGTACTTAATCTTCCCACATAGTCCGTATATGTCTAAAACTGAATTCTCTAGTACAAGATCAAACAACCCATTTCTGACAGCATAACAGTGAATTTGTTCTGCATAGGAAATGCACATCAAACCACCACAAGCATGCAGGACACTTCCAATCATCATCGGGTCTACTTTCATCCCCTCTCTCTGCACTTGCCTAAACAAATCGATGGCCTCCAAGTAATAATGATTCTTTGCATAACCAGCTATCATTGTCGTCCAAGATATGATATCTTTATCAGTCATTCTGTAGAAAATACATTCAGCATACTTGACCCAACAACACTTCACATACATGTCTATGAGAGTGTTTCCAACCTGCATGTCAGAATCAAATCCTCGTTTTATTGCATAAGCATGAATCTCCATTCCATTCAACACGTTTCCTAACCTGCCAGATGCAGAAACTATGCTTATAACTGAAACCTGATCAGGTTCATGACCAAGCTCCTGCATTTGATAGAAAAATCCAAGAGCTTCATTGTAAAACCCATTTTGCACATACCCTGAAAGCATCGAATTCCACGAAACACTATCTATCTCATCCATTGCATGGAACATCTTAACTGCATCCACGATACGACCAGACCTTGCATACATAACAACCAAGGCATTGGCCTCAAACATATCAAGTTTACGACCAGATCTCAGAAGTGCAGCATGGATCTCCATTCCAAATCTTGCAAGCGACAGCTCCATGCAAGCTTGAAGAACACCCACGGCAGTATACGTGTTCATGGCCACCCCAGCCTTCTGCATTTCTCTAAATTGCCTCAAGGCTTCAAAATACTGTCCATTTTGCGAGTACGCTGATATAACAGAGTTCCATGTCACAACATCCTCTCTCTCTGGCAGCAGGTCAAATAACTGCCTTGCCCGACTAAAATCCCCGCACTTTGAATACATGGAAATAAGGGAATTGACAAGGAAACCAAATGAAACAAGCCCACATTTAATCGCCAAGCCATGAATTTCAGTCCCATGATCAAGATCTTTCAGCATGCCACAGGCCTTCAGAACCATGGTTAAAGTGCAAGCATCATAGATTATTCCTGCCACCCGCATTGCCCAATATATTTCAAGGGCTTCATAAGGCCTCCCACTGGATGCACAAGCCCCAATTAGTGCATTCCAAGCAAAAACACTTCTTTGGGTCATTTCATCAAACACCCGTTGTGCATCTGAGAGGAGCCCACATTTTCCATACATGAACAGAAGTTTTGTCGCCAGGAACCCATCATCAAGGCTGGCGTTGGATGTTAGAACGTGAGCATGGATCTGCTGACCCTGGGGTACTGCTCCTTGGGCTGCACAGAGCTCAAGCAAGGATGAATAGGCCTCTTCCCAAGGGAATTGAGGAGTATGGTTTTGGTGGGTGGAGAGGGTGTTGTTGAATGAGAGGAAAGCTTGCTTGAGGCTTCCATGCCTGCAAATCTCTTTGAGAGTGGAGATTTCATGGTTGGGTTTTTGAGGGAGTTTTGAGATTTGAAAAGGTGGGTTGCTTTTGTGGGGTCTTCGGAAGTTGGGTTGGGCCTTTGACAGTGAGGAAGTACGGGAGTTTTGGGGACAAATGTGGAGTGCTTTGATCAACATCACCCTATTGGGAGAGAAGCAGGAACAATGGCATGGCATAGACAGAGCTTGAGCTTGCTGAGAATGGATAAAGTACCATATTGCATGGGGCCACAAATAAAAGGAACTCAAAAATACTATGAACAAAAGCACTGCTAAAATTTGCTCCGGTTGTTGGGAAGTGCTCATACGAGAGGCCTCTCACCAACTTTATGAGAGATTGGTGGGGGCCTCACTTCCATATCCACTCTCACCAACTTAAATGCAAGGACCATCAACTTAAATGTGAGGGCCCCCACCCATCTCTTATAAAATTGGTGAGAGTGTCTCTCATAGGAGCACTTCCCCCACTTGTTTAATCTTTTATTTAAACAAAACGCTTATAAAAGTTACTATGGAATTCATGAAATGAATGAAAAAGTGAAATTCATGGTCAATAATAAAGACAAAAAAGAAAAGAAAAAAAAAAAAGAGCTATTGCTTGTGAAATGTAAGGATGTCCCGGTCTAAAAATCTTTTTTAATATGTGATAAATTTCTCTAGCCTTTAATTTAAAATAAATAAAATAATCAACTTGATTAAAAATGAGACATTTCGAGAGCATTTAGGATTACATCAATAGGGGATAAAATTAGATAAACTTGTTTTAGATAGTTTGAACATGTCCAGCGCAGGCCAACAACGATGCCAATAAGGAAAATTTTGGCTATGCATATTGATGGCCCACCAAGGAGAATGGATAGGCCAAAGAGGACATGGATGGAGGTAGTAAAAATAGATATGAATAAGTGTAATTTACATGAGGATTTGGCTAAAGATTGATGGAAATGAAAAAAATAGACTTATGTAACCAACCTCAACATAGTTGGAACAAGCCTTTGTTGATGATGATGATGAAAATAAATAACTTGATGAAAATTTAATATTTATATTTTTATTTTTGTTATCATTGAAGAGAGAAGTATATATACCTAGGGTCTGTAGCATGAACAAATTAGATCCATGATAAGCTTTGTAGGAATCAAGGGACCTATATGCATTAAATATAATATCACTTTTACACATAATCAATTGAATCTTATGCATTGCCAACACACTCATGATTGAGTGGTGTTGGCACCTTGGTATTGGACACATCCGAGGGATTGGGTTCTTTCAATTGAAAGTATAACTCCTAACCATTAGCCCAACTTACCAAAAAAATCAATGCTAGAGTAGAGTAGATTCCGGGTTAATAGTCTATATACACATGGGCATAAAATTTAACCTGGTTTGAGCTGGATTAAACAAAAATAGATTGCCCATAAGTCAAATCAAGCAATTCTCTTTGGGGGTTGTTCGGAAACTCCAGTCTAATCAATAAGAACTAATTAAGGCTTGAAATAAAAAAAATTAATTTTTAATTTCTAATTATATATATATATATATATATATATATACTAAAGCAACAGGTAGCCCTGCTCTATAAGGTGCCATGTCCGAGCTCTCAATTTTTTTGGTTTCTCATTTTGTGCTATATTGGCATTCCAATAAAATGACACGTGGCATCACAAATAATTTAAACTCCTATAATCTCTCATCTCTACCGTCATCCTCTCCTAAAATCTTGTAACTGTTACGAGATATGGATCTTGGGTGGATGCCCACTTAAGATGAGTTAGGCTTAGAATTATAGTTTCTCTCTTATGAGGTTACTTTGTTTATAAATAGGTTTTTCCCCTTGTATTTGTATACATACATAATAAGATAATAGAAAAGCTTTTTCTTCTCCCTCTAATCTTCTTTTTCTTGGTTTCTCTCTTTTCTAGCACGTTATGAGCACGAAAGCCAAAGCCTACCAAATATTTCTGTGTGCGTTGAGGAAAAAAAACCCTCAAAGGAGCTTTGGTTTTGCTTTTGTCTTTCTGCCTCAATCTCTGTGCGTTTGAAAAAAGAAAGCCGGTAATTTTGCCTCGGTCCATGTGCGTTTGAAATAAAAGAAAACCAAAGTGTCTTTGTCTTCAGTCTACATGTGTTTGAAATAAAATAAAAACCCAAGTGCTTTTGTTTGTCTTCGAACTGCATGTGTAACAAACCTTTGACAAACAACTTTTGGTTTACTCTAGTTTTTGTTATTATTATTATTCTCTTGCCTTGGATCACACGTCGAAGACTACTTTAGTTTATTGTTAACTTGCTGTCGGGACGCATGCAAGAGTCCATCTTTATGAGAACCCGACCCCTAATTTCCTGGTTTAGTGTGATTTTAATCGGATTTTATTTTCTCTATGGGTTTAGTGGTTTTTTTGGTAGATTTTTTGAGTTAGAATGACTTTTAATTAGCTTTGGGAAGTTTTGAAAGCCAATGAACATAGACAGTAACCGTAGGGTTCCATTTGTTTTACGTGGTCAGCGTGGGGAGATTCTTGGCGTTTCCTAAAAATTCCCATTTCAGCTTCGTTAGACTAATCTCGCCATTCCCTACAACTTTCATGTTCACTCCGTGCCCATTCGAAACTCCTAAAATCAGTTTTTCTAGAAATCCCAAATTTTCCATTCTTTAACCCCTTTGACCAAACAGTTGACTTTTTATGTGGACCCCAGAAGTATGTCAATATTAACCTTGTTGGAAAGATAATTTTATTCCGAACACTTTTCATGTTTTAAGTTTCTTGATCCGAGGTCTAGAAAGCCCCCTAATCTCCATTACAAGTTATACTTAGTGTGGACCCCACACCACCCATTATAAAAGGACAACTTCATCTCTTTCTCCCTCATTTTTCCACTCCAATCGGCTGCAACTCCCTGCTACAGTACCAGCCACTTTTCTTCTTCTTTTTCTTCCATTTCTCTTGCTCAAATGAAGCCTTCAAGCCACCAATCCGACGAGGAAACTCCGGCAACTTCTTCCCCTTCATCTCCTCTCTCTTTTGACACCATTTTCATGGGAAACCAAGGTGGGCAGCCCCTATTTCAAGCTCCTTCTTGTTGATTAATGGCCCTAGAGGTAAGGATCTCTTTCCATCTTCTATTGTTGAGCAATGGCTTTCCCCTAGATCCTATTTCTTAGCTTGTTTGAACCCATTCCTTCTCTTTGATGAGTTACTATTTTTAGGGTTCTTATGGGTTTGTTTTGGGGGTTTTCTTTGCTTTGCTTGTAGGTTGATCTTGAGAGTGTTTAGAGCTTGATTTGCTTGATTAGAGACCCAAGGCAAGTGGATGATTTGATATTTACATGTTTTATGAGAAATGCGGTTTTTCTATTTCATACATGATGTTTTACATTATCACTATTCATGTTTTCTTTATGATTCACATTGATTTGGAAGTACATTTAATGTTTTGGAAACATGGTGGATTTTAGTCTTTGTCTATCTCTTGTTTTTGGCTTAAATGAATCTTGGTGATTGTGGAGTTTCTTTTCTCTTATGGTTGAGGGTGAAAAAGAGAAGAAGTGATTGGATAATGATATGTAGAAATTTTGATATTGGAGAGGAGTTGAAGGTGGAATAGGAGGAGCTTTCAGCTCATTTTATTGTAGGTAAGTGATTGGAGAGGGAAAGGAATGGATTGGAGAAAAGAAGACCTGAATCTGAACTGTATTGTGGAGTTCCCGCAACTGGCGGTCAGCTGACGGTCACCTAGCGGCTAGCCGTCTGGTGACTGGCGGCTAGCCGAACCGGTTTCGGTTACTTTTCCAGAGAGCTGTAATCTTACGGTCAGCCTCGCGGTCAGCTAGCGGCTAACCGTCGAATCCATCGGCGGCTAACCGCCAGACGACCGTACTGAAGCGGTTACATTTCCAGAATGCTGCATTTGGTCAGGTCAACTACGGTCAGCCCCGCGGTCAGCCAGCGGCTAACCGCCAAATCCATTGGCGGCTAACCGCCAGGTGACCGCCAGGTAACCGAATTTCCCAGAATTATGGGAATAAAGAGAGATGAAGGGAGTTCCCATCCCATCTTGCTTGTGAACCTTTTCGAAAGCAATGGGCACTTTCCACTTGGAATATGTTCGAAACAAAGATGAAATGTTTGTTGGAAGCCCATTCGAGTGAGAAACCACATCGCCAAGATTTGTTGAAATGTTGAGGTCACTCAGGTGTTTAAGGAGCCCGGAATGTCTCTAAACTCAAGGAGTACCAAGTGTTTACTGAAAAATAGACATACGGGGTCCCTATCCACCTTGAGTTATCTTGAACCCCGATACCTGTCCCGACATTTCGAAAGTTTATTGCACCCCACGATTTCCGAAATTAATGAGTTATGATTTCATCAATCCCGAGATGAGTGTACGTGTTGGCGGTGGAGCCATGGGCTTACAGGTTGTTTGTCGGCTATGTCATGTAGACAATGAGCTTGACATCGGGATTACGTCACATATGGGGTAGTAATCATTAGCTTGCTTTGTATGGCTTCTATTAGCCTTTCTCTTGGGATTGTAATTAATATACATTGTTAATTGTAACTTGAACATATATGGGAATGCAATACCCTGTTACTGTCAGCTCTGTACTTTTATTATGATGGTTTATTCCAGTCTGAGATAGATCAACGATAAGATGATTATATGCTTGGGTTGAGTGCGGTGCGGAATCCAATGGCCACGGACTCCGAGTCGCAACACCACGAAAGCTTCCGCTAAATATTCAGAGGTGTTGGAATTTGTAATCCTCACACACGCGAATCTTGGGAGAAACATGATTATTACTTCACGGACCCCGGGTTTGGGGTCGTGACAGACTGGTATAAGAGCGGGCAAGTTTCTAGGAAATAAAACACTCTAAGAACTTTAAGACGTGTGGTGAGGAAACCGTTAGATTTGTCGTCTTGTTTTGGCTAGATGCCATTCTGTTTTGGTTCGGATTTGTTTTCTTTCTAGTAGGGGAGACTCTTCTTGTCTCTTCCCTTTTGTCCTTGCTAGGGAATTTGGGGGACCAAATTCTTTTCTAGTGGGGGAGGATTTAATGTCTCCGCACCCACATTCAGTGCCTTTTCCTTGTTTTCGCGCCAGAGAGTTAGAGTTTTGTGGTTTTAGCATGTGGATCTCGGAGGACTTTGGCAGAATTTTCAGCTTTTCGATGTCACAGATGGAGCTAGCGAAGGAGTTTGCAAGCAGTTGTTAGTCAGCAAGGAATGTGAACAGCATATTGAGACCCAATTTCAGTTGATCGTATACCGTCAGATGGTGCGTCAGGCAAGTAAGTGTGGATTTTGGATAAATCTGGAATATTTTCCTAAACCAAAAGACTACAGAAACTAGACAAATAGTGGATTTCAGGAAGTTTGAGGTGATTTTCAGTTGATAGAGATTCAAGTGGATACCAAAAGCAAGAAACTTCTCGAATTTGATGAACTCTTGGCGGAGAAGTGTTAGAAGATTTTTAATAATTCCAGAATGATGGTGAAGTCGACTCAGTAGGATGCATCAGTGTGTGGTTAAATGATAGGAAGAAAACTTTCAGTTGTGGTGTAGAAAGCTGTGTACAGAATGGATTGTTACCTGGTTTTATGATAGATGAGATCTTGCAAACTTTACGGACTTTTGGAATATCAGTTTGGGCAGAGCACAGATACAATAGGAGAATCATAGCCTACGGACAAGACCGGTTGGAAGACCTGGAGAAGAATGACACTAGGTGCAGTGTTTTACGACAAAGATAGAGTTACGGTACATCGGAGTGAGTCAGAATCTTCATTCTCTTGGACCGACATTGGCAGTTGTACAGGAACAGTACAGATGTTTAGAGACAAGTTTTCAATTAGTAGAGCTCCAAGGAGATGTCCGATTCCTAGAATTTGAGGAGGTTGTCAGAGAATTATTTTAGGATTTTCAACAAGTGCAGCCATATGGAGGAGTAGACCCAGCAGGATGTGTCATTGTGTGGTTAAAAGCTTTTGGAGTTGGATTTCAGCAACTAATGAAGGAGTTGATTGCAGGAAGAATCTCTACTTGATCGCCCGACAACGAAGATCTTTGCAGATTTTATCGACGCGAGGAGCATCGGATTTCAATGTATAGATATACGGAGCAGGAAATCAGCTATTTTGGATTTTATTAGGAAAGGTAGACTTGGCAGAGCAGTTGCAAGAGTGAGCACAGAGCTCCAAATACTAAAGAATAGTGAAGGGACAAGCATGTTAGTGTCAGAGACCGAATATTGTACTGAGGATCAAGAGCAACGAGCATAAAGAATTAAAGCTAGCAAGAGTTAACCTTGAAGATTGTGCAGTGGATGTGAGACACTAGCTTCGATAGTTGCGATGAAGTCAACAAAATGGTTCGAAGAATTTTCAGTATCAAGGTGTTTAGAAACAAGAGACTTGGTTGAACTTAGAAGGAATCAGAGTTGGAGAATTCCTTGAGCAGTCAGATTGATAGGACAGTGACGGATTCGAGCCAGTGGAAGAATGTTTGGCGACCGTTGATAGTTGACTAAGGGGTTCTACCACGAGGGCGACCCAGCGAGTTCAGGTGCTTTCGAGAGGACCGTTTTGGAGTTTTGATTTGTGGTTTTATTTTCGAAGTGTGGATTAATGTCCTCACTTGTTTTTGAATTTGTTTAGTTCATTTGGAGGACCAAATGTTCTAAGGGGGGGAGGATGTGAGAACCCGACCCCTAATTTCCTGGTTTAGTGTGGTTTTAATCGGATTTTGTTTTCTCTATGGGTTTAGTGGTTTTTTTGGTAGAGTTTTTGAGTTAGAATGACTTTTAATTAGCTTTGGGAAGTTTTGAAAGCCAATGAACATAGACAGTGACCGTAGGGTCCCATTTGTTTTACGTGGTCAGCGTGGGGAGATTCTTGGCGTTTCCTAAAAATTCCCATTTCAGCTTCGTTAGACTAATCTCGCCATTCCCTACAACTTTCATGTTCACTCCGTGCCCATTCGAAACTCCTAAAATCAGTTTTTCTAGAAATCCCAAATTTTCCATTCTTTAACCCCTTTGACCAAACAGTTGACTTTTTATGTGGACCCCAGAAGTATGTCAATATTAACCTTGTTGGAAAGATAATTTTATTCCGAACACTTTTCATGTTTTAAGTTTCTTGATCCGAGGTCTAGAAAGCCCCCTAATCTCCATTACAAGTTATACTTAGTGTGGACCCCACACCACCCATTATAAAAGGACAACTTCATCTCTTTCTCCCTCATTTTTCCACTCCAATCGGCTGCAACTCCCTGCTACAGTACCAGCCACTTTTCTTCTTCTTTTTCTTCCATTTCTCTTGCTCAAATGAAGCCTTCAAGCCACCAATCCGACGAGGAAACTCCGGCAACTTCTTCCCCTTCATCTCCTCTCTCTTTTGACACCATTTTCATGGGAAACCAAGGTGGGCAGCCCCTATTTCAAGCTCCTTCTTGTTGATTAATGGCCCTAGAGGTAAGGATCTCTTTCCATCTTCTATTGTTGAGCAATGGCTTTCCCCTAGGTCCTATTTCTTAGCTTGTTTGAACCCATTCCTTCTCTTTGATGAGTTACTATTTTTAGGGTTCTTATGGGTTTGTTTTGGGGGTTTTCTTTGCTTTGCTTGTAGGTTGATCTTGAGAGTGTTTAGAGCTTGATTTGCTTGATTAGAGACCCAAGGCAAGTGGATGATTTGATATTTACATGTTTTATGAGAAATGCGGTTTTTCTATTTCATACATGATGTTTTACATTATCACTATTCATGTTTTCTTTATGATTCACATTGATTTGGAAGTACATTCAATGTTTTGGAAACATGGTGGATTTTAGTCTTTGTCTATCTCTTGTTTTTGGCTTAAATGAATCTTGGTGATTGTGGAGTTTCTTTTCTCTTATGGTTGAGGGTGAAAAAGAGAAGAAGTGATTGGATAATGATATGTAGAAATTTTGATATTGGAGAGGAGTTGAAGGTGGAATAGGAGGAGCTTTCAGCTCATTTTATTGTAGGTAAGTGATTGGAGAGGGAAAGGAATGGATTGGAGAAAAGAAGACCTGAATCTGAACTGTATTGTGGAGTTCCCGCAACTGGCGGTCAGTTGACGGTCACCTAGCGGCTAGCCGTCTGGTGACTGGCGGCTAGCCGAACCGGTTTCGGTTACTTTTCCAGAGAGCTGTAACCTTACGGTCAGCCTCGCGGTCAGCTAGCGGCTAACCGTCGAATCCATCGGCGGCTAACCGCCAGACGACCGTACTGAAGCGGTTACATTTCCAGAATGCTGCATTTGGTCAGGTCAACTACGGTCAGCCCCGCGGTCAGCCAGCGGCTAACCGCTTAGCCGCCAGGTAACCGAATTTCCCAGAATTATGGGAATAAAGAGAGATGAAGGGAGTTCCCATCCCATCTTGCTTGTGAACCTTTTCGAAAGCAATGGGCACTTTCCACTTGGAATATGTTCGAAACAAAGATGAAATGTTTGTTGGAAGCCCGCTCGAGTGAGAAACCACATCGCCGAGATTTGTTGAAATGTTGAGGTCACTCAGGTGTTTAAGGAGCCCGGAATGTCTCTAAACTCAAGGAGTACCAAGTGTTTACTGAAAAATAGACATACGGGGTCCCTATCCACCTTGAGTTATCTTGAACCCCGATACCTGTCCCGACATTTCGAAAGTTTATTGCACCCCACGATTTCCGAAATTAATGAGTTATGATTTCATCAATCCCGAGATGAGTGTACGTGTTGGCGGTGGAGCCATGGGCTTACAGGTTGTTTGTCGGCTATGTCATGTAGACAATGAGCTTGACATCGGGATTACGTCACATATGGGGTAGTAATCATTAGCTTGCTTTGTATGGCTTCTATTAGCCTTTCTCTTGGGATTGTAATTAATATACATTGTTAATTGTAACTTGAACATATATGGGAATGCAATACCCTGTTACTGTCAGCTCTGTACTTTTATTATGATGGTTTATTCCAGTCTGAGATAGATCAACGATAAGATGATTATATGCTTGGGTTGAGTGCGGTGCGGAATCCAATGGCCACGGACTCCGAGTCGCAACACTACGAAAGCTTCCGCTAAATATTCAGAGGTGTTGGAATTTGTAATCCTCACACACGCGGATCTTGGGAGAAACATGATTATTACTTCCGGACCCCGGGTTTGGGGTCGTGACAATCTTATTATTGGATTTGTCAATAACTCCTTCATCCGATCTCCGATCAACGAACGGTTTGGTTCTGTAAATTCACGGTGATAAGCATTACCTAATAGAAGCAACAGATCAGCATTTCAATGGTCAGAAATTTTTTTGGACTACAATCACGGTAAGTAGTATCTAAACCATAGTTAAATCCAAAATCTATTAGAATGTACAAAATTAGTCTATGATACTTATTTACTGCAATTATAGTGTTTGTTTACTGTTTATCGTCTTACACGATTTTTGCTCTCTTTTAATTTAAATTTATCAATACTATGAATGGATCATAGAATAGAACCAGAAGTTCTAAATCTAAACCCGAAGTTCACTGATCTATGGACCAAAAGTTCTAGAAGTTGGAATACTGATATGAGCCTGTAGATTCATATCCATAAATCAAAACCTGAAGTTTTTTTGTTTAAATCCAAATAAATTATATGGCCATGCAATTAAATATGAAAATTTTGATAGAACCAGAAGTTCTGATCATTTGTTAGGACCAGAAGTTCTACCTGAAGATTGGATAAAACCTGCAGTTCTAATCTGATGTGTTATGAGCTTGAAATTCTAAATCAAGCCTAAAGTCTTTACAGAACTAGCAGTTTTGATTCTCAAAGTTGAGAAACCTGATGTTTTAACTTTTTGTTAGCCAATTTTTTTTTTTCAAATTCCTTCTTTAATTACTTCTGATGTTATTATTTCATTTTTTTTCCTTTTACTTTATTGATTATCTGCATATGGTTAACTTAATATATATTTTCTATTACAGTTCTTGCATGATGTCAAATCTAGCTAAAATTAACTTTAAAAAACTTAACATAAATGAGGACAATTACTTATCTTGGCAATTGGATGCTAAAATCCACTTGCAATTCAAGAAACTAGGAAATACCATAAAGGAATGTAACAAGATATCTCCAGAGGAAAAAGCGTTAGCCCTCATCTTCCTACGCCATCACATACATGAAAACCTAAAAAATGAATACCTTACTGAGGAAGACCCAGCAGGCCTATGGAAATCCCTGAAAGATAGGTATGATCACCAGAATTTGGTCATACTACCAACTGCCCCGAATGAATGGTTAAACCTGAGGTTATAGAATTATAAAACAATATCTGAATACAACTCTGCCCTCTTCAATACTGTTTTTCGATTAAGACTATGTGGTGAAAAGGTTTCGGAAGAGCAGATGTTGGAGAAAATGTTATCCACTTTTTTATGCCTCGAATGTGCTCCTGCAACAGTAGTATTTAGAACGATGTTTCTCCAAATATTCAGAACTTATCTTCTGCCTCTTAGTCTCTAAACAGAATTGCATAGTATTGATGAAAAATTATACCTCCAGACCCACTGGATCTTTGGCAGTTCCTGAAACAAATGCCAGTTTTAGCTCAAATATAGGTAGAGGAAGGGGGAATGGCAAACATAACTCCTCCAGACGATGTAGTTTTAAAGTTCCCCCTCCAAAATTCAAAAATACCAGAAGTGGCCTGCCCCTCAGCATAAAAACAACCAGAATCCACCAGCTAAACATACCCACCGTCCTGATGACAAGTGCCATAGATGTGGAAGAAGTGGGCATTGGTCAAGCACTTGTCGTGCACTAAACGAAGTGATGGAACAACTCTTTTCATTTAGCAGAGACAAATGATTTGGAAGGTTGGAATTGGATTACAATGACACCAAAGAAGCCTGCAATTGACATTACAAACTTGGAGACTCGAGACTTCTTTGAAAATGAAGACGGCCAACCTCTGGACAATAAGGCATTTAACACTCACTTGCGAGCACCCCCTGGCATGGTCTAGAAGACCAATAATTCTTTGAACTTTCACAAACTTGATTTTTTTTAGTTCATTTGAGATGCATGTTTCTTAGACTTTTCCTTTATGATGTGGATCTTTATTTTTCATTCATGTCCTAATTTATGGTGAATGGTTTAATTATTTCAATTTTATCATGTGATAACATAGTTATATTAATTTATTATTTAAGGTATAAATCCTGGAATTGAGGACAATCTATGTTTGGTAGATAGTGCCATAACACACACCATTCTAAAAAATCAGAAGTTTTTCTTAGAATTGTTATTCATTCTACGAAAGGTATCAACCATAACTGGACCTGTGCAAATATTTGAAGGCTCCGTAAGAGCCCATATGATGAGATAATATTCTCGCCGTTAGGGGGAGATAAGATAGTTCCTAAAGAACGTATTGTTCCTGTAGAACAACCCGATCCTGAAGAATGGCGAAAACTAACATGGAATACTTCCAGTCTGTCTCAGCTAGATCCACGTACTTCAAAATGTGAAAATGCAGTACGCAAGAAGCATGGCAGCCCTATAGGTTTAAAGGAATCAGCTCCACGGAAAATGAGAAATAAACAATCATCATCATGTCCTCCTGAAGAAGCACGTAACCCTCTTGAAGAGGCTCCTCCCGAAGAGGCACGTAACCCTCTAGAAGAGGCTTCTCCCGAAGAGGCAAGTAACAAGTTCCTCCTGAAAAGGCACGAAATGCTCCTGAAAAGGTTCTTTCCGAAGAGGCAAGTAACGCTCTTGAAGAAGTTCCTCCCAAATAGGCACGAAACGCTCCTAAAGTGGTTCCTCCCGAAGAGGAAAGTAACGCTCTTGAAGGGGTTCCTCCCGAAGAAGCAAGTAATGCTCTTGAAGAGGTTTCTCCTGAAAAGTCACATAACACTCTTGGAGAGGTTATGGTAAAATCCGTTCTTTCTAGAATAATGAAAGTCCCTGATGAGACTTTGGAAGCCCCTAAAGAGGCACCGGTACCAGATAATGAAGAGAGGCACCAGTACCAGATAATGAAAAGAGGCACCGGTACCAGATAATGAAGAGATCTCTATACTTTATAATTATTCAAGAGAGAGATTGAATAGAAATGATGGTGATGATTGGGAGACATAACCACGTTCTATAAATTCCGAAATGATTTCCTTTGCCTGAAACAAAGCTAAGGAGTACATACTCAATCCAATTAAAGCACTGAATTAGTATTGAACACATCCTACAACATTTTCATGGAATAGCTGATTTAGAAATATTTTATTCTTATGATCGTAGAGTTTTTAATTTTGTAGGATATGTAGATTCAGGTTATCTCTCTAATCCTCATACGAGTCAATCACAGACAAGTTATATGTGTTTCTTAATGGCAATGCATTCATTTCTTGGCGTTCTACTAAACAGACTTTGGTAGCTACTTATTCCAACCATGCTGTGATTTTGGTAGGGATTGTGTATGGCTAAGATCTTTGATTCAACATGTTCGTAGGTTTTGTCAATTACCATCTATTGCAGGTATTTCGAATATTATATATGAAAATAATGAAGCATGCATAAAATTGATTCGAGAAGGTTCCATTAAAGGAGACAAGACTAAGCATATAGCACCAAAGTTTTTCTTTACTCATGCACTTTAGAAGAAAAATGAAATTGAAGTCAAGAAAGTTTGTTCAAGTAACAACCTGGTTGACATGTTTACTAAATCTTTGCCAAAATCAATATTCCAGAAGTTTGTATATGTCAGGCCTCGATCTATGTTTAGTATATTTTATTATTATTTTTAATTGTGATTAGTCTCTAAGTGGGATTAGAGGACGATTAGCTTGGATTTTTAGTTAGATTAGAATTTTGAAAAGCTTTGGGGAATTTTGAGCGCGTTGAATCAGGTTTGACCGGGCCTGGGGTGGCCCGTGTGACGCGTGTTAGTGTGGAAATTCGATTTATTTGATTTTTGAAAAACATGAATTTCGATATTTTTGAATTTGTTATTTTGATCCAAGCGACTTTCATGCTTGCTCCATTTGCATTCGAACCCCAGAAATTGTGTTTTTCGAGAAAAAGGGGCAAAACAGTCTTTTCACACCCAAATCTATGCATAAATTTTGAAATTTGAAAATCATGAGGAAAGTATACTTTTTGAAAACTAGATTTTCGACGATCATTTTTCTCTTCTTCCTCGACTTCATTCGGGACCCATAAACAGGAGTTTTAAAGCCCTGAAATATTTAGACCAAATGGGCCCCACAACTACCCATTTAAAAGTCAAACGGTCTTCATCTTCCTCACTTTATTGTTCTTGTAGCAGCTGAAACCAGAGAGTTTTATCTCTTTCATCTCAACTTCTTTTCTTCTTGCATGCTATAGCAAACTCACCCAAATTGAAGAACAAATTTCACCAACCTTCTCCCCATCTTCCAAGCTATCCATTGATACCATCTTTGTGAGATTTCAGCTTGGATTTTCCCTTTCTTCAAGCTCCTGTTCTTCTTTAGAGCTTCTCAAGGTTAGCAATGGCTGTCTCTTTTCCAAATCTTGGTTTTATTAGATGGATAGAAGCCTCCTTTCATACATGCATGGACTTCCATGTGGAACTCCATTGTTTTCCAAATGTTGTGGATTTTTGAAATGGGTTCTCCATGGGTTTTGGTGTAGGCCTGCAGCTGATTGTGTAGCAGTGTTTAGAGTGAGCTTGAGACCCATTTTGAGTCAGGCAAGTGAATAATCAGATCTGAATATGCATTCTGGAAAGACTTCTCTTTTCTTTGAATTTCTAGCTTGAAACTTTGAAATCCTGCAATGGGTATGGGATGTGAAGTTAGATTGGTTTTTTTGTTCTAATTTCATTACAGGTGATGTTGATTTCATTGCAGGTTGTGTGTTTAAGTGTATGAAATTTCAAATTTTCTGCTTCAGCTTGAGGACTGGAAACTGATTTGGAAATCTTTGGGTTCTACTAATTGAATTTTGAATTTATGTTTGCTTCTCTCTTATCATGTAATTTAGTTGTGTTTTATAGTCTTAATAGATAGTTGGAATGAGTGTGATGTAGTGGTTTGATGGAGATAAATGGAAGAGATTGAAGTTTGAATGAAGATTTAGAAAGGAAGAAAGGTTGGAAGAAGAAAAACATGCAAGAAGCATGCTGCAGAAAATGGGCCAGCAGCAGCTGTGCCCGCTCGAGCGAGCCTGGTCTCGCTCTAGCGGGCCTGGTTGCTGTGACAGCCCGCTCGAGCGGGCCTGGGTTCTGGCCCAGACATTTTTGTAATGCATTTTTTGGGCCTGTTTTGCAATTTGAGGCCCGGATCGAGTATAAAAATTTCCTAATGACTTATAAATCAGCGGGAATCGAGAATTTGAACAAAAACCATGGAGAAAGACTAGTAATTAAATTACCGGGGATTTTCCATTAGTCTTAATATACACTTTATGCCCTCAAATGTCAGTGACCTTCAGAGACACCAACATCTCCACTTATAAACCGACTTTGGGACACTAAGTGTGTATCGAGACGGCCCCCGGTAAGCCCATCAAACACTATCAATCACCTTGATTGTCCCATTCCAAGCTAGAATAATTCTATGTATTCTCATGAATTGCTTAGAAATGAAGTTGACTGATTTGCTACGTTTGAAAAACATTGATAAGGCTACTCATCTGATTTGTCCGTATTCATTTGTTTGTATTTGGTTAAGAGTAGTCCTTTTCATCGATGGAAATGTACTTTGATAGCTTGATTATAGCGTTTTGAAATTATCAGTAAGACTACTCATTTGGTTCGTTCGATTCTGTCCGTTTGTATTTGTTCAGAGTAGTTATTCTTATCGATTTTGAATGTATTATTATGATTTGATTTGTATTAATTCAGATTCTGGTTTTGAAAGGCACCACTAAGCTTACGTCACCTTGTCGGGCTGATCACCCGGCTTGAGATCTTTAAATTATCTGCAAATTGCAGTTTGGATTCTATTTGTTTGCTCCGACCATGGCAACGGTTTCTGTCTGTTCCTGCCATTTTGTATGGCAACGATTTCTGATCTGACCATTTCGCATGGCATCTGTTCTGGCTATTTTGTATGGCGACGGTTTCTGTCTGTTTGCTCCTATTACTTCGGTAATAGGAGAATATAGCTATATGTGGGTTGCCATTGTTTTGAATATTTATCCGCCAGTTTGAAGAGTTTTACTATAAATTTCTATATATGCAGCAATTGTTTAATCAAATTATTTTGTGCATGCATTTTGTCTTCAATATACTTTAATGATTTTAAATATGACTTGGATAAAACTTGTATATCATATCTATATTATTCACCTGCCAGACCGTCGTGTCTGATACTATTATGTTTGGTGTCAGATGTCGTATCCGCAGCCTTTGAGGCGGAGAGTACGTAGGAGGCAGTAGGACCTCCGGTGGAGCACGAGTGGCAGCCCAATGATGTCATGTAGACGACATGTTGGGTTTGGAGTTTCGATAACATCTTCTGGGGAGTGACTTCTATTTTTTGGAAACTTTGTTTATGGCCTTTGTTGGTCTTGTTGGGTTGTATAAATTAAATATACTTTTGTGATCCTTACAACTTTAATTAACTTTGGGTTGTGCTATGTATATATTTCTCTTTTGATACCACGTTTGTGCACTTATTTTATGTTTTTATTTTGCTACATGCTTCCGCATATTATTATTTGTTATGAAATCGATTAATTGGTTGTGATGGATCGTCTGGGATCCTCACCGCGGAATCCTGTTGGAAAATAATTAGCGCGTGCGGGTAGAATTTTTTTTGACCTGTCGAGCCACGTTCCCGGATTAAGGACTTGTTTATTAAGGCCTCGGTCCGGGGGCGTTACAGCTGTTGGTATCAGAGCGAGAAATATGTCAGGTAATTAAAAGACATTAGAAACATAGGGACGTGGAGAGGATCCGTTAGAATTTTCGTTAGTCAGTATTGCGTGGGGATTGTGGATGTGTTTTTTTTGATATATTTTATTGTACTAACAAGTGATTTTGCACAAAATGCCTCCATGCAGGTACTATACAAACACAAATCCTTCTACCAGCAATGCTCATAATGCAGGCTCCTCTGGAGATAATCAATTTCAGAATTTTATGCAAATGATGATGGAACAGCAGCAGAAAACAAATGAGATGATGATGGAACAATAGAGGAAAGCTAATGAGAATCAGGCCAGATTGCAAGAGCAGATGGCCAAGAAAGACGAGGAATTGGCACAAGTTCAGAGGCAATTGTTGGAAGTGTTGGCTAGAAGACCAGAACATGTACAACCCCAACACATGGGTCCTAAAATTGGTTTCAATGACCGTGACAACAACCCGAATGCATTATTCGAACACTTCCGAAAGAGAGGTCCGAAAGAATTCTTAGGAGAGGAGGATCCTTTGACAGCAGATGACTGGTTAGCTCACACCGAGAACATTTTTGATCTTTTTCAGTGCACAGGCAAACAGCGAGTTCATTTGGCAGCTTCTATGTTTATCGGCTTGGCTGACATTTGGTGGAAAACTCTCAAAGATGGCTATCAGGACATTGCTAATGATATCGCGTGAGCTACCTTCAAGGAGCAGTTCACTGATAAGTATGTACCCGCTCACATCAAGAGACAGATGGCAGTGGAATTTCAGCTACTCACACAAGGGGAATGACAGTCCTTGAATATGTTACAAAATTCGAAAGACTGTCTCGGTATGCACCAGAGCTCGTCGATACCGAGGAGAAAAAGATTATCAAATTCCTAGAGGGACTGAACCTTATTATTGAAAAAGATGCTTCAGGTGTTATCCTACTAGCCACATTTCAAGAAGCAGTCAAGCGAGTTTATAAAATTGAAAATATCAATAACAAAATTATTAAGGATGTCGAGGGGAAACGTCAGCAACAACAAGGACAAAAATCCTATCACGGCAAGAAGTCAAGAAAAAATCAGAACATTCAAGGGCAAGGTGGATGTGAGCACTGTGGCAAGAACCATCCTTCCCACCTATGTTATAGAATCACCGGTGGATGCTTTAAGTGTGGCCTTACGGATCACTTGATGAGAGATTGCCCAAACAATAGGAACCAAGGCAACAAGCCACCTTAGTAGAATCAACAAGTAGCTCAGAACCAACCCAGGCAGCCACAACAGCAGAACCAGCAACAACAACCCCGCCTACAACCTCAGAATTAAAACGCCCGTCCACCTCAGCAGAACAGGAATGCGCAACAAGGGAGACAGAACCAGAATCGGAACAAACCTAAACAATAAGGACGCGCATATCATCTGAATCAAGTGGACGAGGATGCAGCGGGCAATGTAGTTGAAGGTATACTTTTTGTTTATGGAATAAAAGCTAAAGTATTGTTTGATCTTGGATCCACACATTCATTTCTATCTCCCAAGTTTGCTAAATTGATTGATGTGCCTGTTAGCGAACTAGATTTTATTCTAACTGTCACAACACCAGTAGAAAAACAAGTCGTGTATACTACATTTTACCCTAGTTGTGCAGTTAAGATATGTGATGTCACATTCTTAGCAGACCTTATCTTGTTAGACATGCATGACTTCGATGTTATTTTGGGGATGGGTTGGTTGTCTGGACATCATGCTAGTATGGATTGTTTTAACAAAACTATTTCCTTCAAGTTGGATGGAGCATCACCAAGGGTGGAATTTCATGGAGAGAAGGGTTTCACAGGTGGGTGTTATTTCAGCATTGTCAGCAGTTAAATTGTTGAGAAATGGATGCGAGGGATTCATAGCATTCGTCATAGAGGACAAACAGTCCCAAGGGGTGGAGCAAATTCCCGTAGTGTGCGAATTTCCAGATGTATTACCAGAAGAAATTCCAAGATTGCCACCAGTCAGGGAAGTGGAGTTCACCATAGAGCTTATGCTTGGAACAACTCCTATTTCCATTGCACCGTACAAGATGGCTCCGGCAGAATTGGGTGAATTGAAATTACAGTTGCATGAGTTTTTGAAGAAAGGTTTCATCAGACCAAGCATATCACCGTGGGGAGCTCCGGTGTTGTTTGTCAAGAAGAAAGATGGAAGCTTAAGAATGTGCATAGATTACAGAAAACTGAATTAAGTAACCATTAAGAACAAGTACCCATTGCCAAGAATAGATGAGCTATTTGATCAATTGCAGGGAGCAGAGTATTTTTCGAAGATAGACTTGAGATCTGGATATTATCAGTTGAGGGTAAGGAAATCGGATGTACCAAAGACAGCCTTCCGTACAATATACGGGCACTATGAATTTTTAGTAATGCCCTTTGGACTGACAAATGCACTAGCGGTATTCATGGCCCTAATGAACAAGATCTTTGCACCCTACTTGGACCAGTTCACCATTGTCTTCATTGATGATATATTAGTATACTCCAAGTCTAGAGAAGAGCATGAACAACACCTGAGGACAGCACTGCAGTTATTGAGGGACAACTAGTTGTATGCAAAGCTTAAAAAATGTGACTTTTGGTTGACACAAGTTTCTTTCCTTGGTCATATCATTTCCAAAGAGGGTTTAGTAGTTGATCCGGCAAAGATAAAAGCAATCATCAATTGGGAGAAGCCAAAGAATGTAACCAAAATCAGGAGTTTTCTGGGTTTAGCGGGCTACTACAAAAGGTTTGTACATGGATTTTCTTCTATTGCAGCACCTTTGACCAAACTAACCCGGAAGAACGTGCCATTCGAGTGGACCGATCAGTGTGAAGCAAGTTTTGAAGAATTGAAAAAGAGGTTAACCACAGCTCCAGTTCTCACCTTACCTTCAGGTAGTGGAAATTTTGTAGTTTCTACGGATGCTTCGACTGTGGGACTTGGATGTGTGTTAATGCAAGATGGTAAAGTCATAGCGTATGGTTCAAGGCAGCTGAAGGAGCACGAGAAGAATTATACGACGCATGATTTAGAATTGGCAGCAGTTGTATTTGCACTGAAAATGTGGAGACACTATTTGTATGGAGAAAAATTTGAAGTTCACACGGATCACCGTAGTCTCCAGTATTTGTTCTCCCAAAAGGAATTGAACATGAGGCAGAGAAGATGGATGGAGTATATTAAAGACTACGACTTTCCAATCAAATACCATCCAGGAAAAGTAAATGTTGTGGCAGACGCATTGAGCAGAAAGTTCGGGAACATGGTTAGTTTGCGAGGAATGGGTATACTCCAACAGTTCGAAGAATTGGGAGTTGAGTTTCAACTGTTGAGGCAAGGTGTTATGTTAGAAAACATGTCAGTGTCTGAGCCTACTTTCATTCAAAAAATCAAGGAGACTCAACTACAGGATCCAGACTTAGCGAAAATTGTGGAGCACATTTTAGATTGCCCAGATTTCAGAATCGTTGATGGAGTATTGTACTTCCGTGATCGATTGTGCATTCCAAATATTGATGACTTGAGAAATGAAATCATGGCTAAAGCCCATAGTACCAAGTATTCTATGCACCCGGGGAGTACAAAGATGTACCATAATTTGAAGAGCAGATTCTGGTGGAACAATATGAAGAGAGAAATTGCAGCATTTGTGTCCCGATGCATGACTTGTCAATTGATTAAGGCAGAACATCAGAAATCAGCAGGTCTTTTGCAGCCATTAGAAATTCCACAGTGGAAATGGGAACATCTTACGATGGATTTTATCTCGGGTTTACCGACGACTAGTAGAGGAAACAATGCCATATGGGTTATAGGTGACCAACTAACGAAGTCTGCACGTTTCATTCCGTTGAAGATGGAAAAGAAGATGCAAATGTTATCACTGGTACAAATGTTTGTTAACGAGATTGTCAGCCGACATGGTCAACTGGTCTCCATCACATCAAACAGAGATAGCAGATTTGTCTCGAGATTCTGGAAGACTCTGCATGAATTCATGGTACAAAACTTCAATTCAGCACGGTGTATCACCTACAGACAGATGGACAGTCAGAAAGGACCATCCAGACGTTGGAAGACATGCTTAGGGCATGTGTGCTTGACTTTAAAACTCAGTGGGACGAAAGTCTACCTCTTTGTGAATTCGCATATAAAAACAGTTATCACTCGAGTATAGGAATGACACCTTTCGAAGCACTATATGGAAGGAGATACAGAACTCCAATGTGTTGGGAAGAGGTCGGAGAACGCAGCTTCAATGGACCAACATTAATTGGGGAGCCAATGAGAAAGTTAAACTCATTCATGAACATTTAAAGACTGCGAGAAGCTGACATAAAAGCTATCTGATGTTAGAAGAAAGGACCTACTGTTTCAATAGGAGATAAAGTATTTTTGAAAGTGTCACCGATCAAAGGGACATTGGGGTTCGGTCAGAAGGGTAAACTGTCAAGAAGATTCATTGGACCGTATGAGATCCTACGCCGTATTGGTGAAGTGGCTTACAGACTCGCCCTACTGCCAGAACTTTCGGGTGTGCACAATGTGTTTCATGTATCAATGTTGAAGAAATATGTTTCAGTCCCCTCACATATACTACGACATGAACCATTGGAAATTCGGGAAGATGCCACTTATGTTGAGAAACCGGTTAGAATCATTGATACGAAAGAGCAAGAATTGAGGAACCAGACGATTCAGTGGGTAAAAGTGCTTTGGGAGAATCACGAACCGGAAGAAGCTACTTGGGAATTGCGTGATCAGGTTCAGAAGAAGTACCCGCACTTGCTACCAGAGGTTAGTGTTCATTTGGAGACCAAATGCCTTTAAGGGGTGGAGGATGTCAGGCCCCGACCAAGGGTTAGTATATTTTATTATTGTTTTTAATCATGATTAGTCTCTAAGTGGGATTAGAGGACGATTAGCTTGGATTTTTAGTTAGATTAGAATTTTGAATAGCTTTGGGGAATTTTGAGCGCGTTAAGTTGGGTTTGACCAGGCCCGGGGTGGCCCGTGTGACGCGTGTTAGTGTGGGAATTCGATTTATTTGATTTTTGAAAAACATGGATTTCGATATTTTTGAATTTGTTATTTTGATCCCAGCGACTTTCATGTTTGCTCCGTTTGCATTTGAACCCCAAAAATCGCGTTTTTCGACAAAAATGGGCAAAACAATCATTTCACACCCAAATCTATGCATAAATTTCAAATTTTGAAAATCATGAGGAAAGTATACTTTTTGAAAACTAGATTTTTCGAAGATCATTTTTCTCTTCTTCGTCGACTTCATTCGGGACCCATAAATAGGAGTTTTAAAGCCCTGAAGTATTAAGACCAAATGGGCCCTACAACTACCCATTTAAAAGTCAAACGGTCTTCATCTTCCTCACTTCATTCGTTCTTGTAGCAGCTGAAACCAGAGAGTTTTATCTCTTTCATCTCAACTTCTTTTCTTCTTGCATGCTATAGCAAACTCACCCAAATTGAAAAACAAATTTCACCAACCTTCTCCCCATCTTCCAAGCTATCTATTGATACCATCTTTGTGAGATTTCAGGTGGGATTTTCCTTTTCTTCAAGCTCCTCTTCTTCTTTAGAGCTTCTCAAGGCTAGCAATGGCTGTCTCTTTTCCAAATCTTGGTTTTATTAGATGGATAGAAGCCTCCTTTCATACATGCATGGACTTCCATGTGGAACTCCATTGTTTTCCAAATGTTGTGGATTTTTGAAATGGGTTCTCCATGGGTTTTGGTGTAGGCCTGCAGCTGATTGTGTAGCAGTGTTTAGAGTGAGCTTGAGACCCATTTTGAGTCAGGCAAGTGAATAATCAGATCTGAATATGCATTCTGGAAAGACTTCTCTTTTCTTTGAATTTCTAGCTTGAAACTTTGAAATCCTGCAATGGGTATGGGATGTGAAGTTAGATTGGTTTTTTTGTTCTAATTTCATTACAGGTGATGTTGATTTCATTGCAGATTGAGTGTTTAAGTTTATGAAATTTCAAATTTTCTGCTTCAGCTTGAGGACTGGAAACTGATTTGGAAATCTTTGGGTTCTACTAATTGAATTTTGAATTTATGTTTGCTTCTCTCTTATCATGTAATTTAGTTGTGTTTTATAGTCTTAATAGATAGTTGGAATGAGTGTGATGTAGTGGTTTGATGGAGATAAATGGAAGAGATTGAAGTTTGAATGAAGATTTAGAAAGGAAGAAAGGTTGGAAGAGAAAAACATGCCAGAAGCATGCTGCAGAAAAGGGGCCAGCAGCAGCTGTGCCCGCTCGAGCGAGCTTGGCTGCTGTGACAGCCCACTCGAGCGGGCCTGCGTTCTGGCCTAGACAATTTTGTGATGCATTTTTTGGGCCTGTTTTGCAATTTGAGGCCCGGTTCGAGTATAAAAATCTCCTAATGACTTATAAATCAGCGGGAATCGAGAATTGGAGCCCGAATCACTTTGTTTGAACAAAAACCAAGGAAAAAGACTAGTAATTAAATTACCGGGGATTTTCCATTAGTCTTAATATACACTTTATGCCCTCAAATGTCGGAGACCTTCAGAGACACCAACATCTCCACTTATAAACCGACTTTGGGACACTAAGTATGTATCGAGACGGCCCCTGGTAAGCCCATCAAACACTATCAATCACCTTGATTGTCCCATTCCAAACTAGAATAATTCTATGTTTTCTCATGAATTGCTTAGAAATGAAGTTGACTGATTTGCTATGTTTGAAAAACATTGATAAGGCTACTCATCTGATTTGTCCGTATTCGTTTGTTTGTATTTGGTTAAGAGTAGTCATTTTCATCGATGGAAATATACTTTGATAGCTTAATTATAGCGTTTTGAAATCATCGGTAAGACTACTCATTTGGTTCGTTCGATTCTATCTGTTTGGATTTGTTCAGAGTAGTTCTTCTTATCGATATTGAATTTATTATTATGATTTGATTTGTATTAATTCAGATTTTGGTTTTGAAAGGCACCACTGAGCTTAGGTCACCTTGTCGGGCTGATCACCTGGCTTGGGATCTTTAAATTATCTGCCAACTGCAGTTTGAACTCTGTTTGTTTGCTCCGGCCATGGCAACAGTTTCTGTCTGTTCCTGCCATTTTGTATAGCAACGATTTCTGATCTGGCCATTTTGCATGGCATCTGTTCCGGCCATTTTGTATAGCGACGGTTTCTGTCTGTTTGCTCTTGTTACTTTGGTAATAAGAGAATATAGCTGTATGTGGGTTGCCATTGTTTTGAATATTTATCCGCCAATTTGAAGAGTTTTACTATAAATTTCTATATATGCAGCAATTGTTTAATCAAATTATTTTGTGCATACATTTTGTCTTCAATATACTTTTATGATTTTAAATATGACTTGGATAAAACTTGTATATCATATCTATATTATTCACCTGCCAGACCGTCGTGTCTGATACTTTTCTGTTTGGTGTTAGATGTTGGGCCCGCAGCCTTTGAGGCGGAGCGTGCGGAGGAGGCAATAGGACCTCCGGTGGAGCACTAGTGGCAGCCCAATGATGTCATGTAGACGTCATGTTGGGTCTGGAGTTTCGATAACATCTTCTGGGGAGTGACTTCTATTTTTTGGGAACTTTGTTTATGGCCTTTGTTGGTCTTGTTGGGTTGTATGAATTAAATATACTTTTGTGATCCTTACAACTTTAATTAACTTTGGGTTGTGCTATATATATATTTCTCTTTTGATACCACGTTTGTGCACTTATTTTATGTTTTTATTTTGCTACAAGCTTTCGCATATTATTATTTGTTATGAAATCGATTAATTGGTTGTGATGGATCGTCTGGGATCCTCACCACGGAATCCTGTGGGAAAATAATTAGCGCATGCGGGAGGAATTTTTTCTGACCTGTTGCGCCACGTTCCCGGATTAAGGACTTGTTTATTAAGGCCTCAGTTCGGGGGTGTGACAGTATATGAGATTGGCATACGTAGATCATCAAACTATGTGAATGGTTGCTATCATCAGGGGGAGTGGTTTATTAGGGAGCATCCTGAAGTATGCTACCCATGGACATTTGTGTGTTGTATTCTTTTTCTATCTCTAATTTTTATCCCACTCGGTTTGCTTAGTTAAAGTTTTAACGAGGCAGCATTATGCATATTCGACACTAGTTCAATAATCTTGAAGAATGTTGTACTTTGTTTTCCCTTCACTTTGGTTTTTTCCCACTGGATTTTCCTTAGCAAGGTTTTTAATGAGGCAACTATCTTTGAATGGTGGTCATCCAAGGGGGAGTATTACGAGATATGGATCTTGGGTAGATGCCCACTTAAGATGAGTTAGGGTTAGAATTAAAGTTTCTCTCTTATGAGGTTACTTTGCCTATAAATAGGCTTCTCCCCTTGTATTTGTATGGACACATAATAAGATAATAGAAAAGCTTTCTCTTCTCCCTCTAATCTTCTTTTTCTTGGTTTCTCTCTTTTCTAACAGTAACTTATCAATTTGAGGAAATTCTCATTTATAGGTACACCTCTCTCTCATGGTCTTTTTTCAATAAATAATTATGTTCTTTTTTATTCTTCAAGATATTATTTTGTTAACATTATCATGTTAATCTCATAATTAATCTAATTGGAAAAAAAATTCTCTCTTTGCATTATGTTTTTTTAATAACTTTGTTATTTGCCTATTCTTTAGGATATAATTTTGTTAAAGTTAGGTAATTAGTCCACTTGAGAAAATAAATTAAACTTTAATTAAAAATTGGCCTATGAGATACCATCATATGAAATGATTAAGAATGAGTATGAGGATTAAATCACCTCAGTATAAAATTGTGGGGCAGGCATGGAGAAACAGGACAATGCTTGTGATAAACAAGCAGTTGTGTACATATGAGATTAATATATGTCTTCTTTTTTTTTTTTTTTTTCATTAGTGATGATAATGTATATGGCCCTAGCCCCAAATCCAAAAGTACAAAGGCCATTTTTTGAAAAGGATTACATTAAATTAGTCGATTTATTTGCCATGCATGCAATGGCATGCTCTCATCATGATATTCTTATTGACAAATTGATCTTGCAAAATCCTTCACATCAAATTGTGGGGCAGGCATGGAGTAACATGACAATGGCTATGATAAACATTAGTTGTGCACATATGAGATTAATATATGTCTTTTATTATTTTCCATTTGTATTCATCATGTAGTTAAATAAACAAAAATAGAAAGATTAAAAGAAAAAAAGGAATGCGTATTTTTTTTCTTATAATAATATTTCAATAAGTCCTATATTTTAATATATTCTTACTTTTTGGCATGGGTTTAGCATGGGCCTTTGTTGCTAGTTATTATATATTAAAAAATAGGTTTTTCAAATCAATAGTTATCCATGATATACTTGGCACTTGGCACCTTCTAGATAGATCCTTCAGAGTGATTGTGTTAATTCTTACATCACTCTATTTTGAGTCAATCTCTTAATTTACATGAGTATTATATGTTTTATTTGTATTTTTCTACAAATGTAGTGGCTAGACGTGCTCGTGCTCACCATAGGTTTTTGTGCTAGTTTACAATTAGTATGTTTGGTAAAATTATATATATATATATATATATCTATATAACTCTTATTTCACAATGGAATAATTGGTAAACATAAAAATTGAGAGTTAATTAGAGAGGCATTTCTCCCTCAATTCCTAAAAATTCTCTATCCATAGGCCCACCTCTAGAAATGCAACATGGGACCTGCCTTTGGAAATTAGAACATGGGCCCACCTTTATAGGAATTGAAACATGGGCCCATCCTTTGTGATTGAAAACATGAGACCCACCTTTAGGAATCACAACATGGGGCCACCTTTATGAATTGTGGTACATGGGACCCACCTTTAAAAAATTACAACATGGGACTCTCCTTTATAAATTAGAACATGGGGCTCAACTTTAGGAATTACAATGCGGGCCCACCTATAGGAATCAAGACATCGACCCATGTAGGAATCTTTGTACATGGGACCCACCTTTATAAGAATTAAAATGTGGGCCTACTTTTTGTGATTGTGAACATGGGTTCTACCTTTAGGAATTACAAAGTGGGGCCACCATTTATGATCGTGAATATGAGACCCACCCTTCAGAGTTGTGGTAATTGGTGCCCACCTTGTAGAAGTTACAATGTAGAACTCTACAAGAAAAGGTCACCCTTAGATTTTCCTTTTTCAGAGGTCAAAATATGAATATAGTATGTAAATAAGCTCTAAATCATAAAATAAGAGCATGTTTTGAGACTTTCCAAATGGTCCCTCCACATTTTTGCTAACCTATAGGACTAAGAATAGTGCCCAAATCAACTATTCTACTAAAAAAAGAGCTTGTGGTTGTAGTCTTTGCACCGGACAAGTTGTCTTACTTGACCGGATCTTAGATAGTCATGTTCACTAATCACTCAGCTCTTAAGTACCCTCTTTCCAAGGATACTAAACCACAACTAATTAGATGGATTCTCCAGTTTCTTTTCTAGAATTCAATGAATTCCTATCTCCTGAATTCCTGAATTCCTAGACATAATGGAATTCTTGGATGCTCCCTTGGACTTGAGCATCCAAGAACTCTACCAAAATGCAAATAGGGCGGAATTCCTAAATTCCCAAAGGTCATTTGGGACCTTTCATGTGGCTGCAATTCTTGGATGCTAGGCTAGAAACATGAGATTTGTAAATGCTAGTCCCCAAAACCCCAACATCTAGAATTCTTATCATGAATTTTAGTAAAGAAACAGGCCCTTAACGACATTCTTTCCAAGAAAGACGCTAAACCACGACTAATTAGATGGACTCTCTTACTCTAAGAAGTTGACTTAGATATTTGGGATAAAAAGGTGTTGTGATCTAGGGCCTACGAGAAGAGATCAATCACGCACAAGAACACGGAGATTTACGTGGTTCGGCTTTTGGCCCACGTCCATGGGAAAGACGGTAGAAATCACTATGTAATCAGAAAGAGGTTGTACATCCTAGAGACTCTGAGTCTCTATTTATAATATCAGCCCCAAATCCTATTATACCCAAACCCAACTTCTAATCACAGTAGACCTACTATAATAGACCTACTTCTAATCAGAATACAACTTGGGCAATCCAGGGGCCCGGTTAACCAAGACTTACTATTCCAGCAGACAAGTTTAACCATTGCTTGGACTTGATCAACGTGATCAGTACCTGAGTGCCCCTTAAGGGCAGTGCAACTTGGGCAATCCAGGGACCTGGTTAACCAAGACTTACTAATTACTAGTGAGCCATACTAATTAACAAAAGGTAGTAGAAAATGTGGTAGCAGATCATTTATCAAGGCTAGTCCAACCCAATTCCTTAGAAAACACGCCAATTAAGGACACCTTCCCTTATGAACAATTGTTTTCCATTTCTTAGTTACCTTGGCATGCAGACATTCCTAATTATCTTGTTATGAGCACACTGCCAAATCATTGGACTAAGCAAGATATAAAAAAAAAAAAAGACTTTTCTTGCCAAGTTCAAATATTTTTTTTTCTAAGATGATTTATCCTTGTTCAACTATTTGCCAAACCAAATAATTAGGAGATGTGTGCCTGATGATAAAAAATTAAATGTCATTTCCTTTCGTCATTCTGATGCATGTTGTGTACTAGAAAACATGCCAATCAAGGACACCTTCCTTGATGACCAATTGCTTTCCATTTCTTAGTTACCTTGGTTTGCAGACATTGCTAATTATCTTGTTATGGGAACATTGTCAAATCATTGGACTAAACAAGATAAAAAGATTTTCTAGGATGATCCAAACTTGTTCAAATATTGCCCAGACCAAATAGTTAGGAGATGTGTATATGATGATAAAAAAATTAAATGTCATCTCCTTTTGTCATTCTCATGCATGTGGTGGTCATTTCTCAGTTAGGAAAGCTAAGATCTTGCACTGTGGATTTTATTGGCCAACTTTATTTAACAATGTGTATAACTGTTGCTAAGCATGCGAGCGTTGCCAAAAATTGGGCGAAATTTCTCGCCACAACTTGATGCCCTTGGAGCCAATTCCAGTAGTTGGAATCTTTGATGTGTGAGGTATAGATTTCATGGGTCCTTTTCCTTCTAGCTTTGGTTGTCATACTAGTGGCAGTGGATAATGTTTCCAAATCGACTGAGGCTATTCCATGCTGAAACATTGATACAAAAAAACTGTTAAGAAATTTGTGAGGGAGAACATTTTGTCTCAATTTGGAACATTTAATAGTCATTCTTAGTGATGAGGGAACACATTTTTGTAATTGCATATTTAACGCCTTGGTGAGAAAATATGGGATTACCCATAAGGTGGTCACTCACCCCTTATCACCCACAAATCATATGTTGGCAAAAGTAGTAGATCCAAATTACAAGGATTGGTCGCTAAGATTAACCGACACATTATGGGCTTACCGTAATGCATCAAAACTCCAATTAACATGTCTCCTTACCTGCTGATCTTTGAAAAGTCTGTCATTTACCTGTAGAATTAGAATATGTAAAGCTTACTAGACAATCAAAAGGCTCAATCTTGACATTCACAAAGCTGAACCAATGAAGAAATTTTAAGTGAATGAGTAGGAAGAAACCCAAAATTAATTAGGCCTATGAGAATCATAGAATTTACAAGGAGTGGACTAAGGTATTTCATGACAAACACATTTTGAGGAAAACCTTTGAACCAACTCAGAAAGTCCTCTTGTACAATTCTAGACTTTATCTATTTTTGAGAAAGATGAAATCTCGATGAACAAGGCCATAAATTGTGAGGACTGTGTTCCTATATGGAGTTGTGGAGGTGGAGAATCCTAAGAATGGACAGACTTTTAAGATCAACGGTCAACGTTTAAAATCATTCTTGGAGATTGTTGTTTCAGGGGATGAAATTATATATCTCTGGTGGATATTGCTTATTAGGTTTGATTGGGCATTCAACGGTCAATGTTTAAAACCATTCTTAGAGATTGTTGTTTCAAGGGATGAAATTATATACCTCTGGCAAATACTGCTTATTAGGTTTGATTGGGCACTAGATTTAATGGTCTCTGTTTTTTTTGTACATTATGTCTATAACTTTCTTTTTGTTTTTGTAATATAACTTTCTTTTTGTTTTTGTTTTGTGTGCTTTGTGTAACCTTGGACAAGTATGGTGAAAAAAATTCAAATTTACCAGGTACATGCTTCCTTCCCTTTTCCCTCTTCCTTTACTTTTATTTCTTCGTGTTTCATATTGCACTACATTTACTCATTCAAACATCGAGGATGATGTTCATCTTAATTTGTGGGGTAGGAATTGCCTTGTCACTTGTCATTTATTAGACATTGTTTTATGCTTTTTTTTTCTTTATTTCTAGAATTTAAAAAAAAAAAAACAGATGATTTTTTCAATTTTTTATTGTTTTACTTCATTTTTCATTTTTTTCTGAAAAAGAAAAGCTTTAAAAGAATTAATTATAATCAGAGGATTTCTTGAACTTAAAAGTCTTCAAAAAGATTTTAGAAAAAATTGGGTTTGGTTGACTATTCTATCAACAGAGAAATTTTTCAGAAAATGTTAAACTTTGACTTTTCACAACACAGCTAGTATACATTTTTAGAGTTTTAAATGTGATATTATAGTTAATCAAACATAAGTAACATGCATAGTAAAGCACATATTTAATTCATTAAAATAACTTAACATATAAATCTAAAATCTAAAATCAAGGCCCTAATAATTGATAGAATGATTTTTAAACGAATTAATAAATACAAGTTGAAAACAAACATACCTATAAATCATTAAAGCAGTTTTAAAAATCAATGATACCATTTATGAAGTTTGCAATTAAGGAATAAATAACTCAGGAGCTCAATAAAAAGAATGTAGAAAATCATATGCGAGTGGCAAATCATTAAATAAGTTGAAATGCTTAAACCTCCAGGTTAATTAAATGTAAAAAGTGAAACTCAATTCCTAACTCTAGTAGGCCACTGGACAATTCTCACTAATTATAGCATAATCAATTTCAAACGAGTGACTTAATCTAGACTAAGATATTGATCAAGTTTGAACATCATAAGCAAGAATTCTGAGAGAGCACATAATAAAAGAACATGCAGAAATGCACACTTTAATACTCTAGTACCAAGATGTGGCATAATTGAACACACTGATTAACAAAATTGTGAACACAACTCACCAAAATCAGAGCATCCCGCTGTAAGGATAGCGTAATACATGCACTGGTACCAGTTATAAGAAAAAGTTATGTTAAACATAAGTATCAGAAGCTTAAAAAACGAAACCCATGTTGAGCATGGCCCACGACATTAGCCGCACGCCGGCTCACAGAACAAAATGGCCTACCCCAAGGTTAGTCATGGGCCAGAAAGTGCCTTATGATAATTTATGAAGTCAAAGAATCAATTATCTTATGTGCTTGTTGGAACTAGGTGGGCTTCGTGGACAGATTTTCAAAACTTTTGACCCACTTAACTCAGGGATCAAGTACCCATAAGACCATAAACTATATCCAGGATGCAATCCCTCATTCTCATTAATCATGTACAGAAATAAAACCTATCTAGAAGATAGAAATCAGCAACACCATGCATCCACACAACAAATAGAGAAGCAGATTATACCTTTGGAGCCCGGTAGTGCTCTAATGAAGAAGAAGACAATTAGCTTTGACAAGAACTCTTCTTGAAGCAATTTGGGATCTCCAAGACCTTGTTGTCTTCTACGCTATGACCTACTATCAGATCTCTTTTCTCAAAAAGATCGGTGGAAACTTCAAGAGAAAACCTAACTAGAAACTCCAAGGAACGAGAAGAGAAAAAGAGGAGAGAGAGGTGTGCAACAATTGGACAAAAGAGGGGGCTGGGCATCAATTCCAAGGTGGGACGTCCAGCCCCCTTTTGCCTCCTTTTATAGCTTTTCAAACCTCCTTCTTTTCTTATTGAAATAGAAGTCCAACTCTCATTACAAATTAGCAACTTTCTCCTTCCTAATTATTATAGAAGTCTAACTTCCACAACAACTAGTAACTTACTATTACTACTATTAGAAATCCTACTTCAAATAGAAATAGTAACTTTTTAATTTCTTTCTTTTTAGAGTTCAAGTAGGATCAGTATCTTTCTAATAACTTGGACTAGTGTGGGGACCACTAGGGATTCTATAGAATGCTGGCTCCAACTGGGATATCGCGACCCCACATCTAATGTGCAATCCGGGCCCACAGTTAATTGCAAATGACTCCACTATATAAATGCAATTGCACTCCAGTCTTAGGAATAAATTACAAAGAAGACCCTAAATTTCCCGATTACCACAAGTAGACCCCTCTATCAATATCCATGGATCAATTGGAATAAATCTGTCTCTTCCAATATTAGTTCCACATCTTATTACCCTTGAGCCCCAATTAATCACAGTGATCATAAGTACCATCCAATTAACTCTTAATCGAGATGGGTGCGCACTTACTAATGACAAATCCATTAATTGGCACAAGAGGATAATATAGATAGATTCCATTTTGACCATTAGATATTCCCACAGTCCTACTACCACGTACCCAAGACACCGAGGTGTTGACCTACAGTTGGCCTCACTCATTGGTGACTCAAAGCAAATGAATAAATAGAAACTTGAGTTCATCAGTGTCTCAGGATTGAGAGCCTATTGGTAGGGAATTTTGAGAGCAGGCCTTAAATTCGAGATAGTATTCTATAAGGTGCTTCTCATGGTCCTTCAATACATCAAATGTATCAGCACTGTAATCTAGAATCTTACATTCTAATGATCGAAACAAATCACACTATCTCATAGTAATCAAAGTGCTGCAACCTTATCAGATGAGATGCCTAGTCTCATCACTGGTTGTAAAGATATTTAAGTACAAGATTTGTGACACATGTCTCCTGTGTGTGGATCTCATCCATATACATATATCACATCTAACATACTAATAGGATCCGGTTCAACTCATGAACAATTATGTCATATGTATTGGTCATGTGCATAAAGTAATAAAAACATCATTTATCTTATGAAATGAAAGCATGATATTATTAATAAATAAAGAAATTAATCAACTTATTACATCAGCTGATGGATTGAGTCAATACAATTTAACGGTGCTTACATAATCCATGAACCCTATGCAACCCAATGACAAGCGACCTAATTTCAAAAAATTATACTTTAAAGTATATACCAACTTGAAAATTCTCAATCCATGTAACCCCCCACATCCACACCATTAGATATCCGTTTTAAAGGTTAGTTTGGAACTTCACTAATATTGTAAAAGTCAAGTAAACCTCGATTTTTCAGATAAGATGTCACATCAAAAGCTTTTTAATTCAAAACTCCTTCTATCTTAAAAAAAGAAAAAAAAAAGTTAAAAAGGCTACTACTTTTATCCACTAAAATACAAAAAAAGAAATCCACTTTTCCATACAAACAGTAAAAATGATTCAATAACGAACAATTAAAAATAAAATACCATCATAACCCACTTCTATTTTATTTTTTCTTCAAAATGAACTTTACTTTACTTTACTTTATTAGAAGAGTTGCCAAATTGGCCCTTAGGGCCTGTTTGGATAGCTAATAAATAAAGTAGAGTGAAGTTAAATGGGCCCTAACAGTCTAAAATTTCAACTCTATCCTGTTTGGATGAGTCTGGCCCAATAGATGAAGTAATGTTGTGAGCTACATATATTCCATTTCACTTCAACTCAAAATACTTTGATTTCATTGAGTAAAAATGAATTCTACTTCAAACCTTAACTTCAAAGTAAGCATCCAAATGGAGTGAAGTGAAGTACTCTACTTTAATTTCAACCTATTTCTCTTCACTCCACTTCACATGTGAAATCTACTTTATTTTACTCCACTCCTCATTTATCCAAACAGGCCCTTAGAGACCATGCCGCATTAAAAACCCAATCTGGTAATTCGGAAGCGCATGTCCATACAACGGGTCATATACTTACATGACTTGTTTCTTAACTACGACATCCCCGCCGGTCACATACTTCCGAAAGTCCATATCCCATGCCACGGATCTCTTCCATATGTGATCAAGTTATATATGGCCTTCACAAATTTGATGCAAGACTTGAATTGAGTACCACTATGAAGACATAACAGGCTACGATTGACCAAGTTATGGCCTTCACAAATTTGATGCAAGACAAGATTTTTTACATACCACGGGACTTAAGAAAAATTGGATCTATTTTCCTAACACTTAGAAAATCAAGGGCATGGCACTAAATGAAGCACATTAGGTTCAGAAATCAAGGAAATATGAGGGATTTGAATTCCTTCGAAAAAAAATAGAAAATCCAACTTAGCAATTTTTTGAAAAAAAAAAACGTCAGGAAATTGTTTTCATTGAAATTGATTCCCAACAACCACGTGTAGTGGGGTATCGAGTAATCATAAAATCTGATGGTCAAACTCAAGAAAAATCCATTACGATGCACATAAATATTCATATTTTAGAGTTGGTCACTTATGTTGATCTATATCATGCGATCCCAAAGAGTTAGATTCATTAATCTCCAATCATAAGTGGAACGACTCATGCATACAAGGTATTGATGGATCACATGACATCTTGTTTTGAAACTAGTGAGATAGAGTAATCCATACGTACGTAATACATAAGTATATAAATATTACATATTTATTTACGTATACACACACACTATATCAATATTGAATTGTCAACATCCTCTTAAAATCAATCCATGGTAAAACTTGAGTTCAAAAATATTATTCCTACTCACAAAACGAGTATAAAAAAAATGAGATTTAGAATTGAAAAAAAAGATCAAATGATAAATCTAATAGAGAAAATAATTATTGCACTGGATATCATAGAAACTTATATGAAAGATGTCAGCTAAAAGCATCCAATATCACCATTTTCATTTTCATTTCCATTTTAATGAGCAAAATAGTACGATACTATATTTGAATAGCAACAAATAGCAACATAGATCTGATTACTCACCTTAAAATTTGTAGCAAGAAGGCAAGAAGGAAGATGGTATGTACGTGTCGTGAGGTGTGTGAAATGGAGTAATGCCAAGAGCCTCCTTGTCACTTTTCTTCTTCTCTTTCTTCCTTTCTTGACTGAGTGCAACAAAGGTTTGAGTGGGAGAGAGACAAGTGACGGCTTCCTCGTTTACTCTCAAAGCATTAGGGTTTTCTAACCTAATCTTTAAGGGCACGTTTGGTAAACCACGAAGAATCCTCTATTAAGAGGATTCTCTCCATCTCCAAAGAAGTTCATAATCCTCAAGTAGGATTCCCAATAAAAGTTCCATGTTTGGATGGAGGGAGGATTCCTACAACGAGTAGAATGTATGATCCAATTGATATTTTTACAAATATCTCAAGATACAGTAAGGATCAACGGTTGAAATTTGGTCACCTTACCGTGTTTGACCGTCCCGAACTAATGACTGGTTTCGATCATGATTTTGGACCCCACAAGAACCAGAAGATTTGGAAAAAGGACTGTTTTTATTCCCATTTTCAAAATTAGTGTAAACAGTAAATGTTTTGGCACATATCTCGAGATATAAGAGGAATCAATGGATGAAATTTGGTCACCTTGTCGTGTTCGACCCTCCAGAACTAATGACCGGTTTGGATCTTGATCGTGGACCCCACATAAACACAAAAATGAAAAAAAGGGACTATTTTTATTACAGTCTTCAACATTAGTGTAACAGTCAGACGTATTTGGCACATATCTCGAGATATAAGAGGAATTAACGGTTGAAATTTGGCAACCGTACGGTGTTTGACCTTCCAGAACTAATGACCGGTTTGGATCTTGATCGTGGACCCCACATAAACCCCAAAAAGAGAAAAAAGGACTGTTTTCAATATTAGTTTGAACAGTAATGACTTTTGGCACACATCTCGAGATATAAGATGATTCAACAGCTGATATTTGGTGAGGTGGCCGTTTTGGAGTTTTTAAAGGTGACTAACGGTTTGGATCTTGATTAGGGAATCTAAAAGGTACATTCCCAAAGCAAAAACTTATTAGAGACACATTATCTTCACTGGCCTTATCGTCACTGTCGCTGACGGTTTTGCAAATATCTAACGATCTAAGATGAATCAACGGCTGAATTTTTGTGATATAGCTGTTTTGAACATTCTTAACACTTTTATCCGTTCAGATCTTGATTGTAGGCCCCACAAAAACATAAACATGCAAAAAAACCGGTCTGATCATTCTTAACGCCCGAAATCACTGTAGCTCCGCAAATCCTCAAGCGCGTGGATTTAGCGGATCCGAGGGGGGGTGGTCTGACGTCGAGAATATTTGGAAACGGGGATTACTTTCATCCTCAAAGCGCTTTTCCACGCGGATCCAAACGTGGATTTTCCACGGGATCGCGGAAAACCGACAGAAATCCGCGGCGACGATGTTTACCAAACGTGCCCTAAATGGGTTGTGCTATACAAAGAGTGTAAGAACCTAACTCTTAACCCCTTCAATTAGCGGTAATTAATTATCTAGTTAGGGAACTAGGTGGAATTAGAGGCCAATCATTTTATTTTGTGGATTAGAATAGTCCTTGAATAGCTTTAGGGCACGTTTGGTAATGGGAGATAAATCCTCTATCCAGAAGAATCCTTGGTACTATGGAAGTAGACTCTCTTCAGTCAGGATTTATGAGGGAGAGGATTCAGTGCATTCCATGTTTGGCTAGCATAGAGGAATCAATGATGATTCCTTCTAAGTCATGTTTGGTAAAGAGAGAGAAATCCGTTGAAAAAAAAATCAATGACAAACAAAAATAGCAATTAAAAACAAGCATAAAGCAAAAACTTATCCCATAGAAAGGAGCATCATTGGATATAATGTTGAATGTTTATGTTCAAAGTTTCAAGTGCAAATCATTGCAGGTAGATGTTGAATGCTGTTATATCATCCAAGAAACTCACAATTGCCATATGAAGCAACTTGAAAAACCAGTTCAATACATCCAAACCCCACAACCTGGTCATTACAACAGAAAACAAAAAAAACAAGCAAAGCACCTATTCAACAACCAAATTCAAATGGAAAACACCCAAAACCAGAAAATGTAAGAAGAATGTAACAACCATCAAACAAATTGGGAGACAGAGATATGCCAAAAATAATGACTAGGAAGCAAGCATGACATGTTCATCTAATTAAGCTTTTCAATCTGTTATTGACATGTTTTACACGTTCTCTAGTTAGCCTAGAAAATGGTAAATGCTCCTCGGTACTGTTTAGATCTTTATAAACCCAGTATAGACAAATTCAGTTTATTTGTAAATGAGGTTTTGCAGTTGGAAAACCTGAGTCACATGCCATGGGTGTGTTTTTTGTCATAACTAACTATTACAGGTTATTATACAAAAAACTGAGTGCCACATATCTCTATTCTCTTTCATTTTTCATCTTTCTTTTTTCTTTTCGATTAGCAAGTTTCAAGGATTATTTAAGCTTAAAATGAGGCATTCACCTCATAAACCAAACTCCCATTCAAAAGCATTATATCGCCCAAACCTGAAATGTTAGGAAATTGTGTGGCCCGACTGCCATTAGGCCCACGCTAGATCGAGCCCGGCCATGTGCCGTGGATGAACTCCCAACAAGTCCTGATCTGGTTGAGTCAGATAAGGATCAAACTCTTGGTGGTAGAGTTTGGATCAGGTTCAGACTCTCGGTTGGCAGAATTCCCCCGCTGGTCAGGAGATGTGGGATTCCAGGAGGATTAAAGTCCGTAGTAGTTGTGACCCCTAGGGATTACTCTATATAAGGGAGATGGGAACCCTTGCTTTATCATCCAGAAGATTTGAGAGCATTCACAGCAAGTTCGCAGGTCTACTCTACACCGGAACGCACAAGGTTCTCGGCGAGTTCGGTTCCGACACCCATCTAGGACCAGCTAGTTCTTTTAATTGGTATCAAAGCCAGATATGTGCGTTTGACGGTTTGGATCTTACGATTAGGATCTAGGATCTCTTCCTCATTATTTTCATTCCTTTCCTGCAACAGTAGAGGGAGGAAGAAGATCAGCTTTCCTTCTCTTTAGTGCACAAAAATCGAGGAACAGAAAAACTTGTTCCATGTGAATAGGTTTTCTGGCCTCGGAACGCGTGCTGGAAAAGGCAAGCATGAAGGATTTTTTCTTCTGAATCTAACACGAAGAGAGAGATGGTGGGGCAGTTCTGGACACATGATCATGCTGTAGTTTTTCTGCCTCGGGAGCTGTGCCAAGAGAGATACACTGACACGTGTGCTGCTGCTGGGACGATCCAAAACCAGAGAAGGCTGCTGTTGAGTCGAGACGCGTGCAGCAAGCAAATCCCAGCAAGTCAGGCCGGGCGGACTCGAACTCGAGTTGGACCGACCTCGTTACCAGTGGAGCCCAAAAGTGCTATTACACGCTAGTATTGGTAACTGCACGAGTCCAAGGGATTGACGTCAGACGCGGGTGACGACGGGTACAAGCGGGCGCTGTATGGGTTGTTGACGGAGAGGCAAGGCATTGCTAATGCAAGGCGGGCCCAGTCAATGGTCAACTATGAACTTTGACCGGCCATAACTTGTTCATCCGGACTCCGATCGACAAGCAGTTTGGTTCTGCGGAATCGTGGTGACGAGCACTACCATGTAGCGCTGACAAATTTGGGATCCAATGGTCAGATCTTTTTTGGATCAGATGCAGTCATCATTGACAGTTGAAATTTGTCGTGTGATATTTGGGTCATTTGAGCTCCGATGGACGATCCGTTTGCGCCTGCGGACCCCAGCAACGAGAAATACACAGAGGCAGTGAGATATTGACGATTCAACGGTTAGAAAAGTTTTTTGGTCAGCAATCACGGTCAGTGGTATCTTGACTTTTCTTTTAATCATATGTTGGATATGTCTTATAAAATATGCACTGCATTACCTCACCAATAGCGATATCCTTGACGAGAAGAACCCACTCGTGTTGAGATATCGGATGGGTGCCTTATCTTGGATTTGTACGTTTATTTGTTGAGATAAGATCCAACTTGTATTTTCCTTTGATAAACCTTGACGACCACTGCGGCATCATCTAATGGTAATTTGGCATTACCTTGTGCAGTGGGAGTATAATAATTGATTTACTAATTTGCGGATCAAGTAGTTGAGGATCTGATTGAAAGAATGTGAGCATAATCCAATGGCACAAAAGAGACATATGATCTCTAGTTAGTGGTAAAATATTGATAAAAACCACTAGATTTCGGATGAAAATAATTTATGATGTATGCATGTACTATTGTATTGCCTAATGGGTCCAGGATTGACAACTGGGTTGATCGGATCATTAATAAAGTGTTGACCACGGTGAGGGAAACTAATTGATCAATGTGTTTCAATTCAATGTCTATTGTCATGGTCTTCCACTTTAGTGGAGGTGTATCTCTTAGGTCCCAAGCCTCTTAAATATTTAAATTTCAATTAAATTTGAGGCAAGAAATAACAATAATATTTAAGTCAAGGGGACAAGAGAATATGACGGGATAGACAACCTTGTGGATCAAATACAAAGGTTATAGTCATCTAACAGTGGATCTGATGAAGGTGTAAAAACGGACCTGGTGGATCGATTTGTTGTTTTCCATGTGATCTCAAGGATGTAAATTGAATTTTTTGAATTCATGAAAACAAATCCGAAAATTGTAAGCATCTATAAATATGGAACAAATTTTTTCAAAAATGACGTGAGTCTAAATTACATTTGACTCTGAAAATCCAATTTGTTATATTTTGGGAATGCTTTACTAATTACTACTCTGTGATAAGTAAATTCGTGGTTCAACTGGTAATAGAATAGATTAAGAAAATCTATTCTTAGGCAATATAGTTGTGATTTACATGAATGAGAGATTATTACAATTTTAGATTTTTGAGATGATATTTACTTGCTTGATATAGCTTGTAATGTATAAATCTTCTAATTTTAATTATTTTGTATATGTTGGATGTGTGGTTTGGTACACCTATGGCATTGAAAATATGACACATCAACAGAGACAGAATAAATGGACTGGTTGAAATGATACCTTTACCTGACCTTGGTACATTGGAACCATGTCTGGGAGGAAAATGACTGTATGTACATACTCTTTTTCAGAATAACTAGAAATATGATCGAGTGATATCATACACTCTATAATATGCTGACCGTTTTATTTGTCCAAATTTAAATGGGTAGGAGTGATTTGTTACTCTGATTGGTGACTTTAGCAAATACATTTAAATTTATCTGTTATGATATAAGCTTGAGGCACTGTAAAAATGCTTTGAGTGGTATGCTGCTGAGTCATGGACCAATAGGGCCGAAACATTAATGGATGAGATCCATTAAGTGGAGGAGTGTACCTATGAACGATTCAAGTATATTGTGCATGGAGAGGATTATATATTTGATTCTGTACACCCCACAGCTAAAAATGGTGTGGTTGGAAACTTTTAAATTATTCTATGTTGGATAGACTAGATCCATGTTAACACCACACATATCTTCCGCTGTGTGCTGTAAGGGGGGGATATTATTAAGAAAGTGCACAATATATATTGAGTCGAACACCTCCTAAACTTTAGCCCAAAAGACCCATTTATGAGTTATTGACTGGTTCCAAACCTAAAACTTGACCTAATACATTGTGGGAATGTTTTATACACAAACCATTGTGGGCCACGATTATAATACCAACTGCAAATGTAAACGAAGAAGATCATTCTTTCGTTGTAAAATTGAATCATCCTAAGGGATATCGTGTGATCAATCACGAATATCGGATTATAATCACAGGTCGGTATGTGTGCTTCCTTGTGGATCCTATACAAATCCTAGAGATGCACCATAACATCTCTAAGGATGGAAGGTGTTACGGAAAGTGGGAGTTTCAACGTTGGCAGCGTTGAAAGTGTAAGTCCTGGCCAGGGCCCACTTAACAATGAACAACCTGGGTTATTGGGAGTCCTATAGGATTGACAGCGTTGAAAGTGTAAGTCCTGGCCAGGGCCCACTTAACAATGAACAACCTGGGTTATTGGGAGTCTTGTAGGATTGATAACATTCAAAGTAGCTGGATGATTGATGCAGTTATTTGGTAAAATCGTGCAAGATCTTAATCTGTCATTCGTTGTCAATCTACGCTATATCGTGATTGACTGTACACTATAGAGATGAATATAAAATAAGAACCGGGCATGTCAATTAGTCAATCCACCTTAGGATTGAAAGGATATGGGTTCTTGGTAATAAATGACAATGACAGATTGATAGATAAGCACGATGGGTGGCACAAGGATTTAAAAATGGAAGGATTTGGTTAGGTGGAGAATATTTCTCCAGGCGTAAATTCCTATCCATGTGAATCCTAAGGGCAATAGTTGGTTGTAAGAATCTATAGTTGCACCTGATTGATGTTAAGGCTTCTTGGTAATAAAATGACAATGACAGATTGATAGATAAGCACGATAGGTGGCACAAGGATTTAAAAATGGAAGGATTTGGTTAGGTGGAGATTATTTTTCCCGGTGTAAATTCCTATCCATGTGAATCCGAAGGGCAATAGTTGGTTGTAAGAATCTGTAGTTGCACCTGATTGATGTTAAGGCTGAGTTCCTAAACGGCGAAAAGTAGGAAAAGCTTTACATGTAATCTGCAGATTTAGTGGTGCAAAGATCATAATGATAAATGTATACAAATTATTTTAACATGAAATTTCACGAGGCCATACGTGAAAATAGTTTATCCCTGGCATATGATATATGCATTTAGATCAAAGCAGTGAGAGTAGTTATATATTTGTCATTAGATGACATTGATTGTTGGTGGCGAATTGGAAGCAATCTCCAAGCAACAGTGTTGAAGTCTTGGTTCGAGATGGGAAACATAAGTTGAGGCATGATGTATTGGGCATATGCAGCAACCATATAAGCTGAATCTCATACGGACTTTGTCACATGGGTCCGAATGGGACATTGTGTTAAAACAGTTGGATATGGAGATATGCAAGCCAATCGACACTCCCATTTGCATTTGTTTGAAATTATCCAACAATCGGGATCCCATTAGTGAAAAGGACATGCTCATGACCGGAGACAGGCCTTACTCGAGGATAGTGGGAGGAGCATATTGCATGACATCCTCATCGTGTATAAAATACTATAATTCCGGATTTATGAGATCGGAAATGGATCGTTGTTGGTCTCATAATTAGATTCCTAAAGTTATCCGGGTATGCCTGTTACGGCTAGTGAATAAGAGGAATCTGGGTACATTAAAAACATTTGCTACAATGTTCTTGTGGTACGATTGTTGTCTTGGAACTGCATGGTTGTATGGTTGCTTATTGGGATAGTGACTTGGACGAGAGGGAGTCCATGTCTGGTTATATTTTTTAACCCATTGGCAAAAGTCTTGATTTTATGGTATAAAGAAAACAGACATAGTAGCTCTGTTGAGAATAGAAGCTGGGATACAACTTGCAATGCAATAAACCAAGTGGTCATTAGGTTGGATTTCTTCATAGATATTTGAAGTTGGTAAGAACTGATGAGCTTGTGCAAATGTTATGAGTCCGCCAGTACATCGATGAATGGAACCATAATTCCATAATCCCTCAAGATATTAAATTGTGATATCTGTATACCTAAAATGTGGGAGAGAAACTTAAGATTTCAATCTCAAGGATCCCACTGGTGGAATTGATGTGTATTCCTTTTCATTAAGGCTTTAATTGGTTGGAGATGTATGTAGGGACTTGAGTATATGTTGATGTACGTTGGCCCGTTTGATTTACGTGACATTCGTGCCAAGTGTGAGATTATTAGGAAATTGTGTAACCCGACTGCCATTGGGCCCACGCCAGATCGAGCCCGGCCGTGTGCCGCGGATGAACTCCCAACAAGTCCTGATCTGGTTAAGTCAGATAAGGATCAAACTCTTGGTGGTAGAGTTTGGATCAAGTTCAGACTCTCGGTTGGCAGAATTCCCACGCTGGTCAGGAGATGTGGGATTCTAAGAGGGGTAGAGTCTGTAGTAGTCGTGACTCCTAGGGATTGCTCTATATAAGGGAGATGGGAACCGTTGCTTTATTATCCAGAAGATCTGAGAACATTCGCAGTGAGTTCGCAGGTCTACTCCACACCGGAATGCACAAGGTTCTCGGCGAGTTCGGTTCCGACACCCATCTGGGACCAGCTAGTTCTTTCATGAAATGCTTGGACAAGATCAGGAAAGAAGTAATCATGAAAAATGTTTAAATAACATTCCTCTTTAAAAAAATAACACCACATTTTCTTAATTATATACAGAGAAATGGTTGTGGATTGGGCGACACACTAAGAAATGGAAGAGAGAGATGTGTAGGTGTAGGTCTTCTAGGTACTGATTTCGCCAAGAGATAAGGGTTGGGGAGCGAGGGCGCTGCGTAGCGAAAGAAGCAGCTGCGGGAGAGAGGGCCGACAATGTTGCTAGGGAGTCGATGCCGGTGAGAGTTGCTGGACGAGATGGAAGCGATCAGAGTTGTAGCGGAGCTAAGGTACAATGGATTTTCCTCTCTAAAGAATGCTACTTTTATACTGCCCTTTTGAATCGACGATTTATCCTTTTCAATGGGGGATGGTCCGACTGAAGGAATCAGCTCCTTTGTATATTTTCAAAATCATTAGAATGGAAAAATGGATGCAAGGAAAATTTCCCAAACGTGGGTATTCCTCACTTGCAAAGAAAAGCAGAGAGAAATCCTTAGTAGGGATGGTTACCAAACATGCTCTTAGGAAAATCTAAGAGCCTTTGAGCCTAATTTGACCATTGTAGGGGGCCTATCCATAATTTCGGGAAAGACCATGGGTTTATTCATCAATTCTAGAAAATTTCATTCTTGACCTCATTTGATATAAAAGATCAATCCTTATAACTTTCATGTTCAGTACGAATTTATTTGAGACCCCGAAAACGTAGTTTTACTCTAGCACCCTTTAGAGGCTTATTGGAAAGATCTTTTAATTTTCAGCAACTTTCGTTATTCTCCCTCGTTTATGTGTCACAAGTCAAACCAGTTTTGTAGCATACTCGCAAACTAACTGGACCTTTTTAGATAAAAACCCACCACTAGCCCCTTCCTCCTTCAGGGCCTGCTTGTTTCCTAGCATTTCTGACAGGAATTCAGGCTGCAAGGGGTTTTTGAATTCCTGTCGGTAAATGCTTTGTTTGATTGAGTTTCAAGTGTGGATATGTGAAACTCTGGTATTCCGGAAGCAGCTATCGATGGGGTTTTGGAATGCTGGGATGGGGAGTAGCATTTGAGAATTCCGATTGTTGTCATTCATTCCGACGAGAAGAGGATTCCCCAACGGTCATCTGCAGATTCAAATCTAAACCTTCTTTCTATTGATTTTATCTCTGGTGAGCATCTCTCCTTTCTCTTTCATCCTCTGTTCTATATTTTTCTTCTCAACATTGATTGTTTGCAAGGCAAGATGATAGATCTCAGATTAAAAAAGAGATGAATTCTCAGTTATGTGATTTACTATTCCAATGGTTTCTTGCATGCTTGGGTTTGATGATGAACTTGAGTAGAAAACCCCTTTCCTCTCATGTTAGGGTTTGGTGAGGAACCTAGCAGAAATGGGGCTTCTTCTTCTTCTCATCTTTGATGGAAGTATTGGAGATGGTTGGTAGCCGGCGGATATTTTCGAGCCCTATCAAAATATGGATGGCATTGTGCACCCAAAACCTTCAATACCTATAACTTCATAAGAAAAACCCACGTTCCCTCTGCAACTCCTTTCCACCCATCTTTTGTCTCTCTCCAACCTAGTACGTTGTGCCCTCCTTATATTTGGTTTCAAGTTGGGTGGTTTCTTTTTAGTTGTCTTCAAGATTATGGTCTGGGACTATGGGGTTGGTTTTTTTTTTATTTTTTTGAATAAGGGTTTTGAAAATGGGGATCCAGAGTTTTGTGCTTCCAAATGTCTGTGCTTTTGATGCTACCATTTTATCATGTTACTTTGTGGTGTTGTTTATCATGTTACTTTGAAGTCGTCTGTGTTTCTATCAATGACATTAATTTTCTGTGGATTCTATGGTTATTTGAGATATGAGCTTTCAAATGTGGTACTTACTCAATTTTTCTTTTAATTTAGATGGTGTCAAGTTGTCATTTTCTTATTACCTGTCTCTTTGAAAGGTGTAAGTTAGAGCTTTGATTATGGAACTATAAGCTAATGTGGACATGAAAAAACTTGTGGCCATTTTAATCATTTTCCCACTTTTCATATGAATGGGGCACAATTAAGTAATACATTTATTTATTTATAAAACAGAGGATAGGTACCTTTGTGGGCACCTCCATACAACTAATCATAGCAGAGTAGTTGCTCTCATGTTGCAAACTGCTCTCAACATATATCAGTGCATTGGCATTGGGTCAATAGCCTTTTTCGTTAACTATTGACCTGGTCTAGAGTGTATACTGAGTCTCTCAACAAGGCTAACAAGCTTTTCTCCAGTTTTGAGTTGAATGGTGGATTTTGGAATACAGTTTTTTTTTCTACTGGAAGCATGACATTGACCAGTTGGAGCCTTATTATGGGCAATCTTAAAAAGACAGCTCACCTTAGTTGTAAAACTCAAGTTGCCTGAGAATATTGGGATGTCTATGTTTATCTGATTTAAGCACAACTCCGAACCTTAATCATGTCATGATGTGGAAAATCTGATGGTGTGGTCTATATAGTGGGATTGCTCTTGTTATTATTATATTTCAAGTGCACCTAGTTTATCTAGGTTCATTGTCATATTGATCAGACCATCCTTGCTTAATTGGTTGGCAACCTTGCTTCTCAACCAAATGACAAATGATCGACAGTGGTCTCCCCCACTCCTCACATGTATGAGTTTTCACTCGGTTCTCTCTCCTCCTATGTGTGAATTTCATTCCCCATGTGTACAAGTTCTCTCCTCAAGTGCGTGAGTCTCTGGAGGTCCCTGCCCCTTTGCTGGGATTAAAAAAAAGTTTAGATGGATTGACTCATTCCCCCTTTGATGGTATGTCAAAATAGTGCATTGATTAACTCTCTTATAATAAAATGACTTATTTTCTAACAATGTTAGCTTTTTATAGGTAAAAAGCAAATTGGGCAAGTATAAGACTCTTCAAGTCTCATTCTTTGATGAAATTCATGAACTTGTTGCTGATGATGTTGCTGAAGGTAATATTGCCATGACTGGTGGCGAACGCAGCACCATAGATGTTGAGGCTATGATGACGGACGAAGAATTTATTAATGCTACCTATGGGACACCTTATGCAGGGTTAAATGATATGGATGATGGTAGCTTGCCTGAAACAGATGTACAAACACCTAAGCCAAGTAGGCCTACAGTAACCCATAATAGCAACAAGAATACAGGTAAAAAACGAAGGTCACAAGTAGGTGAAGAGATAAATAAGACGTTGGCCAATGTTGTGGTAGTGGTTAATAATCTTGCAAAGAGGATAAACACACCAGAGCATGTTTACATGTTGATGAACAAAGTGACAAATGGTGTGATTTCATGTCCGTTTATACCTCCACAAGCTTATGTTGCCGTGACTGAATATCTTGCTCAGGATGAGCGAAAGGCCAACTTATTTCTCACCTACAATGATGAAATGAAATAACAATGGTTTGAGATGCATTTCACTAATCTTGGTTCATCTAGTGGTGGTCGTTAAGTTTCTAAATGGGAAGTCTAATTGGTGGTAAACCTTTGCTTTTGTGAGATATTGTAATATCATAACCCTTGAACTTTTGAACTTTTAGTTTAGACCTATGGATTGATGAACTATAATGATGGACAAGATCTATTTGAATGCAGTAGTTTGGATGGATGAGTATTGAGGTGCTCATCTAAATAGTGGCTTGATATGGTGGATGCTTTTTTTCTCCAATTATAGGATATGGTTGTGAATGAAGACTGCATTGAATGGATAGATAAATAATAGATAGATATATGGTTCTGGGTGAAGAATGGATGAATGAAAAACACATTTTATGGATTGATGAATATCTGCTTGTGTAGACATATGGTTGTGGATGTCATTCCAACAATATCATTTGTATGCCATTTATTATTATTTGAACATTTTATATAGATAACTTGATGAATGAATTTTTTTTATTTAGGCATTGATAAAGTATGTTTTTGTATGATAGTTTGAAATGGAGCCCTTTTAAAGGCTTGTCATGGACTTGGATTAGTTCATAAGCACTAATTGCATGGCTAAGATTAGTTTATAAAACAAAGAATCTTTGGCTAGCTTCCAAACAATGCATTCAGAGAATTCAGGGTGAATTGAATTCTTAGGCATGAAACTATAGGACGAATCAAACAAGGAATCGAAATTCAGGTGAAGTTTAGCAGCATTCCAAATTCCAGGATTTCCAATTCTCCAAATTCTAGCAGACATGAATTCTCCAAATACTTGCAACCAAACGTGACCCTCATTGGACGATTTGAAACCTGCTACTCTTCTTTCCTCTCTTCTTCACTACTTGCATGTCCAAACTCATGCTTTAAAAGGCTCCAATTGGAAATTTCGACATTGCTGATCAACTCCCTGGCATCTTCTTCGTCTTCTCCGTCGTTTTTACGCAATTCCATGACCGGCAGCCCCTTTAACCCACTTCTTCTTCCTTGAGCTTCTTGGAGGTGAGCTTTCCCTCCCATTTTTCTTTCCTCATGGTTTAGAGCCTCCCTTGTTTAATATATGTGACATGCATGAGTTGATTTCAACTCTAGATGGGTTTTTAATTTTTAGGAGATTCTTAGAGTGTATTTTGGGGATTCCTTGAGAAGAGCTCCCAACTGATTTACGAGGTGATTAGAGGTAGTTTTGAGTGGCTAAGAGGCTAAGGCAAGTATCCAATCTAATTTACATAGCATGCATTGATGGTTTTCTTGATTCTTGAATTCTATTTTCCATGGGCTGAATGATATGTCTCTTTCTCTAATTAAGTTCAAATGAGTTTAATTGAGTTAATTAATTAGCTGGTTAATTCTGTTAGGAAAGTTTTGGACCTTCAAAAATCCCAAAAAGTCACAAAACAGTCATCTCCCGTGCTTTCCTGCAATGCAAAACCAGACCACTGGGGAGGTTGTGTGATGACGTAGCCCACAACTGGATGCTGTCTAGTTGTGCATAGGTTAGCCTTACACAAAAGCTTTGACACTTCAAAATCCCAGAGAGTCACAAAACAGTCCTCTCCCATGCTCTCTTGCAATGTAAAACCGGACCAATGGCCAGGTTGTGTGATGACGTAGCCCACAACTGGATGCTGTCTGGTTGTGCATAGGTTAGCTGTAAGGCAACCGAGCAGATTCGCCCTACACAACCGGACGAGCCATTTTCTGCCCGGACCCCCTTTTTAGAACTTTTCAAGCCGGAAACTGCCTAAGTTCTTCTCCTAACCCTCTTACACACTAGATACATGTTAGCTGGGTTCCAAAGTGGGCTCAAACCCCGATTAAACTCCTGATTAATTCCCCAAAAGTTAGATTCTCGTGCATAAAAGACAGACCGTTTTGTACAACCGAATGAACCATCGGTTGTCCACTTTCGGTATGAAGTGTGGACAATCGAGAGACCTTGTTTGAGGGCCTTTGAAGCTCATGTTTTTATCCAATACAACCGGTTCTTCTTCGTCTATGGGATCAAAAACCTAGAACTAGGTGGCACACTGTAGCCGAACATTGTCTAACTTGGTTTTCACTTCTAATATGTGGGAAGTGATGTTTTAATCTGTTTTAAGCTTTTCGGATTACCCGGAGGCATGTGGAGCACACGGTGATTATCGTTCTATTATACTTTGGTTTTTGGGTATCCCTACCTTCCGAATGCATTAAGTGTATATAAAAATATGATACTTGAACTTTTTGAGCATATAGACTCAAATATCATCGTACTTGCATATTCAAGGTAATCACTGACTAAAATATATTGTTGTAATGGATCCTACTATTATTTAGGCTTGCTAGGATGGTTTAATCAATTGTTTACGTATTCTTATGACGGTGCATATTTCTCATATCTACTACGTTTTATGTGTTCCATTATAACCCGGACTTACCCGACCTTAGCATGTTGACTTGTGGGACTCCTTGGGAATTAGTGCGCGGTATTTGTCTTGCTCTGACCCTGGATGTACTCGGATCTTTAGGTGGTTCCTTTGTTGGTTGCGAGCATTCAATTGTTCTACCCCTTTTGAGTTACTTGGATCACCTTGTTCTTTTACTACCCATTCGGGACCACCATTTCTAGTTGAGATGCTGCCCATTTGTACTTAGAATTTTTTGACCCGACTTGGACTGTTTTTTCCATTATTCCATTGCTTAAATATGACTGAACTATCTAATTTCCCCAACTATTTATGTTACTTTGTGAGTATCGAAATTACTCATATATAGCTTGATTGGATATTGGATTGGTTTTTTATCTGAATACTAAATACAAAACTCAATACTAAACTGTTATGAGCCCTACAATTGTTATCATTGAATTCCCGAGTCAACACCACCCAGCTGTTGTTATTTATTACAGTTAAAATTTCAGTATTATTGCTCACTGCAGTGGTGTCTTGAAATGTGACACGGTGTCACTAAAGTACCTACCCTACCCAAGGATCGATGAGATGCGCCTGTGGCCATAAACTCCAAGAAGAGTGCTGAGGTACTATCTAATTGTTCATTAGGGGATAAGAAAATGCACCCCTCCAAGGATTTGTGCGACGTAGTTACCCTATAGATAGTACCATGATTATCTATTATTTATGATTCTATTACTTTACTCATGATGCACTAACCAGGCTTGTTATATTGTCATCTGACTTTTGATTAATCAACCTGTTATTTATATTCTGCTTTGTACCTGCAAACTACGCCTTTTATTTTGGATACTTGCCATGCAATCTATCTGATCTACACTTGGTGTTGTAGGTATGGTTACCCGACCCTTGCCTTATAGTGGTTTCCCGAGGAGGTGGTTGCGAGGCCATCAGAGACGAGTGTTAAGCTACAGAGGTTGTCATATAGACTCCGCTCTAGGCACATGAGATATTTCACACAAGGAAATTCTATTTTGGATTTTTTTCTGGTAAACTAGACTTTGTTGGCCTTTTGCTTTGGGAATTGTAATTAATACATCTTTTATAATTTCTAACTTATAATAATGAGAATGGAATCTTTTGATTACTTGCCTAGCTCTGTTTATCTTGTGTTTATGAATATATACCAGTCTAATGATATACTGTGCATTAACATGCAGCTAGTAAGACATTAGTGATGCAAAATGGAGTTCGATGAGCAAGCTTCCACCAAATGTTCCATGATGATGATGGACCTTGTTCCCTTACCTGTGCAAATCCTACAGAAGAATGAAAGATCATGTTACACTAATTCCCCCAGATCATGGCTCCTTAATTTTATTCTAATTTTGGGGCCGCGACAAAAAGGGTTGTCGGATGTGAATTTCGACCCCCACACTCTATGGCTTGGGAAATCTCTATTCATCTATATATGCTATTTAAATTTTACATAAAAAATGAGGATTCCGATTACCCTCAAAAGCGACGGATCACAATCGCCAGTTACGATAATGGTCGTAACACCGTTCTTCGACGAAAGCCGAAGAAAAAATGGGAGAAAATAAATGGGTGGGTTCTTCCTCTCGTCTAATGTGCTACCGGCAACACACGATGGTTGTCCCGTCACATTGATTTGGGTCTCTTTGGGTCTCTTTAATATATGGTCAATTCAGGGTCATGAGTTAAAGTCCAAATAAGGTTGATCCTCACATAGCAAAATCATAGTGTATCCAAGTAAAATAAAATAATTAAAATAAAGAAAATAAAAGGGGGAGGTGCCAAATATTTAAGAAGAGGATCGCTCCCGTTCCTGGGTACCCTCTTCAAATCCCTTGGCAAAATAGGGTTTAAAGGCTGACTTTGCAAATCAAAATGATGATGCAAATGAGATTTTGACTTGTGATTTCCATGTTTTTCATGTGCGATACACGAGTGATAAAAGTGAAAGGCCGATGGGCCATAATTGATTGAAGGTGGCCGATGGGCCAGTGTTTGTTTTAGAGTGGCCGATAGGCCGTGATTGTTTAAAAATGTGTGTGAAATCACTCATCTCATCTCATCATTCTTATTTATTCAATTTTAGTAATCAATTCTTTATTCCCTTTTATCATTAAGTTCGATTAAATACCTGGCACCTGAGGTGGAGGAAAAAAACAAAGGAAAAATCTTTTTGGGTTTATTTTGTTAGTTTTGTGGTTTTTATGGATTTTTTATATTGGGGCTAGAAGGGCCTACATATGGGATTTTACTTGGATTTATATGATTAATGCCTTATTACTAATCATCGGATTAACCCTAACTTAAGGTCCTAGACCGCCCACATCAGCTCTCCGGGTCCCCTAATGGAACAGGAAAAGTGATGGGATGAAGCCTAATGCTTTAATCAATCTAATGGGGAAATCCGATCTAACCCTAGGGTGTGGACAACCTAAGTTCGATAGTTTCCATGCTTAAGCAGCTTGTTGAATAGGGTCTTAATTGATTCAGTTGATTTGATTTGTTTTGAGTCGTGGTTTGGTTAAGAATTATTTAGGGATGGATTAGAGGTATCTTAAGGTTCTGATTAATGTGTTGAAGGTTTTAGAGTTTAGGGTTTTACTTTTAATGATGAAAAGATATCGAAATCAGCGAAACAGGGGTGGCGGAGGACTTGGGCACACTTGTAATGGTGCCTAGGTCACTCTGGTGACTTGGGCGCACAGACAGTGGCGCACAAGTACCAGGTTCTATGTGGTTTGGCTAGTGACGACGGTATCGATGTTAATTTCAGAATTCGGGGAGTTTTGCTAAGTGTAAGTTTCTGTTTTGATGTTGTTTTAAGTTTTGGGTTGGTTTATTTTTAATAATTTTAAGTCCGGAGTTCGATACACAACCAGGATTTACAACTTGGTCTGGACAGAGGACTTGGGCGCACTAGCAGTGGCGCCCAAGTGGTGATTTGATGCTCTCTAGTCGTCCGACTTTGGTTCGAGATTCCGGACGGGTTTAAGTTGTTTAAAATTTCGGTTTTAGGACTGTTATTGGTTCTGTGATGGTCGTGGAGTAATGATTTGGATCGAGACTGGAGATGAATAGGGACTTGGTGATCCCAGGGGCTAGAAATGGACTTGGGCGCACCTGTGGTGGCGCCTAAGTCTCTAAGGTGACTTGGGCGTACCTGTGGTGGCACCCAAGTGGCTGGTTCGTGGGTTTTGGTTCTTTTCAGGATTAGTCCGCTAGGATTTGGAATTTCAGGTGTTCTATGTTAATAAATCTATTTCCCGGACTGGTTTGGAGTCTCTGGACCCTAAGTGTGATTATGGTTTCAGTTCGGGAGTTGAAATGCAATCGGAGCATGTCCCGGGGTTGGACCAAGGAGATGGGCGCCCAGGTGTCTGTGGTGACTTGGGCAAACCTACAGTGGAGCCCAAGTATCTACCTATTGGATAGCTACAGGTTCGATGGTCTCCCGGGTGTTTCTAAGTCCGTTTCGGGTATTCTAACTCCTGTCTTTGTTGGGGAATATTTTTGTTCTCGGGTTATGACTTGTCTATCATTTTAATATGTTTTGATTGGGGTCTTGATTAGGGATTGGTGACTAGGGTTTTATTGATTAGAGTTTGATTTAAAGGTTTGTTGATTAAGCTTATTAATTAGGGTTTGAATTAATTAGGGGTTTTGATTTATTTATGTTTATTAATTAGGATTTTAATTAACGTTTTGTTAATTAGGGTTTTTAATTAAAGGTTTGTTGACTAGGGTTTTGTTTGTTAGGGATTCTTAAAGGTTTTTTAATTAAGGGTTGGAGTTAGAGATTTTAATTAAGGTTTGAATTAAGGTTCAAATTATAGTTTTAATCAGGGTTTGGAAATTAGGATTTAGATTGATGATTCTTATTTATTAAGGTTGAAGTGGATGTTTTAATTAGGTGTCTTAAACAGTGTTTTTTTTTTTTTTTTTTTAGGTTGATTAAGTTTATTAATTTACTTGGGCGCGAATAGAATAACCTATGATCATCTACTTAACGTCTACTTTTTTTATATGGATTTTTCTATTTCTTTTAATCTTTTTTTTTTTTGTTCTCTTCTCTAATTACTAAAGAGTAAGATGAGAAGGGAAGAGTTTTATGGTTTTATGATTCTTTTGGTATTTTATGCAATGTAACCTAACCTAAAGTGTTGATGATATGATAGTTCGAAGTCTAGAAGTTTTGCGGTCAGCTGAAATCATCACAAACATGGAACAACAAGTTAAACGAGATGCAAAATGCAGTAAATGCAGGCCGGAAAGCAAGCCAGGGACTTCCTGCAGGACTTGGGCGCCACTGTCTTCCCTGCTGGTTGCAATGTATCTCTGATCTTCGGCGATATTCCGATGTGATTTCCGACACTTCGCGACTAAATGCAGAGTCCTAATATGAATTATTAATATCAGAACTTTCGGATCAGAAAACGATGGCGCGAGAACCTTGATTCAAGGGACGGATCCCTTTGCAGGGACTTGGGCGCACCCACAGTGGCGCCCAAGTACCTTTGTTCTTCCTTCCTTACTTTCCTTCCTTTTTTAGCAATATATTTGGTCCTCTTTCGATTCTTTCAATGCTCTTTACAGACCTAAAAGGCTTTGATATCAACTTGTATGAGGATGGACTCAGATCTAAGAGCAAAATGCACACGAAATGGAAATCAGGGCCAAAAGCCCATTTCAAAGACTTGGGTGCACCCACAGTGGCGCCCAAGTGCTTTTTTGCACTTTTCTCTCCTTCTCAGCAATATGTTTGGTCATTTTTCGATTCTTTCAATGCTTTTTACAGATCCGAGGGCCTTGATGTCAGCTTTTATGAGAATGAACTCAGATTTGAGAAAAGAAGCGCATGCGATACGGAAGTCGGGGCCAAAGCCCTATCCAGAGACTTGGGCGCACCTGTGGTGGCGCCCAAGTGCTTTTCTGCACTTTTCTTTCTTAATTTCGGATTTTTCCCAATAAAAAAGAGATGGATGCAAGATCTATTCTAATCACGAGTTCAGGATGATGAAAATGATGCAGATCTACAAATTATGAATGATCCTAAGCTTGTTTATAATGATGAATGATTACTAAATATCAGATCTACTGTAAAATACTACTATAAATGCAAATCTACGATATATGGATGATCCTAAGCATGTTTCTAACTACAAATGATATTGAATACTAATAAAAAGAACTAGATCTAGAAATACCGGTTTGGATAGCGTCATTCAAATCTTAGATCAAAGCTTTTGTGCAAATCAATGGCTTTTGGAGGCTTTCTCCATGGCTGATCTTAAAATCCAGAATATTCATTCTTCTTCTTTCTTCTAGATCTAAGGCTCTCTCTATGGTGGCTACTCTCTTTCTCTGCCTTTACTTCTCTTTTCTCTCTTTCCGGTAGCCTCCTCTTTTTGCAAATGGTATAAGAGATCCTTATATAGAGGTTTTTGGAGTGGAAAAGGGGTTAGGATTGCTGTTTGTACGAATTTCTAGAAGCTTCACCCAAACCAAGGTAAATTAGGGTTTTTGGGGACTTAGGCGCACACAGGGTAGTGCCCAAGTGGATTTTGTGACTTGGGCGCACACACAAGTGTGCCCAGGTCCTTTTTTGGGGTTGAGTGAATCTAGGGTTTGGTTCGAGTAGTTTTCGGATTGAATTCGAACTAAAATAGTGGAAACTGGGCTTCGGCACACCTGTGGGGGTGCCCATGTGTATTTTCAAGGTGACTAGGGACCTAGGCGCACCTGTGTGTGCGCCCAAGTGCATTTCTGGACAGGTGCGCCCAGGTGTGTTTTTAGCGGGGCAGTTTGGGCAATCTTCTGAGGGTCATATCTTTTGATCCAGTTGTCGGATTTGGACGTTCCACATATCGTCGGAAAGCTCTTGGAACGTAGAATCTTTTGGTCCATACATCATAATGATTAGAGGTCAGAAAAAGGTAGGGATATCTGGATCAACGATCCAAGCCTCCTAATTCATGCTAATCATATCGTACTTAGGCGAACTAAATGTAATCTTTCTATGATCAACCTAAGTGTGTTTTAAGTAGTCCGGAAGAGGTTTGAATAGTGTCATGGTCCATTTTTTGTATGAGTAGTGGTTTGGACTCAAGATCTTGACGCGATTCCCCTTTTCTTTCACGAATTTCTATGAATCGTTGAGCAGAGTTTAAAATTACCAACAAGCATCTTCATCGTCATTAATTAATCTGAATTATGTCATTAACCATTTAATTATGGGTGAAATGGGGGCACTGTTATATATGACAGGTGTTTAAGGCTAGCTTAAGGGCCAAATCAGGTGTCTACAAGGGTCCCACCATGAGTCCTACTCAAATCCACCATTGGAAACTAATCATTTCATGATTTCTTGGGCCACACCCTAAAATGTTAAATCAAACCATCACCCCTCATCATTTGTCTTCCATTGTGGCCCACACAATTTGTTAAAAAATTTAGTGTCCCATCATCATAAATATAAGCATAACCTAGTGGCCGCACCATGCACACATGATTAAGCACCTAAAGTTAATTTATACATGATCAAATAAATTTATGTAAATTAGATAACTCTCCAAAATTAAATACGATAAAAAAAATCATTATATAAGAAATAACCGTATCAAAACAATTACCACTTAATAATAACAACAATACTATTTTTCAACCACATTAATAATAATAATAATAATAATAATAATAATAATGACATGAAAGAAAATCATAAACCTTGAAATTGGGGTGTTATAGTTTTAACATGTTCTAAGCGGTCCGAAACATGTTTAAACAATGTCGTAGCCCGTTCTTACGGTCCTCAGTGCGAATAAAGAGGTTATACTCAAAGTCTAAACATGATCTAGCTCTCTCTCTCTCTCTCACTAATTTTTATGGTTCGTCAAAATAAGATCAAGATCGCTCTCAAGCATCTTCATCTTGATCAATTAATCAGAATTATGTCATTAACCAATTAATTATGGGTGAAATTGGGGCATCGCTATATATGACGGGCATTTTATACTAACATAGGGGGCCAAATAAGGCGTCTATTGGATGTCCTTGACTTTGTTGCATACATTGTTCTGATTTACCACACATTGGTCCCAAAATGACACAACTTTGGACACTCCATTGGCACCAAAAACCAACTCCCTTGGCTTTTGTACTTTGCCAAGGCAAACAAGTGATAGTTTTCAAAAACGTCTAATTGATTATCATGACCATTTCATTCACACCAAGGGTTTGGCAAACTTCGTTTAGAGGGTTTTATCAGAGTTTTTCAAATAAAACTTAAAGGAAACTTGGGAAGAATTTTATGCTATGTTACAACTACCGATCGACAGTTCACTATATTTTCTACATCTCTTATATTTTTCTGTATTTTAGTCATTTTGAGGCCATGTAAAGCTAAATGGGGGAGTTGTAAAAAATGAAATGTAAATAACTTGCACCTACAAGGCCAGAACATTAGATTCCCATGAAAAAAAAAGAGACAAGAATTGTGATTTTTTTGTCTTTTTGAAAAAATACAAAATTCAATAGAAAAGTAAGAAAATGAATTCTAACTTCTCAGAAGATTGCGGGGATTCGTTCAAATCGACGGTCGTAAGTCATGTATGAACTTTGCCATCGTCCTTCAAATGAGAACATATGATGCTTTGATTCTTTTGGATTGGCTTGGACTTCGGATTTTTAGAGGATAAAGACCAAGGGGAGGTCCTATATCCAATAAAAAACCGAATAGACGGGTTGAAAAGCCGCGTCTAGGCCATGTTGGATAGAAAGAGAGGGACCTTGGGGGGCTGGCCCCCCAAGGGACTTCAATCACCTTGTGGTATTTATTGCAGCAGAGCTTCTTCAAAGTAATGAAATTTTTCGGGATTTTATGGCTTTCTTTGTGTCTGTATAGACCTCCATGTGTACATTTCTCTTGGAATGACCCCCATTTTATAGGCTTTTGGTAGCCATTAGGTGGGTTTATGAGCATTGATGGCGTGGATGGCATTGATGCTCCATGATGGGAGGAGTTACAAGTTTTTATTTCATGATTTTGTAACTCCTTTTTCTTGGCTTTTGATTGACCAATGGAGAATTATGGGCATTTAATCACCTTTAAACTCCATGATAAGAGGAGTTTCATGATTTATTGTCATGATTGCTTTGATTTGTAATTCTTTTTTCCTTGATTCTGATTGGGCCGTCCAAAATAATGAGTTAATGACTGCATTAAGTCGTCATAAAATGGGTCAATTAACTGCTTGAAGTGGTCGCCAGGGTGCTCGAAGAGTCGCGGGCTGTACCGCGTCTTTTGGAATTCTTCTTGCGATGATCGTCAATGGATCCACAAGTTGTTTAATGTCGGATGGCGATGCAACTTCAGACACTGATTGATACCAGTGGGCCGGTAACATCTGTCCTGTCGATTTCTCGATCGGTCGGACAGAAAGTGTACTTTCTTGGTTGGCCGGTTGGCGATTTTGAAGCATGCGATGATAATCAAATGCTCTTAATGGTAGATCTGAGATGTTGGTGAAGATCAGCTAATTTCGAGCACTAAAAATCAGATTTTCGGAAAACCACAGGTGCCGGAATTCTCGAAACGCGAAAAGGGTCGAAAAATGGCCCTTTTGGCGAAAATCCGGCGACCCAGATTTCCAAGGTCACCGCATGGTCGCCACCGGCGACCATGGGTTTTTCCTTTTTTTTGTTTGCCGTTTTTCGGCTGTTTCTCAATCTTTTTCGATCCTTTATTTCTCCTGTATTTTTCTTGATATTTTCCCTCATTTATTGGCTTGATTCTCCTGAAGAAAACCTGACAAGAAGCCGTGCAAATTGGAGCACAAAGTTTCATATTTTCTTGAAAGGCCGAGGACTTTGTTATTGATTTTCCGTCAGAAATCAAAACTAGGTCAAACGATGTTGGAATGACCTGAAATTTGAGGTAAAGCCTCCTGAACAGTAGATAGGACCAACCATAGGCTTTTGCTTGAGTTTTGAAGCCATGTGGGGTCCTGTCGCAGTAGACTTGGTTTTGTTACGAAGGAGATGCCACGCTTTGATGTGTGGTCAACCGATGTTCGATTGACCTGAAATTTGACAGGGAGCCCATTGGAGTCATTTTGAGACGATCCATTGGCTCTAATTTGGATGTCATGGTCTCGGGAAGTTCCACCGCCGGGAGGCTTGATTTTGTTTCTGAGTGACAAAGTCGGGTCAAATGTCGTCGGAATGACCTAAAATTTGACGTGTAGTCCTTTGGAAGCATGTCGAAGCCACCCATGTGCTCTGTTTGATGAGTGATGGCCTCGGTGGTTCTCGCCGCCCTGAGGCTTGATTTTACTGCTCGAAGGTTGATAGAGGGTCAAACATTGTTGATTTGACTTGAAATTTGGCACGGAGCCTTTTGGAGGTATTTTGGGTCCAAGTATAGGCTCGGATCGAAGTTTTGATGTCTTTGACACTGTTGCCACCAGGCGCTTGTTCAGCTGCCAGAGGAGTGAAGTTGAGCCAAATGATGTTGGAATTGCCCGAAACTTCATGTGTACTCTTCTTTTGGCTGTTTGGAAGAATCTTGCAGTTTTTGTTTGACTCTGACAAGATTTGATGCTTGAAGTTGCATTGCCTGTTTGTGGTAAAATGCGGCTTCATGTAGCTTCTTGATGTTAAAGAGGTAATTGACTTTTTTGGTGTCAACACTCATTTCTCACCAATTTATATAATTCTCTCTCTCTTTACACTCTCTAGCTCTTTCTTAAAGCATTCAACTCTTTCACTCTCTCTAAGAAGTTTTTGGAGGGCCAAAGATCAAGTCATCAAGAGACAGTATTAAAGGGACCTTCAAAATCTTGGAGGTATTTATATCATTTAAATTTGAGGTTCCATATTTATAAGTTTATTATATATTATATTAACTCTCATTTTTTTTCTCTTTCTTATATTAATTATCACAAAAAGAAGGCTATTAGTATTACTATTATTATTTTTAAATTTTACTTTTTGAAATATGGCTGGACGATCTTCTAGAAGATTTCCCACAAAATCTTCTTCCGTTAATTTAGGGGGAGAAGAAGAATTTATTGAATTAGAAGATGAAGTAAGTAATTTACCACCCCACTTTCCTAGTGGTTCTCATAAAGCATCCAAGAGGAATAGAACTTCAAAAGTTTGGGATATATATGATAGGTTTGAAGTTGTTGAAGACGGAAAGAAAGTCTAAAAGGAAAAATGTAAATTTTGTAGTAAGACTTATGGTGCCGAATCAAAAGGGGGTACCGGCCATTTGTTAAGACATAGGAAAAAATGTTTAGCCTTACATAAGCCGATGGATGCGGCAGGGGTGGGGGAGCCTGGTTCACAAACCCGATTTCTACTACCGGTGGTGGTAGTAGTAGTAGTTTGGGTCTTTATTTTTTTAATGCACAAAGTGCTAAACAAAATCTTATTAAAATGATTGTGTTATCCAAATTACCATTTTCTTTTATTGAAAATGAGTTTTTTGAAGAATGGGTCCAAACATACTGTCAACCACAGTATTTCAAGAAATACAGCTAGAAATGATGCTATTAGACTCTGGCAGGAAAAGAAGATAAATATTAAAAATTATCTTGCAAAAATTCCTGATAGAATAGCCATAACTACAGATACATGGACTTTTAAAGGGGATGATAGTTATCTTTATATTACTGCACATAACATAGATGCAAAATGAATTATTAATAAATGAATAATTAGTTTTAGCTGTCTTGAATGGCCACATAGTGGCACTAGAATAAGTACTTTTATTTTGGAAAAACTAGATGAATACAATATTAAGAAAAAAGTTATATTTATAACTTTAGATAATGCCGGTAATAATACAGTGGCTATTAAACTAATGAGATTGCAGATGCCACTTGCAACTTTGATAGATAACTCTATCTCTCAAAACAGATGTGTATGTCACATCTTAAATCTCATTGCAAAGGCTGGTTTAAAGCATATTGCAAGTTACACAAATGCTATTAAAGACATTACTAAATTTATTTTCTACTTTGCACAAAGAAGACAATGGTATGCCCAAATATGTGCGAGGCAAGGCGTATCAGCTATAAAAATACCCAAAGAGGTAGACTATAGATGAAATTCTATGTATGATTTGTTAAATAAGGCAATTGACCAGAAAATAGTTTTGAATGAATTTTGTACTTTTCATGCACAACATTTGTTGATGAGTGATGAACATTGGGAGTTATGTGCCCATATAAGAGATTTATTAGAATCTTTTTATACTTCAACATTATTTTTCTTCGGAATATATTATCTCACATCTAATGAAGCTTTAATGAAGCTTTTTCAAATTACTTTACAACTTAATAGATTTAGAGATCATTTTTTACTTAAAAGAAAATTTTATTAAATATTGGAAAGAAGCTCTATGACATTTTCTTTAGCTGTTGTATTTGATCCTATGTTAAAATTAAGTGGTTTAGAGTTTTTTTATTGATGGAATAAATAAAAATATGAATTATCAAGATTTAAGTATATTTTCAAATATAAAGGCAAAATTACAAGCACTTTTCCAATTTTATTGTGAGTAAATGGGTACAACTGGGGTTAGTATGACCCCTTCAAAAGTCCAGCAAACAAGTGAAGCTGTGTGAGATATGTGGTATTCTTCCCTGTTCACGGGCATGGCATCTAGCTCAAGCTCAAGTAATATAGTGATGGAGTTATCATTGTATATTGACGTCGGTGTAATACGGGTGCATGATGCATCTAGTTTTGACATTTTAGCTTGATAGAAATAACAAGAAAATATTTATCCGGTGTTGGTTGCCATGGCTTGTGATCTATTGAATATTCTAATGTCTTCTGTAGTATCAGAACATACTTTTAGTGCACGTAGATGTGTGATTGATGACCCAAAAAAAAAAAAAAAACTCTAACTAAAGAAACCGTGAAGTATTGTGTTTGCCTACGAGATTGGTATTCGGTAATTGAAGATTATGATCCAGCATAGTACATTAGTGGACTACACATCAAGTTTTTTACTTTTCCTTCATTGTAATTTGTAAACATACAAGTTTTTTATTTTTTATTTTTATTTTTGTTCTCTAAAAAAATTATAAGGTTTTGAAAGTAATCTTATTTACAACCCTTGAAGAAGTTAAGATCCAAATGGTTCTCTTTTCAGTAGAGTAGGTCGAGTTTGACCGAACCACTTAAATATCTTTGTAATTCTCCATGTGCTCTAATTTTTAACTTTAAGCAAAAATAAGTAATCGAAAAAAAAAAAGTAAAAAGGCACGACGAGCACGCTCGGCACGGAGACACGGTTCGGCTCAGCCCTCTCCTGGCACAGCCTGTCGCATTCTGCGCCGTGCCACCAAATTCTCTTGCACGGCCCTCCAGATGAGGCAACCCGGCCCGTGGCCCGGCGAGCCGCGATCTAGGCCGGCACGGCCGTTCGACATGCCTTGTGTCATCTGTCTTTCTGTTTATGTCATTATTGTTAGGTTGTATGGACTCAATCCATCAGTTGATGTCATAAATTGATTAATTTCTTTATTTATCAATAAAACCATGCTTTTCTTTCATGAGATGAATGTTGTTTTATTACTTTATGTACATGACCAATACATATGACATAATGGTTCATGAGTTGAACCGGGTCCCATTAGTATATTAGATGTGATATATGTGTATAGATGAGATCCACACACGGGAAATATATGTCACAAATCTTATATTTAAAATACCTTCACAACCAGTGATGAGACTGGGCATCTCATCTGATAAGGTTGCAACACTTTGATCACTATGAGATAGTGTGATTTGTCTCGATCATCAGAATGGAAGATTCTGGATCAATGTGCTGGTACATTGGATGTATTGAAGGACCATGAGAAGCACCTTATGGGATTCCGTCTCAATAATAAGGTCTGCTCTCATAATTCCCTTGCAATAGGCTCTCAATCCTGAGACATTGATGAACTCAAGTTTCTATCTATTCATTTGCTTTGAGTCACCAATGAGTGAGGCCAACTATACGTCAACACCTCGGTGTCTTGGGTATGTGGTAGTAGGACTGTGGGAACATTGAATGATCAAGATGGAATCTATCTCTATTATTTCCTTGTGCCAATTAATGGATTTGTCATTAGTAAGTGCGCACCCATCTCGATTAAGAGTTAATTGGATGGTACTGATGATCATAGTGATTAATTGGGGCTCAAGGATAATAAGATGTGGAACTAATATTGGAAGAGACAGATTTATTCCAATTGATCCATGGATATTGATAGAGGGGCCTACTTGTGGTAATCGGGAAGTTTAGGTTCTTCATTGTAATTTATTCCTAAGACTGGAGTGCAATTGCATTTATATAGTGGTGTTATTTGCAATTAACTGTAGGCCCGGATTGCACATGAGATGTGGGGTCGCGTGTCCCAGTTGGAGCCAGCTTTCTATGGAATCCTTAATGGTCCCCACGCTAGCCCAAGTTATTAGAAAGATACTAATCCTATTTGAACTCTAAAAGGAAGGAATTAGAAAGTTACTATTTCTATTTGAAGTAGGACTTCTAATAGTGGTAATAGTATACTTACTAATTGTTGTGGAAGTAAGACTTCTATTTCAATTAAGAAAAGAGGATACTTGAGAGATTATATAAGGGAACACATCCCTCTTGGACGTCCATCATATGATAGTGAAAAACGTCCCTCCCTTTTTGTGCAATAGTTGCACTGCTCTCTTCTCTCTTCCTCTTCTAGTTCCTTAGGGTTTCGAGTTGGGTTTTCTCTTGAAGATTCCACCGATCTTCTTGAGAAGAGATATCTAATTCGGGTCATAGCGTGGAAGGCTAAGAGGTAGTGGAGATTCTGATCTTAGTTTGTAGAAAAGTTATACATCAACGAAAGTGATCAACTTCTCCATTAGAGCACAATCGAGCTCCTAAGGTATAATCTGCTTCCTTGTATGTTGTGGATTGTAATGGATGCTTGTTCGTTTCTGTGCTATCTTTTAGATAGTTTTACTTACTGTACATGATCATGAGATTGAGGGTTATGCATCCTGGATTGGGTTTTTGGCCTTATGGATACTTGATCCCTGAGTGAAGTAGGTCAAAAGTTTTGAAAATTTATCCACGAAGCCACCTACTTCCAACAATTATGTGAATGGACGCCCCGACATGTTATTCAAAGGTGACAAATGTGTAAAACAGTCTCACTGCGGACTTCAACCTAAGTGGGTCAATATATAATACACTTCATGTGTTTCATTTTTACGGTGAGCCCATGCATCTAACATATAAATCACTCATAAAGATTGCCTCTCTTTTAGAGGTAAATGGGCTCCTATATATATTGGGCCTATTGTAAGATTTATTGAGTGCACGCCGTAAACTTAAATAAAATATTATAAAAAAAGTCATGTCGTCTAGTATACATGATGAATCTGACAATGGGACTATTTCCAATCACGGGTAAGGTGGGGGATTGAAAGTTTTCCATGTGCTCTGTATCTAGCTTAAGGGTAAATTAGCCACAAGTCTTTATGCACGGTCTTTTAGGGCCTCCAGCCCAACAACTTTTTCTCTAATGTCTATAATCCATACAGGTAGAGATATTTTGGTGAGAGGTCCCTAATATGTCACATCATATATTTTCATGACAAATTTGCCCATTTCAACAGTTTGAACATAAAACTTTGAATTTGCCCATTCTCTCTCATTCTCTGTTGTCCCGGAGAATTCCTTCCGTGTTCTTCTCTATGAACGAGGGACTTCACCAAAGAGCTCTATAGATCGAAGTCGGCCATCTTCGACTACACCAGCCATGATGGCGACGGCCCGACGATGGAAACGCGATAAGTCCGGACCTTCTCCGGCGACGGGTTCTGCTTAACACAAAAAAACCCGTTGTTGCCTTTGCCTTTTCTTTCCCTTTTCCGTTTTGTGTAAGTCTGTCTCAATTTTTTTGGGGCTTTTGGAAAATAAGTAATTTGGAAGGAGATTTTGCTATTTCATTCTCTGGGTTATTTTGTTCTAACCCGTTAGCAAAAGCTCAGCACATAGCAGCAGGCTTTCTCTACTGAAAAATTTATCTAAGTTTAGAAAATTTATCAGAATTTCTAAGAAACTCAAATAAATTTATCAAGAACTCAGATTAATTTTCCAGAAACTCTGATAAACTAGACAAAAACTCAGAAAATTTTGTAAAAAAATCAGATAAATTTATCTAAGTTTTGAACAATTTTTCTGAGTTTCAAACAAATTTCTCTAAGTTTAGACCAAATTTATCTGAGTTTGAAACAAATTTGTCTGAGTTTAGACCAAGTTTATCTGAGTTTGGAACAAATTTATCCGAGTTTGAAAAAAATTATTTAAGTTTTGCCTAGTCCCATGTGCCTCTGGATGATTTCTCCTTCTCAGATAAATTTATTTGAATTTTGCCCAGTCCCATGTGCAGATTTTCTAGATGATTTATCCTTCTTTGAATCAGTTTTCCCTATGTTCTTTCTCTTATCTATCGTAATCCTTGATATGTACAGTCAAATAATCTTCACGAAATTGACGGATTTTTTTCCTTTTTTTTTCTCCAAATGAAACTATTAACGAAATCAGTTTTCCTTTTTGTGTATACTGAATAGAGTGTATTAAGAGGGGCACTCTAGACTTTTTAACTGTTTATAACTTAAAAAGGGACCTTTGGCTCTACAGAAAAAACATGTGTACCATTTGCAATAAAAACCAAAGTTGAGGGACTTCCGACTAAATGCCCTAAATTTTAGACCTATCAAGAACTTTGACCTACAAATTTAATAGTTTTATATGAAAAAAAATATGATAGTTGATCCACTGTCAAGTCCCTAGGTGATCAGGAGAAATGCATCCGTGAGATTTGAGTGTGGGGTTGTGGTTTGGATGGTCCATTCCCATCGGTGATCTGGAGGGATCCAACCACTAGCGGGACTCCTCAATTTCTCCAAGTCATTGCCTTAGCGGATCCGAACTCAGCCACATCAGACGCGGCAGCTAAAGAGGCGCGGGAGGGAAACCGTCCAAAAACCCTTCTCTACCAACAGATATCCGACCTTCCAGCTCTCTTTCGTGACCCAGAAAAAAAGAAAGAAACGAACAGCTCCGGATCGAATGAGAGGAGATACAGGGGGTTCAGAGTTGTTTCTCAAGCTCACCAATCTGCCATTTCTCTCTGTTCTATCATCATTTTGGCTTCTTCTTCCATCTTCCAGCTTTTCTTCTATACCTATAAAACAGATATGGGATTTCAGATCTAAAATACAGGATGATAAGGTTGGGATGAAAATGACAATGACATGACACACACTAATCGGATAGCGATGAAATGGGCTTCACTGCTCAAAGACATCAAAGACAAGGTTCGCATCTCTCAATCCCCCTCTCCACCGGCGACCTCCTCTGCTACAACTCATTTCGAAGAAGCCTTGGAAAGGTACTTCATTTTTCTTTTGTTTTGTTTTTTTTTTTTCTTTTTTCTTCTTCTCTTTTAAATTTCATTGGATTGATTTTAAATTTCATATATGGAGGTGGTTCGACCTAGTTCTTTCGATGCCCACCTCTCCCATTATGTGGGGCCCAACAATTGTGTCACACGATGTTTCGCATGGAATCGCCACACTCCCATAATTTTAATATATGAAATGGTCACACTTGGATATTTTGATCCCACCTCTCCAATGATATGCAAGGCCCCAATTGGGCCCCAACGGTTTTCTTTCGTGGTGTCTCGCATGGGACCAAAATAAGGTAATTTATTTCCACCGTTGCCAATGCGGGCACTTAAGATGAAAGGGCTAGAATGATTGGATTGGTTTTTTGTACATACTTAGTTCCCAATTAAGATCTTTCAATCCCTTATGCCCTTTCAAATTAGGTGAGTTCTGTAAAGTTAGCTTATATATCGCACCGTGCTCTCCCTCCCTCTATATATATCATTTATGAGCACAACGAATGAGATGCATGCAGATATAAGCATAGCTAATGAGATGCATGAGTTTTCCCCCTTTTAGATGATGTCATCGTATCTAAGATGGGGAAACCTCGAAACTTCTCAATGTCCTCTTTGCACACTTCTCATTGGTCATGCCCATAAAGGTTAAATGAGCACGTTCTCACCTAGAAATGCATACATACACTCCTATGTGAAACAGTTGTTATTGGGGCACACCTAGGGCCCAATAGATCATTGGATGTATGGGGATGAAAAGATTCAGGTGGGACCACGCCAAATATCGAATTTTAAGTCAATCTGATGATCCTAACCCCATGATATATTGCTTACAAGTTAAATAGTTTTATTTCACAAAAAATCTGACCCTTGATCCAATGATTTAGTCCCAATGGATCCGTGCAACTCCATGAGGTCCGTGACATGTTGGAGGGGGCGTGTTTGATCGTCTATATGAACTAGTGATCGAGTGGGTCCACATGGGGCCTTGCGCGGTAAGCTCCATGTGAGATAGATGAATAGAATCAAGGATTTATGGCTGCCTCCCCTGTGACAAGCAAACCGCAGTTACTTCTTTGGGTTCTTCTTTTCTTGCCCCCATCTCTTCTTTCTTCCTCTCTTTATGCTTAGATCTCTCCCCTCCCCCCTTGCCGTCTCCACCCAAGCTCTCCCTCCCCCTGTCGAGAATGCCTTGAAAATCATCGAAACGATTCTTCGCCTTGTCCTAGATGAGCTGGTTTGATGCCATCTTTAACCCTGCCCAATTTATTTGGTAACCCAGATATGCTGAAATAGGCCTCCACTGAAACCCAAACCAAATTCAAACATAACAAGATTTGAACCAACATGCGGATACTTGAAAATCCACTATGGGGCCACATTACCTAAACTATTCATCTTGAATCTCATCCCCTTCAGTGGTATGCCCTCGAATTTTTGTTCAATAGGAGTGCATCCCCCTTACATTGATCTAGATCACTATTTCAATCATTTGCTCAATCTAACGATGGGCCCATTGAACTAAAATTTGAAGATATATCAGCAAAGGGCATGGGATTAAAGATGAAGGGTTTGGATTAGATTCACGTGGGCCCCATAGTGGAATTCCAGACATCCGTTACAGGAAATCCTATCACATACACTATGGAGGATCCAATCTCTTTTAAGGGTCGCACGAATAAAGGGGTAGAGGTATCATATTGACTTCAAATTTGATATGTAGGTTCACTCACTTAGATCTTTTGATCCACCTCTGTCCCATGACCAATAGGGCCCCAAGGTGAGCCCCACTAGGTGATTCGCATGGTAAGCTTGTAAGGACCGTCTTTACAGGAATGGTTCTTGTATATATATATATATATATATATATATATATATAGAGAGAGAGAGAGAGAGAGTTGTGGCCAATTATATATATATATATAGAGAGAGAGAGAGAGAGGTGTGGCGAGTGTGTACAAAACTTATGATTACACTTCCCAATGGAGCTCGAATGGACTAACCCAAAACACCCTCCCCCAACATTTTCAACACTAATCCGAGTGGGCTTGACTATTGGATCGGCTATCCATTTTTTTTTTTCTTTTTTATATAAAACTGTTGAACTTGTTGGCTACAGATGAAGGGGTTAGGGTTATCATATTGGCCTCAAATTTTATACAGAGGTTGGGCCGCCTAGATCTTTCGATTTCCCAACAACATCCTAGAGTCGTCATACACCATAGTGAGCCCAATTGGGAGGGACGTTTTTTCTTTCTAAAAAAATAAAAAAAATCCCCGAGAGTTTTCTAGCACTCCAATATATAATGAATTCTAAAAAACTCCCCACTTTAAAGTCTCCCCCTTTTTGCTCCCTTATGTTTTTAGGGCATGGAGCTCACATTAAGCCAATTCAATCATTTTCATACACACACACTGCACCCAGTGAACTGTTATAAAGCTCAAATTTTGACACTCATCCAACTTTTACTCACCATTATATTGAAATCAAAAGAAAGCGATGCCTCTAAAATAATTAAACTTTGGAGCAATAGATCAAGAGGTTAGGATAATTTAATGGAGTTGAGATTTTCTATATAAGTAGATCTCATCTAGATTATTCCATCAAACAGCATCACATAGTTTTCATACATTGTAGACCATAGTGAGCCCAACTGGGTAGGGGGTGGGTTTTTTTTTTTTTTTTTTTTTTTTTTTTTTTTTTTTAACTCTCCGGGAGTTTTCTAGCACTCCTATATATAAGGAATTCTAAAAACTCGCCATTTTAAAATCTTTCTTTTTTTCTTCCCTATATTTTTAGTGCGTGGAGCCCACCTTAAGCCAATCCAATCATTTCACACATATTACCCCCCGTGAATTGTTATGAAGCCCATTTTTTACACTCATCCAACTTTTACTCACCGTTAAATTGAAGTCAAAAGAAAGTGATGCGTCAAAAACCATTAAACTTTGGGACCATAGGTAAAGGGGTTAGAATAATCTAATGAAGTTAAACAATTTCACCTAAGTAAATCTCATCTTGATTATTCCATCCAATAGCATCTCATAATTGTCATACGCCGTGGTGAGCCAAATATGTGTGTGTGTGAGAGAGAGAGAGAGAGATGATCCTATCAGAGTTAAAGTGGGGCCCCCATCAGTGTCTCTCACCATAAGTGGTGAGAGTTAACTTTCAGAAGATTATTATTTTTCATATTATATATATATATATATATATATATATATATATCATAGTGTCTCTCACCTTAAATGGTGAGAGTTAACTTTCAGAAGATTATTATTTTTCATAATTTTATATATGGGGCCAACTCTCCTAAGCTAAAAATTAGGATAAGGTAAGCTGAAGTAAGCTCAATTACATGGTGGAGCCCACTTGGGGACTCATATGGGGATGGGGGTAGGGGGGATTTCAAGGACTCTCTAGGACCCTCATTCCTGTAAAAAATCAGCCACAACCGTAGTTTCTATCATCTCCATCTAAGCACCAAAAGTTTAATGGTCAATGGTCCATTCAGATCGGTGCATAGTCGATCCAATGGTCTAGTAAATTTGGATTTGACCAAAAGTTGGTGGGCATGTGTAATTTAGGGGGGTCATGTGTTTGGTTCATTTGGATGGACCAAGGATGGGCCTCAGAAGCGTTAGCCTATGGAATCTTATCCTAAGCTTAAGCTTAAAAGAGCCTTGCCCTTTATATATATATATATATATATATATATATATATATATATATATATAATAAGGGAGAGCAGTTTTTGAATCCCTGGACATTTTGGACCCTTGGATTTATGTACATAAATCTAAGGGCTGAGAAGGGATTCAGGAGCTTGGTAATTTTGTAATTATTTGAAAACAGAAGGGCAATAACTTTTTACTAAGGACAAGAGGATACCGAAGTGCCATTGATTTTCTGTGAAATTACGAAACCTGCCATTATCTTTTCCCAAGAATATGGGAGTGTCCTTGGTTTTCTGTGAAATTACGAAACGTGCCTTTATCTTTTCAAAACTTCCTTGCAAGTAAAGATATGATTAAATACACGGCTATAATTGCAATTGAGTGATTGAACGGTGTGGAATTTGGGCCCACAACTTATCAGTTTGCCCCTTCACATATATATATGCTGTTTTTCACGGATTGTGGAATCTGGGCTAACTTGGATTGTTTTGGTAGCAGATGCAAACGTGGCTTGCATGCAATTAAACTAGACTGCTTATAGTAGTGGGCCACTTTTGGTATTCAATGGTGGTTAAACAAGGGACCAATTGGTTGGGATGTTTTACCTAAAAAAATAAAATCCGGCTGAGCTTGATTTGAAGCTGATTGATCCAATGGGCCACATAGAAAATTTGAGTTAAATTTGTTAAATTATGGGCGATGTTAGTTGTTAGGTAGTCAAAAGAAGAGTAATTAGATTTAGTTGTGCTCAGAGCGTGGTGCGTTGTGCCTTCAGGCACAGGCAATTACTAGTATATATATATATATAGGGAGATGCCTTATAAGAGCATATCTCACCTTACCATGAGAGCTAGGGTAGAAAATGTGGGCCCCCCCTGGCTCTCATAGGAGCATCCTCACCTAAATCTGAGGGCCCCCACCTTAGATCTCATAGTAAGGTGAGAAATGCTCTCATAGGAGCATCTCTCATATATATATATATATGAGAAATATTCATGTGCATCCATTCCTCACCATATGGTGAGGGACAAACTTAATGGGGCCAGCCTAGGGATCCACTAATCATGAGACTTGTGGGGGATGGGAAGAGACACCTTGGATGAGACCATACATCAAATTTGGGGTCAATCCCATGCCTCCAACCCCCTTCATCCGTGGCCCACAAATTTAATGACTTTATATTAAAGGAAAATTTTTTACCCTCGATCCAACCATCCAATCCATTTGGATATGTGAAAATTCAATGGGTCTAGTGTACTTAAGGGGGTTCCATGTGTGTGGATGGTTCTGATGTGTTATAAAGTCAACCCTACCATGTTGTCCCTCACCATAACATGGTGAGGGATGGATGCATAGGAATATCCCTCTCTCTCTCTATATATATATATATATATATATATATATATTAGTAACACAGGCCTGGGCTTAAAAAATAAAAAAAATTGTTAATTTAATATTTTCTTTAGGATATTATTGATAAATAAAATAAATCTATAAATATATTATTTCAAAAAATGGCTTGGGTCGTACCAACAGTACCTATTTAAGAAAAAAAAAAGCAATGGAGAAATGAATAGAGAAAATCTTTTTTTAATAACCCAAAATAATGTGTAACATGAACCGATAAGAAAAATAAAAATAATAATAAATAACATATATTATCCATTCACGTGCGCATTTCATAAGGTTGAATCACTAAAAATAAATAAATGAACCTCAAGAAAACACAATGGCAAATGCATCAAGCAAAATCAATATATTGAGTTTTAGATATATTATTCATTTATGAAAAATTCTTTGAAAGAAGAAAAAACTTTTTTAATCTTCTTATTCGTGGAAAAAAAAGAAAAAAATAACTGATGAAGTTTTTTCCACTAAGCATTAATGATTATCGATGACATTTGGAATTTAATATATATAACTCCAGCTCCTTCCTAAATTTAGTCCAAAAGAGTGCATTTCTTTTATTATAAAACCAAACGATTCCTCAAAGAAGAAATTATCATGATCAATAATATGAATTCGCAAATGCATATTATTTTCTTTTGGGGCCTATTTGTTTCCCCATTGATCATCCAACTCCTTTGGTCCTCCTTGAATCAAGGCTAATTTCTATGGATGGATGGCATGTGGTGGGCCACTTCAAGTATACTTCAAGCCTTTGTGAAGTAAAATCTCTTATGTGGGGCTTAGGGATTTATTATAACATTTCCATCGGTGAAAATCTCAGAGCTTCATGCATATCATTGGGTTATGAGTTTTTTATGTGATTAATGGCATATGGTGGGCCACTTCAATTAGGCTTCATGCCTTTTTGAAGTAGCAATCTCACATGTAGGGCCTGTAGTGCAAGCCCTGTAGCCAATTAGAAACCAAAAGGTGTGGAAACTAACAACAATTGCATACCAATAATTATGTGGGGCCCACCTTGTCGATTTCAATCACATGTATGGTCCATATGCTCCTAGTGAATGCAAGCGTGCATCAGGGTGGGCCTTGATTTGAGCTCATTTTGTCAATGTAATGTGCATGAGAATCCATCACGTGAGTGAATCCAATAGTCTACAAAGTTAATACAAAAATCATAATGATAAATGGATTGGTTAGATAGATTTTAGGATGGATTAAGATTAGAGAGTGATTTGAGGATTAAGATAAGAAGATAAAATAGAAAAGTTAGGAAAAGAGAGATTTTAGGGGAAGTTAGAAGGATTTTAGAACTGTAGGTTTATGAAACCATAATCTTAATTTAAATGGAGAGATTTAGGGAGGAGATTTGGGAGATGTAGTGGCCCACATTAAACCCAAAGCTTTGTGTGTTTTTATAAGTATTTTTCTCAAAAGAGAACTCCTTTGATGCCGACGTGGCACCCCTCACAGCCCACCTCCCCGTTTGCTTTAATTTATACTAGTGCACCATAATTAAAAGATCATTAAAATTTCTAATTAGAAATATTTCTAAATATTTAAATAAATTATAAATAAATATTAATATATAATTCATAATAAAGATGAATACCATTAGAGAAATTTTAGGTAGCTGAAAATATTTAGGGAAAGATCAAGTAAATAGTAAAGATTTTAGGACCTTGATTTGATTATATTCATGCTTAGCCATAAATTGAGTGCCATTTTAGAATTAAATGTGGATTTTAGAATTAATTGGCTTCCACAATGGGCTGCATAGATTAATTAATCATACCAAATATCTAAAGAAAAATAAGGAGAAAAATGTCTACAATGGGCCCCTCAGATTAATCTTACTGAATATTAAAAGGAAAATAAGGAGAAAAAAGTAGCAAAATACAGCCCATGAAAGTGGCACCCGCTTTGATATCAAAAAAGCTCTTTGTGTGTTGGTATAAAAAAAAAAGTGGCCCCCGTAAATTGTAAGTTTGGAAATAAAGAAGACTTGAAAATTTATTTGGATAAATTAGTAAATATAAATGATTATATATTAAGTGTGTATTTTGAAATTAATTGGCTTCCACAATGGTCCCCATGGATTAACCATGCTAAATACTGAAAGAAAAAAATAAGAAAAAAAGTAGCAAAATACTTTTAAAAATAACTAAAGAGAAGTTATTATTGTATGCTGTATTTTAGGGAAGGGATAAATATCTTATTTCAAGAATATCTTAAATTTACATTGAAATATTTCATGTGGTAAAATTAGATTAGAAGGGTAATTTCGGAATTTAGCATTGCAAAAAGTCCGAGGATGCACCACGTGTCATCCTCTCAGGAAGTCTCTGCCGCTACGTGTCGCCCTCCCACGAATTCACCTACTGTCTTTTATTATATAATATTAATATATAATTTGCTCTTGAGGTGCACAAGCTCATATAAGCAATTTGCAGCTAAATTTGTGGGGCCCACCTAGGGCCACTTTAATAATTTATGGGAAATGGGGATTGGAAGATTTGGATATCCCTAACTATGTGCAAAATTTCAAGTCGATCAGATCACCCTAGTGGCCTCACGTTTAACGGTTATAAAATAGATCATTTTTTTCAATCTCAACCAAATAGTCTGTCCCATTAGGATTGGTGTATAAAACAGGGGATCATTGACATTCCCCGGGGGTGGGGTGGGGGGCTCACAAGAGTTGGACTCATCTAATGCATCGGCGGTTGATCTCACCTGAAAATCCGTCTCCCTCATCCTCTCGCTCTCCCTCCACACACAATTGTGCTCACTTGTTTCATGGAGTCTCCTACAGACTCTCTTGTGGCGCCCACGTGGTATAATACCAACCATGGGAAAAGTGTGGGATTGAAAGATCTAGATGAAACCTACATGTTTGCAGAATCTCAACTCTGTAAGGTTAGCTTAACACTTTGATCCATTTTTTTTTTTTTTTGGGAATTTCAGTCCAACATGGAATAAAAATTGGTTTTGTGTCAAATTTGGGTTCATGCCAATTTATGACGGATAGTGAGCGTAAAGGGATTGAATTGATCATACGAGTTCCACGTGATGAAAAGGCCTTAATAAAGATCACATAAAACAATCCTTCTTGACACAGCGCCAATTCTTCTGGACAAGTTCGAGCATTATTTAGACTTGCTGAGCAAATTTCTTCTCACTTGTGTAGCGTTCCTTTTAGAGTTGTATTTTTTTTTCCACTTCTCCACAACCATCAACCACAACACTAGTGAGCTTGTCGAAGATAAAATCTTGTCTTAGTTGCATTCTGTTTAAACATTTGCTTCTAATGCCCTCATCATTTGGAACTTATATGATGTTTTGATGAAGGAGAGAGAAACATGAATTGGAGTTGGAGTTCAAGAGATACTGGGAACAGTTTCGTTCTTCTACTTCTGAGAAGGTCAGTTGTCGTTGGTTTTCTTTGTTTATGAAATTTGGTTTCTAATAGGATTTTATGTTTTCATTTGCAGGAAAAAGAAGCGGCCTTAAACATGGCTGTAGATGTGTTCTGTAGAATAATGAAGCAGCTACCTAATTTAGCTCATTCAATTAACACGTATGTGCGCATTTCATTTCTTCCATTTCAAATTTCTTTGGCCTTTTTGTGTTGTATGCATTGCAAATCTGGGGGGGGGGGGGGGGCGGGCGGGGGGGTGGGGTGTATGTGAAAGGAGGATTATGCACTTTGTGGTAAGAGGAATTAGAATTTTTCAGAAAATCTTACATTATTTTTTGCTAGATTGGGTGAATAGTATCGTACGCATGTGATAACCTACCCACCCATGGATCAATCCCAAGGCGCTGTGTGAAATGAGACACCCTTGCCACTAGGGTGTCTTGGGAAATTATACTTTATATATAGGAGCTATCAATCTATAGTAAGTTTTCTTCTAATATAGTTGAACAGTTTTACATGTATTTTAATCCACATAACATTTTAGTGCCGGTTAAGATATGATTAGGAACATTTAGGCTTTGTTTCTTTACTAGAATTTCTGACAGGAGTTTGGTGTGTTGGTGCTTTTTGGAGATGATGTGATTGTTAAATACATGATGGCTCAGGCCCAGGCCCAATATGGTGGTGTGTCAATCTCGTTGGATGTGGTCAATCCTTGTCCAGCTTTCTTTCTTCCTTAAATAGATTGTAATTAGATTTGGTTAAATATTCTTTCCTTAATTAGATTGTAATTAGAATAGCTGATTGGTAGAGCTGATTTGTAGCCTTTAAATAAGGCAACTGTACTCTATATAAGGGGAGAGAATCTCCAATGAAAGGGAGAGAATTTTACAACACAAAGTCTATTGACTTCATGCTACGTTTGTCATGGTATCAGAGCTCTGATAATTCTCTTCTCTTCTAGTCTTCTTCTTCGACTTGTTTGTCGAATCTTGGTGATAACAGTCATTGACATTCTGTCCTTGACTGTTTGTGCATGTTAACATAGTTTTCATCAACATCTTGAAGTCTGATCACTGTGGCCCACCACAGATTAGCCCAAGTTCATCACAGACATCCCTCTATCTTGATCGACAGTTGATTTAGTGCCTTGAGGACGTGCGTTTGACTCAGCAGAGAAATCAGAGATCAGATTTAGGTTCTAAGAACCATTCTCGTCAGGAACTTGGAGTATCTCTTTAGGGGCCCACCTCTGATTAGCACTACAACATCAGTGGAGCCTCCCATCTTGGTCGACCACTCATCCTGAAATTTTTGGACATTTTTTCAGCATTTTTCGATCATCAGAGGTAGGCCATCTACCATCTCTTTTAGTTTTCCAGTTTTGTCAGATAATTTTGATCACAGCCGTACAAAATCTTAGATTGTGGATGGATTTCAATAAAACTTGTATTGCTGGAAAGAGATTTTGATACTCCTTGCAAATAGTTGATCTGATTCTACACTTGATCAACTAGTGGGGCCCACGTAGGGATTCTCCACCATTTTTTCTGGTCGCCTGGACCAATTTTGGCTCTCTGTGTTCCCAGATGGCAATCTTTCAGTGCTGGTCTGTTGCACATAATCTCTGGATACTACCTCTCTTTGTTTGGTTCTAAATGGAGAAGTCTGAAGTTCAATTGATTCGATTTAATGGTAAAAACTATCCAGCCTGGGCTTTTCAATTTCAATTATATCTTGAGGCCAAGGAATTATGGGGATTTGTCTCTGGTTCAGACCCAAAGCCTACAGAGGATGATAAAAAGATTGCTAATTGGAATACAAAAGATGCAAAAATTAAAACATGGATACTTGGGGCTGTGGAACCTCATCTGATTCTGAACCTCAAACCCTATACAACCGCCAAGGAGATGTGGGGTTACCTGCAGACAGTTTATCACCAAGATAATTCTGCACGACAATTTCAACTTGAGTGTGAAATTGCAGAATACAGTCAAGGCACCTTGTCCATTCAGGACTACTATTCTGGTTTCCGCAATTTGTGGAGTGAATACGATGGGATTAAATATGCGTCTGTTCCACACAATGTTCTTAAAACTATACAAGACCTTCAAGCCTCAAGTCACAGGGACCAGTTTTTGATGAAATTACGTCCTGAATATGAGACTGTTACATCGTCTCTGCTGAGCCGGAGCCCATTACTATCTTTGGATGTTTGTTTGAATGAGCTTCTGCGAGAAGAACAACGTATTCACACAAAAGCCCATCTGGAACAACAGCACACTGCAACTTATCCTGTTGCATACTCTGCTAAAGGGAACACTCAGTCTCTTCAGACCTCTCAGTCTTCTCCGACTCTTCAGACTCGGGATATGAGCAACGTCCAATGCTACTCTTGCAAAAAGTATGGACATCTTGCAACACAATGCAACCAGAAATTCTGTAATTACTGCAAAAAGAAGGGACACATTATTACTGAATGTCGCCGCCGTCCACAAACTCGGACTCCCAATGCCTGTGCTGCCAAGATAGATTATTCTACTGCTGATGCTGCGTCCACCTCTGTGCCTTCACAGCCTGGTTCTTCTTCCTCTGCTCTCACTCCCGAATTAGTTCAACAAATGATCGTCAATGCTTTTCTACACTTGGCATCACAGGTAAATCTAAATCCTCTTCTTCCATTTGGTATCTTGATTCCGGAGCATCAAATCACCTGACTCATTCCAGTGCACAACTCTCTAGCTTGACAAAATATACTGGCAATACTCATGTTCAAACCGCCGATGGCGGCCATCTTCCTATCACTGCATTTGGAGATATTTCCAGTATCTTGCCCTTAAAGAATGTTTATCACTGTCCCCATTTAATTTCAAACCTTCTTTCAGTTGGACAACTCGTTGAAAACAACTGTAATGTTTCCTTCTCTTCCTCTGGTTGTGTTGTGCAGGACCAGATGTCAGGGAGGGAGATCGCGAGGGGGCCTAAAATTGGACACTTATTTTCTCTTGATCTATCTACTCCAATTAGGAATAATTCAGCAAATGATTTTTGTTTTTCTGCTCAAAATAATTGCCAATTGTGGCATAGTAGGCTTGGACATCCTAATTTTAAAACCATGTCTCACATGGTTAATTCTTAAACTCAATAGGTTTTTCTAAGTTTGTTTCTTTTGATTGTGCTACATGTAAGTTGGGCAAAAGCAAGACTTCTAATAGCATTCAGTGTTTTGATTTAGTTCATAGCGATGTTTGGGGTATTGCCCCTCATTTGTCTCATGCTAATTATAAATATTTTGTGACATTTATTGATGATTATAGTAGATTTACATGGGTCTATTTTCTGCATTCTAAAGCTGATGTCTTTAATGTTTTCAAGATGTTTTTAGCATATGTTGAGAATCAATTTTCCACGTGCATTAAAATTTTACGCTCTGAGTCGGGAGGTGAATATGTGTCTACAGAGTTTCAAACTTTTTTACAACAAAAAGGAATCATTTCTCAAAAATCTTGTCCTTCTACCCCTCAGAAAAATGGGGTCGCTGAAAGGAAAAATCGGCATCTCCTTGATATTACCCGATCTCTTCTTATTGAATCCTCTGTTCCTACCCGTTTTTGGACAGAAGCTCTTAGCACTGCTGTCCACCTTATAAATCGATTACCTTCCTTTTCTTTAGAAAATGAGAGTCCTTTTTATCGGTTATACAAAACTACACCGTCTTATGATGATCTACATGTTTTTGGATTGGTGTGTTTTGTACATTTACCTCCTACTAAGCGTAACAAACTTACTGCCCAATCTGCCAAATGCGCATTTCTAGGATATGCTAGCAACCAAAAGGGGTTTCTTTGTTATGATCCTCACCTACGGCGCATTCGTACCTCCCGTAATGTTGTCTTTTTCGAAAATCAATATTTTTTCCAAAAGCATCTTGATTCTGTAGCATCCTCATCTGTGGTTTCCTTCCCTGGTTTTTCGGACAAAACTCCATTTGTTAAATTTAATCCTAATTTCTTTTATCAAAGACGGAATAAAGTTGTGACCACACATAGTCCCCCTACCGATCCTCCAACTGCATCTGGTCCCCTTGAAGACCCTCCATTACGTCGTTCATCTCGGATTTCAGTACCTCCAACTCGTTATGGATTTACCTACACTTCCTTGATGGCCATCATGTCTTCTACTTCTATTCCGAACTCATATTCTCAGGCTGTGCAGCATGAGTGTTGGAATCACGCTATGCAGGATGAATTGGATGCTCTTGCACAAAATCATACATGGGATGTGGTTCCGTGTCCTTCTTCTGTTAAGCCAATCGGTTGCAAGTGGATCTATTCTATCAAGCTCAATCCTGATGGGACTCTGGCTAGATACAAGGCGCGTCTTGTCGCCCTGGGTAATCGGCAGGAATATGGTATTGATTATGAAGAGACTTTTGCTCCTGTAGCAAAAATGACAACTGTTAGGACTATTCTTGCCATTGCAGCATCTAAATCCTGGCCTCTCTACCAGATGGATGTTAAGAATGCATTTCTTCATGGTGATCTCAAAGAAGATGTTTATATGCGCCTTCCTCAGGGGGTTTCATCGATCATCCCGGGTGCTATTGCCAAACTAAGGCGTTCTCTTTATGGTCTCAAACAAGCCCCCCGGGCATGGTTTGAAAAGTTCCAACATGCTCTTAGCCACTTGGGTTTTCATCCTAGTCCATATGATCCATCCATGTTCCTTCATCATGTTTCTACAGGGATCACTATTCTTCTGGTTTATGTGGATGACATCATCATTACAGGTACCGATGCAGATATGATTCAACAACTTCAGGCCTCTCTTCATCAATCTTTCCACATGAAAGATCTCGGCCCTCTACACTATTTTTTAGGTCTTAAAGTTCATCAATCTGAAAAAGGCATCGTACTCCATCTACATAAATATGCTCTTGAATTAATTGAAATGGCTGGTCTTCAAGGCTCTGCTCCCGTCGATACTCCTGTAGAAGTCAATGTTAAACTTCAGCAAGACAGTGGGGATCTTCTCTCTGATCCTACCCTCTATCGTCGCCTCGTTGGTACCTTGATCTACTTGACGATAACTCGTCCTGACATTTCTTATGCAGTCAATTTAGTCAGCCAATTCATGACTGATCCTAGACATCTTCATTTGGCCGTAGTCCGACGTATTATTAAATACCTCATTCGGACACCAACCCGTGGATTATTTTATCCGGCTCAGAACTCTCTTACACTCACAGCATACTCAGATGCTGATTGGGCTGGTTGTCAGGACACTCGGCGCTCTACCACAGGATGGTGCATGTATCTGGGTGATAGCTTAATTTCGTGGAAATGTAAGAAACAAGATAAGGTCTCTAAATCTTCCACCGAAGCTGAGTATCGTGCCATGTCCGCTGCTTGTTCCGAAATTCTATGGCTTCGCGGGTTGCTTTCAGATCTTGAGTTTCCTGCTGATAATGCCACACCACTCTATGCAGACAATACTAGTGCAATTCGTATTACTGCCAATCCAGTTTTTTACGAACGCACTAAACATATCGAGATTGATTGCCACTTTATTCGCGACGAATACAAACGTGATATGATTAGCCCTCCTCACATTTCTTCTGATCTTCAAAATGCTGATATCTTGACAAAAGGCCTTCCGCGACCTCGTCATCAGTTCTTGGTTAACAAATTGATGCTTGTGGATTCCCCCACATCAATTTGAGGGGGGGTGTTAAATACAAGATGGCTCAGGCCAAGATGGCTCAGGCCCAGGCCCAATATGGTGGTGTGTCAATCTCGTTGGATGTGGTCAATCCTTGTACAGCTTTCTTTCTTCCTTAAATAGATTGTAATTAGATTTGGTTAAATATTCTTTCCTTAATTAGATTGTAATTAGAATAGTTGATTGGTAGAGCTGATTTGTAGCCTTTAAATAAGGCAACTGTACTCTATATAAGGGGAGAGAATCTCCAATGAAAGGGAGAGAATCTCCAATGAAAGGGAGAGAATTTTACAACACAAAGTCTATTGACTTCATGCTACGTTTGTCAGTGATGCCTTGTCCACTACCATTTGCAGATGCTATATTTCATCACAGGAATTCCAAGACTTCAGCCACCTAAAAGGTCTTAAATGACCTTTAGAATACCTGGTATTCCACTCCCTTTGCTTTTTGGTGGAATTTCTAGATGCTCAAGTACAAACTAGGATTCAGAAATTCCACCGTGCAAGAGAAATTAAAAACTCTCCAAACAAGAATTCTCTAAATTCTAGTAATGTGCACGCGCACACAGCATGTGACATGTAGAATGGAGCAATGAGATAGCTGAAATAATAATGGCAGATATTTGGCCATTTTGGCAAGGGAGGAACCAACAATTTTCTTTTGGTAGTGGGGGAGTTGAGGGGAGTGGGAGATGGGTTGGCAAAATAAAATCCTTTAAGAGGAATTTGCAAATTTTTGTAACAAAATATACAAGAAAAAATATTGAAGGCTTGGACTTAGAAGAAAATATTCTAAAATGCTCAAAATAAATTTCCCTTCTTGCATGGACCCTCACGAAATTTTATTCCTATAGAATTTTGGCCAACCTTCAAATAGATCACTTACAAAAGACGTGAAGAAAATATTATTAAAAAGCTAGCATATAAAATTTGATCACCTTGAAAGTGGGCCCCATCTCTTATTGGAGTTCAATTAGCAAGGACCCACAAAAGAGGGGGCCATTTACTTTGAGCAATTCAAATTTTCATAAATAGGCCCCATTAAGAAGCCTCGTGAGTTTCTCGCTTGTCCTAATAAATTTTTTTTTTTAAAAGCCTGATTGATCCAAAAACTTACAGTTACATTCAAATTATCGTCATCATTGTCGTTGTCGTCATGATCATGATGATGATCATCATCATTAGAGTCATCACCATCAAAGCCTTATCCCAATTATGTTTGGGTCAACTACATGAATTCTACTTCTCCATCCCAATCTATCTGGGGCCAAGTCCTCTGAAAGGTTGCACTTCTTCATATCTATCCTCACCATCATCCATGTCCTCTTATGCGTACCCCCTTTCCTTGCATATAGAAACTTTATTCTCAAAAGCGCCATTGTTAGCTTGCATTGAACATATCTAAACCATCTCAAACCAGCCTACCTGTCTTAATTATTTTGAAACACTAAACATAATATGTGCATTGATGTATACCCACGAATGGGACCCAAATTTAAAATCTGGACGATTAAAAAAAGTGCACCACTATTTTCTATCACCGTAAAGTTTTTTTTTACTACAAACGGACATTCTTGCAGTGAGATAATCATTTCCAAGGCATTTGTTTAACATAGAAACTGATGGTTGGCATAACTTACATTAGAATGAGATTTTAGGTGATGATAGAACTCAAAGAGACAATAGTTTTGAATGGTTTTATAATTTAAACATGGTTCCATTGCCAACGATCATGGTTTATAGCTTGTGAGTAAGAGTTAGGAATAGAGATGACAATTTGATGATCACACCACTTAGAAAACAAGAGTTTGAATACCAAACTGAGAATGTATTGTCGTGTCCCTTATTGGAGAGCACTCATCAATATATATAGGCATTACATGCCTTATTCAAGGCTCAGAGTTAAGGAAACTAACCAATTAAGTTACTTGCTATTCTAAGATAAGGAAACTAACTAATTAAAGACTATATACAGTTGTATTACAATTGAACCCAATCATTCCACGAGTGAGATATGAGTTGGATCTTCTCATGGGCCTTGGGCCTTGGGCTTTATTAACACCCCCCCTCAAATTGATGCGGGAGAATCAATAAGCATCAATTTGCCAACCAAGAACTGATGACGCGGGCGTGGTAGGCCTTTAGTAAGAATATCAGCAAGCTGAAGCTCAGTGGAGACATGCGGAAGACGAATGACACCACGCTTAAGTTCATCACGTATGAAGTGACAATCAACCTCGATGTGCTTAGTGCGTTCATGAAAAATCGGATTTTCAGTAATCCAAATAGCACTTGTATTATCCGTATAGAGTGGGGTAGCACATTCCGGTGGGAACCCAATGTCGGAAAGGAGTCCGCGAAGCCAAAGAATTTCGGAGCATGCAGCAGACATGGCGCGGTACTCAGCTTCGGTAGAAGATTTTGAAACCTTTTCATGTTTCTTGCATTTCCAGGAAATCAGGCTGTCATCCAAAAACATGCACCATCCAGTGGTAGATCTGCGAGTATCCGGACACCCAGCCCAATCAGCATCGGAATAAGGGCGGAGAGATAGAGATTGTTATAGGGAAAAAACAACCCGTGAGTAGGTGTGCGAATAAGGTACTGAATGATGCGGCGAACAGCAGCCAGATGAAGATGACGAGGAGCAGTCATGAACTGACTCATGAGGTTGACTGCATAGGAGATATTAGGGCGAGTGATCGCAAGGTAGATCAAGCTACCAACTAACTGGCGATATGTGGTAGGATCGGGAAGAAGGTCACCCTCCTCTTTACTGAGTTTGACATTCAGTTCTACTGGAGTATCGACTGGAGCAGAAGCAGTAAGGCCAACCAAGTCAATGAGGTCAACCGTGTATTTGTGCTGAGTGAGAACGATGCCTTTAGGCGATTGATGAATTTCAAGACCAAGGAAATAGTGTAAGGGGCCGAGATCCTTCATGTGAAATGTCTTTGTAAGAGAAGCTTGGAGTTCCTGAATCATATGTGCAATGGGACCAGTAATCACAATGTCATCCACGTAGACCAGTAGCACAGTAATCCCGGACGGAGCACGATGTAAGAACATAGAAGGATCATATTGGCTTGGATGAAAATCCAATTGGACAAGAGCATCTCGAAATTTCTCAAACCAGGCGCGAGGGGCTTGCTTCAGACCATAGAGGGAGCGACGGAGTTTCGCAACCATACCCTTCCCAGATGAGTATCCCTGAGGCAGACGCATGTAAACGTTTTCTTTGAGATCGCCATGAAGAAACGCATTTTTGACATCCATCTGATATAAAGGCCAAGACTGAGAGGCAGCAATAGCAAGAATAAGCCGAACCGTGGTCATTTTAGCGACGGGAGCAAAAGTTTCATCATAATCGATGCCATATTCCTGCCGATTTCCAAGGGCGACGAGACGGGCCTTATATCGATCCAATGTGCCATCTGATTTTAATTTGAGAGAAAAAATCCACTTACAGCCAATAGGTTTGACACCCATAGGAGCTTGGACAACATCCCAAGTGTGATTCTGTTCTAAAGCATCCAATTCCTCTTGCATAGCCTGGTTCCAACATTGATGCTGCACAGCCTGAGAATAGGATTGCGGGATAGAAGAAGATGACAAAGTGGCCATTAAGGAAGTATGAGAGAACCCATAGCGGTCTGACGGGACTGAAATGCGAGAGGAGCGACGCAATGAAGGAGGGTCGGAAGGACCAAGTTCCGGAGGCGGACCCGATGTCGGAGGAAGATCAAGAGCGGGAGTACCTGTAGGCGCATCTATGTTCCGTCTGTGATACACAAAGTCAGGATTAAAGCGAGCAAAAGATTTAGATTCAGAAAAACCAGGTAAGGAAACCAATGAGGGGTCCGGAGGATCAAGGTGTTGGTGAAAAAAATACTTGTTTTAAAAAACACCACATTCCTAGAGGTACGGATGCGACGAATGGTGGGATCATAACAAAGGAATCCTTTCTGGAAGGGAGCATACCCTAAAAAGGCACACTTAGCTGATTGAGCTGTCAGTTTGGTCCTTTCAGAAGGAGGCAAATGCACAAAGAAAATGGACCAAAAAACATGAAGGTCATCATAGGATGGAGATGTCTTGTACAACCGGTAATATGGGCTCTGGTTGTCAATAGAGGGTGAGGGCACGCGATTGATAAGATGAGCTTCAGTAGCCAGTGCCTCAACCCAAAAACGGGTAGGAACTGATGATTCAAGCAGAAAAGAACGAGTGACATCAAGGAGATGTCTATTCTTCCATTCAGCGACGCCATTCTGCTGTGGAGTATAAGGACAAGTTCTTTGAGAAATAATGCCTTTGGTTTGCAAAAACTTTTGAAAATCAGAGGACACATATTCCCCGCCTGAATCAGATCGCAGGATTTTAATACAGGCGCAAAATTGAGTCTCAACATAAGCCAAAAAAAATTTAAAAACAGTAAAAACATCAGATTTGGAATGGAGAAAGTAAACCCATGTGAACCGACTAAAATCATCAATAAAAGTCACAAAATATTTATAGTGAGCGTGAGAAAGAGCTGGAGCAATTCCCCAGACATCGCTATGAATCAAATCAAAACATTTTGTGCTGTGAGAAGTGGAAATAGGAAAAGGAAGAGTTTTACTCTTTCCCAGTTTACAAGTAGTACAATCAAAAGGCACACAAGAACATAAACCAGGAGTTTTATTTAATAAACCAGAATTGAACATAATGGATAGAACTTTGGAATGAGGATGGCCAAGTTTATTATGCCACAATTGGCAGTTATCTCTAATAGAAAAACAAAAAACAGCTTTATCAAATATATTCCTAGAAAGCTTATTAAAATCCAGCGGAAACAAGCGTCCACACTTAGGCCCCCTCGCGATCTCCTTCCCTGACATTTGGTCCTGCACAACACAACCAGAAGAAGAGAAAGAGATGTTACAGTTATTTTCAACAAGTTGTCCAACGGACAATAGGTTTGAAGATAAAGTGGGACAAAGGTAAACATTGTTTAAAGGAAGAGAACCAGTGATATCGCCGAGGGCAGTAATGGGTACGTCACCTCCGTTAGCAGTTTGGATATGAAGATTGCCATTGTATTTTGTCATATTGGAGAGTGAGGAATGGGAATTCGTCATATGATTAGACGCCCCGGAATCAAGGAACCAAGTAGAAGAGGGAGAGGACGTACCTGAGAAACCAAAAGCAGAGAAGGCATTGAGAATCATTTGTTGAACTAGCTCAGGAGTTAGAGAGGATGAGGGCCCAGGCTGTGAGGATGTAGATGTTGGAGCCGGCATAACTGAAGAGGCAACATAAGCATGTGGAGTCTGAGACTGTGGAGTCTGTGTGGAAGGACGAGGTGGGCGGCGGCGACATTCAGAGATGATATGTCCCGACTTTTTACAGTAACTGCAGACTTTCTGTTTGCATTGAGATGCAAGATGCCCAAATTTCTGACAGCTGTAGCACTGTGTTTTGCTCAAGTCTCGAGGCGGAGGCTGAGAAGCTTTATTGGCTGAGAATGCGACTGAATAGGTCTCAGTCTGTTGTTGAGCCATATGTGCCGAGGTGGCCATGCGCTGTTCCTCGCGTAAGAGTTCATTCAAGCAGACAGCCAAGGAAGGTAGAGGCGTCCGATTCATCAGGGCAGATCAGACACTTTCATATTCATTCCGTAATTTCATTAAAAACTGAACCCGCTGATTAGAGGCCTGAAGATCGCGGATGACGATCAAAACATTGGCAGCCACACCTGCATACTTAATACTATCGTATTCCGACCAGAGGGTCCGGAATCCCGAATAGTAGTCCTGGATCGATAAGGTCCCTTGTGCATATTCAGCGATCGCACATTCAAGATGAAACTGACGGGCTGAGTTATCTTGATGGTATACTTGCTGCAGATATCCCCACATGTCTTTTGAAGTGGGGTAAGGCTTGAGATTCATGATTAGATGTGGCTCGACAGAGCCGAGGATCCATGATTTTATTTTCGCATCTTTAGTAAGCCAAGAGGAGATCTTCTTCTCATCTTCAGTGGGTTTAGGGTCAGATCCAGAAATATATCCCCATAATTCCTTAGCCTCAAGATATATCTGGAACTGAATCGACCAAGCAGGGTAATTTTTTCCAGTAAAACGGACCAAGGTAACTTCAGATTTTTCCTTCTCAAAGTGATATTGGTCAAAGAGTGATTGAACAGTGAAACAAACTATCAAAAAATATGTAGGATGCCTTCACCGAGTGTAGACAACTCAATCCAACCAAACAGGAAGGAAGAACTTAACACAGCACAAAATTTGTGCAAAACAGGGCCCAGACGACCCTGTCAGAGGCTGAAAAATCCACTACGTGGACCCCACTGATGATCCTGGGCAAAGATCAGAGGACTGATCTGAGTGGGTCTGCTATTTTGTCTTCTAATGAAACAAGTTTTATCTGAATCTGCTGAAAATCCAAGATTCTGGACGGTCTTGATGAAAACAATCTAATTTTCTGAAAAATACTTGAGAAGGAGCAGAACACCAACCTGGATGTGCTGAAAAATCTGGAAAAAATCACCTATATTCTCAGAAATACCAGGCGACCAAGTCTTTATGGGTTTCGGAGGTTGATCTTGATGATCAAGGGTGGGCCACCAAGAGGATAGCACTGTTGCAGGAAGAATATGACGCTGGAAGAAGACGTTACTGAAAACTTCTTGAAAAATAGATCCTAGATCTATTTACTGCAGAGAAAGACTTGGAAGAGGTCTAAGATCAAAACCGCTCTGATACCATGGCAATTTGATGATCACACCACTTAGAAAACAAGAGTTTGAATACCAAACTGAGAATGTATTGTCGTGTCCCTTATTGGAGAGCACTCATCAATATATATAGGTATTACATGCCTTATTCAAGGCTCAAAGTTAAGGAAACTAACTAATTAAGTTACTTGCTATTCTAAGATAAGGAAACTAACTAATTAAAGACTATATACAGTTGTATTACAATTGAACCCAATCATTCCACGAGTGAGATATGAGTTGGATCTTCTCATGGGCCTTGGGCCTTGGGCTTTATTAACAAGAGACACTATCCAAGTGGTAAGAAGTAACGTACTAGAAAACCCATTATGCTCAAGAGAAAAACCATAACGACAGGGAAGACGATAGGATCAAGTGGACATGCAAAGCATTGGTGGGCCAAGATCAAGTTTTTCTGCCGCGAGTGGCCTATATGCTGTGTCATCTTCATAGTTCCTCTAAACATAAACAATCCTTCTCTTAAACTTTGTGAATGATGGAGAAGGCGAATATGTGGGTAGCAATGAGAAAGTAGATGAAGTTCGATCAAGATGATTTAGAAAAAATACTGATTTTCTATATAAAAAAATCATTATGAGAAGTACAATATGCCGGGCATTTGGATCATAGCAGACAAAAACCCTTTTGGTGAGGAGCATATCCTAAAAAGGCACACTTAGCAGATTGGACTGAAAGTTTAAGACACAACCAAAATTGTGAAGTTGAGTACTAGGGATGGTGGGAAAAGAGACAATAATAAGGAGACTGATTCTGTAATTTAGTAGATGGAAAACGGTTAATAAGATGAACTACTGCGGGAATCGCTTCTACCTAGAATCTCGATGGTACAATGAATTCTAAAAACAAGTTTTGAGCAACATCAAATAGGTATCCATTTTCCTCTCAACCACTTTATTTTGTTGGAAAGTGTAAGTTCATTGATAAATAATTCCTTGAGGTTCTAAAAAGTTTTGGGATTTATGAGAAAAATATTCCTCCTAAATCTGACTGTAGGGTTTTTGTTTTTAGTGTTATTTATTTATTTATTGAGTCTCAATTAAAGTAAGGAATATTGAAGGCCATCAACAACTTCATATTTGGCATGCAAAAAAAAAAAAAATCCAAGTAAAATGACTAATCATCAATAAAAGTAACAAAATACTCGTGGTGAGAGAGAGAAATGATTGGTGCATTCCATGCACCAGTGTGAATTTAAATCAAAACAGGCAGTAGCAATTTTATCATGTGTAGAAAATGACACAATTTTGCATTTCCCACTCCCTTTTTGCAACTAGGACAATCAAATGGAACATCCTTTAAGGAACATTTAGATTTATTCATCAGCAACCAGAGTTTAGCATGAACAAAAGTTTTCGAGCATCAGGATGACCAAGTCCACAAACTACACTCATCATTTAAAGAAAAGCAGAAACAAGGAAAATAAAGTTTCATTTGCAAGTATGGTATGTGGCGCATAAAGAGGCAACCGCATCTCGGCCCATTTCCCAATCACTTTTCCGAATCTAGAACCTGCACAAGATAATCAAAGCTAGAAAACGATACCATGCAATTATTATATCCAATATACAAAGAAGATTAGTAGACATTTTAGGTGAATAAAAGACATTGTGCAATGATAATGAATGAGGAATGTCTCCAAGAAAAACAATAGGGGGATGATCTCTATTTGCAGTATGAAGTTTCAAATCACCATTATACAAACATTCAAGGTACCAACCACACAGAAGTGGAATGTGATTTACCTATGATACCAAGAGAAGAGAAGGCAGTGTGAATTATTTGTTGAACCATTTTGGGTGTCAAACCAGTAGATCATGCAGCAGGTGTAGAAGAATCGGCATTAGCATGGCAGGCCCAATTCTGCAGATTCTATGGGCACTTCAGACGTTCAGTAATAAGATGTCTTGATCTTTTGTAGTAATTGAAAAATTACTTCTTACATTGATTGGCTTTGTGACCAAACTCTTTACAACAGTAGCATTGAGCATTATTCATGGCGTGACCCTGCGGTTTACCTTGAAATGTGTAAACCATGGTACTTGAATTCACCTGTTGTTGTTCCATAAGGGCCTAAGTTGCACATCTCATCTCTTTCCTTCGAGGTTCATTGAGGCAGGTATCAAGTGTGGGTGATGGAATACGGCTCACTAGATTAGATCAGATAAACTCAAATTCCCCTAACCAATTTCATATACCTTTAGGAGAGCATTGCACAATTGCACAGACTAACTCATTAAAGTCAGTCCAAGGCTACATAATTTATTTCACCCTGATTATATTCAGCGATTTCATATTCCAACTGAAATCATCTGGCAGAATGTTCTTAGCAGTAGATCCACTTCCGATAGACTCACATTTCTTTAGCAGCTTTGTAGCTTTGCATATTCAAAATATTATTAGGCTTTACTTTTTTGGCTAAAAGGTAAATATATTAAGAAAAGAGAGAGGAGAATACATGGGCTTAAGCCCCCAAAAAATAGACCAAGACCTCTAAAGAAGCATAATTACAAGCCTCATGAAGAAGTCAAAATTGAGAGGAAAAAGGTTACCGGAGGTGAACTCCCAAAAAATTCAAGATGGGATCTTGAGACGGCTTGCGAACATTACTTGGAAGAAGGTTGATGGAGTCAGAGAGATGTTCAATGAGGCGTCTCTTGGCCTTTGGTAATGACAAAGGACTGCTATTAAAAGTTAGCTCATTCCTGCATTTCCATATCAAGTAGATAGTGTGGAAAAAAAAGAAAGCTGCATAGTAATTATCTTTAGCCGATCCTCTAGCAGAGAGAAAAGTCCAGATTTGATTAGGCAGGCGTGTTTGAGGAGATCGTCCACTGGAAGATGAACCGCTAGCCGCAATCAACCAATTCCAGAGATTTGAGGCAAAATAGCAGGTGAAGAAAACATGGAGATTGGATTCTTCCTCACAGAAGCAGAAGATACAAGTAGAAGCAAGGTGAACCCTATGGACTTTGCCCAATTTTGGGTTGGGGTGCATCTATGCAGAAGCCTCCAACCTAAATAGGAGATCCTTGGATTGATGACTGCATTCCAGAGAATGGGAGCCCAATGCACCGGCTCTGACCTTGATCGGATGTTGTTCCAAGCTTCCTTGAGAGACATGTTTTCCATCTACACTTCCTTTCCATTGTAAAGAGTTTGGAGAAGATGCAGGCAGATTGGGTAAAGGTATGTAAATAAGCTTTGATAGTAGAAAAGAGGAGAGAATCTGTGGCAAATCTGCTGGAATTGACCATTGCCCTCCCATGATTAAAGCTGAGACTGATGCATGAGCTGAGAAGATTATTTGAGGAAACCGGTTTGCTATAGGATGATTATCTATCCAATTATCATACCAGAGGTTGGCTTGCTGCCCGTCTCCAATTTGCTACTTGCTACCGAACTTAATGACAAGTGCCAGAGCCTGAATTCTCCTCCATATACAGGAGCCCGAGATGGGGTTTTACTGGTTCCAGAGTGAAGAGTGTTTGAAATATCTTTGTCCGAACCAAGTAGCCCATAAGGATGTCTATGTAGCTCCTAACCAGCCAAGCTTTAACGTGCAGGCATCGCATTAGATTTTGGCAAACCTCCTTTTGATTTTGGCAAACAAACTAGATCTCATTGCATTAGATTCCGCTTGTTCTGCTCCAATGTCGCGGACCAAAGAAAGTTTCTCAAAATTCTTTCTATGTCAAGGCAGACCTTTTTGGGAAATGGGATTGCTAAAGATAGGTGGATAGGAAGACTTGCAAGAACGTGTCCAACTACGATCAGTCTACCAGCAAAGGAGAGGGCCTTAGTCTTCCATCCCAATAGCTTGTTGTGAAGAGCTTCCATAAGCTTAGAGAAGTATCTCCTATGAGGACTGCCAAAGAAAAGGGGAACTCCTAGGTAAATTGATGGAGGGGATGCCACAAGAATGTTCAGCAAGGATTGGATTGAGATTTTTTTCCTGTGCTTGCATTTCCCAAAGAAAATGTGGCTTTTTTGAACATTGAAAACCTGCCCGGCTGCATATTGGTATGATGTAAAAAGAGATTTGATTTTCCTTAGGCCTCGGATTGAAGCTCTTACAAAGAACATAATATCATCCCCATAGGGAAGGTGGCATGCAGTTCCGGGGACTGGAGAAACATATTGGATTTGACCTTTTGATTGGAGCTCTTGGACGTTTAGGCTTATGATTTCTTCAGCGATTATGAAAAGGTATGGGGAGAGTAATTGGGCGAAAATCCACAAAAGTCTTAGGGGAATGATTTTTGGGGATGAGGGCCAAAAAATAGGTATTCCAAGCCCTATGAAGTCGCCCATGAGAGAAGAAATGCTTAATTGCTTGGGAAACATTGCTTGCTATGATGGACCGTGTAGATGTGAAGAACGCACCTGTGAAGCCATCTGTGCCAGGTGAACTACTTCTTTTGAGTTTGAAAACCACCTCTTTTATCTCTGTGTCATATGGTATTGCATTGAGTATATTATTTTGATCATCAGAGATAGAGGGCCCCGAGATATTGAAGAGGTCTTCATAGGAGCTACTTCGGCTCTGTTGAAGGAAGAGAGAATAAAACTCAACTGCCTTTCTTTGGATTAAGACAGGGTCCTCATAGGAAATGCCATCAACCACAATGTGATCTATTCGATTGAAGGAGCCCCTAGCGTTAGCCGAAAGGTGAAAGAATTTTGTGTTCTTGTCACCAGCTTGCAACCAGTGGACTGTTGATTTTTGTTTCCAAAGAGTCTCTTCCGCCTGAAGCCAATTATGCAAGATGGCTTTTGCTGCTTTAGGTGAGAGAGATTTTGCTTTGAAGGATCCGAGTCTAGGTTCTTGAGGCATTGTATAATCCGTTCCTCTGCTTCTACTATGCTAGACTTCAGATGACCGAAAACTTCCTTTTTCCATCGCTTCAGGTGATGCTTTAATCTCATTAACTTCTGAGCCAAAACAAATTGGGGATTTCCTTCACAAGGGAGGCTCCAATTGAGAGCTACTGTTTGCTGGAAAGATGGGTGCTGAATCCACATCTCTTTGAATTTGAAAGGGATGTTGGAAGGGAAGAAAGGGGCCTTATGAATTAGAAGCAAGGGGCTATGATCAGATGCTAGTCTTTGGAGGTGAGTAATGAGAGGATCATGATGGGTTTCTATCCATTTGGAGTTTGAGAAGGCACGGTCTAGTCATGCAGCAACATAGGCTGCTCCTCTTCTATTGTTAGACCATGTAAAGTGGTTTCCTTTGTAGCCCAAATCCTTAGGACCGGTATCAAGGACCATATCGTTGAAATATTTCACTCAAATAGAGGAAGGAGGCCTTAGACTAAGTTTTTCAGAGGGAGAGAGGATTGCGTTGAAGTCTCCTACTGCACACCAAGGCAGATTGGTGTCCGTCAAGTATTGCCAAAGGACTCTTCTAGTGTTGTATCTGATGGATCCATAAATGCATGTCAAGATGCTGATTTGACCATTGGAGGAGGTAGTTGAGATGGTAATGTGTTGAGAAGAGCTGTCGATATAGGATGGCCTGAGGGGAGAGCTGGATTTGCAAAGACACCAAAGGGAACTTACTTGAGGGGGGTTTTGGTTGGTGAAAAAGGTGTCAAAACAAAAAGAATTCAGGAAAGAAGGAGGAGCTTGGACCATAGGTTCAGCAAGAAAGATTAGATCTGGGGAGTGTGAAGAGACCATGTGAGAAAGGGTTTGTTTGATAGGGGGGTTAGCCAGACCCCTACAGTTCCAGAAGAGGACTTTTATGATTGGGTGGGGAGAGGGGTGGGAGACCATTTGATCTTCTGGTTTTGGGACCAGTTGTTGAGGCCACTGTTTTTTATTTACCGTTCTTGTTCTTCTTGGTATAGAAAGAGAAATCCACCTCTAAAGAAATGTTTTGGGCCTGCTTTCCGTAATCCATAGGCTCTCCAGGCTCTTGGACTATTGGGGGAGGTAGGGGATGAGATTTGCAAGAGGGGTTTAAGGTTGGGTCTGCGAAGGAGCAGTGCTCAAGGATTGAGAAGGTGTTAGATACATCATGGATGGAGCTGGGATTTTTTCCAATGCTGCCAAGGATTCCAAAATATTATTAGGTTTTACAAATCCCAAAATCCAATTTATGATTTGAGCATCATGATTTTCCCGTCTAGCAAGTTTAGTCTCATCTGCGGGCTTCTTAGACGAACCATCAATATATCTATACCCCCTACCCACCTACCCACAACACAGAGATAAGCAGCTTAGTTCAAAAGCATGTTGGTAGTAAGTTTCAAAAGAATAATCAGTTCTCCTTAACTCACCAATTTTATGGCATTAGTATAACAAAAAAGGCCACTTTAATTTTTCAAAGAGAAAGATTTATTTTTATCATCACTGTGAAGTTCTTCTTTGATCACACATATGTAGAGACTCCTCATTTAAAAGTTGCATTTTCCGTTTTTAATTCAAGTCGTCATCATCATCAAAGCCTTGTCCCAACTATGTTGGGGTCGGCTATAAGAATTCCGTTTCTCCATTCCGATTTGTCCTGAACCAAATCCTCATACAAGTTGTGCTTCTTTAGATCTATTTTTATTACCTCCATCCACATCCTCTTTGGTCTACCTCCTCCCCTTAGTGGACCATCAACCTGCATAGCCAAACTTTTCTGTTTTCAATTCAAGTAGGAGCATTATTCCTTTTATGAGTAGAGGCTGCCGCAAGGGAGTCCCAAAGTTCCTTAGTCATGACATAATATTTGAAACTGGTTGCAATACTCTATTCCATTCAGTTCAGTATCATAATCATCATATTTTCAAAAGCCCAATCTAAGTATTTGGGGTCCTTTGTTGGTGGCTCTTCAATGCTCTCATTGATATACCCAAGTCAAAAATGACTCGCCAGTAGCCCATCTTTGTAGTTGTTACCATTTTTCATAGAGGTTGGATTCACAACACCGGGTTGAAAGTGTGAGGTTCGATTTTCTCCCTCTTGCTTGAAAACTTTTTATTGTACAAGACAATCCTCTAAATCAACATAAAAACTCTGAAATAACCTTGTAGAGATCTGATTTGAGTAAGCACACTCTCACAAATCAGATTTAATAGATTTGGATGTAATGCCACTTCACACCCTAACTTAAAAGACTTTTTCTTTGTTTTTTGTACAAGACAATCCTTTAAATCAATGTAAAAACTCTAAAATTAACCCTTGTTGAGATCTGATTGGAGTGAGCATACTCTCGTAAATCAGATTTAACAGATTTGGATTATACACGACACCTAAATACCCACAAGGACTGTTTTCCTACACAGATCACCAACAATCCTGCCTGTATTCAGTCATGTCCACAAATTTAGGCATAATTAAGGTTACATCAACATGGTCCATTAGAAAAAAAAAAAAAAAAATTTTGCTTGCTGGTTACACGACTCAGTTTGAGATGTTTCACAAGATTTGGACAAAGAATAATCAAATCAGTACCTTACAGGAGAAGTCGGCTTCTGCAGAAAAATGTAAGGCACCAAAACCCTTCAATAAAACCACAAATCCAGTTTCTGATGCTCCTATCCCTGTCCCTTCTTGTTAAAGAATCATAACCAGCCAGCAGATTGCTGTGAATTAGGTTGGAAGCCTCACAGGGATCGATTTCAAACTTCTCTCCTCCAGACAACGTCACTATGAAATTTGGCTATGGCTAAATTACTAGATTTCTGGATCGTTTCTTCAAGCTGATGCACATAATTCTTCCCTATAAAATAATTCTATTGATTGGAATGCTTTGATACCAAGTTGGAATTTTCACGTGAAGTTATAAGGTTTTTCCTAATAAAGTTAGGAAAGACCCTAGAGAAGGCAAGAGAGAAAAAAGAGGGATTTGAGAGGGAAAGAGAGTATAGTCTAACCCATAGGGTGGGGCGACAATCTCTATATATTAATTTCTCAATTTCCAAAAAAATACGAAAAATCCCCTCTGACTTATATCAATAGCATAAAAAAAAAAAAAAAAACCATTGAAACTAGTTGAATTCAAATGGACTGACTCATGAAAACTCAATGTACTCTCCACTTGACCTTAATGCTAAGTTGGGTGTTTCTAATGGTAATCCTCTTCCTAACCCAACACACTACGTCAGGTTTTGGCAGCTTGGTCTACCTCATTCTCACTAGGCATAACACCAAAACTGCAGTTCATACAGTGAGCCTGTATCTGCTCCCACCATGGTTCATTGGGCAACTGTCTCATGTATTTTGCAGATTCTTTATGGTACTGTATCTAGGGGTCTGGTTCTCTCTACCAGTTTACCCACACTTTCCACATTCTTGGATTTTGACTAGGCTAAGAACATCAATGGTTGGCATTCTTCCATTAGCTTTTCAATATTTTTAGGATCTTCTCCTATTTCCTGGCAGAGTAAGAGATAGCCCATAGTTTCACTCTTCCGCTGCAGCCGAATGTCATGCTTTTGCTCATATTGTATGGCTTCAGTGGTAATTGGCTGACATGAGCATTCATACTTCTTCTCAGCCAACCCCTCTCTATTGTGACAAAGTATTGTTCAACATTACTTACAATGAGGTCCTCATGAATGCACCAAAAAAACATGAGATTCATTGCCATTTTATTTGCTAGCATCTCCTCCAAGATAAAATATCTCTTCGTATCTATTTTTTCAAATACTCAGCTGCCTATTGCTTTTCCAAATGCTCAGCTCTGTTCATCAAGTTGCCTGATTTTATCTACCAGCAATCTTGTTGTGGGGGACGGGGGCAGGGAGAGGGGTTGGGTTGTCCTAAGACTAAATTAGCTTGACACTATTTCATGTGTTCCCACATAACATTGTGCACTGTGCATATTCTAATGTAATATTTTAGATAGGAATGCAATCCTTCAGTAGGATTTATATGCTGTTTTTGCTTCACTGTACATACCATTTTCCGAATTACATGCATACCATTGTAGCAAAACTCCAACACATACACAGCCTTGTACTGTCACATGGACATGCAATTTCCCTCAAAAAGATTTCTCTTTTTTCCCCCCTTTTTTTTTTCCCTTTAGGTCAGATTTTTTGAGAGCACCATGCTTCATATTGAAATTGAGAACCACATCAAATCATGGAGGGGCAAACGATGCAAGCATTGGTTGAAAAATAAAGAGGAAATACAGTTAAAAATTGGTTTAGTGCAAGATACGTATTGTTTTCTTATTCTTCTCGAACAACCACCTTTTCACGATTACCCCTAGAAACCTAACCTAGCTCTGATAACACGACAAATAAATAAATAAAGCAACTAGAGACAAGTATTTATACTAAAATGACTGTAGCAATCTGCCAGATTCAATCTTGAGGTTAGATGCTACACCTTCATTGCCTAAGATGGTAAAATAAAACCCTAGGCCCTTTTATCTACTAGAGTCATAGGCCATTCTCATACACTGACAAATTGGGGCTAACCATATGTCAGGCAAATCAAGAAATGGAAGCTCAAAATCTTTCTATGGGCGTGGGTCATTGTCCATTCTAGACAACAAACCAATTCACAGCTGAATACCTCTGCTAGGCATAGCAAAGAAACAAATGCTTGAAATGTCTCTTTTTGCATCTTTTTTTAATATAGTATTTATGTAGTAGCCTGAAACAAATTTGGCATGTGATAAAAGTGAGAAATATACGTATGTACAAAACTCCTAAGTCCTACGACAATAACACATTAAATAAAAAAATCAGTAACAATAATTAGGAAATTTTATATTTGTATTTGAACATGGTTGATTCTATCTTAAGTATAGTTTTCATGGGACTAAATATCATAGATTCTGATGATTCATTCCTGGCTTACAGAATGTGAACTTCATGTGTTCTTTATCTGCGTCCAACATTAGTGGTTGTCAATCAAACATTAGTGGAATAAATCCTGGCAAATTTTGCTTGTTCTATGGAAAATATATTTATCTTGTCTAAATTCTTGTATCATCATCATCAAAGCCTTGTCTCAACTATGTTGGGGTCGGCTATATGAATTCAGTTTCTCCGTTCTGATCTTTCTTGAGAAAAATCCTTGGATAGGTTGCACTTCTTTTGATATATCCTTATTGCCTTGATCCATGCCATTTTCGGCCTAACCAGCCATTAACATGAATAGAAAAACTTTTCCTTGACAACATCATTGCTGGCCTGTGTTAGACATGTCCAAATCATCTCAAACTAGTCTATCTTAATTTATCACCTATTGATGCTACCCCTACATACTCCTGAATGCACTCATTTCTGATTATATCTTTTCTATTTTTACCACAGGTCCATCTCAACATCTCTAAAACACTCATTTTGTGTATTTGTTGCTTCTTGAGTGGCCAACATTCTGCTCCACACGTCATAACTGGTCTAATCGTTGTCCTGTAAAAATTTTCCTTTAATCTTGTTGGTATATGCTAACCATAAAGCAATTCCCAACTTCAACCATCTTGCTTTTACCCTATCTTCGACATCTTCCCCAATCTTTCTATTCTTACAAATTATCGAGCCAAGGTAATAGAATGAAACTCTCTGTAGTATCTCTTCAGCTTCAATTCTCACAGAAGTTTCCGCTCTTTACACATGCCCACTAAAGTTGCAATTCATACATTCTTTCTCTGTACAACTTACTTGAAGCCCTTGCAATTCATAAATTCATGGATACTGATCCTAATAATAATTCATGTTGGTACCATCCATCATTGTCTTTCTGGCTCATGCTACATGTACAATTGTTTGGTTCTTCACGTTGTGAGGCATATATAATTTCACTGATGTGATATCATTTGCTACTTGTATACTACAACTTGGACTTCTCATCAGTGATGGCAGTATCGACTTTTTCTGTGGATTTGTATCTCTATAAATATATATTTAGACTTTCTGTTCTGATTTGCTAACCTGATTTTGATGATTTACCTTTTACAGGTTAGTTGAAACACACATTTTTTCTTTTGTTGTGGGTAGAGCATTTGTAACAGATGTGGAAAAGTTGAAAATATCCAGCAAGACAAGATCTTTGCCTGTCGAAAAACTATTAAGTTTTTTTTCGGAAGTCACAAAGGTTTGTTTCCATAGCTTCTTTTGTTCACCTATTTGTAATTCCTCTTTCTGTATAATCTCATATAAACATGATGAAACTTGCACAAACTTTCATAGATTCTTCCATGCAGGATGGAATCAGTCCTGGTTCGAATTTGTTATATGCAGTGGAAGTACTTGTTTCAGGGGTAGGTTCATAATCCTTATATGATGTTGGCTAACTGATTTTCATAATTATTCTCCAATTTTTATCCCTTTCTTATTCTTTAAAAAGTGCAGCTTCTATGAAATGGAACTATTATCCTCATTCATTTTCTGCCTGTAGTGGGTATGATCTATTCAGGCCATACAAACATGGGCTTTAAATTACATAATTTTGTGTGTTCAAGATGCTGTTTTCCATCACCATAGCTTGCATATTTAAAGAAAATTTTTTATTTAGTTTAGGAAGAATCAAAGTTTGAAGATTTAACTACTTGATTGCCTATACTCAATACTGTTTATGATTATTTGATATTTATACTTTTTGATCCTTGATCTAGTTATTTATTGATATAAAGTTAAGAAACAAGATAGGCGTACATGAAAATTTGATCGATAGGCACAATGTACAGATTCTCCCAAGTTGAGATTGTCATTGATAGAGATGGAAACAAAACACAAAAGGTATGCTAAATGCAGTGCCCATGAGGGTTGACTGATCTCATATTATACAGGGGTTGAATGCCCTGATTACATGCAATTATCAATATCTCATCTCATCTAGATCCTAAAATATAGCTTTACAAACTAAGTATGTACAGTTGTCTTTGATTAAGTAAAATATAATGACTGGGCCCAAAATGGGCCTGGGCTTGGATTGATAGCCCCCCTCAAATTGATGTTGGGGAGTCATAAAGCAGCAATTTGGAGACAAGAAATTGATGTCGAGGCCGAGGAAGTTCCTTTGTGAAGATATCTGCAAACTGAAACTCTGTAGGGACATGAGGTAGACTAATGACATCCCGCTTTAATTCATCTCGAATAAAGTGGCAGTCAACTTCGATATGTTTGGTACGTTCATGGAAGATGGGATTTTCAGTGATTCGGATAACCCTAGTATTGTTGGCATGTAATGAACTAGGAGTGGTTTGAGTGAACCCAAGTTCCGAAAGAAGTCCCCGTGGTCATAAGATCTCAGAACAAGTAGAAGACATTGCCCTATATTCAGCTTTTATGGAAGATCTGGACACACGTTCTTGTTTCTTGTATTTCCAAGAAATGAGCGAATTTCCAAAGTACATGCACTAACCAGTAGTAGAACAACGTGTGTCTTGATAGCCTGCCCAGTCAGCATCCGCGTAAGCGGTCAGGTGAAGAGGATTATCCTTTGGATAATATAAACCACGAGGGACAGTTCTCAGCAGATAGTGTAGATAATGCGCTTCACAGCTGTCAAATGAAGGTGTTGAGGAGTGGTCATGAACTGGCTCACAAGATTATGATATGTCTAGTTTATGATATGTCATATGATATGTCTGGTTTAGTGATGGTGAGATAGACAAGACTTCCCACCAGGGTAGGTATGGGGATCAGGAAGAAAATCGCCATCTTCTTTACTCAGCTTGAGATTACCTTTACAGGTGTATTAACAAGCGAAGAATCATGGAGGTCAGCCAACTCGATAAGGTCGGATGTGTATTTGTGTTGATTAACAAATAGACATTTGGGAGATTGATGCACCTCTAAGCCCAAAAAAATAGTGCAAAGGGCCCAAATCCTTCATATGGAAGTAATGCCTGAGGGAATCTTGGAGAGATTTGATCATACCATCATCCGTGTCGGTGATAATAATATCGTAAACATATACTAGAAGTACAATAACCCCAGTAGATGTGCTGCATAAAAAGAGAGATGGATCATAAGGGCTCTGAGTAAAGCCACTTTCGCATAAGCGACCTCAGAAGGTTTCAAACCGTGCTCAAGGAGCTTGCTTTAGACCATAAAGTGATTTGCACAGTCGACAGATAGACTGCTTGGAGGTAGAGGAGACACCCTGTGGTATATGCATATAGACTTCTTCGTGCAGATCCCCATGGAGAAATGCATTTTTGACATCCATTTGGTATAATGGCCAAGATTTAGAGGTAGCAATGGCGAGAAGTAACCGAACAAATTTCATTTTTTCCACAGGTGCAAACGTTTCCTCGTAGTCAATGCCATACTCTTGTCTGTTTCCGAGTGCCTCAAGTCGAGCTTTGTGTCTATCCAAGGACCCATCAGATTTAAGTTTGATCGAGTAGATCCATTTGCAACCAATGGGTTTAACTGCCGAAGGACACTCCATAATGTCCCAGATGTGATTCTAATCCAATGCATTTAATTCCTCCTTCATGGCCTGGTTCTAGCAATCTTGTTGTATAGCCTGCAAATACGAATTTGTGATAGAGACAGAAGATAGGGTGGTCATCAAAGAAGTATGGGTAAATCCATACCGCTCAGGCGGTCTAGAATTTCCGGTGGAGCGACGCAAGGCATGAGTAGGCATGGAACCATTTGCCCGTGGAGGATCAGAAGGATGACCATCTGCAGTGGTAGGTTTTTCCCGTCGGTGATATACAAAAGCAGGTTTAAACCTAGTAATAATTGTTTGATCCGAAAAACCGGGTAAGAGAGCTGGTGAAGATGGATGAGGATAATCCATGTAAGTTTGGAAAAAATATTGATTTTCAAAGAATTAACATTTTGACAAACCATGATACGACGACCAATGGGATCATAACAAACAAAACCTCTTTGTTAGTGGCATAACCTAGAAAGGCACACCTGCGAGATTGCGCTGTTAGTTTTGTTCTTTCTATGGGAGGTAGATGAACGAAGCAAACACACCTAAAGGTATGTAGGTGATCAAACACAGGATGATGACCAAACAGTTTAAAATGAGGCATGAAATGAGCAATGGTAGGTGATGGAAGGCGGTTTATGAGATAAACAGCTGTGGTGAGAGCTTTAGTCCAAAAACGAGGGGGAACGGATGATTCAATCAGAAGAGTTCTAGTTACATTAAGATGTCTGTTTTTCCGTTCTGCGACTTCATTTTGTTGTGGAGTATACGGACAGGTACGTTGAGAAATGATTCATTTATTGTTTAAAAAGAATTGAAAATCCTTGGAAACATACTCCCCCCCTGAGTCTGTGCGCAATGTTTTAATGCATTTGGAAGGCGGTTTATGAGATAGACAGCCGTGGTGAGAGTTTCAGTCCAAAAACGAGGGGGAACGGATGATTCAATCAATAGAGTTCTAGGTATGTCAAGAAGATTCTGTTTTTCCGTTCTGCGACTCCATTTTGTTGTGGAGTATACGGACAGGTACGTTGAGAAATGATTCCTTTATTGTTTAAAAAAGGATTGAAAATCCTTGGAAACATACTCCCCCATCCCCCTGAGTCTGTGCGTAAAGTTTTAATGCATTTGGAGAATTGGTTTTCAACATAATTAACAAAAAATTTAAATGCATTAAGAACATCAGACTTCGAATGTAATAAATAAATCCAAGTAAATCTGCTGTAGTTATCAATGAATGTTACGAACTACTTGAAATGACTATGAGAAAGGGTCGGAGTAATGCCCCAAACATTACTATGAATCAAGTCAAAACATGCAGTGCTCTGTGTTGTGGAGTGTGGAAAAGGTAAAGTTTTACTCTTTCCTAATTTATAAGCATCACATTCAAAAGAAGTAGAGTCAAAAGGTTCATTTAATTATCTAGATTGAAATAAAGTAGACACTGTAGAGGCATTCGGATGACCAAGTCTATTATGCTACAACTGAGAATTATTCTGAATAAAAAAACGAAATAACTGATGTAAAGTTTTATTTTGAATAACTGAAGACATTGGTAAGGAAAAAAGTCTTCCACGCTTAGACCTCCTCGCGGTCACTTCCCCCGACTCCTGGTCCTGGACAACACATCCAGAAGAAGAGAAGGAGAGATTGTAATTATTTTCAACAAGTTGACCCACAGAAACCAAATTAGTAGCAAGATGAGGAGAAACTAAAACATTGGTTAATGGTAAGGGCCCAGGGGTATCACCAACATAGGTGATGGGAAGATGATCACCATTGGCAGCTTGAACTGTGAGATGACCAGTGTAAGGAATGACATTTTGTACTTTTATGGGTGAAGATGTCATATGGTTACTTGCACGAGAATCTAAGTACCATGTATTGGTAAGAGAGGAATCAGTACCTGTGATATTCATGGATGCCAAGGCATTGATGATCATTTGGTTTACCATCTCAGGGGTGAGAGGAGCTGGGGATGCAGATTGGGAGGAGGAACCAAGCTGTGAGGATGACTCATACTACAGAGTACCACTGAAGTCAGAGGATGCATATTGTGGAGTTGTCACTGTGTAAGCGGTAGGAGCTGGCGGCACTCTGTAAGGACCAAGGGCTAATTGCACATAGTTGTGGGAAGTAGAATTGAGAGCCTTCTTCCGACATTTGTCAATAACATAACCAGTGGCCTTACAATATCTGCAAATTTTCGCCTCGCATTGATTTTCGTAGTGACCATATTTTTTGCAGTTATGGCACTGAATTTTACTGATGTCCCGGGGAGGTTGTCTAGTTGTAGCAACATAGGCAAACGGAGCCTCAGTAGACCTCTGTTGTTCCAAAGTAGTTTTAGTAGCCAGACGCTGTTCTTCCCGTAGAAGTTCCTGAAGGCAATCATCCAAGCAAGGAAGAGTAGCCCCAATCATCAAGTTCGATCTAACTGTCTCAAACTCCTGATGAAGTTTTCATGAGAAGCTGATCCCGATGACTACTTTGCTATAATGGAAATAATTCAGGTAGGAGTGCTGCAGACACCGTGGCAAACTTAATCTCATCATATTCGGACCATAGTCTGCGGAAGCCATTGTAATATTCCTGAATAGACTGGGTTCCTTGAGTGAATTGAGAAATTTCACGTTCCAATTGAAACTGGCGAGCAGCATTGCCTTGTTGATAAATCTTCTTAAGATAGTCCTACATTTCACGGCATTTTTGTAAGGTTTTAGGTTGAGGATAAAATGTGATTCAACAGAGCCCAGCAACCAGGTTTTGATTTTAGCATCCTTCGTCATCCAAGCTAAAATCTTCTTGTCATCTTCCTCAAGTTGAGGTTCAGATCCATCAATGTGTGCCCAGAGTTCTTTTCCTTCCAAGTAAATTTGAAATAGGAAGGCCCAAGAGGTATAATTTGTTCCATCAAAGCGAACCAGGGCAATCTCATGTTTTTCCATTATTGAAGACTAGTAAGAAACACACAAAAATCAGTCTTGCGAAGCTACTGTCAAGGAAGACTGGTAAGAAGCACACACAAGGAAGACAGGGTGCTGATCCTCTATGTTTGGAGAAAACCAAGTTTTAAAATAGTGGAAATTGGGTAGCGGGATTGTTGCAGTCCAATCGTAAACGGATCAGACCACAGGCAAGATTGTAATAACAAAGTCAGGAGGTGTTGTAGCAGACAGCAACTAGCAACCAAGAACAGTGCCCATAAGACACAGAATAAACAGTGCACAAAAAATAGTGCCCTAAAATCTATGATGCACAGACACGGCATGGATACGGCAATGGCACGCTATAGACACGGCAGGGACACGGATTTTACACATAAAAAGTGAAGTATCGGATACGATACGACACGATACGTTGCCCATTTTGAAGTATCCGTGCATCATAGCCTGAAAGACACAGACAACCCTGTTGTCACTGTGTAGATCTGCACGTGAGCCCCACCTAGTGATTTGTTGACAGATCTAAGTATGGGGATGGGTTCACAGCAAATTTCTGCGACTATTGGAAGTGGTCTTAGGTAGAATGAATCCAAATCCAAACTTTTGGACGGCTGAGATGAACATAAATGGACAAAACTGATTTTCTACAAAAAAAAATGGTAGATGGCCTACCTCTGATGATTCATAAATCGTGAGAAAATCTTCATAAATATGTAGAAATCCAGGCGACCAATATGGGCTGCTTCCACTGACTAGCAGATGATGATCGCAGGTGGGCCACGTCTGATCTGAGACTATTAGAGATGATCTGAGACGATGAGGCTGGAGATATGATCTCTAAAGGGCTTCCAGACCTTGGAAGATGACTAGGAGAATCCACAATTCCTTGGATCTTGAAGAATAAAATTAGCTGAAGCACTAATTTTTGATTTGGCTCTGATACCATGACATTGAGAGAGATGGAAATAGAACACAAAAGGTATGCAGAATGTAGTGCCCAGGAGGGTCGACTGATCTCATATTATATGGGGGCTGAATGCCCTAATTACATGCAATTATCAACATCTCATCTTATCTAGATCCTAAAATACAGCTTTACAAACTATGTATAGTTGTCTTTGACTAAGTAAAATATAATGACTGGGCCCAAAATGGGACTGGGCTTGGATTGACAGAGATACTCTTATGAGACGATGTAAAATATCGCAAAGATGATGGCTTATTCCTAATCTCATCTCCTATTGGAAGTTATCAGTAGCCTCATATATCTCATTACGGCCCCGTCTCTGATGTCTCTTATGTGGTAAATTTTGTTAGTTAGTTTATGATTGATCCATGACATCATCATTTGATAGCTATTTTCTTCATCATATACTATTGAAAAGGAATGCTTAAACGCGACTCTTCTCTACATCGCCAACCCTATGCCAATGTGGATTGAGCTAGTTGTCCTTACACTTGGCAATCGAAAGCAGGATGGTGTGTGTGTGTGCGTGCGTGTGCAGAAATTATCAAGTGAGCACCGTAGGCATGGTGTGCACTGTGCGCATGGGCCCACCTGGTGATCGGTCCATGGGGTCCACTCAAATTACACAGATCTCATGGGTTTGCACCCATTTGAATGGATTGGACCACTGGATCGACCGATTTTTTATAATGTAAAGCCATTGAACTTGTGGGCTGTTCCCAGATTTTGTACATGGATAGGGCACATCTAGATCTTCCAAGCACACCCCACCAAAATCCGGAATAAATCGCTGAAATCCGAAGTTCAGCAGAATTTAAGAGAGGGAGAGGGAGGTACCTGTTGCTGGTCACCAACTACCACTAGCTGCCGCCGCTAGCAGCCGCCGCCTCCTCCTCCTCCTCTCTCTCTCTCTCTCTCTCTCTCTCTCTCTCTCTCTCTCATTTTTTTAGCCTTCAGTTTTTAAAATTTAAAATCTATATAATATATTTTTACTACATATATATTATATATATATTTTTTCGAATGAAACTCTGAAACAGTTCACTGAAATTCCAAATAGGCCAAGCATTTTAATTTGGCAGCCAAACCGAAACAGGGTCCTTATCAAATTACACAGCGATGGTTTTAGACACCCAGATCTACAAGAATCTTGATGGTTGAGACTGCAGGGGAGCGTAACCATTTGAAGATTGATTATTTGGCATGGAGAATTAGATTCCCAGATTCTGATAGTTTATAGATTCTATGGTGCAAGTTTTTTTTTCCTGTTTTTCTTATTTATTTATTTATTTATTTTTTTGTGATGGCTGATGGGCCTAGTGATTTGACCATAATCAAAAGCTGATTCATTTTTCTTTGTGGATCTAATGGCCTGAGACATCTTCATGTGTGGATTCCACATCCGTGGAATCAACATTTTTTTTTCTTTTTGTTTTTGGGTATAATGATAGTGAGAGTAGGGAGAGAGAACAAATTTTCCAAAGAAAAAGTTACAAGTTCCACTCCTCCCCCTCAAACTATAAAGTCCTCAAGATAGTAGATTTTTCTAAAACAAAAATTCATGGAAAATTTCTGCACCGAACATCAGATTAGCACATGTCCACATAAATCTTTGATTTTTTTTTTTTTTTGGTGGAAATCGTGCCAGAAAACGTGCCATAAATGTTAGCATCTAGAGGAGCCTCATCAAATACTTCCAGTTTAGTTGATAAAAATATTAATTATCCATGGGAAGCAATTAATACCTTGAAATGCAGATTATGATTTATGACTATATTTATGGGGAGAATGATTTGCCAAGGGTACAGTCCGCTTGGATATTTATGGGGAGTAAGATAAAATGAGGATACATACATGACAAAAAGAAGAACCTAAAGAGGACAAGCATACCTATGATGATGTCGCGACCTCGGACCGAGGCCCGGGCCCGCGACGCGTACGGTTTCCCACAGGTTCCCGTTATGAGGATCTGGAGAACGGGGACTAACTCACATGATCACGGTCGCGGAAGCGTGTAGCGAATCGTATCAAGACAAGGCATAATATTTTCAAGTGCAAGAGTAATAATATCAAGACATAATATCAGAAGAAGAAATGTCACCATAGCATTCCCATCATGATTCAAGTTCCAAAATTAAACAAAAGTAAGTTAAGTTTACATCCCATAAGAGGCCAACAAAGGCCAATACATTCCAAAAGTTTAAATAAGAGACCCAAGACCAAATGAAACGTTCCTCAAGATCCCGCCCGACGTCTAGATGACGTCGTTAGGCTGCCACTCTCGAGCTGGGGGTGGCTCAATAGCCTCCTCTGGACGATCCTCCCCAAAGGCAACTGTTTGCCGATTCCCGCAAGTATACGGTTGTCTCAAGTAATATAGACTATAGAAGTCCGAATATCGTTCCCACGAGGATCGTTACAAGGAAAATAAAAATGATCAATGAAAAGGAGTATCTACTCAAATATAGCTAACAAATGTAAATGAAGATGACAAAAACAATGAAAATACAAATCAAGATAATAACAATGAAAATAAAAGAACGCAAACTAAAAGAAAACAAGAGACTAGATAACAAAGAGATGTTGGTAAAAATAGAAAAAACTCAAGTAAGAACAAGATTAGTAACTAGTTAATAACAAAGTTAATAACAAAAACAAAATGACAAGGTTAATACAAGAACAATGGAGCGATGTTAGATAGATCAAGTGAATAAGTGTGTGAAAATAAGTGAAAGTTCAAGATAAAAAGAAACTAAAAACATCCATGAAAACTAACTAATAAGGAGAACAAGATAGAAAATGAGTGGATGGAGATAAAAAGAAATGTGCTAAAAGTGTAAAATCAAGGTGGAATTGATGGTGTGAATAGAAAAATGGAGTGTGAGAATTAAAATAAGTGAATAAATGTGTGGGAATGTGAATAGAATCTAACTAAAGTAAGTAAAATAAGCAACAAGCAATACTAATGGATAGATTGAATCATCTAGAATCCACTAACACTAATCCAACACTAATGCTTTTCTCTTTTCCCAAACAAATACTCAAATCTAATGACAAATCAATGCTTAGATTTGGAAAATATAACTTTAAACCTCTAAGATAGAAATTAACAATTTAATAGCTAAGACTTTCTTCCCTTCATAAAAGAAAAGATTCCTAATGACTATCTATTAAAAGTAAGCATAAACCATCAAAAGATATTAACTCCTAAGCATGATTTATCAAACCTAAGCATAGATAGCAAAAAGAATGCTAAGAAAGAAAATAAGCATGGAAGGTAGCACATTGTAATGAAGAAAAATCTATTTTAGCATGTTAAGCACATAAACAAAGGGAATTAAGAGCATAAGCAAAATGAATAGTATTAACTTAGCTTCATCTAGAAGATCCAATCAAGTGATTAGCCACCCATTGGAGAAGACAAAGCTTTCATTACAAATCTTCAAATTTTACAAAGCTTTCCTCACTTTCTCTACAATTCCTCTTAATTACATGAATAGCTTAAGTAAAGAGGAGGAGGCTCTCCTTGCTTGTGTGTGTAATGCCTAGAGCTCCCTTCCTTATATAGAAATATTTGCCTTGCTCTATTTTGCTTTCTTTCCAATGTGGGACTTCACAAGAATGAAAATATGAACATATGAATGTGATTCCCATGTTAGAAATGGCCTGACTTTGTCATTTCTTTATCCAATTGTCTTCCAAACTTATTCCTACTATCTTTAACTCTTGAATCTCAACTTTAATCTTCAAATTAATCTTCAATTAACACCTACAAAGAGAAATTAACATAATTGAGAGTATTTTCGAACATATTTTGTATGGAGGCCATTGGAACTCATATAAATGCATACAAATGGCCATCTATAATGGAAAGATATGAGCAAAGCATGATGGGGAGGAAATTTATTATTTTTCTACTAAAAATAGTGTTTTGAGTTCTTTTATCTTTGAAAACTCATAAAATAATGCTATGAAAATGTCTCTTTTGTGAACTCATCAGCAACGTCGCATGCACCTCGGCACCAAGACAACAAGTATCAAACACAACGGTTTGGCAGGTAATCAATTTAGGCATGAGCATGTAACAAATGAAGTTTGAAAGAAACAAAGTTACAACCACTTACTGAATTTAAAAGATTCATGACTAAAAATACATTTCAAATACACAAAACTAGCATGAATACGTAATAATATCATCATGAATAATAAATCCACATTGAGCCCATCATTTCTCCATCATACATGATGACAAGAGTAAGCACGACACGCAAAGCACGACAAACAAAACACGATCCCACGCCACATAAGGTAGACGTGGAGCCGGCTATAGAACCGGAACAAAACACGATAGGTATATAATACACGACTAATCTGCAGATAGTCCATACGTTTAAGAACCCTCGAACAAGTGGATCGGACTTAAGGGGCAGTCCAAGCTCAGTGGTGTTCACTTGAATTCATGAATGCATAAAACACAGCGATACACATCAAACATATCGAAATTTAGGGGAAATCAGTTGTCAAAACGAGACAAAGCAAAGCTAAACAAAATAGCATAAGTTGTATGCACATCGAACTCAGGAAGTGATCCCCTTTTTGATGTTTGAAACAATTTCGAACAAGTTTATACTTGAAATTCAAAACGGGTGCAACATGATATTTGATGTGTCAAAGCTAAGATTTCAAAACAAGTTTAGCAAGTATATGTTAAGAATCTTCCGTTGACTCTCGTGTATTTGAAACCCAAATGTCGTAATTAATGCAAATTGGTGCCCCCGAAGCTAGAACATTTCAGATTTCAAATGCACGATATCCAGTTAGAAGCCTCTCAACATATTCTAGTTTTTTATTTCTTCAAAAATCACTTTTCTGAATTTGGTCGAAAATTTAGGCGGCACTCAGGTTCGCTCGAGTAGGTACCCATCCGCTCGAGCGGACTATCTCGGAGACTCATCCGCTCGAGTGGGCCCAAGCTCGCTCGAGCGGGCATAGTCACTGCCTGCAGTCTCGCCAAACAGAGGCCAGCTCGCTTGAGCGGGCATGGCTTTTGGCCTGCCTTGTGCCAGGCAGTGGCCTGGTTCGAGCTTTCTCGAGTGAACAGGCTGTTGCCTGGGCTCGCTGAGTGCAGAAATGCCTTCCATTTCTGTGCATTTTTCTGATTTCTTCCTCATTTTTGAACCACATGAAATTCCCCAAGCCTCCATGCTCTCCAAGGGATCAATCCAAACATTTAAACCATTCACATCATAACTAAGCCATTCAATCTCCATTCCATTCATCAAACAATTCCATTTGCAAAACAAGATATATGCTTACAATCTAAAACGGAAATATAGAAGTTTGGAAAGCAATTAACATCAATACATGTAAATGAAATGAAAACTGAATGAGAAGGGTCTAAGAGTGACATAGATTGAAAGCTTAGTACAAAAGTTATGCATTTTTAAACTAGAATTGCAATCCATAAAACACATGCAACATCATTCCTGTAAAGATTACTTGCCTTTGCCCAATTGTCAACACAAAACCTCCTCAAGAATCCTACCCAAGAGCTAAGCCAAAATCTACAAAAAGCCCCAAGGAAACAACACAAAACCAACAATTTTAACAACCAAAACCCCCAATTCGAAAATGGGTTTGCATGTTAGAGAAACAAGCTCTTTAGGAGCTAAAAGGGCTCCATTGAGGAGAAGAAGAAAAACGTTTACCTGAAGCTTGCTAAACAAGAAACAAGGAGGAAGAAGAAGTTGTCCAGCTGGAATCCCCAAACAAATGGGTGCAATGGGGAGCTAGGAAGTAGAGGAAGAAGAAGGTGGTCTCAAATTTGTGCTTGAGTCTTCTAGCTAGGGCATGCAAGGTGGAGAAGTGAAGGAGAAAGTTCTTTTCCCAGCTATGGTTCTTGAGAAAAATTGTAGGAATGAACGAAAGAGGGAGAAGGTGAGTTTGAGTGAAATGAAAGTGGGCCCCAACAGGTCTAACTCTTGCGTGACGAAAACATGATCTTGTGGGCCCCGGATGAAATCGACAAAGAAGGATGAAATGATCCTTGAAAAATCTAGTTTCCGAAGAGTATAAATTTGACATGGTTTTGAGATTTCGAAATTTGTGTCCAGGTTTGAGTGTGAAAGGTCAATTTTACCCTTTTGGGCCAAAACTTGGGTTTCTGGGCTTCAAACACAGACGGGTTGAACACAAAAGTTGTAGATAATAACAAAATCATTCAAAAGAAATCAAAATCACAATTAAAATCAGAAACCATACTTATCCTCCTGTGCTTACACGTGCACTTAGGGCCTCCCTGAGCGTGTCTGACTAAAACTAAATGCTCTCAAAATTCCCGAAGCTATGACCAGACTAAAACCAATCCCAACGATCACTAAACCCACTTAAGACTAAACACTCACTTAATTAACACTAATCGAGCTAATCTGGGTAGGGGTCTAACAGATGTGTTCTGAGTTAGAGATATGGGCTGTTTTGTAATTGTAATAATCATCAGGACTTGTATGTAAATTTCAGCAACCATTAGGGTTTTTATAATTTTGAAAATTATAAATTGAGACAAATATGTATCATTGGTCTTCCAAATTATTTTTCTTCCATATTCGTTTTCTTTCTTAATTTTCTCTTCTTAAGGCTTTCCATACCTTTCCTCATAAAATGCTAAAAGTCTTCTAATCTAGCATTCTAATTTGATCATCGGTAGTATGAAAAGTAGCATCTCTCCAATTATGTTCACTTTATCCCTAGGTTGGACACAAATTCCAAGAAAGAGAATCATATTTTTAACAAACAAAAAACCTTGACCGTGAGGTGATGTTATTTTTATTTATATGAAGTTCTGAACATAAAGCCGAAGAGCTATTCCCAGCCATATGTTATCTTTAACTTAATAACCCAAAAATAAATAAATCTCAACAGAAAGTTTTGTTTTTATAACCCAGGGTATGTCAACAGCAATACTAAAGAATGAAATAATAAAAAAAATTTGAAATAAATCTTGTCTATAACACCCTCACTGAGTTTGATGCTCCGGAGTCCCACATCGACTATAGAAAGAAAAGTTAATGGGATTATATGTAGAGCTTATACTCTTACCTTGCATGAGGCCTTTTGATGGGTTGAGGCCCATTAGAAACAAAACCATGAGGCCCGTGGGCCAAAGCGGACAAAATTATGCATGTGTATAGGGTGGGGCGTTACAAATGGTATCAGAGCCGACTCTCGACTAGTTAGAGTGTGGGTCCTCAGCCGTGGTCTGGTGCAAGTGGGCGGGTTTCCATGTGGGCGGGCCAAGAGGGCTGGTAGTGTCACGACCCCAAACCCGGGGTTCGTGAATTGGGAGTTAAGTAATAATTATGTTTCTCCCAGGATCCGCGTGTGTGAGGATTACAAATTCCAACACACTCTGAATATTTAGCGGAAGCTTTCGTGGTGTTGCGACTCGGAGTCCGTGGCCATTGGATTCCGCACCGCACTCAACCCAAGCATAAAGTCATCTTATCAATGATCCATCTCAGACTGGAATAAACCATCACAATAAAAGTACAGAGCTGACAGTAACAGGGTATTACATTCCCATATATGTTCAAGTTACAAATAACAATGTGTATTAATTACAAATCCCAAGAAAAAGGCTAATAAAAGCAATACAAGAAAACAAGCTAATGATCACTACCCCATATGTGACGTAATTCCGATGTCAAGCTCAATGTCTACATGACATAGCCGACAAACAACCTGAAAGCTCATAGCTCCACAGCCAACACGTGCACTCATCTCGGGTGAAGAAGTCTGAACCTGAGTACCAAAGTAGTGGATCAGACACGACGGTCTGGCAGGTGAGTGAAAAGATATGAACAATATACTGAACGATAAAACATGTGATAAATCATGTTGTCTGATCAACATTGTACATAATTAAAATGTATAGGAAATCATGAATATCTGACAAAATCCTGTATTCATATAAAATGGGTATGAAACATGAATATTTGACAAAACATGTACTCCTTTAAAACATGTATAAAACATGAACATTTCACAAACCGGAAACTCATTTAAAGCATGAATAAATAATGAACATTTATTAAGAAAAGACACGATCAATATAAAGCAGTAAGGGTATCAAGGATCAGGAACTATCAAGATGGCAACCACACAAAGCTAAATCCTCTATCACTGAAGTGATAGAGCAAGCATATCAAGGCGTTGACCTCAGTCACCGAAGTGAGGAGGAACAACGAAATTTACATATACATATACTATATACGGGACATGACCACGGTAGCGAGCCGGGCATCAGGAACCACAGTAGCAATCTGCGGTATCGGGACAAGACCACGGTTAATAAACCGGGTAGCGGGATCCAAATTGCAGCTGGCGGGACAAGAAGGGATCTCCAAGTCGGTAGATCAGACCGACAAGGTCATCCAAGCTTAGTGGTGCCGACTCATAGGTTATATGCACGTAAACAAAACAAATACATGTACGCATGTTCTCTTTTTGGCTCATGGGCTCGCACTACAAAGCTCTGGCCCCATATTGCCTCAAGATTTTATTCTCAAAATAATAATCCTTTTGGTTCATGGGTCGTATACAAGAAATCAACAAGTACGAATATAACGGGACGGGATACCCATAGGCACGAAAACATGTCTGTATCGGGTCAGGCATAAATGGGTTAGCAACATGCTAAAAAGAAACATAAATTTCAATACCTTCGGGGCAAGTCTAGTCATAAAATATGAGATTCAAGTGTACAAGTGAAATTCGAGTTTAAATACGACATAATGGATTTCTATACTTTTCCGGGCCAAACGTTGAGGGTCCTCGATTTAAATCGATGTGAATAGGGTCCCGTATGTCTAATTTGACATATACTTGGTACTCCATGAGAATTATGGACATCTCGGATCCCTATGCACATTGACGAGTCCAAGGATCCTTGATGAATCTTCATAATGGGGTTTCTCTTCATCCGGACTCCATTCAATGCCTTTCAAGTTCTTACATTGCATTGGGGCGCTCGAAGGCCCAAATATCTTTTCATATCGGGCAAGGCATGGCCGGACTAGCAAAATGCTAAATACAGTTCAATGTTTTCGGGAATGAACATAAAAACTTTGGGAACAAAGCAATGCAATTAGCCTTTCAAAATTCCAGGATAGACATTGGGGTTCAAACTAATTAGAAGTGGATAGGGGTCCCGTATGTCGTTTTCAGAAAATACTTGATACTCCTTAAGTTTGGAGACATTTCGGGCTCCTTATACACTTTGGCGATTTTCCAAAACTCCAATGGATACCTTGTGATTATGGTTTCTTTCTCATCCGGGCTTCATACATCACTTAATAAATCTTCCGACACAACGGGGCTCCCCATGAACCTCTCACAATCATATAAATGTTTTACTTCAGCTCCAAACATGTCTCCAGTGAATCAGCACCCATCGCTCGAGCGGACATTATAGTTCGCTCGAGCGGAGGGGTCTCTGGAATGGTTTCTGGGAGGGTTCGCTCGAGCGGACCCATGTTCGCTCGAGTGAACAGCTCTCTGGAGTGGGACGAACCCTTTTCTGGGCAGTTCGCTCGAGCGAACTGTCCAGAACCAGTTCCGGGACAGTTCTGCTCTGCCTTCTTCTTTTCATACTAAAACCCATTTTTGAGGTTCCATTTCCACATCAATAGAGGGCATGAAAGCACCTCAATACTATCTTCAAATCCCTAACAAAACTCCTCACAACAACCACCAAGGCTCCATCATACATCTCCATTCTTTTCCACATTAAATCACAAAGAGAAGGAGAATAACCACAACCACATAGATTCATTCAAGTCTTAGACAAGAGGTAAAAACAAAAGCTATAAATCACATTTTAAGGCAATACATGGGCTAATCAACCCTTTCATGAGCATTTAATCACATTGAATGCAAGTAGAAACAAGACATTAATGTAAATCAAGATTTTCCCTAAACATGTTAGCATTCAACAATCATCTTTTCAAAAGCAATAGAAAATCATAGTGAAAAGCATGATTAGAAGCAAGTATCAAATCATTAAGCACAAGTAATAAAAATCCATATTTTTCTCATAAAACATGCTAATACTTGAAACCATCTATTCATCCACTTGCCTTGGGTCACTAATCAAGCAAATCAAGCTCTAAACACTCTTCCAAGCCAAGGCTCCAAGCTACACAAAAACCCCCAAAAAGCAACCCATAAGAACCCTAAAAAAAATGGTAACTCATCAAAGAGAAGGAATGGGTTCAAACAAGCTAAGAAATAGGACATAGGGGAAAGCCATTGCTCAACAATAGAAGATGGAAAGAGATCCTTACCTCTAGGGCCATTAATCAACAAGAAGGAGCTTGAAATAGGGGCTGCCCAGCTGAAATTTGTACAAGAATGATGTCCATGGAGAGCTAGAAGGATGGAGGAGAAGAAGTTGAGCTCAAGTCTCCATTTTAGCAAGGTTTGGAGGTGAATTTTGTGAGAGGGAGCAAGAAGGAGAAGAGAAAAGGGCAGAAAGCCCTAAGGAGCTAGAGCTCCTCTCCTAAGAGTGCTGGAATGAATGGGGAAGAAGGGAGAGGGGTGGTCCTTTTATAAAAGGGTGGGTGTGGGCTCCACCATCACTTAAACTTTTCGGGATTAAAACATCAATTTCTGGGCCTAGGATGCGATCGACGAAGAAGAGAAAAATGTTCCTCATAAAATCTAGTTTTCAAAAAGTATAATTTTGGCATGGTTCTGAAATCTCGAAATTTGGGTCCAGATTTTGTGAAAAAGGCCGATTTTGCCCCCATGGCTAGAAAAACTGATTTTAGGAGCTTCGAATGGGCACGGAGTGAACACGAAAGTTGTAGGGAATGGCGAGATTAGTCAAACGAAGCTGAAATGGGAATTTTTGGGAATCACCAAGAATCTCCCCACGCTGCCCACGCAAAACAAATGGGACCCTACGGTCACTGTCTAGGTTCACTAGCTCTCAAAACTTCCTAGAGCTAATGAAAAGTCATTCTAACTAAAAAACTCAACCAAACAACTACTAAACCCATTGGGAAAATCAAATCACGATTAAAACCACACTAAACCAGGAAATTAGGGGTCGGGTTCTCACCGTTAGGCTACTAAATGGGATTATATGTAGAGCTTACACCCTTACCTTGCATGAGGCCTTTTGATGGGTTGAGGCCCATCAGAAACAAAACTGAGGCCCGTGGGACAAAACAGACAATATCATGTATGGGTATAGGGTGGGGCGTTACATTGAGCGTAACGATAAGAGGCCTGGCTGGGTAAGGGCTTGGCTGGGATGCATGTTCAATTTGGGGGACTGCACTGATTACAAGAGAAAATATCTCTGAAATTAATCAATATTGTAGAAAGATGAAATAATCAATCTGTAATTCACTCTGTCGTAGATAGCACCAATATAGTGGATTTTGTAGTACTTGCAATTATGTAACGTAAGTGATATGGATTTGTTGTGATAGATTCATTTTTGCTTTAGAGATCTTGTTTGGTGTGAATTTCATGTGTATTGGTGTTTACATTGACAACTTGTAGCATGTATACTAGTCTTCTTTGTTGGTAATTTCTAACTTTTTTTGTTTGAATTAACAGCCTACTAATAAACAATCTCTCTTGGATTCTGGGATTCTGTGCTGTCTCATTCATATTCTCAAGGCCCTTCTCACTGCTGACGAGGATAATCAAAGTCAACCTCCAATCAACCTAGGAAAGTCAATCTTATTTGAGAAAGGCCCTGCCAAAGATACCCTACAACGGCGCCAGCTTGAGGTAGTGATATCACTACATTCGATGTAGCTTACAATGCTAGGTTAGGTCTTCCCTAGTTAATATGTTATGCTCAATAGTAGTTCTTGCTTTACAATCTTTTTACTGCAACAGTTCTTGATGTTTCAATACAGTCCTAGGTTATATACTCTATTTAGTTGTTTGTCAAATCCATATTTGTGCAAATAACCTTCTCCTTGAAGCTGGATAAAATAGAAATTCTTCATCAGCCTCATTGTCAGCAATATCCCAATGAAAATTTTGAATTGGTAATGTCCATAATGATGTATTTCAGCATACCTAAAAAGTGTAGTCTTTTGCCCATTGGTATCATTTCGCTATGTTGCAGGTGTTAAAAGTATAAACATCTGTTTATCTTCTTTTTTTAACTTTCTATTTACTTAGGGACTGTTATGTAACTGTGTAACAGGCCCTTTTACTGTAATTATGTAAAAAGGAGGAAGGTATTTGTAATTATGCAGTTAAGAAAATATATATTCCTTGTGCACTCCAATCTAGGGCTTGCATAAGGTGTTTCCCCTCATAGTATCAGAGCTGGTTTTCTAAAGAAAAAAGGAAAGAAATAACTCTACTACTTTTATTCTTCCTCTTCCTTCTTTCTACCCCTTTTTTCCTTCCTTTATACTTCTGGTCCACCATCCTAGGAGAGGTCATACGGTAATGCAGGAGCTATTGTCATCCATATGTAGGCTGATGTTGGCAGCTCCTCCCAACTACTTGTGAGGGGATTGTTGCTTGAGGTGGATATTGACTACATGGTGCTGTTTTCAAAGAGATCTGTGTCATGTTGCTACATTTTGACTATTGAGTCACTGAATTCATCCAAGTGTAGATTTTCAGAAATCTGAAGTTTGACGATATTCTATTGTGGGTGGTTGTTGACAGTGATTTGAAAGGTATTTTTCACATGGTTAGAAAGCTAAGTTGTTTAGTTTGAGAAAGTGTGAATTATTACAAAGTTATATGAAATCTATCAGTCATTCCCTTGAGCAGCCCTAATAATCAAAATATTAATCTTGTGGCCACCTCTGTTAAGCTCAAGGTCACAAATTTACATCAATGGTGTAGGGCTTTTAGAATGTTCATAGGAGAAGCAAACTAGAATATGTCAATTGTAAAGTCGAAGAGCCTGCAATTGATTATCCTAAATATTCTGAATGGGAGGCCAATAGTATGCTTGTAATGCCATGGCTTTTAAAATTAATGGAGCCAGCTATTAGTGAAAGGCCAAAAAGGCCCTTTCCAAAAGGGACCTTCAGTTCACCCGGTCGATCCACCCGAGGGCCGGTCGACCCCTGCACTAAGCGCCGGTCGACTTGTAGTTGTAAGTGAAAATAGGGAACAGTGTTTTCGTCAAGCTTCGGAGAAGCCTGGTTGTGTGTGGCTGGTCGACAGGGTACACTCCGGAAACAGAACTTCGGATTTGTAACTAAAGTGAAATTGGTGGAAACCCATTGCAGAGCTCCTGAACCAGAAATGAGTCAATATGGAGGGCTCAGCCCTTCCATTCGCACCCCACAAATCTAACAAATTTTGCCATCCAAATCAAAATCCATTTCATTAAACAAATAGACCTAATTATCATGTTTTAAAAAATCTAAGACATCAATTGAGCTAGAGGTTATCTAAATCATCATCAATCATCAAATCAAGGAAAGACAAACATATAAACGCATATATATACACACACATATCTACTTGCTTTAGTGATGAAGAGCTCCAAAAATAAGAAGAATTAGGGGAAATCCCTCTTTTGAGCTTAAATGTGCAAAATAACCTCTCAACCCAAAATCAATCTACAAAATGGATACAAATGGGTTGGGTGAGCTCATCTATTCCATTTCTGAGCAAAGAAGAAAAGAGAGCCTAAACATAAAAGCTTTGGGAGCTTACCTAGAGGTGGGTGTTGAAGGAGAAGCTCCAAGAGAGAGATGGTTGGGGTCTAGAGAGCTTGGGGAGGCTTTGTTGAAGTCCGGCTGGCGAAGGCGGGGCTCCTATGGCCGGTGGCAGTGAGGGAGATGAGAGAATGAGAGAGCCAGGGGGAGAATGAAAAAAGAGAGAGAAAGAAAGAGATGGGTTGTTGGCTTATATTAGGTTTATAAAATGGGGAATTTACAAATAGGTCATTGGGTCCACTAATTGTGATTAGTTGGGGGCTTGGGGCTCTTCGCCCGTAGGATCGAAACGCGACAGAAGACTAAAGTTCATGAAATGCCGAGTCCTACCCAATGCACCCAAACTCACAAAAACTCATAATCTCAGAGAAACTCCTGAAAACTTCTCAACTTGCAAACCACCCCTTACTGTACCCAAACGAGCTCGGAATCACACGAGACTTCACACGCATGACTCACACGTCAAACGTGACTCGCTAAGACTCTAAACATGCTTAATTAGCTAACTTACGATTAATTATAAATAATATTGCATTTGGGGTCGGGATGTTACATTGCATGTTATATTTTGGATGCATGTGATTCGTGGGCTCCATGGTGCGGCCATCTATTAAAATTTTAAAATGCTAAAATTGAATGCCTCTTTCATGTACGGGTTTGGGCTAATTTTTATTGGGATTTTGACTGTACAACTGCCATTAGACATGTCATTAGACTTGACGTGCCCTAAAATAGTCAAAGTCTAAATATTTCTGGCAAAATTGTTTGTACAATAATGATGCAATATTTTATGGTTCTAGAATATCGCACAAGGCGATATGTGAGATATCGCACGGTTCTAACCTTAGGTATTGCACGAAGAGCTTTATGGAAAATACTTAAGCTTCGACCGCTTAAGAGCAAATGTTAGGTCTACGGGCAGTTGTACGGGCAATATCCTATTTTCATTGTAATAGAGGAATTGATTAGATACCGATCATAAGTACATTGGATCAATCTTACAGCGGACATGTCTCCTATTAGAGAGATTAGGCCAAACCCAATACACGTGGGGCACATTTATTTTTGAGCAATTTAGATTAGGGCCTACAAATAATTGCTAAGCTTGAGCCTTTGTGTATCCGGCCTTTTTTATCTTGTACAATGTAATAGGGCCACTTACGAAAAAAATTAAACCATTAAAAAATATTTATTTGGCATGTAGAAATAAAATATTGCATATTTACCGTAATACTAGAGAAGAGGATATAAAATATAAAATATAAAATTTACCGTAATGCTAAAGAAAAGGATGTCACCTGTCGCTGGCTGTCGGTTGTTGAAATGTTGCCCATTTCTGATTGATGGTGGCAAGGGCGAAGCCGTCATTTTCAAAAAATACATCACAAAACTAATGGTGGTTGCCTATTGGGGATATGAGAGGTATTAAAAATGAAAGAGTAGTTTGATGTCGCCTCTTCTTGACTTAATTGTTTGGGGCACAAAAGTTCCAACAGGTTAATTTTCCATCTGCTTGCCAAAGAGAGGAATCGGGTTGTCACAATCTCTGCCACCTTGATTATGATTATCCTCAGACGAGAACCTTCAACCATTCAAGGTTCGGCCCAGATTTTCTTATCCTTAACTTTCTTGGAAACTGTCACGATTCAAATTCCGGGGCCCTGCCGGATATCCGGGTCATGATCATATAGCAATATTCACCATGCGTACATCAAATAATATCCACAAGGAATCGAGCATTTAATTCAAAATATATTTCCAATTATAATATCCAAAATCTCTAAGTAATCAACTTATTATGTCCTAACTCAATTCAATAAAGTGCTTGAAACTTTAAACAAACTTTTCCTAAACAAGAACTAGAGATTTCATCAACTATTTAAGCTTTTGTCGTTCTCTCCTTTCAGCCACGCATGCCGAAATCTACGTGCTGATCGTCATTCCGCTCTGGGCCACTCGCATTATGATTACCTGAAGGGGGGAACACGACATTAGTATTACTGGTGAATGACTTTTCCTAATTACACAAGCCACATACAACATAATATCACATAATCATCAAATCTGAATCAATACGACAATTATTATTAAAATTACATCGAAATACAAAACCGTGCCCATGCACATTACCACGCCTCAAAGGCCCATCGTATACATGTATACCGGTCACCATGACCTTGTCTTATCAGACACGTCCACTAAGGACCAGCCGCTATAACGGCCCAGACACTAAGTCCAACATCCCACGTCTGGGATCCCGTGCACAATATCACATAACAACCAGAGTTCATCATTATTAATAATTTACACAATAGTATTGTGGAACCAGTCCCACACTAATCCCCATTATATTAGTGCCCCACTTCTGAGCATAATAGGTAAGGGATGATGTAGGAGAGGCCTACCTTCATAAAATATTAATCAAGGTGACAGAATCATACCGATATTCCAAGACAGCCCATACAATTCATTATAAATACATGAAAAATCTTATTAATTTGTTGGAAGGTTATTTGGTAATTACATACCAAGTCTAAGGCTAACCCCTTAACCATAAATTCCATCCAATACATCTTTACACACACAGAATCCATTACAGCCTATTGAATCACGCCTGGAATCCTTTTAGAGTAAAATCCAGTGGGTCCCACTCAACCAAACCAAGATCAGCCCTTTAGGTCTTGGTCGACCAAGGGTAAACCATCACTCCATTGGATCTGATCCATCATCAAATCGTATTCTGGGGCCCACAAATCAGAACCAGTTTCTGATAACAGTCACACCTGGGTTTCTTTGCACCTATTGGATAGTGGGTCCCACTGTCCCAAATCCCAGACGTCCCACTCCTCCATGGACGCCCAGGGGCCCACACCAGATGGATGGATCAGATTTCCAGTCCTGTGACTAGATGGGTTCCAGTAGGCCTTGTTGACATACAATCACAAACTCTGTGACAGACACCTCTTATGCAGTATGTAGATTGGATGAGGGCCCAGGCGGGGTCCACTCTTTGTGGGATCAGCACCATCATGATCGTTCATCAGTCCCCTTCCAGATGTGGGGTGCTGATCTAAGATTAGGTGGGCACAGGGTTTCCTACAACCCTTGCTGACCCAAACTGATTTTCTGTCTCATTCACGTGTCTGGGATCTAAATCACATGGATGGTGGCCCAAACGGGGCCCACCTCTCATGGTTCCAATTCCATCTTGGTCGCCCATGGGTCCGCTTCCTACCCTATGGTCCAGATCATCCATACAATGGGCCATGGGGTCCCACAATCCCCAATCAACCATTCTGCACATTCACGTCAAGTTCCAACATATTATGAATCCCTCTGTAACTCATCCAAACATTAAGAGATTACTGGTGAACAAACTCCTTATGATTTGTATAAATTTAACAGTCAAGACTAACATGATTTCTTTGATTCAAACATCAGAATTGCATCCGATCAATGGTTCAGGTTGTCAGCACTGCAGTAATACAACATAGTTGAGGAAATCCAACCATGTCAATCATCTCATACATTGATTGCAAGCAACTAAAAAGATCCACTCATCTTTGATAAATGATCGTCGCCTTTGCAATATGTGGACCCGAATAGGACATCAGTCACCTTTCCTCTCCTTCTAAATTGCAGCCTACCAAGCTCTCTTTCAGAATTTCTCCAAAAGAATAGAACCCCAATAAGTAATAGTCGTTGGTTTGTTTATATTGCTATATATACATGTATAACAGAGTCCTATTCTTATACTTCCTCTTTCCTCTTTCTAATTAGAGTTGTCATACAACTCCTACTCTTTCTAAAACTCTTCTCATGAGTTTCTTTATAATTCAAAAATAAATTAAACAAGTAAGGGTCCTACCTGGGCCAAACTAATCCTATGCCTAGGTAACTCAAGGTATTACATACTATGATGCCCGGATACGGACACGGGTACGGATACGGGACACGGGAACGAGCGTCCGATACGTCAACTTCAAAATTTTAGGATACGGATACGGGTACGGCATTCCTAGAAATATATAAATATAAGTATTTGGTTAGGGATTTATTTTGGGTGGAATGCTTATTTTATCTCAATTTAGAGCTCAAATATTATGAGGCCCACTGTTTGTTTCAAATTTTCAATGAGGTGGGTCTCCTCCTCCTCCTCCTCTTTCTTCTATTTTGTTTTCCCTTTTGATCAAACTAAGAGAGAGACAGAAATTGGCTGAAATGGAAAATCTGCCTAAATATTGGGTGAAAAATAACACAAGCCGTATCCTGAAATTGGACCCCCGTATCCCAGCCGTATCTTGCCGTATCCCGTACCGGTATCCGTATCGGACCGTATCGGTACGGATACCACTAGTAATTTGCAGTATCCGGGTATCATAGATTACATACTCCCCTTCTTGGGAAATTTGGTCCTCTTAATTTAAAACATACCTGTAGTGAAAAGATGAGGGTACGTCTATCGGACTTCATCCTTGATCTCCCATATAGCCTCTTTTGGATCGTGATGTATCTAGAGCACCTTGACTAGTCGGATTGTTCGTCTCCGCAACACCCTTTCCTTGGTGTCTAACGTTGAAACGGGTCTCTTCTCATAGGATAAATCGGGCTATAAGTCCATCGGCTCAAGCTCTAGCACATGAGAAGGGTCTAGCTCGTACTTCTTTAACATTGACACATGAAACACCTTATGGATGCCGACTAACTGTGGTGGTAAGTCCAACTCGTAAGCATTCCCATCGCTCATGCACCTTGTAATCTTGAATGGTCCAATGTATCTCGGGCTTAGCTTTCCCTTCTTGCCGAATCGCATCACTCCCTTCGTCGGAGAGAGTTTTAGGAATACTAAGACACCTACAGTGAATTCCAATTCTCTTCGGTGTTTGTCTGTATAACTCTTCTAGCAACTCTGTGCAGACCTTAATCTGTCTTTGATCTTCTTAATATTTTCTGTAGAAGTTTGCACCCATTCAGGGCCTAATATCTGCCTATCACCCACTTCTTCCCAACAAATTGGAGAGCGGCAGCTCCTGCCGTACAGGGCCTCAAAAGGAGCCATCTAGATACTCGAATGATAGCTGTTGTTATAAGCAAACTCTGCCAGTGGCAATTGCTCATCCCAACTGTCGCTGAAATCGATAGCACAAGCTCTAAGCATGTCTTCGAGTGTTTGATTGGTTTCCTCTGTCTGCCCATTAGTCTGGGGGTGATACGCAGTGCTAAAATTCAGTTTCGTACCTATAGCCTTTTGTAACCTCTTCCAAAACTGTGAAACAAATCTGGTATCCTTGTCTGATACTATCGATGCTGGAATGCCATGCAACCTTGTAATCTCCCTAACATATGTTTTGGTCAAGTGTTCCATCGTAGTCCTTCCTTTCAACAGTATGAAGTGCGCCGACTTGGTCAACTGATCCACAATGACCCAGATTATTTCATTATGTCGTGAGGTTCTAGGAAACCCTGAAATAAAATCCATAGTGATATGTTCCCATTTCCATTCTGGTATAGGTAATGGCTGCAGCAATCCCCCCGGCTTCCTATGATCAACCTTCACTTGTTGAAAAGTAAAACAATGTCCAACAAACTCGGTAACATCATTTTTCATGCCGATCCACCAAAATCTGACTTTTAAGTTCTGATACATCTTGGTGCTCCTCGGATGGATAATATATCTTGCGTGATGTGCTTCCTTCAAAATTTCATCTTTGATTTCCCGGATATTTGGTACACAAAGTCTGCCTCGGAAATATAGTATGCCATTAACAACTGGGAAGTCCGGTCTGGGAAGTCCGGTTTGTTGTCCAATTTGTCGAAGATTTCTGCTAATGCCTTGTCATCCCGTTGATGATCTTTTATCCTCTGAATTAATTCAGGTTGAAACTTGAAACTTCCCAACAGTACTTTTTCACCATTAGGCCATAGATTAACATATAGGTCCTTAATCTCTTCAAGTAGTCTCCACTTGGCGGTCAAACAAGCCATCTGTGCTGATTTCTAGGTTAAGGCGTCAGTTACAACATTCGCCTTTCTTGGATGATAAATTATAGAGAAGTCATAGTCTTTCAGGAATTCCATCCATCTTCGTTGTCTCAAGTTCAGTTCTTTTTGAGAAAATACATATTTGAGGCTCTTGTGATCTGTATATACTTCGAATTCTTCCCCGTAAAGGTAGTGTCTCCAAATTTTCAATGCAAAGACTACAGCTGCCGTGCGTAGCATAATTTTGTTCATGGACCTTTAGCTGTCTGGACACATATGCAATCACCTTTCCATGTTGCATGAGAACACACCCTAGCCCTTGTAATGACGCATCACAGTAGATAATAAATCCACCACTGCCAGTGGGAAGGGCGAGTGTTGGTGCCGATGTTAGTTTACCCTTCAATGTTTTGAAGCTAGCTTCACACTTCTCGTCCCAAGTGAACGGAACATCCTGTTCAAAACATAAGAAAGAGGAAGAAGAATGAGAAGAAGAAGAGTGGAGAGAAGGTCGTGCTATTACAGAGCATCGACTGTCCTATTTATATTAATGTAATGCCTTAATCAAGGCTCTAATTTAGTAAAGATTACAAATTAGTTACAAATTAGAATAACAAAAGAAAGGAAAGAATCAATCATATCCTATACATAGAAGGAGAGAAAAATTAGGAACTAAATCCTATCCTAGCTGTATATCCCACGTATGGGCTTTGTACATGAACTGGGCCTGCAGGCCTGCTGGGCCTGCTATCTTCTACACTCCCCCTCAAATTGATGTGGTAAGATTGAAAACATCAATTTGCTAGTGAGATCATGATGACGCTGTCGGGGAAGTGCTTTGGTGAAGATATCCGCTAACTGGTTAAAAGAAGAGACATGAGGCAGAGTTATCTTCGCAGTAACGATATGTTGGCGGATGAAGTGACAGTCAATCTCAATGTGTTTTGTTCTTTCATGGAAGACCTGGTTGTTGGCAATTCTAGTAGCACTGGTATTGTCCCCATGGAGAGGCGTGGAACTACCAACAAGAACACCCAATTGAACTACCAACAAGAACACCCAATTCACACAGAAGGCGGCGGAGCCAGATAATTTCAGCGCTGGCAGAGGACATCGCCCGATATTCTGCCTCAGCAGAAGACTTTGAGATAATGGTCTGTTTCTTGCACTTCTATGAAATGAGAGATTTTCCAAGAAACATACACCAGCCAGTGGTAGACCGCCGAGGGTCCGGATAGCCAGCCCAGTTAGCATCCGCATAAGCTGATAATTGCAGAGAAGTATCAGAAGGGAAGAAGTGACCATGATGTAGTGTTCTTTTAACATAGCGGAGGATGCGTAACGCAGCAGCAAGGTGCGGTTTGTGGGGATTGCTAACAAACTGACTGACCGTATGAACGGCATGAGAAATATCCTGCCGAGTCATAGTTAAGTAGAGCAAACTACCAACTATCCGCCGGAAAACAAAGGGATCATCCGGGGGAGTGCCATCATCGCAACTGATTTTGCTGTTCAATTCCAGAGGCATATCAAAAGTGTGAGCATCATCAAGCCTGGCTGACGTGATCAAGTCTGTCGCATATTTGCGCTGAAGGACCTTAATGCCGGATTTGTTACGCACAAACTCCAGCCCTAGAAAATAGGTGAGAGGACCAAGATCCTTCATCCGGAAGTGGCGACTAAGGTGGTATTTGAGATCCGTAATGCCGGAAGTATCATTTCCACTGATAATCATATCATCAACATAGACCAAGAGGAATGTGTAGCCCTTCGATGTCCATCTGAGGAAGAGGGAACTATCAGAGTGACTCTGACGAAACCCTGCTTGAAGGATTGCTGCCCGGAATTTATCAAACCAAGCCCGGGGAGCTTGTTTAAGCCCATAAAGAGCTTTCCTCAATTTGCAAACATGCTTTGGAGGACAGGCATATCCTGGTGGAGGTTTTAAATAAACAGTCTCGTGCAAGTCCCCATGTAGAAAAGCATTTTTGACATCCATTTGCCATAGAGGCCAGTTGCGAGCTGCAGCGACACAAAGGAGAGTGCGAACAGTGGTCATTTTAGCCACAGGTGTGAAGGTCTCCTTATAGTCAATCCCATACTCCTGCTTATAACCCTGTGCGACTAATCTGGCTTTATAATGGTCAAGACTCCCATCAGAGTGAACTTTTATAGAATAGACCCATTTACTGCCAATAACAGATGCATCAGCTGGGGTTGGTACCAATTCCCATGTATTGTTTGCTTTAAGAGCAAGCAACTCCTCAGTCATAGCATCCTGCCAGTATGCAATCTTCGAAGCCTGTGAATAAGAGGTGGGTATAGGAGCACTATCCAAAGAAGTGAAAAGAGCAGGAAAGCCATATCTGTCAGGAGCAATAGAAGGTCGACTAGAGCGTCGCAGGGGTATGACATTATCAGTAGAGGAAGTAGTAATACCTGAGGGAGCAGGGGGCAGCATAGGGATAGGATCAGGAGACGGAGGCCCCACAGGTGGAACCGTAGTACGCCGGACATAGACATTAGTAATAGGTGGTGGGGGAGAAGTAGTTGGAAGGAATTGTGGCAGATAAGACACAGCAACAGGATGAGTGTCTAAGCGCAAGGAAAAAAAAGGAATGTGTTCCAAGAAGATCACATTGCGAGATATTCGCATGCGTTTCTCGGATTGGTCATAACACAGAAATCCCTTGTGTTCAGTACTGTAACTGAGGAAAAGACATTTGGCAGCCTGAGGTGACAACTTAGTGCGCTCTGTAGGTGGAAGATGGACAAAGCATAAACAACCAAAAACCCGCAAGTGAGAATAGGAAGGGGTATGACCAAAAAGAGCTTCATATGGAGTAGTCTTTCCTAGAACGGAGCTAGGATGACGATTGAGAAGATATACAGCCGTCTGTGCAGCACCGCACCAAAAATTTGGAGGGACTAAGGATGCAAGTAGGAGAGTACGAACAGTTTCAAGAAGATGCCTGTTTTTCCTCTCCGCAACACCATTTTGCTATGGAGAATGTGGACAGGATTTTTGGTGTAGAATGCCTTTATTAGACAGGAAGGCAGAAAAATCATGGGACACGTATTCTCCGCCGGAGTCAGACCTAAGAATTTTTATATCCTTCTGAAATTGTGTGTGAACCATGTTGTAAAACTTTTGGAAATGAGAAAAGACTTTAGATTTGAAGCGCATGAAATAAATCCAAGTGAATCGAGAATGATCATCAATAAAAGTCACATAATACTTAAACCCTGTCCTACTCAAAGTGGGTGCAATTCCCCAAACATCAGTGTGAATGATATCAAAAGATGATAATGCACGAGAACGGTGAATAGGAAATGGCAAAATATGACTCTTACTCAAACAATACGTTTCACACTTTGATTGAAGTAAAGAGGACATCATTTTATTATCAATAGTGGGTTCTAAACAACCAATTTTAAACAGAGAAAGTAAAGAAGCATTGTTGACATGACCAAGACGACTATGCCAAATAGTCCACAATTTATTGAAACTAGAAGAAGAAGAAAATAGGGAATGATGTCCAATGTCCAGCAGGAATAGTCGACCATGTTTACTCCCCGTCGCGATCACCTTCCCAGTTTGCCGCTTCTGTATGACACAACCAGTGGAAGAAAAGTTAATATGATACCCATCATCAATAAGTTGGCCGACGGAAAGTAAATTGGCCGATAATTTGGGAACAAAGTAGACATTGGATAGGTGGAGGGACTGGCCCGAAACACTAGATAGAGTAATGGCACCAATTCCAGAGATGATTAATTGGTCTCCATTAGCAGTGGTGATTTTATCTTTACCAAGGTAAGGGTGTGAGGCTGTAAAGCTGGTTTCCACAGAAGTCATGTGGTTTGATGCTCCGGAATCTAAAATCCAGGTAGATGGGGTGATGGAGGAAGACATAGAGACTGAAGAATGAAAAGCAGGAAATGCTAGAGGAGAATGAGTTTGATACCGACCACCATTGAAACCCATGGAAGCATATGCTGAGGTCACCGTGTTCGGAATCAGTTCTTGAATCTGGGCTGGAGTCATGGAGACAACCCCAGAAGAAGTGCTTTCCGTATCGGGGAGATGGGCTTGAATTTGGAACGCAGCTGGAGTATTTTTTCTGGGCACGGTGGAAGAATTTTGCTTCTGCTGAGGTCCATTCTTTCGCTGTAAGCTACGACAGTCATCAATAAGATGACCAGAGCGTTTGCAATATCTGCAAACCAATTTCTTCCGACAATTCTTGGCCAGATGACCGAAGCCTTTGCACTCATAGCATTGAGTAGGCTTGGGATTGGGGGCTGCCAGAAGAGCAGACTCAGTCTGAAGAGGAGCGAGATAGGCCTTTGGCTCTTCAAGAATACTACGCTGAGAATTGAGGCGAAGTTCTTCTCGAAGGACTTCTTGGAAGCATGTATCCAGGTTCGCTGTGACTTCTCTATTCATGAGTGCCGACCAAACAGATTCGAATTCGGGTCTGAGATTCATAAGGAACTGGCTGATGTGGGTTTCCTCTTGTAATTTAAGAGCCTCAGATAGAAACCCAGCAGACACAGACTGAATAATCATAGCATCCCTCTCAGTCCATAAGGTAAGAAATCCATTGAAGTACGCCTGTACAGATTTATCACCTTGACTGAATTTTGCAATCTCACTATCGAGTTGGAATTTGCGGGCTTTATTTGTTTGATGATAAACATTTTTGAGATGACCCCACATATCAGATGCAGTAGTATATGCTTGAAGAGCAATGGCAAGAGAAGGGTCGATGGAGTTAAGAATCCAAGTGATGACCTTAGCATTTTCTTTAGACCAGGTGGCTAATGCTTTTGTGTCAGTAATTGTAGTAGGTTTAGTTATCGAACCATCAAGATAACCAAACAGTCCTTGGCCTTCGACAAAATTCCTCAGATGAAAAGACCAGGCCATATAATTATTTCCATTAAATTTAACAGGAATAACATCATATTTGTCCATAATAGCAACCGTACGAATAGCCCGAATAGCAATAAGGAACAACCAAGGACAGCAACCAAGCAGACAGCAGTAACTAGGATTGATGACAGTGCCAAAGAAGAAGAAGAGCAGCACGCAAACCAATAGTAGCAATTAGCACTAAAGGTGCCGATTTCCACAGTGTACTAAAATGGCAGATTTCCACCCAACAACACAAACAGTAGCAATTAGCACTAATCAGAAGCACTATCAGTAGTAATATCACAGGGATATGCAGATGGAGAGGCTGAGGAACCAGTCAATATGAAATAGCACACAAACAGTGCAATACGGGCAGAAAAACAGGCCAGACGAACTGAATTTTGAAGTGGGATCTGTGCGTGGGGCCCACAGATGGATCTGAATGGTGATCAGATCAGTAGCAAAGGACCAGTATCCAATTTCCTTTCCAGCAGTATAAGTAGCATCCAGATCCGTACAGAATCAGAGATTTTGGACGGTTGAGATGAAAACTATTTAATGAAAGTGAATAACCACAAGATGGATCAAATCACCTACCTCTGATCGCTGAAAAATACTGAAAAAATCTCCAAAAAGATAAGGAGAGATGGGCGACCAAGATGGGAAGGAGTCCTGGGGATTTTGAGTTGATCGTAGGTGGGCCACTATGATCACTGTTGTAGACAGTAGGTTTTCACCTACGTTTTGCTTCTTAAAGGCACAGATCCATGATCTGTGTTGCTCTGTTGATGTAAATGAGATCTCCAATGTAACAAGGCTCTGATACCATGTTCAAAACATAAGAAAGAGGAAGAAGAATGAGAAGAAGAAGAGTGGAGAGAAGGTCGTGCTATTACAGAGCATTGACTGTCCTATTTATATTAATGTAATGCCTTAATCAAGGTTCTAATTTAGTAAAGATTACAAATTAGTTACACATTAGAATAACAAAAGAAAGGAAAGAATCAATCATATCCTATACATAGAAGGAGAGAAAAATTAGGAACTAAATACTATCCTATCTGTATATCCCACGTATGGGCTTTGTACATGAATTGGGCCTGCGGGCCTGCTGGGCCTGCTATCTTCTACACATCCTTCCTTGTGAGTCTGGTTAACGGTCTAGCAATCGTAGAAAATCCTTGTACGAACCTTCGATAATAACTTGCCAGGCCTAAGAAGCTTCAAACTTCTAAAAGATTTGTAGGTCGCTTCCAATTCATAACCGCTGCTATTTTGGTAGGGTCTACAGATAATCCGTCTTCTAAAATAATGTGACCCAGGAAGGTTACTTGCTTTAACCAAAAATCATACTTACTGAACTTGGCATATAGCTGGTTGTCTCTCAACAGCTGCAAGGAGGTTTAGAGATGCTCGCCATGTTGTTGTTGTTCCTTGGAGTAAATAAGGATATCATCAATAAATACGACCACAAATTTATCCAGATAAGGTTGAAAAACTTGGTTCATCAGTGCCATGAAGGCGGCTGGCGCATTGGTCAATCCGAAGGGCATAACTAGAAATTCGTAATGACCATATTGCGTCCGGAACGCCATCTTGGGGATGCTTCCTCCCTCACTCTCAGCTAATGGTAGGCGGACCTTAAGAAAAAAAAAAATTATTTCGCACCTTGGTATTTCGCACCTTGCAGTTGATCAAACAATTCATCAATGCTTGGTAGAGGGTACTTGTTCTTGATAGTCACCCGGTTTAACTGTCTATAATCAATGCACATTCTTAGGGTTCCATCCTTCTTCTTCACAAACAACACCGGTGCTCCCCATGGGGACACACTAGGTCTGATGAATCCTTTATCCAATGGTTCCTCCAATTGATCTTTGAGTTCCTTCAGTTCCGCCGGGGCCATTTGATAGGGTGCCTTAGAAATCTGATGCAGCAGCAATAATATGTCATGGCAACAAGAATCGTGGGCCACATGTGGGACCCATGAAATCTTGATTTTTAATTGTTATTAGCTTTATTTTTAGCAAAGAGTGTAATTAGAATTAGGTTTCTAATTTGGATAGGATTATTATTTGGTTTCCTAGTTTAATTAGGAAAGCTTTCTTAGAGCTTTAGTTTATTTTCTTATAAATATAACATTGTAGGGATTGGTAATCTCAGAGATTAGAATTGATTAATAAAATTCCCTGTGTGGATTTTTTGTTGGAGACCGTTTCTTCTTCGAGTGATTGTTCTTCGGAACCCTAATTGTGCCCCGGCACTTGTATCCTAACCCTAGGATTGCATCAATTGGTATTAGAGCCAAATGATCATCACGATCAGTCGGCGTTGGTTACCCCTACCTAGCGTTCATCTTCCCTTCAGTCAGAACACTGTTAAACAAGCCCAAGCCCAAGGCCCATGAACAGATCATGTCCAGAATATCATATCTCACGTGGATGTTGATTGGGTCAACTTGTAACAGTTGTACATATTCTCTTAATTAGATTTTCTCTTGTAATTAGTTAAGTTTCCTAAAGTTAGAATAGCAACTCAGATTTTTCCATCTCAATTTGATTAAAAAAAACGGATTGAAACAGAGAAATACAACAATAAAAAATAGCAGCAGTGGAATGAAAACTGTTCTTGTGTGTAGAATGCATGATCCAACCAAGCAAAGAAGAGAAACTTCAAGTCAGAACAGTAACAGTGAAGGAAACACTGCCAGATGACTTTTAATGAGCCTCAGATCCAACACGTGGTCCCCACAGATGGATCTAGACACTGATCAGAGGTCTGATCTACTGAAAGGCACTATTTTTGCACCTATTGGAACGTGTTTGAACTTATTCCGTTGAATATCCAAGATTTTGGACGGTCTTGATCAAACTTTGAGTCAGATTTTGAAAAACCATGAGAATGATCTGAAATCCTACCTTGCAGTGTCAAAAAATTCTGAAAAAATAACTAAAAAACTCAGAAGAAGCAGGCGACTTGACTGGGATGATCTCTGAAGATGTTGTGATGATCACAGGTGGGCCACAGTAGAACTGAGGCTATCGCAGGTTTGGAATGGCTGACGAACTCTGGAAAACAGATCCTCTATCTTTTTTTTTTTTTTTTTTTCACGAGGGATAGAGGATTCTCTCTGATTATCTCCTTGGATAATTTCTAAGATTAAACACCATAACCTTGCTCTGATACCATGACAAACTCACGATCATAGAAAAGAGTTTTGAATATACTCTTGAGAATATATTATTTGTGTGTTTTCCTTTGGAGATTGAGCTCCAATATATAGAGTATTACATGCCTCAATCAAGGCTTCTAAGTTAGGAAACTAGCTAATTACATCAATTGCTATTCTAACTTTAGGAAACTAACTAATTACAAGAGAAAATCTAATTAAGAGAATATGTACAGCTGTTACAAGTTGACCCAATCAACATCCACGTGAGATATGATATTCTGGACATGATCTGTTCATGGGCCTTGGGCCTTGGGCCTGGGCTTGTTTAACAAACACAAACCGCTGTCACAACCCAACCCCATCCTTCTGTCAAGCCCCGACTTTGCCAATACCTCAACCATAATAATCGTCCAAAACCCAATTTCATCTTCAGCCAAATCCCTGCCATAACTGTCATCCCACTTCCAGCAAACCAGAAAACTACTCACAGAATCCATTCGTCCCCTTTTCACTAAAAGCCGAACACCCTGTAACCCATTTCATCTTCGACCCTAGACAGCCACCTTCCGCTTGCCCATTAGCCAATTGAAACACCCCACAGCCCAAACCCCATACCCTAATTAGAGAGAAAAAAAAAGGCAGAAAGAAAGAAAGAAGAACAGAGTAAAGAGAGAATAGAAGAAAGAGGAGTGTACCGTGCACCAGTCGATCACCGTCATCCGCCTCGCCGGAACATCATCGAGCTTGTGCCAACGCTATCCCTCGCTGCGTCTTCGTCACAACAACCTTTGTCTAGCGTAGCCGTGTCCGTCGTCGTCGCTTCAGCGTCGTCAACCCATCGCCACAATCTCGACTGCAAGCCCCACCTCCCTTTGTTGGAGGAACAAAATAGGGCTTCAATCCTTTTCTCTCTTTTGGGTGCTTGAATCAAAGCAGGGGAAGGAAGCTTGAACGTGCCAGCCCATTGGGCCCCATCTGAATTTGGGCCAAGTCCTTTCCAGGCCTGAGTTCAATTCAACTCATTCATGGGTTGGGCCAGGTCCATATCCGGTTGAAGTATAATCAGTCTGACCCTTCTTGAGGCCCAACAGATTCTACTGACATCATCACTGCATCACATACTCTGGTCAATAGCAAAAATGACGAAGATCAACAGTTGAGTTTTCTTTTGACCATATCGGGCCCATCCACCGTTAAATTTCAGATCAATTTTCACCCACATGATCATGGAAGTCAGATCTACACATTAGGTCGGTCACAAATTTTAAATCTGCATTAACCACATATGCCTCCCAAAAGGCAGGTTGACACGGAGTCTTCCTCTCACAATGATGATGAATTGAGGGAATCCGTTGCGCAATTATCAGTAAATATTAATCAACTATCCGCAACGGTGGCTCAAATGCAAGCGACTCTTGATAGGATTGAAACCCAATTAACAAATTTGGAAACTAATCGACATGAAGATAACCATTGGGATGATAGAGGACATATTCGGAATCAACGAGATCCACATGCCTTCAATGTTGATCGTGATTTGGATATTAAACTTGTGATTCCAGAATATGATGGAAAATTGAAGCCAGATGAATTCTTGGATTGGTTAGTGTGTTGAAAATATTTTTGCATATAAACCAATGACGGATGCTCATAAAATTACATTGGTGGCAACTTGATTTCGCCATTATGCTGCGATATGGTGGGCCGAGTTGTAAAAGAAGAGGAGATACCAACAAATTGATCCTGTTGACACGTGGGCCGAGATGAAAAATCTGTTGAAGCAGAAATTCCTGCTAGTCAATTACTCCAGAGATCTGCGTTCACGTTTTCAATACTTGAAATAAGGATCTAAGACAGTTGTTGAGTATTCTGAGGAATTCTTGACCATGCAAGCCCATTGTGGTTTGAATGAAGATGATGAAGTATTAGTTGACTGATACTTTAATGGGCTTACGCTTGACATTCAAGATATCCCCGCGTTCAAACATTTTGATAATGTTGATGAGATTATTCAGCATGCTATCAAAGCCGAGGGAATTGCAAATCATCAAGCCCAAAACTTTAATGCAGCTAAATGGGTTATGTAGAAGAATTCCTCCGTTACAGGTTCTAAACCAAGTGCGTCATTAGAGAAAGTTTTCACTAAGCCCGAAGGTCAAAATAGACTCACATGCTTTAATTGTAAACAACAAGGGCATCGTGCAGCAGAATATCCAAAACGTATCCATCTCATTGAGAATGAAAGTGATGTGCAAGATGTTCCATATGATCCTAAAGAGCCTGAAATAGAGGAAGTGGAGGATACTCCGCCCGAAGAGGGTCTTAAGTCTCTCATGGTCATCCAAGGAACTACATCGACTACTGAGAAGAAATGGTTGCGAGAAAATATTTTCCGCTCCAAAGAAACAGTTAATGGTCACGAATGCACAGTCGTCATTGATGGAGGCAGTTGTCAGAATATCATATCACAGGCTTTTGTGGATCGCTTACAGCTGAAAGTTCGGAAGCATCATCATCCTTATTTTGCTAGATGGTTAATGACAGGTGATGAAGTGCAAGTCCGATATGCATGTCTAGTTACCTTTTCCATTGGTGCAGATTATACGGATACAGTTTGGTATAATGTGATACCCATGGATAGTTGTGATATCTTGTTGGGTCGACCATGGATGTATGATAAGAATGGAACTAATGGCATGCGTGACAACACATACACTTTCATGCATGGTGGAAAGCAAGTCACACTCCGTCCTCTGAAGCCGACGCCACCAAAGAAAGGGTCACGTTCTCATCTTTTACCAAGGAAATGCTTCACGTGAACACTATCTACAAAAGTAACATCAAGCAGAAGAGCCGTGTTCGAGGTCGAACTCTTTTCCAACCCGGGGAGAATGATGCAGCAGCAATAATATGTCATGGCAACAAGAATTGTGGGACACATGTGGGACCTATGAAATCCTGATTATTAATTGTTATTAGCTTTATTTTTAGCAAAGAGTGTAATTAGAATTAGGTTTCTAATTTGGATAGGATTATTATTTGGTTTCCTAATTTGATTAGGAAAGCTTTCTTAGAGCTTTAGTTTCTTTTCTTATAAATATAACATTGTAGGGATTGGTAATCTCAGAGATTAGAATTGATTAATAGAATTCCCTGTGTGGATTTTTCGTTGGAGACCGTTTCTTCTTCGAGTGATTGTTCTTCGGAACCCTAATTGTGCCCCGGCACTTGCATCTTAACCCTAAGATTGCATCAAAATCGGGGTTGTTCCCAGCATTATTTCAATGATAAAATCAACCTCTCGAATTGGCGGTAACCCGGGCAGATCATCCAAAAACACGTCAGGGTATTCCCTAACAACGAGGATATCATCTATACTTGGTTTCAGTTTATCCTCCGAAATGAAGGCTAAAAAGGCTTTGCACCCTTTCCTCAGTAACTCACCAGCTTTGATGGCTGAGATAATCATTGACCTAATAGGTCTCCTTTTTCCCACCAAACGAACATGAGTAAATCCCTCTAGATTAAATCGAACCACCTTGTTAAAGCAGTCTAAGATAGCCCGATTCCTAGTAAGCTAGTCCATTCCCAATATAACATCAAAGTCGTCCATACGTAACAATACCATGTTAGCCGGCATTCGGGCTTGCCCAATTTCTATCATACAATCATAAAATATGGTTCTAGTGCATATATGCTCACCCGTGGGTGTAGACACCACTAATGCATTAGTCAAAGTTGTGGGGGAATTTTCTATCTTAGCAGCAAAAGTATGCGAAATGAAAGAATGAGTTGAACCATAATCAAATAAAGTACTAGCTTCATAATTGGAAATTAAAACCATACCCTCGACTACATGGTTGGCCGCTTCCACATCATGGTGAGTCATGACAAAGAGCCTTCCATTCTGCTGTTGCCCCGCTTGATTCCCTCCTTGGTTATTCCTGCCAAGGTTGTAATGCTGTCCTTGGGGTGGGTTCTGTTGATTTCCACGGGGCTGATATGTTTGGTTCTGTTGAATGCTGATAATAACGCTGGTTTTGTGGACGCTTTAGTTGGCGGCCTTGCTGATTTTGCTGAGGTGCTTGTCCTTGTGTCTGCACTTGATTCCTTCCCTGCTTACTTGGGCAATCTCTAACCTGGTGCCCTTCCTACCACAACCGTAACATCCATTTTTCCGTTTTGCCTGATTTCTCTCCCTGGCTTCCGGACAATCTTTTACCTTATGACCTACCTTCCCACACCCAAAGCACACTCCAAGTTTCTTCCGGCATTGATTTGTTTCGTGGGATCCCCCGCAATGGTTGTAGACCGGCTTGGCTCCAGTTTTCTGTTTCTTATTGGGAAACTGGTGCTTGGAGTTATCTGTTTTCCCTTCAGTGGATATCATTTGAGTCTGTCTCTTTATATCTTCGATGGCTTCTTCTGAGACGAAAGCTTTTCTTAGGGCTTCAGCATAAGTCTTCGGTTCATGCAACTTCACGTCCTTTTTGATGTTTGGCCTAAGGCCGTTCACAAATCGGTCTATCTTTTCTTCTTCTGTCGCCACTAATGTCTCAGCAAAATGTGACAGCTCAGTGAACTTGAGGGCGTATTTCGCTACCATCAGATTTCCTTGCACTAAAGTTTCAAACTCTATCTTCTTCTGAGTCCTAATATAATCTGGTATAAATTTCTTTATAAACTCCCATTTGAAGAAGGCCCAAGTAATCTTTGTTTCTTGTCCATTGAATGACCTCTTAGCTGCCTTCCACCATTCCTTCGCATCACCTTCTAATTTGAATGCTGCAAGTATGGCTTTATAATGTTCTGTACATCCCATAACTTCAAAGATGCCTTCCATGTGTTCTGCCCATTTATTTGCATCCCAAGGATTAGTTGTCTCTTCAAAGCTCTTGTGGCAAAATTCGTTGAATCTTTTATATAAGGTATCTTTTTCACGATTCCTGTCCCCATTATTGTTGCCTTCTCCCGAACCATCTCTATTATTGCTATGTCCCTCGCCATTCTCACTTTGATGGTGATAAATAACGGAGATCTGCTCTTGGAGTTGCACATATGCCTTCATAAAGCTTTCAAACATTTGCTGGGCGTACTCTGGCATTTCCATAGTTCCATTGTTTGGCCGAACATTGTTGTTCGCATTATCATTTCCAGTAACATTGTCCATTGTCTTATTTCTTCTGCAGAAGGGAAGAATTTATGAGCTAAAAGATCATTAACAACAAATTTTACTCTAATCTCTATCATAGACACCCCAACGTCCTCACCACGTGACCTATGGGTTGTTAATTCTTTTAATTGCCCAAAACCTTATCCTCTGATACCACTTTGTCACGACTCAAATTCCGGAGCCTTGTCGGATATCCGGATCGTGATCATATAGCAATATTCACCATGCATACATCAAATAATATCCACAAGAAATCGGGCATATAATTCAAAATACATTTCCAATTATAAATATCCAAAATCTCTGATTAATTAAATTATTATATCCTAACTCAATTCAATAAAGTGCTTGAAACATTAAACAACTTTTCCTAACAAGAACTAGAGATTTCATCAACTATTTAAGCTTTTCTCGTTCTCTCCTTTCAGCCATGCATGCCGAAATCTATGTGCTGATCATCATTCTGCTCTGGCCCACTCGCATTATGATTACCTGAAGAGGGCAACACAACATCAGTATTACTGGTGAATGAATTTTCCTAATTACACAAGCTACATACAACATAATATTACATAATCATCAAATCTGAATCAATACAACAATTATCATTAAAAATACATCCAAATACAAAACCGTGCCCATGCACATTACCACGCCTCAAAGGCTCATAATATACATGTATACCGGTCACCATGACCTTGTCTCATCAGACACGTCCACTAAGGACCAGCCGCTATAACGGCCCGGACACTAAGTCCAACATCCCACGTCTGGGATCCCGTGCACAATATCACATAACAACCAGAGTTCATCATTATTAATAATATACACAACAATATTATGGAACCAGTCCCACACCAATCCCCATTATATTAGTGCCCCACTTCTGATCATTATAGGTAACGGATGATGTAGGAGAGGCCCACCTTCATAAAATATTAATCAAGGTGACAGAATCATACCAATATTCCAATACGGCCCATACAATTCATTATAAATACATGAAAAATCTTAATTAATTTGCTGGAAGGTTATTTGGTAATTACATAACAAGTCTAGGGCTAACCCTTAACCATAAATTCCATCCAATACATCTTTACACACACAGAACCCATTACAGCCTATTGAATCACGCCTGGAACCCTTCTAGAGTAAAATCTAGTGGGTCCCACTCAACGAAACCAAGATCAGCCCTCAGGTCATGGGCGACCAAGGCTAAACCATCACTCCATTGGATCTGATCCATCATTAGATCGTATTCTGGGGCCCACAAATTAGAACCAGTTTTTGATAACAGTCACGCCTGGGTTTCTTTGCACCTATTGGACAATGGGTCCCACTGTCCAAATCACAGACGTCCCACTCCTCCATGGACGCCCAGGGGCCCACACCAGATGGTTGGATCAGATTTCCAGTCCTGTGACCAGATGGGTCCCAGTAGGCCTTGTCGACATACAGTCACAAACCTTGTGACAGACGCCTCTTATGCAGTATGTAGATTGGATGAGGGCCCAGGTGGGGTCCACTCTGTTATAATATAAAAGAGCATAAAGAGAGACAAGGAAGAGAAGAGTTTTGGAGGAAAAGTGATGCCTCAATGGATGATCGACTCACCAGTTTATAATCATATGAACCCTAATCACATGCTATTAATCAGCAGTAATTATAATCTAATTACAATCAGAATCAAAGAATAAAAGAATCCTAATCTCTATACATAGAAGTATATCCATAAGACAGGTTGTATAAATCTTCACCCAATCCCACACGTGGGATTTTCTTTATGGGCCTAGATTAGTGTACATGGGCCTTTTTATTTCTACACTCCCCCTCAAATTGATGTGATAAGGCAGAAAACATCAATTTGCAAGTAAGATCATGATGACGTGTTTTGGGTAGAGCCTTGGTGAAGATATCCGCCAACTGGTTAAAAGTAGAGACATGAGGCAAAGATATCTTCTCAGTAACAACATGTTGACGGATGAAGTGACAATCAATCTCAATGTGCTTCATTTTTTCATGAAAGACCGGATTGTTGACAAGTCTGTAGTACTGGTGTTGTCACCATGAAGAGGGGTAGAACGACCAATAAGAACACCGAATTCACAGAAAAGACGGCATAGCTAGATGACTTCAGCACAAGCGGATGACATTGCCCGATATTCTGCCTCAGTAGAAGACTTCGAAACGGTAGTTTGTTTCTTGCACTTCCACTAAATTAGAGAGTCCCCAAGAAACATACACCAACAAGTGGTAGAGCGGCGAGAATATGGACAACCAGTCTAGTCGGCATCAGCATAACCGGATAGGCACAAAGAAGTACCAGAAGGGTAGAAGAGACCATGGTGAAGAGTGCCTTTAACATAGCGGAGTATGCGTAAAGCAGCAGCAAGGTGAGGTTTGTGTGGATCGCTAACAAACTGGCTAATCATATGAACTGCATGAGAAATATCCGGCCGAATCATAGTTAAGTAGAGCAAACTACCAACTATCCGCCGGAAAACTGAGGGATCAACCAGGGGAGGGCTATCATCTGAACTGAGTTTGTTGTTTAATTCCATAGGCGTATCAACAACGTGAGCATCATTAAGCCTGGCCGAAGTGATCAAATCGGTAGCATATTTGCGCTGATGGACCCTAATGCCAGATTTGTTATGCACAAACTCAAGCCCTAGAAAGTAGGTGAGAGGACCAAGATCCTTCATTCTGAAGTGGCGAGTAAGATGAAGTTTGAGATCCGTAATGCCAGCAACATCATTGCCACTAATAATCATATCATCAACATAGACTAGGAGAAATGTGTAGCCTTTTGGTGTCTATCTAAGGAAGAGGGAACTATCAGAGTGACTCTGGCGAAATCCAGCTTGAAGGAGTGCTGTCCGAAATTTATCAAACCAAGCCTTGGGAGCCTGCTTAAGTCCATAAAGAGCTTTCCTCAATTTACAAACATGTTGTAGAGGACAAGCATATCCCGGAGGTGGTTTTAAATACATAGTCTCACGCAAGTCGCCATGAAGAAAGGCATTTTGGACATCCATTTGCCGTAGGGGCCAGTTGCAAGCTGCAGCTACACATAGAAGAGTGCGAATAGTGGTCATTTTAGCCACTGGTGCGAAGGTCTCTTCATAGTCAATCCCATATTCCTGCTTGTAACCCTGTGCAACCAATTGGGCTTTGCAGCGGTCAAGACTGTTAAAGTGTAAACTTGTATGATATTTGGCCCAACCCACTTGTATGATATTAGGCCCAGCCCAAGTGTAAATAGGAGATCTAGTCAAAATGTGTACAGCAAGATAGATTGTATACAGCTCGATAGATTAATTGCCTTTCCATTCTTAGAGATCTAATTGATCTAATTAGGTTTTAATTCCTTGATTTGTAGCCTAATCTTAGGCATTGTAAAGTCTATTTAAAGAACAGAAATCCAAGATGAGAATCATCGAATGTGAGAATTTCACACAACTCTATCTCTCTCTTTCTTCCTGGCTATCTCTTTCTTTCTGGCATATGCTTTTGAATGTCATGGAATATCATGGTATCAGAGCTCGAGTTCTAGGAGATCTTCTTCCTTCTTCATTCTGAGAGACTTCTAAAGCTTCGGTTCTTCTTTTCTCTCTGCAAGGGATATCTCTGATCAAGGTGGCCCACCTCTGATCAAACCACTTGTAGCCAGCAATCTACATGATGATGATCGACTATTCTTCAAAGGATTTTTGAAGAGTTTTCTGGATTTTTATAACACCTTTTGAGGTAGTTTCCAGCCACTTCTTCCTCTGGCGATTTTGGTCAAATAGATTTCATCACAGCCGTCCAGATTGGTGGATCTTCATCCACTCCTCATCAAATTTTGGCCTGGGGGAAGAATTTTTGAACTCCTTCCAGATATTACTACCTGATCTTTGCTTAGATCAGTTTGTGGGACCCACTTTCAGATCGATGTTCTACATTCCAGATCGTCAGGCTCTGTTTTAGCACAACATTGCACTGTTGTGCTACTGTCTTCTATCTCTGCTTCATCCACTGATCTGTAAGCTCATCCTCGTCCTCTTCCAAGGTCTGGAAGCACTCAGACCCACTTCAGATCATCACTGATCATCCTGATCATCACAGATCTTCTCTGATCAAGGCGTGGCCCACCTGTGATCAACATCACCAACATCAGCGGATTCCTCCATCTTGGTCGACCAGCATTGGTGGTATTTATGGACATTTTTCAGGAATTTTTCTCCCATCAGAGGTCAGTTTTCCAGCAACATTTGTGATACTTCTATTTCTTGCCTCTGATTTCATCACGGCCGTCCAAATTCTTGGATTTTGATCTGTTTTGAGTGAGACTTTGGCCTGGAGTTGCGCAAATAGCTTCTCCTTCCATCCCCACTCCCTGATCTGATCACTGATCATCACTTGGAGCACCCGTGGAAATCGTTTCACTGTCGACCATTGACGTTTTTTGTATCTCTGCTTTAATAGTTATGGAAAAAGGAGATATTAAGTTGATCAAGTTTAATGGTAAAAACTATACCACTTGGGCTTTTCAATTTCAAATTTACCTTAAGGGTAAAGAACTCTGGGGACATATTGATGATTCAGATCCCAAACCTACTGATGACAAGCTCCTATCTAACTGGGAGGTTAAAGATTGGCAGATCATGTCCTGGATATTGGGGTCCGTCGATGCACAGTTTATCCTAAACCTTCGCCCATACAAGACTGCCAAAGAAATGTGGTTTTATTTAAAGAAGATATATTTGCAAGCAAATTCTACTCGCAGGTTTCATTTAGAACATGAAATCTCGCAGTTTGTTCAAGGGACCTTGTCGATACAGGATTACTACTCTCAGTTTACAAGTCTGTGGACTGATTACGCTGAGCTTATTTATGCTGACCTTCCTGCTGCCTCATTAGCCTCTATTCAAGAGATCCATCAGACAAGTCAGCGGGATCAGTTTCTGATGAAGTTACGGCCACAATTTGAAAATGTTCGGTCCAACTTAATGAGCAGGGTACCATCCCCTTCACTCGAATCATGTTTGGGTGAACTCCTTAGAGAGGAACAGCGCTTGGTGACTCAGACGGCACTTACACAGAATGCTCCTTAGGCTGCTCCTATCGATGTTGCTTATGCTGCCAGGGGTAAGCCTCAAGCCCGGGACATGAGCAAGGTCAAATGTTTTTGCTGCCACAAACTCGGACATGTTTCCACTCAGTGCAATCAGAAGTTTTGTTCCTATTGCAAAACCAAAGGTCATGTTCTTCCGGAATGCCGGACGCGACCTCAGAATCGGGCACAACAACAGAGAGCCTACTCTGCACATCTTCCTGAAGCTCCTTCACCAGTTATGCCTGCACCACCTGCTGCCTCTTCTTCTTCTACCCTCACTCCTGAAATGGTCCAGCAAATGATCATAAATGCTTTCTCTGCCCTTGGCCTATCAGGTAAACCAAAATCTTCAGTATCCACCTAGTATATTGATTCAGGGGCCTCCAATCACATGACACACTCTCCTGCCAATATGACTCATATTAGTGAGTATGATGGAGACCTCTGCATCAATACTGCTAATGGTGGCAGTATTCCCATTTCTGCTGTTGGACAGGTTCCTCACTCCTTACCCTTGCATAATGTTTTTCTTTCCCCTCGCTTAACCACAAATTTGTTATCAGTTGGTCAACTTGTTGATAGTAATTGCTCCATCTTGTTTTCTCACTCTGGATGTGTTGTGCAGGATCAAGTATCGGGGAAGGTGCTAGCGAAGGGCCCTAAGAAGGGACGCCTGTTTCCCCTCCAGATTTCGTCAACAGAAAAGCTCCCTTCGGAGTCTGCTTTGTTTTCCAATTTTGGTCATAATAAATGCCAGTTGTGGCATAATCGTTTAGGACATCCTAATTCCAAAACTTTGATGTTTTTATTAAATTCTGGTTTAATTAATGATAATAAAGTTTCTTTTAAGGATGTTTCTTTTAATTGTGATAGCTGCAAAATGGGGAAAGGGAAAACCCTTCCTTTTCCTCTTCATGATTCTTTAGCAATGAAATGTTTTGATATTGTTCATAGTGATGTGTGGGGTATTGCACCTGTTATCTCTCCTTCTCATTATAAATACTTTGTTACATTCATTGATGATTATAGTCGTTTTACTTGGATTTATTTTTTGCATGCTAAGTCTGATGTTTTCTCGGTTTTTAAAGTTTTCTTGTCTTATGTTGAGAATCAATTTTCCACTACCATTAAAATTCTTAGATCTGATTCAGGGGGGGAGTATGTTTCTAAGGAATTTCAAACATTTTTGCAATCCAAAGGCATCATCTCTCAGCGCTCTTGTCCTTACACCCCCCAACAAAATGGTGTGTCTGAGTGGAAAAACCGACATCTCTTGGATATTGCTCGTTCACTTTTGTTAGCATCTTCTGTTCCAACTAGGTTTTGGCCTGAAGCCCTCTCAACCGCTGTGCATGTCATAAATCGACTACCTTCCTCTAGATTAGACAACCAGACACCGTTTTTTAGACTTTTTCAAAAGAATCCACTCTATGATCATCTTCGTCCTTTTGGGTGTGTTTGTTTTGTTCTTCTTCCTCCCACTGAGCGCACTAAGTTAACAGCTCAATTCTCCATCTGTGCCTTTCTTGGTTATGCTCTTAATCAAAAAGGCTATCTATGTTATGATTCTAGAGCCAAAAGAATTCGAGTGTCTCGCAATGTCGTGTTTTTTGAAAATCAATATTTCTTTCCAAGGCATGGTGATTCAAATGACTCTGTCTCGTTCTCTTTTTAACCATCATTTTCAGATAAAATGCCTCCACCTGTTACTCGTTTTAAGCCGAATTTTGTGTATAAACGACGGACTGTTACAGGTGATCCTGCCTCTGGGTCTCTCGCTGCGCCTACCCTGACTGCTCCTGATCCTGCACCTGATCCACCTCCGGCGCCTCCTGCTCCTGATCTTGCACCTAATCCACCTCCGGATTCTCTGGCTCTTCGCCGATCCATTCGCCACATCAAGCCACCTGATCGCTATGGCTTTACTCATGCTTCATTATTAACCACTTTGTCTTCTGTTTCTATCCCTAACTCGTACTCTCAGGCAGTGCAGCATGATTGTTGGAAACAGGCTATGCAGGAAGAACTTACTGCTCTTCAAAAAAATCATACATGGGACATTGTTACCTGTCCTTCCTCTATCAAACCCATTGGATGCAAGTGGGTATACTCGGTGAAATTAAAGTCTGATGGATCCTTGGATCGCTACAAAGCCCGTCTAGTTGCACTTGGAAACAGGCAGGAGTATGGTATCGACTATGAGGAGACTTTTGCTCTAGTGGCCAAAATGACAACTATGCGTACAGTTCTTGCTATAGCCGCCTCTCAGTCATGGCCACTATATCAGATGGATGTGAAGAATGCTTTTCTTCATGGGGATCTTAAAGAGGAAGTCTACATGCGTCTCCCTCAAGGAATTCTTTCTTCTTCCAAGACCGATGTTGCTCGATTACGATGCTCACTATATGGCCTTAAACAGGCACCCAGAGCCTGGTTTGACAAGTTCCGAACCACTCTCCTTCAGCTTTCTTTCATACAGAGCCCGTATGATCCTTCGATGTTCACACTTCATTCATCCAGAGGATCCACAATTCTCCTTGTGTATGTTGATGATATCATTATTACTGGCCCTCACAGTGATATGATCTGACAGATACAGGCCTCTCTGCAAGATAAGTTTCATATGAAGGATTTGGGACCTTTGAATTATTTCTTGGGTTTGGAAGTGCATCAATCAAAGAAAGGCTTGTTTCTTCATCAGCACAAATATGCTATTGACCTAGTGGATCTTGCCGATCTCGGTGATTCTAGCCCAGTCGACACACCGTTGGAAGTAAATGCCAAGCTTCATCAACAAGACGGCGATCTCCTTCCTGATCCTACATTTTATCGTCGTTTGGTTGGTAGCCTTGTCTATCTCACCATTACTCGACCAGATCTCTCTTATGCTGTTAATCTGGTCAGTCAGTTTATGACGGCCCCACGGCATCATCATTTGGCAGCAGTCAAACGGATTGTTCGATATATTCTTGGTACCTCTACCCGCGGCTTATTATTTCCAGTTGGCACACCACTTACACTCACCGCTTATTCTGACGCGGATTGGGCTGGCTGTCCAGACACCCGTCGCTCTACCACAGGATGGTGTGTTTACTTGGGAGACGCCTTGGTTTCCTGGAAATGTAAAAAGCAAGAAAGAGTCTCCAAATCTTCCACGGAATCCGAATACCGAGCCATGTCTTCCGCTTGTTCTGAGATCCTATGGCTTCGTGGGTTGCTCTCCGAGCTTGGCTTCTCCCAGACTCAACCGACTCCTCTTCATGCTGACAACACAAGTGCCATTCGAATCACTGAAAATCCTGTGTTTCATGAACGGACCAAGCATATTGAAGTGGACTGTCACTTCATTCGGGACGAGTATGATCGCAAAATCATTACTCTTCCCCATATTTCCACTGAGTTCCAGCTTGCTGATATCTTCACCAAGGGCCTTCCACGACCGCGGCATGAATTCCTAGTTCGCAAATTGTTGCTGGTTGATTCACCGCATCAATTTGAGGGGGGGTGTTAAAGTGTAAACTTGTATGATATTTGGCCCAACCCACTTGTATGATATTAGGCCCAACCCAAGTGTAAATAGGAGATCTAGTCAAAATGTGTACGGCAAGATAGATTGTATACAGCTCGATAGATTAATTGCCTTTCCATTCTTAGAGATCTAATTGATCTAATTAGGTTTTAATTCCTTGATTTGTAGCCTAATCTTAGGCATTGTAAAGTCTATTTAAAGAACAGAAATCCAAGATGAGAATCATCGAATGTGAGAATTTCACACAACTCTATCTCTCTCTTTCTTCCTGGCTATCTCTTTCTTTCTGGCATATGCTTTTGAATGTCATGGAATATCAAAGACTCCCATCAGAGTGAACTTTTATGGAATAGATCCATTTACTGCCGATTACAGATGCGCCGACAGGGGCCGGTACCAAATCCCATGTTTTGTTTGCTTCAAGAGCAAGCAACTCCTCAGTCATAGCATCCCGCCAGTAACAATCTTCGAGGCCTGTGAATATGAGGTGGGTATAGGAGCACTATCCAAAGAAGTGAAAAGAGCAGGATGTTATAATATATGGAAGAAGAGAAAGAAGAAGAAGAAGAGAGTTGGAGAGAAGGTCGTGCAATTACAGAGCATCGACTATCATATTTATATTGATGTAATGCCTTAATCAAGGCTCTAATTTAGTAAGGATTACAAATCAGTTACAAATTAGAATCACAAAGAAAGGAAAGAATCAATCATATCCTATACATAGAAGGAGAGAAAAGTTAGGAACTAAATCCTATCCTATCTGTATATCCCACGTATGGGCTTGCGGGCCTGCTGGGCCTGCTATCTTCTACACTCCCCCTCAAATTGATGAGGTAAGATTGAAAACATCAATTTGCGAGTGAGATCATGATGACGCTGTCGGGGAAGGGCTTTGGTGAAGATATCTGCTAACTGGTTAAAAGAAGAGACATGAGGCAGAGTTATCTTCTCAGTAACGAGATGTTGACGGATGAAGTGACAGTCAATCTCAATGTGTTTTGTTCTTTCATGGAAGACCGGGTTGTTGGCAATTCTAGTAGCACTGGTATTGTCCCCATGGAGAGGTGTAGAGCTACCAACAATAACACCCAATTCACACAGAAGGCGGCGGAGCCAGATAATTTCAGCACTAGCAGAGGACATCGCCCGATATTCTGCCTCAGCAGAGGACTTTGAGACAGTGGTCTGTTTCTTGCACTTCCATGAAATGAGAGATTTTCCAAGAAACATACACCAGCCAGTGGTAGACCGCCGAGAGTCCAGACAGCCAGCCCAGTCAGCATCCGCATAAGCTGATAATTGCAGAGAAGTATCAGAAGGGAAGAAGAGGCCATGATGAAGTGTTCCTTTAACATAGCGGAGGATGCGTAACGCAGCAGCAAGGTGTGGTTTGTGAGGATTGCTAACAAACTGACTGACCGTATGAACGGCATGTGAAATATCCGGCCGAGTCATAGTTAAGTAGAGCAAACTACCAACTATTCGCCGGAAAACAGAGGGATCATCCAGGGGAGTGCCATCATCGCAACTAATTTTGCTGTTCAATTCCAGAGGCGTATCAAAAGTGGGAGCATCATCAAGCCTGGCTGATGTGATCAAGTCTGTCGCATATTTGAGCTGAAGGACCCGAATGCCGGATTTGGTACGCACAAACTCCAGCCCCAGAAAATAGGTGAGAGGACCAAGATCCTTCATCCGGAAGTGGCGAGTAAGGTGGTGTTTGAGATCCGTAATGCCGGCAGTATCATTTCCACTGATAATCATATCATCAACATAGACCAAGAGGAATGTGTAGCCCTTCGATGTCCATCTGAGGAAGAGGGAACTATCAGAGTGACTCTGACGAAACCCTGCTTGAAGGATTGCTGCCCGGAATTTATCAAACCAAGCGCGGGGAGCTTGTTTAAGCCCATAAAGAGCTTTCCTCAATTTGCACACATGCTTTGGAGGACAAGCATATCCTGGTGGAGGTTTTAAATAAACAGTCTCGCGCAAGTCCCCATGTAGAAAAGCATTTTTGACGTCCATCTGCCATAGAGGCCAGTTGCGAGCTGCAGCGACACAAAGGAGAGTGCGAACAGTGGTCATTTTAGCCACAGGTGCGAAGGTCTCCTCATAGTCAATCCCATACTCCTGCTTATAACCCTGTGCGACTAATCTGGCTTTATAACGGTCAAGACTCCCATCAGAGTGAACTTTTATGGAATAGACCCATTTACTGCCAATAACAGATGCATCAGCTGGGGTCGGTACCAATTCCCATGTGTCGTTTGCTTCAAGAGCAAGTAACTCCTCAGTCATAGCATCCTGCCAGTAGGCAATCTTCGAAGCCTGATTAGCTCCGGTTGCTATTATGGACAAATATGATGTTATTCCTGTTAAATTTAATGGAAATAATTATATGGCTTGGTCTTTTCATCTGAGGAATTTTGTCGAAGGCCAAGGACTGTTTGGTTATCTTGATGGTTCGATAGCTAAACCTACTGCAACTACTGACACAAAAGCATTAGCCAATTGGTCTAAAGAAAATGCTAAGGTCATCACTTGGATTCTCAACTCCATCGACCCTTCTCTTGCCATTGCTCTTCAAGCATATACTACTGCATCTGATATGTGGGGTCATCTCAAAAATGTTTATCATCAAACAAATAAAGCCCGCAAATTCCAACTCGATAGTGAGATTGCAAAATTCAGTCAAGGTGATAAATCTGTACAGGCGTACTTCAATGGATTTCTCACCTTATGGACTGAGAGGGATGCTATGATTATTCAGTCTGTGTCTGCTGGGTTTCTATCTGAGGCTCTTAAATTACAAGAGGAAACCCACATCAGCCAGTTCCTTATGAATCTCAGACCCGAATTCGAATCTATTCGGTCGGCACTCATGAATAGAGAAGTCACAGCGAACCTGGATACATGCTTCCAAGAAGTCCTTCGAGAAGAACTTCGCCTCAATTCTCAGCGTAGCATTCTTGAAGAACCAAAGGCCTATCTCGCTCCTCTTCAGACTGAGTCTGCTCTTCTGGCAGCCCCCAATCCCAAGCCTACTCAATGCTATGAGTGCAAAGGCTTCGGTCATCTGGCCAAGAATTGTCGGAAGAAATTGGTTTGCAGATATTGCAAACGCTCTGGTCATATTATTGATGACTGTCGTAGCTTACAGCGAAAGAATGGACCTCAGCAAAAGCAACATTCCTCCACCATGCCCAGACAAAATACTCCAGCTGCGTTCCAAGTTCAGGCCCATCTCCCCGATACGGAAAGCACTTCTTCTGGAGTTGTCTCCATGACTCCAGCCCAGATTCAAGAACTGATTCAGAACACGGTGACCTCCGCATATGCTTCCATGGGTTTCAATGGTGGTCGGTATCAAACTCATTCTCCTTTAGCATTTCCTGCTTTTCATTCTTCAGTCTCTCTGTCTTCCTTCATCACCCCCTCTACCTGGTTTTTAGATTCCGGAGCATCAAACCACATGACTTCTGTGGAAACCAGCTTTACAGCCTCACACCCTTACCTTGGTAAAGATAAAATCACCACTGCTAATGGAGACCAATTACTCATCTCTGGAGTTGGTACCATTACTCTCTCTAGTGTTTCGGGCCAGTCCCTCCACCTATCCAATGTCTACTTTGTTCCCAAATTATCAGCCAATTTACTTTCTGTCGGCCAACTTATTGATGATGGGTATCATATTAACTTTTCTTCCACTGGCTGTGTCATACAGGAGCGGCAAACTGGGAAGGTGATCGCGAAGGGGAGTAAACATGGTCGACTGTTCCTGCTGGACATTGGACATCATTCTCTATTTTCTTCTTCTTCTAGTTTCAATAAATTGTGGACCATTTGGCATAGTCGTCTTGGTCATGTGAACAATGCTTCTTTACTTTCTCTGTTTAAAATTGGTTGCTTAGAACCCACTGTTGATAATAAAATGATGTCCTCCTTACTTCAATCAAAGTGTGAAACATGTTGTTTGAGTAAGAGTCATATTTTGCCATTTCCTATACACCGTTCTCGTGCATTATCATCTTTTGATATCATTCACACTGATGTTTGGGGAATTGCACCCACTTTGAGTAGGACAGGGTTTAAGTATTATGTGACTTTTATTGATGATCATTCTCGATTCACGTGGATTTATTTCATGCGCTTCAAATCTGAAGTCTTTTCTCATTTCCAAAAGTTTTACAATATGGTTCACACACAATTTCAGAAGGATATAAAAATTCTTAGGTCTGACTCCGGCGGAGAATACATGTCCCATGATTTTTCTGCCTTCCTATCTGATAAAGGCATTCTACACCAAAAATCCTGCCCACATACTCCACAGCAAAATGGTGTTGCGGAGAGGAAAAACAGGCATCTCCTTGAAACTGTTCGTACTCTCCTACTTGCATCCTTAGTCCCTCCAAATTTTTGGTGCGATGCTGCACAGACGGCTGTACATCTTCTCAATCGTCATCCTAGCTCCATTCTAGGAAAGACTACTCCATATGAAGCTCTCTTTGGTCATACCCCTTCCTATTCTCACTTGCGTGTTTTTGGTTGTTTATGCTTTGTCCATCTTCCACCTACAGAGCGCACTAAGTTGTCACCTCAGGCTGCTAAATGTCTTTTCCTCGGTTACAGTACTGAACACAAGGGATTTCTGTGTTATGCCCCATCCGAGAAACGCATGCGAATATCTCGCAATGTGATCTTCCTGGAACACATTCCATTTTTTTCCTTGCGTTTAGACACTCATCCTGTTGCTGTGTCTTATCTGCCACAATTCCCTCCCACTACTTCTCCCCCACCACCTCTTATTCACAGGCTTCGAAGATTGCCTACTGGCAGGATGCTATGACTGAGGAGTTACTTGCTCTTGAAGCAAACGACACATGGGAATTGGTACCGACCCCAGCTGATGCATCTGTTATTGGCAGTAAATGGTGGAGGAATGTTGCTCCTGTATGAAGGGATGGAGGCTTCTTGATGGTCGTCAGTAGTCCACAGTTGCACAGCATGACCCAGACGACGTCCGACGACCCTGTCGTCAGTGGATCGAATTCCACGTGGGGTCCTTTAGAGGATCAGTGACCAGATCTGAGGTTGGGGATGAAAGGACAAAGTATTTTCGCAACTCCAGGCCAAAGTCTTACTCAAAACGGATCAAAATCCACAAATTTGAACGGCTGTGATGAAAATTGTTGCACAAAACTAAAAAAACACAAAATCAGGTGGATATCCTACCTCTGATGATCCAAAAATCTTGAAAAAATATTCATAAATAAGAGGAGAACCAGTCGATCAACATGGGCTGCTTCCCCTGCTATGATGATGATGATCGCTGGCGGGCCACTTTTGTTCTGAGATGATCAGGCTCTATTAGAGAGAAAAGTTTCACTCCGGGAAGAAGATCCAAGCCAGGATTAATGATTGGATCAATGAGAGAAGATTTTCCGTGGCTCTGATACCATGTTATAATATATGGAAGAAGAGAAAGAAGAAGAAGAAGAGAGTTGGAGAGAAGGTCGTGCAATTACAGAGCATCGACTATCATATTTATATTGATGTAATGCCTTAATCAAGGCTCTAATTTAGTAAGGATTACAAATCAGTTACAAATTAGAATCACAAAGAAAGGAAAGAATCAATCATATCCTATACATAGAAGGAGAGAAAAGTTAGGAACTAAATCCTATCCTATCTGTATATCCCACGTATGGGCTTGCGGGCCTGCTGGGCCTGCTATCTTCTACACAGGAAAGCTATAACGGTTAGGGGCAACTGAAGGACGACTAGAGCGTCGTAGGGGTAGGATATTATCAAAAGAAACATTAATACCTGAGGGTGCAGTAGGTGGCACTGGCAGAGGATCAGGAGAAGGAGTTCTCACAGAAGGAATCGTGTTACACCGGACATAGACATTGGTAATAGGTGGTGAAGTAGTCGCAGGGAATTTTGGCATATAAGACACAGTGACAGGGTGATTATCCAAACGTAAAGAAAAGAAGGGAATGTGTTCCAAGAAGATCACATTACGAGAGATTCGCATGCGTTTGTTGGATTGATCATAACACAGAAATCCCTTGTGTTCAGTACTGTAACTCAGAAAGACACATTTGGCAGCATATGGTGACAACTTAGTGCGCTCTGTAGAAGGAAGATGAACAAAGCACAAGCAACCAAAAACTCGTAAGTGAGAATATGAAGGGGCATGACCAAAGAGAGTTTCATAAGGAGTCGTCTTTCTTAGAACGGAGCTAGGATGACGATTGAGGAGATACACAGCAGTCTGTGCAGCGTCACACCAAAAAGTGGGAGGAACTAAGGATGTAAGGAGGAGAGTTCGTACAGTTTCAAGAATATGTCTGTTCTTTCTCTCTACAACACCATTTTGTTGTGGAGTATGTGGGCAGGATTTTTGGTGAAGAATTCTTTTATCAAAAAGGAAGGCAGAGAAATCATGGGACATGTATTCGCCACCGGAGTCAGACCTAATAATTTTTATTTCTTTCTTAAATTGTGTTTGAACCATTTTGTAAAACTTTTGGAAAAGAGAAAATACTTCAGATTTGAAGCGCATGAAATAAATCCAAGTGAATAAAGAATGATCATCAATAAATGTCACATAATACTTAAATCCTGTCCTACTCAATGTGGGTGCAATTCCCCAAACATCCGTGTGAATAATGTCAAAAGATGACAACGCACGAGAGCGATGAATAGGAAAAGGCAAAATATGACTCTTACTCAAGCAACATGTTTCACACTTTGATTGAAGGAAAGAGGACATCATTTTATTATCAAAAGTAGGTTCTAAACAACCAATTTTAAATAAAGTAAATAAGCATTGTTCACATGACCAAGACGACTATGCCACATAGTCCACAATTTATTTAAATTAGGAGAAGAAGAAGAAAATAGGGAATGATGTCCAATGTCCAGCAGAAACAGTCGACTATGTTTACTCCCCGTCGCGATCACCTTCCCAGTTTGCCGCCCCTGTATGACACTACCAGTGGAAGAAAAGTTAACACTATACCCATCATCACTAAGTTGTCCTACAGAAAGTAAATTGGCTGATAATTTGGGAACGAAGTAGACATTGGGAAGGTTGATGGACTGGCCAGAGAAACTAGATAAAGTAATGGTACCAATACCAAAAATGATTAATTGGTCTCCATTAGCGGTGGTGATTTTGTCTTTGCCAAGGTAAGGGTCAGAGTCTGTAAAGTTACTTTCTATAGAAGTCATGTGGTTAGATGCTCCTGAATTGAGAAACCATGTGGATGGGGTGATAGATGAAGACAAAGAGACTGAAGAATGAAAAGCAGGAAATGCTATAGGAGAATGAGTTTGATACCGACCACCATTAAAGCCCATAGATGCGTATGCTGAGGTCACCGTGTTCTGAATCAGTTCTTGAATCTGGGAAGGAGTCATGGATATGGACCCAGAAGATCTGCTTCCCGTATCAGGGAAAGGGGCTTGAACTTGGAACGCAACTGCAGCATTATGTTTGGAAGGATTCTGCTTCTGTTGGGGCCCATTCTTTCGCTGTAAGCTGCGACAGTCATCAATAAGATGACAAGAGTGTTTGCAATATCTGCAAACCAATTCCTTACGACAGTTCTTGGCAATATGACCGAAGCCTTTGCATTCATAATATTGAGCAGGCTTCTGATTGGGGGTTGCCAGAAGAGCAGAATCAGCCGAAAGAGGAGCTAGGAATGCCTTTGGTTCTTCAATAATAGCACGCTGTGAGTGGAGGCGAAGTTCTTCGCAAAGGACTTCTTGGAAGCATGTATCTAGGTTTGCAGAGACTTCTCTGTTCATTAGAGCCGATCGAACAGATTCGAATTCGGGTCTTAGATTCATAAGGAACTGGCTGATATGGGTGTCCTCTTGTAATTTAAGAGCTTCTGACAGAAACTCAAAAGAAACAGTTTGAATAATCATAGCATCCCTCTCAGTCCATAAGGTGAGAAATCCATTGAAGTATTTCTGCACTGTTTATCGCCTTGACTGAATTTAGCAATTTCACTATCTAATTGAAATTTGTGGGCTTTATTAGTTTGATGATAAACTTTCTTGAGATGAGCCCACATATCAACTGCGGTAGTATAAGCTTGAAGAGCAATGGCGAGAGAAGGATCAATGGAGTTAAGAATCCAAGTGATTACCTTAGCATTTTCTTTAGACCAGGTGGATAAGGCTTTTGTGTCAGGAATACTTGTAGTAGTAGGTTTAGATATCGATCCATCAAGATAACCAAATAGTCCTTGGCCTTTTACAAAATTCTTTAGATGAAAAGACCAGGCCATATAATTATTCCCATTATATTTAACGGGAATAACATCGTACTTTTCCATTGATATCAGTTGCAGCAGGAAGAAACAGAAAAACCAGCAGTAGAGTAACAACCAACACAGCAGCAGAATCCAATCACAATGCAGAGAAGAACCAATCACAATGCAGAGAGAGATGGAATCTTCTATGATTTCATTAACCAAGCATGAAGGATGCTGTTGGAATGGCTGATAGATGCTTTTAGCAGAAAACACCACACAACAGAGAAAGATAATGATTCTAATTGCACAGCACACACAGGTGCAAGGTAATGCGTGCCAGCAACTACACAGGTGCAAGAAGAGTCTTCCAAACAACCACCAGATCCAAGACAGCACTTCAGTAATAGTGGATGAGGCTTTCAATCATACACAGCACACACAAATGCAATGTATAGAAAAAGAAAAAGGCCAGAACCAGTCCAGGCGACCAACATTTCACTGGCTGGATCCCTTCGTGGGGCCACTATGATCACGATGATAAAACAGTAGGTTTTCACCTACGTTCTGCTTCCAAAAAGCACAAATCCTTGATCTGTGTTTGATTTGATGATGTAGATGAGATCTCCAAGATACTATGGCTCTGATACCATGTTATAATATAAAAGAGCAAAAAGAGAGACAAGGAAGAGAAGAGTTTTGGAGGAAAAGTGATGCCTCAATGGAGGATCGACTCACCATTTTTATAATCATTTGAACCCTAATCACATGCTATTAATTAGCAGTAATTATAATCTAATTACAATCAGAATCAAAGAATAAAAGAATCCTAATCTCTATACATAGAAGTATATTCATAAGACAGGCTGTATAAATCTTCACCTAGTCCCACACGTGGGATTTTCTTCATGGGCCTAGATGGGCCTAGATTAGTGTACATGGGCCTTTTTATTTCTACACTCTTTGTGGGATTAGCAACATCATGATCATCCATGAGTGCCCTTCCAGATGTGGGGTGCTGATCTAAGATCAGATGGGCCCAAGGTGTCCTACAACCCTTGCCGACCCAAAATGATTTTTTGTCTCATTCACGTGTCTAGGATCTAAATCACACGAATGGTGGCCCAAACGGGGCCCACCTCTCATGGTTCCAATTCCATCTTGGTCGACCATGGGTCCGTTCCTACCCTATGGTCCAGATCATCCATACAGTGGGCCATGGGGTCCCACAATCCCCAATCAACCATTCTGCACATTCACGTCAGGTTCCAACATATTATGAATCCCTCTGTAACTCATCCAAACATTACATTGAGAGATTACTGGTGAACAAACTCCTTATGATTTGTATAAATTTAACAGTCAAGACTAACATGATTTCTTTGATTCAAACATCAGAATTGCATCCAATCAATGGTTCAGGTTGTCAGCACAGCAGTAATACAACATAGTTGAGAAAATCCAACCCTGTCAATCATCTCATACATTGATTGAAAGCAACTAAAAAGATCCACTCACCTTTGATAAACGATCATCGCCTTTGCAATATGTGGACGCGAATGGGACATCAGTCACCCTTCCTCTCCTCCTAAATTGCAACCCACCAATCTCTCTTTCAGAATTTCTCCAAAAGAATAGAACCCAACAAGTAATAGTCGTTGGTTTGTTTATGTTGCTATATATACATGTATAACAGAGTCCTATTCTTATACTTATACTTCCTCTTTCCTCTTTCTAATTAGAGTCGTCATACAACTCCTACTCTTTCTAAAACTCTTCTCATGAGTTTCTTTCTAAATCAAAAATAAATTAAACAAGTAAGGGTCCTACTTGGGCCCAACTAATCCTGGGCCCAGGTAACTCAAGATATTTCAGAAACTCTTCATATTGGGCCATTATTCATTCAAGTTTTTTATAATAATGGCACTTTTATGGGGAATCATCTTGCAACCAATTAAGTCTAGTTGGTCTCCTTACTATGCGGGGAGTCTGAATTTACAATTATTGGATGTAATCAGTGATTTTTTATAGAGTATTTTAATATATCAAATAAGAACAAAAAAAAATATGGACTCAGCTTAGTTGATGAAAGATTTGGTCTTGTAGGTGGAGGGGAGTATAGTGCACATTATGAAAGCACTCTCTAGCCATCCTTTGGCTGCACAGAGTTTGACCGAGGATGATTCACTTCAGGTTTTGTTTAAGATGGTTAAAAGTGGGTCTCTTACTGCTTTTGCTTTGTTTAAGGAAGGCCTTGTTTCCTTGCATGCCATTCAGCTTCATCGACATGCCATGCAGGTAAAATATATAATTGGACATGCTCAGCCATTGTTCAATAACAACTTTTCTAACGAGGTACTCTAATATTTATTTCTTTACTAACTTTTTTTTTATTACTGTAATAGATACTTGGCCTTCTTCTTGCGAATGACAAAGGAAGTGCAGCAAAATATATACGAAAACATCAGTTGGTATGTGATTTAATACTTGGTCTTGTAATGGACTCATGTACACATTTATTCATCAATTCTTTTGTTCTTTTTTAAGGCTGTTATTTTTTGTGCGACCTAATATTAATAATAGAAGTTGATGAATTTCTATTTTTTTGTGTTCTAAACATGCCCCAGATTCCCAGGATTATGATTTTAACATGTGGAGGCTTAAATCCTTCAAAGCTAGCATTTCATAGTCTCAACTTTATCCATTTCAAAAAAAAAAAAAAGTAATCATGAGAAGTATCATCTTTAGCATTTAGAATTCTGTACCCAGTTGAAAACGTGGCTCTGGCAAAGCCAATATGATGCTCTCAAAATTCCTGTCTACGAACTGAAGCCTGGTTTACTATCTCCAAATTAAGTTGAGATCACGGACTCCCTTAATCATGTGAAGAAGATTTTTTTCCTTCCTATTTGTTTTGCCTTTTCCATTTATACTATTCCTTCACTCTTTGTTGTATCCAAACATCTTTTTTTATCTTGGCTGCAATTTTTTTTTTTTGCTAAGTGGCTGCAATTTGAGTAGCTTATTCACCACAATATTAATGAGGAAATGTTGATGTATAGTATCTTCTGCTCAGAATGCGTCCATGAAATGCAAAATTATATGTTTTCACATTCGCAAAATAAATAAGTTTCTTCTGAATTTTGGATGAATTATTTATTAATTTATTGACTTGTAAGTAGCTTTGTGATTACAATAAGCAATGTAAGCGTCCTCATATGTTCAGTATGCATGTATGTGAATTACATACATCCATTTCAAAAATCTGTTTCTTGATTATATGCCATCTTAAAACCTTGGCATGACATTTATTTTCATGTATAGGATATAACCTCACCAGGGCCTTTGTTCACTTTCTTTCAGATAAAAGTCCTTCTAACAGCAGTGAAGGATTTCAATCCTGACAGTGGTGACTCTGCATACACTATGGGCATCATAGATTTGCTACTTGAATGTGTGCAAGTGTCATATAGACCTGGTCAGTATCCACTTTATTCAATGTTTTTTAAATGCATCTAATCTTAGTATGCTTTGAGGTAATAACTCTTATGTCAGTAAGCGTTATAAGTTGTCTGAATTTAGACTTCTGATAGTTCAGGGAGGTTGTTTTAGTTGAAGGCTTACATATTTACACAGGCTTTTGCTGTTGTAAACTTACCTTAATTTAGGCATCATGTGTTTTTTGACATGTAGAGGCCGGTTCTATCAGGCTCAGGGACGATATCTGTAATGCTCATGGATATCAGTTTCTTGTTCAGTTTGCCTTGACACTGTGCACCTTGCATAAGAATCAGGTTTCTCCATCTGCTAATTTCCAGAACACAGAAGAATACTCTGCTTTGGATGATTTTAATACCTCATCTAGTGGTGCAAGGCAAGTTCACATTGGGAAAGGAAATAGCCCACAACCACGTCTCTCTCCATCATTTTCCAGGCTCCTTGATGTTCTTGTAGATCTAGCGCAAAGTGGTCCAATGGACCGAACTGTGTCTCCAAAGGATAAAGGTTCCAAATCTACGACTAGCTATGCCAGTGGTCAATGCATCAGTCACACATCATCTTCTGGAAGGAGTGATGATGAAATTTCAAGAAAGGGCAATACTAAAGTTGTTGATATTGAGGCAGTTCACGTGCTTCAGGATATATTTCTAAAGGCGGACTGCATAGAAGTACAGTCTGAGGTATTGAGCAGAATTTGTAAAATTTATTCAAGTCATCTTGAGAATTACAGAATCTGTCAACAGCTGCGAACCGTGGCTCTCTTCATCCTCAACATGGATGAATTTTCTCCATTGTTGCAAGATTTGATCTTAAAAGTCCTTGAGCATGCTGTAACTGTTCTGAGTTGTGACCCTGAACAGGAACTGCTCTCCCTCTGCTGCTTATTGCAGCAACCAAAAGTATCCTCTGAACTAAAGCACACTATTCTTTCCTTTTTTGTAAAGCTCTTATCATTTGATCACAAGTACAAGAAAGTAGTGCGAGAAGTAGGTTTTCTTGATTTCCTGTTAGATGACCTCAAGCAGCATAAGTTTCTCTTTGGTACAAATGAACACAACAAGAATCCTGGCCTTCTAGAAAGGAAGTCCAGGTCGAGCAGTTTTAAGAATCAGATGAGCAATCAGGATGCCACTATTTCTTCTGCTACAGAGATGGTACCCAGTTCTGGGAAGTTCCTTGTTTTTGAAAATGAACCAACTATTTCTGTCGCGTGGGAGTGTCTAGTCTCTTTACTGAAGAAATCTGAAGCTAACCAATCATCGTTCAGATCATCTGATGGTCTGACAATTGTTCTCCCGTTCTTAGCATCCGACACCCACCGCTCAGGGGCTCTTCGGATATTATCATGTCTGATTACTGAAGATGCTAGTCAGGTTAGTAAATACTTCAATCGGCATTTTCACCTGTTATATCTCATTGCGTTGTATGCACCAACTTTCATACTTGCCTCCAGTGTGTACTCCTTTGAGGACAACACAATTATTATGAAATAGATAGCTTAATTTCATCCTTGTAAAGTACATATAATGACGTTGAGTATTTTGTATATACCACGCTAAGGTTTATAGAAGTTTTAGATAGGCCCCCTGTAGTTTAAGTATTTAGTGATACATCCCCTGTAATCAGTACTCTGTAGTCCTAACAAGAATGGGTAATCACCATGAGGGTTGTGTTGAGTTTTTATAAAAATGACATCTTTGACTTATATTCATTAAACAAAAATGATTATTTCATTATTTACAAAAATACCATTATTTTGTCCCAAGCCCCATCTCTCTCTCTCTCTCTCTCTCTCTCTCTCTCTCTCTCATGCACATGAAGCCTAATCATGTATTCTGAACCTTTCATCAATCCAATGGTTGGTCGTGGATGGATTGGGTCAATTATAACCGAATTTAAGTACACGCTTTGGTTGTCATTAATCATTATGATCGATTTGGATTTAACAAAATGAGCCTCATATTGATAAAAGTGGATTTATTTAGGGTTACTCTCTCCCGCTAAATGTGCTATAGTAACTATCAATGTTACAGGCTATAGAAAGAAATAAGTCCAAGCTTTTGAATATAGGAATAAAGCAATGGAAAAAGTGTCATTTCACTCTAAATGCTTATAGTAGTTGCAAGGCTACTTATTTTGGGGACATGAAAGGTATTAAGATGAAAAAGCAGGGATACATTACCAAATAATGAAACCACAAGGGCCTATTTGCAAATCCTAGAAACCTTAGGGGTATATACAAAAACCTCTATCATATTTATTATTACCAAACACAGATCCATGGTTCTTATTTTTGAATAGATTCATTGTTGGAAATATATTGCAGAAATTGCTAATAAATTAATTATAAAATGAAATAATTTAGACAAAGGAAAGAAGGGACCCAAACAACTGACAGCCGAAGCACGTCACGGAGATGCTTTCTTTAGACAGATTTCGCCCCCACAATTGTGCAGTGGACTCATAGATGTCTGCCCCAGGATACGGTAGCTTTTTTATTGGATAGTCTCCACCACCCTGCACTTGAATAGATGAAGAACTTAAACCTCAGTGGACCACTATTTCAAACTTGCTTGTAGAAACAAAACAGAGAGGGAGAGAGAAAATAGAAAGCAGAAGAGAGGAGTTGTGTTGTGTATTATGTGTTTACCCCCTTACCCACAAAACCTCCTATATAGAGGAGTCCGAATGGTAACGATACTAAATGTACATTATAGCCATTGGTGGTAATGGTAACATATGTTTATAGCCATTTGTAGCCATTAGTGGTAACGATAACATATCATTAATGAGGGCAGTTACTCTTCTTATAACCCTACAACGGCTAGTTTCATAACTCCACAACAACTTTAAGAAAATGAGCCAAGCCAGATGGGGTAGTGGGCCTGGGCTGGACCTGAGCAAGCCCAAAATATTAAACAAATGATCCTATGCTATAATGCATAAAAACACCAACATTCTTTACATCAACTTCTAGATAAAGAATGACTGAGTTCTGGCTTTTATCAGGCTCATCCAGAAGAACTGGGCGCACTGATTGAAGCTCTAAAAAGTGAGATGGTTACAAGTGTTTTGGGATCTCAGTACAAGCTCCAAAATGTTGCAAAGTATGACACCTTTGGAGCACTGTGGCGTATACTGGGAGCTAATAGTTCAGCACAGATGGTCTTTGGAGAAGCCACCGGATTTTCGCTCCTACTTACAACACTCCATAGTTTCCAAAGTGATGGAGGTCCTGACAGTCAAGCAACTTTAATGGTACACATGAAGGTTTTTAGGTTTTTACTGCGTGTTGTGACTTGCGGAGTATCCAACAATGCTATGAACAGATTAAGACTGCATACAATTATATCATCACAGACCTTTTATGATCTTCTATTTGAATCTGGTTTGGTATGTGTGGATTGTGAGAAAGAAGTCATCCAGTTGTTGCTGGAGCTTGCCCTTGAACTAGTAATTCCACCATCTTCCTCGCAAGTAGATAGTTCTCTATCATTTGATAATTTTGAAGATGGCTCCACAAATATTCTCACCAGTTCATCAGGCACTTTCAGGCCTGATAAAGAGTGGGTATATAACGCTGGTGCTGTGGGAGTGCTGATACGCACTTTGCTACTCTTTACTCCAAAAGTGCAACTGGAAGTGCTAAACCTTATTGAAAAGCTTGCTTGTGCTGGCCCTTTTAATCAGGAGAACTTGACATCTGCAGGTGCGAGACAGTTTAAGCTCTTGTTTTTTTTTTTCATTCTTACCTTATCTTGCAATGGCATTTTCTTATTTTTTCTATATTTTTTAAAATATAGGTTGCTTGCGACTCCTCCTTGAGACAATCCACCCATTTCTCATGGGTTCATCACCATTGCTTACGCATGCATTGCGAATTGTGGAGGTACTTGGGGCATACAGGTATCTTACATGCTTTGAATCTCCAATAAAAGATGACTATGGATCTGTTTTATGTAGTTTCTGAGTGTTAATTTGATTCTTAAATTGCTGAGCTAGCATAACATTGCTCTTTGTTACAGGATGTCTTCGTCAGAACTTAGATTTCTTATTAGATATATTTTTCGAATGAAGTTAATAAATTCAGGTCACATTCTAGTTGATACAATGGAGAGACTAGTTCGTATGGGGAATATGACCTCAGAAAGTGTTCCTCTTGCACCTTTTGTGGAGATGGACTTGAGCAAAATTGGGCATGCTTCTGTTCAAGTATCTTTGGGGGAAAGAACATGGCCTCCTAATGCTGGATATTCATTTGTTTGTTGGTTCCAGTTTCATAATTTCTTAACAAGTCAGCAGACAAAGGAACCAGAACAATCCTCTGGAGGGCATGTGCTCCAAATATTTTCAGTTGGTGCAATCGATGATGGAAATACATGCTATGTGGAGCTTTATCTTCATGATAATGGTGTTCTTACTCTTGCTACCAGTAATACCTGCTCATTGTCATTTCCTGGTCTTGAACTGGAAGAAGGAAGGTGGCATCACCTAGCAGTTGTCCATAGTAAACCGAGCACTTTAGCTGGACTTTTCCAAGCAAGCATGGCATACCTCTATCTCGACGGTTATCTGAGACATGCAGGTAAGCTAGGCTATTCACCTTCTCCTGTGGGAAAACCTTTGCAGGTAACTATTGGGACACCAGTTACCTCTGCAAGGGTTGCTCAACTGTCCTGGAGGTTCCGCAGCTGCTATCTTTTTGAGGAGGTGCTTTCATCAGGTAGTATTTGTTTCATGTACATTCTTGGTAGAGGATACAGAGGGCTTTTCCTAGATACAGATCTTTTGCAGTTTGTTCCTAAACAAGCATGTGGTGGGGTCAGTATGGCCATCTTAGATTCATTGGACACTGAGCTGCCTTTGACTTCAAATATTCAGAAGCTTGATAGTGCTGGCAGCACCAAGTCAGATGGTAGTGGGATTGTTTGGGACTTGGAAGTGCTAGGGAACCTCTCATTACAGCTTACAGGGAGGAGGCTCATATGTGCATTTGATGGAACATATTCAGAGGCTCTCTGGGCATCTGGAACTTCATCTATGCTCAATCTAGTTGATCCACTGTCTGCAGCAGCTTCATCAATTGGTGGTGGGTGAATACTCAGGTTTTTATTTGATTTAAACTTTTAAACGAACTGTATCCTCCTCAACCAGTGGGCATATGTGGTCTCCTAAAGTAGAACTTATTTAATAGTATCATTTTCCTCATCATCATATGTAAGTCTTAATTAGTCCTGCATAGCACAGTAGACGTAAGTTGAAGGAAATATAAGGTTATGAAAGGAAAGTTCAATACACAACTAGTTTTTCCCAAAACTGTCTCTTCTTTTCCCTTCCTCTTTATTTCCGCCTTCACCCATAGTCTCATCTTAGCAAACAAAACATTAATTTGGTGGTTCCCACCACTGATAGACTGTGCCCAAAACAATAAGTCTTTATGATGGGAAAGTCCAAATCCTTCAAATAGAAGGTTAAAGGTATATAGAAGATCAGAGGCGGACCGACGTTTAATTGACCTGGGGCGACCATATTCTTAATTCGCATTCAAATACCATTGGGCCTTGGCCCACGACCCACATATATAAGGTGCTCGCCCCAAGTCAAAAGGGCATAACGAAAAAAAAAAAAAAAAAACCCAAATTCCTCTCTGGCCTTTTCGACCTTCCCTCTTCGTCTCTTCCGTTCTTCCGACCCTTTGAGGCTTCGACGGCTCAACTTCAGCCGTTCAAGTTCAGGTAACTCTCTTTCCCTCTCTCTGTAGCTTCTCTCCCCCTGTTTTTGGAGGTTGTGAACCCTTTCTTTTTGGGGATGATTGGTTTGCCCTCATTTTTTGGGAGACTTTTTTGTTTTCAGTATACTTCTCTTATATTGTAAATTTTGGAGAAATGAATAGTCCTCATTTCAAACAAGAAATATATTAAGTTGATATAATTAAATATTTTACGTCTATTTACATGGAATACATTTTTTCTTTTGTTGTTGTTGATATGAAAAATTATAGCAAAAGTTTAGCCCCACCTAAACGAAAATCCTGGGTCTGCCTCTGTAGAAGATCGACCTGTATTAAATACAAAAAACAGCTAATATTGTATGCTTAAGATCTTTGATCGGGGTTTTGTTTGGTGCTGGTTGTAGGGCGTCGGAAAATTATGCACCTTGCTTGCACACACTCTTAAAGCAGAATTAATGTTGTTGGGCAATGAGCACACAATTCCTCTTTCTTTAGTATTGTTGAACTTTGAAATTTGAATATATCAGAGAAATGAGATATTTGTTGTTACAGTTTGCCTTTTTTGATTTACAGGTATACCGCGCGTTGGTCGTCTTCATGGAGATATTTATATCTTCGGCCAATGTGTCATCGGTGAAAGCATTCGCACAGTTGGTGGGATGCCTGTTATCCTTGCTCTTGTTGAGGCTTCTGAAACGAAAGAAATGCTTCATATGGCTCTTGCATTACTTGAATGCGTCCTCAAACAGAGTCCCAGCAATGTGCATGACATGCAAGCCTACAGAGGATACCATTTACTAGCTCTCTTTCTGCAGCGTAAGATGTCTTTATTCGACATGCATGCACTTGAGATCTTTTTCCAGATTGCAGCATGTGAAGCTTCATTTTCTGAACCACAGAAGTTGCAAGGAATTCTAACTGTAGCCTCCCCTGTTGGAGCCATTCCTGAAGCCAATTATGACGATTTCTCCTCACCAAAGTTTACAGATGAACTTTTGTCAGTTGGGTCTCGTGGAGATTTGGATGATTTTTCTCTAGTAAAAGATTCATTTAGTCAGGTTTCAGAGCTCGACAATGGTGATATACATGCAGGACCTTCAAACTGTATTGTATTATCAAATGCTGATATGGTTGAGCATGTTCTTTTGGACTGGACCTTGTGGGTTAATGCTCCTGTTTCAATTCAGATTGCACTTGTTGGTTTTCTTGAACAGCTGGTATCTATACACTGGTACAGGAATCATAATCTTACTATCTTACGTCGAATAAAACTTGTGCAACATTTATTAGTGACTATGCAAAGGGAAGATGTGGAAGTTCCTGTACTAGAGAAATTGGTAGTTTTGCTCAGTATTGTTCTGAAAGATGGTTTTTTAGCTTCTGAATTGGAACATGTGGTTAGATTTGTGATGATGACATTTGACCCTCCTGAACCTAGTATGCACGACTACTACATCTTACGAGAATCCATGGGAAAGCATGTTATTGTGCGAAATATGTTGCTGGAAATTCTGATAGATATACAAATGGCCATAACTTCACAGGAGCTGCTTGAACAATGGCATAAGATCGTTTCATCCAAGTTGGTGACATATTTTCTTGATGAAGCTATTCATCCAACCAGTATGAGATGGGTAATGACTCTTATTGGGATTTGTCTCACATCTTCTCCTACTTATGCACTTAAATTTAGCAGTGGTGGAGGTTATCGAATATTGACGTGTGTCCTTCGATGCTTCTTTGACTGTCCAGAAATATATTACATCCTTTTCTGTTTAATATTCGATAAGCCTGTGTATCCGAGGCTGCCTGAAGTTCGCATGCTAGACTTCCATGCCCTTGTGCAAAGTGATGGAAGTTATGGAGAACTCAAGTTTGTAGAACTGTTAGAGTCTGTTATCGCCATGGCCAAATCTACATTTGATAGGTTGAGCATGCAGTCAATGCTTGCCCACCAAACTGGTAATTTTTCCAAGGTAAGTGCTAGCCTTGTGGCAGATCTTGTAGAAGAAACAACAGATATGTCCGGAGAGCTTCAAGGTGAAGCTCTAATGCACAAGACATATGCAGCGCGTTTAATGGGTGGGGATGCAGCATCCCCTGCTGCTGCTACTTCAGTTTTGCGATTCATGGTTGATCTTGCAAAAATGCATCCTCCTTTTTCTGCTGTCTGCAGGCGTCCTGAATTTCTTGAAAGCTGTGTGGACTTATATTTTTCTTGTGTCAGGTATGTTTTTTAAAGACTTTCTTTTCTGGTTGTATGAAGGTTGGAAAATTTGTGACTCATACTTGACTCGTACAGCCCTAAAAATTGACCTGGAGAAAGTCAACGTGATGACTCATGAGAGCCATATTTTCTTTTAAAAATAATTATTTTCAATATATTAAAGATAGAACAAATTTTATAAAATTTAAGTAGACATTTATTTAAGTGTATTAATAACAATCATTTCAAATTAATAAACTTATATATGCAAGAAGAATTCTTCAGTAAGGAAAATAAAAGAAAAAAAATATCTTGCAGATTTCATGATTTTTAGTCCAAACATTGATAGTAAAAGATCAAAGTGAGTCTCAAATTACATTTTAATCACCAGTTTTAAATTGAAACTCCAAATCTCAAGCTTAATTACTTCAAAATAAACATATTGTTTAAAATCAATCATCATCGTCATAATCAAGGCCACTATGTTGGGGTCGGCTACACGAATTCTGTTTCTCCATTCCGATCTATCTTGAGCCAAATCCTCAGATAAGTTACACTTCTTCATATCTATCTTTACTACCTCCATCCACGTCCTCTTAGGCCTACCCTTCCCCTTGATGGGCCATCAACCTTCATGGCCAAACTTTTCCTTACCGACGCCGTTATTGGCCTATGTTGGACATGCCCAAACCATCTCAAACGAGTTTCTCTAATTTTATCCCCTATTGTTGCTACCCCTAAATGCTCTCGAAAGCGCTCATTTCTAATTCTATCATTCTTCGTTTTACTACACATCCACCTTAACATTCTCATCTTTGCTACATCTATTTTGTGCATATGCTACTTCTTGATCGGCCAACATTCTGCTCCATAGGTTATAGCTGGTCTAATCGTTGTCCCATAAAATTTTCCCTTCAATCTTATTGGCATTCATCGGACACAAAGCACTCCCGAAGCAGGTCTCCACTTCAACCATCACGCTTTAATCCTATGTTCAACATCTTCATCAATCTCCCCTTCCTTACTAATTATAGAGCCTAGGTAGCGGAAAGAATCACTTTGTGGTTTCTCATGGTCTTCAATTCTCACAGTAGTTTCAGCCCTTTCTATATGCCCACTGAAGTTACATACCATATATTCCGTCTTTGTACGGTTTATTTTAAAGCCTTAGGATTCTAAAGCCTCCCGCCATCTCTCGAGTTTTGTATTCACACCATCTCTTGATTCGTCTACCAACACAATATCATCTACAAATAACATACACCAAGGTACCTCTTCCTGAATATGAGCAGTTACCTCACCCATAATTAGTACAAAGAGATAAGGGCTTAGGGCTGATCCTTGCTGCAAACCTATAGTCACTGGGAACTCCCTTGTCTCTCCACAAGTAGTTCTTACACTCGTTATTGCTCCTTCATACATGTCTTTAATAATTTCAATATAACCTTTTGGAACATTCCTTTTATTTAAAACCCACCAAGTTAAATCTCTAGGTACCCTGTCATAGGCTTTTTCTAGATCGATGAAGGCCACATACAGATTGTTTAAAATCAATATATCTATCAAATGCTTTAGAGTATATACAAATTTTCAAAATGAAGTGACTCGGTCAAGTTTCCCCTTCATTTGACTTGGTTCTTCATTGAAACTAGGTGACTTAGCTGAGTTGAGAGTCAACTCGCCAAGTCTCCGTACCTTGGTTGTAGTCATATGTAGCTAGAGGTGGCAAATGTAACGGGTCTAGTTGACATGGCATATCCATAGGTTAAATTCCAACCTATATCTGACCCATTTTTAAAACGGGTCAAGTAACTTCAACCCGCGCCCATTGCGGGTCAACCCGACCTGTATAATCCGCATTCAATGTGGATCAAGCCATTTAACTAACAAGTGTAGTTTCTAGCAATGCTGATACCAGTTGGTTCTATTGCCATACACTCATGTGGGTCTATTGTCCCATAACCCAGATATTGATCTGATGGTCCCTACTATGTATTGGAGAGGCTTTGCAGATCTCCCAGATTGAAACATTAAACCATTCTACTGGTGCCTAACTATAGACTGGTAAGAGGTAACTCCAGGAAAATGCCATAGAATGTGCAACAGATCAAACGGTCGGAACTTCTAATTTGGGTTATTGTTTGGGCACCCCTAATCAACACATAAATGGCAAGCAGCAAACTTGAAATACCTTATAGCTTAGGCTCTCTTAAAGCATCCTGAAAAAATATCAGTGTTATCACAATTCACAAAAGCATGTATACTTTGTTATTGATATTACTTTTTAAGAATCTGTTGTTGTATGCATTTCAGGGCTTCTTTTGCAGTGAAGATGTTAAAAGACCTATCAATAAGAATGTCAAATGAGAAGAATAACTTTGATGATAACCACATATTGGTGAATTCTTTCTCTCTTAATAACCAAGAAAAGTCTGCCAAAATGCAGAAAAGTACAAGTACTGAAGATATCCTTGCACTGCAAAACAATTTGGAGGATGACAACGCTGAGAAACAAACCAGAAGAGAAAGTGGCCGAACTGTTCAAAAGTTTGAATGTGAAAGTTTTGAGGAAATGTCTAAAGGATCTGATTTACATACTGTTAGTATGACTTCTGATGCCACTAGCGTGCGAGATTCATTCAGATCTCTATCCATAAATCTACCTGATCCGCCTTTTCTATCTTGGAAATCGAATATGAAACTAGTTCATACATCTTCATCCCCAATGCCAGCTTTGGCGTCTTGGCCCGGAAGCACTGGCAAGGACGAAACAAAAGCTCATCTGGGTACAGGTTCATCAGTGGAGTCTTCAGTGTCTATGAATGGATTTGATGCATCTCAAGATTTAAAATCCCATTCTCATGGACTTTCTTCTATAAATACATTCTTTTCCTTCAATCAAAAGCTTCTGCTTGAAATTGACAGTTCCTGCTATGGAGGAGGTCCATGTTCTGCTGGAGCTACAGGTGTTTTAGATTTCATTGCAGGAGTTCTTGCTGATATTGTCTCAGAGCAGATTAAAGCAACCCAAATTGTTGAGGCCATTTTGGAGAGTGTTCCTTTGTATGTGGATGGTGATTCTGCATTAGTTTTCCAAGGTCTGTGTCTTGGTAGATTGATGAACTTCCTTGATAGGCGCCTCTTGCGCGATGATGAGGAAGATGAGCAAAAACTTGATAAGGGTAGGTGGTCTGTGAACTTGGATACACTGTGCTGGATGATCGTTGATCGCGTATACATGGGTGCTTTTCCTCAGCCAGATGGAGTACTGAGAACTTTGGAGTTCTTATTGTCCATGTTACAATTAGCTAACAAAGAAGGCCGGATTGAGGAAGCAGCACCAGCTGGAAAAGGTTTGTTATCCATCACAAGAGTAAGCAGGCAACTTGAGTCATATATACACACAATTTTGAAAAATACGAATCGCATGATAATGTATTTTTTCCTGCCATCTTTCTTAATTTCCATTGGAGAGGAAGATTTTCTCTCATGTTTGGGATTGCAAATAGAACCTAGGAAACCCATACCCATTGGTCCTTCGCCAGATGGGTCAGCCATTGATATCTGCACTGTCTTACAGTTATTAACTGCTAACAAGCGACTTATACTCTGTCCTAGCAATCTTGACAATGATCTCTCTTGCTGTCTTTGTATCAATTTAATCTCACTTCTACGCGGTCAAAGACGATCTGCACAGTGCATGTCAATGGATATTATCAAGTATCTTCTGTTGCACCGTAATGCTGCAATAAAGGACTTGCTTGTTATTAAACAAAACCGAGGACAAGATTTGGATGTTCTGCATGGAGGTTTTGAAAAACTATTGACAGTAAGTTCTTCCAGTTTCCTTGAATGGTTTCGAAGTGCTGAACAGACTGTCAATAAAGTGTTGGAGCAAAATGCTGGTTTGATATGGGTGCAGTATATTGCTGCATCAGCAAAGTTTCCTGGAGTGAAAATGGAAGCCATGGAGGGTCGTCGTAAGAGGGATATGGGGAGAAGGTCACAAGATGTTATGAAATTGGACTTGAAAAACTTGGAGCAGATGACTGAACGGAGGTCTGCAGTTCAATTGGTTCGTGATGAAATGTCAGCGGAGCTGAGATTTGTTCGCCAAGATAAATATGGGTGGGTTCTCCACGCTGAGAATGAGTGGCAGACCCATCTTCAAGAGCTTGTACATGAGCGAGGGATTTTCCCTATACGTAACTCTTCTATTTTAGAACCTGAATGGCAGCTTTGTCCCATTGAAGGGCCATACCGGATGCGTAAGAAGCTTGAGCGTTGTAAATTGAAACCTGATGCAATACAAAATGCTTTTAATGAGCAGTTTGAACTGGGGGAGTCCATGCTTTCCAAGGAAAGAAAAGGAAACAGCATGGCCTTCTCAGATACTGATTCTGATTCATTTTTTCATCTACTATTTGATGGTTCTAGGCCCGAGTGCTTTGATGGTGATGACTATGAGGAATCTTCTTGCCATGATGTGGTTGATTTTGAAGAGAGGGCTCCAACTTCAGCTCAGATAGCAGGGTGGAGCAATGATCAATGTAGCAGTGTCAATGAAACAAGTCATCACTCTGTTCAGGAACTTGGCAATAAGTCCAGTGTTGTTTCTCTCCAAATTACTGAAATCACCAATTTAAGATCTGATTTAGGTTCTCAGTTGGAGTCTTCTTCAGTGAGATCTTATGACACCAAAGGCGCAGAGGATAAGTCAGACAGAGAAGCGCGCGATAATGGTGATTATCTAATTAGGCCTTACCTGAAACCTCACGAGAAGATAAAGTACAAATATAACTGTGAGCGTGTTGTAGGCCTTGACAAGCATGATGGTATATTTCTCATAGGAGAGTTATGCTTATATGTTATTGAGAACTTCTACATTGACAATTCTGGGTGCATTTGTGAAAAGGAATGTGGGGATGAACCCTCTGTAATCGATCAAGCTCTAGGTGTTAAGAAAGATGTTTCTGCTGAAACTGAGTTCCTTCCAAAGTCACAGTCTTCTTCACAGGTTGTGACAGTTAAGGCATGCTTCGGAGGGAGAGCATGGGCATATAATGGTGGTGCATGGGGAAAGCAGAAAGCATTTACTTGTGGTGTGCTGCCTCATCTATGGCATATTTGGAAGCTTGATAGTGTTCATGAAATTCTGAAGCGTGACTACCAGCTGCGCCCTGTTGCCATTGAGATATTTAGCATGGATGGATGTAACGATCTTCTGGTTTTCCACAAAAAAGAAAGGGAAGAAGTGTTCAAAATTATGGTTTCCATGAATCTCCCTCGAAACAGCCTGTAAGCATTCCACCCTTTTTTTCTTGATGGTCAGAATTTTATTTGTTAATCACTGTGCTCTCGCTTGTGTGTGTATAATGCTTGAGGGCTCTCTCTCTCTCTCTCTCTCTCTCTCTCTCTCTCTCTCATAAGGCTACTCAAAACTATGATAAATTTGGCTCCAAGTCATGTGTTATAATTATGGCATGTTTACTCTCTCCTTTGAGCTCTTTTCGTGGTCCATTTTGTATAAATGTCCTTGTTGTTTCATTCAAAATCAAGCTTCTTAGATCTTTTCTCAGAAAAAGTTTATGGGATTCTTCATATTATTTTTCATCTTGTAACTGTGATGCTTAACGAGATAATTGGTTTCATGATTTTAGACATTGCTGTCCAAATTCTTGACTCTGCTAGATTGTTAAACAGTTAAGAACACCGAAACCCATGATCGTTCTAATTGCATTTATGTAACAGGTTAGATACAACTATTTCAGGATCATCGAAACAAGACAGCAATGAGGGAAGTCGTCTTTTTAAGATCATGGCCAAGTCCTTTTCCAAAAGGTGGCAAAATGGAGAAATCAGCAACTTTCAGTACCTCATGCACCTGAACACTCTTGCAGGGCGTGGATATAATGATCTTACCCAGTACCCAGTATTTCCATGGGTCCTTTCAGACTATGAGAGTGAATCACTGGATCTAGAAGATCCAAAAACTTTCCGTAAGTTTGATAAACCAATGGGATGCCAAACAGAAGATGGGGAGGAAGAGTTCAAGAAAAGGTTCATTACTCTACTCAATTCAAGTCTTCTTGGCATCTATTGTTACAGGAGCAACCAGTGAGCAATCCAATGATAACTGATTTCTTTCAACTTGGATGGCTTGAGTTATGTGTGTGTGTGTGTTGTGTGTGTGTTTGTGTCACACCAAACCTTGTGGAGAATTGGACTGTCCACTAGATGCTGAGTTTCCTCTCCGGTAACTATATGAATTTTTAGTTCAATCAGAGTTAAAGGCACACCACTGGATTGGACAAATTTAATTTAGCCTTTTTTTTTTCATCTGTCCATTCCAACAATCAATAGTACTCCAATTGTCTTAAAAAAATTAGGGCCTGTATTATTGCATGGTGGGTGGATTGAATGGACAGTTTTGATCCATGTTGTGTAGTCCTCATTTTATGAAAAAACTTGGTAAGTGAGAAAATGTGATTAATATGTGATTTAAATGTTTTTTTTTTCTGAAAAATGTCCAAATCAGATCGTGATTTCACATTGATATCATTGCATATAACTGAGAAAATTTGGTTACGGTACACAAATTCCAAAAGTGAGGATGGGGAAGGTCAGACCTCAAAATCCTCAAAAAAAAAAAGAAAAAAAAGATTTCCACTAGTCCAAATCCCTGGGAATATACAATTTCTAAATATGGCTTTTCCACGACTTTGTAGAAATCGGAAATCATTTTCCTGAGGATTTGATTGCCAAACGTGACCTTAATCTTCTTTCATCTTTATCCTTGGGAATATACAATTGCTAAATATGGTTTTTCCACGACTTTGTAGAAAGTAGAAATCATTTTCCCGAGGATTTGATTGCCAAACATGACCTTAATCTTCTTTCATCTTTATCTCTAAATTGTTTGTCTCATTCTCAGGTATGAAAGCTGGGATGACCCTGACGTTCCCAAGTTCCACTATGGTTCGCACTATTCCAGTGCTGGAATTGTACTTTTCTATCTTCTACGCTTGGCCCCATTCAGTGCAGAGAATCTGAAGCTACAAGGTGGGCAGTTTGATCATGCTGATCGCCTTTTCAGTAATGTACGAGATACCTGGTTAAGTGCATCTGGAAAGGGTAATACATCAGATGTGAAGGAACTGATCCCAGAATTCTTCTACATGCCAGAGTTCCTTGAGAACCGATTCAATCTTGACTTAGGAGAAAAGCAGTCAGGAGAGAAGGTTATTTCTCATTACAACTTTTGATTCTGTATCATCCTCTAATTGTTCTTATTAAAGGATGATTTTCTTCTGTGTTCCTGCACTCTTTAGTCCCTTTGAATTGGTGCCAGTTGTTGTGGGAAGTGGGATGGTCCTGATTAGCGCTTGCGCAGAGCGATGCACGCAGGAGAAATTTTTTCCTTATATTAAATCACTATCTTTTGCTCTTGAACATGCTGCTAAAACATTATCATTACAGTTTTTAAACTGGCATACTCATATTGTTCTTACTTGTAATCCTGCTTACAAGGAAAATCGTCCTCTGTTTGTGTCAAATCAAGCCCTTAATCTACCATGTTTGCTGAGAGAATCTTATTTTAATTCTGTTTCAAGGTTGGTGATGTTGCACTGCCCCCTTGGGCCAGAGGTAACCCTAGAGAGTTCATCATGAAGCATCGAGCAGCATTGGAATCAATCTATGTTTCAGAAAATCTACATCATTGGATAGATCTCATATTTGGATATAAACAAAGAGGAAAGGTGAGTTTGACCAATCTAAATCTAAATCCGATTTAAGCCATTTACTTTTCAAATCTGGTGAGTGCTGGTGAACGCTTTTGATTGTCCACCTAATTAAGACAAGCTTCTATGCCCTGTTTTCCCATGTGACTTTAGAAAACTTGGTTATCAGATGATGACGAGAAGTCCTTATTCTGATAATACTTAAATTTTGGCATTTTAATTACATGCTTGTCTTTTAGTAGATTGTACATCATTTTATTCATTTTTTTCTTTTTTAGAATTAGCCGCAGCTGAGTAGGGCATTATTTTATGCATCTGTAATTCTTTTTAAGAATTAACAGTTCCAATTTTATTAAAAGTTGGTAGAGTTAAAAGTCGAAACAAACTTCCATCAAGATAGTGGATATGTAGCATCATACAAAATTAATAGTCCTTTTTTTACTTTCTAACCATATAAGTGTGATTTTCTTGTGCTCATAAGTCCTTATGGTATGAGATTGTATTCACAGGATTCTTAATATGAAAATGCCCCAGCTGACTGCATCCTCTCTGAGCTTAGGTTGCTCTGCATCCAAGAAGTGCAACAAGGGGGCTTTCTTACATAGATGGGGTGACCCCAAAAAATAGGAAGATTCACTTATTAAATAATCCATATCTGTTTGATGTATATGGATGAGGAGTTCTGTGACAGTCCATATGTGGTTATGTTACTGACCTGATGAATGGACGAGCCTTTTTTAGGCAATGGCACTTGCAAAATGTGGTTGACCTAGCAAGCTTGGATTTCACACACATTTGACATCCTGTCACTTGTTGCCTGGACGAACAGAATGCATGTGCCCATGTTGGTTGGCAAACCTTTGTTCTGAAGTCTCTGAGTACCAATTACATGTTGGGTACCACATTTGTGAGCAAGATCGCGATATCAAAAATGTAACAATATGTAATGCTAGTTAACCTCACCACATATTATTATGCTTACATATGAATTAGTTCCTTTCATATGCACAGGCGGCTAAAGAAGCTGTGAATGTTTTCTATCACTACACATATGAAGGAAGTGTTGACATTGATGCTGTTTCGGATCCTGCTATGAAGGCATCAATCCTGGCACAGATAAATCACTTTGGACAAACACCGAAGCAGCTATTCCTCAAGCCCCATGTCAAGCGGCAGTCCAATAGGAAGCTTCCTCCTCACCCTCTCCGGCATTCCATCTATCTTGTCTCACAAGAGATTCGGAGAAGTTCATCTCCCATAGCTCAGATTGTCACCATCAATGAAAAGATCGTCCTAGCAAGCAGAAACAATCTACTCAAACCTCGGTCTTATACCAAGTACATTTCATGGGGATTTCCCGATCGCAGCTTGAGATTCATGAGTTATGATCAAGAAAAGCTTCTCTCAACCCATGAGAGCCTTCATGGTGGCAACCAAATTCAGTGTGCCAGGATCAGTCATGATGGTCATATATTGGTCACTGGAGGTGATGATGGGGTGGTGTCGGTGTGGCGAATCAATCAGAAAGGTAGCGCCCGCAACCAGCAAAACCTCCATTTGAAGCGATCCTTAAGCGCTCACACAGCCAAGATTACATGCCTCTATGTCAGCCAACCTTACACATTGATAGTAAGTGGGTCAGATGATTGCACTGTCATTTTATGGGACCTCAGCAGCTTGGTCTTTGTGAAACAGCTACCAGAGTTCCCAGCACCCATATCTGCCATCAACGTGAACGACTTGACCGGTGAGATTGTGACAGCAGCGGGTATTCTTCTTGCAATTTGGAGCATCAATGGCGACTGTCTAGCTATGGTTAACACATCACAATTGCCATCAGACTTGATTCTTTCAGTGACGAATACAACCTTCTCTGATTGGCTGGAGACAAACTGGTTTGTGACAGGCCATCAGAGTGGAGCCATAAAGGTCTGGCACATGGTGCACTGTTCAGATGAGGTAATTGGCCAGAGGAGAATGGATAACAGTGGCACAGGGGAGTTGACATTTAGTAAAGCACCGGAGTATAGGTTGGCCCTTCAAAAGGTATTGAAGTATCATAATCACTCAGTTACAGCCCTCCATCTTGCTAGTGACCTCAAGCAGTTGCTAAGTGGGGATTCTGGAGGGCACTTGATCTCTTGGACCATACCAGATGAAATCTTAAGGGCTTCTTTTAGTCAGGGGTGATGGCGAATGATGAAATACAGCTGCTACTGATTTCAACTCCTTTTCCATTGGGCATGTAAGAATGGTTGCACTTGAGAAGGAGATAGAAAATGATTCATGTGAGGGAGACGGGGCTGGCGTGGAAGATAGAGAATGCAATGGATTTTCTGATGGCGACTAGAAAAACAAGCCGCATTCAGCTTTTATACAGATTGAAAGCAGGAAAAAAGATGGGACCCATAACAAATATCAAGAGCTTGTCATTTGGCAATGGTTGAGAGGAAAAAAGAACTTGTGAATGTTCCATTTAATGAGTTGAAAGGTGCCCGGGGTTTTGTCTCCCTCTAATCTCAAAACACATCCAGATCGTATGCTTTTGTGTACATAGGTTATGCCTAACATCTACAGAGGTTTAGAATGATAGAATCTAGAGAAGAATGACAAGCTTGTGGTGAAGTAATTGGCAGAAAGTTTGTGCAATGAACCATGACGAGAGTTGTTTCTGATTACTTTTGGGATGACCATTCATTCATCTTAATCTAACAGTGCCTTGCAGATAAGAACATTTGACATGACAACAGTCAAAATAGAATAACTTCAGCATAAACATTGTGCCTTATATTGGAAAGTGACTTCTTTTTTCTTTTTCATTTCCTGAAGTCAGCATTGTATGATTTGTACCTTTTTGTTCAACCAACAATGGCCAACAATGCCTACATATTAAATCCAGTCTTTTGTCATTATAGGTTCCAATGATTTGTTTCGTGAAAAATGGGAATTTTTGCATCTAACAAAACCCTTTTTTTTTTAACTGATGCAGCATGTTAGTTTAGCAACCAGTAAAGTCAAAGTAAAGGTAAAGTCACTCCAACAGTCAAATATCTCCCTTTTCCATGTTTGGATAATAAAGTAGAGTGAAAAAGTAAAGTTCGGCTGCCAATATTTTCCTACCACAAGCCACATTTTCTTTATCTCATAAAACTCAGGTAAAGTGTGGTAAAGTAAACCCCATACAAAAGGCAACAACAACCCCCCCCCCCCCTTCACACACACTTAACCACAAGATACTTTATCTCAACTTTGCCGTGATGTGACATTTAATTTACCTTTACTTTTACCATACATGTAAAACTAAAAGTTATATGTGTAAGCTTTATAACCATGGTTTAAAATCGCGGTATCGGTTCGGCCCAAGAACCGATATGGTATCAGTTGCGGTTATCGGTCTGTTACGGTCGTCGCAGTGTAAATTTTTTCTTTAATCCAAAAAAATCTATAAAAATATCCAGAAAATCCATAATATTAGAAAATACTGAAAAATAATATTTTTTTTCCATTAATAATTATAATAAATCAAAATATCAGTCCCCCTGAGTCATGACATCCTGTATCACTGTCTTATTTAGTATTGTATAAACTTTGCTTATAATTCAATAGATTTAGATGTATATACCAAAACAGGTTAGAATATCAAAATTATATTATTAGAATTGGTCATATTATATTATTAGAATCATCAATAATTGGCCTATTCATATATATAACCTCGTGATCTAGTCAACTACCAAAGTCACACAAAAAAAAAAAAAAAAAAAAAAGGGATTTGAAGGTGACATTTGTTTTAATGTAATACCCGGGCCCAGTATAAGGGCTAGATTGTTTTCTGATATTTAATATTTAATATTCTTGATTTTCTTAGCATTATTGGGACCCATAGTTTGATGGAAGAATTTGAGTTCGACTTGTATTGGTTATACCAAAGACTCCTAGTAATGTTAGGAATAGGATTGGCATGTGAGAGGGATATAATAAAATTAGAAAGAGGACTTGGGGAAGGATTCTAACTTAGCTTATAATAAAATTAGAAAGAGGACTTGGGGAAGGATTCTAACTTAGCTTCTATATATATTGATCAACCCAAAGCCTAGTTTAGTATTATTAGTCTTGAAGAAATTAGGAGGATGAAGAATTAGTTCTAGCCGGCCATAGTAGGTGAGTAGAGAATTCTGACCTAATTGTGTATGGTTCTAAATTTCTGGTTTTTTCTCTTGAATATCTTTGAATCATCTATTTTTTTTTTTTTTTATGGTGAGTAGGATTTCCTCATATAGAAGTTATGATGTATGTGGGAATTGTGAATTGAATGTTGTAAAAATTAATGTGGTTCTATGACTCTGCACTGTTAGATGATCTCAGCATGATATGATGTATTAAAACATTAATCAGTAAAACTTTCTTTGCTGAATTACATGTCCTAGAGTCTTGCATATGATACTGTTAACAAATCCAGGCTTTGATTGATGTCAAAGAATAATCAGATCTCCTAGATACATGATAATTGGGTTCTTATAATTAATACTGTCTCTAGATAGTAATTCATGCAGAAAGAATTGGATTTGATGAAGATTCAGCGCATATTCTAAAATTCTGCACTTCCAAGCCGTAAGGAACAGATTCTGTTGATAGGGGTTGTGGGACCATATGGCCCACCTGATGATGAATCTGGTCCATGGATCCGAGAGAGTGGACCCATGGGCGACCATAGTAGTGATGGACCTATGAGAGATGGGCCTCCTGTGGGCCACCATCCACATGATTTTAACAGCAGAGGCGTGATTTTGGTGGAAATAGGGCAGGTAGTCGACATCTGTTGTGGGACCCATCTTGCCACTAGATGAAAGATCAGATCCAGTCATCTGTTAGGGGACCCATGGAAGACCTCAGGAGTGGTGGACCTATGTGGAGTGGGTCCCATGTGGCCCACCATCCAGTTGGCTGGAAAGAAAGGAGGCGGAAGTTCGTAATTTTGGGCTATTGTGTCGACAGGCCTTTGTGGGACGTCTTGGCTGACCCGATCAAGGATCTGATCCATTAAGTGGGCAGGGTAGTGTTGGGCGACCTTAGTAGTGGAGGACCCATGTGGAGTGGGCCCCACCTGGCCCATCATCCAGATGACTCAAGGTTAGGAAGCTTGAGACCCTTTCCTGCAACTGTCGATGTCTGAACCACATCTAATAACTTGCCTTTCTTGTTTAGAACTAAGTCCAATATATATTTTATAATTACATACAAGTCTTTTCTTTTATCTCTTTGAGTCTACAAGTGTTTTGGAATTACAACTTGATCCCTGATGATCTTAATAATTAGTAGGGGGGTCTTGTTGGCACCACGAAAAGTGCCCTTCCCACTGCAGATATTATGCCAATTTTTTTTTAAAATAAAATCATTACATGAAATGAGTAAAATGGACATCTGGAAAACCATGTTGAAAATCAAATATTTCTCTTCACACACATAACTCATCCCTCGTCTCTCTCCTCTTCACACAAACGGATTACATCTAACTCATACCATTTTCACATTCTCATTCCCCCATTGCAGCCCACATTTCCCTTCTTCCTTCACTCTCATTATTTCTTCATTCACTCTCTTTACAGCACTGCACCACTCACCCACAGTTCACCTTCTTCCTTCTTCCTTTTACCCTTGCTCCCATCAAACTCTTTGGTTGTAGTTGAATCAAACCAAATATTGCAATGGACAAGGAAATGAAAAAGAAAATCGTGTCTTTCGATCCTACTAGCAGCGAAAAGGTTAGTGTGGTTCATTATTTCAATGTTTTTGTCAATTTTTTCAAGTTCTGTATTGTAGTTGTTCGCGTTTTGTCCAGACTGGTCTGACAGAACATTTCTGGAATGTTTTGACAAACTATACCGAACATTCCTCTTATGTTCTGAAATTAATTTCCGAACATACACCATATGTTCTGAAATTAATTTCAGAACATACAACATATGTTCGAAACTTAATTTCCGAACATATGAGGAATGTTCGGAATTTATATGTCGGACATATAGTATATGTTCTGATTTATTATTCCAAACAGTACTGATACTGCCTTTTGGTTAATGTGCAGCCATCCACAGAAGAAAACCAAGTTCAGTCAGCCTATGTAATGGACTTTACAGATGTGTTTACTACCGAAGAAGTAAGACATCATATTTAAATTTCTTTAAACACATTGTGTGTTACCAATGTCTGATTCAATGATTATGTGTTTAGATATTTCACAGCCGATATGCATTAGTGAACTGGGCTCGTGATGTGGGTAAAAGAAATGGTTTTGTCATTGTCATAAAGGTGTCAAATGCTGCAAGGCCTGGAATAAAAGCTAGGGTTGTCCTAGCATGTGAGAAAAGTGGCCAATTCAAGCATTGTAAGACAAAAGACGAGAGGCCTACTAAAAAGAAGATCAAGCAAACAGGATCGAAGAAATGTGGATGCCCTTTTACATTAAAGGGCAAGAAGCTTGACACTTTTGATGATTGGATGTTAGAAGTAGCATGCAGTGTACATAATCACTCTGCTGCAGAGTATCTAGAGGGTCATTCATTCGCAGGGAGACTAATAGAAGAGGAAACAAAATTGATGGTTGATATGTCCAAGAGCATGGTACGACCAAAAGATATTCTGGTTACATTAAAACAAAGAAGTGCCTTAAATGTAACTACAATGAAGACCATTTACAATGCATGTCATAGGCACAGAGTTGTTGAGCAGGGTAGGAGGACACAGATGCAACAACTGATGGGAAAGTTGACAGAGCATAAGTATATTGAATACCACAGGAACAATCAGGACAGTGACGTTGTTACCGATTTGGTTTGGGCGCATCCAACAAGCATACAGTTGTTGCGGTCATTTCCAAATGTCTTAATAATGGATTGTACTTACAAGACCAACCGGTATCGCATGCCCTTACTGGAGATTGTCGGAGTGACTTCAACAGATATGACTTTCTCTATATGTTTTGCTTACATGGAAGCCGAACGCGAAGTCAACTATACATGGGTACTGGGTGTTTTACGTTCTCTCATTGGTAAGGACGCTCTTCCTAATGTTATTGTCACAGACAGAGAATTGGCACTACTAAAAGCCATCAATAATGTATTCCCTAATGCAAGGCATCTATTATGCAAATGGCACATAAATAAGAATGTCCTACCAAAATGTGAGAAGTTGTTCGTACTGAAGATGGATGGAGACAGGTTAGGAGAGAACTATTGCATGAGTTGCTACACCATGTAGAACATCACAAGCAGTTATACGGAGTGGAAAACAGAGTTGAAGAACTCATTGAAACACTATCGTACTATGAGGATAATCCTTCGTACAAGCATTGGTTGACTATGCTTGACATGGGGCATCTTATCGCATCTCGTTACAACTTGGTCTTATTTCACTTCAGCATGGCACAGTGTTTAACCTTTCTTCCTCTAAGGTCACCACCATTGCCTGTATCTACTCGATTGGAGATAGCGATAGGTTTTGTCAATTCTTGCCATTTCGTTCAGGTATTGAAAATGAAAATTGTCTTATAAAATTTTTTCAATTACAATATGTTGACGTATTAACAAGTTTATTTATTTATTTGTAGGTTTTCATGAAACCAGATCATCCTGTACCACCCATTGCCAATAAATGGAAAGAATTCCGTCATCCTTGCGCTAGCCAATGGGAATTAGCATACGAAGATCGAATCAGGCGATTTAAAGAGATTATAAGTCCAGATGTAGCCACCTGTGAGACCGTCTCATTGGATTGAGAAGAATGTATTTTTTTTTTATTTTTTTTTGGCCATAGAAATTCACTTAGCCACATTGTTGGCAGAGTTCATGTATTCTCTAACAGAAGATCCCATGTATGGACAACATTTTTAATTTAGAAATGCAAGTTGAGTTCTTTTCCACTTTGTCTGTACAACCATGTTCATCAAGATTGTGATTGCAACCACATTCCAAATGTAAACAACCACATTCCAAGTGTAAACAACCATGTTCCAAAAACTGTGATTACAACAAAGAGTTCCAAATGTAAACAACCATATTCCAACACCTGTGATTACAACCATGTTCCAACCCATAAAAAAACGCACCATCAATGTAACCAAAATGAAAACAAAATAAATGGTTGTCTTAGGATTTGGTCATCTTCCAAAATGAAATCAGCTACTGTCCCTACGGTGCTTGCGTGCATAAGTACGAGCAGTCATGCTGGGGTGTCGAACCGTGCGTTCCACCTCTTCAATGGCCATTCCACGCAACACATGTGCAGCCTGCTCTACGTGAGTGTAGATCCCATGTGGGTCATCAGTCCATCCATCTAGGCCCCTCTCCATGACTCTATCAAGGATGCTCAGGGCACCCGCATTGCGCTGCAAGTAACATCCCATGTCATTAACTCACTGAAACATTTAATAAAAAAATGTGTAATATTGCTCAATTAACTATACCATCTCATAATCGATGTTTGCACTATGTTGTGCATCTCGAGGAGGTGGGCGAAAACTTGATTGGAAGTTAGGATTTTGAAGCAGCCTCCATGACACTCTTGCATACCAAGCCATGTACTGTGGTACGGAATCAAAAGGACATTGAACTGCAACACTTCGGTTCAACCCAGACAGTAGGTGATCATTCCATCTTTCCCACACTTGATCGTAATATTGATACGCAATATGGTATGCATTTGCGGTCGGACCTCGTGTAGTGCGAATTGGGATTAATGGGGATGGAGGAATAGTCTGCACCCGACCAAACTGCCTCAAGATCCTATCTGGATGATAGGGGTCAACAACATCCATGGACTTAATGCACCCACAGTAGAAGGCGACCTGATTAAATGGATGATGCAGTCTAATATCGCGGTAGGGATCCCATGTGACCTGCATGACCAAAACAATTATAAGAAATATCATACTATGGAAAAGTGGTTCTCATTTGGACCAAGAACTAATGAAAAAGCAATTTTTAATACCTCGTCTGCACTCATATAATCAAGCCGCTCTCGCAGTGCCGTAGGGGAGCAACAGTCTCCCTACGAATGAGCCAGCGATGCACTCGGGGTTGAGTGACTTCATATAAAATGTTAGACGTTGGAGCGAAACACTCGAAATGCTCATAAATCCACGCCTCTAGTAGAGTAAGATATCCAGCAATTTGTTTAACTTCCTTACGGGTAGCCAATCCCAGTTGTCAATACAAATAAGCCAGAGCAGCGGCACCCCATGCATATGTACGGACACTCGACAAGTCTGTCAACAACGTCAGATATATAATTGGCACACGTGTGCCACTCTTGTCCGCGAACAATGTACAACCTAATAAATAGATAAGATATGCTCTCGCTGCTCAATCAACCATGTCATCTCCATCCTCATCGGTTATGTTTGAGAACCTCCCTCTTAGCCACTCCAATCTAACAGATTGGCCTCGAACCTGTTGCAGCTCATCATTTGCCTCATTTGGATGAACTCCCAGAGCGTCAATAAGGAGCGATGAGCATCTTGAAAGGTCATTCTACCATTATGCACAACAGAACAACCAGTTACCGGGATCCCAAGTATGGTGGCAACATCATCTAGACTTATTGACATCTCACCGAACGACATGTGAAAAGTGTTGGTTTCAGGTTGCCACCTTTCCACAAAGCAAGAGACAAAAATCTTACTAACAGAGCGGTATGATGCTGTGATAAGTGGTCTCAAGTTAGATCTATCCACTAACTCTCTAAACCTGTCACTCTGATTCAATTGCCAGTGTGGTATTTTCTGTCCATGGCTAACACAACTCAGCGGGGCACGTTCCTGCATTCCGAAAATATTACATTATTGAATAATGTAACCAATACATTGAGCTTTATGTCAAATAAAGAGAAAAAACCTTATCAACAAAAAAACATACTTGTGAATGTCAAATGTATGCAGCTATGTGTATGCGGAAACTGGGCAGCAAAGAACGATCTTCTGGCCCCGCAGTTATTTCTTGCTCAACATCAGCTTCTTCTTCTACTTGTTCATCACGAGTTCCTTCTTCTTCATTACCTTCTTCCAACTCATATTCTGGTTCCCGTGCTTCCTCTACAACCTTCTCAGTTACTCGACGGCGCCGCCTATTGGAAGCTGTCGGTCTTACTCTAGAACTGCTTGGCCTATCCATTTCTGAAATATTGGAAAACGATTTATTAAAAAAAAAAGGAAAAAAATTATAAATTTCACCATGTATTGTTCGGTACTGTGTTTTAGAACATTCATCAAATGTTCCTTATATATTGTTAGAACATTCATCAAATGTTCGAACATATATTTCAGAACATTTTATGAATGTTCCGAATTATAAAATTCGAACATTTCCATAATGTTCGCATTATACATTCAAAACATTCATAAAATGTTCTGAAATATATGTTCGAACATTATTGGAATGTCTAACCTTCAGGTTCGAACATATCGCGACAGTGAAGTAAAAAATTTTTTGAAAAAATGCAACCAGATTAAAAAAAAAAAAACTTTTTGGGCGTCTCAGATTAGTGAGTATGTCCTTTTGAACATATTTTTATTTACAAATAGTTGCTGGAATGACCTATTTGAATAAATAGCACAATGAAAATGGTGAGGAAGAAAGGTAAGTTACCTGCCACTAAAAATGGAGGTTAATGGTAGAAGAGGTCTTCCTTCTTCCTTATCTGCTTCTGTACTTTTCACTTGGCTAATCGTCCAGAAGAAATGTAGGTCGAAATGGGTACTCCAAGAACTTTCTCCGGTTACAGTTTGAATGGAGAAAGGAGAGAATGTTGAAGAAGATGTGTGGGAAGAGAGAAGAGAGGAGTTGTAAATGACAGTGGCATTTTTGGTATATTGATGGGTGCAAAGAGAAATATCTGAAAATAATCCTATTTTATACATCGGTGTGGAGAGAAATTCGGTGGGAATAGCACTTTTCGTGGTGCCAACAGAAACCAACTAAAGTTTTAGAGTTCTGGAAAATTCGAGTATGGGCCTGATATTTATTATTTTTCATAACTGGGCCTGTTTTGATTAATTTGAGTCCATTCCTTGGATTTCATATTTTATGAAATTACAAATAAGGGCTGATCAATTATGGTTATTATATTTATTGTTGGAGTTGTCTTCTTTATTTCATAACTTGAGTAAATATGGTTTGAAACATATTGAGGATTATGATACCTGTTGTGTACCATTATTATTTGGGGATCTCACATGGTAGATTGTGTATATGTATATTTTGTGATTTATTTGGTAATTGAATAATTCCCTCAAAACTGTAAAGAGTGAGTTATGTAATTGACTTATAATTTGAGAAAGGGTTGGTTATGGAATTTTCCCATTACTAATGTTGAGGACATGTTAAATTTCATAGTTTTTTTATGAGACATATATTCGCTATTTGATTGGAAAACTGAGATACGATGACTTTGTTTGTTAGGAGGAACCTTTTGCACACCCTTAGACCACGAGCATATATGGCCGATTTTGTGAGGATTGTTGATGTTAGGCCTTGTTGGGAAAGGTCGATTTGATAGTACTAGTTTACTGGTTCTGGACCTTTGTGGTCGGATTTACTTTGGACTTTAGTGGTCGATGGTTTTGGACCTTGTGGTCGGATTTATTTTGGACCTTAGTGGTCGATGGTTTTGGACCTTGGTGGTCGGATTTACTTTGGACCTGGTGGTCAGATTTATTTTGGACCTGGTGGTCGGTTTTATTTGGCTGGTGCTATCAGGTGTGATAAGTCCTTAAAAATACATAATTTCATCAACAATTTAGAATTAATTGAGGACTTAATCATCAAATTATGGCCCATTTTAGTAAAAAATCATGATTTTATGTTTATGGGCATCAAACTCTAAATTCCAATCAAAATTCATCCAAAAATTGCATTTTCACATAAAATCATGAATTTCTCTATTTTTGGCATTGGAAGTCATAAATTTCTTATAACTTTTTATTCACAAATAGAATGATGAATTTTATTTGCACCATTGATTTAATTGATGATTTAATAAAATGGTGACATTGAATGCATCTATTTAGTGTGAATTGGGCCCTCATCTTGCATAATTCCTTCCCTATATGAATAGATCGTTCTTTGATATTTGTTTTTATTTTTGTAGGGAATTTAAAAGATTAGGACCTGCGGAAGAGATAAATCAAATAAAGAACTGAAGAGGGAAAACCAAGGTTGAAGCTACACATGAGCCCACCTCCATTGCAAGTAAGGAATAAAATTAATAAGTTCAAATATTTTGGAAATCGTCAAACCAAGGTGGGGACCAATATTAGGGATGAAAGTGGGCCGGGCCATCCGCGGGCCGCCTGCGAACGGCCCGTTATAGGCTCGGCCCGAGCTCGGCTCCAAAGACAAAAGAACCGATCTAGGGCCTAGTAGGAGGCCCGTTTGCTTAAAAGGGCCGAGCTCGGGCTTGATGAAGCCCGGCTCGTAAGCCCTAGGGCCTACATATATTAATACATATATATTATATATATATGTACACTATACAGTATATAATACATATATAATATAACAGAATCCATAAATCCTAAACCTTAGTTTTAATCCAATATAAATAATCCTTAAACCTTAAACACTAAACCATAAGCACTAAATAATCCATAAACCCTAAACCTAAGCACTAAACCTTAAACCCTAATTTTAATCGAATATAAATAATCCCTAAACCCTAAGAACTAAATAATCCATGAACCCTAAACCCTAAGTCTAAGCACTAAATAATCCATAAACCCTAAACCCTAAACCTTCATTTTATGATGCTAGCCGAATGCTTTATTTTATTCTATGATGCTATTGGAGTTTAATTTGATTTGTATTATTGTTGGAGTTTGATAATGCTCATCTACATTAACATTGAACTATTATGGAGTGTTGGAACTGGGTTCCCTTTGCTTTTATGGAGTCTTTCTTATTTTAGTTAATTTTATTGCTGCAATCCAAATTATGGGAATGGGAATATGGGATGAATGCATGCATTTGACCATTTTTTGTTCTGGTTTGCATATGCAGATTTTTTTGAATTCCGACAGGATTTTTTTTCCCGAAAATATTTTCTTTCAGCTAGTGCTATATCATTATAAAACAGGCCGGGCTCATGAGCCGAGCCTAGAGCCTCAATCGAGCCGGGTTCAAAGGGCTGGCCTTAGGGCCTCATAACTTAATAAGAGTCGAGCCCAAGCCAGGGTTTTTGAGGCCCTCTCGAGCTCGGGTCGAGCTAAGGCCTACTGAAAAATACTAGGGCCGAGCCTAGGGCCTCTTAAAGCCTGGCTCGGCCCGGCCCACTTTCATCCGTAGGGACCATGCAAGGAGATTTACAAGACTCTTATTAGCCAAAGTAATCCAAGATAGAAACTAACTCTAAAAGAGTGCAAGATTTTAGCACTAAGATCTCCTAAAAGATAGGGTTCAAATTTTGAAGATTTCAACGAAGACTTTTCCAAAGAGGCATTCATATGTCCAACACTTTTCAAAGAAGCTATCACACGTCCAAAAAATTAGGGCTTTAAATCTGAAAATTTCAAGTTTGCAAGTTTCTTTTCAAAGTGGGGCCCAAGAAAAGAAGTTGCATGAGATATAATGAATCCTACCTTTAGTAGGATGGTGTTCCAAGAAATCCAAGAAGTTGGAAAATCCCTTGAAACTCTCCCAAAAACCCTCTTAATCTTAATCCAACTTGGACCTTACACTACTAATCCTTACCCAAACCATAATCTTGCAACCCAAGTTATCAAAAAATTATATAAAAAGACCAAAAAAGATGTTGCACGTGAATTCCATCTCCCATCCCACCTTGGATGACCAGCAACAACCCATCTCCCTATTTCCATTAATTTTTCTTCAACCCTCCCTACGTCCATCACTATTTCATCCAAGGCCTTCCCTACAGCACACCACCACTTGGATTTCTACGCCGCTGCGCCGCTGCTGTTGCTCCGTCACTCCATCATTAACCACCCATCTACTTATCCATTGGTTAAGGATTGAAGACTTGAAGATGGGATTATGCGCAAGTCCCATTTTCTTGATGTGTTCAATCTAGGGTAAGGAAAGATTTATTTTTCAGTTTTGATTAATGTTAGGAAATTACTATTTTATTGGTTCAATTTAATTTAAAAGACGCAATTAGTGAGGTCAAGGTTTCCTGCCCTGGATCGGCATCGCGTGTTTATGGGTAGTGACAATACGCACTTGGTGAGGTGTTTTTGAAGTCTTTTATTAATTTTTCCAATATAATATTGTGATTTCCCATAATAAAAATAATTAGAATTATTTTTATCCTTATTTTTGAATGATATTATTAATGAATTTTTATTTTAATGCATGATTTATTTACTTTTATGCAATTGGTGGTTTGATGTCTTTTATGTTTTTGCAGTTTTTAGATTGGGATTTTTAGATTAGAAATTTTTATTTGGGATTGTAATTTTTAATTTGGATTTGTAATAAAATTTCAATTTCAGTTTCGTAGAGATTTATTTATATAGATTTTTGATAGGCTAGATTAGTTTTTCAATAGGACATGTTTTATGCGATTAATTACTCCCTGTGGATTGACCTCGGGCTTCACCGAATTATTACTACAATCGCGGCCTTGCACTTGGGGCTGACGATCAAGTTTTTGGCGCCATTGCTGGGGAGTTTTTTCTTCGCTTGAGGTAATTTTTCCAACTTACCTTTTTAATTGCTTTGTAGGTGTGCCTTTACTATTCCGCAATCATTCTAGATCTAAAGGTAGCATGCATGGAATGTTTGGACCAGCCCTATTGCATTAAAATGTGGATTTTTAATCTCTGATTTTTGATAAAATTGGAACTATTTCAGATCTGTAAAATTATTTTTTCTGATTTTTTCAAAAATCACATCAATTTTGGAAAATTGCCTAGTTTACCTGTTCTAATTTGGACTAGTTTAGGTTCTTTTTTTTTTTTTTTTTTAGTTGCTGGTTAGGATTAATTAAAGTGTGTTAAAATCAGTTATTTTTCATATTTTTAGGTTTTTAAAGTTTCCAAAAAAATTATGGAACTTTCCCTCACAAAGGCAAGTCTTAGATCGCGCAAATTCGGCTTTTTGGCCACCAAACTTGCCAAAATCCGAAAATTTCAGAACTTTCATTGGAAACTTGGTTGTTTTATTTGTTTTTAAATTTAAAAGTACTCTTAAAAACTTGCTGGAATTTTTTTTAAGAATGTTAGTTATTTCTTTGGAAAGCTAAACAAACTGCATTTCTTGATTGGTTCGATGTCTAGGTAAGTCTTGTCCCATTAGATTAGGGAGACAAGTCTCTTGCTCTAGAAAGTGGTTTTTAAGCGGGACCCTTGTAACGCATCGTGACCCCACCACTGATCTAGGGGCTTACTTGGTCAGGCCAGTTTAATAAAATTGAGTTTGAGAACTTTCCTTAGGGGTACCAAACTCTCTAAGATTAAGACTTTGCAAGAATTTGGGAGTTTTCTTTTAAATCTAAAAGCGGACCTTAGGTAGTTTTTCTTTCTAGGTTTCTTTAAAAAAATAAAAAAATAAAAAAAAACCTTTTCAAAAATCCGAAAAAGAAGGAAAGACCCTCACCTTCTTGCAAAGGGACACCTCAAATCAATTAGAGAGGAAGGAATCACCATTCAAGAGCTTGATTAAATTCTATGAATCTAGATCTCCATTCAAAAGCTTGATTAAATTCTATGAATCTAGATCTCGATCTCCATTCAAAAGCTTGATTAAATTCTATGAATCTAGATCTCCTGGTTCTCTTAGGATTTCCAAAATGGCTGATGAGCATAGTGATAATGATGAAATTAGGAATGAGAACGGTAATGGGAATGAACCCAATAATAATGGGGAGGTGAATCAACCACTTAGGAGTCTATGTGATTACCTTCACCCTACACGACAAGCCACATCGTCGTGCATGGTTATACTCGCAGGTGCGGGTCGATTTGATATCAAACCGGGTGTAATCCAACTTCTACCCAAATTTCATGGACTTGAATCAGAAAGTGCATATTTGCACATAAAAGAGTTTAAAGAACTATGTGCAACACTACACTTCAATAATGTAAGGGAAGACCTTATTAAATTTCGTTTATTTCCATTTTCCCTCAAAGATAAGGCTAAGGCATGGCTTCACTCCTACAGCCCAATTCGATTGCTCTATGGTCCGACATGGTCCGAGAATTTTTGAAGAAAATTTTTCCCATTACATAACACCGACACCTTATGGAGGAATATTATGAATTTTAAACAAAAAGACAAGGAGTCTTATTATAGGTGTTGGGAACACTTTAATGAACTACTCCTTGCATGTCCCCACCACGGATTAGAATTACACAATACAATTGGTCACTTCTATGATGGACTTAGTTCAGAAACACGTCAATTCATGGAGATGATGTGCAATGGGGAGTTCATGGCAAAGAACCCAAATCAAGCATGGATCTACAGATAGTGCACAAAATTGGGACACATCTGAAGGTATAGACCCTGTAAAGCAATCGAATCAGGCTAAGGGAGTGGGGTTATATGTATTAAAAGAAAATGATGATCTTCAAGTAAAAGTTACCTATCTTACAAGAGAAGTTGAATCCTTGAAATTTGTGAAGAATTAGGAACCTGCTATAGTTTGTGGCATCTACGCTAGTAATAAGCACATTTTTTCAGAGTGTCCAATACTCTCTGCTTTCCAAGAAGTGTTTCATGAGCAAGCAAATGTCACTAACATATACAACCGGCAGTTCAACAATTCTTTGGGTAACATGTACAACCCTAATTGGAGGAATCACCCAAACTTTAGTTGGAGGAATGGCCCAAATGCTACTTTGCCCAATTTCAACCAAATGTCAAATCAATTTGGGGGTACTTCTGGTACATATGCTCAAAACACACAGCAAATGGTACCCCCTACAACTCAAACGACACCTTGGGATGAACTTGTGGCTAAGTTTATGGTGAATCAAGAGTCCATCAACAAGAAACATGATCAGAACTTTGAGAACTTACAGAACATCATGCAGAACCTCTGCAAATTGATTGAAGCACAAAATAAGGGGGTTTTTCTAGCCCAACCATAGCCTAATCCAAAAGGGCAATACGAGGTTCAACAAGGTGGTCCGTCAAGTTCAAAGGAGTAGGTTCAAGTTGTCACTACTTTACGTAAAGGTAAAGAGATTGAAAAGCCTGATCTAGAGAAAGATAAACAACCTGCATCTTCATATCAGGAAGGGAAAGAAAATGAAGCCCCTCATATCAAGGAGAAAAGCCCAGTTCCTCCGGGATTCAAGCCCTTACCGCCTTTTCCCAACCGATTAGCTCCTCCCAAACCATCAATAAGAGGTTTAGAAATTGTATCCATAATTCATAAACATGTGATAAAATCTCACATCCATAAAACATGACCTATTGCTTTGAAACATGCCACATCTTTTGCATCAAATATGGATGGGGTTACTAGGGTCTGTTTCACACCATGATAGTGCCCCACCAGCTAATAGGAGAATATATCATGAAGTCGACTTTCTTGTATTGCATCCGGCAAAATCTGAATCTGAATAACCGATCACTTCTAATTGATCGAACCTTCTGTATGAGAGCCTATAATTCCTAGTGCCACTAAGATCTCACAAGACTTTCTTAACTCCTACCTAATAGGCCATTTTTGGGTCACTTTGTGTCATGTCCTAATTTTAGATTAATCCTCTGAATCCAAAGTTAGAGACGTGACATTCCCACGGGATAAAATTCCCAGTAAAGAGTGGAAACAAAGCATAAACAACACTAGTTATTTACAATATTCAAGTTTAAGACAAGAAACAGATGTATTTTAATATACAACCCAGACAAAAAGACCAACAAAGGTCAGTACAAATAACTGAAAATGAAACCATCCCATGCGATTACGCAGCTCATGGAATCCGATGTCTAGATGACATCTGTAGATCAGAATAGAAATCCTATAGTTTCCGATCAAACACCTGAAACGTTAAAGGATGAATTAGATAAACTGGCAAGAAGCTGGTGTGCTAAACAATGGTGTATTTGTCTTAAAATCTGAGTAAAACAGATTAAATACAAAATAATAACTGATACTGACAAATACAGGAAAATTGATAAAAACATGATAAAAGAGAAGTCAAAACCTGATATTAACAGAAATATCCGAATATCGATAAACAGGAAAAATCTCTAATAAACATGTGTCTGAGATCCAAATATCAAAATACCAAATACTGAGTAAAACAGAATACATATCTAACAACTAAATACTGATCAAATCATTAATACTGATATAATTAAAATACTGAGCAAAGTCAAATACTGATCAAAGTACTAAAACTAATACTGATATTGATACCGACAAATGTTAAATACGAATTTGAAAAAGGAAGGCAATACTACCTTAGCCAATAATCTAAATACAATGTATAAAACAGTGGGTACCATGGATGTTAGGAAGTGGCCACAGACTTTATGAAAACAAACCATAGAGGTACATGGAGTGGAATTACTCCATAGAGAACAAGACTAAGCTGCAGTTAGTATCGGAACAGTACAGTCCAACTTTACTACGTCTAGTTTCAGAAGGATCGGGCTAAGTGATGCCAATCAATGTGTACTTATGTACATATATCAGTGCTTAACAAAATACAAACTTGTCTCGCAAAACAAAACGATACACTTACAAAATACGAGAAAACATACTTATAATCTGATAATTAGAACATCAATCCATATCCCCAATCGGTACCCCAGGCTTGAGATTCCTGGTCAGTGGTCCTGGTCAAATAAGATTGAATACATCTAATGACTTATCTAAAAAGTTCATCAGTCAATCTAAAATTACTAGATATCATCATTAGACACTAATGTGTACCATTGCTTGGTGTTTCGGAAGTTTATTCAATAAACAGAACCTCTTTGGTATCACATTGATGTTTAATGGTGGTATTTTCAAATAAAAGGCAATCTAACAGAATTATAGGTCAATGTTTGTCATAGACATCACCTATAATGGTCTCCTAAAGTTTCAAGGTTTCAAGGTCTTTGGACTATCATATGGTACATTTCTAGGCTATAGAATCTAAGTTTGGGAATTAATTGGGTAAATACATGTGTCCGGTCAACATCATAGTCAACCTGAAGTGTATCCGGTCGACATCATTCTTGTCCATTCGACATGATACAAAGAAAGTTCTATACAAAAGAGTCAAAGTTACAGAAAATGCAACTGACAGGAAATCATGTGGTCAGTCGACATCATAGTCAACCCGCAGTGTATCCGGTTAACCCGATTCTCATCGGGTCGACTTGGTACAAAGAAAATCAATCCAAAAGAGTTACAGTTGCAAAAAACGCCACAGACGGAAAATTCTTTGTGGCCAGTCGACCGGTTGGGTACCCCAGGCCGGTTGACCGGGTACACTGAGATTCCAAGAATCCCAGTTTCGGGATTTCTGGTTTCAAGTCTATTTCAGTCATTTCTTATTCCAATCTTTGAGAAACATGTTCTAGCATTGAAAACATATTCTCAAACATCATTTAACCTAATTAAAACACATAATTTCTAACTAAATCATCATTTGAGCTAAAACTTGTAAATTAATGGAAATAATATGAAATTCATGTAATTTCTTGAATCCAAAACATTTAACCAAGTTTAGCAGATCAGTAACTTGCCTCTGGACTGAGCTCTAACTGTTCTAACTAATTTTTTCTGAGAAATCCTTCAAAAACCCACTTGACAGATCTTCTCCTCAAATGAGGAAGAAGAGAGTTGGAGAGGGAGAGGGCTTGGACTGGTTCAGCTGAGAAAGAAAGAGCCAGGGAGAGAGAAACGAAAGAGAGAGCTGATAAGGGAGAAGGAGCTGGACTCTCCTTTAAGGTGAAGTTTATCCAAAATTTACAAATGCCCCCGTATGTTTTATCGAAAATACGAGCAAGTCCTCCCTGAATACAAAATTACAAATGGATCCTTTTTGAATAAAAATCTCAAATCAAATGACTAATCAAGGTTAATTAGGCTAAATAGAATAATTAACACTAATGATTCTAATTAAAAATCAGGATCTCACACTTTGATATCTACTAAACTTGTCAATTGCAAAGCTAATGTCCGGTCTAGTGTATGTTTGTGCATACATCAAACTCCCTACTATAACAACATATGGACTTTGGTCCATTTGACGTCTTTCGATTTCATTTCTTGGACTTTGCTCTTTACTAAATTTGTCACCCTTAATTATTGGTGCATCGTGGGTCTTACATCTTTCCATACAGAATCTTTTAGAATAGTTTTGATATAAGATTAATGTGATAACCCAAGTAATCATGGAGATCTATCCCAATATATCTCGATTCCTAATACGAAATTTTTTTCTCCCATATCTTTCATATCAAAATTATTATTGACGTATTCCTTGGTTTCATGAATTATACCAAGGTCATTACTAGATAGAAAAATATCATCGACATATAATATCAATATTATAAACTTGCTCCCAATAACCTTGAGATAGATGCAATGGTCTACTAGATTTTTTGTAAAACCGAATGATGTGATAATGCGGTTAAACTTAAGATACCATTGCCTGGAAGCTTGTTTCAAACCATATATCGATTTATTTAATCTGCATACTGATTTATTGCTATTCCCTTCTACGAATCCTTCCGGTTGTTCCATGTATACCTTTTCCTCTAAATTTTCATTTAGGAATGCCGTCTTAATGTCCATTTGACGTAGCTCTAAATTGAAATATGCTACAAGAGCCATAATTTTTCTAAATGAATCCTTTTTAGACACCGAAGAGTAGGTCTCATTGTAGTCAACTCCCTCTCTTTGAGTAAAATTTTTAGCCACGAGTCGAGCGCCTTAAATCATTATACCTTCCCTTTCGAGTTCCTTTTGGTCTTAAAGACTCATTTACAACCTACAACCTTGGAACCCTTGGGTAGTTCGACAATATCTCAAACCTCATTAGTGGCCATTGATTCTAACTCTTCTTTCATAGCATCCAATCATTTATCAGAATTCACACTTTCTATGGCTTCCTCGAATGTTCTAGGATCATCTTTTATCCCAATATCGACTTCCTCTAATATACAACATAATCGTCCAAAATGGCAGGTCCTCTTATTCGAGTTAGCCTCCTTAATTCCAGATCTGGTTGTGCATTAGGAAGTGGATCATCATGATGTTCTAAGAGTGGATCATTGATAGGCTGTCCAATATTATGTTCAACTTGATCATTTTGTGGTTGTTGTATCTCTTGATGACCATTAATGATATTAAGTGGAACAAACCCATTTTGTGTATCAGGTAACTCAATATTTTCCCTGATTTCTTTATAGACTATATCTTTTCCTTGAGCACTCCCATTATTCTCATGATCCTCCAAAAATTTTGCATTTCCCGATTCTACAATCCTAGTGGTATGATTAGGACAATAAAACCTATATCTTTTAGATCTTTCAGGATAACCAATAAAATATATCCACTAACAGTTTTAGGGTCTAACTTTCTTTTATGTGGGTCATAAATTCTCACTTCAGATGGGCAACCCCACACTTGAAAATGATTTAAGCTGGGTTTTCTTTCGGTCCACAACTCGAATGGTGTTTTTGGCACCGCTTTACTAGGACACGGTTTAATATGTATGTTCTCATCTTAAGTGTTTCACCCCCACATTGATTTGGGTAAAGTGGTATTACTTGCCATACTCCTAACCATATTTATAAGTGTCTTTTTTCTTCTCTTAACAACACCATTCTGCTAAGGTGTCCCAGTCATTGTGTATTGAGCCACAATACCATCCTTTTCTAAAAATTCAGCAAATTGGCCCACGTAACTACCCGATTCGGTGTACCTTCCATAATACTCACCACTTCCATCAGATCTCACTACTTTGATTTTTTTTCTCTGATTGGTTTTCTAATTCTGCTTTAAATATCTTTAAGACATCTAAAGCATCGGATTTCTCTTTAATCAAGTAAACACAACCATATCGTAAAAATCATCAATAAAGGAGATGAAGTACTGTTCACTTGTAAGACATGGTACATCTATTTTCCCACATATATCCGTATGAGTTATTTCTAGGAGTCCATAACTTCTTGTAGCACCTTTCTTATTTGTGTTTGTTTGTTTTCTTTCATACAGTCAATACAATTACCATAATTATTGAAATCAAGATTAGGTAATAATCCATCTTTCATCAATCTGAGCATCCTATCTTTTTGGGATATGCCCTAACCTTTCATGCCACAACATAGAGTTCTCTTTAATTGTCCCTCTTTTAATACCAATGTTTAATTAACAACTAATGTGCGGTGTGTGTATTAATTGCTCATTAATAGAATTTAACTTTAATTTATACAATCCACCACATAAATAACCATTCTCAATTAAACATTCATTTCTAGAAATTCTCATAAAGTTTTGTCCAAAAGTAAATTCAAACCCATCATGAACCAACTTTGAAAAAGAAATTAAGTTTCTAGAAATCTCGGGAACAAGAAAAACATTATGGAGGTCCAAAATAAATCCAGTGTCCAACACCAGGCTGTAAGTGCCTACTGCTTTTACTCTTGATTCCTTCCAATCTCCCATAGCAATAGTCTTTCCTCCATCATTTGGTTTCCATCTTGATAGGAATCCCTACACACAACCAATTACATGAATGGTTGCACCAAAGTCAACCCACCAAGAACTTGGTGAAACATCAGTTAAATTGGTTTCATGACATACTAGAGATAAGTTTGTACATTTTTTTTTCAAACCAATTTTTCCATTTCAGGCAATCCCTTTTCAATTGACCATTCTTTTAACAGAAGAATCATTTATTCTATCCCACTTTTTCCTTCTATTCTAGTTTTGTATTTTGAACATTTGGCCTTTTCTAGTTCTTTCCCTTTCCCTTGGACTTGTTATGAGAGACTAAATTTATAATTAGTTGCCCCTCGGCCTTAAGCCTTCTCTCTTCTTGATCGCATCTAGCAATTAATTCTGTTATGGTCCAAAATGTTGGGCTTTAGTTAAAGGCAACCTTAAACAGGCCAAAAGAGGAAGGGTCCCTAATGTAGAAAGTACTTTCCCGATACACTTGTATCCACTTGTTCCAATTTCAAAGAAATATTTTTCATTGATAAAATATGCTCTCTCACTCACAAAGTCCCATCATATTTCATGCTTGACAAGCGGCTTATCAATGATGCCCCCACGACCTTGTTAGTCACTTTGAATTGCTCTTTTACAGTATCTAAGAGATCCTTTGCATTTTCGATTGCTTCAAGGGACCCCCTCATACTTCTTGAAGTAGAATTCAAGATAATCTTGGTTGCTCCTTTGTTAGCCTTGGTCTATTTCTCAAATTTTGCCTTTTCATCACTAGATGTTTCATTTGTAGGAGTTTGGGACTTATCCTCTTCGAATGTTATATCCAAGTCCAAGAAAGTTATGGCTATCATTAGCATATCAATCCATTCTAGAAAATTTGACCCATCTTAAGTAGGAATGGTCCCTAGTGTAGAAAGTGCTGCCATTGAGTTAATTACTGAAAATAAACAATAATATAACAAGTTACAATCCATTCTAGATCATGCTATAATAATAATAAGTAAAAGCAATTGTACATCATTGTAAATCCACCTTTAGGTATGAAAATCAACATGCATAATAATCACTTTTCTTTAATTAATAAGAGTACGTCAATAATGTGGTGCGATTAAGAGGATTATTCCTTTGGGCATATATCATTCTTAATTACATCACATTACCAACAATATCTTATTTTGATCTCTATTCCATGAAAACTGACCCTTTGGGCCTCTTCTCATATTCTTTATCTAATTGTAATTTAGTGTTATTATAATTACACAAATAATGGTGACTTACCCTTAGTTCAATCTAGAAATCTAACAATTCTTCACAACTTGGTTGCTTTGGCAACTATCAAGTCAATCCTAATCATTCATTTCTAATTGAGATTATAATAATTACAATTCCATCAAGTTACATCCTTAATTGGATTCTTTGTTTTCCTTTAATGATCCTAGGTGACATGAATTTGACATAACACCGCATAACTAGCTAAGTTACAAGCTACTGTACACTTTGATTGCATAAAATAAATCAACTATAATGCGGAGATAAAGTTTGATGACTTAACTTAGCATTTAAAAGATTATGCCAAAACACTAGAGATATTCCATAATTAGTCCAAACCATTCAGATTAAAGATCTCATCAATATGGATTCATAGGAGAAAACAGATTGAAATTTTGACTTCCCATGAGTCCGATATGATCTAAACAAATTCGGGATCGCCTGTTTTGGCCATTATGATCGATTCAATTTTCTGATTGGCAACGTCCATAAACTATTGCAGTACTAATAAACCACTTCAACGTTTCTGATCTTGTCAATTTAATAATATTAAAGATTAATTGGACATTTACTTAATCAAGTAATATTGACTGATTTGATTAGATCAGAGGCTCACCTACATTATCAGAATTCAATTAAGAATTAGATATATCTAAAATAACTTTCATAGTACCACAGTTGTATCCAGATTGATAAAAACAACATGTCATACTGAAACTTCAGTATGTGCTAGTATGTACAGAAATTAAGTTCAGGGGTTACTATCTATGCCTTAATTGGGTCAGTTTTGAAATTCATTGGGTTAATTAATTATGCCAATAGATCCCATTGAATGAATAGATCATTCTGAAAAAAAAAAAAAATTCTTACAAACTTCAACCTGACTTAGTGGGCCCTTAATGGGTCGGCCCCAACCTGTGATAGCGCAAAAACCTGATTCAGTCTAGTTTTTGACCTCGTATGATGGAGGACTTGGTGGATCGGGTAAGTCAGGCTAATCCAGAACCTGACCCGACTCACCCTATTAGTTAGCGTCAGGTTGACCTGAACTGGCTGGCCCGGCCCAGCCATCCATGATGGAGCAGGCGCTGCTTCTGCGAGCGCACTGTGCTCTGACAGAAGTGGACGTCAGCGCATAGTGCACTGTCCAGTGCCTACACCAGCTTCTTTTTTTTTTTTTTTATAATAATAATAATTATTATTATTATTTAAACAAAACTATAATAAAGCCGAGGCGAATCATTCCGTTAACAGTACGACTTTCATTATCCTTTCTTTCATGCCCAAAAACAAAATAACAACAGTAAATAAAATAATAACAGTAAACCTAAAGAGGTTTCGACCTCTCGTGATTGCTTAATCCAAAAAACATAAATATAAATAGAAAGTTTCCAAATTGGGTTAGGTACCATAATACTCAATTTGTGAGTCCCTTCTTTCCAATAAAATGGAATCCCTTTTATCAAATACCCAAAACCTCTTTGTGATTTGGTTTGGTTTCCGGAGAGAACCCGAAAAGCCCCAAAATCTCAGAACAACTAAAGCAAAACTGGAACGATCATTTGAATATATCCAAAGATGGCTCTGATACCACATGTAAGCTTTATGACACTCAATCCACAGGAGGGTTTCCTTGGGTCTAACCCAAATGACAAAGTAAAGTAAAGGAAAGTAATTTGAGAATGGGGAGGAGCTTCCCTAACTCCATAGCTTTCTCTTGAAGTGATAGAGGCTTGGAACGCATGTGGGGTTTACTACTTCTTTGCCTTTTACTATTCTTTCTTGCTCAATGATGCAGGCCAAGAAAACTATCAACCAAAGGAGTTACCCAATGAGTCCTTTTATAGGAGATTCCTACCTATCAAGGAACCATTAACCCCCAACTACCACCTAACCCTTCTAATCTTAGCCCATTATTAGTTTGTTGGCAAGTGGGCTCCTTTTAACAAAAATAGGTGAGTATCTTAAATGGGTAGACAAGTGGACATGATTAAAATCCTTAATGGGTCTGTGGTCATGTGGGCCACATCCATTTAATCCAACAATATGTGGAGAAGTGGGAAAATGAGGAGAAATTTAAAGGTGAAAAATCCCTTTGTCTCCGCTTTTCTCTAGTAATGATTCTTCATTGTGTTTGGATTTGAACGACGAAAGGATATAGTAGAAATTATTTTAAAACCTTTTATATTGATGGACATTAGGAATTACTAAAAGGTTAAATGTCCTTAGTCATTTAAATTAAAATGAATTCAATTTCAGGATAGAAATGTGTTCTTGGATGAGTAGATAATTCTTAACAGTTGGAGAAATGTGGAGGAATCTAGAGGTGGAGAATCACTTTGTGAAGATTCACCACTGGCAGAGTAACTCTCTAGTGTGTTTGGATTTGAATGGTACACTCAAGCCTGTTAGTGTGTTTGGGATTGATGGGAGTAGTAGATGATGAAAATTATATGTTCCCACAGCACCACTAGCACGTACCCAAGACACCGAGGTGTTGATCAATTGAATGTTTAGTTGAGACTTGAGTCCATTAATCTCTCAGGATAAAGAGCCTATTGCTTGAGAATTATGAGAGCAATCCTTAATTCAAAGACAGGTTTGCATAAGGTGCATCTCATGGTCCTTCGGCACATCTACTGTACCAGCACAATGATCCAGAGTCTTTCACTCTGATGATTGAGACAAACCACACTATCTCATAGTGATCACAGCGCTGCAACCTTGTCAGATGAGATCCCCAATTTCATCACTGGCTGTGAATTAACTCAAGTATAAGATTTATGACCTATGTCTCTCGTATGTGGATCTCATCCGCATACATGGGTTACATCTAATATACTTGTGAGCTCCAGTTCATCTCATGAACTGTCATGTCATTTTGTATTGGTAATGTGCCATCATAAAATTAAAATATCATTCATCACGTGAATAAAGTTCCATCCATCACATGGATAAAGCATGATTATATAAATTAATTAAGGAATAAATCAATTAAATCGGACCATCAATTGAATTGGGGACATACAATCTAACAATCTCCCACTTGGACTCACTTCCAGTCAAGGTTGCATCTCATGCCCATCCCGTCCAGTCAAGGTTGCATCTCATGCCCATCCCGTCTACATGCCGCTCAAAGACTTTGATAGTCAAAGGCTTAGTAAAGTGATCTGTGAGCATGGTATAAAATCTCGGTCTCGGTCGCGGTATCGGCTGGGCTGAAAAACTGATATGATTTCGGTATCAGTCGTGGATATCGGTCCGTCGCAGTCGTTGCGGTGTGAATTTTTTTTTTAATCCAAAAAAATTCGCAAAAATATCCAAAAAATCCAGAATATTAGAAAATACTGTAATACAATATTTTTTTTCCATTAGTAACAACAATAAATCAAAATCTCGGTCACTTTAAGTTATGAGTCATGTCTATGTCGCAGTTCGCTGTCTTCTTTAGTATTTCATATAATGCAACCTTTATTGATGCTCATGATCAATTTATTAGTGTAAAATATAAGAAAATAAAGATAACATATCAATCATCATCTAATACTAACTCAATAATCAAATAAGTTGTGAAATTTAAGATTCCGAAGATGAAACATTAAAATTAGATTCATGATAGTGAGATAGATAAATCATAAAGCACTTGGGCATTAAAAGGTTCATGGTTCACCTGAAATTAGAGGGGACTAATAGAGAGTAGAGACTAGGGAGAGATTGATGAGTATGAGTGTATGACAGATTGACAGCCTAATTCCAAGTGGAGTGTCGCCCTGGCTCGATATCGTCATCATTATCGTTTATTCGGTATTAACTAAAAAGATATGCTCCATACTGTTGCACAGCACTACCATAGCCATGACCATATTCAGATTGTTCTTGATAAGATGATGAACTATCTTGATCCCCTGTGGATTGAGATGGCTGGTTGTAGTCAAATGGCATGAGGGGCATATAAAGGTCATTGACAAACTGGTGGGTTAAGCCTCCCTTGCTCAATTAACATCTGTTCAATAGAAATAATCGGTGTTGGTGAAGGGGGTACCCAATTAGGGTCATATGAATAACCCTCATGCTGTCCATACATGGCACCTTGTTGGCCAACATAACCCCCATGCTGTCCATGCATGGCACCTTGGCCAACATAACTCCCATGATGACCATGAGTAGCGGTGTTACTACTACCCCCTGCCTCAGTCTGTCCAACATGTCTGACATAGCCACGACGAGGATCTAACTCAGTAGCATCAGGAAAATGCTCAACTGTCTCGTAAGTGACAGGCTCATCATTTCTATAATGACCCTCATCCTCGGGAGAGTCAGGTGGAATTCCTGCTGATGATGAAGAAGCATAAATACTCGACTCACTCTCCTCGTCCACCTCCTTTTCCCTTGGTTCACTCGTATCAGGTGCGCCCCTCTGTTGCATTGTCAAGTTTATTTCTTCTATCTTTTCTGCGGCCCTCACTGGCTTGGCCTATCCCAGTCAAATCCTCCATCAACTCCTTAAACTCCGGGTCTTGGTCTAACAACGGTTCTTCTTGTTCCTCCAGCCATTGACCTAACACAGTATCATCTTCTGAAAAGATATAGTCCAAATTAATTGGACAGAAACAATCTCGATGATCCTCAAATTGTCTTCTCCTTCTATTTCTACTCCGGAACTTGAGGTTGTAGTGGATGTAGACCAATTTATTTAGCTTCTGCATTGTCAATCTATTTCTTGGTCTAGTGTGGATAAACGAGAAGGTTCTCCAGTTTCTTTCACAATTGGAAGACGATGTAGTTTGACTAAGGACTTTAATAGCAATCGTCCTTAGTGCAGGAGCACTCTCTCCATAATTCAACTACCATTCAACTGAAAAAATAGAAATGATATTAGAGTTAATAAAATAATAATAAGCCCTTAAATAATATAGAGATGACATTACAATCAATACTAGGATAGGTCTGTGCGATAGCTCTCCGCGCAGTCGTCGTTCCACAGAACGTACATTGTATATGTCAATCTGAAGACATTAACATAGAAAAATAAATTAGAGAAATTACAATGTTATATACTTTTTTCCTTAATTATCCTACTTCCTACCTGATTAGTAGCCCAAATTGCTTCATCTGTACTCTCTGCCAGTCTTTCAATTACCATTTTTAGTTCCACACGGATTTTATCAGATATGTGTCCATCCGTAAATTGGGGATTAAAGAAGTATCCTATAAAACCAATGAATTTTAGTCAATGATAAATTAATATAGTGAGGAGAGACTAAAGAGTTCAATACAACAATTCTAGTATTAAAGGAAGTAGCCTTCACTTACACGCAGTGTGTAAATCGTGTTTCAATTGTCATCCCCATCAATCGTCAATGATCTTCCAAAAATTTTTGTAATATCTACAATCTGCTTGAATAGCCAGCTTTGATCTCTCCATGGCCTCATGTAAGAAGCCCATTGTTGTCTTATTATCGCCATCAACCAATCGAAGAACCTTTATTAGGAGATCAAAAACATTCAAAACACCCTTCACATGAGGCCAAAATTTGTTGGACTCAATTATTTTACATACTTCAAGAGTAATAGGACTTGGCTTCTTTCCCCATTTTGAATTCATGAACTCATGTGATTTTATCAATCGGAGAAGTCCTTCTCTATACTTGTAAACACTTTCGATAGCAATGAAGTGGCTGGCAAATCTAGTGATGCCAGGCCGTAGTAATTCATGGTTGTCTGTATACGTTTTCATCATGGAAATGAGTCTATATGACTGATACAGAAAGTTGGTGATCTTCTTTATCTTACCAATCACTTACTGCATGACTTTTCCTTTTCCAATATCTTCAAGCATTAAATCCAGGAAATGTGCTGTACATGGAGACCAGAAAATCCTTGGCCTTTGTTTCATAAGCATCATTCCTGCAGCCTTCATGTTTGCAGCATTGTCGGTAACAACCTGAACTACACAATCTGCCCCAACTTCTGCAATCACCTCATTCAATAACTTATTAATATATTTTGCATCTTGGATGTAATCAGTTGCATTAACTGATTTGATAAACACCGTGCCCATAGACAAGTAGACTATAAAATTCAAGGGATTACGATGTGTGATGGTCGTCCACCCATCGCACATTAGTGTGCAACCTCTTTCATTCCATGCCCATTTGAAAGTTTGCACCCAAGCCTGCAACTCTTCATACTCTTTCTCAACACAGACATGCCCAATCTCATAAGGGGTGGGTGCCTTTATACCTGTACCATGTTCTGCAGCTGCATCTAACATGGTGGTGAAATAAGGAGAAGATGCCTTGTTGGGTGGAATGCCTCCATCCAAAAACAAACTTTCCAGTGGCTCTCACTAGATGTTCTCTTGTTTTACTAAACTTGCCCTTTAATGCTTTCATAATGCTGGGTTGTTTTGATGTTGGTTTTATATAAGTGAATGGGTTAGTTGGCCCCACCACATCCGGCCTACGAGGTGCATGTATAGGAGGTTTTTCAATCTCCTCAATGTCTGGATCTTGACGTGGTTGTTTTTGACTAAATGCCCGACGCAAACTCGCTCCCCCCAGTCCGGATGACCCACCCTGCTCATATTGGCTACCTCTAGCAGCTACTTCATATTGCATTCTTCTCCTCTCTTCCTCCTCCTGAAGTGACCTCACACTTTCTCTCCTAGCCCTTCTCATTTCCGAGTCTTCATCGTCATCATCAGTGGAACCAAATACTTCTTCTCTGCATGCATTAAGTTCCTCAGTTCTTCTTCTTTCTTATACAACTTTTTTTTTTTTTTTTTTTTTTGTGCAGATGCATTAAGGAGCTCCTGCATTTCAGCTCTCACATTTGGTGGCACTTTATGACATTTTGTCACTTATCCTGATACATGTACCAAATGTTGTTTCAATCGAGTAATCCCGCCATTGAGCACTTGTCCACAATAATTACATTTTACTTTACTTTTACTTCCAACTACTTCACCGTGGCTCCATGCCGGATCTATGTTGTGCACCATCTTGTTCCTATAAAATAAGAAATTCATGTAATAGTAATACTCTAACAACAATTATTTTTAGGAAAAAAATATTTAATAAAATCATTCTCAAAATCCTAAATATATAGATCTAGCATAAAAGTATGTAGATTAATCATTTACACACCATACAATGATCATGAATCATTAAAAGAACATATTTATGATGAAATCTCCAAAAAATGATATATTATAATTCAAATATTAAAAAATCTGAAAATAAAATAATTAAAATAAAAATCTAATGTTTATGACTATAAGTAGATGTAGATCTATTGTCTACACACTATTAATAAGCTTTCGGTATGAGGTATCACAAATATTCTAATAAGTAACAAGTAACAACAATTATTTTTAGGAAAAAAAGATTTAATAAAATCATTTTCAAAATCCTAAATATATAGATCTAGCATAAAAGTATGTAGATTAATCATTTACACACCATACAATGATCATGAATCATCAAAAGAACATATTTATGATGAAATCCCCAAAAAATGATATATTATAATTCAAATATTAAAAAATCCGAAAATAAAATGATTAAAATAAAAATCTAAATCATGTTTATGACTATGAGTAGATGTAGATCTATCATCTACACACTATTAATAAGCCTTTGGTATAAGGTATCACAAATATTCTAACAAGTAAGAAGTAACAACAATTATTTTTAGGAAAAAAATTTAATAAAATTATTTTCAAAATTCTAATTCCTAAATATATAGATCTAGCATAAAAGTATGTAGATTAATCATTTACATACCATACAATGATCATGAATCATTAAATAACATATTTATGATGAAATCCCCAAAAAATGATATATTATAATTCAAATATGAAAAAATACGAAAATAAAATAATTAAAATAAAAATAGAAATCGTGCTTATGACTATGAGTAGATGTAGATCTATCATCTACATACAATTAATAAGCCTTTGGTATCACAAATATTCTAACAAGTAACAACAATTATTTTTAATAAAATCATTTTCAAAATCCTAAATATATAGATCTAGCATAAAAGTATGTAGATCAATCATTTATACACCATACAAGGATCATGAATCATTAAAAGAACATAGTTATGATGAAATCCCCAAAAAATGATATATAATAATTCAAATATTAAAAAATCCAAAAATAAAAAAAATTGGAAAAGAAGTTCAAAATCATGTGTATGAGTAGATCTAGTATGGAAGTATGTAGATCTAACTTTTAAATGAAAAACACAACACAAATGACAAACCCAATGATTTTTATGCTTCATCTAAAATTAAAAAAAAAACACATAATAAAATGCTTTAGGTTGATTTTCTCTTACATTAGATAATATTTTCTTCAAAAAATAGATGTGGGATTTGAAAATATGCAAGAGGGAGTACGGCTGCTGCTATGGGTAGTAAGGAGATGAGAAGAGATGAGAAAAAGATGAAGATGGGGAATAAGTTGCAAAAATTAGGGTTTTTACCCTTTTTATATCATCTCGGCCGGTATTTTGAAAATATCACTCGAGATATCGGTTCCCCCGAGATGAATCAAATATCGGCCGATATTTTGCGAGATTTTGGGGATATTTTACCAAGACCGATATCTCGGTATCGGCCGATTTTTTAATCCATGTCTGTGAGATTATCCGCAATTCTATTTTAGTAATAGCAATGTCACCTCTCTGCGCAATCTCTCTAACTAGATGATATTTCCTGTCACAACCCAAATTCCGGGGCCCTGTCGGATATCCGGATCGTTATTATATAGAAATATTTATCATGCATACATCAAAAAATTTTCACAAGGAATCAGGCATTTAGTTTCAAAATATATTCCAAATTATAGTTATCAATAATCTATCAATAATCAACTTATTATGTCTTGACTCAAATCAATATTGTGTTAAAACATTAAATAACTTCTCCTAAACAAGAACTAATAATTCTATCAAATGTTTAAGTTTTTCTCGTTCTCTCCCTTCAGCCACGCACGCTGAAATCTACGTGCTGATCGTCATTCCGCTCTGGCCCACCCGCAATATGGTTACCTAAAGGGGGCAACACAACATCAGTACTACTGGTAAATGAATATTCCTAATTACACAAGTCGCATATAATATAACATCACATAATCAACAAATCTGAATCAATAATCAAATATCATTAAAAGTACATTCACATACAAATCCGTGCCCATGCACATTAACACGCCTCAAAAGGCCCATCGTATACATGTATACTGGTCACTATGACCTTATCTCATCAGACACGTTCACTAAGGACCAGCCATCATAATGGCCACTCACGTCCACTAAGGAGAACGACCTCCATGGCCCACATGGTCTGAACACCATACCTAACACAATAAATCCATACACCCGTCATCTTTTCATGTGTACTAATAATTCTAGGTACATCAATAAGCATTTCATTTATATTACATTAAATACAAATCACAGTATTTACATCCAGTAGTGTGAAATCAATCCCATACAATCCTTATTAAATTAATGGCCCCACTTCCGATCATGACTAATGTTATTATACGTAGGGGTGACCCACTATACATCACAAATCAAAAATTACACCACATTAAATTAGATTTCAATACAGCTATCCACATAAATTAGCTATAATCACCTTAAACGTTGATTAATTTAATTGAGAAGATTAGATATCAATCACACTCAAAATCCAGAGTTATCCTCTTCCCTACAGTCCTCCCAGTTTACCTGTACACATAAATAACCTAAAAAATACAAGTGTTTCACACATGCAACACCTTGTTGTAAAATCTAGTGGGTTCCACTAGTCTGATCTAAGATCAGCCCTAAAATACAAGGTCGCCCAGGCTAAGCTTTCATTCCAGTAGAATGAATTCATCCTTAAACATTCTTACTAGACCCCACAGTCTCAACAAACACGAACAAAATTCATGAATAAGCCTCACGGTTAACAAAATTGAAGCTTCTGGATATCTGGGCAGATGGGGCCCAGGCCACATGGGACCACCACCATCCAGGTCGTCCCTTGGCCCCCTTCAAAATGTGGGGTCATAATATCTGATCAACTTAAGTAGTGGGTTCCAGCATGGATGTCGACCTTAGCCCTATCTTCGTCAAATTCACGCCTGAAACATTAAAATCAAGTGGATGGTGGCTCAAACAGGGCCCAATCCACATGGGTCCAACACTGTCCTGATCGCCCAAGGGTCTACTACAGGATCAGTGAATCTGATCTATCATCCAGTAGGCCATGGGGTCCCATAATCCCCAATCGACAATTCTGTACATTCACGTCACGTTCCAACATGTTATGAATCCCTCTGTAACTCATACAAACATTAAGAGATTACTAATGAACAAACTCCTTATGATTTGTATAAATTTAATAGTCAAGACTAATATGATTTCTTTAATTCAAACATCAGAATTGCATCTGATCAATGGTACAGGTTGTCAGCACAACAACAATACAACGTAGTTGAGAAAATCCAACCCATCAATCATCTCAACATTGATTGAAAGCAACTAGGAAGATCCATTCACCTTTGATAAATGATCGTCGTCTTTATAATATGTTGACGTGAATAGGACATCAGTAGCATTCCCCTCCTTCTCCTAATAGACAGCCACAAGACTCTTTCTCTTAGAATTCTCTCCAAAGGAATAGAATACCATGATATTGTCGTTGGTTTACTTATATATATGATAGAGTCCTATTCCTACTCCTCTTCCTCTTTCTAATTAGTGTAGTCATACTACTCCTACTCTTTCTAAAACTCTTCACGTAAGACAACTTTAATTTCCATATAATTAATACTTCTAATCTCATAATAAGAGATCAGCTATGGAACTACCTGGGCCAGACTAATCCTGGGCCCAGGATACACAGGATATTACATACTCCCCTCCTAGGGAAATTTGGTCCTCCAAATATAAAACATACCTGTGGTGAAAAGATGTGGATACTTTTTCCGGACTTCGTCTTCAATCGTCATCGACATATAATACCAGAAAAACCATCCTCCCTACTTCACTTTTCATATACACACATGGCTCGTCCGGATTTTGACTAAAACCAAACGATTTGATTGCCTGGTAAAAATGAATGTTCCAACTGTGAGATGCCTACTTCAGTCCATAAATGGATTTCTTCAGTTTGCAAACTCTTTGCTTTTGGCCCTTAGCTATGAAACCGTCCGATTGCATCATATAGATGTCTTCATCAAGATGACCATTAATAAACGTCGTCTTGACATCTATTTGCCAAGTCTCATAGTTAAGATGAGCCGGAATGGATAAGAGAGTCCAGATAGACTTGAGCATGGCTATCGGCGAAAAGGTCTCCTCATAATCGATGCCTTCTTTCTAAGTATACCCTTTCACAACGAGCGTGGCCTTAAAGGTCTCAACTCTTCCGTCTGGTCCTCTTTTTCTCATATAGACCCACTTGCACCCAATATGTTTAATATTGACAGGCAGGTCCACAAATTTCCAAACCTACATAGACTCCATCTCAGCTTTCATAGCTTCTTGCCAACTTCCCTAGTCCTTGTCATTTATAGCTTTGTCATAGTTACCGAGATCTTGTTCATGCTTCTATAGGATTGCCTCATAAGACTCTCCCAGCAACATGAACTTGTTAAGAGGCCGAAACAATCCTCCCACTACGACGAGGCTTCGGTGCAACTACGGGTGTAGGTAAGGGCGAATTTTCCTCAAGTTCGGTTCTTTTTGGATTTGGAATTGATTGATCTTGAATCTCTTCCAGGACAACCTGATCTAAAGTTTTACCGTCAATCATATAATCTTCTTCTTGAAAAACCGCATTAGGACTGACAAACTATTCTGCTATCTAGGATTATGGAATAAGCAACCTTTAGTTCCTTTATAATATCCTACAAAAGTGCATACTTCTGACTTCAGTTCTAACTTATCCACCGTTACCTTCAGCACTTGTGCCGAATAACCCCAAATATATAAATGCTGTAGACTAGGCTTTCACCCAGACCACAACTTCTGAGGAGTCTTAGGTACAGACTTAGATGGTACGAGGTTTAGTATATATGTTACAATATCAATTAATAACCCCAAAAGGATATGGTTAATCTTGAAAAACTCAGCATAAACCTAACAATATCTAAAACAGTCAGGTTCCGTCTTTTCGCTACTCCATCCCGCTATGGCATTCTAGGAGCAGACAACTGGGATAGTATCATATTTTCTGATAAGAATTTCATAAAATCAGTAGAGAGATACTCGCCTCCTCGATATGATGGAAGAGTGTTGATATTCTAATCTAGTTGCTTTCCCGCTTCTGCTCCAAACTCTTTGAACTTTTCAAGAGCCTCAGACTTGGGGTGCATAAGGTATATGTATCTGTATCTAGTGTAATCATCTGTGAAAATAATGAAATACTCATAACCACCTTTCGCTCTTACATTCATGGGTCCACACACATCAGCATGCACTAATTCCAATAAATCTTTGGCCCAATTGCCCTTAAATGAAAATGATCTTTTTGTCATTTTTCCTTTCAAATAAGATTTGCAGACAGGCATTGGTTCTACCACCAGTGAACGCAAGATACCATTGTCGGATGTGAATTTTGACCCCCCAAAGTGACATGGCTTGAGAAATCTCAATTCATCTATATATGCTATTTAAAATTGTACCTCGAAGATGAGGATTCTTACTACCCTTAAAATCGACGGATCATGATCGCCAGCTACAGTAACGGTCTAACACCGTCTAAAATGAAAACCAAAGAAAAAAATGGGAGAAAATAAGCGGGCGGGTTCTTCTTCTCTTCTAATCTGCTACCGGCAACACACAACGGTCATCCTACCACATTGATTTGGGTCTCTTTGATATTGGGTCAATTCAGAGTTATGAGTTGAGGTCCAAATAATCCTCATATAGTAAAATCATAGTAGATCTAAGTAAAACAATAATTAAAGTAAAGAAAATAAAAAGGGGGAGATACCAAATATTTTAGAAGAGGATTGGCCCCATTCCCGGGCTACCCCTTCAAATCCCTTGTACAAAAAGGGTTTAAAGGCTGATTTTTTGAACCAAAATGATGATGCAAATGAGATTTCAATTTGTCATTTCTGTGTTTTCTGTGCGATACACAAGTGATAAAAAGTGAAAAGGCCGATGGGCCGAAATTGATTGATAAGGGTGATCGATGGGCCAAGATTGTTTAAAGGTGGCCAATGGGCCGGGATTGATTTAAAGGGTGGCTGATGGGCCGTGATTGTTTAAAAGTGTGTGCGAAATCATTCATCTCATTTCGTTATTCTCACTAATTCAATATTATAAATCAGCTCTTCATTCCCTATTAATCATTAAGCTCGATTAAATATTCGGCACCTGAGGTGGAGGAAGAAATAAAAGGAAAATCTTTTTGGGTTTATTTTTTTAGATTTTATAGTTCTTATGGATTTTTTATAATGGGGCTAGAAGGGCCTAACTAGGGAATTTCTACTTGGATTCATGTGATTAATACTTTATTATTGATCAACGGATTAACCCTGAGCCGAGGTCCTAGACTGCCTACAATAGCTCTCCCAGTCCCCCAACGGATCAGGAAGAGTGATGGGATGAAGCGTAACGCGCTAAGGCGTAACGCGCTAAGCTACCTAATAAGATAATCCAATTTATTCCTAGGATGCAAATAGCCTAAGTTGTATAGTTCCTGCGTCTAAGCGACTTATTGGGTAAGGTTTTAATTGATTCGGGTTGTTTTAAGTTGTGATTTTGGTTGGGAGTGGTTTAAGGATGTTTTAAGGTTCTGTTGTTTTTAATTTGAATCAGAATTCCAAAAGTAGTCGAAAGTCGCAATTCAAGGAGTGGAGCCTATCCTGACTATTACGATGTTTTCAGCACTTGTCAATAATTCGACTATAATTCGAAGCCCCAATTGGCTTCTGTTGGATTATGTTATTGTTTCAGGTTTGTTTTAAGTGCTCAACATTCTAATTTTAGTGAATTCAATCTAAAATCTGAAACGTGGTCGAAATTCTCAAATGGGGACTTAAAACAAAGTAGGCACCCAGCGCGTGGAGCCTATCCTGACAGTTCTGCATTTCTCGGGTTTTCCCGGCTTCTACTCAAAATTCCCGAGGTTCTAGATCAAGGTAATTGAATTCTCAATATGCTTCAATGTTATGGAAGGTTTTGTTTAAGTTAATTTTGAATAAGAATTCAACAGCGGATCGAAAGTCACAATTTAGTGAATCAAGTAAGGGTAGGCGCCCAAGGGGTAGAGCCTATCCTAACAGTTCATATTTTTTGGGGCTTCTGATCTCTTTTCGAAATTCCTGTGGGCTTTAAGGGCTATGTTTTGATCCGATGAATTATGTTAATGCTCTAGAAAGCTCTGTTAAAGTTAATTTTGATTCGGAACTTGAAACGTGATCGAAACTCATAGTCGGGTACCTAAGATAAGGGTAGGCGCCCGGGGGTGGAGCCTATTCTAACAGTTTGTGTTTTTCGGGCTCTTCGATCTCTTTTCGGGATTCCGATGGGTTTTGAGGGCAATGTTTTGATTTGGGGAATTGTTTTAATGTTCTGTTAAAGTCAATTTTGAATCAAAATTCAAAATGTAATTGAAAATCACAATTCGATGTTTAAAGCAGGGATATGGGCCCAAGGTGTGGAGCCTATCCTGATAGTTCGTGTTTTGATGACTTTTAGGATAATTCACTTATATTCCGGATTCCAATGGGATCCAATTGATGAATTTTAATGTTTCAGATAGTTTTAAGTCTCTGATGTTCAAACATCAAAGTGATTCGAATCTAGATTTTGAAACAAAGTCGAGAATTTGCATTTCAGTGCAAATGAAAGGATAGGCACCAAGGGGGTGGCGCCCAGGTGATTTGTCTGTGAATCTCAAGTATTTGGATAGGACTCCATTATTGGTCTTTGGATCCGGGGATTGTTTTAGGTTCTGGTCTTAGTTAATTTAAGTTATAAGGTGTTTAATTATTGGTTTTCAGTTTAGTTGATGAATTAGGTAGAGATGCAGGCTAGGCACCACAAGGGTGGAGCCTACATTGCTGTTTGTCGTTTTTTAAGGGTTTTGGGTATTTTAGGGTTATTTTTAGATTGAATCTTTATGGGTTTGGATGTATTTTGGTGGGAAGTGCATTCTCGTACTCAATTGGGATTGGTTTGAATGTCAATTAATTCGGCTAAGTTGTTAATGGGGTTTTTTCTAAAAAAGGGCAGGCTGGTCGCCCAAGGGGTGGTGTCCAAGTGAATTTGACAAGCTGGGCACCAAAGGGGGTGGCGCCCAGGCTAACTGTCTTAATGTTTGGGCAGTTTTTTTGTTTCCTAGGTCAATTCAAGATTGGATTTATATGGGACTTGATGTAGTTTGATGGGGAATGTTTCTTCGTATTCAATTGGGATGTAATTAGATTTTAATTAATCGGGTTTAACCCTAAATTGAGATTTCCAAGGCAATTGGCAGGCTAGGCTCCCAAGGGGTGGTGCCTAAGTGGATTGGATAGGCTAGGCGCCCAGGGGGTGGTGTCGAGGCTAACTGTCTTGATGTTTGGATCATTTTGTATTTTTTAGGTTAATTCAAGTTTGAGTTTTTATGGGAATTAATGTATTTTGGTGTGGAATGTCTCTTCGTATTCAGTTGGGAATGAATTAGATCTTAATTAATTGGGTTGGACCTTTAATTGAGGTTTCCAAGGGAATTGGCAAGCTGGGCACCCAGGGGGTGGTGCCCGGTAAATTTGGTAGGCTGGGCAACCAGGGGGTGGCGCCCAGGCAGTGTCTTGAGGTTTGGGCCAGTTTGTTGTTTCTTAGGTCAATTCAAGATTGAATTTTTATGGTTTTGGGTCTTTTAAGTTTAAAAGTGTTTTACGGTATTAGTTGGGATTAGGTTAAAGTCTTAATTAATTTCAATTGGAGTTTCTTAGTAATTGAACGGGTTGCCTAGAGGGTGGTGCCCAAGTGAACGCGACAGGTTGGGCACCCAGGTTGGCGCCCAGACTATCTCTTTTAAGGTTTTGAGGTTTCTAGAATTCTTAGTTATTTTTAATTTGAATTAATTAAGGTCCTAAGATCTTTTAAATTAAAGGTGTTTACTGTATTAATTGATGTGGGATTAGAGTCTTAATTAATCGGGTTTAATCCTTAATTAGGGGCTTTTAGTGCATGAGCAAGCTAGGCTCCAAGGGGGAGGAGCCTATCCTAACAGTTTGGGTTCCTAATTAAGTTTAATGATTCCTTAATCCAATCTCAACTCAAATTAATTAAGATTCTCTGTTTTAGGGTTCTTAATGATTGACTATTTTTAGGTTAATTAATTTTGATGATCTAATTGATTCTTAATTAATTCTAGGGTTTTCCCAACATAGGCGCGAAATTTGATAACCTAGACTATCTACCTATTATTTTTGAGTTTTTTTGGATGTCTTTTGACTTGTTTTTGGTTTCTCTTCTAATTTACTAGAGAGTAAGGAAAGAGAAGTAATTTTATGTTTTATGATTTTTATTTGGATTTTTTATGACTTTATGATTCGAATGATCCTACAACATGATATGTGATAGAAATGATAATTCAAAGTTCATAACATCAAACGACCAAACATATCATTGCTATGCAATTCCTAAGAGAATTGAACTCAAAAGATCAGAAATCGCTCGCGAAAGTGTAGAAGTCCACCTAGGCACCACCCTTGTGGCGCCTACCCCGCTCAATCAGGGTTTTCAGCAAAGTACAACAAATGCGCCCAGTTTGTCTCAGAGAGGATAGGCGCCCAGAGGGTGGCGCCTAGCTTGTCTGTTGAGAGCTCTTTGCAATCTACCCGATTTAAATTTGAGGATGATGATGCAGATACGAGATCGGCTCAAGTTATGCAATTAGAATTACGAAATTAATGTAGATCTAATACTACTTGCATGAACCTAAGTGTGTTCCTAACATGATGATGAATTAATGCTAGATTTATTAAGAAAATAGCAAACCTAATGCCGATCTATGATATATGCATGTTTCTAATCAAGAATGATGATGAACAACAAAAGAATGGAAGAGATCTAAGAATATTGATTTATATCTTATTCTTCAAGTTCCTAGTTGGAGCTTTCGTGAAATCCATGGCTCTAGATGATCTCTTCTTTCTAGATCTTGAAGATGTGAGAGCCTCCTTCTCTCTTTCCCCTTCTTCCCCTCTGGATCTAGGGTTTTCTCTTATGGTGGCTACTCTTTTCTCTTTCTTATTCTTTCTTTTCTCTCTTCTTTGTACCTCCCTTTCAAATGACGTTAAGAGGCATTATATAAAGGTTTAGGATGAGTTAAGGGGGGTTAGGGTTTCATTATCTCGTGTTTCTAGAAGACTCCACACATCCCAAGGCGGTTGATTAGGTTTTGGGCGAATTAGGGTTTAACAGATAGGCTAGGTGCCCAGGGGGTGGAGCCTAGGTTGAATTGCGCAGTCTGGGCGCCCATAGGGTGGCGCCTAGGTGGGCTTGATTCATTTTTAAAGCTTGGTTCCATTTGGAGTGTTCCCGTATTATTTTCAAATTGAATTGGCGAGATTGGATGGATAAATGTTTATCTGCAGGGGACCTATATGGATGCTTAATTGGGCTGGGCGCCATAGGCGTGGTGCCTAAGTGGAATTCGACAAGTTGGGCGCAACCTCTTTGAAGTTGGGTCCCTATTTGGAGTGGTCCCGGGCTGCTCTTAGGTCAAATTGGTGGGATTTGAGGGTGGCCGCCTAGCTTGGGGCGCCTAGGTGGGTCTAGATAGGGTGGGCACCCACCTGGGGCGCTTGTGTGGAATTCAGCAAACTGGGCGCCCTGGGTGTGGTGCCCAAATGGATTTTCAACTCTTTATTGGGACAAACTTCAGAAGTTCATAACTTTTGACCCGTTGGTCGGATTTTGGAGTTCTACATACTGTTGGAAAGCTCTCGAAGTGTAGAATCCAATGGTCTATAGATCCTAATGATCAGAGGTCAAAAAGAAGGAGGAGGCATTTGGATCAATGGATCTAGCTCCCTAAACTAGGATGATTGGGTGACATTTAGGCAAGCTAAGCGTAATCTTTGTGGGGATTGGCCTAAGTATGTCCTAAGTGGTCCAGAAGCTGTATAATTAATGTTGTGGTCCGGTCCTTGTGTGAATAGTGAGTTTGACCCGGGATCCCGATGCGATTTGACTTTTTTCTCATGAATTTCTAGAAATCGTCGAACTAAGTCTAAAACTATCAACAAGCAACTTCATCGTCATTAATTAATCTAAAATATGCCATTAATCACTCAATTATGGGTGAAATGGGGGCACCGCTATATATAATAGGTATTTAAGGCTATCATAGGGGCCAAATGAGGTGTCTACAACCATCTCTCACTAGCCTGTCAGTCCTGTCAAGGTTAATGTGACCTAGCCTCAGGTGCTAAAGTTTCGTTGGATCAGATGAATGTGATTCCTCTTTAATAATGGTATATTTGCCCTGTTAATTAATTCGGTGTTATGTATCTCATACATTATGGGAATTAAAAAATATAACCCGTTGATAACATTGCCAAAACATACTGAGGAATTGGAACTATTCCTCTTTATTGACCGCTTCAGTATTAAAGTTAACAGAATAACTCTTATTCATTAAACTTCATACTAAGGATAAATCCGGAGGTTCATGAAGATATCTGACAAAATCAACTGAACAACCACTCCCACAAACACCGCCTCTGCCTTAGCTTTTGATCCAGGTTAACAATGGTTTCTCCGTCACTAATCCTCCCGGTCTCCTTGAACCCGGCAACAAATTTCATCTCATGTGATTAGTTGCACAGAAGTCAACACAACAGGATTTTGAATTACCAGTTGTAAAACTAATTTAAAAAACCAATGATTCAATCATACATGTGGTCTTTTTCTTAGATAGAAAATCAAGACAATTTCGCTTCCAATGTCTTGTCATACCACAATGGAAACACTTTCCTTTGGGCTTAGCACTCGTGCCCCTTTTAGCCTCAGCCACACCACCATTAGGACCATTATCCACCTTTCGACCTCTAGGGACCGATTTCTTTTTGCCTTTCCGACCCTGGCCTTTCGACTTGGACCTGGCATATGACTGTTCTGTCATATTGGCACTTGGCTGCTTGATTATACCCTCCGCCGCCACCAACAAGCTAGAAAGTTCACCTAAAGTCAACTAATTTTATCCATGTTATAATTGATCTTGAAATTCTTAAATGAGTTGGGCAACAACTCAAGGATAATATAAACATGAGATTCTGCATTAATCTCAGCACCCAGGACCTCTAACTCATTCAATGAGTCCATCATTTTCAAAAAGTATTTCTGAACTGGGGTCACTTCATCCTTCTTAGTGCTCATTACAATCCTCATGGCTGCTTGTCTAGCAAGCCTGCCTTGGTCCCAAAACATTTCCTTTAAGTTAGAGATAATCTCCAATGTAGTCTTAAAGGATTCATGTTGGTGTTGTAAAAAACTTCACATAGAGGCCATTATATAACATTTGGCCATCTCGTCATCTTTCAATCATTTGGTTTAAAGGTCCTTTTGATCCTAGAGTGCATCTGGCCCTGGTTCTTAAAGGCATTCTGTGGTAAGGACATATTCATATCCTGAAGCAGTCAGGACAATATCCAGGTTTCTCTTCCGGTCCACAGAATTGGATCTAGCCAATTATTTTTTGTTTAGGATGGTCGCTAGGGGATTGAAGGTAGATGAATTCATGCTTGAAAAACTGCTGCACAGAACCATACATGCAATTAATAAATCTAAAAGACAATTGGTTTTAGCATTCTACCAAATTTCATGTGGAATCCTCAAACCACTAAAATTTAGAATGCATCGGAATCTCAATCCCTTAGGGCATGCCTCCTTTGGGGCGTGCAAATGCCCCTTGGATTGGTGCGAATCAATTATAGGCGTAAGACTAAGAATTCATGATCCCCTATCACTCATTATTATCCAAGTATTCCATACTAAATAATGTGCGACTCCCGATTAATCTTTAGTTTCTAAAATACACGAGGCAAATCCTTGGGAATACTACATCATTATTTTAGTTAAGTTTGACCTACCGATTAGCATTACATGACAACCGTTGCGAGCGGTGCCTCCTTGGGGAGTGTACCCCCCACCCCGTCTCACCAACGCTATCCTAAAGAGATCCATATCTAGTAACCAGCCAAATAAATGCCCTATGTGGGGAACGGTCACTCTCCTAATGGCGTGAGGCACCTACCCGCCTTACAATTGACCTACGGTGGAAAACCATTGGGATCTCTCAATTTAAATGCCCCAGTCCCATTTAATATTTTAGAACTGAGGATTTTCCTTTTAGGTCTTTTGGCCCACATGTATATAACATCAAATCATCTCATGATATGACTAATGATCGGATCCAAGTCAAATTTAAAATTAAGGAAAGTCCACCTTCTAGGTCTTTTAGGATTCCTTAAACTCTTTGGGTATCGCCAAACTCTTTGGGTATCTCCAAACTCTTTGGTAAAGAATCCAACATTGCTTTCCTCCTTGTCTTAGACACCATCGAAATTTACAAAATTGATAGAATAAAAATTACATAAATTCCTTTGTCTTGACGATGAGACTTACATGGCAATCTAATAATGGAAATAAAAGGGGGCTTTAGGAAAACCACCATGCCTTGCCCATTTACGGGAAACCAAGAAAACCATGATGCCCTTTATAAGTTGCCCTAAATAAACAAATAACCAAAAAGGAAAGAAAAAGACTTATGGGCTACATGGAGAGGACAAGAAATCTATAGGGTTAGTATCTCATACAACCAAACAAACCACAAAATCAAGCTACCAATCTATAGTGGAAAAACAAGTTGCCAAAACAAACCATGAAACTGAAAAAACAAATTTGCACTATGCTGTCTGTGTGTACCCGATCGACATCCCCTAAAAGGTCGGTCGACCAACCTACATGTACCCGGTCGACTGACCACGGGGGGGAGGGGGGCGGGGCAGGGGGGTGGGTCAACCGGCCACATGAACCAAAATAATTTGGTTTTTCTAGTTTTGAATCCATCAAATGCCAAACAGCCTTTAATGGCTTCCTACCATCCTTCAATCATAGAATAACCCTTTTGTGACATTACAAACATAGATCTATTAAAATAACAAAGAAAATCTACAAAATCCGATCCCGACTTAGCCGTAGATTTATTCTCTTCACATCTCATGTAAAGATTAGACCTACTAACTTGATCTAACACAATGAGAATAGAGGGATCGCTCTGATACCAATTGTTGGAAGTAGGTGGGCCTCTTGGGGAGGTTATCAAAACTTTTGACCCACTTAAAGGAATGATCAAATACCCATAAGGCCAGAAACCCAATCCCCAAATCTAAAACCCTCTTCTCATGAATTAAGATCTAAGATAAAACTATCTAGAAGATAGAAAACCAGCAACAACATGCATCCATGAAAGTCTACAAAATAGATGATGTAGATCTATATCTTTGGAGCCCGGTTGTGCTCAAATCGAGGAGTTGATTGCTTTGGATGTTGTGAAACGCTTTGGCAAGAACAAACAAGATCTCGTACACATCATGCTCTTCCACGGTATGACCCTCTTGATGAGATCTTCTCAAAGAAAATGGTGGGATCTCTAAGGAGAAGAAAACCCTAGGCACTCTTGAGAAAGCTAGAGGAGAGAATAGAGGAAAAAGAGGAAGAAAGAGAGGTAGACGTCCTGTAAGACCCCGACCCGAGCGACTCGATTAGTACTAATTAAGTTGTGTGTTAGTGCTAAGCTTGATTAGTGGTTTTGACTAAGCTTGGATTAATATAGTTCTTTTATAGCTTTGGGGAACTTTTAGTGTCTTGTGTTTAGTGGGACCCTTTGGGGGGTTCCTTTTTGTTAGTCTTGCTTGCATTTGGAGGTTACTTGATATTCCCCTAATTCTTGTCTTGACTCCATTTTATTTATTTTGTCGATCCTTACAACTTTCATGTTGATCCCGAAACCATCCGGAACCCCGAAACCCGACTTTCCTAGCATTGAGGGCAAAACAGTCATTCTACATGAAATCTGTACCCAAAAGTTGATATCCCCAAAACCAGCGAAACATATACTTTTTGGAAACTAGATATTTCGACGATCACTTTTCTCTTCTTCGTCGATTTCGTCCGAGGTCCAGAGATTAGCGATTTCAGCCCAAAGAGTTCCTAAGTGGTGGAGCCCACTTCCAATTGCTTTATATAGAACCCATCCTCTTCCATATACTCTTTTTCCAGTACAAGCACAAACCTAGGGTTTTCCCTTTTCTCTTCTTCTTTTCCTTGCTTCTCCGTTTCCCAAATCCCCACCTTCCTTGCATCTTTTGAGAAATGGAGATCTCAACCCTCTTCCCCACCTTGCAAGCTTCTCTTTAATACCATTTGTGGAAGGATCTACTCAACTCAAGACCCTCCTTGAGCTAACCTTGTCCATTTGGAGAACCTACAAGTAAGTTTCCTCCCTAATCTCTTAGATTCATGTTCTTCTAGTCTTGGAAGAGCTCTATCTTCATTATTGAGAGTTATTTCTTCTTGTTTCTTGGTTTGACCCATTTTAGGGTTTGTATTTGGGGGTTTTGTGTAGCTTGGAGTTTGACTTGGAAGAGGAGAGAAATAACTTGATTTCCTTGTTTAGAGACCTTGAGGCAAGTGGATGGAATGGATGTTTTGGTTTTCAATGATTCCCATGATCAATATGTTTGGATTTATTGTCTCATTAATGATGGGTTTTACTTGCATTCATTATGCTATTAAATGCTTTTGGAAATGGTTGGTTAGCCCATTTATTGCTTGAAATGTGATTGTAGTTTTTATCTTATCTCTTGTTTAAGGCTTGAATGAATCTATGTGGTTGTGGTTATTATCTTCTCTCTTTTCTTGTGCTTGAATGTGGAAATGTATGGAGTTGTTTGGGTGGATCTTTGGTGGGAGGTTTGACGGAGATTGTAGTAGGTTTGGTAGAGATTTGAAACTCCCATTGATGTGAAGGAATGGGACTTAAGGGAGTTGAAAGGAGAAGAGAAGAAGGGAAGAACAGAGCTGTCCCGAACTCAGTTCTGGACAGTTCGCTCGAGCGAACCTGACACTTCGCTCGAGCAAACTGCCCAGGAAAGGGTTCGTGCCATTCCAGAGAGCTGTTCGCTCGTGCGAACCCAGTGTCCGCTCGAGCAAACTCTTCGAGCAGCCTTCCAGAGAATGGCTAGCTTGAGCGCACGAATCGTTCACTTGTGCCATCCTGAACTGGGCAGGTCCGCTCGAGCGACCTTTGGTTCGCTCGAGCGAACCCTCCTAGAAGGCCATTCCAGAGAGCACTTCGCTCGAACGACGTGTACTGTTCATCTGGGGCCACTTTGGAAGCAAAAATGAAATATCCTAGCTATAGAGGGAGGTTTGTTAACATCCCTATCGTGAAGAGAAAACTTATAACCGTTGTTTGAAGCTCGATTGAGAAAGAAACTACAATCACAAGAATTCATTGAAGTTTTGGAAACTCCTAAGTGCTTAAGGAACCCGGAATGTCTTCAAATTCAAGGAGTACCAAGTAATTTCAAAATAGGCATACGGGATCCCTATTCACTTGAATTAGTTTTAACCCGACACTGTTCCGACATTTCGAAAGGTTACTTCACCTCTTTATTTCCGAAATTTATGATTTGTTATCTATCAATCTCGAAAACATTGAAAGTATATTTGTACTGTTTTACTAGTCTTGACATGCATGCCCGACATGATATGACAGTTGTGCCTTTGAGCACCCCTGTCTTGCCCGGTTATATTCTTGTTTATGATTTGCTTTACACGTGATTTGATTTCTATGATTTGACCTATGAGTCATGTTAGACCCCAACCTAGACCAACTCGATTAGTACTAATTAAGTGAGTGTTTAGTCTTAAATGAGTCTTAGTACTAGTTGGGTTAGAATGTGATTAGACTTAGTCTGGATTATAGCTTTGGGGATTTTAAGGACGTTTAGTATGAGTCAGACACGCTCAGGGACGCCCTGAGTACACGTGTAAGAATGGGGTTTTGTTCTAGATCTTTGATGTGGATGTGATTTTTGTTTCTCTTGAATGGTTTTATGATTTATGGCAACTTTCGTTTTTAACCGGCATGCATTTGAGGCCCAGAAACCCAAGTTTTGACCCAAAAAGGGTAAATCTGTCTTTGCATGTTAAATCTGGGCACACTTTTCGAAGTCGTGAAACTATGTCAAAATAATACTTTTCCGAAACTAAATTTTTCGACGATCGTTTTGTTCTTCTTCGTCGATTTCATCCGGGGTCCACAAGACCATGTTCTAAGTATTTCAAGTTCAGCTGTAAAGGGACCCACCTCCAGACACTATATAAGCCCTTTTCTCCTTCATTTGCCCTTTTCCCAAATCCTGCAACGTCCTTGCCCTAGAGTGGAGAAGTGAAGCAAGTTCTTCTTCATTCTTTCCATTGAAATCATCCAACAAGAGGACTCCATTCTTCGATTCGACTCCGCCATTTTCTTCCTCTCTTCTCAAGCTACAGCTGGACGTTTTTGGGAGCCAAACCTTTCCACTATTCATCATCCTCAAGCCCTATTCTTCTTGTTTGGCTAGCTCAAGGTTGGTGTCTTCTTCATTCTTCCCATTTGATGTTCTTTAGCTCGCCTAGAGCTTGTTTTCATGGTTTGCAAACCCATTTTCGAAATGGGGATTTGTGGTGGCCAAAATGTTGATTTTTGTATGCTCCATTTTGGGGGTTTTGTGTAGATCTCGTGGAGCACCCCTTTCTTGTTGATTTTGAGAAGCCTTGGCTTGGCTTTGGTTAGAGGCAAGTAAACCTTTTAGTTCTCCTTAGTGCATTTCAAGTTTTTGGGCATTGTTACTTTTGGAAATGTTGTTTATCATCAAGCTTATCTTTCTTGCATATTATTAATCTCTTTTAGTTTGTTTTAAGCTTGATAAGCAAGAGTACTAATTTCTCCATTTTATTTAGAAGTTTGTCTTGAATGGAAGTATATTTTCTATGGAAAGCCTTACAAGTTAGTGATTCATGACTTGAATGTATAAGGGTTAATGATTTTGATGTTTTGAATGAAATGTGAATGGATTTTGTGTGGAAATCATCCCTTGGAAAGCATGTAGGCTTGGGGAGTGCAGGTGGTAAGAATGTGGAAGTGAAGAAGTGAATGAAGTGTGAAAGAAATTGAATTTCCGAAGTTCTACCGGTAGAGGTATTTCAACCGGAAGTTCTACCGGTAGAAAGGGCTCAAATTTTGACAGAGAGTTGAGGAAATTAAAAGCCCCAAGTTCTACCGGAAGTTCTACCTGTAGAAATGGCCCAGATTTCGGCAGAGAGTGAGAAAAAAACTGTGAACCGCAGTTCTACCGGAAGTTCTACCGGTAGAAACGGCTCAAATTGTGGCAGAGAGTTGAGAAAAACTGTGAACCTCAGTTCTACCGGAAGTTCTACCGGTAGAAGTGCTTCAACCGGAAGTTCTACCGGTAGAAGCACTTCAACCGGAAGTTCTACCGGTAGAACATCTTCTACCGGAATTTCTACCGGTAGAGAGGCATGAACCACACCAAAAAGTACTGTTTCGAAGGATTTTGCAGAAATGAAAACTAGACTTGGTCTTAGACCCTTTTATTGACCTTGTGCACTTGAAATTTCCAAAATGTAATATACCTTCGGGGACACCAAGTCTTATTGAAATCCGACATTTAGTTTTCAATTCCACAAGGGTCAAAGATGTGGTCTTAGCCTATGCTTGATGGATTTACGTTTGAACTCTCGTTTTGATGCTTCATGCATCCTCGTGTTCTCTTTTGATTTCCAAGTGCAAGTTTGTTTCAAGATGTGTTTCAAGAATAAAAAAGGGAATCATTTCTTAAGTTTGTAAGCATTAATACTATGCTATTTTGCTAGTCTTGTCACTTCGTGCTCGTTAAATGATTTCCCTCTTGTTTTGACATGTTTTCGAACGTGTATTGCCATGTTTTGTGCATTCATGATATAAGTAAATTTCACTGAGCTTGGACCGCCCTTTTAGTTTGATCCACTACCTGGGGGTCCTTAAACTCGTGGACTGTCTGCAGACTAGTCGTGTATTTTATTACATATCATGCGTGTTCGTGGTCCGGTTCCGCGGCCGGATACCCCGTCTACCTTGTGTGGCGTGGGATCGTGTTTCGTGTCTTGCTTGTCGTGCGTGCTTGCTCTTGTCATCACGTATGACAGAGAAAGGATGAGCTCTATGTGGATTTATCTTATCATGATATTATATGTATTCGTGCTAGTTTCGCAAGCATTGAAACGTGTATTTAAACTTTGAACTGTTTTAGCATTATTTCAACTATTCATGCCTAAATTGTTTATTTGCCAAACCGTCGTGTTTGATGCTTGTATTTTGGTGTCCAGGTGCCGGCGGCTTCGCACGTGACGAGGAGTGCCCGGAGGCGGCTGTTGAGCCACCCCCAGCACTCGAGTGGCAGCCCAACGACGTCATTTAGACGCCGGTCGGGATCTTGATTCTCGTTCACCTAGCTAGTTCTGTTGGGTTATTCTTTTGGGTTCCAATTTGTTGTATTGGCCTCTGTTGGCCTCTCAGGGTTTTGTAATTGGAAGTAAAATACTTTGTCTAAATGTTGAAACTTAATCATGCTAGGAATGCTATTTTGACATTCTCTTTTGATACCTTGTCTCGATGTTAAATATTTCTCTTGTATCCTATCATTTAAGATTTGTATGAATCGTTTTGCTACACGCTTCCGCATGTCCATTCGTGTGAGCTCGACCCGTGTCGTGGGATCCTCACCGCGGAAACCTGTGGGAAAAAGATCAAAACAACAGGCGGTGTGTTTTATGTTAATTAATCATACCGCCGCGGTCGCGGGCCCGGGTCTCGGTCCGGGGTCGCGACAAGTCAGCACCACTAAGCTTGGATAACCTTGTCAGTCTGATCCACTGACTTGGAGATCCCCCTCTTGTCCCGCCAACTGCAGTTTGGATCCTGCTACCTAGTTTATTAACAGTGGTCTTGTCCCGATACCGCAGATTGCTACTGTGGTTCCTGCTGCCCGGCTCGCTACCGTGGTCATGTCTTGTATAGTATATATGTATATGAAACTTCGTTGTACCTCCTCACTTCGGTGACTGTCACGACCCGGGCCCGAGATCGGACTAATCGGGGCCTAACCCGGATCGCGATGTCATCATACTTACTCCCGTAAATCTCGAATTAACCGAAGTTAAGACGAAGACTCATAAGGGATCTAACATACATACCTGTCAAATGTACAATTTTGCGGAAACATATATATATATACATTGACAACAATTGACTTTACATTATAAGTAAAGTTCACATATACAAAATATAATCCAATGAAGTCCACCACTGCATATACAACATACAATGCAGGGGACATCTAATTACATCTCAAAATGATATACAAAGTATCTATCAAATAATTCCCAAAATAATCTCAAAACATTCAAAATCAACGCCCTCCGAACTATGCCCATTCGGCTAAACCTCCTGGAGGTAACGGATGGGCCTCCTCCGCTCGCGGCGCGGCCTCTGCAAGGCCGGGATGGGCAACTGGGCCTGTAATGCCATCAATAATACTATGAACACGACGGTTCAACAATGCATAAACACATTTATGATAATCCATGCTAAGTATATCCATTTGTCAATGTAATAACTCTAGATAATGAAATCTAGGTTAATGCAATATCCTGAACAGTATAGTCAATTGATAATCAGTGACTAGATCACAAGTACAATAATATTATCATCATTCAGTTCAGTGTCCTCCCAAAGGAAGCATTAGTCAATTCATTTCATTCATTTCGTGTTATTCGGATTACATTGAACATTTATTAGATGGCTTTTGGGACCCTTTAGTCCAATATCATTTTTTATTCAATACGTATTTCATTACATGGCTTGTACATGGCTTTTCAGTGACTTTTCAGTCTATATGTGTGGGATCTACCAGTGTCTTGATCAGAGATCACTGGCATCACCACGGAGCTCCGGAACACCCCAATCATCTGCTGTAACAGGATTATTCATTATTCATTGCATTTATTCATGATTTATTATTCATTGCATTTATTCATTATTCAGTGGTTCAATGCATTTATTCATTGTCTAGTGGTTCATTGCATTCAATCATTATAGACTCAAGGGGATTAGAGGAATCATTAGTCATTCAAGGTCCTACTTGTCTCTATCTCTAATTGAGACAATATCTAGGTGTAATCATTAGTTACTAAATGCACATGTTATTTTCGATGGACATCACATTTGCATTTAATATGTGCATCTAATCCCCAAAAATTTCCACCCACAATATCAAAATCCACTAAGTTCGCTCGAGCGGACCCAAACAGAACCTAGTTCACTCGAGCGCACATAATGTTCGCTCATGCGGACCCTTTTCGCATCAGACAGTAACTAGTTCGCTCGAGCGAACTGGGAGTTCGCTCGAGCGAAGTGTCCAGATTTCCATTTCTGGAACTCCGAACATTCACTCTTCTTCTTCCATTTCCAACCACCATCTGCACACACATTTAAGGACATCATGTCCTCTCCTCATTCATCATTTAAATACCAAAATCACACTTCTATTCCATCATTAAAGGATCATAAAATCCACATAAAGCACATTCAACCTAATCTCCATTTCCATAAGAAAGAAGGGTTTGAGAACCCATCTCTAATAACTCAAGAAAACTTAGAAATTAGCATGTTTGACCATAAAGAAGCGTTTATACTTGCCTCTTAAAGTCTATTAGCAAGAAATCCCTTGATAGCTTGACTTTGAGATAAAACCCCCAAATGAAAACCCTCTTCAAGCCTATTTCCATGGAAACATCAAAACACAAACCCTATGAGCTAAATGAGCTAGGAATCACTCCTAACCACTCATTATAACTTGAAAATCCTTTAAAAGCTCCAAGTACTTACTTGTGGTGTGAGTAGGGAGCTCTTGAGCTTTTCTTCAAGTTCCAAACACTCCTCAATGGAAGACAAGCTAAGGAAGAAGATGAAGAAGATGATGTTTCTCCAAAACCCACTTGAAATACTCCCAATCTCACTCTCTTTTGATGAAGAAGAATGAAGAAGAAATGAAGAAGGGAGGTGCCTAGGGTTTCTCTTCAATGCAAAGGAGTAAAAATGAACTCAAGGAGGGTTCATTTCATTAACATAAGCCCTCTTTTGCATTTAAGTCCATTCCACTAAGGTTATTTGTATTTCGAGTCAAATGACCACTTGACGAAATCCTCGTCAAATGGCTTTGAGTTTATTACGAAAGTTAACGTACTCGTCGAGATACAAGCGTTGGTATCAAGAGTTTCCGTATTCGATAAAATACATATAAATCCGTATTTACGAAAAAAGGCCTTGTTTCCTTAGTTTGAGTCTAAATCTCATTCAATCCATTTAATACCCTTCATTATCATTTCATTAGGCTTAATTCAATCATTTGAGACTAATCTCATTGAGTTTGGTCATTAACCATCACTAGGTTAATTAAACATGATTAATTAGTTTTAACTTCGATTAATTAGAGTTAATCTTGATTAACTCGGGGCGGGGTCTTACAGTGATTGAGGTCAACGCCTTGCTATGCTTGCTCTATCACTTCGGTGATAGAGGATTTAGCTTTGTGTGGTTGCCATCTTGGTTGTTCCCTGAATTCCTTGGTTACCTTTATTTGTTTTACCTTGCATATATGTTTTAATTAAATGATGCATTTACTTCATGACAGTATTGTGTAGACAGGTTTAAATGTTTTCCAAGGTAAATGTTTATATCTTTCTTCCATCTGCCAGACCGTCGTGTCTGATCCTTTGCTTTGGTACTCAGGTCTCGTTGTTGGTTTCCCTGAGGAGGAGCCTAAAGAGGCGGTCGGAGAACCGCAACAGCTAGTTGAGTGGCGTGCCGGCGATGTTATGTAAACATCCGGTTGTCGAGTTGCGAAACATTTTGGGGATTGTTATTGATAGTTTTTGGTGGATATTGTTTTGTTATATTGGCCTTGTTGGCCTCTAATTTTGGGAATTGTAATTAAATGATATATGTTCTAACTTTAACAGTATTTTTGGGTTTACGCTATAGAACATTGCTCATTCTGATACTTGATATTCGAGTGTAATCAGTCTTGTTATTTTGGAAATGATATACATGCTTGATTTGCCATACGCTTCCGTAATTATACAAAATGGTTATGTGTCGGAAAATCCTCACCGCGGACACCTATGGGAAATCACGTGCACGGGTAATGTGTGTTCTTTTATTAACCCGTGTACGCTTGATCCTAAACATATCTTTAATTATTGTCATCACTCCATATGATCGCATGTCCATTACTTAGTCCCGATCCCGGATTTGGTCCCTAAGCCCGGTCCGAGGTCGCGACACGTCCAATCTTGGGCGTGCAAGTATCTTGGACGTCCCCTCCCCCCTTTTATTTATAGGTTTCACAAACCTCCTCTCATCCTATAATTAGAAGTCTCACTTTCATTATAAGTATGTGTCATACTCCTTCCTTTAGGAGTTCCAATTGGATTAGCAACTATCTCTTCTTAGGGCTAGCATGGGCACCACTAGAGATTCCTTAGAATCTGGCTCCAACTGGGAATCTGGACCAAATCTCATGTGAACCGGACCCACAATTAATTGCAAATAAATTCAATTGCATTCTAATCTTAGGGATATTTACAAAAAGACCCTAAACTTCCCAATTACTATAAGTAGGCCCCTTCATTAATTATGTCCATGGATCTGTTGGATTAAATGTGTCCAATCAAATTGGATCAATATCTTATTATCCTTGTGACTCAATTAATCACAGTGATTATCAGTACCATCCAATTAACTCTTAATTGAGATGGGTGTGCACTTACCAATGATAAATCCATTAATTGGCATGAGGGGATGTTTCTCTTAGATGATAGATTCCATCTTGAGAATTATATGTTCCCACAATACCACTAGCACGCATCCAAGACACCTAGATATTGATTAACAATTGGCCCTACTCATTGATGATTGAAATTAAATGTTTAGTTGAGACTTGAGTCCATTAATCTCTTAGGATAAAGGCCTATTGCTTGGGAATTATGAGAGCAATCCTTAATTCAAAGACGGATTTGCATAAGGTGCATCTCATGGTCCTTCGACACATCCATTGTACCAGCACAATGATCCAGAGTCTTTTACTCTGATGATTGAGACAAATCATACTATCTCATAGTGATCATAGTGCTGCAATCTTGTCAGATAAGATCCCCAATTTTATCATTGGTAGTGAATCAATTCAAGTATAAGATTTATGATCCTGTATGTGGATTTCATCCGCATACATAGGTCACATCTAATATACTTATGAGCTCCAGTTCATCTCATGAACTATCATGTCATTTTGTATTAGTAATGTGCAATCAAAAAATGAAAATATCATTCATCACGTGAGTAAAGTTCCATCCATCATATGGATAAAGCATCATTATATAAATTAATTAAGGAATAAATCAATTAAATCGGATCATCCATTGAATTGAGGACATACAATCAAACATTTTTCACAAATCTTGACATCTTCCCTCTACATCTCTCATTTCAAGATCTTCTTCTTCATCGCCATAACTACTGGTTGTTGACATCATCTATATAGGCCGCTTCCAACGGCTTGGTTGCATTTCGCATTTTGCTGCAAAGTTACCCCAATCACTGAGCACCCAAGGCATCTTCCACATTTGCTGGTAATGGTTGTAATCTATTCTCTTTTTGTTCTTATCATGTACTTTTTTCTTTATATGTACATGGTGTTTGACAAAATGCCAAAGTCGCCTACGATATAAGGACGATCATGATAATCCCCATTGCTTGATATATATAATTGCTTAACTGCATTACTTGAACTTTCCAATTAGAAAAAATAGCATCTAATAGTTCACTTTCATATCTTGCACATCAAGTTTCAAAGGACTTATTTTTCCTGTAAGAGATCCTCCAAAGTAATCGTGGCATCTTCTTCTTGCACAGCAGTACTTTCTGGTTGACCATGCAATCACTCTATCCTCTAGCTGCCTTTTTATACGATGCTTTTTTTCCCTTTGATTCTTTCTTTCTTTTTCCTGTGCAATGCTTCTTGAATGTAATTTGACTTAATTAAGCAACATACCAGTTACGTCACTAATGGCAAGATAGATTAGTGTCATTATCTAGATGTTAATCTGGGATTCAACATCCTTTTGTAAGTCTATATAAAGAACAGGTTCTTGGTGACTATCCTCCCTATATGCATGTCGATAAACGAGCTTATCAAATTTCTTCGCATTCTCATCCATAGTCATATTTCCCCTGTTTTAAGGTGATAATCTCCTCAAAGTAACACTCAGTCCGATAATTTTACTCTCCAGCAAAGGCCAGCTCATAAGAATCACTAACCTATGTCAAACATGTATCACAAAATTGATTGTCAACTTTAGAATCTTAAGATTCATAGTATAGTATAAACTCAGAAAAGGCCTATATAAGAAACTGATTAGCCTGTGTAAAATTATGCAGAAAAAACCAAAACTATATAATTGCACCATATCATGTCAGCTCTAACCTTTCCCCATCGCCACAGGGCAAGCCACTCGAACCATTTCATATGGAAGATAATGAATAGCACTATTATTAATGGCACATGAAATGCAATGTGTTTGAAACAAAGGGGAGAAAAGGCATTATTTAATGGTGCCAATAATTGTGTTCCAAGGTAGACTTGGTATTAATTAGTATAGCTCACTAGAAATTAGTAAGTCTTGGTTAACCGGGCCCCTGGATTGCCCAAGTTGTACTGCGATTAGAAGTAAGTCTATTATAGTAGGTCTACTGTGATTAGAAGTAGGGTTTTGGGTTGATATTATAAATAGAGACCCAGAGTTTCTAAGATATATACCTCCATTCTGATTGCATAGTAATTTTTCCCGTCTTTCGGTGGACGTAGGCCAAAAGCTGAACCACGTAAATCTCTGTGTTCTCTTGTGCGTGATTGATCTTTTCTCGTAGGCCCTGGATCACAACACTTGGATTCCCTCTATGGCAGTAGCAAACATGACATAATTTAAAGAATGCAAAAATGCACATGATTGCTTCTTATACTTTGTGATGTGACCTTTCTACCTTCACAATAGTACTTTATGTTTGATCATGCAATTACTCTATCTTCTAGCTGCCTTTTTATATGATGCTTTTTTCCCTTTGATTCTTTTTTTTTTTTCCCAATGTTAGAATTATCTTAATTGAATATAATAGAGAGAGATAGAGAAAGATGGTAATAAATGAAAAACATTCTTTTATCCACATTCAAACCTACAAAATGGCTATGATTGTCCAACCTGGGCTGCATTCAAACTTAGAAAATCTAATGGCTATGATTCTACAACCGGGGTTGATCTTCTGACTATGAATCCCTTTTTTCTATTATTTATGTACTCTATTTTTATTCTTAATGAATCCCTTTTAATTAAAAAATATGTGGCATGTAGAAACAGCATGTCACACTTATTAGATTTGATATGAAAGATATTTCGTCTTTTTTAATGTTCATTCACTTCATTAATTCTACATTTACACTGATTAGTCAACTGTTTGGTTGGTTGACCCATTTTGGATTTGGTGCAAGAAAAAAGAGTTGACGACTGTGCAACTGTGTCTGTTGGCCTAATAACTTGAGAAGGGAAAAGATAGAACACTTGATACTCCAGGTAAGTATTCTTTTAGAAAACCATATTGCTCTCCTGGAGTAATTGTTGAGGCTGCATTTGGATGTCCCCACTTTCTGTTGTACACCACCCAAATAGTAATACTCTGCATGTGATCCGGTTCTCATTCAAGTGTTTTTAAGTTAGTTTGAATTCTCCTGTAATCTTCTTCTACTACTTATAGGCCTCGATCATAAGACAATAGTGGTGCCAATTCCCTGACTTTGCAGTGCCTCAAGAAGTTCTTGTTTTTTTTTATTCTGTATATGCAGTGGCTGCGATTTGTAACTAAAGGATTTTTGTAGGTGATTGTAGGATTGGTTACTGTGCTTTACAATAAGCGCATTGAAAATCCAAGAAGCTTTTTAAATCCATCTTTTCACGTGGGATCGAAAAAATAATAATAAGAGTATTGATATAAATATATATATATATATATATATATGCGCATGTGTGCATGTGTATTTTTCCTTCTAAAGTGACTCTCATGAAATATGAATGTTACTTGCCTTATATCGTGGGAAAGTTTTCCCTTCTCACATGGATTTTTTGTAACCCGCCGTGTTTGTGAATTTGTGTACTAATGTAGTCTGTGGTAAAAAAATAAGAAAATATGATGGTTATGATTGTCCAACCTGGGTCTGCATTCGAACTTAGAAAATCTAATGCCTATGATTGTACAACATGGGTTGATCTTCTTTTCTTGTCTATTTATACATTTATTGCATATGCTTATTTTCATCTGTATATAGATTAAGTTTCAATTATCTTTTTTTTTTTTCAAATATCCAAGATGGGAGAAAGGTCATTTTGGACAATAAAGAAATTGTATAATTCTTTATGTGATTTTATAGTGAGCATATAAGTATTCTATAATTGAACCTTGACAATATAATTTTTATCATATCACATAACTATTGGACTTGATTGGCTTTGGTCATTTTTCTTTTGAATTTACATTATATATGTTACATGGATTCTTCCCCTACATTGTCTTCTATTTCTTTGATTAGCAAATATAGCTTGCTGTTATATCTCTGTTCCATTTAAAATGGTGTAAACTATTGCCATGAATAATTAGAGCTTCGGTTTGAATAAACTAATGAACTGAGCTTAACGACTCCTTTTTTGTGCAAGTTTTGTAGCTTTACTCGCTGCTTCAGCTACAATAACGTCTTCTTAATTAAATATCACGAAATGAATTTAAAATTGGTTTTCTCAATTGGAAGTCGACCATCTATATCCATTTCGACATGTTAGTATAATCTTAATGGATGCTGTAGTTTATGACAAGAATATATGTGTCATGTCATATTAATGATACGCTAATATTATTCACCTATCTATATAATTAACAATACTTTCAACATGTTGCAATTCTATAAATGCAATCTAACTTCTTTCCCCTAATGACACTCTACTTTCCACATGCTGCACTTTTATAGTTGTTATGTAGCATCTTCTTCTCATTAATGGACTGTTTCATCTCAATTAATTCCACATGTTAGTGAAATGCCATATTCCTGACACAAGCACACTTCCCCATTTGTTGTCAATAATGTCATTTCAGTACACCTAATATTAGCTCTATGACTACTTTTCTCTTACTTTTTTCCTCCATTCTAAAACCCAAGGAGGTCACACTACATAAATCAATCAAAGTAAAATATGAGTCAAAGTAAGAATAGGCAGAGGTGATTACACGACATGTCCGATGCGAATGAGCATGAGCATGGAAGTAAGCTTTTAGTAAATAGCCAAACAGAATGAATAAATTAAAAATAGTTCATTTCCTAATATTTGTTATAATAATAAAAGGCGACAATATAAAAACTACGTAGATGAAACAACAATCACAGCATCAACATTGGAGGCACAACCATCCAATGTGACAAGTGAACCCCATATTTTGAAAACTTCAACTTGATATTGTAAGGAAATTATCTTTAAGTCCATTGCTTGGACCACAAGTCCTTTCCTTTCCCGAATTGTGGTCATTATAGGAAATCTGTTTTCTTAGGATACATGCTATTCCTTACACAAAAAGGTTTCTTAATGAGATGTATTCCATAACAAACTCTACCTTGATGGATGGTTGAGATTAAGTCTATGGAAACCCTGATTGGAAATTCGGTCCTCTTTTCACCTATAAAGCAAAGCCTTTCGTCCATCACAAAGGCATTCACGAAAATCAACACATTAAGGTTTTATAGGCAAGGAAAGAGAAACCGAAACCATTCACATAGTCTCTTTATCGACGGATCACAGCATCAATCAGTAACAACACCAGACTGCAGGATCAGAAAGCTCTCTGCATCGGGATGTCTGGAGGTACTCTTTAATTTATTTAAGATTAAATCCTACACGTGATTATCATGCTGTTCACAATCTTAGGGTTCATGTTAATAATAGTATAACATGTGGTATCAGAGCATGGTTTTAGAACACATGATCGTCCATTAATTAGGATAACTATGCATTGCCATAATCGGCAAATATAGATCCGTTCTGATTCTGTTTTGCAGCAATTTATCGATCCAACTATTATGGCCTGCATGAATGGTTTATATTTATGTTATTCCGCAATTTTTTTTTATTTGGGCACGACTGTTTGATCATGATTTATTTAAGTTTTGAATTTTCAATTATGTATAAACTCCTGCGTGAGTAAAAATTCAATTTAATAATGGAGGAGATCAGTAACTGGTACGTCATGATTGAAAAGGATGCTGTTTCGAGACTGAAGATGGCGTTTTGAAGCAGTCGAAGATAAAGACAGATGATCGAAAAGAAGGACAGAAAATAGGCCATATAGTTGGATCATATTTTCATAATAATTCCGTATTATATTGATTATCATTAGTATGTTTCTTCGTAATCGATGATATAATGCCTCAAAAAAATTTTTTTGGGGCTGCAGCCCCGAACCCAGCCATTATGGTGGGCACCGCGGAGGGGCTGGTTTATCAGTACTTTTCATACAATGAATGATCTATCATGAATGCATGCAATATATAATGTTTATATTCATATTAAGCCACTTTTTATCACCAAAGTAGTATGCTTAGGGTTAGGTCTCACCACAATGACCCTAACAATTAAATACTGAAATTTGGCCATAAATTATACCATCATGATGTTTACATTACATATTGTTCAAGAGGGTATGAAGCATTTAGTCGCCCACAGGCGGATTATACTCATACGATAGAACAATAATTAAGGAGTGTTTGTTCCTAATTAAGATTAACATCACTCATTTATATCACCTTGAATATGACGACCTTAGATGGTATAATGTGTAGAAATTATGGTGACTACCCACAGGAGCACCTAAAATTTTGTCGTATATATTCATATATTATGCGTGTGTTGTCTTATTTTTTATTAAAGCCTTATTATTGTATCTCTATTGCAGTTCTTGCAACCACTAATCTCACTTCGCATGCTACCTCTGTCACTAAGCTCAATGGAACCAACTTCTTAGAATGGAAAGAGCAAGTTGAGTTCACATTGGGGGTACTTGAACTGGATATCGCTCTTCGTAAAGATAAGCCAGCTTCACTCACTAATAAAAGTACCCCTGATGAAACAACCTTCTTTAATGCCTGGGAAAGGTCTGACAGACTAAGCACTATGTTTTTACGAATGACTATTGCCACCAACATAAAAACATCCCTTCCTACACCTGAGAATGCTAAAGACTATATGAAGGCCATTGAAGATAGGTTTAAGACTGCAGACAAATCCCTTGCTGGGAAACTAATGGCAGATCTTACAACCATGAAGTTTGATGGCACCAGATCAATGCATGAACATGTCATTGAGATGACCAACCTTGCAGCTAAACTAAAGAATTTGGGATTATCAGTGGATGAGGCATTTCTCGTCCAATTTATCCTAAACAGTTTACCTCCTCAGTACGGGCTTTTCCAAATTCACTACAACACTATTACGGACAAGTGGACAATGAATGAATTGGCTAACAAACCGGTTCAAGAGGAGGCCAGGCTGAACCAACAAGGAATTAAAGTAGCTCATCTCGTTCAAGGAGCTGAACACAAAGCTGGGAAAAAGCATAATTCAGGCCAGAAAAGGGCACCACCCAGATCTAATTAGGCTGGTCAGAACCCCAAGAAGAAAAAGAAGGAAAACTTATGCAAATTTTGCAAGAAACCTGGACATTTTCAGGCAGACTGCATTAAACGTAAAGAATAGTTCGAAAAGAAAGGTAACCCTATGGGTTTCGTAAGTTATTTCGAATCAAATCTTACTTATGTTTCTTCTGATGCTTGGTGGATTGACACTGGTGCTAATGTTCATGTTTCCAATTCAATGCAGGGATTCCTTACGATCCAAACCATAAACCCAAGTGAGAACTTCCTTTTCATGGGAAACAAAGACAAAGCTCCAGTTGAAGCTATTGGAACTTTTCGTCTTGTTTTAGATAGTGGTTATCAGTTAGACTTATGTCAAACTCTTTATGTTCCGTCTCTTTCCCTTAATTTGGTTTCTGTAAGCGCACTTGATAAAGTTGGTTACTCATTTGAAGTAGGAAATGGTAATTTTAGTTTATTTAAAAATTCTAGTCGTATTGATTCTGGAATTTTGATTGATGGGCTATACAAGTTTCATCTTGATAGTCAACTTGCTGAAACTCAACTTACCCTGCATTCTAAGGAAACAAAACGAAAGTCATCCAAATACGACTCTTATTTCTTGTGGCATAAAAGACTGGGTCATATATCCAGTGAAAGAATCAAAAGATTAGTAAAAGATGGTGTCCTTCCGGATCTAGATTTTACTAATATTAATGTATGTGTGGATTGTATTAAAGGCAAAACAACAAAACACACAAAGAAAGGAGCCACAAGAAGAACTGAGCTTCTTGAAACAATACATACAGACATTTACGGACCCTTTGATGTTCCAACCTTTGGAGGAGAAAAGTATTTCATTAACTTTATTGATGATTACTTACGTTACTGTTATTTATACTTGTTGCATGACAAATCTCAGTCTGTGAATGCTGTACAAGTGTTCATTACTGAAGTCGAAAGGCAATTAGATAGAAAAGTGAAAATCATAAGGTCAGATAGAGGTGGTGAGTTTTATGGAAGGTATGACGAAACAGGACAACATCCTGAACCTTTTGCAAAACTTCTCCAAAAACTTGGAATTGTTGCCCAATACACAACGCCTGGTTCTCCATGGCAGAATGGTGTAGCTGAAAGGCGAAATTGTACATACATGGAAATGGTTAGATCAATGATGAGTCATGCTAACTTACCTATATCCTTGTGGATGGATGCTCTACGCACAGCTGTTTATATCTTGAATAGAGTTCCCAGTAAGGCAGTTCCAAAGACACCTTTTGAACTGTGGAAAGGATGGAAACCTAGTTTACGACATCTCCAAATTTGGGGTTGCCAAGTTGAGGCTAGAGTCTACAATCCACATGAAAAGAAATTGGACCTTAAAACAATCAGTGGTTACTTTATAGGTTACCCAGAAAAGTCCAAAGGATTTAGGTTCTACTGCCCTAACCATAGTACAAGAATTGTTGAAACCGGTGATGCTAGATTCTTTGAGAATGACGAAATCAGTGGGAGTAATAAACCTCAAGATGTGATCATTTAGGAAATCAGGGTACCTATCCCTTTACCCTTTATTCCGAAAGATGTTGGCAATCCTCCCGTTGTTGAACCATTTAACAATGAGGAAAATCCAATAAATGATCAACAACTCCATAATGTGATTGTTGCCAATGAACATATGGATAATGCACCAGAGGAACCAGCATTAAGAAGGTCTCAAAGACAAAGGAGATCAGCTATTTCCGATGATTACATGCTTTACCAAGTAGAATCTGGAGAAGGGACAATTAATGACACGGTTTCTTATTCACAAGCCATTAAGGATGTTAATTCTAGTAAATGGATTGATGCCATGAAGGATGAATTGAAAACTGTGAATGCAAATCAAGTCTGGGAAGTTGTTCAATTGCCTCCAGGACACAAACCAGTTGGCTGTAAATGGGTCTTCAAGACCAAACGCGACTGCAAAGGCAATATTGAACGCCATAAAGCCAGACTTGTTGCCAAAGGTTTCAATCAGAAAGAAGGTATTGACTATACTGAGATTTTTTCCCCTGTGTCAAGGAAGGATTCTCTTAGAATTATCATGGCATTAGTAGCTCACTATGACCTCGAGTTACATCAAATGGATGTGAAAACTGCCTTTCTTAATGGAGACTTGGAATAAGAAGTCTACATGCGTCAACCTGAAGGCTTCATAAATGAAGGTCAGGAAGACATGGTCTGCAAACTTAAGAAATCAATAAATGGACTGAAACAAGCTTCGAGGCAATGGTACCTAAAGTTTCATGAAATCATTACTAACTTCGATTTCATAGAAAACATCGTTGACCCTTGCATATACCTCAAGATCAGTGGGAGTAAGTTCATAGTTTTGGTTCTGTACGTTGATGATATATTACTGGCTAGCAGCGACCTTGGTTTATTACATCAAACAAAGGACTATCTCTCTAAGCATTTTGAAATGAAAGATATGGTTGAGGCTTCCTATGTGATAGGAATAGAAATATTCCGTGACAGGTCACTTGGTATTTTGGGATTGTCTCAGAAAGCATTTATTGACAAAGTTCTAGAGAGGTTTGGCATGATGACATGTTCCTCTAGTCCCGTTCCACTGCATAAAGGAGACAAGCTTGATCTTTCGCAGTGTCCATAGAACGAATTGGAACTTAAAGAAATGGCAAAATATCCTTATGCTTCTCTTGTCGGGAGTTTGATGTATGCACAGGTCTGTACAAGACCTGACATTAGTCATGCTGTTGGCATGCTCGGTAGATTTCAGAGTAACCCAGGGATCGCTCATTGGAAAGCTGCAAAGAAAGTACTGAGATACCTCAAGGGAACAAGGAATTACATGCTCACATACAGAAAATCAAGTCACCTACAGGTGACTGGTTATTCAAATTCAGATTTTGCTGGATGTCCTGACACCAGACTTTGCACTCTTGGCTATGTGTATCTCTTATGTGGAGGTGCAATATCATGGAAAAGCCAGAAATCCGAGTTGCTTTACTCATCCACCATGATGGCTGAGTATGTAGCATGTTACGAGGCTGCACTTCAGGGAACATGGTTGCGTAATTTTATCTCTCAGTTTGGAGCTTTGAATTTCATCTCTAAGCCATTAACCCTTTACTGTGACAATGAAGCTGCAACCTTCTTCTCCAAGCATGACAGGATATCTAAGGGATCCAAACACATGGACCTTAAATATCTCTCACTGAAACAAGATGTTAGATTACAGAAATTTGTCATTGAGTCTATACGTACAGATTTCATGGTCGCAGACATATTCACGAAAGGACTACCTCCAAAGACCTTTCAAGGACATACTGAAAGCATGGGTCTTGAAGATAGTTCTTAATTATATTTTCTGCCTTTTATTTCTGTACTTATATTTGACATTTATTGAGCTCTTAATGCAACTCTACATCTGCTATTTCTATTTTTCCATTGTGTACATTTTATGTGTGGATGAATGATAAACAGAAACAGTCTTTCAACATAGACATGATGAGACCATTACGTATATCTCCTATTACGGTCTAGTTATGCAGGTTGTCAATGCTGTAGTACATGGAAGTAAGCATGTTGCAAAATAATGTGTACACGCCATGACTCCCATTGACCACTGAATTAGCCAAGACACTTATGATAACCGACTAAAGAAATGTTTAGCATATAATGCGCGCCTTATGATTCCTAATATGAAAAACACTAAAGGATCTTCCTATCGACCAAGTGGGAGACTGTAAGGAAATTATCTTTAAGTCCATTGCTTGGACCACAAGTCCTTTCCTTTCCCGAATTGTGGTCATTATAGGAAATCTGTTTTCTTAGGATACATGCTATTCTTTACACAAAAAGGTTTCTTAATGAAATGTATTCCATAACAAACTCTACCTTGATCAATGGTTGAGATTAAGTCTATGGAAACCTTGATTGGAAATTCGGTCCTCTTTTCACCTATAAAACAAAGCCTTTCGTCCATCACAAAGGCATTCACGAAAATCAACACATTAAGGTTTTATAGGCAAGGAAAGAGAAACCGAAACCATTCACATAGTCTCTTTATCGACGGATCACAGCATCAATCAGCAACAACACCAGACTGCAGGATCAGAAAGCTCTCTGCATCGGGATGTCTGGAGGTACTCTTTAATTTATTTAAGATTAAATCCTACACGTGATTATCATGTTGTTCACGATCTTAGGGTTCATGTTAATAATAGTATAACAGATATACTAACATGGAAAAGTTCAGCTAGATTTTCTTTGAAATCAGAATGGGATAAGGTGTGATCAAGATCTCATCCTGTCTCCTAGGATCACATAGTGTGGAGCAATTCACTTTTTCCAGAGGATCATTCTGAGTTCAGCTTGCTTCACGCAGAATCTATGAATTGGTGAAGTTTTATTCAAATCTGCATTGGAATAATATTTAAGGCCTATGGGCAAATCTGATAATGCAGTGTCATAGTTGTATTTAGTTGATGAATTGTATTTGGTTAATTTCGGAAGCTCTAGCTCATAGCTATAGAAGAAATGATTAAGAACATCTCCAAAACCCAAATTGTGTTTCCAATGCCATGCCCATAAATTAAAATTCATTTTTTTACATTTATGATTGGACCATATGAATGAACAATTTTGACTTTGTCTATATCACACAAAAATATTTTCCATTCATGACACCCTTTTGAAGCCAACCTAATAAAAGAAAATCGTGGGTCTACTTGAAATATTGCAAACGATATCCAGATGAAAACAATGTACTGGATACAATGTACAAGAATTTGACTTAGGCAACTGAACTACATTCGTGCGAAAGAATTCAGATATCTATGGCAGCTAGATACAATTGTGAGCATGATCATCTGATCGTTTTTCACATCCAAATGCGGAGAGTTTCTACAATGCTTCTACAAATTCCAACCATGGGAGTTTACCGAATTATTCCTTATTTTTATTGATTTATGAGTTCATCTAAGAATTTTGGATTATAAACTCATGACTTATTTTATATTTTCTATTTAATGATTCATTGAAGTCCAAATAAAGAGATATTTTGGATAACTTAATGTAGGCAAAAAAATTAGGAAGCTTGTGTGAATGTCAAAATTGATGTAGGCTCTTATTAATTAGCAAAACTGAAAGAAAATATCTGTCATAATATTATTGAAGAAAAAGATTTTCTATTTAAGAGAGAGTTTTATTTGGGCTCTGATTAATAGAAGCCAGCCCCACCCCAAAAAAAAAAAAAAAAATTTTGGAGGATGTATTGCACACGTAGATTTACAGTAATTGGAGGAAACTATGTTTTTTAGGCAGGGAGGGTCGATATCGACCCTAACAATACAAAACAAGGGTCAATATCGACCCTCAAAATAATAGGTAAAAAAAGGGATTTTTTTACGGAAAGGCCTGTTTCATGTGAGGGAAACTAAAGTGATCGTTTTGGTCTATTGTCCATCTAATTTGTATTTATTTTATTTATTTTATTTTGTAAAATCCTCATGATAATTTGTATGTTCTTTTTTTAATTATATGGAGTTGAAAGCATATTCTATTTCTTATGAAAAATGGATTCTAATTTTGCATCCCATTTTTTGACTCATTTCTCCTTTGATGTAGGATGATGCATGCAAGATAATACCAGCCTGGCTTTCATCCTTATTACTTCTTTTTAGAGAGATAGGACATGTGATTTCATCGTACTATGATTAGACCACCCTAATATTTTATTCTCTCTTAATTTGAGGCTTCAATTCACTTCACCCTATAAGTATTTTTACCAAACAAACCCTGGGTCAAAGGTCCTATTCCTGATCTAATAGCTATAATTAACTCTAGTTGTTTTTAAGTTTTAACCATAGATTTCTTTGAAATTTAAATCTTAACTGTGGAGAAAGTTTGCTTAAAGTGAGACTAGGAAAAAAAAAAAGAGATAATTAGCGAAAGGTCCTTAGAATTAAATATATCCAGCCTCCAGTCCAGGCAAATTCTTTTTAAGGGTTGTGGTCCAAGCAACTAGACTGTTTGCAGCCAAAGGTCCCTAAATCCACACAATCACATGTTTCAAGACTAATTTGCCCTTTCAACTATTTTAGGCATAAAATTTTGAATTTTAAATTTTCAAATCTTGTATTTTCCCTCATGGAAGCAACCTCTTGTACCCTGATTTAGCCTGGAACCAGGCCTCTTCAACAACTTTTTCTGGGCATGATCATTGATGCCTATTGGTGAAGGTAGAGAGAAACAATTCATCTAAACTATGTTGGAGCAACTACAAGCCACCACCAAGCATGAGGTGCTGGCAGTAAAAAGCAGGTTATGGAAAGAACCATGTTATATTGCCTTAAGTAGAATTAGCACATTGATTAGGCTTTTCTCACAGAGAGCAGGTCTTAAGATTGAGTCATGAGAACCGAATTGGTTTGGGGTTCTGCTTTAAACCATGATGTAAATGTAAAGATGTAACATTATATTGGGAGGGGGACTGTAGAAATCTGGCCCCTCTTCTCTTCTAACAAAGATGGTCAAAGGAACCATCTTAGGAATTGATGTGTGGAAGACAATCTAGAACTGAATTTTGGAACATGGGCACTTCTCTCTGATATTCATTTGAATGGTCTCTCATCCTAGTGAAAAGAGTTTGTTCCATAAAACATTCATGCAACTCTAAGAAGTAGTTGTCAGCATGTACATATATGGGCTTAGACTATGTTTATTTAAGCCCGTCCCATTTAATTATTGCCTCTAATATTTAGGACTGATGGAGCAGATGGGACTAAAATTCAAGCACAAGCCTAATAAATTAATATGATATAATGGATAAACATGTCCAAGCCTAGCCTATTTCATTATTAAGCCAGAAAACGACTGCGGTGGGGGTTATTGGCACTCGTATTGGCCTGGGCTGTTCCAGAGATACGTATTAACCATGAAGGAGACAATCATCATCATCATCAAAGACTTGTCCCAACTAGGTAGGGATCTGCTACGTGAGTTTTGTTTCTCCATTCTGATCTATTCTTAGAATGATGTTATCTTACAATTCATGTTTTGATAGTGATAAAATTATGATGACTGTCAACCTCCCTAACACTACCTTCCTCCTTTATTCGAGCTTGGCCATCACTAATTTAGGAAAAAGGAAAAATAAAAATGGCACTCTAAGTTTTTTGTACTTTGGGAAAGAAGAAAAAGAACCGTTTTGATGACAATGACAGCAGCCCTTAAAGGGCGGATCTTTTTTTTTTATTTTTTATTATTTACGGACAAGAAACTGCAGGTTTCCAAACGAGTCTCCACATTCATCTATTTTTCTTGTTTGATGTGGATTGGTTTTCCACAAAGCATGTGACAAGCCCCTATAAGTAAGGACCCAACAATCCTTTTTCTTGGATATGGTTATGCAGTCTGGGGTCCTGAAGAGGAGACACCATGGAAGGAATGGCTTCTATCTGCAGTTATCAACAGGTGGGAAACCTTCTTTGGTTTTAGTTTTCTTTGAGTGAGTTGGTTGGTTTTGCCACTTCTATCAGTTGGGCCTTGGGTTTTGTGCTATTACTATTAGTCCAAACGCAAATGTTTAATGGGTGTTTGTGAATTTATGCTTTCTTGTAGGATGAATGCTTTTTGTTTAATGGGTCTGTCTGGTTTGCCATGAATCATGAAACTCTGTCATCTGTTACCATTTCCCACTGCTTATTTTGTTGAGATTAGTGCTTACCGATTAAAAACAAAGAAGAAGACATAGTGCCTGAACATTGTTTTAGCAACTTCTATTCTTTTTCATTTGCATGCATGAAGATGTGTAGAGAGTGCTATTTTATTGATTTGGCTGAGTTAGCATGAATGAGTGTTTATGGAAATTGATTATCTTTTTAAAAAAGGATGTTTGGAATTTACCTATGATCTTTAAATAGACAGGAAACTTAAGAAGGATTTATTTTGAAAAATGTAAGAATGGGTTTGAATCTTTTAGTGATAGATAGTTTTGTTATGTGAAAGTGCTTTATAGCTTTTTATCTCCCATAACTTTTGACTTGCCCTCTGTGGGAAATGATGGCAATTTCTTTTTGAAAATTCTATCTTTCAAGATGCTTTCAGTAATTAGGTCTAGATGTTCTAGTAGCAATGTTAATCATTTTGTCAGTTGAAGAAGCGGATCTGAGTCTTTAATTGGGTAAGAAAATTTGGATATGAGAATGTCCCCAGACATAATTATTTTGATGGAACATTTGACAATTATACCAACAAATAGTGATTTGTGGCAACGATGGGGTTTTTTTTTATTTTTTCTGCTATTGGTAACTTTTAAAATCAGAAAATAATCTCTGTTTACAGAAGTCTCAAGAAGCCAAATTAGCCTAAATGATGAAGAAACTCTGCCATTTTCTCTTCCTTTCCCATATTACTAGAACCTGTCATCAATTGAAACTGCCTTCCTACAACCATTGACATGTTAGAATTGTCTATCAATATCCTTGAATGATAAAATGACACAGAGTTCCTATATCCATGTTTATGCAGTGATTGCCTTTATTTCTTACTCTTCCTTGTTTTGGTAAATCATGAACTTCTTTCTACTTGTTTTTTTTTTTTTTTTTTTTGGAAGTAAGTGAAAGGTTTATTGCAACTAAACATCTTTATGCTTCTCATGGCCTAATTGAAGATACATCAGGAAAATGACTTCGCTCTAACTGGTGTTTATTGAAACAGCGAATCGAGGAGTTGAATCATACACTTCTCTGCACCTCCTTGGAACTAGAATCTGCTCAAATAGCTGCTCCTTGAAACTAAAAAGGAAAAATGAACTTTGATTTTTTCTTTTGGTAAAATTCAATTGATCTTTGATAGAACCACCAAACCCAAGATTTTGCATTTCAATATACCAGCAGGATATTCTTCCCTAACAAAGCCAGCACTTTAAAGGCCAATTCATGTAGTGAAACAGAGAAAAAGGGGAATAATCGACAATGGTGGACACATGAAATGTATACAGTTGCCTGTTTCATGGGCAACTTATAATGACCTCTAACACTGTACTTGGCTCAACATGATGTCATGCTCAGCCCTCTAAATTAGCTTGATAACACTAACAACAATATTGCACATTATTAATAAAAATAAACAATAATACATGGAAAAAATTAAACATAAAAAGATGCATAAACAAGCAAACTACATCAAGAGGATGAACTTATATTGAATATTTTCATAAACCATATAATTCAGGAAAAAAATAGCATGAGGTCAGAAAAATAAAAATTAAATCTTCACAGGGTAGTTACCCACAGCACAGAAACTCCACCAAATGGTGATTTTCCCAACAAAAAAAAATTATCCAGGAATAACTTATATATGTATGCATGTTAGCATGTCTGTATATCTATATATAATATACATGTAAAGAAATGGATATGAAGTTGAACCCAGAACAGGCTTTGTTGTTGATGATGATAATGTTGACCCCATACATACATATATATGTGTGCAATGAAAGCAAAACATTCACTGGAAGAACATAATGAAAGAAGAGAAGAATCACCTTAAAAAGCCTCCCCCCCCCCCCCCAAATCGTGCTCTTCTTTCTACTTTCCAGCCAAATACAGAGAAAGCAACAAAAAGCCCCTTTGAGCTTAGAGACTTGAAGAGACTTGGAAATGGTGGATGGAATCCATCAATCTACTACCATCTGAAGATCTGTCTCAAACAGCCAAACCTCATAAACAACCAAAGAAAAAGCTACATAAAAATAAAAAAATCCATGCCGATCTCAACGATAATCAAAACCAGATCTTACAAAACCCTAGCTAAGATTCCATATAACATTGAAATGAAAAGCATCATGAATGAGATTTGCTAAGATCTAACAAAGATTCAAGAAAGAAGATCAACAGAGAGATATCTGCAACCTACCAGCAACAGCAGAAGCCGGTCGAATAAAGAGGGGTAGAACCTTCCAGAAATCGTGATTTTAATTTCCAAAGCCCCAATCTCCAAAAAGACTCCAATATGAGAAACCGTAGCCTCCAAAAAAAAAAAAAAAAAACTCCAAGGTGAGGACGGGGCTGTCGAGGAGGCTGAGAAATCCGTCTCACTCGAGAGGATCCAGCTCTTACGCAGATCAATCAACCTCAATCCTTCAATAATCTAGTTATTCAAACTGTCCAGCTCGAATGAATACTCTTCGAAAACAACTTCCTTTCCAGAATCCACTCCGCGTCAGCTTCAATGATCCTTGGAAATCGGAACAAAACCAGAACGGATCCAATCTTCAAATCACAGCTTTTTTCCTAATACAAATCTGTACCAAATCTCTTTGTTTCCACTTCTGTTCCCCTAATTCGATATCAATCCCAAGCAAAATCTTCTATTCTTCTATCAAAGAAGGAAATTTTCAGTCCGATTCGCAGATCGCAGCAAAAAAAACAGAAATTCCGAAAGCCTCTGATAAAGCGAATCAAATCCTTTCAAATCAAAACACAACCCTAAATTCTCAATCTTGAATCTGGATTCTCGGAGAGAAAGATGAGATTGGAGGAAATCTTGCCTGGAGATGATTGGATCACTATCCAATCTAATCGAATATCGAGAGATTGTAGAAAAAAAAACCTTGGATTTGATTCGATTCTGCTTGTGATTTTGAGTCGTCTCTCGTCTCGATTCAAGAGAATCCAAATGAGAGATTCAAAGCTTTCTCTGTAATGTATCGCAAAGAGTGGAAGAATTTATTCACTTCCACATTGTCGCCATATTGTATTCAAGTCTTCTCCAGCAGGGAGTTATGACTAGGAGGATGTGCAGCTATCCAAGGTGTGGGCGGGGCCGTCGAGGAGGCTGAGAATGTCGGGTGGTGGCAGCACTGGATTCGCCAGATCTGGGTGTGTTATGGGAGATGGGAGATGGGTTGTAGGAGATGGATTCACTGGATTCGCTGGATTTGGGTTGTGGGAGGTGGGAGAGAGAGAGGGAGGAGATGGGAGAAATCGAGAATGCTTGAAGAAGATAGAATGGAAGGAGATGGAATGGCGCAAGCAGCTTTCCTTGAAGAAGTGGATGGAACGGCTGGAGTGAAATGGCGGGAGTAAAGAAATGGAGGGAACAAGTGGAGGGAACGAAAATGAGATGGTTTTCCTCGAGATGGCGACAATGGTAACAATGACTTGCACTTGGTATAACGTTTTCCAACGGAGGAACAAAGCCTTTCTGGCGATCATAGACAATTGTGAAATTTGTAGGTTCTTCCAATGATTCCAAAAGATTGGCGAGGAACCACTCTCAGCCATCGTGCCTTTTTGCCTCCGCAAACACAAAGGATACTGAAAATAGTTTGTGGTTTGCATCGAGGATCATGGACACCATTAAAACTCTTGGGTACTTCCCACGAAGATGAGATCCATCGACCGCAATCATTGGCCTAAGCGATGATGTGAAGGACTGAATGCAAGGACCAAAAGCCCAAAAAAAATCCTCTTGAACCTGTCGTCGTCTGACGTATCAATATTGGTGATAGTACTCGGGTTCATCATTTTCAACTCCTCACAATACATAGGGAGGATTTTAAAAGACTCTTCATACGAGCCTCTAACTATGCTCAGTGCAATATCCTTTGCCATATGTGCCTTTCTGTAAGAAATTGTGATACCAAACTCCATTTGATAGTCATTCATTATTTCCTTTGGCTTAATGTTGTGATTTAACTGTACTTTTTCCAAAATGTACTCTGCAATTAGTTCTAATGATGCCTGACGATGTGCAGTGCCCATCATTGGCTTTGAACATTTATGGATTGGGTTGTAGGTTCGAACCTTGAAGCGTAGTTCACACTCAATCATTGATGCGTGAATGTGCCATGTGCAGTAGTTACATTTCTTGCAATGTGTAGTGACTTTGAACTGTTGTGTCTTTAAGTGTTAAAGAGTGAAGTAGTTGTATATTGTAAATTTCGTTAAAGTCCTTCAAAAATCATCACGATTCGAAAATCCGTGCCCTAGCCACATCTCCTGTGATGAATTGTGTTCCAACTCTGTAACAAATTCTTCCAGGACCATGTCATCTTCAAATATAACTTTCCGATTATGGGAACTATGTTCTCCGACATTCAACATCGGAGGTCTTTTACCCCTTATACTTGAACTACCTGCAAGATTGGTTTCCGTGTTCCCAGATTCAATTGTGACAAACTCTCTGTCATCAAGCATGTTCACTACATCAACACGGTCAACGAGAACGCAATAACTTTCTTTTACCAATTCATCGCGAGTAATGTTCTGCCCTTCTGAGAAATGAATGTCGTCTTCGCATAAATTGACATTAGGATTTTCATGACTTTGAACGGGAGGCACTTTGCACTTCACATTATGATTACGCCTCGAACAATTAATTTGTTTGCCTCATAAAGAATGCATGTCCTTCCCAAATGCCCTTCAAGATAATCACTACATTAGACATTAATTAGAAATAGTATTCTGCATTATTTAAAATACCTTAAAAATAACTTATGTACCTTGTATGTTTTCCGGTATGTTTAGCAGGACCAATCGGTCCTTTATTGATGTATAAATATATCCCATTTGTATTGTGGTTTGCAAGTGTTAACATGCACTTGATGTTGCTATCATCCTCTATGGCAGCAAATGAAAACATGTGATCATTGTGATAAAGATAATGTATGCTTAGGTTCTCGCAAGTTTCCTCCCAATGTGAAGTTTCAAGCTAGCTATGTTATCAAATTCGGAAAATGTTATGTCGCTTGAATGAACCTCATCTTCTATTTTCAGCCTTTGTATACTGGATTAATCATGTTAAAGTTAAATTCCCCATCGTAGTGTGATAAGTCCTTAAAAATGTATAATTTCATTATCATTTTAGAACTAATTAAGGACTTAATCTTCAAATCATGCATCATTTTAGTAAAAAATCATGATTTTATGTTTTTGGGCATCAAAGTCTAAATTCCAATCAAAATTCATCCAAAATTGCATTTTCACATAAAATCATGAAGTTCTCTATTTTTGGCATTGAAAATCATAAATTTCTCATTACTTTTTATTTACAAATAAAATGATGAATTTTATTTGCATCATTGATTTAATTGATGATTTAATAAAATGGTGACATTTAATGCATCTATTTAGTGTGAATTGGGCCCGCATCTTGCATAATTCCTTCCCTATATAAATAGATTATCCTTTGATATTTGTTTTTATTTTTGTAGGGAATTTCATAAATTGGGGCCCACGGAAGAGAATTGATGAAGCAAATGCACTATGGGACCCATCTACACTTGGCATAAATTCTAAGGAGAGGAAGTGGGCCCATCTAAGGATATTTTCCAGCCATGAAGAGTTCAAAGATTCTAGAAGATCTTGATTAGCAACCCAAGATGGAAACAAATTCAAAGAATCCAAGTCTTTAGCATCAAGTTGTTAAACAAATCTCCTAAAAGATAGGCTTCATTTGAAATCTTGCAAACCAAGATTCTCCCAAGAAGTTGTTGCACGTTGAATATCTCCACTCCAAGCTTCACATGTCCAATGCAAGGATTTTCCAAGATGTCACCACAACTAGATCTCAATCAAACAAGTTTCTAAGATTTGGAAACTTTCAAATCAAAGAGACATAACAATCAAGCATGGATGTCCAATACTAGACGTGCCCATCTCCATTGCAATTTTGAAACTTTTGTCAAGATGAGAAAGGAAAGAAGAGAAGTAAGGAGATAAGAAGAAAACAAAATCAAGAAAAGATATATACCTATCAATAACATGCACGTCTATGGCTTGTTCTTATCCAAGTCATCTATTATTCAAATCATGCCCATCCCATATGGACCATAGGCCATCAAGGGAATAATAAAAAGAGCAAAAGGGCTGGACGTTAAGGACTCTCTCTCCATCCCACCTTGGACGACTAGCAACATCCATCTCCCTTTTCCATTAATTTTTCCTCCATCTCTCTCTCTTCTTCCATTACCACCTCATCCAAGGCCTTCCCTAAGGCTACCACCACTTGGATTTCTACACTGCCACGCCGCTGCCGTTGCTCCTTCGATCCATCATCAACTAGCCATTTAATTCTCCATTGGTGAGGGATTAAAGACTTGAAGATGGGATTATACGCAAGTCCTATTTTCTTGATGTGTTCGATCTAGGGTAAGGAAAGATTTTTTTTTTCAGTTTTGATTATTGCTAGGAGATTACTAGTTTATTGGTTCAATTTAATTTAAAGACGCAATTAGTGAGGTCAAGGTGTCCCGCCCTGGATCAGCATCGCGTGTTTGTGAGTAGTGACAGTACGCACTTAGTGAGGTGTTTTTACAGTCTTTTATTAATTTTTGCCAATATAATGTGTGACTTCCAATAATAATAATATTTAGAATTTCTTTTTATTGTTCTTTATGAATGAGATTATTAATGAATTTTTATTTTAATACATGATTTATTTACTTTTATACAATTGGTGGTTTGATGACTTTTATGTTTTTACAGTATTTAGACTAGGATTTAGGTTTTCAATAGGACAGGTTTTATGCGATTAATTACTCCCTGTGGATCGACCTCGGACTTCACCGAGTTATTACTACAATCGCGGCCTTGCACTTGGGGCTGACGATCATAGTGGAAAATCACAATCAAATCACCACCCGACAACTTAATTAAAAACAAAAATAATAATTATTTTAGGCATTATTACTGTACCAACATATACTTCCAATGCCACCAACACCTCATTAACCAAAGAAGTGTGAGATTGCAAAGGGCTAAAGACATAACACAGTGGCCTAAAACGATCTACACACAGAAAAATTCAAACATACCTAGGTTTAGGGCTAAAGACGTTAATCTATGGCCTAAAACACTTAACACTCAAAAATATTAGAAAGTGCCTAGGGTTCCAAATAATATGCAAAACATATGCAAGAATATAGTATAGGCACTGAGTTTCACGCTCCAAAATATATAATACAAATGTCTGTTAGTTTGTCTAACTTCTTTTATACCAAAGTAATAGGAAAAGCATTACAAATGAGACATTATATTCATTTGTTTCATGTAAATCTGTAAAAGTAGACATAAATGCACAAACCTCTTAAATGGAGATCAACAACCACTAAAATGAAATCAAAATGAGCAATAAAGTGAGTATACAAGCCCATAGAAAGTATTTGCCTTTAGTCGGAGACAAAGTACAATTTTTGAGAAAGATAGGGTAGAAAAAGAATGGAAAGCAGGGGACGTCACGAACTTATGTAGGGTGCGCAAAGAGATGATAGCATCACTCAATATTCTTTTGAGCGATGCTATCGTCTGTGGGAATAAAAAATAAAAAATAAATAGAAATGTGGCGGGAAGACCAATGACGTGATGCACATTTTGCCAGGACCCTTCGGGATAAATGGCTGTATTTTGGGATTTTTCCAGTAAAATCCTCCAAGATTTATGATAGTTTTCTTCGTTATCTTGTGTTTTCTTTCTCTTTTTTTTTTTAATTTTTTCTTTTCTTTTCTTTTTGTTTTTTTTTTTTTTTTGCTGAAACTGAAGCTTTATATTAAGAGGGACTTGATTACAGAGAAGATCTCGAACAGCCTAGTTTTCTTAAAAATTTGATAGCAAAAAACATTTAGGGGGTGTTTGTAAATGAGATATTTTAAAATAGGGGATTTAACGGGAAAAACCCTCATAAACTTGCTATTATTTAATTTGGCCCCGATAGAAAAGGCCAGACAGAATAGGCCCTTAATTGACGTTTCTCTTTTTTTTTTTTTTTTGTCTTTTAGTGGGATAGTCGATATCGACTATAATCTGTAAGTAGACTTAAAACCCAGTTTCGCATCTGCGTTTCCCGTTTTCATCTTTTGCGTCAGCTGGTGCGAGCAAACCTTCCTTGGCGACGAATATCCATCCGCTACTCTTCAAGAACTCTATTAATGGTGGTGGTTGCACTCCTTTAAAAAGCAGGTACACACATGAATCTTTATTATTAGTTTGATAGTTTCCCCAAAACTTGGTAATCTCCCAACCTTTTGATTAATGTTCTTCCTTTTATATCTTACCAGCCCTAGAAAAGTAATCAACGACCATGATCTGTCCTAGAAAATAGCATCCAAGTGCATATAGAGTTATGAACAGTTGATATTTGCTCATAAAAAACCACTCCCATCTTTTTAATCTTCACATACGTTTTTGGGTTTAGAGTTTTGAATGTCCCTTTTTTGACTGACCCAGAAAATGGTACCCAAGTGCATCTAGAGTTCTGAAAGGTGTATATCTTCTCCTAAAGTGACATGCCATCTTCAATCTTAGCATAGTTTTTTTGGGTTTAGGGTTTTAAATGTGGTTGTACCTGACAATACATACATTATTTAATTTCTTCTATTCAGCCTAAACTAAAACAGAACATTCATTTTACAAGATCTATAAATTTTAACAGGACATGGACCTTGTCCCATAAAATTGGTATAAAAGGTGGAGATGCTCTTACACTGTTGTATTTGGTTTACATATTTGTATTTTGCTATATGGTTTAAAATGTATATAGACTGTGTATGGCATTGTTTAACAATACAATTAGTACAACCTTTGGAATATCACAATGCATCTACTTTATACATACACTTGCCCTTTCACTATGGGCATTGTTTATACATACATATTTACCTTCTATTTCTACCACTATATATACTAAATAATTTTAATTTATAAACAGCATGTCAGATTACGATATCCTAATCATATTCCACTACGATGGAAACTTTGAGTTTGATATGATGCGGCCCGTCTATAATGGAGGAAAGCAGAAGATGCAGTATTTATCAACCGACATAACATATGGGTCATTGGTTGCCGAAGCAATTGAAGCATCTAATTGGGATTCATTGATTGAAAGTTTAAGAATACAATACCTTCATCACAATGAACGTGCATTTTCACTGGCTAGCATTGAAGATGATAATGATGTAAACAGAATGATGAAAGCATCGGGTCGGGATACAAATGGGATATACTTATATGTTTCTAACAAATCGAACAATGGACAATGCAGAGGAGGAGAACAGTCAAATTCTGTTAACATGTTGTTTTTTAAATTAAACATTTATCAAATAGTAGTTCCAATCCCTCATACAGATTTTGCTATATTGTTGATGCACTGTAGGCTTCAGAGGAATGACAAACATCGATCTATTATTGGAGAATCGAGGGGTGTATTGTTAAATTGCATGGGAAAAGAAGTGAATGATGGGACAGCCGTTCCAGAGCTTCCTACCATCGATCTCCAAGAAGATAATGACATGCATTTTTCAACTGTTCAGGACATTACAAGTCCACCGCATACCTTATGTCAAGAAATGATGTTGATAATATAGAGGATGGGGTAGAGTATGGCGATGAGAATGATTTTGATGAGATTAATTTCACCGGACAAATTCCAATGGTAGGGATGGACGCGGACAGAATGAACGTTGCAGGGGCTAATCCAGTGAACAATGTCAACAATGCATTTGTTGATAACATAAAGGATGTGGCTGAGATCGGTGATGAGAATCATTTTGATGAAAATAATTTTATCGGACAAATTCCAGTGGTTGTGATGGGCGCGCACAGAAGCAATGTCGCCGGGGATAATCCAGCAGACAACGCATGCCCTTCAAGTGAACATTCAGGTGTTAATTTCGTCGAGGACATGGTACCTGACGAATTGAATGCAGACGTTGGAAACAATTCAGCACGGGAAATGTGGATCGGACGTGAATTACCTGATCGTGATACGTTCCGGAAGACTCTTGCCAAGTTTGCAATTTATGGAAACTTTACTTTGAAGCACTTGAGGACCAACATGTACAAAGTAACAGCATGCTGTAAAGATCAGAATTGCCCTTGGCGCATTCATGCCTCCATCGTCGAGTCAGGACCACAATTCAAAGTGCGTACGTATAATCCAGTCCATAAATGCTCGAAGCCAATGATGGGGACGGCACATAAACAGGCGTCGGCATTGCTAATTGCGGAGTTCATCATGTATAGAGTCCGACAAAATGCCAATCTTAAACCAAAAGAGATCATGAACGACTACCAAATGGAATTTGGAACAATAATTACCTACAGGAAGGCACATGTAGCAAAGGAGATAGCCCTGCGTCCAGTGCGAGGATCTTATGAGGAATCTTTTCTAATGCTATCTAGTTACTGTATTGAACTGCAGAGGACCAATTTAGGCACAGTAACAAACATAGACACCACATCTGAAGACTATTTTAGAAGATTTTTTTGGGCATTCGGAGTTTGTCTAAGGTCTTTCATTAAAACTTGTAGACCAATGATTGATGTAGATGGGACACATCTCCAAGGTAAGTATCCTGGTGTCTTGCTCGTTGCTGTTACACACGATGCCAATCATAAGCTCCTCCCAATCGCTTTTGCCTTTGCGGAATCCGAGCGACGTGATAGTTGGGAGTGGTTCCTTGCAAATCTGCGCTATAACAATTTGACTATTGTATCTGACCGACAAAATGGTCTTGTTCCAGCGATCTTGAATGTCATACCCTCAGCAAAGCATTGTTATTGTTGCTGTCATATCACGGAGAATATAAGGGTGGCTTTCAGTGATGCGCCAATTATTATGAAATTTTGGCGTGCCGCCAAAGCGAACAGGCCGTTTGAGTACGATGCATATATGTCTGATATACGGGCAGTCAGCCAAGAGGCGTTCACGTACATTGATCCAATTGGAAGGCAACGTTGGGCCAACGCATATGTAGATGGACGCCGGTATGACATGCTCACTAGCAACGCAGCAGAATGCACAAATGGCCTCTTAAAGGACACGAGAGTCCTCCCTATTACAAAACAAGTCGAGGAAATACGGGCCAAACTAATGGAATTTTACCAGAAGCGCCATCTTGAATCGCAAGCGGTTACAAGTCGTCTAACACCGTATCGGAGAAAGTGTTGGAAAAAGAAATGAAAGAAGCCAGGCGACTACATGTTCGTGTGGCTGGTCTAGTTGAGTTTCAGGTACAATCAGCATAGTACGTGGACATCTTTGATCTTGAACGCAAGACTTGCACATGCCGAAAATGGGATATCTTGGGGATCCCGTGTACTCATGCATTGGCTTCAATGAGAGTTAGAAACTATGATACATATAAATTATGCGAACATTGGTACTTCTCATATGTATATCGCACGATATATAGTGAAGTCTTGCATGCTACCCGTGACAGTAAACAATGGGAGCACACATCTGATGAATGAGTTCTCCCACCACGAGCCACTAAATAGTCTGGGAGGCCAAATAAGAATAGGATTCAGACCGAAGATCATGGCCGCCAACAAAGGGTGGTCACTTGTGGTAACTGTAAGGAGAGGGGGCATAACCGGCAAAGTTGCCGCAATCCACCGGCGCAAACTTGAAATATTGTTGAAGCATTTTTTGGAAGGAATTTTTTTGCTTGTTGGTGTTAATAGTTTTGGGAAAGCGGATGCAACTAGTTAATATGAACAACTCTTTAGTGGATTGTTAATATTTGGTGTGAATGTGCCGGAAGATGGAGTTCATCATGGACAGTGTACAGTCACATGAACTACATTTTTTGGAAGTGGGTAGTGATTACTTGGTGTGAATGTGCTTGAAGATGCAGCCGTTTGGACAGTGTACAGTCTACTGATCAACATTTTTTGGAAGTGGGTGGTGAATATGTGGTGTGAATGTACAGGAATATGGCACCGTCTTAATAGTGTATAGTCTACTGATCAACATTTTCTGTCGAAGTGGGTGGCGCCATCTTGGTGTGAATGTGCTGGTGGAAGATGCAGCTGTCTGGACAGTCTACAGTCTACTGATCAACATTTTTTGGAAGTTGGTAGTGATTACTTGGTGTGAATGTACTTGAAGATGCAGCCGTCCGGACAGCGTACAATCTACTGAACAATGCTCTTTGGTTGGTTATAGACGTCAGACCTTGTACATCGTGCTGGAGCATTTTTTGTAATTAATAAGTGTTATTAAACATGTAAATTTTTTGTAAAAGATGGACGACCCATTTTAAGGGGCTATATGTTGAACACTTTTGGTATAAATATATATGTTGTTTGTATTGTCCAAAAATTGACTTTTACCTTCTTTCCTTGCAAACTCATTTGTTTGTTTTGTCCCATATATGATACATGTATTGTTCCAGCTAAATAGACTGTCGAAATCGAATACCATTCTGTTCCAGCTAATAGTCGATATCGACTATGACTGTATTTTTAAAACGTCAGTTAAATAGTCGATATCGACTAAAAAAATGGTCGATATCAACTATGTCTGTCTTTTTTAAATCCAGTTAAGTAGTCGTTATCGACTATGATTGTCTTTTTACAATCCAAGTTGTATCCAGTTAAATAGTTGATATCGACTATAAACATAGTCGATATCGACTATCGACTGTCTTTTTTTAGATTAGGTTGTAACCAGTTATATGGTCGATATCGGCTATTACGACAGTCGATATCGACCATTATGACAGTCGATATCGACTATTATTCTTTGTAAAACTACATAACAATCTTCATGAGATTGACATACAATGCACATACATTCACATTGACATTCTAGAGTACCTGATAACAGTCAAATCATATACAATAACTGGCATATCACATACAGTCACTACCACCTCATCTATCAGTCTGAACACATCCCATTCTCTATCATGCTATCCATTCAAATTACAAAACATACATAAATATTGACTAACAAACCATTCATCAAGAGTGAAATGTTTTCCTTCATCATCAATCATCATATATACAAAACATAATGTTTTTCAAATTTCAGTGCCCACAAGTTTTCCCATCTCATAAATCATCAAGTTTACTAAATAATAAATCAACAATGTTCCCAATCCTCGTAGTGATTATCGACTTCACAACTTTGGTGATCAAACTAGTAGGTTCAACAAATCAGGGAGATTCAACCTATTAGCATTCACCTGCCAACTTCTCTTGAATAACTCAATGACAATTCTGCTACGAAAGTAAGGGATGTCAGATTGTGTAAATATGATCGGTCGGCAGTGAACACAATGCTCTACGAATGCAACAACGAAGACTCCGCAGTCATTACAATTGTCCTGATGAGGAATGTCTTCCTTGATCAGTATAGTCCATAAAAATGGATCGTCCACCCAAAATACATATACATAGCGTTCAACCACCCAATCTGCATTAATGAAGAAATGGGGGGCAAAATGTTAAAATAAGAGGTGATGTCTCCATTTCAATTAATGAATGCAATATAGAAGTTCAAACAATACTTACAAACTGCTCTGCCTTACTCCGCGTCAAACGATCACCAGCCAAACTGTTGTAAAACTCCCACATCCTTTCATCTACGTATCCCACCACCAACGTGAAATGGTTCTTATAGTGGAGTACAAACACCAGAGTATGACACTCCCTGGCTTCCCAGACCCTGTGGCCATGCTTCCCGAAGGCAGCTTCAATACTGGCGTCGGATCCATCCTGCCACCAACTCTGCATACAGTAATGTAGCCACCTCTCAATCAGTGGTTAACACACAGAGGTGATTTCAATCATAGGTGTCCGTTAAACCATAAAGTGAAGAAAAGTTTAGCACAGACTTATAGATATGCTTAGGTCCGCGACGAAAGCGGTAGGACATCCGTCTCTGAGGATCTAAAAGTAGTAGTACATAAGATTGGTGTCCAGCCAATTTCCATCGTCAAGTGCTTTCTTTAGATCGTTGCTGGATACCATGGTACAAATGCTTGCTAGTTCATCCCCTCTGCATGAAAGAGATGTTTGGTAATAAACACAAAGATTACATAGAATATTGCAACGAAGATGGGTACAATTTAGAAAAACGACGGAAACTTCTATGCTTACTTTGTACTATAATATTCGTTGAAACCCCTAACCAAGAACTGCTCCTGATCGTTTAGTACATAGCCCGAATGCACCATAGAATGAGAGTAATCGGAGAACTTTACTGGCACTTTACGCATGCGGGGCAAGCGCTTAATTCTCCAAATCAAAGACACTATGGTAGCGAGCAGTGCTGCAGCAACTATCGCGGAGTCACTGCGAACTGACACCGGGGTGTCGAACAATGCCCTGGCTATTGGGGGGGTGTTGAGAACCTTTTCAAATGGTGGCAAGTCAGCTGGTTGGGATGTGGTTGGAACGTCGTCTGGGCGTTTCTTGCCCTTTCTCTTGTAAGTTTTCGCTTTAGTACTTTTTTGAGTAGCCTTCTTGAATCTCGTGTGAGAGGCCCCAGTGATATCTGGATCAGCATCATGCTCTTTACCTTCCTCAGGAGGAACAATGTTGGATGGACCAGCACCAGTGTAGGGAACAACCTCAGCAGAAAAAGTTTGTGTTAGACCAGCGTCACTGTCGGGAACAGTGTGAGAAGGACCAGCGTTGGTATCGGGAACATGGAAAGACGGAGCACTATGAGATGTTCTGGTGCTTGTCTGCATAACAACAGTAAAGAGTTAGTTAGGTTGCACAAGAGTAAATTTAATTTTGGTATGGGCGGTTCTACCTTCTCTACATCATCATCAGAATCTGAGTTGTTACACTCATCCATGTTGTAGTTTTCGAATGAAGTCCGGAATGCTGCTTTAAAAGTCTTTAGCTTTTTCCGGATGGAATCAGCCAGACTTGACATGTCCTTCTTCCTCCTGAACGCTCGATCGCATGACCATTCTAAGCAAGCAACAAGTGATTCAACCTAATTACCGCAACATTTATGTCATCAGTTTATCCACAATAGAAGAAGTCATACAAATGAAAGACATCATCATAGCATTCAAATACTGACATATTTTTGCGGAACAGATGGGGTTTCCTGCTGAACAGGGGCTTCGGACTCAGCACCGACCCTGCCAATGTGTTGGATTGTGTTCGCAACATACCAGACGAGGTACTCTTCAGAATGTGCTGGCTGGGTGCACTCCTCCCCGTGCAATCCAAGTTGCCTTCGTGTAGCCCACAATCCCGCTATCTCATCACCCATGTATAAGCTGTAATCGATTACCACTCTCTCAACACGTTCTTTCCTCACGTATGGCATACTGAAAGAAGGGGGGGGGGGGGGGGGGGGACCAGTTGCTTGAGCCCAAATTGCTTCATGGCTCACCACGTGTTGTGCCGCTCAACAATCCAATACCACAAAAGCACGGTCGATGATGAAAAAAGATCGCGATCCACTTTTGGTACGCTCATTCGGAATTTTTTTAGGGTATTTGGAGTACGACTGCCAAGTGAACTGCCAATGGTCACTTATAAAAAGACAGTAATACAGATGCAATAGGTAACCACATAAAAAACATTTTAAATTTTCGTGCAGCCCACATATATATTTACCACATCAGCCGGCAAGGTGTTTAGTTGGTGCGTTACTTCCTTCACCGTAGCGAGGGGTGGGTGTTCCCCCAACCTCCTATGCCATGTCTTGAATAAAGGAAATTTTATATCCTTCTTCCAATTATTCTCTGGTAGAGGACACCGTCCAATAGTCATTCTAGAGTAAGCCCATATCTGCGATGGAAAACAACAAGACGTAGGCCGTACATTAGCTATTAAATAGTGAAACCAAAATGGTAATAATGCAAATTAATCACCTGTAGAAGCTGCAAAGGCCTCGTGGGTGTCCTGTAGGACTTATTATCTTCCTTTTATTGATCTTTTCCCTTTCCCTCAGTCACTTGCAGATCCTCGCCCCACCAAGTTGCCTTTGCAAGCATTCAATAAAGGTTTGCAAGGCATGCAGGGGCCCATGCGTAAGGCTTGAATTCTTTGAACAACTCAAGCAGAAAAGCAGGCCCCCTCGTACCTGAAGTCTGTGTGAAGATTTGCCCAGACACCAAAAAGAACAAATATGCCTGAGTGGCTCTAATCTCATCATTTTTGTCTATCTTGAACTCCTCATCTTGCCACGCAGAAGGCTTGAAGTTGTCTTCAAGCCGCTTAAACTTTATCGTTATGCCAACATAGTCTTCCCTCTTCAAGGGAGTTTTCCTAAGCAACTCTTAACACACTGGCTCCACAAACCTGCCGGGGAAAGTCCGTCCGGTTACTACCGGGACATCGACTGGCAAGCCATAGATATAAGCAACATCTTCAAGTGTTATAGTTGCTTCCCCCGTTGGCAGATGGAATGTATTTGTTTCTGGACGCCACCTCTCAATCAACGCTGTTATCAACGCATGGTCTATGACCATACGCTCTATCTCTGCCAAGTGGTGTAGTCCCGTACGGCGTACGGATTGCTTTTGAGTGTCTGTAAGCACCCATATACCTTTGTCGGGGTTTGTTGGGATACATCTCATTTGACCAAATTCATGTAAGAACATAAGTTAGTGGGGTGACTCGAAGGACAAAACAACAAAACTAGGAGATTGAAATTATAGACAGATAATTGATATCTATTTATGTTATACCTCCCCTTGACGAATGCCTTCTGAAATATGATTTCTTTGAGAGAATAGGAGTCCTCTGTCAGCATCGTTTATGTTTTCTTCATGAACCTGAAAAATATCAAATGTGTACACCGGGCAATTATATACAATCAAACAGATGAAACAAATTTATTGCTGATCCAAACAGTAATTGTTTTCCTGTCTCTGGGATGTGAAGTTATTTGTTTTTGTTAAAGCTATGGGATTGAAACAAAAGCCTAACTTAAGGATTTTGTCTAGAGCTAGGGGTATGAAAGCAAATTATAACATAATTGGCACACACATGATATGGCTTTGGCATTGTCTTATTGATCATTGTGGGCTCATGTTTAACTAACTTGCCAGAAGTTCACTAAAAAGGGGATCCATGATGACTCTTTATCAGAAGATGCAATCCTAGATATTAGATGCATGTGCAAAGAGTGCTATGTTTCTTGATGTTCTCCATTATTGTGGCAATCCTGATATGAATTAAATTATGCTACCAGTAAGGGAAGATCTTGAATGGCCCTACATGAGTTCTCTTTAATTGGCTAGGGCAGTAGATCAGGAAAGAACAAAGGAAATGATGATCATATTCTTGTATGGAAAAATTAATAATAATCAAATATAATACACATCAGTGGAAGTGCTTTCAATCTGGTTACTGGTGAATAGATGGCCTTCTGATGAAACACCATCAAGCCACATCCTGCCACCTCTCACTTGGCCTCTCTTCCAACGCATCTCTTTCAATGCCAACCCCCAGGGGCGGACCCAAGTGTACACCATCTGGGGCGACTGCCCCATGTCTAATTGAGACCTCCCTTTAAAATCGCAATGGGCCCTAGCCCATGCCCCACATGTACCAAAACTATCGCCCCACCTCTTGCATCCGTTTGAGAAAACCCTTCCACACCCTTTCTTTCGTTCTTCCTCCCTTCAATGGCGAAAAATAAAAACCCTCACCAGTCGGCCGTTATTCCTCCTAGTGCATGAGCGTTGCTTTAGGTAAATCTCTCCCTCCCTCAATGGCCTCTCTCTCTCTCCCTCAATCTCCCTCTTTGCTCGTCTCTTATTTCTCTAGCACCTCTTTTTTTTTAAATGGTGCTTCTCTCTCCCCCTCTCCCTCCTATCTTCTATGATTTCATTCATTATTTTAGGTTCTACACAAAAGAGATGGGGTTTTGTTTGTGTTGATTTCTGTTTGGTGGTTAAGGTTAGAATTGTGTTGCTTTAGGGCTTTTATTTATGGTCCTTTTTGTTACATTACTTGATTTTTTGGTTTTTTGTGTTGTTTGATCTGTGAATGGGTGAGATTTTAGTATTTTTCTATGTTCGTTAAGTGATGGAATATCTTCCTGTGACTTGTAAGCATTGGCAAATTGCAATTTTGAAACATGGTCATTCTGTTTTTATTATTATTTCAATTTGAGAGACTTGAATAATCATGTGAGTCTGAAATATTTATCATTGTTTTGTTCTTTTGGCTTCTATGGTTTTGAAAGGAAGAATTGTATTTGCATTTATGATTGATTGATTGGGGTTTCACGTAGAAGTTGGGCGTGGTTTGGGTATTTCTTTGTTATGTTTTGTGGATGGAATTTCCCTCTGGAAGGCCCACTTATGAGTAGTTATGAGAAGAGATACAAGAGCAAAGATTGTAAGGTGGGGTAGTTCTGGGGTTCGATTTTGAACCATGATGACTTCGGGGCCGTAAATTGTAAAAAGGTAATGCCAATGCTTTATGCTTCTAATTGTCTTGATCAATATTTATTTTATTTTATTTTATTTAGATTGTTGTGACTTGTGAGCAAGTGTTCTATTAATGTGTTGTTGGTTCACATGACATGATTGCACATGGCCTAAAGAGGAAAACTCCATTTTAATATCAATTATGAAAATCACTTAATCAATGATATCCTAGTGCTTCACTAGCCTAACCACATGAAAATGGTGTCTTTGTAGATTATTAAAATGTCCTAACTCTTAAGCATATGGAATTCTCACTTGTTTTGTATCTATTATGTGTTAGATCTAGGGTTCCTTGATTTGGTGAGATTAAGTGTGCATTTTGAATGAACTAGAGTTTCCTCCAATTCCATAATCCATGGTTGTGTCACATTATTGTCATTGTCATTCCAAATCTCTTAAATTCTCTTTTACATAGGACTTTGCATTTTTTTTTTCTTACGGAGGAAAGTAGGTAGCAACAAGATTATAGAAATTAAGCTTTAACTACTTATTTCTTTTTCTCCATTTTTCTTTGAGAAACTTTACTCTTGGCCCATAATGCCCTGTTTATGATTATGCTGACAATCATTTATAAATACAGGTGCTCTTATTTAGAGTTGAGATGACTTTTGATGAGAGAAGTACATGTTAGTTGATGTAGTTACATATCTTGTGTCTATTTGAATGCAATACATTCTCTTTTACTATTGTTAATGTGAAAAAAAAATTTAGCACTCTGCAATGTTATGGGCAGACAGAAGGCAAAATCATGCACTCTGCATTTCACCTATTAATGAGACTTTCATACTGAATATATCACAACAGTTTGGTGTTCCTGCCAATTTACTTGATTTTTGGATGGGTTGTATGGATGACTCTCCAACATTAATACTGGGATTTTGTCAGAAACTTTTGCTTTTTGATTCTTTTCCATCCCAAGTATGCATTTCCACCAAAGGTTTATTTCTGGATGGATTGTATGGATGACTCTCCATCAATGCATTTCCATCAACATTGTGATGGAGAAGGGTTTCGATCCATAAATAGGTATCTTCATTCATAGCTCATTCACTAAGATTAAGAAAACCCCACAAAAAAACCACAAACGTCAGCGCTGACAATCAATGCATCCTTGTCCACATGGACAAACTACAAAATGTGCATAAAATTGCATTTTAACTAAACACCAAAGTTAGAATGAGATTGCAATGTCGGCCCTTCAATCCCATCGAAAACAGTAAATCCCATTCCAAATTTAGGGCACAAAAAAGACAAAGAAACCACTCGCCAACATACCTCCATGTGCGTCAACGTGTGGAGAATTTTTTAAAAGTTGGAGCGAATGGGAGAGGGGACCACCGCCTGGGACCACCGTTAGGACTCTGTCACTCGCCAACGAGGATGAAAGGGAAAAAGGGAAATGAAGAAGAAGACAGTTCCCGTTAAAAGCGGTTCGTGGCCCATATTTATGGAGCAGGGATAGTCGATATCGACTATCCCACTAAAAGACAAAAAAAAAAAAAAAAACAAAAAAAAAAAAGAGAAACGTCAATTAAGGGCCTATTCTGTCTGACCTTTTCTATTGGAGCCAAATTAAATAATAGCGAGTTTATGAGGGTTTTCCTGTTAAATCCCCTTTCAAATATTTTGCTATAATATCTACTAGTTTAGAAGGTAAACTATTTACCTAAAAAGTAGGTGTTTGGATAACTTAGAAAGTATCTTACAATATCTCACATTCTTCCAAAAACCTTCGTATTACATTATTCAAGGATATGCTCTATAAAATAATCTTTAAAAAATCTTTTTTAACTACGAATGGAGAGTTTGAATAAAAATCATAGGAGGGTTCATGACCAACCATTAATTATAATGGCCCACTATAAGTTTTAACATTTATGGGTCCCACTATTAGATTGGCCTCACAGTGCTTACAAATTTAATGCGGGGTCCTATAGCCATATCACGATTACATAGCCCTTGTTAATTAGCAATATAAGGTGTGTCCTACAAATGTTTCGCTCAGGACTTTCATTGTGATTACCAACATTAGGTGGGTCCCATACTACCAAAATTAGCCGAATCCCATGATTAACAAGATTGAATTGTGTGATTATAATTATTAGTTTGCCATCATTAGATGGGTCCCACTATTTGATAGCTCTACTACCATTAATATGACTACCAACATCAAATGGATCCCACAATGATTTCTCTTACAAAAGCTAGATGTGGCCATTTTTGGCAATCACCATTAGATATATTATAGTATAGTTACCAACGTTTGGTGGAACCACCTTAATTAAACAACATTGCTTATGATTTAAATTTAATTTTACATTTCTTTTTCCAATAGATGGGTCCTACCATGATTATTAACACCTTTGATTACTAATTAGTGGGTCCTGTGCTGGGCTAATTGATTATATTCTCTCCATTTCTTATTTGGTACATCATCTTATGAGTTTTTATAAATTGTCAAACACTTCAAAGGTATATTAAAATCTGTGAAGATTGCCGAACACTATAAGTGACACAATATAATAATATGACACTATTTTATTCTATGATAATGAAATTTACAATATTTAAACTTGTTGATATTATATTATGCACTTATCCAAACACCCCCTTAGCACTTTAACAAAAAGATAGAGGGTTGTCTTCATTCTTCATGCTACTCCAAAAGGTGTTGCTCCCGAAGTTGTGTTGCGTTACTCCCTCTTTGCTCTTCCTGCACAGACATCTCAAGTAAATAAATATTCCATATGTGGATTGGTAAGGAGAAATAGAACACCATTTCCACCGGTGGACCTAGTTTAGCAAGGCCGTGTTTTCTTTCTTTTGGGTGACTATGTTAAGAAAGGCTTTTTATAAAGCACTATATATTTTATCCTAAGCTTTTATTCCCTTTTATTAGAGTTTCACTTATTGTAAGACCCCGACCTGAATGTACACGATTAGTGCTAATTAAGTCGCGTGTTAGTGCTAAGTGTGATTAGTGCATTTTGGTTAAGCGGGGACTAGAATGGCTCTTTTATAGTTTTGGGAAATTTTAGTGCTTTGTGTTTAGTGGGGGCCTTTGGGGGTTCCCTTTTTGATAGCTTTTCTTTAATTTGGGAATTATCCGAGATTCCGATGACTTGTATTTCTATCCCGTTTCACTTGTCCCGTTATTCCCTACAACTTTCATGTTGATCCCGTACCCGTTCGGAACCCCAAAACCCGACTTTCCTAGCATTGAGGGCAAATCAGTCATTTTACATTAAATCTGTATCCAAAAGTTGATATCCCCAAAACCCTCGAAACATATACTTTTTGGAAACTAGATATTTCGGTGATAACTTTTCTCTTCTTCGTCGATTTCGTTCGAGGTCCCGAAAGTAGTGATTTCAGCCTCCAAAGTTTCTTAGTGGTGGAGCCCACTCCCATTGACTTTAAATAGAGAACCCATCTCTTCTTCTCCCTTTTTCCAGCACAAACTAAGAGAAAGCTAGGGTTTTCCCCTTTTCTTGTTACTTCTCCATCCTCAATCTCCTCCAAGCTTGCATCAATGGCTCAAATGGAAGCTACCATCTTCTTCTCCATCACTTGAGCTCTCCTTGGATACCATTAGTGAAGAGAAACCTCTATTCCAAGACCCTCTTTGAATCACTCTTGTTCATTTAGAGACCTTGCAAGTAAGTTTTCTTTCCCAATCTCTTTGTTATGTTTTCTCCTAGCTATAGAGAAGCCTCATTTTCACTATTGAAGAGTTCTTCTTCTTCTTTCCTTGGTTGACCCATCTTAGGGTTTGTTTTTGGGAGTTTTGTGTAGCTTGGAGTTTGGCTTGGAAGAGGAGAGGAATTGCTTGATTCCCTTGATTAGAGACCTTGAGGCAAGTTGAATGACTAGATGCTTTGAGTTTTAAACGGGTTCATGACAAACATGATTAATTTTGTATCTTCATTAATGGTTTGTTTGCTTGCATTCAATGTGTATTAAATGCCTTTGAAAATGGTTGTTTAGCTCTTTATGATCTTCAAAATGTGATTTACATTTCTTTGTTTTACTTCTTGTTGAAGAATTAGATGAATCCTTGTGTTGTGGCTATTTTCTTCTTGTTTGGTGATTGAATGTGAAGGAGGAAATGTTTGGGGAGTAAAGATTTATGGAAGTTTAATGGGGTTTCAAGTAGTATTTGATGCATGATTATTGGAGGCAAGATGGCCATTTTATTGCAGGTGAAAGTGTATAAGAGAATGGAGAAAGAAAGGCCATGAAGGCCATTCTTGGGCAGCTGGGATTGGCTGCCAGCTCGAGCGCGCAGCCAATTTGCTGCCAAACTCGGGCGGCAGTGAGACTGCCCGCTCGAGTGCGCATGTCGTCCGCTAGAGCGGGCATAGGTCCGCTCGAGCGGGCAACCTTGCTGGTTGCCTGGGTTCCTGCGTGGTTCAAGTCCGCTCGAGCGCATCCCCTTTTGTGTCTAGATCACTTTTAAAGCCCGAAAATTGTTTTTAAAGGAATCCCTTGATACCAGGAGACCCATGAGGCAACGTTTAAAGATCATTTGAGAAGGAAAACCACAACACGAAGATCCATTAAAGTTCCTTATAAATTTTCAAGGTGTATAAGTGTTCCGGAATGTCTCCAATTCCAAGAGTACCAAGTTATCTTTAAGATCGACATATGGAATGCCTATTCACCTTAAACGAATCTTGAATCCGATATTTTGCCCGAAACCCTAATAGTTCATTTGTATTTTCTTGCACCCGAGATTTATACTAAGTGACTGTTATTCTCGAAAGCTTTGAAAGGGATACTTGTGCTAATCGCTAGACCCGAAATACATGCCCGACATGATTTGATAGTTATGCCTTGAGCACCCCCATCTTACCCGATTATAATCTCGCACTTGATTTGTTTTACGTATGTCTTGATTAATATGATTTGACCTATGAGTCGGCACCACTAAGCTTGGATAACCTTGTTAGTCTGATCCACTGACTTGGAGATCCCCCTCTTGCCCCGCCAGCTGCAATTTGGATCCCGCTACCCGGTTTATTAACCGTGGTCTTATCCCGATACCGCAGATTGCTACTGTGGTTCCTGATGCCCGGCTCGCTACCGTGGTCATGTCCCGTATATAGTATATGTATATGTAAATTTCGTTGTACCTCCTCACTTCGGTGACTGAGGTCAATGCCTTGATATGCTTGATCTATCACTTCGGTGATGGAGGATTTAGCTTCGTGTGGTTGCCATCTTGTTTCTTTCACGAATTCATTGGTTACCTTACATGTTTTATTACTGCATATATGTTTTTAAATAAATGTCTTGGTTGCTTCTTGAAAGTTATTGTTTTAAATAGGTTTATATGTTTTCCAAGGTAAATGCCTTTATTATCAAATGTTTCATATCTTTTCTTCCACCTGCCAGACCGTCGTGTCTGATCCATTTCTTTGGTACTCAGGTCCAGTTATCGGTTATCCCGAGGAGGAGCCAGAGGAGGCGGTCGGAGAATCGTAACAGCTAGTTGAGTGGCGTGCCGATGATGTTGTCTAAACATCTAGTTGCCGAGATGCGTTTCATTTTGGGGGTTGTTATTAATTATACTTTTGGGCTATTGTTTTGTTATATTGGCCTTTGTTGGCCTCTATTTTTGGGAAATGTAACTAAATGATCTTTTGTTTAAACTTTCACAATACTTTTGGGTTTCGCTATAGAACATTTCTCATTCTGATACTTGTTATACAAATGTAATCAGTCTTATTATCATGAAAATGAATTACATGCTTGATTTGCTACACGCTTCCACAAATATACAAAATATTCATGTTGTTGTGATATCCTCACAGCGGACACCTGTAGGAAATCACGTGTACGGGTAATACGAGTCCTTTTATTATCCGTGTATGTATTGGCATTAAACATACTACTATTCTTGTTTATCATTATATTCTATCATTTACTCTCACTCAGTCCTGATCCCGTATTTGGACCCTAAACCTGGTCCAGGGTCACGACAGACTGGTATCAGAGTAAGACGTGTTTCAAGCAATTAATAGAAACTAGAAATCCTAAGGATGTGGCGAGGATTCGTTAGATCTTTCGTTAGCTAGAATCGCGTGAGCAATGTGTGACCCTATTCTTAATTATTATGTGCTAACAACTTGTTTTTTAGCATCATGTCACCTCGTAAGCGACTGGTAAACGGCAATCCCACCGCAAGTAACAGTGATTATACTGGGCCGGTTGAAGAAGATAGAGCTGACAATACAATGCCAAATCAATTTCAGCAGATGATGCAGGCTATGCTGGACCAGCAGCGTCAGGCAAATGAGAATCAGACCAGACTCCAAGAGCAAATGCTTAAGAAGGATGAGGATCATGCCAGAGAGTTGGCAGAGATGCAGAGGCAGTTATTAGAGGTGTTACAGAAAAGGCCAGAACGGGTCCAACCTCAACCTGCAATTGTCATCAATCAAAGAGAGCATGACCCAAATGCCTTATTTGAACGGTTTAAAAAGAGAGGTCCGAAGGATTTTATGGGGACAGAAGATCCCTTGGCTGCAGGTGATTGGCTAGAGCAGACAGAGAATATCTTTGAGGTATTCAGATGTACCGGAAGTGAGAAGGTACAACTTGCAGCATCGCTCTTCACTAGCTTGGCTGACATTTGGTGGAAAATAGTGAGGGAGGAGTACAGGACTATGGTAAACGCAGTGGCTTGGGCTAACTTCAAGAGGCGATTTAGAGACAAATACGTGCCCGCCCATGTCAAGAGACAGAAAGCAGTGGAGTTCCAGCATCTTCTATAGGGAAGCATGACAGTGTTAGAGTACCTCACCAAGTTTGAGAGGTTGTCACGATACGCCCCAGAGTTGGTGGACACAGTGGAAAAGAAGATAGCTAAGTTCTTGGAAGGACTTCACCCCATCATTGAGAGGGACGCCACCGGTGTGGTACCACCTCTCACCTTTGAAGAAGCTGTCAAGAGAGCTTACAAGTTTGAGAACTTCCATCACAAGATCCTTAAGGTTCAAGGCAAGGGACAAGGGCAGCCCCAACAGCAGCACAATCAACAGAAGAACCAACAGAACAAAAGGCAGAGACAAGATCAGAATGTGCAACTAGTCTGCATCCACTGTGGGAAGAACCATGAGAGTGCTCAGTGTCATACAGTCTCAGGAGCATGCTTTAGATGTGGTTCGATGAACCATCAGATGAGAGATTGTCCAAGACAAAACAGGCAGAACCAGCAGCAGCAAGGAGCACCGCGTCCAGCATAACCACAGAATGAAATGGTTGTCCAAAACCAGGCAAGGCCACTTCAGCAGCAGGCACCATCGCAACAGTATAGACCTCAACAACAGCAACAGCAGGCCCGTCAGCAGGGACAGCAACAGAATCAGCGTCCACCGCAACAGAATAGAAATATCCCTCAAGGTAGACAACAACAAGCTCCTATCAGGCCACAACAGCGAGGGCAAGTGTATGCGGTCAACAGAGCTGATGCAGAGGCAGTAGACAATGTTGTGGAAGGTACACTTCTTGTTAGTGGAATAGAAGCTAAGATATTGTTTGACCCTGGCTCTACGCATTCATTTATATCCCATGCATTTTCTAGATTGATTGATGTGTATGGTAGAGATCTTGAGTATGTTTTGACTGTGGCTACTCCAGTAGGAAAATAAGTTGTGTGTACTATCTATTACCCTAGTTGTACAGTTCAGATAGGAGAAGTTGTGTTAACCGCAGATCTTATTCTGTTGGAAATGAGTGATTTTGATGTCATCCTAGGGATGGATTGGCTGGCAGGGTACCATGCCACAATGGATTGTTTCCATAAGACCCTCACATTCAAGTTGGATGAGACACCAGCAGGGGTGTTGTTTCGGGGAGAGAGGAAAAATCCTCGTGCAGGGTTTGTCTCAGCATTGAAAGCTGATAGACTTTTGAGAAGTGGATGTGAAGCCTATTTGGCGTTTATCTCGGAGGATAAACGGTCCCAAGGGGTGGAGGAGATCCCTATTGTTTGGGAGTTCCCGGATGTATTTCCGGAGGAGATTCCAGGATTACCGCCCATAAGAGAAATCGAGTTCACCATCGAGTTGTTACCGGGAACCGCTCCGATATCTATTGCACCTTATCGTATGTCTCCGGCAGAATTGAGAGAGTTGAAGATACAATTGCAAGATTTGTTGGATAAAGGTTTTGTAAGACCGAGCATTTCGCCGTGGGGAGCTCCGGTCTTGTTTGTTAAGAAGAAGGATGGTTCAATGAGAATGTGTATTGATTATTGAAGGTTGAATCAAGTGACCATCAAGAACAAATATCCACTGTCCAGGATAGATGAACTGTTCGATCAGTTACAAGGTGCCTCATACTTTTCAAAGATTGATTTGAGATCCGGTTACCATCAGCTGAGAGTAAGAATCAGATGTGTTGAAAACAGCTTTCCGGACAAGATATGACCACTACGAGTTCCTAGTGATGCCATTTGGATTGACTAATGCACCGGCAGTGTTCATGGCGTTGATGAACAAGATATTTGCACAATACCTAGACCAATTTGTAGTAGTGTTCATTGATGATATTTTGGTGTACTCCAAGACCAGAGAAGAGCATGAAGAGCATCTGAGGATAGCACTGCAACTTTTGAGAGAGAACCAGCTGTATGCAAAGCTTAACGAGTGCGAATTTTGGTTAGAGCAAGTAGAATTTTTGGGGCACATTATCTCTAAGGAAGGATTGTCTGTAGACCCGTCCAAGATTGATGCAGTAGTGAAGTAGGAAAGACCGAAGAATGTGTCAGAAATTAGGAGTTTTCTTGGATTGGCGGGGTATTATCGAAGGTTTGTACAAGGATTTTCGTCAATTGCAGCACCATTGACGAAATTAACAAGGAAGAATGTACCATATGTGTGGACAGATTAGTGGGAAGCTAGTTTTCAAGAGTTGAAGAAGAGATTAACCACCGCACCAGTCCTTACTTTGCCATCCGGAAGCGGTGGTTTTACCATTTTTACCGATGCTTCGAATGTTGGACTTGGTTGTGTGTTAATGCAGGAAGGAAGAGTTGTTGCATATGGGTCCCGGCAGCTAAAAGATCACGAGAAGAATTATGCAACCCATGACCTTGAATTGGCAGCGGTTGTTTTTGCGTTGAAAATGTGGAGACATTACCTCTATAGAGAGAAGCTCGAGTCCATTCTGACCACCGCATCCTACAATATCTGTTTTCTCAGAAGGAATTGAATATGAGGCAGAGAAGATGGATGGAATATATCAAGGACTACGACTTTCCAATCAAATATCACCCGGGGAAAGCGAATGTAGTTGCCGATGCTTTGAGCAGAAAATCAGTAGGCATGGCAAATCTGAGTGGTACTTGTATTTTTGAACAATTTGAGGAGTTGAGGATAGACTTACAGCCACTGAGGAAAGGTGTTATAGTTGCCAATATGTCAGTGTCAGAGCCTTCGTTTATTCAGAAGATCAAGGATAGTCAGTTGCAAGATCCAGAGTTGGCCAAGATTTCAGAGCATGTAGCAGACCATCCTGATTTTCGTATTGTTGATGGAGTTCTTTATTATCGAGATCGTATGTGTGTGCCTAACATCGAAGAGTTGAGAAAAGACATCATAGCAGAAGCTCACAGTACAAAGTATTCCATGCACCCAGGCAGCACAAAGATTTATCAGAACTTGAAGGGCATATTTTGGTGGAACAATATGAAGAGTTAGATTGCAGCGTTTGTCTCTCGCTGCATGACTTGTCAACTGATAAAGGCAGAACATCAGAAGCCGCCAGGGTTGTTGCAGCCCTTAGAGATCCCGGAATGGAAATGGGAGCATATTACCATGGATTTTATTTCGGGACTACCGAGGACCAACAGGGGCAATGACGCAATATGGGTTACAGTGGACAGACTCACCAAGTCAGCTCATTTTATCCCCATGAAGACAAGTAAGAAGATGCACATGTTACCCCTGGCAGAGTTGTTTGTCAATGAGATCGTCAGTAGACATGGACAACCAGTTTCCATGACATCCGACAGAGACAGCAAATTCGTCTTGAGATTTTGAAAGACCCTACATGAGTCTATGGGTACGAAACTACAGTTCAGCACGGCTTATTACCCTCAGACAAATGGCCAGTTAGAGAGGACAATTCAGACCCTTGAGGATATGCTCCGTGCTTGTGTGTTAGATTTCAAGACTCGGTGGGATGAGACTCTACTGTTGTGTGAGTTCGCTTACAATAATAGCTACCACTCGAGCATTGAGATGGCGCCTTTTGAAGCCTTGTATGGCAGGAGGTGTAGGACACCTATTTGTTGGGAAGAAGTTGGCACCCGCAATTTCCATGGACCAACCATAGTGAGTGAGACTAGTGACAAAGTGAGACAGATTCAGGAATGTCTGAAAGTAGCCCGGAGTAGACAGAAAAGCTATGCAGGCTCTCACAGAAGGGACTTACAGTTCAAAGAAGAGATAAGGTTTTCCTGAAAGTGTCACCTACCAGAGGAACATTGAGGTTTGGGCAGAAGGGCAAGTTGTCACGAAGATACATTGGACCGTATGACATCGTGAGTAAGATTGGTGATGTGGCTTATAGATTAGCCTTACCACCAGAGCTATCTGGAGTACATAATGTCTTCCATGTGTCGATGTTGAAGAAGTATATTCCCGACCCTTCACATGTACTCCGGCATGAACCGTTGGAAATCATAGAAGATGCTACCTATGTTAAGAAGCCCATTCAGATCATAGACACGAAAGAACAAGAGTTTAGGACACGAACTATTCAGTGGGTGAAGGTACTTTGGGAGAATCATGGACCAGAAGAGGCAACCTGGGAACTACGAGATCAAGTGTAGAAGAAGCATCCACATCTCCTACATGAGGTGAGTTTTATATCTCATTTGGAGGACCAAATGCCCTAAGGGGTGGAGGATGTAAGACCCCGACCCGAGTGTACACGATTAGTGCTAATTAAGTCGCGTGTTAGTGCTAAGCGTGATTAGTACATTTTGGTTAAGCGGGGACTAGAATGGCTCTTTTATAGTTTTGGGAAATTTTAGTGCTTTGTGTTTAGTGGGGGCCTTTGGGGGTTCCCTTTTTTATAGCTTCGCGTTAATTTGGGAATTATCCGAGATTCCGGTGACTTGTATTTCTATCCCGTTTCACTTGTCCCGTTATTCCCTACAACTTTCATGTTGATCCCAAACCCGTTCGGAACCCCGAAACCCGACTTTCCTTGCATTGAGGGCAAATCAGTCATTTTACACTAAATCTGTACCCAAAAGTTGATATCCCCAAAACCCACGAAACATATACTTTTTGGAAACTAGATATTTCGGTGATCACTTTTCTCTTCTTCGTTGATTTCATTCGAGGTCGCGAAAGTAGTGATTTCAGCCTCCAAAGTTTCTTAGTGTTGAAGCCCACTCCCATTGACTTTAAATAGAGAACCCCTCTCTTCTTCTCCCTTTTTCCAGCACAACCTAAGAGAAAGCTAGGGTTTTCCCTTTTTCCCCTTTTCTTGTTACTTCTCCATCCTCAATCTCCTCCAAGCTTGCATCAATGGCTCAAATGGAAGCTACCATCTTCTTCTCCATCACTAGAGCTCTCCTTGGATACCATTAGTGAAGAGAAACCTCTATTCCAAGACCCTCTTTGAATCACTTTTGTTCATTTAGAGACCTTGTAAGTAAGTTTTCTTTCCCAATCTCTTTGTTATGTTTTCTCCTAGCTATAGAGAAGCCCCATTTTCACTATTGAAGAGTTCTTCTTCTTCTCTCCTTGGTTAACCCATCTTAGGGTTTTGTGTAGCTTGGAGTTTGGCTTGGAAGAGGAGAGCAATTGCTTGATTCCCTTGATTAGAGACCTTGAGGCAAGTGGAATGACTAGATGCTTTGAGTTTTAAATGGGTTCATGACAAACATGATTAATTTTGTATCTTCATTAATGGTTTGTTTGCTTGCATTCAATGTGTAATAAATGCCTTTGAAAATGGTTGTTTAGCTCTTTTTAATCTTGAAAATGTGATTTACATTTCTTTCTTTTACTTCTTGTTGAAGAATTAGATGAATCCTTGTGTTGTGGCTATTTTCTTCTTGTTTGGTGATTGAATGTGAAGGAGGAAATGTTTGGGGAGTAAAGATTTATGGAAGTTTAATGGGGTTTTCAAGTAGTATTTGATGCATGATTATTGGAGGCAAGATGGCCATTTTATTGCAGGTTAAAGTGTATAAGAGAATGGAGAAAGAAAGGCCATGAAGGCCATTCTCGGGCAGCTGGGATTGGCTGCCCGCTCGAGCGCGCAGCCAATCTGCTGCCAAACTCGGGCGGCAGTGAGACTGCCCGCTCGAGCGGGCAACCTTGCTGGTTGCGTGGGTTCCTACGCCCTTTAGTCCGCTCGAGCGCATCCCCCTTTTGGTCTAGAGCACTTTTAAAGCCCGAAAAATGTTTTAAAGGAATCCCTTGATACCGGGAGACCCATGAGGTAACGTTTAAAGATCATTTGAGAAGGAAAACCACAACACAAAGATCCATTAAAGTTCCTTAGGAATGCCTATTCACCTTAAACGAATCTTGAATTCGATATTTTGCCCGAAACCCCAATAGTTTATTTGTATTTTCTTGCACCCGAGATTTACACTAAGTGACTGTTATTCTCAAAAGCTTTGAAAAGGATACTTGTGCTAATCGCTGACCCAAAATACATGCCCGACATGATATGATAGTGATGCCTTGAGCACCCCCGTCTTGCCCGATTATATTCTCGCACTTGATTTGTTTTACGTATGTCTTGATTTATATGATTTGACCTATGAGTCACCACTAAGCTTGGATAACTTTGTTAGTCTGATCCACTAACTTGGAGATCCCCCTCTTGCCCCGCCAGCTGCAGTTTGGATCCCGCTACCCGGTTATTAATCGTGGTCTTGTCCCGATACCGCAGATTGCTCTGTGGTTCCTGATGCCCGGCTCGCTACCGTGATCATGTCCCGTATATAGTATATGTATATGTAAATTTCGTTGTACCTCCTCACCTCGGTGACTGAGGTCAACGCCTTGATATGCTTGCTCTATCACTTCGGTGATAGAGGATTTAACTTCGTGTGGTTGCCATCTTGTTTGTTTCCCGAATTCCTTGGTTACCTTACATGTTTTATTACTGCATATATGTTTTTAAATAAATGTCTGGGTTGCTTCTTGAAAGTTATTGTTTTAAATAGGTTTATATGTTTCCAAGGTAAATGCCTTTATTATCAAATGTTTCATATCTTTTCTTCTACCTGCTAGACCGTCATGTCTAATCCATTTCTTTGGTACTCAGGTCCAACTGTCGGTTATCCCGAGGAGGAGCTAGAGGAGGTGGTCGGAGAACCGCAACAGCTAGTTGAGTGGCGTGCCGATGATGTTGTCCAAACATCTGGTTGCCGAGATGCATTTCATTTTGGGGGTTGTTATTAATTATACTTTTGGGCTATTGTTTTGTTATATTGGCCTTTGTTGGCCTCTATTTTTGGGAAATGTAACTAAATGATCTTTTGTTTAAACTTTAACAATACTTTTGGGTTTTGCTATAGAACATTGCTCATTCTGGTACTTGTTCTACAAATGTTATCAGTCTTATTATCATGGAAATGAATTACATGCTTGATTTGCTACACGCTTCCGCAAATATACAAAATATTCATGTTGTTGTGATATCCTCACCGCGGACACCTATGGGAAATCACGTGCACGAGTAATGCGAGTCCTTTTATTATCCGTGTATGTATTGGCATTAAACATACTACTATTCTTGTTTATCATTATATTCCATCATTTACTCTCACTCAGTCCCGATCCCGGATTTAGACCCTAAACCCGGTCTGGAGTCGCGACACTTATTTCTGATATTTCCTATGGGATCTAAGTTTTCTTGACTGTGGACTTTAAATATAGACTAGTGCGACAGGCTTGTGTAAAATTTAATTAGGAGTATTTAAATAAATTATAAATGAATATTAATATATAATTCATAATACAAACACAATTAACATTGAACTTCAAAAATCAAAGTTTAAAAAAAAAGGTAAGTAAAATGATATAATTGAATTATCTAATACATGATATTGAAAAAATGACACAATTACATAAAATAACGGGTAAAAGAAAATGAGAAATTAAAGAGTAATAATGAATAATATAATATATGATGAAAAGGAAAAAATAGAAAAGAATAATCAATTTGAATAGCTAATGGTACGAAGAGTGAATTAATTTATGAAAATTGTTCATGCTTGGAAGAATCTATCTATTACTTCGTCCAACATTTTAATTTGTCGCATTTTATTGTTTCTTTGATTATGCATAGTTATTATTTAGTTAAATTTGTAAATATAAATGATAACGAAAATTTTGATAAATAAAAAAACCCATAAGAGAAATTTTAGGGACCTGGGAGATTTTAGAGGAAGATTAAGCAAATAGTAGATATTTTAGGACCTTTATTTGATTATAGTTGTGGTTAGGCATAAATTGAGTGTCGATTTCAAAATTTAATATAAATTTTGAAATCAAATGGCTTCCTCAATGGGCCCCACTTACTGAATATTGAAAGAAAAATCAGGAGAAAAAAGTAGCAAAATATAACCTATGAAAGTGACCTTTGAAAATTATGATTTTGGAAAGAAAAAAAACTGGCTTTCATAATGGGACCCCCATATTGTTCGAAATTGGAATAAAGAAACGAAAAGGAGGAAAATTGGCTCTGATAGAGGGCACCATGGATTGATTAAAAGCAATTATATATATATATATATATAATGAAGCAAACTAATTCCAATTGAGAAATCAGCTACTTCATTTCAATTTTATTTTGACCATTTTGATACCAATTTGACCATCTTTAATGCCTCTTTAATTTCCTCTTAATTTTCACCTGAGCCTATTATTAACTCTTAAAACTGTTATGGAGATTTGTAACTGAAATTGGCATATATGGAGCCCTCTTTTTTGTAACTGAAATGCGTAATTAAGAAAATGAGTTGTAACCTTCTCCATATAGAGTCTTCCCACCACGAGCCTCTTTTCTATGTGGCATTTTTTTTTCTTTTCTCTGTGTGAATGGCGCAAGTCTTATTGGGTCTTCTCTTCTCTACAAGAAACTAAGGTATTTGCAAACTTTTTACTCCTTTTTTTTTGTCATTTTAGTTTCCTTTTATGAATCTTAATTTCAATTTCCGACATAGATCATTATTCACAGCACCTATATGTGATAATGGAAATAGATATATTATTTTCTCTTACGGCAACCAGCTCACTATCAAACCTTTCTCTAATTGGAGAAGCTGATATTTTTAAATTTCTTACAATTTCACCCGTCTCAATATTTCATATTTCATGTTTCTACTAAAGATTTAAAATTTCTATATTTATTAATTATTTTAAATTTTAATTGTGTAATTTTTAAGAAACCTATAAATTTGTGTGAGAAATTAACACTTCTATTTTAGATTTTATAAAATATAAATATATGAAATTAAAATTAAAATTTTTATTTATGTCATAAAATTAAATGTTATTCTTTGTTTGACTTTTAATGCCCGTGATAAGCACGGGGGCATTTTGCTAGTAAAGATGAAGACAACTATTTTATAAGTGGGCACTAGATTTTTGCAATCTGGATGTGACAAGAGAGTCCCACAAATTTATCTACAACCAAATCTATCACATACATGCTCAACTATAGTAGAAATGATAGCCAACTTGATCTTTATACTTTTATCAGTATGTAGGTCCCACTATCAAAGCCAAAGGGTATTTTGTTTCATTTTTTTTTGTTAGTTTAATAATCTATGGGACCCATTCAATGTAGATGGTCAATGTGATTTAGGAAAATAATTTTGGGAGGGTCAATTGAGACGTTGGTATAATATTCTATGTTTAAGGGAAGAATTGTGAGGGAAGAGATTTGAATTTCAAAAACAAAACACATGAAAAAAAGAATTAAGGTTTTTAATATTAAAAGAAAAATAAGGAGAAAAAAGTAGTAAGTACAGCCTATAAAAGTGGCCCCATTCACTGTGAGTTTGGAAAGAAAAAAATATAGCTTTCACAATGGGACCCGTAGATTTATTTAGTTAAATTAGTAAATGTAAATGAAAAAGAAAAGTGGGCACCACATATTGATTAAAAACAATAAAAATGAATATGAATATGATCTATAAATGGGCCCCAAATTCCTACAACTTGGATCTAACATGAGGATCCTACAGATTGATTTGTAACAAAATTTAACAAATAATGTCTATCGATCATAAATATAATAGCCAACTTGATCTCTATATTTTCATCAGTTTGTAGGGCCTACTATTAAAGCTAAAGGGCCTTTTTTTTTTTACTTTTTTTCTTAGTTTAATATTTGCTTTGCTGGAATGTTATTTTAATAACTTATAGGACTCAATTTGTAGAGTTTAGGAATTTGAGGAAACAGTAGGGATTGATATACTTTAGGAAACCGTGGGTGGATTAAATTTGAGGAAACTGTGGGATGAAGTTGTAGAGATTGATATACTTTAGGAAACTTGGAGATTTTCTCTCATTTGAATTTCAAAAAACAAAACAAAGGAGTTATCTATAAGGATTGGGTGGGGTGGGCACATGTCATTGCAAAAGCAAAAGAGGAAGAGCCAAGTGTCACTCTCCTGCTAAGGGGGATGCTATCATTATGTATATAACTAGCGCTTCAGGGCCCACGCCCAACGCGAGCCTTTAATTCAGGGAAGGAAAACCCAATTTAAATTGAAAGTAGACACCTAGTAAACATACAAACTACTTAAGATTGGTCACCATATTTTGGAGAACCCCATATTTGATAGAGAGGGGGGTTAGTTGAAACTAAATCTGATGGACCCTCGGAAATCTTCCGTCCTCTCCTTCCGCACCCCAGGGGTTGACCTTGGTCTCGGCGGAGGAGGGAAAAGCGCTGGTATCAACATTTTTGTACGGGTATGCCAGATTTACTTTCTACTTAGAATTTGGAATGATGATGATCCGGAGATTCACCTTCACAAGTGGAAAGGAAATTAATCATTTTTTCTAACTTTTTAAATTGCATAAAAATTAAGAAAAGAGATAAGTTTGTTTTTTGAGAATGCCGTAGGAGGCGTTTTTGCTTGTTTGCCGTGAAAGGCGATTTTACAAAGCTCATCAAATATGAAAGACAAGAATTGTGATTTCTTTTTGTCTCTTTAAGAAATAAAAACTACAATAGAAAAGTAAGAAAAGGGATCTAACCTCTCAGGAGATTGTGGGGACACGTTGAGATCGACGGTCGCAAGTCATGTATGGACTTTGCCATCGTCCTTCAAATGAGAACATGTGATGCTTTGATTCTTTGGCTTGGCTCCTAACCTCGGTTTTTTAAAGGACAAGGACCAAGAGGAGGTCCTATATCCAATGAAAAACTAAGTAAACGGGCTGAAAATCCACTTTTAGGCCATGTTGGAGAAGGAGGAGACCTTGGGGGGGTGGTCCCCCAAGGGACGTTGATCACCTTGTGGTGCTTCCGGGAGCAAAGCAGAAGGACTTCGTCTTTCTCTTAGATTTTCTGGATTTTCAGAGCTTGGGATTGCACTTGGGATTCTCCTTTTTCTTTCTCTTGGAACTCACCTCTTTTTTTAGGCTTTTGGTCGCCATGAGGTGGTTATGGGCATTAATAGCCATGATGAGAGAATTGATGAGGAGTTACAAGTTGATTTTGTAACTCCTTTTTCATGGCTTGTGATTGGCCGATGAAGGTAGTGGGCATTTAATCCCCTTTAAGCTTCATGATGATGGGAGTTTCATGGGTTAAATGCCATGATTACTTGGATTTGTAACTTCCAAATGCTTGAATCTGATTGGGCCGTCCAAAATAATGAGTTAATGACCGCATTAAGTTGTCATAAACGGGTCAATTAACGTCATTAAGTGGTCGGCAAGGCATGTGAAGAGTCGTGGGCCGCGCTGCGTCTTTTGAGATTCTTCTTGCGATCATCACAGGTGGATCCACACATTGTTTGATGCTGGATCGCAATGCAATTTTAAACATTGGTTGATGTTGGTGGGCCGGTGACATCTGTCTTGTCGATTTCACGATCGGTCGGACAGAAAGTGCACTTTCTTAGTCAGCCGGTTGGCGATCTTGAGGCGATCGATGATGATTTCATGCTTTTGACGGCGAATCCAAGATGTCGGTGAAGATCAGTCGTTTTCAAGCATCAAACATTGGATTTTCAGAAAATCACAGAGGCAGGAACACCCGAAACGCGAAAAGGATCGAAAAATGGGTAATTTGGTGCAAAATCCAGCGACCCGGATTTGCAGGGTCGCCAGGCGATCATGCACCCAGGGTCGCCGGCGACCTTAGGGTTTTGCCCTTTTTGGTCGCCGAGCTTCGTTTTTTGCCGTTTTTCGTCTTTTTCATTCCTTCTTTCTTCTGTATTTTTCTTGAAATTTTTCCTCAATTATTGACTTGATTTTCTTGGAGAAAACTTGACGAGAACCCGCGCGAAATCGGAGCACAAAGTTTCCCATTTTCGGGAAAGCTGAAGACTTTGTAGCCGATTTTCCATCAAGAGTCGAAACTAGGTCAAACGATGTCGGAATAACCTGAAAATTGAGGTGAGGCTTCTTGAGCAGTGGATAGGACCAACCATGAGCTTTTATTTGAGTTTTGAAGCCGTTTGGGGTCCCATCGATGCTTGACTTGATTTTGCTGCGGGGAAAATGCCGAGCTTTGATATGTGGTCAAACGATGTCCGATTGACTTGAAATTTGACGAGGAGCCTATTGGAGTCATTTTGAGACGTTCCATCAGCTCCGTTTTTGGATGTCATGGTCCCAGGTTGCTCCGCCACCGGTAGGCTTGATTTTCTCTCGGAGGATCGAAACCTGGTCAAACGTTGTCTGAATGACCTGAAATTCGACGTGCAGCCCTTTGGAGGCATGTTGAAGCTACTCATGTACTTTGTTTGATGAGTGATGGCTTATGTGGTTCCCGCCGCCGGGAGGCTTGATTTTGCTGCTCGAGCGTTAATGGAGGGTCAAACGTTGTCGGTTGGACTTGAAATTTGGCATGGAGCCCTTTGGAGACATTCCAGAGTCATCCGTAGGCTTTGATCAAAGTTTTGGTGTCTTTGATGATGTTCCCGTCGGGAGTGCTTGTTTAGCTGTCGGAGTAGTAAAGTTGGGCCAAACGATGTCGGAATGGCCCGAAACCTCAGGTGTACCTCTCTTTTAGCTGTCTTGAAGGATCTCTCAGTTTCTGTCTGATTTTGACAAAATCTGATGCTTGAAGTAGCTTTGCCTGTTTTGTAGCAGGATGCAGCTTCACGAGGCTTCTTGATGTGGAGGAGACATAGGGATTTTTTTGGTGTCAACAAATGCCCCCTTGAGGTACAACGACGAGTAGCTTTTTGGAGTCGATGTGCCTCGAAGAGAAACTTGGAGGAGAGATTCCAACTTGACCAAGAGTCTTGAGCTTTTTTTTTTTGGATAGCCTTCTGAGTTTCCGGGGGAATTTTATGGTAGTGAGGGGGATCACACACCATTTCAAGGCGAAGTTTTGAAAATGACATGAGGTATTTGGATTTTGGGTTTTGTTTTTGACCTTGTGACCTAACAAACTGTATGTGGCAGGTTAGGGGGTCGGGGTTTGATTTTGATTTTGACCTTGTGACCCAACAAGCTGTATGTGGCAGGTTGGGGAGTCAGATTTGGTCTTTTGGTTTTGGTTTTGGTTTGGATTGGATTTTAATTTTGGTTTTGGTCTTGTAACCTAACAAGCTGTATGTGGCGAGGTAGGGGACCGGAATTTGGTTTTGTGAAATGTCAATTTCAAGATTTTGGCTCAATTTGGTTCATGAGGTTGGATGGTTTGGTTTTTGGAAACTCATGAGGCTTTTTCTCTTTTTTTTTTTTGAATGGTCCCATCAACTCAAAAGAGGCATGGGACTTTTTTTGCTCTTTTTCTTTTTTTCTTTGCTCTTGGTAAGAGGGATATTTTGACTAAAAGCCACTTTTAGTGCTTAGGTGGTCAAACCTGGCTCATGTGGGCTAACCCATGGGACCTTAGGCTTTGAAGGTGGCCTAAATCTCATATGGTGTCATTTGTGTAGAGAATATCTAAAAATATCTCTTTTGTGTAGAGAATGTCTAAAAATATCCTTACTTGCAGAGAATTTCTCAAGTTTTCTTTTTGTGAAAAGATTCCCTCAAAATATCTTTTTTTTTTGGAAAGTAGCTAAATTTTAGCACTTACCTCCTTTCTTTTCTCCTTGTTTCCTCTTTTGGCTTGCTTTCTTCTATAAAAGCAAGAGGGTTGTTTCTTTTGCTCCATTGCTTTATTTGTTTGCAAGAAATCTTCAAGAGTGCTCTCCAAGATAAGAAGTGCTTTTGCTCCAAGGGCTCCAAGCTTTTCTTCTTCTTCTCCATCAATGGCTTCAAGTAAGTTTTTCTTTCTCCATAAGAATCTCCATTGTAGAAGTAGCTTCTTCATTTTTTTTCTTTTTCTTTTTCTCTTCTTCTTTTTCTCTTCTTTTTTTTTTCCAAGCATGTTTTTCTCTTTTTCTTTTTCGTGCTTCTTCTCCCCTTTTCTTTTTCTTTTTTTTTCTCACAGTTTTCTCCCTTCTTTTTTTTTTACCGTGCACTTCCTTTTTTTTTTTTCACACGCTGACTTTTCCCCCGTTTTTTTTCAACGATTTTTTTTTTGTTTTTCTGTTGTTTTTTTTTTTATGCACGTTGATTTCTGTTTTTTTTTTTTTTTTTTTTTGTTTTAGCGTTTTTTTTTTTCTGTTTTTCTCTTTCGCACACTGATTTTCCCTTTTTTTTCTAGCGTTTTTGCTTCTCTTTTTTTTTTTTTTTTTTTGCTGCTCGTTTTTTTTTTTTTTTTCTGTTTTCCTTGGCTGTACGGACAACCTGCCACGTGGCAGTGGGCCACGGCCTGTGGGCCAGAAAAAAAAATTTTTTTTTTTCCTATTTTTTTTGCTAAGGTTTTTTTCTCTCTTTCTTTTTCTTTTTCCTTGTTTGCTCACCATGATAATGAGGCTATGCAATTTCAATATGTATGCATTTTTTTTTGTTTGATGCATCAAGATTGAAGGCTAGAGTCTCTAGGTCAAGCCAACATGATTTCTGACTTGGACAAAGTTTGATTGGTTTTGACCAAATTGGGTTGGAATGGGTCAAACTTTGGTCAAGGTTTTCCTAGCATCTAATGCATGATGATATTTTTTGATGCATGATTTTGTAAATGGATTCGGAAGTATGATGATGCATACCTGAAAATCTTTTGTAAGTATTGGGATTTTAAGCTCGCAGCGATGTTGAACTCTTTCTCGGTCTTGCTGGATTTTTGAGGAAGTTTGCAATTTTTGGATTCTGAAGCTCGCAGCAATGTTGAGCTCTTTTCCAGATTTTGCGGAAGTTTGATGAGATTGGCTTGTTCTCGCAGCAATGTTGAGTTCGAACCTTCTTTGAGAATTCTCCACTGACTATGAGCTTGAAGCGATGTTGAGCTCATCTTCAGGCTTCCTGTCTTTTTTGGAGTATTTTCCTTTTCTTTGGGATTGCACTGGAACCATGTCAAAATTTTGCTAGGATTTTTGTAGCAGAATTCTGTCATTTTGATGTTGATTGATCTTTTCTCTTCCATCTTTTGCAGGTAGTTCTTCTAGAACAAACAAGGGTAAATGTCCTGTTACTGACGCACCTCGTCGGTCTGCTAGATCTTCCAATGCGGTCGTTTAGCAGGCTTGGGAGAAGGTCCAGTTTGTGGAGAAGAACTTGGAAGAATGCGATTCCCTCAATCGTGATGAGATAAGACAGCGACTAATCACTCTCAAAGATGATGAATTCTACAAGATCATGGTAAGCGGTCGTCCTTGGGTTACGGATGATCAGAGCGTTGTGCTCAAGCCTACCTTCTTCTTCGGTGATGCAGTCCCTGACGACTTGACATACCAAAGGAGATGTTTTCAATTCTCTTACATAGCAGATGGTGAGGAGAGAACTATTTCTATCCGGTCGACTTTCGATCGGACCATCTCGATCCTGAGCCTTTCTCCCACGTGCCCTAAGAGGGAAGATCCTCCGAGCTGGGTGAAGAGGACCAGTGATCAAGACCGGGGTTTTTGTTAGCGGACCTTCTGGTTTTGCAGAGAAGCCGCCTGTCCGTATGGACATGTTGATGCCAGCCAGTGGCTACCAAGGTTCTGATCATCCATCAGTCGATTTGAGACCGGTGGGCCTTGGTATTTTTCGGGGTGACGGCAGCAATTGGGTGAAGCCTTTTCGACTTCGTGGCAGTTTCAGTGCTGACTCGAGCTGGGAATCATGGACTGATCACACCCTGAAGATTGGCGAGGCCGTTCTTCTGGAGGCCGAGATTTTTTATGCGGTTCGCGCTTTTCGGTAAACCGTCGTTTTTTTCGATGAGGCTTTCATGGCCATGCTGGAGTCATTCCTTCCACAAACCAACAGCTTCATTGTGACGAATGGTGAGATTGGTTTTTCTTTGAAGGAACTGAGCGCCATCACCGGATTGCCTATCCTCGGCAAACTCTATGAGGAGTTTATGCCTATTGACAGCGTCCTTGAGGAGCAATCTGAGGAGTTTAGGCTTATGTACTTTCAACTCGTTGCCTTCTATGATTTTTTGAAGGAGAAGGAGGGCTTGAAAGTTAGATGCAGCAGTTGGAGAGGTTGCAGCTCCAACTTTTTTGACAGCGGGGATTCTTCTGATGGCATGGCCCAAGATGCTAGGGCTAAAGCATCAAATTTGAAGAAGATCGCCGCCAAGCAAGAAGATTTAAAGAAGTTCTTCGCAAGCACGGATGCCATTTGTCCTGACATTGCGTTGCAGAGAGATCTTGCTGTTTACCTCACTTATTGGCTGGGTGAGGCTGTTTTTGCTGGAGGAGATGGAACGCACATCAGGCCGCACTGTATTTTTCCGGCTTGTCAGATGGCGTTTGGAGAGCGGCTGGGTTTGGTACCTGTTCTTTACTCCTATTTGTGTACCGAACTTCAGGCTACTGCTTTCCTAGTTCGGCTTGGGCTTCCCATAAACAGGGTATTTTCTGCCCATGTCTTCTATTCGTGGTATTTATACCATTGTCCTAGCTTCCATTGTTTGGGAGTTGCATAAGACGAAGATCCCTTTATGATTCGTTTGGCTAGAGGGACAGCCGTTCCCGAATCACTTTTGTCTGCCCGTTTGAGGATCCGACGATTTAGGGACGTCGAGATTGGGCAGTCTTCAGTGAAGCTTTCTCCGGATTTGCGGAAGAAGGCTTTTGACTTTGGTGTCTCTCGTGATTCGACCAGGGCAAGGTCGGGAAGACACTATACTTTGACAGACGCGGAGAAGAGATGGCTCTTCAACATACGAGTTGGTATGATGGTGTACCGCAGACATCTTTTCGTCGATATCCAACCGTATGTCCCTTCGCGTTTTGCATTGCAGCTTGGCTTCTCTCAAGGCATTGTTGGAGCGCCTTTGAGCATGGTGAAGCGTTTTGGAGGTCCGCAGGATGGGAGAAATGCATGGGCTTTTTACAGTGCAGAGGACACTACGCCATGATTTCCTATCCTGAGCTGCCCACTTTCCGGACTGCTAGCTTCACGAAGTGGTTCGTGGAGAGCTTTTCAGTGTACAGGGGGTTTTCCAAGAAAGAACTCGATGTCAAGCAATCTCCTGGGAAAGGTCTTGGCAAATCAGATGGTGTCCGTCGGGAGGAAGTTTTGGCTTTCCTTTCTGGAGAGAAGCATAAGATAGGCTTTCTCAATGAGCAGGACGTTATCAGATCAGGAGCTGCACAAGGGATTCCTGGTGAGGTCTTGAGACAGCTGGAGGAGGAGGAGGCCGAGATCGATGCTGTGATACAGGCAGAGCATACGAAGGCTTCCGTGGAGTCTACTGAGAAGAGTAGACCATCCAGTGAGGACTCTAGCGAGAGGCCTGATGTTGATAATGGGGCAGGATCGTCGAGCAGATTGACCCGCCATAGCAAGAGGAAGAGAGGACAACGCCGAAATATGAAACGGCATGATAGTCCTTCTAATATGGAAGTTCCTCTTACCATTGTTGAGGAGGTGTTTGAGGATGCTGACGAGCCTCCAGAGAAAAGAAGAAGAGAAGAGGAGACAGCTGGTATGATCCTCTTTCTTTCTTTTGTTTCTTCTTTTCTCTTTTTTTTTTTGAAAGATTTTGTTTTGATCCGCTGCTCTTTTCTTCTATTCTTTTTTTTTAGCAGAGGATGATGCCTGGTGATGCCTGAGGTTCCTACCGATGAGGCGATGACGGATCCAGTCGTGGCATCTGAGGAAGAGCCCAGGGATTCTGGAGTGGTTCCAGAAACTTCACCTGGTATGATTTGCTTTGGTTTTTTTTTTTTTTCTCTTTTGTGCTGTTATTTGCTAACATGTAGCTGACTTGCCAGAGGATTCTGATGATTTTGAGCCATCCATGGACGCAACTTTTGACGATGCTTCGGATGAGCTCAAAGAGGCAGAGAGTACTCCGCCGGTTGTCGAAGCAGGTATTTTTGCAAGAATAATATTGATATATTTTTATGACAAGGACAAGATTATATTCATACCTTTTTGTCTTTTCCTTGACAGATTGTGAAGCAGCAGGAGAGGTTCCTCCGGCTTCCTCAGAACCAGAACAGAGGATGCTTGCGGCTGATGCAGAAGTAGGGGCTTCTGCTTCCTTCAATGAGTTAGCTTCTTCAGTTGGAAAGATTTTATTAATTACTCTTCCAATGGAACATGACATGGGTAGTAGGGCGCCAGAGTATGGCGAATCCTCATCTGCACCGCACCTTCAGTATGCAAGGAAGGTGTTGAAGACTGTCTTGAGCTCATGGGTTGAGACTCTCTTTTCAGGTCATTTGGAAGCTGGTTTTGGCATGATCAAGCATGTGCAGGACATCCTTGCCGATAACAAAGTAGTCGGTCTAACATCGCAAGCGCCAAAGACTTTGTTGAGGAAATCATCGCCCTGGGGAACAAATGGACTGAGACCAAGAGTTTCCCAGATGGTGACTTCTTTGATGAGATGTTTATAAAACCATCCAGCAAGGTCAAAGCTGAGCTGACTGAGGTCACGAAGACTCGGAGGCAGATCGTTTGGGAGAAGAACGTTACCGAGTTATCCATCATGAGGCTGAAGCAAGACTTGGACCGCCTTGATAAGGAGGTTGTCGAGGCTACACGGCGTCTTGAGCTTTTGGAGGAAGAAGTTGCTACCAAATGGACCGCCATTGTGGAGGCTCGTGACAAGGAGGGGACTCTCATTCGCCAGGTTGAGGAAGCTGAGGGTAATGTCCGGAGGAAGACTCAGGAGCATGAGCAGTGGCAAGTCCTCTGGAAAGAACTTCCTCATGCTGCAGATGGGTCACAGCCTTCGGCCGCGTTTTATGGGAACATTCTGAAGAAGCGTGGCCTGAAAACTTTGGAATCTAAGGCCAAGGGTCTTCTTGAGGAGTTGAACCTTTGGTTGAAGACCATGTTGGATTGAGCTCCTGAGTTGTAACAAACTCTTTTCTTCTTCTTTTTTTTTGGTACCTCCATGTATAAACAGTTTTGATACTATATTTTTGTATCTCGTTCTTTTTACTTAAATCATTTTTTGATGAAAACAAATTTGAGCAAAAGTTGATGGGAATGTTTGTTTAAGAATTTGATCAAAAGGTTGTCATTTTGTGAAAATCTTTTGTCAAAGAGTTGTTTTGGGCATGAAAACCAATTTTGTGACAAAAAGCCTGGTTTTTTTATGGCTTGAAAACCGAAATTTTGGTGGCATGGAAGCCTAATTTTGTGGCGTAAGAGCCAAAATGGTTTTTGATTGGGCTTGGGAGCCAAAAAAATTTGAGATGGCATTAGAGCCAAAGTTTTTGAGTTGGCATGAAAGCCGAATTTTGGAATGGCATAGAAGCCGAATTTCATTTTGTGGCATGGGAGCCAAATTTTTTTTGTGGCACGAGAGCCAAAAATTTTGTTTGTGGCATGAGAGCCAAAGTTTTTTGGATGGCGTGAAAGCCAAAGTTTTTTTGTTTGTGGAATAAGAGCCAAAGTTTTTGGATGGCGTGAAAGCCGATTTTTGGAATGGCATAGGAGCCAAATTTTGTTTTGTTTGTTGTTTGTTTTGTTTTGGCATGGAAGCCAGATTTTTGAAAACCAAGTTTTTGTTTTGTTGGCATGAAAGCTGATTTTGGCGTTTATAGCCGATTTTTGGTGTTTATAGCCAGATTTTGGCGTTTATAGCCGGATTTTGGCTTTTATAGCTGGATTTGGTTTTCAAAATGCAGGTATCGACTAAATGTCGCCTCCCTGCTGAATGGTCTTGCAAGTATCGATGGAATGTCGCTTCCTTACTCATTTGGTTTGCGAGTATTGATGAATGTCACTTCCTCACGGGCTGGGTTTTGTGAGTATCAATGGAATGTCGCTTCCTCGCGAATTGGGATGCAAGTATCGACTAAGCGTCGTTTCCCTGCCTTTCCCAAAACTTTTGGTTTTACGGGTACTGACTTGATGTCGTTTCTCCGCGATTTTTGAAATTTGAGGTTTTCTCGAACCATTTGAGATTTGGGTTGTGGATAGCAACTGGAATATTACGTCTCCACGATTTTGAAATTTTAAGGTTTTGCAAGTATCGAATGGGGTTTGCTTCCTTGCGATTTTTGGATTTTGGAAGTATCGAATGGGGTTCGCATCCTTCCGGCTTTTTCTTTGGTTTTGGAAGTATCGAATGGGGTTTGCATCCTTCCATTTTTTCGGGTTTTGGAAGTATCGAATGGGGTTCACATCCTTCCATTTTTTTTAGTTTTGGAAGTATCGAATGGGGTTCGCATCCTTCCAGTTTTTTGGGTTTTGCGAGTATCGACTAAGTGCCGCTTCCCCGCGGTTTCTAAAAAACCATTTTTTTTGTTTAAAGACACGAGGGTCATAAATTTTGACTTAAAACCATTTTGGTTGTAAAAGCTGGGGCGAACTAGGGTGAAACTTCCTGAGTCCTAGTTTTTGTTTCAAACCATGAATTTTTGGGTTCAAGGATTGAAAATTTTGGTCAAGTCTGGGAAAAGGCTCCTAAACTTCGATTTTTGGATTTTGATTTTTTTTTTTCTTGAACAATGAAACAATGAAAGTAAGCATTGTTTTGAAAGTTTTTTTTTTATTTTAGAAACTTCAACATAAAGATGAAAATTTCAAAAGGGGTGGGTTTGACGAGCAAGTACCTGGAAATAGGCTTTGGCCATGTATATATCGTTCTGACCCGTATGAGGAAGTCTTCAAGGGTAGTACCGCTTCAAGAACTTGCCATTGATGGGTAGCATACATCTTTCTCCTTCCATGTTTAGAAGAGCGTATGCACCGTTGGAGAAGACTTTGAAAGTTCCGGATCCAAACCCTAGAGGGGGGGGGATGAATAGGGTGAGCTACAACTTAATGACCAATTATGCCAATTTTAAAACTTCCTTAAAACAATTAGCCACTTGTGATGATTAACAAATAAAATGTGGAAGCTAAACAACAACAATCACCACAACATAAGATTTATAGTGGTTCGGCCAACGTGCCTACATCCACTACCGGCTTGTGAATCTACACCCCACCGGATTTCCACTATTTATGCTTTTCAAATGGCTAAGCAATAACCACTACAATATGCTTTCCAATGATAAGCAATAACCTTACAATGTTGTTTTTCAAGGCTTAACAACAACCTATACAAGATGCTTTTCTAGGCTAAGCAATAACCTTCACACAATGCTTTTCTTAGGCTAAGCAATAACCTTTACAATCAAATGATTTATCTCAAGAAAGTGTTTTCACAAAGCACTGTAAGAGATTACAATTAAAGTTCAATTTACTTGCCTCTAGATTAGGCGAATATGAAAGTGAAAATCAAACTCACACAAACACTATGAATGCAAAAATGTGTGCTTATGAAGTGAGTGTGTGGAAACTTCAATCAATATTAAAAGTTTAACACTCATAAAAAGATTTGATTGAAGTAATATGCAAATCACATGTATCAAATACAAACTTCTTGAAGATATGAAATCAAAAGCTCACAAGTTGTATGAAATTAATTATATCTAAACATGTGATGCATATTCAATGTTGTTTTAAAAAACAAACAAATTTAACTAAAGTTCAAATGAATGAAAACAACAAAGATGATTCAAACAAGTTAATGAAACATGTTTATAAAACAAATCAAAGGTTTTGAAAAAGCATGTTTTATAAAGTATTAAAACAAACTTGTTTAGAAATCAAGGTGAAGAATCCAATGACTTAAATCAAAGATTAAAGGAGTAGAGGATTCAACACATCAAAGTTTATATGCTAAAATCATCTACCAAAGATTAAACAAAGCATAAAACAATGATTATAAAAAGGCAAAGCTTACTTGGTGGTTTAACTTCATTAATCCAAGCTTTAGCTTTCCTTAATGACCCTTAGCCTTCTTTAGCTTGATCCCCTTTCTTTTCCCTCCAAATACCTCAAGAAGGGCTTCAAAGATCATCACTTGGGGCTAAGGAATGAGCTTCTTTTTATAGAAAAAGTTGCTCAACGGCTACCTGTCGGTTAGCCGACATCCAGGAGTCGGTTAACCGACACCCCCAACGGTCACAGGCCAACGGTCATATTTTCGAAAATTTGTTGACCATAAAGCATGGTTCGGTTAGCCGACATGTTCGGTTAACCGAGGCCTGACCGACACCCTAACCGACAATGTAAACTTGCTCAGAAAACTCCTCTCTGGTTTTCTAACCGAGAGAGCTTCGGTCAGGTTCAAAAGCAAGGTCGGTTAACCGATCCCTGACCGACATGCTGACCGACAGAAAAATGATTGTAAAATTCTAACTTTCTGTTTTTCTGGACAGCATGCTTTCGTTTAGCTACTTTCTATTGTCGGTTAACCGAGACCTAACCGACAAGTTGACCGACGTGAAAATTATATGAAAATGCAGCTCTCTGGAATTCTAACCGAGAACACTTGTCGGTTGACCTTGGTCCACTTGTCGGTTAGCCGACACTCATCTTGTCGGTTGACCGACAGCCTAAGACAAAAATCCCAACTTTTGCATTTTTCAAAGTAAATTTCTTGTGGGATCTTTGTGCCATTAAACCAAGCATGAAAACATGATTTAAACCAATCCAAGTGCTTTAAAATCATGAAACATAAAAAGCCTAAATAGATTTGAAAGTTTAAAACAAATGGCTAGCTTGATTTATAAAATCCTTTTTAAAACTAAAAATGCATCCAATGTTTAAAACCAAAACATGCATAAATCATAAGGTGTATAAGATTTAAAACAATGCATGTATAAATCAAGATTTCAAGCTTTTTTAAAACAATGCATGTGTGTGAATTCAAATGATGAATAAAATGAATAGTGCATCCATCAAATTGCAATACACAAAATCTCTAACAATATCCCCATTTGCAATTTGATGGCAAACCTTACTCAACACTAATTCATCACACATAGTCTTCAGCTCCTCCTTAGCTGGACATGGCTTGAAATCTTCTTTGGATGCTCCTTCACTTAGCTTGGGCTTCAATCTTCTTGATACTTGGAGCTTTCATCTATCTTTCTTTGGCCAAACATCTCTTCTTTAGCTCCCAAGCTTTCTTATTTCATCTCTCCCCCTTTGATCATGCACACTTGGGCAAGATATGCATTCTCTCCCCCTTTGGTAGATAATACAAAATCTCCCCTTTTTGGTAGCTTGAATACCTTCTCCCCTTGTAGAAGATCTCTCCCCCTTTCTCTCTCTTTTGACAACTTGTACATTCTCTCCCCCTTTGCCATTAAATTGCAAAATACCAATTGAAGAGGGGTCAGATGTCCAAATTGTACCTACACCATGAAACAAGGAAAAGACCTTTTAGTAGCACCTGTTAACAAAAGAAATCGAAAATGAAATTCTTAATACGGTATCATGCATGAGTGGAACACTGTAGGGGTAAAGAGCCAATATAAGGGTGAATTTGATCAAAACTAATACTTCCTTTAAAAGGTTTACTCCTCCTCAATCCATACTCTTCTTTTGTCAAACTTGTGGCAAGGATTTAACTATAAGGTGCAAGAAGAAGATGGTTTTACCAATTGAGGGTAAACTTCAAGGAAAGGATTAGATTCCAATTGACTATAATAATTGACTATAAAGCTCAATATGGTCAAATTATCAATATAAAGAGTAAGGTCAAGAGGATAAACAATCATGGATACCAATTGAAATAAAAAAATATATATCAATTGAAATTCAAGGATATGACTGTTTTCTCAATCACTCTAAAATGGAGTTAAAAGGAATATAACTACTAGGATTAATCCAAATTAGAGCTATCCATGATGTAATAGGGTTTACTAAACATAGCATCAATCAATATAACTATGAAAATCATATGTTATGAAGGTTATGAAATCATTTCATACATTCATTAAATATAACTGACATGCACAAGATGAATGAAATGAAGTTCAATCATGAAGCCAACCTCACCATTAACCAACCAAAATTATGAAAACATAAACATGGTGGTCATGTGATTTACCTATAAGTGCATGAGAGGTGGCAATCATGAAAGTTTATGATGCTAATGGAATGTGACATGGAATAAAAACATATAACTATCAAGTTCAATCCAATGTACACAAGGTCTATCACAATCTCAAGAAATGACATCAATTGGAAATTATACTAATTGAAACCAATTGAAAAAGATACCAATTGATTACCAATTGAATTATGAAAACATGATTAAGAGCATAGATGTGACAAACACAATATCCATCAAGCAACATAAATGTATATTCATCACTTAGAATAATATAACTAATAAGCACAGTGATGAACATGAGAAATTGCATTTAGAAATATATATAACTTGGTAGAGGATGCAATTTACAAAAGTGTCAAATCATATGAATTCAACAACTAAGAAATCCATCAAACAAAAGATATAACTATGAAATATAAGGGATGGATTTCAAAGAGGTTCATATGATTAAACACTACTATGAAGTTGAAACATGTATAAGAATGACATCACAAGGAAAATACACATGAATCAACATCATAACCATCCATTTAACAAAAAAAAAAAAAAAAATGACTAGAAAGCATAGAGGATGGATTTGAAAGTTCTAGTATGATATCTATAAATGTAACTAAAGAGCACAACCATACATGGAACTATATGACATTTGCATAAAAAGAATGAAACCAAATGACCAATGATGCAAATAGCATATAACAAGTGGTTCATTTTAAAAGATATAATCATAAACACAAGGAAATAAACTCAAAGGAAAATACAACTATAAATATAACTAACAAAGCTTAGAACATTTCCAAAGGACTTTAATTCACTTCAACAATCAAAATCCATCAATGAAACATAAAATCATGATCAAGTGATTAAGAAAACCATGAAGTGAACTAATATCAAATTTCAATTTGTAATCAAGGATAACTACAAAAACTCATACAAATTGACTTAAAAACTTTTCAAACTTGATATCATTGGAAAAATGCATTTATCAAAAACACATTCAATTTTGAAAAATATAACTATAAAGATCTAACCAATTGAAACTCAAGTAAATCAAGGAATTGAATTTTCATATCAAAATACTAACTTAGTAAGCATTGAATGAAAATCAATTTTCAATCCTCATTTTTCATCAAGAATGTAGTAATGAGGCTTAAATCATTTTTCAACTTGCATTGTAAAAGATATAACTTATTTGAAACACATACAAGTTGATTTTTCAAAACAATAACTTTCCATAAGAAAGAATCCATGGAAAATCTAAATCATTTGTTTTTCAAAATAATTTAACTAAGATAATCAAACAAATGAATTTGAAAATATCAATCGATTATAAAAAAATCTAGCTATAAAAGCTTTTGAAATCACAATCAATTGATCATATATAGAAATGCATTGCAAAAGATATAACTAAATGAGAGCAAAAAGCAAATCTATAATGATGAAATTATAATCAAATGATTTTAAAAACCATGATATTTAACCAAAAAGGTACATGAATACAAAATCAATTGAGCATAAATAAACATTGCATTTAAATAAATGTGACTATGAAAGAAACAAATGCAAATGTGTCATGACCAACAATATGATTTAACTAAAAAGGTTCGGTTGGTCAATGAGTTCCAAGGCCTTAAGGTTTGTCTAAGTATCTAACTTTAGGAATCCACCTAAGGTCTTGAGATAGTTGGTCTTTAAAGTCTATCTTAAAAGTCTCACCAACTTTAGGAGATTTGACTTGATAAATTTTCAATTTAGACTTATCACCTTGATAATGAGATTTGACTAATTTTAGCTTTGATTGGTGATTAGTCTTTTGAGGTTGGTGACTTTTCTTAGTAGGGGATTGATTTCTTTTCTTCTTATTTCCTCCCTTTAATTGACTTTTGAATTTTAGATTTAACTTTGCAACTATCTTCAAAAGTTCTTTCATTTGTTGAGTTAGGGAAGGTAGGTTGAGAAGCTTTTTCTTGATAGATTCTTTTATATTAGTTTTAAATTGTTTAAGCTTTTTAGAATCTATCTTAGGAGACTCCTTTTTAATAGGTTTAACTTGTTTAATCTTCTTGGAGTCTTCCTTGATTTTTAGTGTCTTATCCATCATAGAGTTAGATTTTACTTTCTCAGGTTCATAGATGGGTTTAGACACATGGCTTCTTCTTAGTTTGCACTCAAATTTGAAATGCCCTTCATTACCACAATAATGACATTTTTGTGTGGGCATCTTAGTGTGAGTGCTAGAGAGAGAGGACTCACCTTTCACAAAGGTGTTGGTGAATTTAGGACCATGTGAAGTATACTTATTAAATCCAAGGCCCGTCCTATCTCCTTGAGATTTACCCAATCTAAATAGTTTTTCAAATTTTTCTTCACCTTGGGTAAATTTGCACTCATACTTTTGTTTGTACCTTTCAAGTTGAGTGACTTGTTCTTTAAGGGTTGAATTTTCATTTTTAACTTTTGTTTGTTCATTTTCAATTCCCTTAAAGTTGTTTAGTTCTTCATGGGCAAGTTTTAATTCAAATTTAAGTTCATTAATAACATTGGATCCAAGTTTTTGAGTTTTTATCTTATTAGATAAATTTTCCTTAATGATAGTTAACTTAGATTCAAGATTGTTAATGTCTTTATCTTGCCTTTGTAATTGATCTCTTAGTTTAGAGTTTTCCTTATTAAGATTATCATAACTTATCTTAATTTCATTTAATTCATCTTGAGCATTAGATAAATTATGCAAAGAGATCATAAACTTAGAGTCTACACAATTTATTAATTCTTCTTTCTCTCTAAGTTCATTTTTTGAAGAAACTAATTCTTTGTTTAGACTTTTAGATTTTTCTTCTAATCTTTTATTCTTCTTAACAAGCTCTAGGGAAAATGTACATAAATCATTATAGGCTCGTTGAATGTCATCTTGATTTTCATCATTTGATTCAAATTTAGATTCATTAAATTCATGGTTTGAATCTCCAAATGTTGGAAGAAGGAATGGTCTAGAAGAATCTACAAGGGAATCTATACAATCTATCTTAGTGGAATCCATTGAAATGATTTTCAAAATTAATCCAACTAGGGTCTAAGTTCTAGGTTTTTACACCTAATCAAGAGTTCCAAAACACTTGATCCTAAATACAGAGCACGAGGCTCTGATACCAATTGAAAGTTCCGGATCCGAACCCTAGAAGGGGGGGGGGGGGGGGTGAATAAGGTGAGCTACAACTTAATGACCAATTATGCTAATTTTAAAACTTCTTTAAAACAATTAGCCACTTATGATGATTAACAAATAAAATGTGGAAGCTAAACAACAACAATCACCACAAAAGCAATCACCACAACATAAGATTTATAGTGGTTCGGCCAACGTGCCTACATCCACTACCGGCTTGTGAATCTACACCCCACCGGATTTCCACTATTTATGCTTTTCAAATGGCTAAGCAATAACCACTACAATATGCTTTCCAAGGATAAGCAATAACCTTACAATGTTGTTTTTCAAGGCTTAACAACAACCTATACAAGATGCTTTTCTAGGCTAAGCAATAACCTTCACACAATGCTTTTCTTAGGCTAAGCAATAACCTTTACAATCAAATGATTTATCTCAAGAAAGTGTTTTCACAAAGCACTCTAAGAGATTACAATTAAAGCTCAATTTAATTGCCTCTAGATTAGGCGAATATGAAAGTGAAAATCAAACTCACACAAACACTATGAATGCAAAGATGTATGCTTATGAAGTAAGTGTGTGGAAACTTCAATCAATATTAAAAGTTTAATACTCATAAAAAGATTTGATTGAAGTAATATGCAAATCACATGTATCAAATACAAACTTCTTGAAGATATGAAATCAAAAGCTCACAAGTTGTATGAAATTAATTATGTCTAAACATGTGATGCATATTCAATGTTGTTTTAAAAAACAAACAAATTTAACTAAAGTTCAAATGAATGAAAACAACAAAGATGATTCAAATAAGTTAATGAAACATGTTTATAAAACAAATCAAAGGTTTTGACAAAACATGTTTTATAAAGTATTAAAACAAACTTGTTTAGAAATCAAGGTGAAGAATCCAATGACTTAAATCAAAGATTAAAGGAGTAGAGGATTCAACACATCATAGTTTATATGCTAAAATCATCTACCAAAGATTAAACAAAGCATAAAACAATGATTATAAAAAGGCAAAGCTTACTTGGTGGTTTAACTTCATTAATCCAAGCTTTAGCTTTCCTTAATGACCCTTAGCCTTCTTTAGCTTGATCCCCTTTCTTTTCCCTCAAAATACCTCAAGAAGGGCTTCAAAGATCATCACTTGGGGCTAAGGAATGAGCTTCTTTTTATAGAAAAAGTTGCTCAACGGCTACCTGTCGGTTAGCCGACATCCAGGAGTCGGTTAACCGACACCCCCAACGGTCACAGGCCAACGGTCATATTTTCGAAAATTTGTTGACCATAAAGCATGGTTCGGTTAGCCGACATGTTCGGTTAACCGAGGCCTGACCGACACCCTAATCAACAATGTAAACTTGCTCAGAAAACTCCTCTCTGGTTTTCTAACCGAGAGAGCTTCGGTCAGGTTCAAAAGCAAGGTCGGTTAACTGATCCCTGACCGACATGCTGACCGACAGAAAAATGATTGTAAAATTCTAACTTTCTGTTTTTCTGGACAGCATGCTTTCGGTTAGCTACTTTCTATTGTCGGTTAACCGAGACCTAACCGACAAGTTGACCGATGTGAAAATTATATGAAAATGCAGCTCTCTGGAATTCTAACCGAGAACACTTGTCGGTTGACCTTGGTCCACTTGTCGGTTAGCCGACACTCATCTTGTCGGTTGACCGACAGCCTAAGACAAAAATCCCAACTTTTGCATTTTTCAAAGTAAATTTCTTGTGGGATCTTTGTGCCATTAAACCAAGCATGGAAACATGATTTAAACCAATCCAAGTGCTTTAAAATCATGAAACATAAAAAGCCTAAATAGATTTGAAAGTTTAAAACAAATGGTTAGCTTGATTTATATAATCCTTTTTAAAACTAAAAATGCATCCAATGTTTAAAACCAAAACATACATAAATCATAAGGTGTACAAGATTTAAAACAATGCATGTATAAATCAAGATTTCAAGCTTTTCTAAAACAATGCATGTGTGTGAATTCAAATGATGAATAAAATGAATAGTGCATCCATCAAATTGCAATACACAAAATCTCTAACAGACTTTGTCGATGACGAAGGGTCCCTCCCATTTTGGTTCAAATTTGCCTTTGGAATTGTGGGCAAAGACTATGGGTCCTTTTACTGTAAGAACCAAGTCACCCTTTTTGTAGACGCGTTGCCTGACCTTCTTGTTGAAAGATCCCGCCATGCGTGCTTGGTACAACTCAATGCTTTGTCGAGCTTCGAGTCGTCTTTCGTCAAGATTATCCAGCTCTTGGAGTCTCAATTTGACATTGCTTTCTTGCGTCATGTCATTTTGCTAAAATACCCTTAAGGAAGGAATTTGTACTTCCAAAGGGACAACATCTTCGCATCCATAGACCAAGGAGAATGGTGTACTATGGGTTGGTCCTCGAACGGTGGTTCGATAGGCCCACAAAGCTTCTGATAGTTTGTCGCCCAAGTTTCTTTTGTGACTAGAGACCATTTTCTTGAGAATTTTGCAGAGTGTCTTGTTGAAGGCTTCTACTAGTCCGTTTGCTGCTGGATTATATGGAGTCGAAGGACAACTTTTGATTTTGTACTTGTCGCAGAACTAGTAGAATCTGTGATCCCGAAATTGTTGTCCGTTATCATGGACGAATCTTTTAGGTATGCCGAAGCGACAAATAATGTTGGTGCGCAAGCACTGAAGGACTGATGAAGTCTTCATTTCACTGAGCGCAAATGCTTCTGACCACTTGGAGAAATAATCCGTAGCGGCGAAGATGAAGCGATGACCTTTGCTTGATGGGGGAGAAATAGGACCTATGATGTCCATACCCCAGGCTTCGAAATGCCATGAGATTGTTGTTGGATGTAGCCATTCTGGAGGCATGTGGACATAATCTCCATGAATCTGGCATTTTTTTGCAGCGCTTGGCAAATTGCATTGCAACAGCTACCATGGTAGGCCAATATTAACCTAGCCTTTTTATCTAGTTGTAGAGCTTAAAGCCAACCTGATGAGCTCACAAAGACCAGCATGTACTTCTTCAAGAGTTTCCTCAGCCTCTTGTTGTGACAAGTAGCGTAGAAGTACTCCGTTGAAGGATTTTCTATAGAGTGCTTTTGAAGGTATGTCCAAATGAAAGTTCAGGGCTCGTCTTTGGATGCTTACCCGCTCTTTTGGATCTTCAGGTAGGATTCCGAACATGATGTAATCAATAAATGGATCTCTCCAGTCGCCAATCGGAGGTTTGAGGATGGACATCCGACTTCCAACCACTTGGTGGCATTCAGCAACTGCTTGGTGTTTGTTGAGAGGAGGGAGAATCCTTCTTTGACACACTGTGACTTGCATGTTTTCCCCTTCTTGGATTGCCATGGATGCAGCGAGTCCAGCCAGGGCATCCGCGCGGATGTTTTCACCTCTTAGGATCTGGGTGATGTGACAGATGTTGAATTTTTGTCGAAGCGACTACGCCTTATTGTAGTAAGGTAGCAAATCAGGCTTCCTGACTTCATATTTCTGATTCACCTGGTTGACGATCAGTTGAGAGTCCCCAAAAGCTTCCAACATGGTGATGCCGGATTCGAGGGTGAGTTCCAATCCTACAATCAGGGCTTGGTACTCAGCTGCATTATTTGAACATGGTTCCAGTAGCGAGAAGGCGTGTGGAATCATGTATTTGTCGGGGCTGACAAAGAAGATGCCAATTCCTGATATTTGCTTTCCTTTTTCATTTGTCCTGGTTGCACCGTCAAAGTACATGTCCCAGGAAGCATTTGATAAGGAAGTTTCCACGTTGTAGACAAATTCGTCTGGAAGATCATCCCTGAGTGGAGAATCTTTAGGCAATGGATGCTCTGCGAGAAAGTCTGCTAGAGCTTGGCCTTTGATTGCTTTTTGTGGTACATACCTAATATCAAATTGTGATAGAAGGATGGATCATTTTGCCAGTCGGGCATTGAGAGAACCTGCTTTTGTGACAAGGACCTTTAGGAGGTTAATCCTCGAAATCAGGTAGACTGTGTTGGACAGCAGATAGTGACGCAGCTTTTGTACGGCGAACATCACTGCAAGGCATTCTTTTTCGACTGGGGAGTAGCAATGCTCTGCACCTACCAACATGCGGCTAAGGTAATATAGAGCAGCTTCTTTTCCATCGTCGTTTTCTTGTACGAGCAGAGCACCCAAAGAGTGGTCGAGAGCTCTTGTGTACAAGATAAATGGTTTTCCAATTGTCAGGGCAGCCAGCACTGGGGGTTTGGTGAGGTATGCTTTGATGTCTTGAAATGCATTTTCACATTCAGCATCCCAGACAAAGTCTACGCCTTTCTTCATCAAGCAAGAGAATGGACGGCACTTCCCTGATAGATTGGAGATGAACCGTCGAATGTAGGCCAACCTTCCTTGAAGCCCTTTTAATTCTCTTAGGGTTCTGGGAGATGGCATTTCTAGGATAGCCTTGACTTTGGTAGGGTCAAGTTCTATTCTAGCTTTCCATACTTTGAATCCGAGAAACTTACCCGATGAGACACCGAAGAAGCACTTTAGTGGATTCATCCGCAATTTGTGTTTGCGAAGTCGGAGGAAGACTTCTCGAAGATCATCGAGATGGTCTTTTTTTCTTCTGCTTTTGATGGCGAGGTCGTCAACATAGCATTCGACCGTTTTGTGCTGCATATCTTGGAATATTTTCGTCATAGCCCTCTGATATATTGCACCTGCATTTTTCAGACCAAATGGCATGACAGTGTAGCAATGCACGCCAAATGGTGTGCGAAATGATGTATGCCTTTCGTCTTCAGGATGCATCTTTATCTGATTGTAGCCAGAGAATCCATCCATGAATGTCATTCGCTCGAACCCATAGGTGTTGTCAATCATCACCTCTGGTATTGGGAGCGGGAATTCATCTTTAGGACATGCATTATTCAGGTCTCTGTAGTCGATACAGACCCTTATCTACCCATTTTTCTTTGTCACAGGGACGATGTTGGCCAACCATTCAGGATGTTGTTCCTCGCGGATGAAGCCAACGTTTTTGAGTTTCTGAACTTCTTGTTCAATTTTGTCCATCACGTCGGGACGGAATCTTCTTTGGCCTTATTTGATAGGCTTGATTTCTTTTTGCAAGTTGAGCTTGTGGACTGCTACTTTGGGATCCAAGCCAGGCATTTCAACATAAGACCATGCAAAGCAATCAACGAACTCTTGAAGAAAAGAGATATACTCGGGTAACTCATCATCCTTTATATTCTTGCTTATGAATATAGGACGTGGGTTATCAGGTGTTCCCAAGTCTATCTTTTGGACAGGATCTTCTGTCGGAAGGTTTGAAGGTGGTTCCTCCACAATATTTTTGGAGGCTTCCAACTCAACAAGACCTTCTAAAGTGCCAGAGGCATTTTCAGACTGAGGCTCTGTTTCTGTCCATGGATCTTCTTGATCAGTATCCTTCTCAAGGCTTGCAATGAGATGGTCCCAATCATTTGCTGGAGTTGGGTTGAAGTAGGGTACTTTTTTTGGAGACGATGATTCTTCTAGGACAGAGAACCGCTCGTCTGTGTCATCAGGCAATTCCTCTTTATCATCAGAGAAATTATACCAATTGGAGGAGCTTTCTAGATTTTTGATGAATAACTCCTCAAAGAGATATCCAGGGATATCGATGTCTTCATGAGATGTTGAGGCTTGGTCGGTAAAGCGACTTTGTAGCCATGGTGTCAACTGTCTCATAGGAGCGGTAGGATCATACCCCAACCCATATGAAGACTTGCCTTTATGAAGGTGGATTTTCAATCTTCTGGTTGACTTTTGATCAGGGTGGGTTCCAATGGTGTAAGAATACCACGGCCACCTTCCAAACCAGTCGGATTTTGAGCGTCGTAGCCCATTTTCTTCATGATAGCTTGTGCCATTGGACTATACAAGGATAGCTGAGGCATACCTTAGTTTTGGAAAGGTTCAAGCTGAGAGTTTAGTGGAGATGCTCCCGATCTATGGAAGAAGATGGCTTTTTCTTCTGGCGAAGTTGCCAGAATAACAAAGGAAGCAGACGTAGGGTATTCTATGTCTGCAGGTGTCTCCAATGGATTGAGAGGGCACCAATCTCGCTGAGTATCAGCTTGGCTTGATGCTGTGTCATCTTCTGACTCTGACTCCGAGTCTGTGTCATGCAAAATAGACACAAAGGAGACAGTGAACTTGCCCCCAGCCTTTTGTTTTGTCTTCTTTACTTTGGTAGTGATTACCAAAGGCTTTGGAGATTTGAAGGAGACAACGAAGGGAGCTTGACCGCTTACTTCGAGTTTGGTGGAGGGTTTGTCTACCTCCGGTGATTGCTGAGGAGCCTTGCCTTTATCTTTCTAGAGACTGTCGGCAAAGTAAATTGTTTTTTCCTTCTGTTCTTCTTTTCCATCTTTATACATTTGAGCATCTGCAAAATGGACATCTCTGCCTTTGAAGGGCTTTTTGTCTGCAAACACTCGATGTATCAAGCCATCGTTGCCAACGAACTTAATGCACTGATGTAGAGTTGAAGGGACGACACCATTGTCATGTATCCAGGGGCATCCAAGGAGTATATTGTAGCATAAAGGGGTCCTTATTGCATACACAGTGACTTCAGAAATAAGATCACCGATTTGCAATTTGAATCTAATTTTGCCGATAGGCCTTTGAGCGCTGCCGTCATATCCGAAGATGGATATAGACGTGTGACTCAGCTTGCTAGGTGGGATGCCCGGCTCTTTGAGTGCCGAAGTAGAAATGAGGTTGAGCGCAAAACCTGGATCGATCTGAACTCTGCGTACTGGCATATCTTTGACGTACCCCATTAAAGTACAAGGGTCGGTTGTGCTTTGTCTCGCCTAGCAGGAGGTCATCCTTGTCGAAGGCAATTGTTGCACTTGCTGCTTTTTGTACCGAAAGGCATTCATTGCTTGATCCCTCAGTTTTCTTCTTTTCTCCCTTTGGGGGAGTATTTGATTTTTTGACCCTGTAGTCCATTTCAATTTGTAGGACTTGTGGGGCGTGTTTGTCAACATCCGCATTCAGCCTTTGTAATTCTGAAATGAGACTATCACGAGTTTGTGAAGACATTCGTAATAAGTCAAGGATGTGCAGACGTGCAGGTATGTGTTTAAAGTGCTCAATCAAGTCGTACTTGAAAGCCTCTGTTAGACCCCGACCCAGACCAACTCGATTAGTACTAATTAAGTGAGTGTTTAGTCTTAAGTGAGTCTTAGTACTAGTTGGGTTAGAATGTGATTAGACTTAGTCAGGATTATTGTTTTGGGGATTTTGAGGACGTTTAGTATGAGTCAGACACGCTCAGGGACACCCTGAGTACATGTGTAAGAATGGGTTTTTGTTCTAGATCTTTGATGTGGATGTGATTTTTATTTCTCTTGAATGGTTTTATTATTCGTGACAGCTTTCATTTTTAACCTGCATGCATTTGAGGCCCAGAAAACCAAGTTTTGGCCCAATAAGGGTAAGTCTGACTATTCATGCTAAATCTGGGCACACCTTTCGAAGTCGTGAAACTATGTCAAAAGTATACTTTTCCGAAACTAGATTTTTCGACGATCGTTTTGTCCTTCTTCGTCGATTCCATCCGAGGTCCACAAGACCATGTTTTAAGCGTTTCAAGTTACACTGCTTAGGGGACCCACTTCCAGACACTATTTATACTCTCCTACTCTCTCTCCTCCATTCTTTTCTCATTTCCTGCAACGATGCTTACCCTAGAGTGAAGAAAAGAAGAAAGCTTCTCCTTGGTTTCTCCCTTGGACATCATCTAGCAAGAGAGCTTCAATCCACGATCCGATTCCGCCATTTTCTTCCTCTCTTCGCAAGCTATAGCTAGACGCGTTTTTGGAGCAATCCCTTCACTATTCATCATCTTCAACCTCCTTTCTCCTTGTTTAGCTAGCTCAAGGTTGGTGTTTTCCTTCATTCTTTCCATTTGATGTTCTTTAGCTCACCTAGAGCTTGGTTATCATGATTTCAAACCCATTTTCGAAATGGGAGTTTGCAATGGCCAAAATGGTGATTTTTGTGTGCTTTCTTTTGGGGGTTTTGTGTAGATTTCGTGGAGCACCCCCTTCTAGTTGGTTTTTGTGAAGTTTTCTTGACGTTGGGCCAAGGCAAGTAGACTTCTTAGTCCCTTATAGTACATTACAAGTTTTGGGTGTCTTATCTTTAGAAATGTCGTTTCATCATCAAGCTTATCTTCTCTTGCATGTTATTAATCTCTTTTAGCTTGTTTTAATCTTGATAAGCAAGGGTACTAATTTCTCTATCTAATCTAGAGGTTTTATCTTCAATGGAAGCATGTTTTCAATGGAATGCTTTACAAGTTATTAGATATATGCTTTGAATGTAAATGGGTTTGTGATTTTTGAAGTTTTGATTGAAATGGGAGTGGATTTTTATGTGAAAATCATCCCTTGGAAAGCATGTAGGCTTGGGGAGTGCAGGTGGTGAAAATGTGGAGAGAAGTGTCAAAAAAATGGAACTTCAGAACTTCTACCGGAAGTTCTACCAGTAGAAATGGCTCGAATTTTGACAGAGAGTTGAGAAAATTGAAAACCCTAAGTTCTACAGGAAGTTCTACCGGTAGAAATGGCTCGAATTTTGAGAGAGAGTTGAGAAAATTGAAAACCCTAAGCTCTACCGGTAGAAACGGCTCAAATTTTGGCAGAGAGTTGAGGAAATTGAAAAACCTCAGTTCTACCTGAAGTTCTATCGGTAGAAGCGCTTCAACCGGAAGTTCTACCGGTAGAAGAGCTTCAACCGGAAGTTCTACCGGTAGAACCTCTTAAACCGGAAGTTCTACCGGTAGAGATGCTGAACCCAGCCCGTCAGTTACAAAAAGTACTGTTTTGAAGGATTTTTGCGGGAATAAAAACTAGACTGGGTTTTAGACCTTTTTATTGACTTTGTGCACTTGAAATTCCAAAATGTAATATACCTTCGGGGACAACAAGTTTTATTGAATTCCGACATTTGGTTTTCAAATCCACAAGGGTCAGGGATTGGTCTCAGCCTATGCTTGATAGGTTTATGTGTGAACTCTTGTTTTGATGCTTCATGCATCATCGTGTTCTCGTTTGATTTCCAAGTACAAGTTCGTTTTCAAGATGTGTTTCAAGAATCAAAAAGGGAATCATTTCTTAAGTTTGTAAGCATTAATACTATGCTATTTTGCTAGTCTTGTCACGCCGTGCTCGTTAAATGATTTCCCTCTTGTTTTGTCGTGTTCTCGAACGTGTATCGCCGTGTTTTGTGCATTCATGATATAAGTGAATACCACTGAGCTTGGACTGCCCTTTTAGCTTGATCCACTACCTGGGGGTCCTTAAACATGTGGACTGTCTGCAGACTAGTCGTGTATTATATTACACATCGTGCGTGTTCGTGGTCCGGTTCCGCGGCCGAATACCCCGTCTACCTTGTGTGGCGTAGGATCGTGTTTTCGTGTCGTGCTTGTCGTGCGTGCTTACTCTTGTCATCATCTATGACAGAGAAAGGATGAGCTCAATGTGGATTTATCTTTTCATGATATTATAAGTATTCATGCTAGTTTTGTAAACTTGAAACGTGTATTTAAATATTGAACTGTTTTAGCATTATTCTCTCATATTCTTGCCTAAATTGTTTATTTGCCAAACCGTCGTGTTTGATGCTTGTATTTTGGTGTCCAGGTGCCGGCGGTTTCACGCGTGACGAGGAGTGCCCGGAGGAGGCTGTTGAGCCACCCCCAGCACACGAGTGGCAGCCCAACAACGTCATCTAGACGCCGGTCGGGATATTAATTCTCGTTTCGCCTAGCTGGGTTATTTTTGTGGGATTGTAATTGTTGTATTGGCCTTTGTTGGCCTCTCAGGGTTTTGTAACTTGAACTAATATACTTTTGTTAAACATTGAAACGTTTTGCATGATAGGAATGCTGTGATGACATTCTCTTTTGATACCAAGTCACGATATTATTTAATTCTCTTGTATCTTCTTGTTTAAGATTTATGTGACACGTTTTGCTACTCGCTTCCGCATATCTAATTGTGTGAGTTCGACCCGTGTCTTGGGATCCTCACCGCGGAAACCTGTGGGTAAAATAAAAGCGGCGGTGTGTTTTGTGTTGGTTAATCATACCGCCGTAGCGTCGCGGGCCCAGATCTCGGTCCGGGGTCGCGACGGCCTCCTTCGGGCCTGCATTTTCATTATTATCGCCACTTGGGGCACTTACAACTTGATTTCCCGAAGGATTTACCTAAGAAGAAGAAGGTTGGTTGTAATTTTTGTGGTAATCCCGGCTAGAACAGGTACCTCTACCAACTTCAAGAGCCTCTAGAGACTGGTCTTCTTTTGGAAGATCACTCTCAGGATCAAGGAGTTGATCCTTGTCATTTGCTGAAGATGTTTATGTAATAGCATTAGCGTCTTCAGTGATTGTGTTGCACAGAGCAATTTCTGGGAACAAGTCCTGAACAGCATCCGACAACCTGTCTTTATTAGTCCAGACATCGTCTATGAGATCGAGTATCTGGGACCAATCGACTGGGCTTTCATTGAAGAAGATTTCATTGGCAGGAGTTTCTTCGGGATGATCAACCGGGAGAGGCTTGAGTTCCGATGTCACAGCTTCAGGAGACGAGGGCTGAGAGGATGATATCTCAGTGGAAGTCACCTGAGAAGATGTAACTCCAGACGATACATTACCGGTTGGGGTGTACGTGTCTTCGGAAGCTTCAGAGGCACTATCGTCATGAGCTATCGAATTGCAAGACATCCGGACAGGAGATGCCCTCAGTACATACTGTTGGGAATCGGACTCATCCTCAGATGTAAGAGGATCATAGATCCAACTGTTTTCTTCATTTTCAGGAGTTAAGGGAAGAAGTTCCCTTTGATTTTCAGGGAATTCTGGTTCTAGATTATAACGAAGATCATTAATGCGATCCTGCTCCTGCTCTATGGCAAGATGTTGCAAAATTCTTGTATATTCCTCAAGATCAGGCATAAGAGCCAAATCTTCTTCGTCATCTGCTCCTCGTGGTTCACCAATGTTGGGTTCCACCGGAGCATTGGTTCGTGCTGGATCGACAGCATTTTCTTAAACAGGGTCCTGGTCTTCTTCATCATCGGACCAGGATCCGTGTGGCTGTAATGGGTTATACCAGATTACTGGCATAAGATGAGACTCGGGAATCCATTCCTCGTCGGAAAGGTATTCTCCTGTTTCAAGGGATTCTTCCCACTCAACGATATCACTGGCAGTATCACTGGACTCGTATCCATTCATGGAGAATCCAACTACCGAGTTGCAAGAGTATGATACCCCCTGCACAGTTTCATTTTTGTATAGAGGTGGCATAAAATCATCAAGGGTGAATTTTCTTACCGCCTTTGAAGTCTTGGGAAGGGATTGTTCCGTCGCCCCTAGTGAAGCAGTGGAAGTGGTTTCTGCCTTTTCAAGGACTTCTTGTTTTGGTTGAGACTTTTGCTGCTGTTTGAGCTTGCGGAGTTGCCTCTTGGCTTGCCTTCGCTGCTGAGCGGTCGGCTTTATTTTGACGATCTCCTAATTTTCATCTTCTAAGAGATCGGGATGGACCCATATAGGTTGTCCATCTGATGTTGGCTAGGGAACCAATTCTTGGGACGTTTGAGCCATTTTAATCACCTTGAATGAAGTAGTGGTCTTCTTCTTCGGTGATTTTGAAACTTGCCGACATGACACCATGTTGACAGAAGTGGAGCCGTAGTTTCTGTCGAAAATTATGACTCCGTTTTTCCACATCTCATTGATCTTCTCTCTCACAACAAAGCATTGATTAAGAGGATGTGAGATCATCTGATGGTATGGACAGTATCGGAGATCATTGGTTTTCCCAACATCTCACGGTCTTTTGGGCTCTGGCAAAATGAGTTTGCCATTTGCTAGGAGAGCCTCAAAGATTTCTTCAACATCTTCATCGAATGGATATTTCTTTTCTACACGTTCTTTGAAGGCATCAGAGAGTTCAGGTCTTTTACCTGCAGCTTTGTTTTCAGGTTTCTTTGGCTGCTGAGGAGATGACTTGGTCTGCACATTGAGAACCTCCCTTTTCTTTGGTTTTGAGGTTGTAACAGCAGTCGGCTCTTTCTTTGATGATTTCTGACCGTTGAGGTCTTTAATCACCATTTCAGCTTCCATCGAAGCTTCGAGAAGTTCTCCCAGGTTCTTTGATTTGTTGCCGATGATCATGGAGTGAACTTTTGCTCTCATATTGTTACGGCAGATGTCGACTAGCAACGCTTGTGGCAGTACATCTGAGCATTTGTATGTCATTGCCTTCCACTTGTGAATGAAGTCATAAGTTGACTCATTCTCTCCCTGTTTTAAGCTGCAGAGTTGAGCCATAGTAACAGGATGATCCTCACCTTGGAAGTGGGTCAGGAAGCGTGTCTCTAGCATAGCCCAGTTCTGGATGGAGTTCTCCGGCAGAGTGGAGTACCAATCAAAGGCTGTACCTTTTAGGGTACTTGCAAAGAGGCGAATCTTGAGGGCATCTTGATCCGCAATGCTCCCGTCAGGATCTTGAAATGGATGACATGCTGGCTGGCTGAACCTTTCCCAGTATATGTCTGGAGAGTAGGTTGCTTGAATTTTGCAGGGAACGGAACCGAGTCCATCTATAAAGGGTAGGGTGGCTTGATCCCATGTTCCTTCAATGTATCCTCTTCTTTTGCTTTTGCGAGGATATCGTCCACGTTTTTTATTTGGTAAGGGCGCGAGACTCATTGTTTTTTGCATTGCCCTCATCATCTTCATGATTCGGAGGGGTTTCATTGTTAGGTGGTGGACGCTGTAGAGTGAGAATAAGGTTTTCCATCAGAGCCTCAATTCTCCGTTATCCTTGCTCCAACTGCTGGATGAGTGAAGTTACATCATCATGCTGTGGAGGTGGCTCAGAACTTGTAGCCAAGACGTTCATCCCTCGGGATTCAAGCGAAGAAATCGTCCTGGTCACTGAGCTGGGGCTCATTCTTCTGGATGAAGAATCTGAGGAGTGGTTACTCCGGTGTCCTTGGCTTAGAGGAGTGGAGGATTCTTCTAGATGTGTTCGTGTCCGGGAGACGCTGCAGGTCACCAGACGTCTAACACTGATTTTGGTTGCTGACTTCTAGCGTTTTCTGGTTTTGCCAACCATATGAACAGCAACGAATTGGTCGGGTCTTTCTTTTTCGACCCATTTGTTTGAGACATGGAGATTAGAACGCTGGGTTCTTTATTTCTCAAGTCTTTTTTGTTGATATGCTACACGGTGACGCATGCGATGAGCAATTTGAGCTTCAGTCAGCTCTGGCTGGGCTCTTGCGATGAAGGATGTAGTCCCTTGTGCGCAGCAGCCGAGTTTGTCTTCTTTGAAGCTGGGCAAGGACAGAATCTGGACGCGGTCCTTTGTCTGTCGCAATGAAGACTTGAATTTTGCGAGCTCGGCCCCTGTTGAGATGAAGGGTCCACTCACGGGAGTGCAGGCTTTAGCATATTTTTGCATAGGCCTAACGATGCAGGATTTGATTTTGGGCATGTAGGAGCAAGCCGGCTCATGATGATTTTGTTTGTTCTTTAAGTGGAGGGTAGGTTTCTCCTCTTTCATGTAAAAGAGAGGGTAGAACTGATTCTCCTTGAGAAGGGCCAGGTATGCTGGCTTTGCAGATGTTCGGGACCTCCGTTGCTTGGGTGAAGATCTCGGGGACAAGGTTTTAGAGTAAACTTGGTTTCTTGTGGGTTGAGGCGTCATGGGAACGCCACGGGCTTCAGGCTTCTTGGTGTTCGCCCTTGGTGCCATTTTAGTGACACGTTGCGGGGCGGTTTTCTTCTTCTTGGCAGGTACAGTGTCTTCTGCGGGGAGTGGGAATGGTCCCAGCGACCCAAAGACGATGGTCCGGGGAGTTGAAGTTGACCTGGTGTTTGGAGAGTTGTCGAGGGAGATGACGCTTCGGCAACTGGCAGGGCGCTTATTGTTGTTTTGGTTGTCTTGAAGCATAAGCTGGTACTTGTTCTCATCGAAAGTGATGGTCAATGAAGCTGCCATTGTTAGTTTTGGAAAACTTCTGAAACAAGACCAAATCCATTAGTAATCACAAGAATATGGTGATCATAAATGGAGAACAACCATGGTTTTGTCTTTTCAAATCACTTGAGGGGACATGGCCCAGCCTAAGGACGATGAAGAAGGCAAAAGGCCATAGAGGATACAATTGTTCTAAAATGCAAGTATGGTAGGCTCAGAGTGAGCGTTCCAGTGACTGCTGGAAGCAATTGTAGACCTTAATTCAAATTACCGAGAAGCAAGGCTCACTCGAGGTAAAATGATATAAGGTTGGAGATACAAATGTGTCGGTCGCGAATACAGTAGACCCGAAAGGGCGTACTAGCACCGCTAGGCACAAATGTTGCAAATCGCATCCTTGGGAAGGACACGAGATGGGATTTTTTTTAAAAGGTCAAATTTGGGTTCATAAAGGAGAGCAACTGGTATTCCAATCCGAACCACAACTCAACATTTCTGCGAGCGTTAAATCCGAAAGAGAAAGGAACCAGAATTTCTCAAATGTGAATCCAGTATCGACAGAAGTTTTTTTTTTTTTGAAAGGTTAAGATTAAATTCATCAAAGAGAGCAAATGGTATTCCAATCTGAACCACAACTCAACATTTCTGCGAGCGTTAAATCTGAAAGGGAAAGAACCAAGATTTCTCAAATGTGGAACCAGTATTGACGGAAGATTTTTTTTTGAAAGGTCAAGATTAAATTCATCAAAGAGAGCAAATGGCGTTCCAATCCGAACCACAACTCAACATTTCTGCGAGCGTTAAATCCGAAAGGGAAAGAACCAAAATTTCTCAATTCTGAACTCAAAAATGACGGGAAATTTTTTCTTTCTCTCTTTTTTTTTTTTTTTTTTTTTAAATGCACGTAGGTTTCCAATTCGATCTTATGAAACCTTAGTAGATAGATCAGCTCCCAGGTAAGGGTAGGATTACTTAATGAACCCGTTTGGAGGACCCTTGCCTCGAACAGTTTAGCTGTCTCCACACTTTGGACAAGGCTTTTCTTGAATCCACTTTAGTCAAAGAGCACAATTGATGCAACCTTAGTGTTTTTTTTTTTTGAAAGATTTCTAATGAACTCATCAAAGAAAACAATTGGTGTTCCAATCCGAACCACAACTCAACATTTCTGCAAGCGTTAAATCCGAAAGGGAAAGAACCAAGATTTCTCAATTTTAAGCCCAAAAGAAAGAAAACTGATTTTTTTTTTTGAAATTATAATTTTTTTTGAAATCCCAATTGGACTCATCAAAGAGAAAGATGGCCCAATCCCCGATATGAACGATAGCTGCAAACATTTCTGTGAGCTATCAAGTTCAAAGAGGAGAGGATCAAAATTTCTCAAAGTTGAATCTCGAGAAAGAGAGATCATTTTTTTTGAAAGAATTTGAAATGAAGGTGTTTTTTTTTTTTCTTGAAATCCCAATTGGACACATCAAAGAGAAAAGATGGCCCAATCCCCGATATGAACGATAGCTGCAAACATTTCTGTGAGCTATCAAGTTCGAAGAGGGAAAGATCAAAATTTCTCAAAGTTGAGTTTTTAAGAAAAAGATATCAGATTTGTTTTTTTTTTTTTTTTTTGAAGTGAGAAAGAACAATTGAAATCCCATCTCATGTTTTTTTTTTTTTTTTAGATGCAAGATGCAACATAGGCCACCAACTAGAAGGGAGCCAAGGGATCAAAGCATCACGTTCTCAAGTCAACGTGTCCCACCGGGTGTGCCAACTTGATGGACCCTCGGAAATCTTCCGTCCTCTCTTTCTGCACCCCGGGGTCTAACCTTGGTCTCGGCGGAGGAGGGAAAATCACGGGTATCAACATTTTTGTACGGGTATGCCAGATTTACTTTCTACTTGGAATTTGGAATGGTGATGATCCGAAGATTCACCTTCACAAGTGGAAAGAAAATCAATCCTTTTTTCTAACTTTTCAAATTGCATAAATATTAAGAAAAGAGACAAGTTTGTTTTTTGAGAATGCCGTAGGAGGCGTTTTTGTTTGTTAGCCGTGAAAGGCGATTTTACAAAACTCATCAAATATGAAAGACGAGAATTGTGATTTCTTTTTGTCTCTTTAAGAAATACAAACTACAATAGAAAGTAAGAAAAGGGATCTAACTTCTCAGGAGATTGTGGGGACATGTTGAGATCGACAGTCGCAAGTCATGTATGGACTTCGCCATCGTCCTTCAAATGAGAACATTGATGCTTTGATTCTTTGGTTTGGCTCCTAACCTCGGTTTTTTAAAGGACAAGGACCAAGAGGAGGTCCTATATCCAATGAAAAACCAAGTAAACGGGCTGAAAAGCCGCGTTTAGGCCATGTTGGAGAAGGAGGAGACCTTGGGGGGGTGGCCCCCCAAGGGACGTTGATCACCTTGTGGTGCTTCCAGGAGCAAAGCAGCAGGACTTCGTCTTTCTCTTAGATTTTCTGGATTTTCAGAGCTTGGGATTCTCCTTTTTCTTTCTCTTGGAACTCACCTTTTTTTATAGGCTTTTAGTCCCCATGAGGTGGTTATGGGCATTAATAGCCATGATGAGAGAATTGATGAGGAGTTACAAGTTGATTTTGTAACTCCTTTTTCATGGCTTGTGATTGGCCGATGAAGGTAGTGGGCATTTAATTCCCTTTAAGCTTCATGATGATGGGAGTTTCATGGGTTAAATGCCATGATTGCTGGGATTTGTAACTCCCAAATGCTTGAATCTGATTGGGCCGTCCAAAATAATGAGTTAATGACCACATTAAGTTGTCATAAACGGGTCAATTAACGTCATTAAGTGGTCGCCAGGCATGTGAAGAGTCGCGGGCCGCGCTGCGTCTTTTGAGATTCTTCTTGCGATCATCACAGGTGGATCCACACATTGTTTGATGCTGGATCGCGATGCAATTTCAAACATTGGTTGATGTTGGTGGGCCGGTGACATCTGTCTTGCCGATTTCACGATCGGTCGGACAGAAAGTGCACTTTCTTGGTCAGCCGGTTGGCGATCTTGAGGCGATCGGTGATTATTTCATGCTTTTGACGGCGGATCCAAGATGTTGGTGAAGATCAGTCATTTTCAAGCATCAAACATTGGGTTTTCAGAAACTCACAGAGGCAGGAACACCCGAAATGCGAAAAGGATCGAAAAACGGGCAATTTGGTGCAAAATCCGGCGACCCGGATTTGCAGGGTCGCCGGGAGACCTTGGGCCAAGGTCGCCGGCAACGTTAGGGTTTTGCCCTTTTCGGTCGCCGAGCTTCGTTTTCGACTGTTTTTCCTTCTTTTTCGTTCTTTCTTTCTTCTGTATTTTTTTTATATTTTTCCTCAATTATTGACTTGATTTTCTTGGAGAAAACTTGACGAGAACCCGCGCAAAATCGGAGCACAAAGTTTCCCATTTTCGGGAATGCCGAAGACTTTGTAGCCAATTTTCCGTCAAGAGTCGAAACTAGGTGAAACGATGACGGAATGACCTGAAAATTGAGGCGAGGCTTCTTGAGCAGTGGATAGCACCAACCATAGCTTTTATTTGAGTTTTGAAGCCCTTTGGGGTCCCATCGATGCTTGACTTGATTTTGCTACGAGGAAAATGCCGAGCTTTGATATTTGGTCAAACGATGTCCGATTGACTTGAAATTTGACGAGGAGCCTATTGGAGTCATTTTGAGACGTTCCATCAGCTCCGTTTTTGGATGTCATGGTCCCGGGTTGCTCCGCCGCCGGTAGGCCTGATTTTCTCTCGGAGCATCGAAACCTGGTTAAACGTTGTCGGAATGACCTGAAATTCGACGTGCAGCCCTTTGGAGGCATGTTGAAGCCACTCATGTACTTTGTTTGATGAGTGAGGGCTTATGTGGTTCCCGCCACCTGGAGGCTTGATTTTGCTGCTCGAGCGTTGATGTAGGGTCAAACGTTATCGGTTTGACTTGAAATTTGGCATGGAGCCCTTCGGAGACATTCCAGAGTCATCCGTAGGCTCTGATCAAAGTTTTGGTGTCTTTGATGATGTCGCCGCTAGGAGCGCTTGTTTAGCTGTTAGAGCAGTGAAGTTGGGCCAAACGATGTCGGAATGGCCCGAAACCTCAAGTGTACCCCTCTTTCAGCTGTCTTGAAGGATCTCTCAGTTTCTGTTTGATTCTGACAAAATCTAATGCTTGAAGTAGATTTGCATGTTTTGTAGCAGGATGCAGCTTCACGAGGCTTCTTGATGTGGAGGAGACATAGTGACTTTTTTTGTGTCAAAAAAATCTATTTAATATAAGAATAAAATAAATTTTATTGAATATGTTTTCACCTGTAAATATTATTTTTTTTTCATTTTAAATTTTCTTTTCATCCGTAAAGGTTGAGTTCGACGTTGCCTTGCAATCTTGGAAGGAGTCATATCTTCTTGATGTTCCATTCTTAATTAAATATAAGAGAGGAAGATATTTGTTCCTTATTATTATATAACAAACACCAATAGAATTCATGCAAAACAAAAATGGATTAATGTGATTGTTACAAATTTAGAATGGAAAAATAATGGAAGATTAAAAAAGTAGCCATAACAAAGTTTGATCTCATTTAATATCAACCCGATTCAAAGTTTGACCGAGTCATAGTTAGAGCTATAAGCAGACCGACCAAATAATACTAATAAAGAAGGAATGAATGTAAAAAATAAACAAACAAGATAAAAAAAACAGAAATCTAAACTTTGTTATGACTGTTTGAAATTCAGAAAAAGATGAAAGCTACTGATTTATAGCTTTACCGTGATATATGCCCCCGTTCATTCAGGAGCTGGGCTTGCGTTCATATAAAATGTTAATGTAATTGAGCTTTCGCTTGATCCTCACTCCATTCCTATTTCTTGAAGCAATTAGTAATTTGTTTGGTTACTCCATGCAAATTCCGTAAGTACTTTATTTTTCTCATTGTTGTGTTGCTGTGAGGGACCAATTATAGAATAATATGAAATCACGATTGGCATATTCAACTCTATAATCATGATGGCCCAACCAATGATGAAAAATACATTGGAGCCTGCTCAAGTGGTGTATGTACCAGATTCGACACAATTGGGCCACCTAAATGAAATAATCACAGTGAGTCCACCCAGTTATGTATTAATGCTGAACCCACCACCAAAGAAGGAATATTGTGGGGCCACCTTAAAGAAGGAATCTCTGACACTCAGTGGTATCCGGTTCTCATGGTTATCTAGCACAGTCAGTCCATGCCTCTATGAAGCATGTCCATTGCAGTGCCAACAAAGAAACATATAGTTTAGAGAAAGAGGGAGGTAGTAGGAATACAATAGTCTTTGGCAATTAGTTTCAATTCTGCTATGATTTTGGCTTGTCTTTGGCAAGAGGGTTCTGCATGTGTATCTATCTGTTTTGGGGTGTTTACTGGTTAGGGGTATCTTTTATGTTTTTGCCCACACATATTTCTCTTCACCTTAATATGTCATATTGTTACCATTCAAGAAGAGGAGAAGTGATAATTAATTTTCTTCAAAACTTGAAGAAGGGTTCTGTTGAAATTCAGTAAATAGGTTTAAATACTTGATATGTTGTTTGGAACTAAATGTTGGGGAATGGAAATCGAGCACCAGCAAAAGTACATAGAGATGTGCATGCTAAGAGCCTCTCTAGAAAACAAAAAACTAAAATAACAAATAAGAATACATCATCACTGAATCTTTAAAACCCCTCTCTAGAAAACAAAAAACTAAAATAACAAATAAGAATACAGCATCACCGAATCCATTAAAACTACAGCAGAAAGCCTAGTCAGAGCATTATTTATGAACAGGGGCAACAAAAAAGAGACAGATTTGAATATAGAAGAGAGGAAGGAAGAACCTACCGCGATTAATTAACTTCTCCCTTTAAGCCGAATGTAATGCGCGTAGAAGCTTTGGATGGTTGCACACGTTTACAATCTGCAACTTTTTGTTGCATTGCATAGTGAGAGATTTTAGTAATTGCATTGCATAGGGATTTAAAGAGAAATAAAAAGAGAGATCTTAGGCAGAATATTAATTTGAAAAGTTATAAAATGGGGCTGTTGGAATTGTAGAATGCACTTTTCATTCCGTAAACATCATCAGGACATTCTTCTCTCAACTCCCATGCAATCCAAACTAAGAATATGAGAAAAGAAAAGAAAATCCTATTCCACAAACATATAAAAGGGTTACAGTCTAAAAACAACATTAAAGAACCCAATACCAGAAACATGAAACCAACAACAACAAACCAGAAACATGAAATCAACAACAACAACATCATATAAACTTCAGTTTGATGAACTACTCTCCCATGGATTTATATTTCAGATTCCACTCAATAATAAGGTAACCCGCGCCACCCAACACGTGATTCAGGTGTTGTGATTCAGGTGTTGGTCTGTTGGTAACTGATGAATGTTGCTTACAATTTCTGATTAGTCTGTATTTGACCTGAACTTGGCCCTGTTAGGTTGATCTATTTAAAAAGTATGCAGGTGGCTGCATGCAGGGTGAGCGTGGGAGGTAGAAGAAGATGAGGAAGAAGAGAAGATGATGCAGGCGCAGGTGCAGTGTGTGCGGTGGGTGCAGGTGGAAGTGCAGGGAAGGAGGAAAAGAAGAAGAAGGAGAAAGAGAGGGGAGGTGATGCAGGTGGCTGCCTGCAGGGAGAGCATGCAAGGAAAAAGATGGAGAATAAGAGAAGATGATGCAGGCGCAGGTGTAGTGTGTGCGGTGGGTGCAGGTGGAAATGCAGGGAAGGGGGGGAGAAAGGTACATACCTGGTTGGCATCCGGGGCATCTGTTCTGCACGTGGGAAGAGGGCGGCGACGATGCTGCACAGGGAGGAGGAAGAAGAGAGGCGGAGGTGGTGGCAATGGGTTGCGCAGGGCGTTCTGGGGAGATGATGGTGAGAACAAGAGAGGGGTAGCCGAGTGAAGGAGATGGGTCCCCGCGAGGCTGGGGCGAAGGGATCTGCGTGTGGGTGATGTGATGGAAAGAGGGAGATGGAGATGGAGATGGAGATGGTGGAATGGGTCTAGGTTGCTGCGCAGGGACGTGGGCTGAGATGAAGGAGGGAGAAGATGGGCGTTGCACGCTGCGAAGGAGAATGGTTTACGGAGAGATTGGATTTTGTGTTAATAGGGATATTATGGATAGAGAGATTTTAGAATAATTATTGTTGATCATAGGGATGTCATTGAGAGATTTTAGAATACTTCAAAGGAATTAATTTCCTGCTGCCAAGTGTCCCTCTCCAAGGAAACCCATGCTGCCATGTATAGCTCTCTCACGAAGAGGGTTGCGGTCTTTATATATATTACTAGCAACACAGGCCGGGCCAAATTAAATATATATTTAATTTGGAGCTGTCGTTTGAGATGCTAAAAGGGAAAAAAACATAAATCTAGAAAGACAAATATATCATTTTTTATTTTTAAAATTTTATAAGTCAAATTTGAGTCGATAAATTTTCACTATTTTTTATGTAATTTTTAAGACCTTATATGAATATTATAATGTATGTTTCGTAAGAGAATATTCTGAATTTAATTTTATATTAATTTTAATATTTTAATGTAATATCCCAAAACCCTTCTTAAGGCTATTTATACATTATCTATATAAAAACACAGCCAGGCCTCTTTTCCTAGAATTAGTATGTCAAACTTTTTATAATATGAATGGAACCTTAATACATTTCGAAATATATATTGTTAATAGGTAGGTGGTTTGTATCAATAATCTTTCATTATATTGGGTTACACATAGTCCATACTTAAAAAAAAAAAAAAGACAAAAGAAAAGAAAAATATGAATATTAAAATCATCTTCTAAGAAAAAAAAATGCTTGTGGCAAAGAGAAACAGGCTTGAGATGGATGGCTTTGTAAAATAATCCAAGGATCTCAATGATTCATTTAAAAATGGATGAAACCAAAAGATTTGTCATCTATCTATCCAGTGTGACTACTTTGAAATATTTGCTCCATTCATTCTTGAGTGTGCCTCTTGCAAGCATTCTTGGTTGCTCAGCCAATACTTATTCCTCTGTCATCTCAACTCCGCACCAGTTACCACCTAGAGGGAATCCTGTTGGGAGGCAATTTCACAGGAAAATCGTGCATTTGTCAATGACCAGTCAAGAGCAGATTTAAATATACATCAAATAGTAACTAATGTCTATGATATTGGCAGAATGCAACCATACGTATGGGTGGCATAGAAATTTAATAGAAGTTTCAGGTGGGATATAGATTTCTTCCCTCTTGGTGTTCTATTGTGAAAGCATTTAGCCAACCTCCCAAAAAGGAGTAAGTCTAAGATGACGACGACTATATATTTCAGCTCCTTCATTACAAAATCTCTATCAAGTCCGGTTCATGGTTCTCATTTTGGGTAAAGAAGCCGCAAGATAGAATCCTACACGACGGGCATTTTTTTTATTTATTATTAGAAAGCACTCAACAAAATGAATAGCAATCCATTATGACATAATGTTTGGGGTATCGCAAAGTAAAAAAGAGAAAATAATAGGAAAGGGAAAAAAATTCATCAGTACACTCACCAGAGTCTGAAGCTTATGTTGCTCATATGGAGCATAGACCTCCTCAATGTTGTCTTCGAACCGAATAACCTGTTGACAGCCATTGCAATGTTACATAACTGTAAGTGCCTGAAAATTATGGACTTGGTTTAAACGATGATGAAGCTTTTAATGATGCTGCTTATCTAGTCTGGAAATAATGGAGATCCTGAACCTGAAAGGCAGACAAAAGTCAGGGCCCCGGGCTGCAATTAGCCAAAGGCACTCCGACGCCCAAGTTAGTGCAGTCACTGAACTAGGGTGAAGTGAGGAAGAAGAAGAGAGTTCAGGCAAGATAGTGTAGTGTAGTACACAGTATAATGCGTACCTATTATGGGCTTACCATGCAGGTATATATAGAGGAGTGGAAGCTTCCTGAGTGAAGGTAGGTGAGAGAGCTTGTCCCATCAGCCCATACCTAGGATTCTGAGTGGGGGTAGGTGAGGATTCTGTCCTATCGGATCTTTCCTCAATCCCACACATAAATATGGATGTGATCAGCTGATAGGAAAGAGCCATTATCGATGGCCGGCGGCCACCCTACCTGTCAGCGCGCTCTGCAATGTGGCTATCCCGTCTCATAATGGGGATTGGACGCTCAGTGTTCACCTCGGCCAAGGGATCGAACTGGAGAAGGCACTGAGGTTAGACGGGCTTGAGGTCGGGCACTGATGCCGAGACGCACGAGGCTGAACCCGGAGGAACGTGGTCGGTACTCTTACCGAGACCAGTTCCATTTTGGTGCCAGCTGGCACATGCCGAGCTGGATAAGTGAAGTTGAGGCAGTCCCTGAATGGTATTGTTACCGAAGTCAGGAGTAACCTCGATTTCGGGGAAACACTCCACACAATTGCCCCTAGCTCTTGGCCTCGAGGGTTCCGTAACCGTTTAGGGTCGGGAGCTAAGTAAAATAGGAGTTTCCCGATACCGAACCCGTAGCTCTTTGAGAAAGCGTGGGGTGTCATTTTGCCTTCCGAGGAGTAATGATGGCGCGCAGCTATCTGGAGGCGGTTTAATAGTTTGCTCAAATCATTATGAAGGCGGTGTGATGCTGCCACGTGTCGCAGCCTTGCTGGCTGTTAAGTCATATTGAGGAGACGAGTGGCGTGCCCGAGGCGGCGTCCTGCACGCGCGTCTTCCGGGTTACGAAAAGATTTCCGTCTTGTATAAAGAGACTCGTCTTCGTTGGAGGACTACTTCTGCTTCTGCTAGAGAGAGTACTTTCCTGCGTCTGCGTTCTTACCAGAGAAATCACCCTCTCGCTCTGAGATTCTAGATTCTGTCCGTCCAAGCCTCGTCTTCGAGCTTCTTTGTGAGTTTCCTTCTTCTTTCATCTATGTCATCTTTCTTGGGCTTCTTTCCGGGGTGTATTCTCTTTTCTGTCCTCTTCTTCTCCGACCCTGTCTCTGTTTTTCCAACCATTTCCAATCTGGGGAACATGGGGGTCTATAAATACTGGATAGACACCGAGTTGGCCCTGACCGAGTTGAGGAAAAAATATGAGATACCGGAGGATGTCAGAATTAGGGCGGACGGTCCCGAAGATGTGGTCCAGGGCTGGATCTTCCGGGACGGCTGGATGCCGTTCCCGTTAGTCTCTATTATTGAGGGTGGGGTGAGGTTTCCCGTCCATCCACTCTTGAGGTCCTGCCTTTGGAGGTGGAACCTCACCCCATGCCAGCTGATGCCCAATGGCTTTAAGGTCATTATGGGTGTGGCCGAACTGAATAAAATTCTGGGGACCAATCTCGGTGTCTACGACATCGAAGATATCTATGATCTTTGCAAGTCCCTAGGGGAGGACGCATACTATCTCCGAGTGCGGTCGAAGGAGATCCCCTTCATTATCGATCTTGAACATTCCAGTAAGTACGCCGGAGATGACAGCCTCTATGTCTCCGGAAACTGGGAATTCGGCCCTACCGAGACCGGGGCTGAAAAGGCAAACCGCATTCCTCGCCTCCTCGGAGAACCGCCGAGTAAATATCTTCTCTTAATTATTTTTTAATGATGTTCTTCCATGCTCTGCCGAACTGAAATATTCTATGTTTGATGTGTAGGCCACAGGGAGAGGAAGCAAGAGGCGAAGAGGTCCGGGTGGCGAAGGAACGTCGCCTGGTTAAAGGCAATCCACAGCTACAAAGGTCATCAGGGGCGAGCAGCTTGGTCCCTCCTAAGGTACGAGCCCGTGTACCGATCCTTCAGCAGGAGGCGGCACGAAAACCTTAGGGTGGAAACGGTGCTGACTTTGGCCGAGGCCGAACAGCAAGGGACATCAGGAGCGGGGCCCTCCCAAGTGCACCCCGAGCTCGGGCTTCCCAAGTCGGCAACGAAGCCACCCGCGAGGTCGACCCAGAAGCCAAACCCGAGGACGAAGCCGACCACGAGGACAACTCCGAGGTGGCCAGGCTTAAAGAGGTGATTGAGCTCAATTCGTCGAGTTCGGACGAGGAGACCAGCATGGGGCGACGCCGTCCAGCTGTTAGGAACCTCGACACCATCGTCTTCGGGGGGTCCCTTACCCCCACCTCGGGAGCCGCCACCCCATCAAGTCCGGCCAATGCAGCTGTTGCCGGGACCTCCGACCCCACTCTGCCTGCTTCCTCAGCGACCGAGGAGCGCTCGACTGGGTCCACCCAAGAAAAGGTCCGGGCTGGAAAAAGGCCAAGGATCGAAGACCTGGCCGCGGGTAAAGCCGATGCGACCTCACTGCTCCCGCCTCCCCTCGGCCCAGCCCCTTGGAGGCCTAGCTTCCTGCTAGAGGATGGCCAGCCGCTATCAGTGGAGGGCCGAGTGGGCGATGGCACATCGGTCGTCAGCGCTCTCGCGCACGCTTGTACCCTGCCGAAAGACATGGCGAGGCACTGCGAGTCTGGCGATGTGGAGTTGTCGGTGGCTCAGATGGGCGATGCCCTCAGGGTAAGTCTTCCTCTCAAAGCTTTTTCTTTAACTTTTTGACCTCGGTGATCTGTCCTAACACTTGTTCTCGCAGATCCTGCAAAGAAGCCTGGTACTAGCAGAAAAGTCCCATCAGAGCACTACCCGGGCGGCGAGGATAGAGAAGCAAAAGGCGACCCTCGAGGCAAAGTTAGGGGAGGCTAAGAAGAAGGCGGCCGAGCAGGAGGTGATCGTCGCGGGCCTCAGGTCCGAGCTCGAAAAGGCCAAAGCTGAAGTGGAAGATCAAAGGAACATGATGGTCGAGCTCGAGAGGAAGAGGGGGGAGGCCGAAGCCAGTCTCCCAGCAGAAGCCGATCGTTCATATGACGAATGGGTAGAGGCTACTTCGGAACTTTATGTGGCCCAGGTTCGCGAGGTTAGTAAGAAATCCTGGAAGCTGGGGTGGACAAGTGCACTGAAGGAGGCAGGGGTCCCCGAGGACCATCCTGCTTATCAAGATGTCCCCCAGTTCCCACCTTCACAACCCGGGCCGAACCCCCCTCCTGAGGACCCTGTTGGAGATGCTGCCCCTGAGCCGACCCTTAAAGGTGCTGAGGCCGAGGTGACCCTGGAGGGTGCTGGAGATCCTGCTGCCGCTCAATGAAGTTTTATGTTGATGTGATTTTTTTATTTTCGTTGTACTTGGGGAAGAATTCTACTGTATCTTTTTTTTTTTCTTTTTTCTGTATCTGGGGAGGAACTCTTGTATTTTTATCTCGTTTCACATGTAATCATCCCTTTCTGGAAATGAATGAAATCGGTTTCTGCTCCATCCCAGTGCAATATGTTTGAATGTGTTCCTTTTTTCTTTCTCATTTCACTGTGTTCGGCCTTGCAATCAAGATAAAACAAGTAACGGGAACAAGTAACTGAGTTCGGCTCTATGACCGAAGTCAATAGTATGTTAGGTTCGTAACCAGAGATGAGTGACTTAGCTAAGTTCCATAACCGTAACAAATCACTGGTCTCAGCAGAACGAAATGTGCCAGGTCCCATGACCATAGCTAGAGGGTTAGGTTCCATAACCATAGCGAAGTTTGGTTCCGTAACCAGAACTTAAAAGTGGATGGTCCTATGACCGAGCCGAAGTAGCTGGTTTCGTAACCGAGCTGGAGGTGGCTGGTCCTGTGGCCGCGCCGAGACAGCTGATTCCGTAACCGAGCTGAGGGGTGGCTGGTCCTGTGACCGCGCCAGGTGCAAACTGGTTCCTCAACCGAGCTGTGTGCATATGCTAAGTTCCGTAACTTGGCAAATTTTGAAAGTAACAAAAACGCATTCTTTCATAAGAACCAATTTTATTGACTTCCCAGATTCGAGTACAGCCTAAAAATAATATTTCTTGAGGTGCGTGGTATTCCATGGGCGCGGTAGCTTTCTACCCTCCATGTCCTCAAGTTTGTACGCAGACTGCCAGGCTGCAGAAGTCACCTTGAATGGCCCATGCCAGTTCGGTGCTAGCTTTCCTTCAGTGGGGTTTTTATCTGCTGGAAGCATTTTCTTCAAGAATAACTACCCAATCAAGAACTTTCTTTCTTTGACCCTTTGATTGTATCCTCTAGCCAACTGTTGCTGATAAGAAGCGAGGCGAATGGCTGCTGCATCCATTCGCTCTTCAGCTAAGTCGAGCTCGGTAGCGAGGTTCACATCGTTCTGACCTTGTTCGAACAGTTCCGACCTGAGTGTTGGGAGGCCGACCTCAAGCGGAATTACGGCTTCCATCCCATAGGCTAGGGAGAAAGGCGTTGCCGAGGTTGAGCGCCTTGGGGTAGTCCTATACGCCCAAAAGACACTGGAAGCTCTTCTACCCATCTCCCCTTGGCCCGGTCGAGTCGCTTCTTGAGGCCGTCAAGCACCACTTTATTGGAGATTTCGGCCTGACCATTGCTCTGGGGGTAGGCCGGAGTGGAATAGTAGTTCCTGATGCCGAGCTCCTAGCAGAAGTTTTTAAAGAAGTTGGAGTCGAACTGAGTCCCGTTGTCCGAGATCAAGGCTCGAGACACTCCAAATCTTGTGACAATATTCCTCCACACGAAGTTTTTCATATCCAGCTCGGTGATGGAAGATAATGCCTCAGCTTCTATCCACTTGGTGAAGTAATCAGTGGCTACTATTAGCCACATCTTATTCCCTGGAGCTCGGTGGAGTGGTCCCACTAGGTCCAGTCCCCACTGGGTGAAAGGCCAGGGGCTGGAGACAGGACTTAGGTCGTGGGCTGGCTGATGGAGAGAGTGAGAGAACTTCTGGCACTTCTCGCATTGCCTGGCATAGACTTGGGCGTTCTTCTGCGTGTATGGCCACCAGTAACCATGGCTGATGGCTCGATATGCCAGTGACCGACCTCCAATATGGCTGCCCCAGACTCCTTCATGGATTTCATAAAGGAAATCTTCGACTTTGCTAGGATGCACGCACTGGAGGTAGGGTCCATTGTAGGACTTTTTATAGAGCTTGCCATCTGGAGACAGCCAAAACCGAGATACCTTCAGCCTGATTTTGTGGGCTTCGCTCTTATCTTCAGGAACCTGGTCATCCTTGAGGTAGGAGATGTATTGGTCCATCCAGCTCGGGCCGAGGTTGGCGCATAGGATCTGCCGAGGTGGGTGGAGCTCTATGCTTGGTCTGTCTAGTGCTTTCACTTCGACAGTCCTTTTTCTACCAGCTTCGACTGCAGAGGCCAGGTTGGCAGGGGCATCGGCGTGAGAGTTTAAGTCACTGCGAATATGCCTGACTTCAACTTTTTGGAACTGAGAGAGGAGTTGCTTTGCATGAGCCAGGTAGGCTGCTATCCTGTCGTCACGGGCTTGGTAGTCCCCATTCAGCTGGCTCGTCACCAGCTGGGAATCGCTGAAGACCACCAGTTGCCGCGCCCCCAGGATTTTTTGCGCTGCCCAGTCCTGCAATCAGCGCTTTATACTCAGCTTCATTGTTTGACGCCTTGAAGTTAAGTGTCAGGGCTTGCTCGATGACAACGCCCTCCGGAGATTGGAGGACTATGCTTGCGCCAGCCTTCTTGGAGGTTGAGGATCCATCGACGAAGACTCTCCAGGATGAGTCGAGGGATTGCTTCCAGGAACGCTCCTGTTCCATCTCGGCCTCGGTGGTTGCCTCCACCTTCTTGCCCCCCAGTTCGGTGTCGAGATGGCTCGGTGCCGAACTAGGAGAGGTGAATTCCATGATGAAGTCTGCCAGCACCTGGGCTTTGATTGCCGTTCTGGGTTTATATTGGATATCGTACTGCCCCAGTTCGACAGCCCATTTGGACACTCTTCCAGAGAAGTCTGCCTTTCGGAACAGAGACTTGAGTGGATGTTCTGTAACAACCACGATGGAGTATGTCTGGAAGTAATGGGAGAGCTTGCGGGAAGCACTGACGAGTGCAAGTGAGAGCTTCTCCAAAGGCAGGTATCTCGTCTCAGCATCCAACAAGATCTTGCCCGCGTAGTAGATAGGCCTCTGTTGCCTGTCTTCTTCTCTAATGAGCACCGAGCTGACTGTGTGATCCGAGACTGCCAAATACAAGTATAAGACCTCACCCTGTGTCGGAGTGGACAGCAGGGGAGGTGAAGATAGGTATCGTTTGAGCTCCTGGAGGGTGCTGTCGCACTCTGGAGTCCATTGGAATCTCGAGCTCTTCTTCAAGAGTTGGAAGAAGGGGCGGCATTTGTCTGAAGCTCTGCTGATGAAGCAGTTCGGTGCTGCCGCCATCCCCGTGAGCCTCTGAACTTGTTTTGCTGTGGTCGGACTCTGGATGGCCTGGATCGTCGAGATCTGCTCTGGATTGGCCTCTATCCCTCGTCTAGTGACCAGGCTGCCCAAGAACTTGCCGGAGACGACGCCAAATGCGCATTTAGAGGTGTTCAGCTTAAGCTTGAATGCTTTGAGGACGGCGAAGGTTTGACTCAGGTCCGTCAAGTGGTACTGTGGCCTTTTAGACTTGACGACCATATCGTCGATGTACACTTCGACCGTCTTACCGAGCTGGGCCTGAAACATTTTTGTGACCAGCCTCTGGTAAGTGGCACCGGCGTTTTTTAACCCAAAGGGCATCACTTTGTAATAGTAAATGCCTCTGGGTGTTATGAACGCGGTCTTTTCTTCGTCAGGCCCGTGCATCGAAATCTGATGGTAACCTCGGTAAGCATCAAGGAAACTCATCCTGTTGTGCCCGGCAGTGGCATCGATCAACTGGTCGGTCTTTGGAAGCGGGAAGCTGTCTTTTGGACAAGCATTGTTGAGGTCAGTAAAATCCACGCAGACCCTCCAGCTCCCATTCTTCTTCTTGACCACGAATGTGTTGGCCAGCCACACAGGGTAGTGGACTTCCCTGATAGCTTCAGCTTCCAACAGTTTATTGACCTCTTCGGTCACTACCTCTGCTTGCTGGACCCCGGTCATGTGAGCCTTTTAGACTACAGGCTTGTGTCTGGGATCCACATTCAGCTTATGGCTCATGACTTCAGGGTCAAGGCCGGGCATCTCGTAAGGGGTCCAAGCGAAGACCTCCCTGTTCTGTAACACGAAGTCAAGCAGCTCGGACCTTTCGGCTAAATACCTCTCTGGATCGTTGGGATCAATCCTGACTTCGGTGAGGTCTTCTACACTCTTCTGCTCGGGTGCTCAACCGACAGCTTCTAGCTCTGCCTCCAGCTCGGCCATGTGGAATTGCTGAGGTTCTGCTTCGCCGGGGACCACGACCATGAGGCATTCTTTGGCCATCTGCTAGTTGCCGTAAACTATGATCACCTTGAAGCTACCATCTCCATTCTGTAACGGGAACTTGAACCTTTGGTGATGGGTGGAGGGCACAACTTCCATGTTGTGCAACCAGGTCCTTCCCATTATGGCATTATATGGGGACGGTACATCCACCACCAGGAAGTCTGCTATCACAGAGGCTCCCCCCACTTCGACTTTGAGGGAGATCTTCCCTTTGGGGTATACAGACTTGGAGCTGAAACCCACCAGTGGGGTGCGGGCTTCCTACATGTCCCCCTCTTTCAGACCCATTTTCTTGAAACAGTCGTAGTAGAGGATTTCCGAGGAGCTCCCAGGGTCCACGAGGTTCCTCTTGACATTGAAGTTCCCCAACCTCAGGGTCAGGAGCAAAGGATCATTGTGGGGTAGCTAGACCCCGTCCAAGTCTTCATCAGAGAACCAAATCTTTGGTCTCTCTCTCCTTGCCTTCTTCGCTAAGGGACCGAGCTCAGCCATCATCACCCGTTTGCCGTGCTGGGCCCTCCTGGCCTCAGTACGAGCCTGGCCACTCCTCTTAGGAGCGGGAGCTAGGTGGATGACGTTGATGGTCCCTTCCGGCTCACCGTCGTCCCGATCATCGGGCTGGCGCTGTTGAGAGCAGTTGACCCTGCCCTCTTCCTTGACGAGATCCTTCATGTGCCCCTCCTTCATAAGCCTTTCGAGGTGTGCCTTGAAGGCATGGCAGTCCTCTGTCCTGTGCCCATTTTGTGTATGGTAGGCACAGAACCTGCTCTGATCTCGGGTGGAGGCATCGCCTTTCATAGGCTGGGGCCATTTGAAAAAGGGTTAGGCCTGGATCTTGCCGAGGAGCTTGTAAATGGGCTCCTTAAAGATGATGTTGATGGCCTTGTAAGAGGCACCATTTGACTTCGGCTTCACGCTGCCTCCCGAGGTGGAAGGGAAGTGTGCCGCCGAGCCAGATGGTTCTCTGTTTCGGTCTGCCTCCCTTTTGGCTAACTTCTTATCCTTTTTGGAGGGTCGGTCCTCTTGCCAGAGGTTATGGCTCTCCAGAGTTCGGACCTTGTCCTCTTCTTGCTCGACGAACTGATTCACCCTGGCTATCAGTACTTTCACTAAGACCACAGGGAATCGCACTAGGTCCCTCCGAAGCTCGTTTGCTGGCAACAGAGCCTGTTGGAAGGACTTGATGGCTACTTCGTCATTTGTATCTTCGACCTGGCTGTAGATGGTCCAGAACCTCCTGGCGAACCGAGTTATATTTTCGGCCGGCCTCATTCTGATAGCCATCAGGTCGGTGTCTATCTTTGGGATGACCCGGTGCGCTTGGAACTTCTCGACGAAGGAGTTTCGGAGCTGCCGCCAGCTCGAAATAGATCCCTCGGAGAGCGCGCAGAACCACCGAAGTGGGAGGTCAACCAGACTGGAGGAGAAGACCTTGCAATCCAGGTTGTCGTCGCCGCCCCACACCGACATTCTCTGGGTGAAGTGTCGGAGGTGTGCTTCGGGGTCCGAGGTTCCGTCATAAAGGTTGAACCTCGGGACGCTGAATTTTTCGGGGAGGACGTGATCCCTGATCTCCTGAAAGAATGGAGACGTGCCGTGATTGTCACTGTCTTTGGTAGCTAGCCGACCTCGGGTGAGGCCAGCAAACTCCATATTCTGCTGCACAGCCTGCTTTATTTGTTGATTGATCCAATCCATCATGTCGGGGTCGGCCCCCTGTCTCCTTTGTCTCTAGTGCTGCTGCTGAGGGTCAGCGCTGGCGTGAGTGCTGCTCGAGCCTTCATCATAGGCCTGGTCACGCCTCTTAATGTTCAGGACTTACCTCAAGTCCTGCCGAGCTTCGGGAACCTTCCGGGCTCGCTGCCGTGCAGGGGGCACGAGCGAGGTCCCGGCCTGGACTTTCTCCTTTGCTTCGAGCTGCCGCTGGAGCTGGAGGATCTGGTCTTTTTGCTCTTGAATAAGGAGGTTTTGAGCCCTGATTTCCTCGACGTGTGCCTTGTCAGCCTCCTCCAGAATCATGTCGTCGTCGCCCTCGTCATCGAGGTGCGCGTGGTCCTCTTCCACGTGGTCCCGGTGACGAGGTTGGCGGGATTTGGACAACGCTAGTGTCTTACCCCGCTAGGACTGTCCCTGAGGAGGAACATCCTTACGGGGTTTGTAAGACCCCGACTCTCAATTTTCAGGTTTAGCATTGTTTTAATCATGATTTAGCTTTTTAAACAAGATTAGAGTTGATTTGAGTTTGTTTTTGAGTTTGAATAGATTTTTCATAACTTTGGAGAGTTTTAAAAGACCGTTGACTTAGTTTTGACCCGACCCATGTAAATTGTATTTTTGTGAGAATTTATTCTTGGTTTCTAAAAATTCCAATTTTTATTCCTTTTGACCCATTTTATTGTTACAAACAACTTTCATGTTTTGACCATCTTGATTTAATACTCAGAAATCGCGTTTTTCGAGAAAAAGGGCAAAAATGACAATTTTCACTAAATCTGTCCATAAATTTTGAAAATTTCAGGAATTGGGGAAAATATACTTTTTGGAAACTAGATTTTTCGACGATCGTTTTGTTCTTCTTCGTCGATTTCATCTGGGGTCCGCAAGACCATGTTTTAATCGTTTCAAGTTCTACTGCATTGGGACCCACCTTCCAGACACTATATATACCCTCCTATTCTCTCTCCTCCATTCCTTCTTCCCCATTTTTCCTGCACCGGTCTTGACCTAGAATGAAGAAGAGAAAAAGGGTTTTTCTCTTGGTCTATTTCCTTTGAAACATCCATCTAGAGAGCTCCAATCATCGATCCGACTCCGTCAATCTCTTCCTCTCTTCTCAAGCTTCGTTTGGAGTGTTCTTGTAGCCAAACCATTTCACTATTCATCATCTTCAACCTCTCTTCATCTTGTTCAGCTAGCTCAAGGTTAGAGCTTGGAACCATCTTTTCATTTATGTTCTTTTAGTTCATTTAAAACTTGTTTTCCATATTTTCAAACCCATTTTCAAAATGGGGGTTTGTGATGACCAAAAATGTGATTTTTATGTGTTCTATTTTGGGGCTTTTGTGTAGATTTCGTGGATCTTCCCTTTGGTTGAGTTTTTGTGGAGTTTTCCTTGGCATTGGATTGAGGCAAGTGATCTTTATAGGATTTCTCATGTATATTGCTTGATGTTTCATTATGATTTTCATTAAGACATATTTTCTATGTTTAATTTCATAATGCAAGTCATGTTATACTCTTTCAAGTCATGAGTTTTGGCTTCTTCATTTGTCTTGTTAGCAATGATTTTGCAAGCTTTTAGAATCATGTTTGATCTTGTTAGTTTTTATGATTTTATACTTGAAAATGTCTTGATATCTTTTTTTATAGAATGAATGGTTTATTTGTGGATGGAATGCTTTAAAAATGTGTGAAATGGATCCCCTGGAAAGCATGTAGGCTTGGGGAGTGCAAATGGTTCAAATATGGAAGTGAATAAGGAAAGAAAAATGTAATTTCTAACTTGAAATTCACCCAGCCCGAGCCTGGCGGTCAGCCAGCGGTTAACCGCTTTTTCCACGGCGGCTAGCCGCCAGCCAACCGCATTAGGCGGTTACTTTTCCAGTAGCTTGCAAAAATCTGCCCAGGTCTACGGTGACCTCACGGTCAGTTCACGGCTAGCCGTGGCGGCTAGCCGTCAGCTAACTGTGAGCCATTTCGGCTACTTTTCCCGAGAGATGTGTTTCCCCTGTTCTGATCCAGCGGTCATCTAGCTGTCAGTTAGCGGTTAGCCGCCAGACCCCAGTGCGGCTAGCCGCCAGGTGGCCTCTAGCTAGCCGAATTTTGTTGAAAACTCCACCTTTTTTTAAGGATTTTGGCGAGAATGAAAACTAGACTAGGTTTTAGACCTTTTTATTGACCTTGTGCACTTGGAATTCCAAAATGCACTATAACTTCTGGAGCACCAAATCTTGTTAAAACTCCGACATTTGGGTTTCAACTCCACAAGGGTCAATGAATGGTCTTTAGCCTAAACTTGATAGATTTCGTATTTGAACTTTTGTTTTGATGTTACGTACATCATCGTGTACTTGCCTTGAATTTCAAGTACAAGTTTGTTTGAAGATTTGTTTCAAGAACCAAGACTCTTGTTTTGATACTTCGTGCATCATCGTGCATTCGTTTGAATTTCAAGTATAAGCTCGTTTTAAGACGTGTTTCAAGAATAAGAAAAAGGGAATCATTTCTTAAGTTTGATAAGCATTTATATTATGCTATTTTGATAGTCTCGCCGTGTCATGCTTGTTAAATGATTTCCCTCTTGTTTTGTCGTGTTCTCGAACGTGTATCGCCATGTTTTGTGCATTCATGATATAAGTGAATACCACTGAGCTTGGACTGCCCTTTTAGCTTGATCCACTCCTGGGGGTCCTTAAACATGTGAACTATCTGCAGACTAGTCGTGTATTGTATTACACATCGTGCGTGTTCGTGTTCCGGTTCCACAGCCGGAAATTCCCCGTATATGTGGGATCGTGTCGTGCTTGTCGTGCTTGTCGTACTTGTCGTGCGTGCTTACTCTTGCCATCCTGTATGATGGAGAAAGGATGGGCTCTTTATGGATTTACTAATCATGATATTATATGTATTCATGTCTTGTTTCGTATATCGTGCATGTACTCGTGATTTCTTGATAAGTATCTTGTCCATGCATCATTTTTAAACCTTGTAAATCTGTTTCAAGTTCAATAAAGTGTTTTTAGTTATTGTTTCTTTTAAACTTCAATTTCGTTTATGCTCTTGCCTATATTGATCACCTGTCAGACCGTCGTGTCTGATATTCTTCTGCTTTGGTGCTCTAGATAGCAGGACCTTGGTTTGAGCTAGTTCGTGTGCAGAGGGTTGTTGAGCCACGAGTTTTACAGGCTTGTGTGTCAGCGATGTCATGTAGACGTCATGCTTGACTCCGGAGCTACGTTACACCCTTGGGTAGTATTTGTTCTAGCTTGCTATTTTGTACGGCTTTTGTAAGCCTTTTTCTCGGGAATTGTAATTAATGCACTCGTTAATTTGTAACTTGAATATGTTTGGGTAATGACAAGCCTGTTACTGTCAGCTCTGTATATTTTGATATTATGATTAGTTCTAGTCTGAGTTTGAATATTTCTATGATAATCTTATGCTGACAGATTGAGTACGACACGGAACCCGATGGATACGGATTCCGGGTCGTAACGTCTTGTAGAGCTTCCGCGAAATATTTTGATGTGTTGTGAACTTTGCTATCCTCACACACGCGGATCCTGGGGAGAAATACAAAACACAAATTTCCCAAATTAGCGTCCCCGAGATCGGATCCCGGTTTTGGGGGCATGACAGGGTTGTTCCAGCAGGATACCGTCCTGACGAGGACGCTCAGCCCGGGAGGGAGATGGTCGGACACGCTCCAGAACGGGGTCGTGACGAGGAGGTGCCATCACCCCTCTCGACGACAAACCCGACTGGGTGACGGGCGATCCCACGCTTCTCATGCCGGGCCCTCCTCCAACCTTCCTCTGCCAAGGGTCTGACGGTGCCCACGTAGTCGCTTCTGCCTAGTTCGTCAACAGTGGAGGCGGCATGATGGGCAGAAATGATGTTGGCAGTATGGACCTGGATGGTCCGACGCCCTTTCCCTTCCTAGTCTTGGGAGGCATGGTTTTTCAAGATGAAAATGTGGTTTTTGTAAACGTCTTCCCCACAGACGACGCCAATTGTAAATGCCTTAAAATTCTGGACTTGGTTTAAATGATGATGAAGCTTTTAATGATGCTACTTATCTAGTCTGGAAATAATGGAGATCCTGAACCTGAAAGGCAGACAAAAGTCAGGGCCCCGGGCTGCTATCAGCCAAAGGCACTCCGACGCCCAAGTTAGTGCAGTCACTGAACTAGGGTGAAGTGAGGAAGAAGAAGAGAGTTCAGGCAAGATAGTGTAGTGTAGTACATAGTATAATGCGTACCTATTATGGGCTTACCATGCAGGTATATATAGAGGAGTGGAAGCTTCCAGAGTGGAGGTAGGTGAGAGAGCTTGTCCCATCAGCCCATACCTAGGATTCTGAGTGGGGGTAGGTGAGGATTCTGTCCCATCGGATCTTTCCTCAATCCCACACATAAATGTGGATGTGATCAGCTGATAGGAAAGAGCCCTTATCGATGGCCGGCGGCCACCCTACCTGTCAGGGCGCTCTGCAATGTAGCTGTCCCATCTCATAATGGGGATTGGACGCTCAGTGTTCACCTCGGCCAAGGGACCGAACTAGAGAAGGCACTGAGGTCGGACGGGCTTGAGGTCGGGCACTGATGCCAAGACGCACGAGGCTGAACCCAGAGGAACGTGGTCGGTACTCTTACCAAGACCAGTTCCATTTTGGTGCCAGCTGGCACGTTGCCGAGCTGGATAAGTGAAGTTGAGGCAATCCCTGAATGGTACTGTTACCGAAGTCAGGAGTAATCTCGATTTCTGGGAAACACTCCACACAATAACATATAGAGTACAGTCATGCAAAACAATAGAATTGATACTGTTATTACAAAAAGAAACACTAAGAAGTTAGTTGTTAACTTATTATTGAGAGAGAGTTTCTCATGGAGAGGAAGATGAAACCTTTAATGGGTTTTTGGTGATAAGATGATTTGAATAAAGTCATCTATATTTGGGAAGTAGATCAATATCTGAAAGTTAAATCATGATACCAAGCCCAAAGATTAGCAGAATTCCCTAAAATTAAGGATTTGCTAAGAACCAATTTTGAATTGGCATCGCTAAACATTGGAAACCTGCTAAAACAGTAATTTTCATGAAATATAATGCATAATTTATCTAAAAACGCATGTGCAATATAAAACATGTAAAGGTACCAATGAAGAGGAAACTGGCAAGATGGCAACCACACGAAGCTAAACCCTTCATCACTAATGCAATGAGAGCACACTAAGGGTGTTGGTCTCAAACACGCGAAGTGACGAGAACCAACTAATTACATATACATATAGCTAGACAAAACCATGGCTGCAGAACTAGGTAACAGAACATAACAGAATCCAGACTGCAGCTGGCAGAACAGAAAAGGGGGACGCCAAGTCGGTGGATTAGGCCGACAAGGTGACAAGCTTAATGGTGCCGACTCATAGGTCACACGAAGTAATCAGAACTTATACATACATATATAGGTGTGTAATACCCAAATAGACTAAACAAGGTGCTTATAAGACCCCGACCCGAGTGACCTCGATTAGCACTAATTAAGCCGTGTGTTAGTTTAAAGTGAGATTAGTGGATCTGGTTAAGTTGGGATTAGAATAACTTTTAAATAGCTTTAGGGAGTTCTGAGTGCCTTCTTGATTTAGTGGGGCCCTTTGGAGGTTTTTCTAGTGACTTTACGTGTACATGGGGCATTATTCGAGATTCCGATGATTCGTGTTTTACCTCGTTTGACTTATCTCGCTAACCTCTATAACTTTCGTGTTGACTTCGTTTCCATTTGAAATCCCAAAACCTGACTTTTCCAACTTCGAGGGCAAAACAGTCTTTTTACACCAAATCTGGACACAAAATTCAATGTCTCCAAAACCCTTGAAATATATACTTTTTAGAAACAAAATTTTTCGACGATCATTTTTCCCTTCTTTGTCCAACTCATCCGAGGTCCCGAAAGCCATGTTTTTAGCCCAACAAGATTTGTTATTAGTGAAGCCCACCCTCTCTTGTTATAAAAAGAGAACCCTTTTTCCTCTTCTTCCTTTTTCCTGCTCAAAAAGCTCCAGCCCAAGCTAGGGTTTTTCATTTTCTTCTTCTTCCTCTCCTTGCTCTCCCATCTCCCACCACTACCAAGCTCATGCCAATAAAAAAATGGAGGTCATCTTCTTCTTCCTCGTCTTAAAGGCTCTCCATTGATACTACTTGTGGAGGAAACCATCCATTCCAAGGTTATCATTGTCTAGCTTTGTGCATTTGAAGAACTTCCTTGTAAGCTTCCTCTTCCATCTCTTAGATTTGGGTTTTCCTCACTTTAGAGAAGCTCCATCTCCATCATTGCAAGCTTCGTTCTTCCTATTCTTGGGTTTTGATCATTTAGGGTTTGTGTTTGGGGGTTTTTGAATGTGTTCGTAGGTTGGCTTTGAGAGAGTGTGATTAGGAGCTTGAGTAGCTTATTGAAACTTGAGGCAAGTGGATGAATAGATTTCTTTGATTTTTGAACATATTTTGTGAGAGATTTGATTTTACTAATGGTATTGATGGCCTAATTCTTGTTCACGATATGGTTTTCTATTAGCTTCAAAATGTGCATATTGCTTCTTATCTTGTCAATCTCCTGGAAAATGTTTGCATTTAATTTATGTTAAAACTTGTTTATGCTACTCATGAGTGTCCATGATTGATGGGTTCTCTCTTGTGGTTAAATGTGGATGGAAAGGAGGAGATTTGATGCAATGTGTGGGAGGTTTGATGATGAAATATTGGTATTTGTGTGTGAGAATGGAGGCTCAAAGGAGGTTTGCAATGGAGGACAGGAAGGAGCCGAACTGCACTTTACTACAGTTTCTGTGACATTTCGCTTGAGCGAACCCCATCCAAAGAGCAGTTGGCTCGAGCTAAATTGACAGTTCGCTCTAGCCAACCTGACCTTGGAAGGTCCGCTTGAGCGAACCTGAGCGAACCCCTCACAGAGAACCGTTGGCTCGAGTGAACTCCGAATTTGCTCAAGCCAACTGTGCAGTGGGCCTGAGTCAATGCAGGAAGACTCTAAATGTTCTTCCAAGGCTTGGGGAGGTGTTGTTTGGAGCCTCAATGCGATGGTAAGACCAAGAAAACAAAGTGCGGAACTTGATCTAGGAAGAAATCCCGTCATAGAGATTCATTAAGGATTTTTGGACTTGTCGATTTGTATTGGGAGCTTGGAATGTCCTAATTTTATCGAATACCAAGCCAGTGAAAAATACCGACATACGGGACCCCTATACACCTTGATTTGAATCTTGGATCCTCCATGTATGGTCCGGTATTTTGTGGAGATACTTTGTATTTCTTTTTTCTTGGATTTCATACGGACTCACCGATTTTCACATGATTTTACTAGCCCTACTTTAGAAATACTGATTTATGCACTTTAAGTGTCTTGCTAGCCCTGTATATGCATGACCAAACATGAATGTGATTTATGTGCCTATGGGCACCCTATCTCGCCTTCTTAGGTGTTATACACCTATTTACATATATATGTATGTCTTGATTTCCTTCTCGTAACCTATAAGTCGGCACCACTAAGCTTGGACAACCTTGTCGGCATCATCCACCGACTTGGCGTCCCCCTCTTGCTCCAATTAGCTATAGTCTGGATCCTGCCTGTCCCATTACCCGGTTCCACGGCCGTGGTCTTGTCTAGTTACATGTAAATATATATATTTAGTTGGTTTTCGTCACCTCGAGTGTCCAAGACCAAAGCATCTAGCGTGCTCTCATCCTATTTGTGATGGAGGGTTTAGCTCAATGTGGTTGCCATTTTGTTAGTTCCTTGTTCTTTGGTACCTATTCATGTTTTATATTGTACATGTGTTTCCTAAATGATGATGCATTCTCTTTCATGGAAATTATTGTTTAAGTAGATTTTAATGTTTTCCAAGGTAAATTTTAAATATTATCATGTTGTTATATCTTTACACCCACCTACCAGACCGTCGTGTCTGACCCATTCTTTGGTGCTCAGGTCCAAATACCAGTTATCCCGAGGAGGAGCCAGAGGAGGCTGCCGGTGAGCAGCAACGAGTAGATGAATGGCAAGCTGATGATGTCGCCTAAACATTCAGTCAAGCCTTGAGATACGGAACATTTTGGGGATTGTGACTAATACATATCTTTTCCCCCACCTGTCAGACCGTCGTATCTGACCCATTCTTTGGTACTCAGGTCTAAATGCTGGTTATCCCAAGGAGGAGCCAGAGGAGGCGGCCGGTGAGCCGCAACAAGTAGGAGAGTGGCAGGCTGACGATGTCGCCTAGACATTCGGTCAAGCCTTGAGATACGGAACATTTTAGGGATTGTGACTAACACATTGTTTTGGTGGAACTGGCCTTTGCTGACCTTTATTTTTAGGGAGTGATTAATTAACTGATCTTTTGTATAAACGTTCAACTTTACTTTTGGGAAATGCTATAATGATCATTGCTCACTGACATCATGTTGTATACCTTGTTCCATCAGTCTTGTTTGATGGAAATGAATTATATATTCGATCTGCTACACGTTTCCGCACTTGAATGAAAATGCTATGTTGGTGTGATATCCGCACCACGGACACCTGTGGGAAATCGCGTGCACAGATGTTATGGTGTTCCTTGTTGATCCATGTACGTACTTGCCAACTAAACTAAGGCATTGGCATCATTATCATTTATACCGTCCCGATCCCAGATTAGGCCCGTGGGCCCGGTCCGGGGTCGCAACAGTGCTCATAGGTACATATATCAGATCGGAATTTTTCATGCATATCCTGGGCTAGTAGAACACTTAAAGTGCATATTTCAGCATTTCTGAAGCAGACTAATAATATCACATGAAAACTAAAGAGTACGCATGAAATCTGAGTAAAACAAAACATAAATGGATTTCCACAAAATACCGGACCATGCATTGAGGTTTCAAGATTTAAATCAATGTGAATAAGACACTCGTATGTCGAATATTGTTTTGGGCTTAACACTCCTGAAGATCAAGGACATTCTGAGTCCCTTATACACATTGGCAAGTCAAAATCCTCAACAAATTTCCGTGATGGAGTTTCTTTCTCAACCAAACTTCATACATCACCTCCTAGGTCTCACCATTGCATTGGGGCTCCAAACAGACCTCTCCCAAGCATTAAAATACCATCCCAAGGCCCCCTGCATTGACCCAAGCCTGCAATGCACTTGGCTCTAGCGGACCTAAAATTCGCTCAAGCCAAAGGCTCACTGGGGAGGGTTCGCTCGAGCAAACCTTAGCTCTGGATTGGTTGGCTCGAGCAACCAGAAGGTTGGCTCGAGCCAACTGGTCTCTGGAAGTGGTTCGCTTATGCAACCATAGAGCAAACTGCTTCAAAAATTGAGTTTTATGCAGTTTCGGGCTCCTCCTTCCTACCTCATGCAAACCCCTTTTGAACCACCATTCCTTCACATAAAAGAGGGGCTTATAACCTCTCCAAATCCACACTTCATCCTCCATTATCAAATCCCACAAAACACAACAAATCCATCACATTCATCCCCTTTTCATCAGGGAAACCCCATCTTCCATGGAATCCATATGTATAAATCATGAAGCATGCTTAAACAAGATAAAATGCATTCATTTCCATAAGGCTTAACAAGATATAATGACCCATTAATATGCATTTTCAAATCAATAGAAACCATAGCAAGAAACAAGTATTAAATCATCAAAACCATTAATGAAGAGCAAACTTTTCTCACAAAACATGCCAATAATCAAAACAATCCATTAATCCACTTGCCTTGGGTTCCAAAATAGCTAATCAAGCTCCTAATCACACTCTCCAAGCCAATAATCACCAAGCTACACAAAACCCCAAAACTACACCCATTTAGAACCCTAAAAAGCCAAAACAATGAAAAGAAGGGGAGAGCTTCCAATAATGAAGATGGAGCCTCTCTAGGGCTAGGAAAACACATCTCTAGAAGATGGGAGTGATGGCTGACCTGGAAGACCTTCAAATGTCAAGAACTTGCTCAAAGAAGACCATAAGATGGCTAGATTTCTCCACAAATGGTATCAATGGAGAGTTCTCATTGTAAGGAAGAAGATGATGAGGTCCTTTTCTCCATTTGACAAGAGTTGAAATGTATTGGAGATGGAGAAGACAAGAAGAACCAAGGGAAGAAACCCTAGAGTGTGGGCTGGAGCTATTCCTTCCACAAAGAGCATGACAAAAGAGAATAAGGGGAAATGAGCTCACTTTATATACAAAGTGGAGGTGGGTCCCATAACTTACGAAGCTTGTTGGGCTAAAAACTTGGATTTTCGGGTCTCGGATGAGTTCGACGAAGAAGGGAAAAATGTTCATAAAGAAATCTAGTTTCCGAAAAATATACATTTTGTGAGTTTTGGAGACATCGAAATTTGTGTCCAGATTTTGTGTGAAAAGACTGTTTTGCCCTCAAAGTTGGAAAAGTTGGGTTTCGAGGTCTCGAACGGGGACAGAGTCAACATGAAATTTGTAGAGGTTAGCGAGATAAGTCAAATGGAGTTAAAGTAAGAATTTCCAAAATCATGGATAATCCCCCATACTTACGCAAAAACACAAAAAGACTCATTAATTCGAAAGGGCTCTCAAAAATCCCCAAATCTATATAAAAGCTATTTTAATCCCAACTTAACAAAATCTATTAATCTCACTAAAGGCTAACACATGACTTAATTAGTGCTAATCGTGGTCACTCGGGTAGGAGTCTTACAATAAGATAATAACAAATTTAAAAAAAGATAAGAAGGAAGAGAAACGGATAGATTGAGCAAGGGATTAAGATTGGAGCAACGGATTGAGCAATGGATTGAGGCTAATTACTAAACTTGGCTGGCACACGTATGGAGTCCGAAAGTGATGTGGCACCTTGAAGCATTGTATGATTTTTGAGGATATTTCTTCGAAAGGAGAGATTTTCAAGGATGAAGTGGCACCCTCCACAGCCCACCTACCCTATTGCTTTAATATATATGTATAACTAGTGCTTCAAGGCCCGCGTCCAACGCAAGCCTTAAAATAAATTCATCTAAGGACAAATCTATTTAAATCTAAAATTAAATCTCAAGTAAACAAATAAAACTCATTTAAAACAATTACACATAAATCTCAAAAGTAGTCAGTAGCTTTTGGAGAACCTCATATACCTTTATTTATGCCTTCTCATCCCTAGGACATGGATATTGCATGGCGAGAGAGAGAGAGAGAGAGAGAGAGAGAGAGAGAGATCACCATAGCGTGAAAGGACTTCACATGAGGATTGCTGAATATGGATAAGAAGATGGAAAGCAATGCAAATAATAAGGGGGACTTTCAAAAAAAAAGTATAAAATCTATACAGTTCATTTTCCAAAAAGTACAATCTATAGCAAAATTGATAAAATCTCAGGACAAATAAAGCAAAATATAACAAAAGAAAACAAATGAAAAATGAAAAATTATAAACAAATAAAAAAAGGAAAGAAACAAACTTCTCCAAATGACCCATTTAATAGATAAATTCAATTCATTTAAATCTAAATGATCTAATTAATTAACAATATATAAACTCTAATCAATGAATATATCATATAACTAATAAAACAAATGATTTGTCTATAAGAGAGATAACTATTACTCTAGAATGCAGTAACTAAACGCAAAGAAAAAATATAAAATAGCAAGTAATAAAAAATATTAAAAGAAAGCTTACCTATAAAAACCTGAAGAGAAGTAATAGCTTTTCTAAATTCTATGCCTTTGAATTTATTTGTAATTGGGTCATTTTGATCTGCAGGGATGATTAAATGATATGTTTGAACTGCTGAATTGATACTAATGAAAACAAATTATAAAAATCCAACCGATATAATTGAACGACTATGACTTAAAAAAAAATCCTATAGTCACAAAACTGCCTACAGTGAAGCTCCTACTTTGAGAGATGATCAAATCCAATGAGTTGGACTAATGACAAATTTCAAAAAATGGGCCAAAAAACAAAGAAAATGATACAGCAGAAAAAAAGAAAACAACTTTGATAAAAATGAAAGTGAAAGCCACATAGTGTCTTATTGCGGCACATGCTATATAAAAGACACATCAATTATCAAATAGAAAGTGCACATGCTAGATATGGATTAAAAACATTAGCCCATTTAATCATCTGACACCTCAGTGTTAAAACTCATGCTCAGTTGAATGACTAAGGTGAGTTTGGCTGGATTCACTGTCAAACTAATTATACCATTTGCATGGCCCAGAGTCAATTTAAACTGGGCAGGTCTGGACAGGGGTTAGAGAAAATGAGTTTTAGACTAACGTTTCCTATCTCTCAGTGGGAGGACCCATTTAATGTTTCCTATCTCTCAATGGCCGGACCCATTTATGTGGCTTGGAACGTACTAACCATTTGTGTGGAAATGTTTAAGAACCATTTGTGTTACCCATTGGATGCATGTCCGTCACAATGTAAGGTGTTGGTGTGGAATAGAGGTGGGTCTTTATCTAGCACAATCTGATCGTAACCATCCATTTGTAAAATAGAGATGTGAAAATCTTCAATGGCATAGAAAAAAGAAGCTAAGGCATTTCTTTTTCAAGAACAAAAGAGGACTCAATCTCTTGTAGATCAAGATCATTGAATAAAAAAATTTCAAAAACCCATGAAGCCATTAAAGAATTTTTTTATTTTTTATTTGGAAGAAAACATAAAGGCGTGTAGATGAAGCAGGTCTAAATGATGGAGCAACAAGATATAGATCGATGGGCTCAGTTTATGGGTTACACAGATCAAGGGTTGGTTTCAATGGGTGGGTCAATAGGTGGGTTGGATGTTGAAGGGTAATGGGATGAGTGAAGGTGGGTGGGAAAAGGCTTAAGTGGGTATAAATGGGTTGGTCAATAGGTGGGTTGGATGTTGAAGGGTTAATGGGATGAGTGAAGGTGGGTGGGCAAAGGCTTGAGTTGGTAGCCAAAGATTAGGTTCAGTTGGTAGCCAAAGAGCCTTTATTTTTATTTTATTTTTTGTTAGTTTAATAATACGTGGGGCACATTGAAGGTAACTAAAGAGAAGTTATTATTGTATACTATGTTTTAGGGAAAGGATAAGTATCTTATTTCAAGAATATCTTAGATTTGTTTTGAAATATTTTAGGCAAAGGAGTATTGGAGAATTTGAATTAGTTTGGTGATATTAGATTAGAAGGGTAATTCCGAAATGTAGCATTGCAAAAAGTTTGAGGATGTGACACGTGTCGCTCTCTCATGAAAATGGTTGCTGTCTTTATATATATAACTAGCAACAACACCCCGTGCTTAGCCCGGGGCAAAAAGTAAGATATTACATTTTTAATTTATGAGATATCGAAATTAATTATAAACATACAAGAGTATATTCATACATATTTATATAAAAGTAGTCAACACATCTTCAATCATAAATACAAGTGTTATCTTCACACAGGCCAATGGTCATTTCAAACCCTCTGAACAAATTTCTTCTCTACCCCTTTGAAGTAGCACCAATACCATTTTAGAATCGATCAAACCGTTTTTTAGTTCTAGATTTTAAAAAAAAATTGTATAAACATCTTAACTTTAAAAGCCATAAATTATGAGACTTTAAAACCACAAGCTAGTGTTATTTGATCCCAATAATAATTGGCCCACCTTGGATCAATGTATATATCTCTTAATTATGGGTCCATGTGAGCCCACGGAAGTGTAATTATGGTGGGGTAAACCTAGGATCATTTGTCTATATAATCAGATTAGAAAATGATGCCTATAAGATTCAATAAAAAAAAAAGACTCCAACTTCAAAACATTTTTATTACATGCCCATCCATGAGGTGGTATACCAAAAGGTTGGGTCACAAGCCCATCTATGAGGTGGTCTACCAGATGGTCGGGTCTGATTTTCGTTCATGTGTGACAATTTCTGAATAGAGTAGAGCTCTATTTGGAAGCTAAAAGAAAATGATATTTTTAATGAAAAATTTATCAGTGTGAATTGTTAAAAGGTGGGCCCACTAATTGATTTGCCTCCATTAAAAAACCAGACAACGGCCAATATGCTTGCCTCCCTCCATCAGTGGGGCCCACTCTTAGAACCATTGGGATTTCATCCAATACTGAAGCCCAATCTTGAAATATATTTAATACGAACTGGTGCCCACCACTGGATCTGTTAGACCCCGACCCAGACCAACTCGATTAGTACTAATTAAGTGAGCAATTAGTCTTAAGTGAGTCTTAGTGCTAGTTGGGTTAGAATGTGATTAGACTTAGTCTGGATTATAGCTTGGAGATTTTGATGACGTTTAGTATGGTCAGACACTCTCAAGGATGCCCTGAGTACACGAGTAAGAATGGGTTCTTGTTCTAGATCTTTGCTATGGTTGTGATTTTTATTTATCTTGAATGGTTTTGTTATTTGTGACAACTTTCGTTTTTAACCTGCATGCATTTCAGGCCCAGAAACCCAAGTTTTGGCCCAATAAGGGTAAATCTGTCTTTTCATGCAAAATCTGGGCACAATTTTCGAAGTAGTGAAACTATGCCAAAAGTATACTTTTCCGAAACTAGATTTTTCGACGATCGTTTTGTTCTTCTTCGTCGACTCCATCCGGGGTCCACAAGACCATGTTTTAAGCGTTTCAAGTTCCACTACTTAGGGGATACACTTCCAGACACTATATATAGTCTCTTACTCTCTCTCTTCCATTCTTTTCCCATTTCCTGCAACCTTTTGACCTAGAGTGAAGAAGAGAAGAGTTTTCTCCTTGGTCTTCTCTCTTGGAAATCATCTAGCTAGAGAGCTCCAATGTCCGATCCGACTCCGCAAATCTCTTCCTCTCTTCTCAAGCTTCGTCTGGAGTGTTTTTGGAGCCAAACCATTGCACTATTCATCATCTTCAAGCTCTATCCTCTTTGCTCAGCTAGCTCTTGGTTGGTCTTCCTTTTCATTCCTTCTTTTCTTGTTCTTTAGCTCATTTAGAGCTTGTTTTTCATAATTTCAAACCCATTTTCGAAATGGGGGTTTGTAATGATCAAAATGATGATTTTTGTGCGCTCTATTTGGGGGTTTTGTGTAGATTTCGTGGAGCCACCCTTATTGTTGATTTTTGTGAAGCTTTCTTTGGCTTTGGATTGAGGCAAGTGAACTCTTTGGGATTTTTCATGTATATTGCATTAGGGTTTTATTTTCTTCATTAAGATATGATTTTTATGTTAGTTTTCTTAATGCAAGTTATGTCCATATCCTTTCAAGCCATGTATTTCAGTTTCTCTATTAGCGTTGTCATCAATGATTTATCAAGTTCTTGGCACCATGTTGATCTTGTAAGTTTTATGGTTTTGCTCATGGAAATGTCTTGATGTTTTCCCCAATGGATTGAATGGTTTAATTTGGATTGAATGTTGTTTTTGACCCTTGGTGAGCATGGTGGCTCAAGGGATTTGCTTGATTCAGAAGTGAGAAGAAGAAAAAGAAAAATGTATGGAGTTTGTGAAGAAAAAGAGCAGTTTCTGCACTCAGACGCACTCAGGCAGAAGCCTGTTCGCTCGAGCGACCATAGGGTCCGCTCGAGCGACCATGCCTCTGTTTTGAAGGGTTTCGGACAGAAACCTATCCGCGCTAGCGAACTCGTAGGATGGCTCGTGCGAACAAGTTTCTGTCTGGGGTCCGCTCGAGCGATGGTTTGACCGCTCGAGCGACCCTGATGCTCACAGTCATGGATTTTCAATCTTTTTCTAAATTTCTTGGAAATTGAAAACTAGACTATGCTTTAGACTTTTAATTGACATCGTGTAAATTGGAACTCCAAAATGTACCTTACCTTCGGAAACATCACACTATGTAAATTTCTAACATTTGGCTTTTCAACTTCGCTAAGGTTAATGAACAGTCTTAGCCTATGCTTAATGGACTTTGTTTGCACTCTTGTTTTGATGCCTCATGCATCATCGTATTCTCGTTTGATTTTCAAGTGTGCATTCGTATTTAAGACGTGTTCAAGATGTGTTCCAAGAATCAAAAAAAGGGAATCATTTCTTAAGTTTGCTAAGCATTAATATTATGCTATTTTGCTAGTCTCGTCGTGTTGTGTTTTATAAATGATCTCCCTCTTGTTTTGTCGTGTCCTCGAACGTGTATTGCCCTGTTTTGTGCATTCATAATATAAGTGAATACCACTGAGCTTGGACTGCCCTTTTAGCTTGATCCACTACCTGGGGGTCCTTAAACATGTGGACTGTCTGCAGACTAGTCGTGTATTGTATTACACATCGTGTGTGTTCATGATCCGGTTCCGCGGCCGGATACTCCGTCTACCTTGTGTGGAGTGGGATCGTGTTTTTCGTGTCGTGCTTGTCGTGCGTGCTTGCTCTTGTCATCATGTATGACGGAGAAAGGATGAGCTCAATGTGGATTTATCTTTTCATGATATTATAAGTATTCATGCTAGTTTCGTAAACTTGAAACGTGTATTTAAATCTTGAATTGTTTTAGCACTATTTATCATATTCATGCCTAAATTGTTTATTTGCCAAACTGTCGTGTTTGATGCTTGTTATTTGATGTCCAGGTGCATGAGAGTTCACGCTTAACGAGGAGTGCCCAGGGGAGGCTATTGAGCCACCCCCAGCACACGAGTGGCAGCCCAACGAGGTCATCTAGACGCCGGTCTGGATCTTGATTCTTGTTTCGCCTAGTTCAGGTTATTCTTTTGGGATTGTAATTGTTGTATTGGCCTCTGTTGGCCTCTCAAGGTTTTGTAATTGAAAGTAAAAAAACTACTTTGTTTAAATGTTGAAACTTAATCATGGTAGGAATGCTATGTTGACATTCTCTTTTGATACCGACTCTTGATATTATAATTTCTCTTGTATCTCATTGTTTAAGATTTGTGTGACACGTTTTGCTACACGCTTCCGCATACCTATTCATGTGAGTTCGACCCGTGTCTTGGGATCCTCACCGCGAAAACCTGTGGGAAAAATCAAAGCGGCGGTGTATTTTGTGGTAGTTAATCATACCGCCGCGCAGTCGCAGACCCGGCCCTCGCTCCGGGGTCGCGACAGGACTGGTATCAGAGCGGGACTTGTTTCAGGCACTTAAAATAAACTAGGAAATCTTAGGAACGTGGCGAGGATTCGTGAGTTCGATAGAACGTTTGTTTAGACAAGTTGACCAACCCAATTATGCATATATATGTGCTAACAAATTGTCTTGCAGCATCATGCCTCCCAGAAAAGCTCCAAACCATCAAGCTTCGGGTAGTAATAACAATGAGACAGGTCCGTCTGAGAATCCTACCTCTACTCAATTCCAAGCACTAATGCAAGCCATGATAAATCAACAAAAACGGGCTAATAAAACACAAGCAAAGTTCCAAGAACAAATGGCGAAGAAAGATGAGGAGATGGCTCAAGTTCAGAGGCAACTTCTGGAAGTCCTCCAAAACAGGCCTCAACATCAAGTTGCACAGAATGTGGTGTACCCCAATAGAGTTGATGACCCAAATGCTCTCTTTGAGAGATTCAGAAAGAGGGGACCCAAGGAGTTTTCGGGTCAAGAGGACCCTTTGACTGCAGACGATTGGCTCACCAACACTGCAAAGATTTTTGATGTTTTTGTTTACACGGGCAGGGAGAGGGTCAACCTCACAGCTTCTTTGTTCTATGGGCTTGCTGACTCTTGGTGGCAAATAGTTAAAGAGCCATACCAGGTCATGGCAGATGAGGTAGCTTGGACGACCTTCAAGACACACTTCACAGACAAGTATGTCCCTTCTCATGTCAAGCGACAGAAGGCAATCGAATTCCAACAGTTGAAGCAAGGAAGTATGTCAGTTCTAGAGTATGTTACAAAGTTTGAGAGGCTTGCTCGCTATGCTACCGAACTGATAGATACGGAGCATAAGAAGATCGTCAAGTTTTTGGAAGGCCTGAATCCCATTCTCAAGAGGGATGTCACGGGAGTGATTCCACCAGTCACTTTTGATGAGGCAGTTAGTCGGGCATATAAGTTTGAAGAGTTCAACAATGAGATAATTCAGGATAGAAAGCAACACTGCCAGCAACAAAACCAAAGGCAGCAAAGTGGCAAAAAGCCAAGGCAGGAACAGAATCTAGTTAGACAGAGTGGTTACAATCACTGTCGCAAGAATCACCCTACCCACGAGTGCCGCAAGGCAACAGGTGCTTTCTTCAAGTGTGGAGGAATGGACCACGCAATCAAGGATTGCCCACACATTCAGAGTCAAGCCAACAGATATCAGCAGCCAAGGCAGACAGCACCACAGAATCAAGCAGTACCAGTTCAGAATCAAATGAGACCACCACAGCAACAGCAGCAGCAAGGCAGACAAGTGCAGAATCAGAATACTCGTCCACCGCAGAACAGGAACAACCAGGGCAGGCAGATTCAACAGCAGAATAGGCCCAACCAGCAGGGACGCGCATACAATATCAACCGTACTGACGCTGAAGCAGCAGGTGACATCATAGAAGGTAAACTTCTTGTTTGTGGAGTAGAAGCACAGATCGTATTTGATCCAGGATCCACACACTCTTTTCTATCTCCTTTATTTGCAAAGAAGATTGATGCACAGCATGCAGAATTGGATTTCATTTTGACTGTTACTACACCAGTAGGTAGACAACTTGTTTGTACCACCTATTACCCTAGTTGTCCGATTTTGTTAGGAGATATTAGTTTACCAGCCAACCTCAAAATTTTAGACATGCATGATTTTGATATTATCTTAGGCATGGATTGGTTAGAGACCTACCATGCTACCATGGATTGTTTTGGTAAGACCATCACATTCAGATTGCAAGGGCCACAAACAGAGTTGATGTTTCAGGGCAATAGGAAGAAGTCTTCCAGCGGTTTTATTTCAGCGTTTAAAGCTAACAGATTGGTGGGCAGTGGTTGTGAAGCATTTATAGCATTTATCACGGAGGATAAACAGTCCCAAGGGGTGGAGGATATCTCCGTAGTGTGTGAATTTCCGGATGTCTTTCCAGAAGAAATCTCGGGTTTACCACCAGTTAGAAAAGTTGAGTTTACTATTGAACTCCTTCCAGGGACTGCACCGATCTCAATTGCACCTTATAGGATGGCTCCTGCAGAGTTAGGTGAATTGAAACTTCAGTTGCAAGAATTGTTGAACAAAGGCTTTATTAGGCCAAGTGTTTCACCTTGGGGAGCACCAGTTCTTTTTGTGAAGAAGAAGGATGGAAGTCTTAGAATGTGCATCGACTATAGAAGGTTGAATCATGTGACTATCAAGAACAAATACCCCTTGCCAAGGATAGATGAATTGTTTGACCAATTGCAAGGAGCAGCACACTTTTCCAAGATAGACTTGAGGTCAGGGTATCATCAGTTGCGGGTTAGAGATTCTGATGTGGCGAAGACAGCTTTCTGAACGAGATATGGGCATTATGAGTTCTTGACAAATGCACCCGCAGTCTTCATGGCTCTCATGAACAAGGTTTTTGCAGAGTTCCTAGATCACTCTACAGTGGTGTTCATTGATGATGTCCTCGTGTATTCTAAGAGTAAGGAGGAGCATGAAGAGCACTCGAGGACATCGTTACAGCTTTTGAGAGACCACCAGCTCTATGTTAAGTTGAACAAATGTGAATTCTAGCTAGAGCAAGTTTCCTTTTTAGGTCATATCATTTCGAGAGAAGGGTTAGCAGTTGATCCAGCCAAGATAGAAGCAATCATTGAATGGAAGAGGCCTAGTAGTGTGACAGAAATCAGAAGCTTTTTGGGGTTAGCAGGATATTATCGGAGGTTTGTCCAAGGTTTTTCGTCCATTGCAGCTCCTTTGACGAAGTTGACTCGGAAGAATGTACCTTTTGTTTGGACCGATCAGTGTGAAGGCAGTTTTCAGGAGTTGAAGAAAAGGCTAACCACAGCCCCAATCCTCACATTACCATCGGGCAGCTGTGGATTTGTTGTTTTTACGGATGCATTCAACGTGGGATTAGGCTGTGTATCGATGCAAGATGGCAAAGTGATTGCCTATGGCTCGAGACAGTTTAAGAATCATGAGATTAATTATGCAACTCATGACTTGGAGTTGGCAGCAGTAGTTTTTGCTTTGAAGATGTGGAGGCACTACCTCTATGGAGAGAAGTTCGAAGTCCATTCAGACCACCAAAGTTTACAATATTTGTTTTCGCAGAAGGAGTTGAATATGAGACAGAGACGGTGGATGGAGTATATAAAAGATTATGACTTTCCAATCAAGTATCATCCGGGCAAAGTGAACATTGTAGCAGATGCGTTGAGCAGAAAATCAGCAATTATGGCTAGTTTGAGGGGAGTTAGTGTTTTCCAATAGTTTGAAGAACTTGGTGTGGAGGTACAACACTTGAGGAGAGGTATTTTGTTGGCAAATATGACCGTGTCGGAGCCTACCTTCATCCAGAGAATTAAAGATAGTCAGATGCAAGACCCGGAATTGGCCAAGATTGTGGATCAGATTGCAGAACGTCCAGATTTCAGGATTTCTGATGGAGTGTTGTATTTTCGTGACCGGTTGTGTGTACCAAATGTTGATGATTTGAAGAATGAAATTATGATTGAAGCCCACCATACTAGATACTCTATACATCCGGGTAGCACGAAGATGTACCATAACTTGAAGAGTAGATTTTGGTGGAATAATATGAAGCGAGAGATAGCAGCTTTTGTGTCTCGTTGCTTGACTTGTCAGATGATCAAGGCAGAACATCAGAAGCCTCCTGGTTTGTTACAGCCCTTAGAGATTTCAGAGTGGAAATGGGAGCACATCACTATGGATTTTGTCTCCGGTTTGCCTAGTACCAAGAGGGGAAACAATGCGATTTGGGTTATAGTAGACCGTCTTACGAAGTCTGCTCACTTCATTCCGATGAAGACTGGGAATATGATGCATATGGCACCACTTGCAAGACTATTCATTGACGAGATTGTTAGTAAGCATGGCCAACCTGTCTCCATCACCTCCGACAGCGATAGTAGATTTGTTTCGAGATTTTGGAAATCTCTTCTTGAATCCATGGGTACCAAACTTCAGTTCAGCACAGCGTATCATCCTTAGACAGATGGTCAGTCAGAGCGGACGATACAGACTCTTGAAGATATGCTGCGTGCTTGTGTATTGGATTTCAAGGTTCAGTGGGATGAGAACCTACCTCTTTGTGAGTTTGCGTACAACAATAGCTACCATTCTAGAATTGGAATGGCACCTTTCGAGGCACTCTACGGTAGGAGATGTAGAACTCCAGTCTGTTGGGAAGAAGTTGGTGTGCGTAGTTTTCATGGACCGACAATAGTTGGAGAGACAAGCGACAAGGTTAAGCAGATTCAGGACAGATTGAAGATCGCTCGAAGCAGACAGAAGAGTTATGCTGACACTCGCCGGAGAGAATTACAGTTTGAAGTGGGTGACAAAGTATTCTTGAAAGTCTCCCCGGTCATAGGCACTCTAAGATTTGGAAAGAAAGGAAAATTGTCTAGCAGATACATTGGCCCATATGAGATTTTGAGCAAGATTGGAAATGTCGCATACAGGCATGCGCTACCGCCGGAACTCTCCGGGGTACATAATGTTTTTCACGTCTCCATGCTCAAGAATTATGTTCAGAGTCCTTCTCACATTATTCCACACGAGCCTTTAGAGATTCGAGAAACGCCTCGTATGTGGAGAAACGGGTTAGAATCATCGACACCAAAGAGCATGAATTGAGAAATCGGACTATCCATTAGGTCAAAGTACTTTGGGAGAATCACGAACCAGAAGAAGCCACACGGAAATTGAGAGATCAAGTCCAGAAGAAGTATCCACACCTATTACCAGAAGTAAAATTATAAATATTTGGTGGACCAAATATCCTAAGGGGTAGAGGATGTTAGACCCCGACCCAGACCAACTCGATTAGTACTAATTAAGTGAGTGATTAGGCTTAAGTAAGTCTTAGTACTAGTTGGGTTAGAATGTGATTAGACTTAGTATGGATTATAGTTTGGAGATTTTGAGGACGTTTAGTATGAGTCAGACACGCTCAAAGACGCCCTGAGTGCACGAGTAAGAATGGGTTCTTGTTCTAGATCTTTGCTATGGTTGTGATTTTTATTTATCTTGAATGGTTTTGTTATTTGTGACAACTTTCGTTTTTAACCTGCATGCATTTTAGGCCCAGAAACCCAAGTTTTGGCCCAATAAGGGTAAATCTGTCTTTTCATGCAAAATCTAGGCACAATTTTTGAAGTCATGAAACTATGTCAAAAGTATACTTTTCCGAAACTAGATTTTTCGACGATCGTTTTGTTCTTCTTCGTCGACTCCATCCGGGATCCACAAGATCATGTTTTAAGCGTTTCAAGTTCCACTGCTTAGGGGACCCACTTCCAGACACTATATATACTCTCTTACTCTCTCTCCTCCATTCTTTTCCCATTTCCTGCAACCTTTTGACCTAGAGTGAAGAAGAGAAGAGTTTCCTCTTTGGTCTTCTCCCTTGGAAATCATCTAGCTAGAGAGCTCCAATCTCCGATCCGACTCCGCAAATCTCTTCCTCTCTTCTCAAGCTTCGTCTGGAGTGTTTTTGGAGCCAAACCATTGCACTATTCATCATCTTCAAGCTCTATCATCTTTGTTCAGCTAGCTCTTGGTTGGTCTTCCTTTTCATTCCTTCTTTTCTTGTTCTTTAGCTCATTTAGAGCTTGTTTTTCATAATTTCAAACCCATTTTCGAAATGGGGGTTTGTAATGATCAAAATGATGATTTTTGTGCGCTCTATTTGGGGGTTTTGTGTAGATTTCGTGGAGCCACCCTTATTGTTGATTTTTGTGAAGCTTTCTTTGGCTTTGGATTGAGGCAAGTGAACTCTTTGGGATTTTTCATGTATATTGCATTAGGGTTTTATTTTCTTCATTAAGATATGATTTTTATGTTAGTTTTCTTAATGCAAGTTATGTCCATATCCTTTCAAGCCATGTATTTCAGTTTCTCTATTAGTATTGTCATCAATGATTTATCAAGTTCTTGGCACCATGTTGATCTTGTAAGTTTTATGGTTTTGCTCATGGAAATGTCTTGATGTTTTCCCCAATGGATTGAATGGTTTAATTTGGATTGAATGTTGTTTTTGAGCCTTGGTGAGCATGGTGGCTCAAGGGATTTGCTTGATTCAGAAGTGAGAAGAAGGAGAAGAAAAATGTATGGAGTTTGTGAAGAAAAAGAGCAGTTTCTGCACTCAGACGCACCCAGGCAGAAGCCTGTTCGCTCGAGTGACCATAGGGTCCGCTCGAGTGACCATGCCTCTGTTTTGAAGGGTTTCGGATAGAAACCTGTCCGCGCGAGCGAACTTGTAGGATGGCTCGTGCGAACAAGTTTCTATCTGGGGTCCGCTCGAGCGATGGTTTGACCGCTCGAGCGAACCTGATGCTCACAGTCATGGATTTTCAATCTTTTTCTAAATTTCTTGGAAATTGAAAACTAGACTATGCTTTAGAGTTTTAATTGACATCGTGTAAATTGGAACTCCAAAATGTACCTTACCTTCGGAGACATCAAACTATGTAAATTTCTAACATTTGGGTTTTCAACTTCGCTAAGGTCAATGAACAGTCTTAACCTATGCTTGATGGACTTTGTTTGCACTCTTGTTTTGATGCCTCATGCATCATCGTGTTCTCGTTTGATTTTCAAGTGTACATTCGTATTTAAGACGTGTTCAAGATGTGTTCCAAGAATCAAAAAAAGGGAATCATTTCTTAAGTTTGCTAAGCATTAATATTATGCTATTTTGCTAGTCTCGTCGTGTTGTGTTTTATAAATGATCTCCCTCTTGTTTTGTCGTGTCCTCGAACGTGTATTGCCCTATTTTGTACATTCATGATATAAGTGAATACCACTGAGCTTGGACTGCCCTTTTAGCTTGATCCACTACCTGGGGGTCCTTAAACATGTGGACTGTCTGCAGACTAGTCGTGTATTGTATTACACATCGTGCGTGTTCATGATCCAGTTCCGCGGCCGGATACCCCGTCTACCTTGTGTGGCGTGGGATCGTGTTTTTCGTGTCGTGCTTGTCGTGCGTGCTTGCTCTTGTCATTCATGTATGACGGAGAAAGGATGAGCTCAATGTGGATTTATCTTTTCATGATATTATAAGTATTCATGTTAGTTTCGTAAAATTGAAACGTTTATTTAAATCTTGAATTGTTTTAGCACTATTTATCATATTCATGCCTAAATTGTTTATTTACCAAACCGTCGTGTTTGATGCTTGTTATTTGATGTCCAGGTGCAGGAGAGTTCACGCTTGACGAGGAGTGCCCGGGGGAGGCTATTGATCCACCCCCAGCACACGAGTGGCAGCCCAACGACGTCATCTAGACGCCGGTCTGGATCTTGATTCTCGTTTCGCCTAGTTCGGGTTATTCTTTTGGGATTGTAATTGTTGTATTGGCCTCTGTTGGCCTCTCAGGGTTTTGTAATTGAAAGTAAAAAAAAATACTTTGTTTAAATGTTGAAACTTAATCATGGTAGGAATGCTATGTTGACATTCTCTTTTGATACCGACTCTTGATATTATAATTTCTCTTGTATCTCATTGTTTAAGATTTGTGTGACACGTTTTGCTACACGCTTCCACATACCTATTCGTGTGAGTTCGACCCATGTCTTGGGATCCTCACCGCGGAAACCTGTGGAAAAAATCAAAGCGGCAGTGTGTTTTGTGGTAGTTAATCATACCGCTGCGCAGTCACGGGCCCGGCCCTCGGTCCGGGGTCGCAACAGGATCCATCCATTTAGGGAAAAAACTAAAATGAGAGTAAAGGAGCAACAGTTTGGATTTCATTCATATTTAACATAAGACCACAAGATATATTTAACATGGGACCTATTGATGATTGAAGATCTAAGGAAAAGAAAACAAACCGACTGTAAAAATTTTCTTATAATTTGGATAATAGCAAAAAATAGGACTGAAATTCAAACGTTCATAAAAATCTCCTATTTGAGAGGTTTTAAGAGATAAAGAGTAGCCCTCTTTGAAAAGAGACTTTTTAGGGATGATATGGCACCCCTCACAGCCCAAAGAGACATTTTAGGGATGAGGTGGCACCCCTCACAGCCCACCTTTCCCTTTGCTTTAATATATATAAACTAGTGCAATAAGCCCGCGTTGGGTAAATAAGAAATTATTAGAAATATACCTGAATGTTTAAATAAATTATAAATGAATATTAATATATAATTGATAATAAAGATGGAAACTCATTAGAGAAACTTTAGGTCGGTGGAAATAATTAGGGAAAGATCAAGTAAATAGTAAAGACTTTAGGACATTAATTTTATTATATTTGTGCTTAGCCATAAATTGAGTGCGATTTCTGAATTAAATGTTGATTCTTGAATTGATTGGCTTCCACAATGGGCCCCATAGATTAATTAATCCTACCAAATATCTAAAGAAAAATATCCATAATGGGCCCCACGGATTAATCTTACTAAATATTGAAAGGAAAATAAGGAGAAAAAAGTAGTAGAATATAGCCTATGAAAGTGGCCCACGCTCTAGTATAAAAAAAAGCTCTTAGTGTATTGGTATAAAAAAAAGTGGACCCTGTAAATTGTGAGTTTGGAAATAAAGAATACTTAGATTTCATAACTAAAGAAAAGTTATTATTGTATGCCATGTTTTAAAAAAGAGATAAGTATCTTATTTCAAGAATATTTTAAATTTACATTGAGATATTTTAGGTGATGAGATTAACTTGAAAGGGTAATTCCGGAATGTAGGATTGCAAAAAGTTTGAGGATGCGCCATGTGTCCCTCTCTCAGGAAGTCTCCTGCTGCCACGTGAGCCTCTCCGATGAAGAGGCTGTTGCTTTTGTATACGTAATGTGTAATATTGATTAATTTAGCTTTAATTTTCAAATACAGTGTAAATTTATTGTGATAAAAATAAACATTGATTAATGTCTGGATTAGTGTCAAAGTAGCCCCAAATCAGTTTTGGGTTTTTTTGACACATGGATTTCGTAGTTTGACGAGTTATGGCATGGATTATTACCAATATCTTCATGTTTGTGATTTACTATTTATGTTTTTTTATGAGGATTAAAGCTCTCAAAATCTATTGTGAATTTATGTTATTAATTTCTCTATAATTTTTTGTTACATTCTATTATAATATTCAAAAAATTTTGAAGAGAATTCACTCTTAAAACAATCCAATTCAAGTTTAAATTTAAATCTACCATCTTTTAAAATGCCCGAAAGAAAACACCGAATAATCCTCACAGTTCCAATCCCAAATAAGCCTCAAGTATGAAAAGGAAAGAGCTTTTTGCATATACCCCCATAAGGTTTGTAGGATTTGTAAGTAGGCTCTTATGGTTTTAGTATTTGCATATATGCCTCTACTTTTCATTTTAATACTTTTCATGTCCCCAAAATCAGTATTTCTAATGAAAATGGGTAGTGACCGTGGGATTTCTAATGAAAATGGGTAATGACCAAAGTTTCAAAATACATAATTAGGCTTCATGTGAATTAGAAAGTTATTGAGAGAGACCGTTGGAAATTGGGATACAATAATGGAATTTTGGTAAATAGTAATATACTCATATTTGCTTAATTGATATAAGGACGAAGTTGTCATTTTTATAAAAGTTCAACACAAATCCAATGGTCATTACCCATCTTCATTAGAAATACTGATTTTGGGGACATTAAAGGTATTGAGATGAAAAGGTAGGAGCCTATATGCAAATATTAAAACCACAGGGGCCTATTTACAAATCATATAAACCTTAGGGGGTATATACAAGATACTCAAAAGGAAACTTTCATTCCGATTTTTAGGGATAACATTCCTCTCTCTATACGTCTCTCTTTCATTATTCAAGTTGGATCAGCCATTATTAATGCAAAAAATTAAGGCCCATATGATAATAATTGAATTGGAGTGAAAATACTCCATATATTCATATCTTCCTCTATCTCCACGTTTCTCTTGCATTATTCATGTTGGATCAACCATCCTCTACGTCTCTCCTCAGTTGTTCAAGGCATGTTTTTATTTTTCCAGTAAATTCTTCATTTTTCCATGGTCACTTTATTCTTTTTAATATCATGTGGCCTGAGTACAAATGAAAAGAAAAAAAAATAAAAACTATCTAAAATTGTTTTTTCCTATTTTTTTCTCTTTATATAAATTTTTATAGTATTCTTTATAGTTTTTGATTATTTTTTTCTTTGTAGAATTTTAAAAATTAATACTTTTCTTATTTTTCATTGATTTTTATATTAAAAAAATCAAAATGTGTGAAATTCTATAAACTCAAATTTGATTTGCAGATTATCTAGTTTTACTATACATTCTCCTTTAAAATAAACTTTAATATATAAAATTTTAACCATGGTAGATGATATATTCATTTATCTTGGATTTGTGTTCATCTCATTAATTAGTATATAAAAAAAATAGCTCCAAATCGAAAATATTTTTATTCTGGGCCCGGTGTGGAGGCCTTTTTCGCTAGTCTTATAGTTAAAGGTCATTTGTCGTAGGTCTCTCCCAAATCAAGCTCACGCCTCCCTCAAGTGGGGGCCAAAATCATTACAATTTTGGACTCCGTGAAAATTGTCTATGATAAGTTTTGGCTTACTGCTAGACTGGTCCTGTGTCTAGCACTAGATTTCAAATTTTTAAAAAAAGTTTCAAGTATATTTTCCATGAATCTTTCTAGCAAAATGTAATGAAGTTAAATAATTTTAAAAAATATTTATTATTATAATAATGATTAAAACAATTATGTTTTTCTGGTTTGAATTATATTGAGTGGTCACAATTGCAGTTAAGACAATCGCTAATATATGCAGGGACATCTCTGATGGATGCGATGAAAATGTTAAACTGGTTACACGCTCCACCCCTTCTTGGTTTTTAAAAAAAAAAAAAAACACAAAACGAAAACAAAAGTAAGAAATCTCTTTACATTCCCCTGTCTGCCTCTCTATATTGAATTAGCCCCATCCTTTATCTATGTTTTTCCCACGGCTCTCCCAACTCAAATCTCTCTCTTTCTATCTCTATATTTCCAATCGAAGGCATATGTCTCCCTCTTTTATTTAGATCCTAAAACCCGAGGAAGGATTTTTTTTTTATTTTTTTTATAACAGCCGAGAGTGTTGGAAAGTCCCACATCACCTAAAGGTTGGTATATGTCTTAATATACCATGTAATAAACCATATACCAACCAAAAAACTTAAGCTGATAGGTGAAAGGAAAGCCAGGTATATTAAGACATGCCAAGCCTATTACTTAGGCTCATTCAGTTCGATGTACCCCGCATAAATCTCAACCATGTATCTTTCTCACCCTCTCCATTCCAAGTTCCACCTCCTCTTCCTTGTTATCTTTCTATAAATAGAGTTTTTCTCTACCCTAGAGATGTCAAATGGGCCAGGCCAGCCAGTTTCGACACAGCCTGGCACGGTCAATAGCCAAGTACATAGCCACAAGGCGCCTCTTTGGCATATTTTCAGAATAAGTCTTCTCCAAATAAGAGAAGAATTCAGGACAATTCACATAAGAAGTGGTGTACTTTGATTCCTTTTTTCTAGGACTCGCTAAAGAAGGATTAACAGTAACCACCTTTTTTTTTTAAACTCTTCGAGATTCCTAAGAAAGTAATCTTCTTGCCCGGTCCCTTTGATAGCATATTTTTTATCCATGTCCCCACCTTAAACTTGAGGCGACTGTCGCGGGACATCTCTGTTAGAGCAAAGAGTTATTGAAATACCGTGCGGTTACTCTTCAGTTGCTCTCTCTAGAATGGAATTAAGGGGATTAAATTCTTCGTAGAATTCCCCGAGTATTGGGGGACCAAAGACATCGCGCATCTCAGTCAAAGAAACCCTAATTCTGTGTTAAGGGTGATGAAAGTGTTTGTAGAAGGGCAAAACAGTTCCACTATTACCCTGCAAGCTTCTTTGGCTTTAGAAGGCACCCATCGAGATGTCACCCTCACGGCATCAAGTACACCTGCATCCGAGAGAATGTCGCCGCATTGTGCCAAACTTCCCGAGTCCATAATTCCCAATCACGGGAAGGGGTGAACCACCCTCCAGGGTTATGTTTCTTACCATCCCAGGCACTGCCGTCTCTCACCAAAATCCCCAGGCCAATAGTCCTAAGCTGCGGCACATTACATCTAGCACCAAGAACCATTCTGCATGGAGCCAGCATGTCGAATTTCATTACAGCAATCAGCAGCATCCTTGAAACCATGTTCCTAAAACTGAAAGATACCAGTCTTAAAGGTACGCTCACCAGTTCCCCAAGCAATTTTACCTTCATCCCTGGCAGGTATGGTTGGCTTAAGGCTCAGAGCAGAAGAACTTCTCTTGTAAGTATGCTCTGTGGAAACTGTGATAGTTTCCTTGGTAGAATGAACAAAGGAGAAGGTGATATACTCAGTGGAGTGATGCTCTTCGCAATCACTCCTGTCACCAAAAATGTAATCGGGTTTCTTCAAGGACCCCTCATGACCATCACTCCAAACAGAGTTACCAGAAAATTCCGATATAACTATTTAGTTCTAGGGGAAGTTAACACTTGATCCTGAATCTCTCCATTTCAACCTCAATGATGTTATCTGCATCTCGGGAGATGTGCTCCATTCTAGCACAGCCTTCTCGCATTATATTGCGAGGAGAAGGAGGGGCTTCTATAATTTTAGCAACCGGAACTTGCGGGGCGTCAACAGCAAGCTGTTGCCTTTGGCAATGGCAGCAACATCAGTGGCAAAGGAGGAGGAAGCAACATTCTTATCTGTTGAAAAGAAAAGAAAATGTTAGATTAAAGAATCCAGGAAAATGTTGGCAGCATCTCCCTCAGTTTGAAGGCAGGCAGAAAACCCAGGGGAAAGAAGTGTACTTATTCTCAACCTCGGCAAGGCAGTAAGTGTGCGCTCAGAGATTTTCGAACCAAGGTCTCCAGTTAAGCAGGGCAACAAGTGCACGCTAAAAACTATATGGAGACATGTATGAAGATGAATAAATGCAGAAAAGAAAATCACAGCAGAAACAGATAGCCAACGGACAGAATTCTGTCAGTTCAAATACCTAGCAGCTAAGTCAGATGCAGGACTTGGCGGCAAGGGTTTTGTCATCCTGGTGCTCAGCGGCTAAGGTTGTGCCATTTCAGTTCTCAACAGCCAAAGCTCAGCTAAGCTAAGCAACCAACATCCAGGGTTCATCTGTCAATCGCCAGATTTCTATAAGGAAAACCCTAACGGCCGCTATCTTATCACATTAAGACCTAACGGCTAACCAAAACTTCCCACAGTTAATAGCGTTCATCCCCAACATCCAACGGCTAAGGCCCACTCATCAGCAATCGGTATCTGCCTTAAAGTCCCCGACGGCCAAAAGCCCCAAATTACCAAAGCTCAACGGTTGACAAGTTTACAGCGGAGTCGCAAAATTGCCAACGGTCACCCACAAAATTGGATGACCACTTATCTCCCCTGGTGACGATCATCATTTAAGTGTCAGGCCGTCGCTCGGAAACCATTTATAGGGTCTATGCACCGGGAAATCAAAAAAGGGGTAAAACCCTGGAACTCTCCTTCCCTTGCCCAAAGAAACAAAGAACAAAGAGAAACGAAGTTTCCCACAAATGGCAGAAGACTGGGTCCTTCATTGAAATCAGGCGGCCATTTTGCTAGAGCTATCGGCCTAAATGGGTTCTGTGTTCAAGCGAAAGCCAAAAAGAAAATAAAACTGGAGTTCATGCCATGTTCAAACTGTGCATTAAAGCATCACAGAGCAAATAAAAGAAGACAGGGAAGACCAAATCTTCGACGGAAAGGAAATTTTCTCCTGACAGACGTCGAAGAAAAAATATGCAAACGCAGTGTAAGAAAAGAAAGTTACACCTCTGAAAAAGAAGCTTACCAGCCATTGTCTTCGAAGCGAATGGGGAAGAAATCGTAGAAGAAACTTGAGGAACAAAAAGAGACCGGAAGAAGATCCTGGCGGGCGAGAGCTCTAAGAGGTCTGAGAATTCTGAAAGTCTGAAACGGCGAAGTGAAGCAAAAAGGCGAAGATCCCTCCTTTATAATATCTGACTCCTCGATTTTCGTAAAAGGCGTTGGCTGCGAAGTTAAGAGTTGAGAGGCTACTCCGGAAACGAAATGACGCCCAGCTGCTATTTTGAAAACAAAACGATGCCCAACGGCCATTCCAAAATCACTTCAATGGCCAAGGCCTAAAGCAAGCAAAAACTAAGGACTGGCTGGTCAGCGCACAGTTCGTGGAGGCGCCATTTGGATTTCCAACTGCTTTTCGAAATCTGCGAAGCCACCAAAATTCAAAAGTGACATCATCATAACGGTCCATTTGGAAATATCTTCGAATAGAGCGGTCATATGCTAAATTTGGGGTTAATTTGCCTACACAACCACCCAAAAAACCCATAACGATGCAATCAATGCCACAAATCCCAAACTTTTTTTCACTCATTTCTGACAAAATTAGCTTACTTTTCATCTCCAAAAGAGAAAATCTTCAAAAAAGAAAGTTGTTCTACACCTCTTGGGATCCTTCCTTGGGCTTTTTCCCATAATCCCCGCGGAGATGCATATAATTGATATCTGTGAAAAAGCAGTGCATGAGCAGCTTTTTAAATAAATTCTTTACACCTTTCCATCAAAAGTACGGATTTGTGAAATTCTCGAGGCACAATGATTATCATAACATATTTCAATCATTGTACCTCGAGCTGGGCATTTGTTGACACACAAAAATTCATCTACCCATACATAACATTCCTTAAGGCAAAATACTCATTTTACGATAGAAAATGATGACATTGAAGTCTGGCCGGCCACAGCAAGGGAACTCCCCGACGGCTATGATCTACAAGGCTCATCGGCCGTTGCAATCTTTAGCACACCAGCCGCTCAAAACAGTGAAGCAGCCATTGGTCTCCAGCCAAGAAATGACCGCTGGACGTTATGTGCACTGGCTGCCATACTTCTTTTCTCCAGGCTGCCTATAGCCCACGATCTCTTGCAAGTTTCTTCCTCTCATGGCCGCGAAACCTACAAAAAGGGACCAATAACATCTCTCGTTGAAGATAGTTTTGAAACCACCTCCACTCCTCCACAATCTCCAGCGGTTATGGCTCCTTAAAGGCTATAAAAGGAAGACTTGGGAGAGCATCAAAGGAGGCTCGAATCCTACGCAAAGAGGCATAGCAACTCTGCCATTTTCAAAACTCTCTCTTCCTTCATCAATAAGGTGGAATCAGGCAGTAGTGGACGCTTTTCTTTGGACCTGGGCGACAGCTTCTGAAATACAGCATTTGTTCCTCTCACCATGGAAGGACAGAGATTGTCTATACTGTTTTGAAGCAAACTTCTTTGATTAATACTTCTTCCTCAATAATGGTGATGAACTACAAAAACTGACAAAAGAGGCCAAATTGCAGACTTCTCCAATTCTGTCCCTAGCAAACTCTTGAAGATAGCAGACTCCTCTTTTCTCCATTCAATGTATATTTCCATTGTTTTGATCTCCTAAGCCTGACGAGGAGGTTGTATAAAAAATTATAAACAACCTGCACTTAGAAGGTGAAGCAACGAAGAACCCATGCAAACAAAAGTGGAGATGACTCCTCTTATGAGAGCAAACATTCGCGCGAGTCGTCTTTACATCATTCTGTAACGTTCAAAGGATGAAATAAAAGAAGTTTCTACACCAGAGCCTTCATTTTACCTATTCCCTTTTCATGCCCCCTTCTTTTTCTTTTCTTTTTTTTTTTTTTTTGGGCGAAACAAGTAATAGGTGAACCGATGAAATGTGACCAACTATACACATTCAACTTGCTTATGGAAGCAAAAAAGAAGTGTCTTTGTCCAACATGGTCACCTTTGAAACTAGTAGAAGGGACTTGCCTGAGTCATACTGACTTGGTTGATTCGTACTGTTTCTGCTGATCATGATTTTACTTCTTGGTGATTTTATAATGAGGAACCCTCCACCATTATAACCTGCAGAAAAGATAGATGAAGATGGGTTTTTGAGAGAGTAGATATTGAAATCCATATCACCTTTTGTTATGTAGAGATGAGAGGGAAATTAGTTTTTGGTGGTTTTTTCCAAAGATGTGAATTTTAAGTTGTGCAGTTTTTCCCCCTTACATGAATCACTCTATTACTCTGCCATACATAGGATTTCGTAGCACTTACAAATCTCACACATTTTTGCTAGCATCTTAAAAGAATAGTCCGCACCTTTCAAATTTAGGCTGCAAATGTTTAAAGAGAGAGAGAGAGAGAGAGATAGAGAGAGAGAGAGAGAGAGAGAGAATACCAACAAGTGGTTTATTTTATGTTATAATTGAGAATATTTAAATAGATTGCTATTTAATCTACATGGTCTTGCAAATGGAGTTTATGTAGATTGACCCTATGTTATTGCATTGACTATTAAATTTTTAAGGGTATGTTTGGTTAGAGTCATTTCTTTTACAAGAAATTGGGTTTGTTGGAGATTTATGACATGATGTGAGATCATGCTCCTTGGTTACTCCAAATACTCTGATTGTTGCAAGAATTCAGAATTCAGAACCACATGAAAAGTCACTTTAGCCTTGTGAATTTCCTGAATTTTAGTATTCCAAATGCTAGAGGGGGGTTGAGAATTTAGAATTCTACTTTGGAGGACATCATTTGGAATTCTCAGAATTCTCTCATACATGAATTCTCACAATTCTTCTAAATAAATAGACCCTAAAATTAATGTAGTCCACTTCTTTTATGGAAGCCTATGTGAAACCACATAGACTTGGACCCATTTGGGCCAACCCAATGACAAGAGAGGCCCATACTTATGTAACTACTGTTAGTACACAGTTGTAAGAAGACCTATTCTTCAGGCCACAAAGCCACATGAGCCTACTATCCTGTATTAGTTGTAACAATAAAGTTCCTAATATTGTACGAATGCACAATCGGGAAATCTCCCAGAAGATAATATAGAAGAATTATTCACTGCAATTCTATAGCCTCATTTCTATTTTCTTCTATTTTAAGCTTCATGGTATCAAAGCCCTGTGCTCTCTCGTTATTTATATGACCTCGGCTCTCTGGTGATCTGTGTGGGAAACTGACCATAGTAATCAAGATTGAGGCAACTTTCAGGATATTTCATCAAATTTTCTCTGTTGACACGGTCTCAGACACTCTACATCGTCTGGTTTTTCTAAAAGGGGCCCACTGTTCTGATCGGCAGGAATCATTTACATCTTGATCGTCTGAATATTCTGTGAGTTCTGGATAATTTTTTTCTTAACATCTGTTCGAAGCTTCCACCAGGTATTTCACATCTAACATCTGTTTGAACGTTTGAATATTCCTTGAGTTTTGGATTGTTCTACTTTCAGATCTAGTAGGCACATTTGTTCGGTTGCATTTCTTTGGTCTCTAGTCTCTAGCATCCTTTGATTTCTGATTTGAACTCATTCCAGAGATCTGTGACTCTATCCATCAAAATCTGAGGAAGTTGTTTAGCCTTCTTTTGCCTAAAATTTTATTTTCTTCTTTCATGGATCATCAACAAGGCCTCATAGTGAGACTGGATGGGACCAATTATGCCTACTAGTCTCACATGATGCGAAATCACCTTAAGGGTCTTAAACTGTGGAAGTATATTACCGGACCTGTCAATGCCCCAGCTGAGATTGATGCCAACTAAGTGGAATATGAATTAGATGTCAGTAAAATTAATTCCTGGATTGCTAACAGTGTAGATCCTACAATTGGTAAACAACTACCTAACTTCAAATGACCAAAGGAAGTCTGGGACTATTTATCTAAGCTATATGCTCAAAGTAACTCAGCAAAATGATATCAATTGGAGTGTGAAATTAAAAGTGATGAACAAGGAACTGATAGTATTCATGACTTCTATATCTGGATGACTGAACCGTGGTGTTACAGAACGCAAACACCAACATATTTTAGATACCGCCGTGCCTTATTACACTCTTCTGCTGTTCCAATATGTTTTTGGGGTGAGTTTGTACTCACTGCTACATATCTCATCAACAGGACCCCGTCTTCAGTCCTCTTAGGTTCCACTCCCTTTGAGAAGTTATTTCACACAAAACCTAACTGTGTGGGGATATTTCTTCCCCCATATCCACCCTTGCCAAGTGCATGGCTCAAAATGGCCTGATGGGACTGGGCCCAGAAGTCAGGCCCGATGGAACTGCAAAGTGGGCTGTGATGGGATCAGGCTCTGACAGAGCCTCCCTCTTGTCTCCTCTCTTCCTCTATATGAACACAGCAACAGCTCCAGAAAAAGGATGGCCAACGAACACCACACTCACTGGTATGCCATTTCTTCTCCAACTACATCTACTATCTCTGCTTAGTCCTGCAACTGCAACTAACAAAGGCATCGGAGAGCCCTGCGCTGCCCAAGCCAGGGTCCTCTGACCTTCTTCTTCCTCCCCTTTCAGGCTTGAGGCAATGGTTTTTCTATCATCATCGAGGAGCTACACTCTCCTTCCTCCTCCAGTGGGCCTCAAAATCACTCCCCCCGGGTCTGTGAGTTTTTGTGTGCTTACAAGTGGCGCCGTCTGTGGGAAACGATCAAAAAGCCATCTTCCCAAACACCATGCCTCGAAGAGCTAGAGTGGGACGAGTTGATTTCAGCAGCAGTTCTTTCTCTCTATTTCTCTTCTTCAGCTGGAGAAGTCTATGGCTGTGAAGCCATTTCCATCTCCTTCTCCATATCATCCATGGCCTCTTCATGGGGCAGAAGAGCCGAGAGACTGAAGCAGACACCCCAGCTCGACTGATATCTCCAGCTCGGCGGACCTCCCAGTTCGGCTTATTTCTAGCTGGGCAGACTCCAGCTCGGCAGACAGTCCGTGGCCCAATTCGGCAGGCCCACCTCGGCGGAAAACTGCATCCCAACAGAACTCTCCCAGTTCGGCCTGTCTCTGGCAGGCAGACTTCCCATCTCAGCAGCCAGCTCAGCACGACGATCTCTCCAGCTCAGCACGGTGACCTCGGTGATCCCAGCTCGGCAGCATTCCATTTCGGCCAAAGCCACCATCTCGTCTCATCTCGGCAGCACGCATTTCAGGTCGGCAGACGTTGAAACTCCCTATTCAGCAGCTACACCCGGCTCGACCTGTCTCCAGCTTGGTAGATATCCTCCATCTCGGCAGAGGTCCAAGCTGACGTCCCATCTCTGCCGATCTCAGCAGGTAACCCCAGATCGGCAGGTCCATCGAGCTCTGAGTCCACCATCTCAGCAGGTTACTGCAGATCGGCAGGTCCTTTTCGGCAGCAACAAGGTCCACCATCTCACCAGCTCGGCCAAACCCCCAACTCGGCAGAGGTTCCGGGTTGGCCGACGTCACGAGCAGATTCATCATTTCGTCACAACCCCCAACTCGGCAGAGGTTCCGGGTTGGCCGACGTCACCAGCAGATTCATCATTTCGTCACAACCTCCAACGGAAGATGTCTCCAGTTTGGTCCTCCCCAGCTTGGTAGGCGTCTCCAGCTCGGCAGCAACCCTAGCGCAGCACAATGATCTCAGCCCCAGCTCACAGGAACGATTCCGGAAGATTTCGGACGACTCCAGAATCTGTCCTATCTGTTTCTATACTATAACCGGATTTCCGGAGAGATCCCGGCCGGTTTGGGCGGGCTGACTCGTCTGATCGACGTCCGTCTCTTCGACAATAACTTGACGGGATCTATGCCTCTGGAATTGGGACTTCATACAAAGCTGGAGAATTTTGAGGTCTCCGACAACAGACTCAACGGAACTCTACCGGAGTATCTCTGCCATGGCGGCGTGCTCCGCGGCCTGGTGGTCTTCTCCAACAAAATGAGCGGATCCGTGCCGGAATCCCTCGGAAATTGGAACAGCTTGAGATCCTCCTCAAAATCAAATCAGACTGGCAAAACCCTCCTTCCCTCTCCTACCCAATCCCGTCCTCCATCTGCAACCTCATAAGCCTCACCAAAATCGACCTCTACTGGAACAACATGAAGAAGGACCAGCTGCCGTCAGCCCACGATCCTGCGTTTCGGTGGCTCGAACGGCCTCCGACCAGGCACTGGCGACTCCAAGATTGGGACACACGGTGATGAACCGTGGATGAGTCCAGACCCTTGGAGACTGCTGCTACTGTTGTTGTCCTCCAAAGTCAAGCATGGTCATGGGTTTTCTAAACATCACACATCACATCATAGGTTGAGGACAAACTAGGGAGTGGTGGTAGGTTGCACATGCACATGCACAGGATGAGGTGACTTGGAGGTTTGGTAATCCTATTGTCCACCAAAATTGGTAATCCTATTATCTACCAAAGTTCTCTCATAAATCTCATGTACAGTGTTGTCATAGCCTTATGCACGATCAAGCCATTGGTTACAGCTTTGACTTTTCATCAGAACTTTTGAGCTATCATGTACTACTTTGGATGATGTCATGGCTATCATGTACTACTTTGGATGATGTCATGTACTCATAATTTTGTACACAAATGTACTCGTAAATTTGTTCATATTTATTTCCATCATGCACAAGCTCGGCAGAGAACTGCATCCCAGCTGGCCGAACTCTGCATCTCAGCAAACGTCCAAGCTTGGCCGATGTTTCCAGTCCGGCTGCCTTCTCCAGCTCGGCAGAAGTAAACTCTCCAGTTCGACAGCAGTGCATCGAGGCCACCAGCTTCGGTAACAGTACCAGCTGGGCGAGCATGACTCGGTCCTCTCCAGCTCGGCAGCAGTACCTTCCCCCGCTCGGCAGCAGTAACATTCGCCCTTTTAGATAAAATCAAAAAAGCAGGCTCGGTGATGCCACCAGCTTCAAGAAAAAAAATTACACTGGCCCCGGTAAAAGTACCAGCCAGTTACGTCCCGATGTCGAAAAAATCAAGCTCGGTGGTGGCACCAGCTTTCGGAAAAATCACGCTCGGTGATGGCACCAGCGTCGAAAAGATCAAGCTCGGTGGTGGCACCAGCTTTCGGAAAAATCGCTCTCGGTGATGGCACCAGCGTCGAAAAAATCAAGCTCGGTGGTGGCACCAGCTTTCGGAAAAATCACGCTCGGTGATGGCACCAGCGTCGAAAAAATCAAGCTCGGTGGTGGCACCAGCTTTCGGAAAAATCACACTCGGTGATGGCACCAGCGTCGAAAAAATCAAGCTCGGTGGTGGCACCAGCTTTCGGAAAAATCACGCTCGGTGATGGCACCAGCGTCGAAAAAATCAAGCTCGGTGGTGGCACCAGCTTTCGGAAAAATCACGCTCGGTGATGGCACAAGCGTCGAAAAAATCAAGCTCGGTGGTGGCACCAGCTTTCGGAAAAACCTAGCTCGGTGATGGCACCAGCTTCGAAAAAATAAAGCTCGGTGATGGTACCAGCTTCGAAAAATCACGCTCGGCACCAGCGTCGAAAAACCAAGCTCGGTGATGGCACCAGCTTCGGAAAAAGCAGGCTCGGTGATGCCACCAGCCTCGAGAAAAAGACTACACTGGCTTCGGTAACAGTACCAGCCAGTTACGTCCCTCAGCATACGCGCATCTCGGTAATAGTACCAGATCGCTGGCGACAGACTACACTGGCTCCGGTAACATTACCAGCCAGTTACGTCCCTCATCTCGGCTACGAGCCAGATTCCGCCTACACGGCGACAGACTACACTGGCTCCGGTAACAGTACCAGCCAGTCACGTCCCTCATTTCGGCCACGCGCCAGTTTCCGCCTACACGGCGAAGGACTACACCTCTGGTGACGAGCCAGCAAGTCATGTCGCTCACGCTCGATGATGGCACCAGCGTCGAAAAATCAAGCTCGGTGATGGTACCAAGCTTTTATACAACGTCAGGCTATTTAGCTTTCAAACTTCGAAGGGGTTAGAGCACCCTAAGAAGTTAAAAGCTGGGGGGCTTTGTGTGGAGATATTTCTTCCCCCATATCCACCCCTACCAAGTGCATGGCTCAAAATGGCCTGATGGGACTGGGCCCAGAAGTCAGGCCCGATGGGACTGCAGAGTGGGCTGTGATGGGATCAGGCTCTGACAGAGCCTCCCTCTTGTCTCCTCTCTTCCTCTATATGAACACAGCAACAGCTCCAGAAAAAGGATGGCTAACGAACACCGCACTCACTGGTATGCCATTTCTTCTCCAACTACATCTCCTACCTCTGCTTAGTCCTGCAACTGCAACTAACAAAGGCATCGGAGAGCCCTGCGCTGCCCAAGCCAGGGTCCTCTGACCTTCTTCTTCCTCCCCTTTCAGGCTTGAGGCAACGGTTTTTCTATCATCATCGAGGAGCTACACTCTCCTTCCTCCTCCAGTGGGCCTCAAAATCACTCCCCCCCGGGTCTGTGAGTTTTTGTGTGCTTACACTAACTATGCTCATCTTAGAGTATTTGGATCAACATGCTTTGCTCAACTACCTCCTCATGAGCGTGCAAAGCTCTCCCCAAGGGCTTCCATCTTTGTCTTCCTTGGGTATGGCATTGAGCACAAAGGGTATCAGTATTATGACCCCAAGGCTGGTTGCCTACGCATTTCGTGCCATGTGACCTTTTTATAACATATCCCATTTTATTCTCTCCCCGCTTCCTCTCTCTCTCCTGAAAAGCCGCCTCTAATTCCAATTGACCCATTTCCTGCCTTTTTTTGCCTTAGATAAATCTCCTGCTCAACCAGTGCCCTTGGAGTTATCTTCTAAACAACCTTAACAGGTGTACAGTCGCAGGCCACAAATTTCAGTATAGCCTCATGATGACACGGTTCCACCTAGTGCTTCTGATGTTATCATCTCACATAAGTACCCCCTTCGTATCAGAAAACTTGTCATTCATTATGGATTTACTACTATTCAATTTTCTTCAGATTATCTGACTTTTTTAGCATCTGTACAATCTCATTCTGAGCCTCAATCCTACAAGGAGGCTTCAACTATTCCCCATTAGCAGCAGGCAATGGCTGAGGAGCATGCAGCACTTCACAAGACTCATACGTGGGATCTCGTCCGTTTTCCTCTAAGAAAATCCACCATTGGTTGCAAGTGGGTTTTCAAAGTAAAAACAACGGCTGATGGCTCTATTGATCGATATAAAGCCCGGTTAGTGGCCAAGGGTTATGCTCAGGAATATGGCGTTGACTTTGAAGAAACGTTTGCCCCAATAGCCAAAATGACTACTGTTTGGACACTTCTTGCTATCTCCGCTGCAATTCATTGGCATCCTTCTTAGATGGATGTCAAGAACGTATTTTTGAATGGGATCATCTCCGAAGAAATCTATATGAAACCACCTCCTGGGTTACCACATCCTTCTGGCTATGCCTGTCGCCTTTGACAGGCTCTCTATGGTTTAAAACAAGCCTCTTGGGCATAATTCACTTTAGTGAAGCTATTTGTAGCATTGGATACACACAAAGTGCTTCTAATTCTGCATTCTTCTATCACAAAACCGCATATGGATGTGTTCTCCTATTTTTTTATGTTGATGACATGATCATTACAAGCAACAATCATAAGGGTATTCAGCGATTGAAGCAATTTCTCCATACCCAATTTGATATGAAAGATTTGGGAATTCTCCGTTACTTTCTTGGTATTGAGGTTGCTTACTCTTCCAAGGGTCTATTACTCACTCAGCAGAAATATATTCATGATGTCCTCTCTCGTGCTGCTCTCACCGACCCTAAAGTAGTTCCTTCTCTATTAGAAGTTGATGCCAAGTTAAGCATTACAGATGGTACACCCCTTAATGATCCGACAAGGTATCGACAAGTCGTCGATAGTCTTGTCTATCTTACTATTACTCATCCTGATATTACATTTGCAGTTCATGCTGTCAGTCAATTTGTTGCTGTCCCTACCACCGTTCATTGGGTAGCCGTATTACGTATACTTCGATATCTTCCTCACACCATTACACAGGGAGTGGTACTCTCCTCCTTAAATAGTCTCTCACTCACCGGCTATTCCGATTTGGACTAGGTTGGTGATATCAACGATCGTCGGTCCACCACAGGCTTTTGTGTTTTCATTGGAACCTCCCTGATCTCCTAGAAAAGCAAGAAACAATCTATGGTTTCTCGCTCCTCCGCAGAGGCTGAATACTGTGCCTTAACTCACACCACCTCTGAATTAGTATGGCTACACCGTCTCTTGCATGACATGAGCATTTATCTCAAGCAACCCACTCCTCTTTATTGTGATAACAAGAGTGCGATTTACATTGCTCATAATGATGTCTTCCATGAGCACTCCAAACACATTGAGATTAACTACACTTTGTGCGCCAACATGTCAAGTCTTGCACTGTTGGTCTTCACTCGGTCTCATCTACAAATCAACTTGCAAACTTTTTTACCAAGTCCCACTTTGCTCCAAGATTCATGCATCCATTGTCCAAGCTCTCAATGTTGCCTCCAGCCCATTGTGAGCTTGAAGGGAGGTGTGAAACCACATAGACTTGGACCCATTTGGGCCAACCGAATGACAAGAGAGGCCCATACTTATGTAACTATTGTCAGTACACAATTGTAGGAAGACCTATTCTTCAGGCCACATGAGCCTACTATCTTGCATTAGTTGTAACAAAAAAGTTCCTAATATTGTATAAATGCACAATCGGGAAATCTCCCAAAAGATAATATAGAAGAATTATTCACTGCAATTCTATAGCCTCATTTCTGTTTTCTTCTATTCTAAGTTTCAGCCTAGAGTACTTATTGTATTGGATCCTTTGGTGAAACCGAGTGCTTTGAGTATATGAGGTTAAGATTTTGCATGTTTTGATACTAATCCATCTATTTTTTGGACGTGCTATTATGGTGTAGTGGTTTTTAATTCATGTGCGATATATTGGTTCATGTAAGCTATCTTGCATCATCAATTTTATGTACTTATGTACAACTTGAGGCTAACCTATGTGTTCAATTATTAATTGGAGAATTAAATAATATTTTTTTTCTTGTGCTAGTATTTTTTTAATGATCCAAATCTCTCTCCATCTCTCCACATCCTCACCAAACGATGCAACACCAAACGATCCAGATGAGGAGAGTAAGAGTGGAGTTATAGGTTTTGACAAAAATAGTGAAATGGATGACGATATTGTTAGAGGGATAACATTATGCTAGAGGGGTAATTATGTCAAGAAAATATAAAACACCCTAATCCGTCATTTTTTTTATTTTTGTACTCATATTTGTTTAATCAAAGTTTGAACATAACTTTTTTGTAAAAACACCCTATTTTAGATTTGATTTTAAGGATAATTCCATATATTTTTTATTCTAGTGTGCAAACTTCGAATTAGATTTGTGCATTGTATCCTTGGGATAGAATTTCATTAAAACTACCTGCATGAGAGAAATTATTGTCTTTAAGGGAGAGTCTTATTTGGTGTGCCTTGGCCATTTTCTATTACTTTCTTAAGTCAATTTCTCGCATTCAGTTTTATTCACTAATTATTTGTTTTAATTGTCAATTTATTTTTCCAATTGTACATTTTTCATAAGTAATTTTTCCGACAACAAATATGGTGCAACCACATTAGATAGTCATAACCACTTGATCTATGATCCCAAGTTAATGGTTTTAGTTGATATCATTCTTTTGGGTTTCAATCCAATATTCGTTTATTTTTTTTTTTTTTTGGTAATTTTTTTTGGTAAATAATCCAATGGTTCATAATAGTCAGATAAGTGTCGTCTTAGGCATCTGTCAATTTAATAACAGGTAGTTGATCTAAGGGATTTGGATTAATCATAAGAGGTAACAAAACAAAGAAGGTTCTCTAAGAGTTGCTCACTAGAGGGTTATTCTATTGTAATAACTGCCTGAGCTTGTAAGAATGGCTCCTCCGTCAGTTTTTGCCTTGCTACCTGGGGATCGAATCCCAGTACGTCACATCTTCCCGCTTATGCGGGTTTCTTCCCACTTGAGTGGGCTACTTTTCCGTATATATGCGGGCCTCCTTGGCTGGGGTAACAAAAAAAAAATTGCTTGAGCTTATGAAATGCGGTACCCTCTGTCGCGACCCCTGACCGGGTTATCGGGACCTAATCCGGGATCGGGACGAGTGTTGGATGAATATAAATGAATGTTTGGTTGGTGCCATAGAACATAACATGCGTACATGGGTCTAAAAAGAATAAGATACTACCCGTGCACGTGATTTCCCATAGGTGTCCGCGATGAGGATATCATCACAACAATATAAATGTTTTGTTTAAGTGCGGAAGCGTGTAGCAAATCAAACATGCAATTCATCTCTAATAATGAGATTGATAACACATGTAATACAAGTATCAGAATGAGCAATGATCATAAGCGAATTTCCAAAAGTAAATGTTAATGTTTATACAAATATCAGTTAATTAACATTTCCCAAAATAGAGGCCAACAAAGGCCAATACAAACCAAAATAGTTTGCCAAAAGAATGAGTTATCCACAACTCCAAAATGAATCGAATCTCGAAGCAACCAGATGTCTAAATGACATCATCGGCGTGGCACTCGACTAAACACTGCGGTTCACCGACCGCCTCCTCGTGCTTCTCCTCGGGATAACCAACGACTGGACCTAAGTACCAAAGAAATTGGTCAAACACAACCGTTTGGCAGGTGGGTGAAAAGATATAACAATAAAACAATAAACGAATTTACCTTGGAAAACATTTAAACCTGCTTGAACAATAATTTTCTTAAAAGAAATGAATCATTTAATGAAAAACATTTATACAGTATAAAACATGTAAAGGTAACCAAGGAATCAGGAAACAAGCAAGATGGCAACCATACGAAGCTAAGTCCTCTATCACCGAAGTGACAAGAGCATATCGGGGCATTGATCTCAATCACCAAAGTGAGGAGACTCAACAAAAATTTACATATACATATAATATACGGGACATTGCCACGGTAGTGTTGACACCAAAAAAGTCACTATGTCTCCTCAACATCAAGAAGCCCCGTGAAGCTGCATCCTGCTACAAAACAGGCAAAGCTACTTCAAGCATCAGATCTTATCAGAATCAGACAAAAACTGAAAGATCCTTCAAGACAGCCAAAAGAGGGGTACACTTGAAGTTTCGGGCCATTCCGACATCGTTTGGCCTAACTTCACTTCTCCGACAGCTAAACAAGCGCTCCTGGCGGTGACATTATCAAAGACACCAAAACTTTGATCAGAGCCTATAGATGATTCAAAAATACCTCCAAAGGGCTCCATGCCATATTTCAAGTCAAACCGACAACGTTTGACCCTCCATCAACACTCGAGCAGCAAAACCAAGCCTCCCGGCGGTGAAAACTACAGAAGCCATCACTCATCAAATAAAACACATGAGTGGATTCAACATGCTTCCAAAAGGCTGGACGTCGAATTTCAGGTCATTCCGACAACGTTTGACCAGATTTCGACGCTCCGAAAGAAAATCAAGCCTACCAGCGACGAAGCACCCCGGGACCATGACATCCAAGTCAGAGCTAATGGGTCATCTCTACATGACTCCAATAGGCTCCCTGTCAAATTTCAGGTCAATCGGACATCGTTTGACCACATATCAAAGCTCGGCATTTTCCCCGCAGCAAAATCAAGTCAAGCATCGACGGGACCCCAAACGGCTTCAAAACTCAAATAAAAGCCCATGGTTGGTCCTATCCACTACTCAAGAAGCTTCAGCTCAATTTTCAAGTCATTCTGACATCATTTGACCTAGTTTCAACTCTTGACGAAAAATCGGCTACAAAGTCTTCGGCTTTCCCGAAAATGGGAAACTTTGTGCTCCGGTTTTACACGGGTTCTCGTCAAGTTTTCTCCAAGAAAATCAAGTCGATAATTGAGGAAAACTGTCAAGAAAAATAAAGAAGAAAAAAGGAGCAAAAAAGAAGGAAAAACGGCCGAAAACGAAGCTCGACGACCAAAGGGGCAAAAGCCCTATGGTCGCCAGCAACCCTGCAAATCCGGGTCACCGGATTTCTCGCCGAACGGCCCGTTTTCCAATCCTTTTCGCATTTCGGGTGTTCCTGCCTCTGTGATTTTCTGAAAATCCAATCTTTGATGCTTGAAAACTACTGATCTTCACCAACATCTTGGATCCGCCGTCAAAAGCATGAAATCATCACCGATCGCTCCAAGATCGCCAACCGGCTGACCAAGAAAGTATACTTTATGTCCGACTGATAGTGAAATCGACAAGACAGATGTCATTGGCCCACCAACATCAATCAATGTCTGAAATTGTACTGCAATCCGACATCAAACAATGTGTGGATCCACCTATGATGATCACAAGAAGAATCTCAAAAGACGCGGCGCGGCCCGCGACTCTTCACATGCCATGGCGACCACTTAATGTCGTTAATTGACCTGTTTATGACAACTTAATGCAGTCATTAACTCATTATTTTAGACGGCTCAATCAGATTCAAGCATTTGGGAGTTACAAATCCAAGCAATCGTGGCATTAAACCCATGAAACTCCCATCATAATGAAGATTAATGGCGATTAAATGCCCACTATCCTTCATCGGCCAATCACAAGCCATGAAAAAGGAGTTACAAAATCAAAGAATAAAAACTTGTAACTCCTCATCAATTCTCTCATCATGGCCATCAATGCCCATAATCACCTCATGGCTACCAAAAGCCTATAAAGGAGGTCCAAAAGAAAGAAATCAATATCGATACACACACCAACTTGAAATTCTGCACTTACACACTTGCATTCTCCCGAAGAAATACAGACGAAGTCCTGCTGCTCTGCTGCAAGAAACGCCACAAGGTGATCAAAGTCCCTTGGGGGGCCACCCCCCCCCCCCCCCCAAGGTCCCCTCCTTCTACAACATAGCCTAAACGCGGCTTTTCAGCCCGTTTACTCGGTTTTTCATTGGATATAGGACCTCTTCTTGGTCCTTGTCCTTTAAAAAACTGAGGTTGGAGCCAAGCCGAAGAATCGAAGCATCAACCGTTCTCATTTGAAGGACGATGGCGAAGTCCATACATGACTTGCGACCGTCGATCTAAATGTGTCCCTACAATCTCCTGAGAAGTTAGATTCCTTTTCTTCCTTTTCTATTGTAGTTTGCATTTTTTAAAAAGATAAAAAGAAATTACAATTCTTGTCTTTTATATTTGATGAGTTTTGTAAAATCGCCTTTCACGGCAAAATCGCCTTCCACGGCAAACAAACAAAAAAACGCCTCCTACGACATTCTCAAAAAACAAATTTGTCTCTTCTCTTAATATTTACGCAATTTGAAAAGTTAGAAAAAAGGATTGATTTCCTTTCTACTTGTGAAGGTGAATCTCCGGATCATCACCATTCCAAATTCCAAGTAGAAAGTAAATCTGGCATACCCGTACAAAAATGTTGATACCCGCGATTTTCCTACTCCGCCGAGACCCAGGCAGCCCCCAGGGTGCGGAAGGAGAGGACGGAAACCCGAGGGTCCATCAAGTAGCGAGCCAGGCATCAGGAACCATGGTAGCAATTTAGGGTATCAGGACAAGACCATGGTAATAACCGGGTAGTGGGCTCCAAATTGCAGCTAGTGGGACAAAAGGGGGATCTCCAAGTCAATGGATCAGACTGACAAGGTTATCCAAGCTTAGTGGTGCCGACTCATAGGTCAAATAATAGAAATCAAGACATGTGTAAAGTACATCAAGTGCAAGTAAATAAACAGGCATTGCACTTCGTGACTAGTGACTGTTACAAGTACATTTTCAATGCTTTCGGGGATAACAGTCATATAGTGTAAATCTCGGGAACAAGGAAATACAAATGAACTATTGGAATTTCGGGTAAAATATCAGGTTCAAGATTTGTTCAAGGTGAATAGAGATCCCGTATGTCGATTTTAGTAATAACTTGGTACTCCTTGAGTTTGGGGACATCTTGGGCTCCTTATACACCTTAGAAAATTTTCCAAAAATTTCAATAAATCTTTGTAATGTGGTTTCTTTCCTACTCCAACATAGTCCCAGGTGAATAGTGCCCATCGCTCTCAAAAGGGTCCACAAGCGATTGGGACGGAAACCCCCTTCATTTCTTTTCAATTTTCAAATTCCTGGGTAAGGTCGGCTACCTGGAGGTTAGCTGATGGTTAGCCGCCGATGGGCTCGGCGATTAGCTGCTAGCTGACCGCAGGGCTGACCGCGATTGACCTGACTGAATGCAGCATACTGGAATTGTGACCGCCTAAGTTCGGTTGGCTGGCAGTTATCCATCAATGGGCTTGGCAGTTAGCCGCTAGCTGACCGTGGGGCTGACCGCTACTTCAGAAGAGAAAAGCAGCTCTCTGGAATTGTAATCGAAACTGATTCGGTTAGCCGCCAGTCACCAGGCGGCTAGCCAATAGGTGACCGCCAGCTGACCGCCCAGTTGTGGGAAATTCCCACTGGGTTCAGATTCGAGCCCTTTCCTTCATCCAAACAGTTCTCCTCCTTTCTCATTCATTTTCCTACAACAAACTGAGCTAAAAGCTCCTCCAATTCAACATTCAACATTTTTCCCATTCATAACGCCATCAATCCTCCTACAAACCACCATCCTTTCACCTTCTTCCCAATCACATTCAACCACAAGAAAGAAAGAGAACTCAACGGTCACAAATACTCATTTGAGCTACATCCAGGAGATAAATAAAGACTACCAACCAACATGTTTCCAAAACATTAAATGTACTAACAAGACTCTTCATGAGCATTTATTTCACAATCAATGCAAGTTAAACAAGATGATAAAATCAGTCACATTTCTCATGAAAACCATTTAATACTCAAATACTCATTCATCCACTTGCCTTTGGTCTCTAATCAAGCCAATCAAGCTCTAAACTCTCTTCCAAGCAAAGATTCCAAGCTACACCAAAAACACCCAAATACAAAACCCTAAAAGGGTCAAAATAAGGAGTGGAGAAGAAGAAACTTTCAATAATGAAAATGGAGACTCCCAAAGTCTAGGAAAATACATATCAAAGAAAAAAGGAGGGATTGCTTACTTGTGGGGTCTTCAAAGGGGCAAGAATATCTCAATGAGGATCTTGGAATGGGAAGTTTCTTCCAAAAATGGTATCAATGGAGAGCCTTCAAGGAGAGGAAGAAGAAGATAACATCCATTCTTCAATTTGTACAAGGTTGGTGGTGATTTAGGAGATGAGAGAGCAAGAAGTAAGGAAGAGAAGAAAAAAACCCTAGATGGGTGAGACTTGTGCTGGAAAAAGGAGAAGGGAAAAGAAGAATAGGAATTGTGTTTATATACAAGTCAAGAGTGGGCTCCACCACTTGAAATCTTTGTGGGCTGAAATCATGGTTTTTGGGACTTTGAACTAATTCAACGAAGAAGAAAAAAATGATCACCGAAATATCTAGTTTCTAAAAAGTATATGTTTCGAGGGTTTCGGGGATATCAATTTTCATATCCAGATTTAGTATAAAAAAACTATTTTGCCCTCAATGCTAGGAAAGTCGGGTTTCGGGGTTCTAGGCGGGGACCGAATCAACATGAAAGTTGTAGAGATTAACAAAATTAGTAAAGTGAGGTTGAAATACATATTACCGGAATCTCGGATAATCCCCCAAGTAAACGCAAAGTCATAAAAGGAACCCCCAAAGGCCCCCGCTAATTACAAAGGCACTCGAAATTCCCCAAAGTTATAACAAAAGTTATTCTAATCCCAACTTAACCACAAACCACTAATCCCGCTTAAGACTAACACATGACTTAATTAGTACTAATCGATGTCACTTGGGTCAGGGTCTTACAACCTCCTTGGCACCTTTCTTTACTATCCTTTCTTGTCTTAGCCATGTGACACCATTTTCTTTCAATATTGGAAGTTAATTATGCATTTTACCATGATCCATCAATGACGATAACACCCCCATTGAAAGTGATATTTTGCAAAATGTCAATCAAACATTTAGGACCTGATTTAATCATTTAGATTTAAAAGATTATAACTTTACAGAAGGGGCCCACTAGCTGATTCAAACTTTTCTCTTCCTAGGAAACTGATTTTAATTATTAACTAAAGTTCCATACCAGTTTGCCAACTCTACTAATAGAGTCAAGTGAAGTAAAGTTGATTTTGAAGGAAGAATAAAATATAAGTGGGTTATGATGGTATTTTATTTTTAGTTGTTTGTTATAGAATCTTTTTGACTTTTTGTATGAAAAAGTGGAATTTTTTTTATATATTTTAGTGGACAGAGGTTGTTGCTTTTTTACTTTTTCTTGAAAAAGATGGTGGGAATTTTGAATTAAAGTACTTTTGATGTGATATCTTTTCTAAAAAATGGAGGCTTTACTTGATTTTTACTATGTTAGTAAAGTACCAAACTAAGGCAATCCACTGGATATACCGGTGAGGTACCTCCTTCTATAGACACAAACAAAAGGGTTCAATCCATGACTATAGCACTCATGTTGAGGGCCTTGGGTAGGGCAAATGGATAGACATCGGTATGTGAGTATTTACCACCGAGGGAAAAAAACAACATATCAAAATTGTACAAGGACTAAAATATATACATATAGATGAAGGCGTAATCCCTGTGTACCTCGGGTGCGCCTCACTGTTGGGCCCACCTGAGGATGAAAGGGGAGATGGAAAGTTCTTGATGGGCCTTGCCTCTCTACAAACTTTAAGGCTTGTCAGATCATCTTAACGCCTTTTCCATGGCTCACAAATCTAGTAATTTTATAATAAATTCTTTTGAGTTGATCCAAAAGTCCAATGCGTTCGGGACTATGGGTTGATATAAATCATGGGATCGGTGACAATCAAGGAGAGTCCCACTGTATGTTTCATTTGGATGGGTGATCAAGTGGGCCTCTGACAGCACAAGCACCTCATGCAATGGACAAATGAGTGCATGTATATTGATTATATATTAGAAAGAAGTGTAAAACTAACAATTTGTGCCTGAATGACGCAAGAAAATTTATGAACCGCAAAAAAATAAAATTTTGAAACAGTAGTGACTAGGGATATCAAACGGCTCAGCACAGCCCACCAGGGATTAACCCTAGTGACGGGCCATGCCTGGAGCTGGCTGGGCCATGCCATGCCTCCGTGCCGGGCATGCTCGGCGTACCTCTTTAATTTTTTTCTGATTAATTTTTTTCGCCTTTTCGGTATTAAAATTAAAAATTAGAACACAAGCACAGAGAATGACAAGTATATTTAAGTGGTTCGATCAAACTCAACCTACTTCACTAAGAAGAAAACCATTTGAATCTTAACTTCTTGAAAGTCTGTAAATAGGATTACCTTCAAAACCTTACAATCTTTTTAGAGAATAAAAATAAAAAAGAATAAAAACTTATATATTTACAAATTACAATGAAGTAAAAGTAAAAAAATTAGATGTGTAGTTCACTAATGTATTCTACTGGATCATTTGAAGGCCCCTTTAACTTTTAGTTTTGATGACTTGATTTTTGGCCATTCAAAAACTTCTTAGAAAAAGTGAAATAGTTGAATGGTTTGAAAGAGAGCTAGAGAGTGTATAGAGAGTGAGAGAATTGTATAAATTGGTGAGAAATGATGGGACAGTTAGAGTATTTATACACTTTGTAAAATTGAAAAGGATACAAAATACCCCTTATATATGACCGTTTTGTAGCTGTTGGGGGGCTAAAATGGACAATTTTAAAACAACTAGCCGTTTTTGGGCATGCCGTGCCTATGGATGGGTTGGCCTGCAGCAGGTCGTGCCGAAACGAGCCGGCCGTGCCCGTTCCCTTGGCCCAGCAAGACCCCTGACATGGGCCGTTCCGTGCCGTGAGCCATTAACTGTTTCGGTCGGGCCAACCCATTTGACATCTCCAAACCTTTACCCTCTGTTTGGGAAGGGGGGAAAGAGGGGGGAAGGAAAAAATGGAGGGGAAAGTGGGGGAAAAATACTTTTGGGGGGTGTTTGGGAAGGGGGGGAGGAAAAGGGGGGAAGGAAAGTGGGGGGAAAATTTTTGTCTTCTTGTGGCAAAAATTTTCCCCCCAAAAATAGGGGGAAAATGAGGGAGGGGAAGGAAAATGAGAGGAAAAGTCCTTTTTGCCCTTTTTGTCATTTGTTGTCCTTTAGAAACTTTTATAAAAGTAAGGGCAAAATGGTAATTTTTCATGTACTTCACAAACAAACAAAACCCTACTTTTTCACTTTTCTTCCCCCTACTTTTTTACTTCCCAAACAAGAGGAGGTAAAATTAATTTTCCCTCCCCTCCCCTCCCCTTCATTTTCCTTCCCCTCAAATTTTCCCTCCCCTCCCCTTCCCTCCCAAGCACAGCCTTAAGTCCTTTCAATGAGAGCAGTCAGCACAAGTGTGACAATTCCGGTGTCCCGCGGATTACTGAAGGAGCGCCCTCTTTTTGTGTAGATGCTGAGTCACCCATCCGGCGTTTTCGTGAGGATAAGATTAACAGAGATTCTCTCTGACTTTCAACCCTTGCTTTCCCAAAATACTCCTCATATGGCATCTTAATTACAACTTTATCTCACGTGACTCGCTGAGTATCCGCAGGTCAATATCAGACTATGATTCGGACAATCACGTGCAACCACTACTTTGGGACTGTGTTTCAAATGGGTTGGGTTGGACCCTTGACCTAATAACGAGACCCACTCAAGAATTACCTGCAAACAAAATAATGTTACAGTGGATGTAACTCATATTCAAAAAATTATAATATCATCCATGATAAGATTTAATAGTATATTTATGATACTAGACTTAGGTCATCCTGACTTAAAAACCCGACAAAGATCTGGCCCAATCAAACAAAAGAAATGGATACAAGAACCAAGTCGCAGCTAGACCTAATGTAATGTACTGAACCAATTTTTATTTTTCTTTTGTGAGTCAATGCAATCGGTTCAAAAGCCCATGGTGGTTTTGCTCTATTTGATGTGAAAATTTGTGTTACTAGTGCATCTGTGCATGTATGGTTGTGTGTAGGGGTGCAAGTGCAACTTCTGGCCTGACTCCCAATTGTCCCACATAAATCAACCCGAAATGCAGACAGGCTAGACAGAGTCACGAGAATCTTACCCAAAGTAACCCTTTTTTAAAAGGGGTGAATACTAGTTGGACCTGCTAACCGGATCTGACCCGCACAAGAATGGGTCACTCGCGAGTCTAGACAACCTGACGGCAAGTTACTTGACTAGTTTTACTTCAACTTGTAGATATGCTTTATCAACCAGCCCCTTTTTTCCCCTGGTTGTATGATATGGGTGCTTCGATTTATGAACAGTGGTTCCAATATATGGATTATGAAACATGAGAGCAAGCTTACCATTAAAAGAGGGAGAGAGCTATAGGAACTCGGATATAGATCCATTTGAAATTCTCTATCCATTTGATATCCCTAAATTGAAGTAGATGAAGTGGCTTTCTTTCAAGCCCATTGTTCCACTTGAAAACGTGACCAGTGACAACCGAGTAGTGTCTCACTTATAATGTAGCCAAAAAAAAAAAAAAAAAAGAGAGATGAAATTCTAGACCAGCCCAAAATTGTGAAGATGTCTCTTGCATGTAGTATGATTTTGAGAGGATTCTTGTCCGGCTCCCTTGGTATTTCTTATTCCCGTGTATATGAAACTCCAAAACTCACAATAAGATTGAGCATGTGACTAATAACAAAATTAAATTATATATGTTGTCAAAACACACCACCCCCCCCCCCCCCCCCCCCCCCCCCCATATTTCTTTTGTAAATGGTGTGGGAAGGGGATCTCGCATACATCATGGAGCATTCTTAAGTCTATGCCTTTATTCCTTCCACCATTCCTCTTGATAGAAATGAGGTTGGGAGTAACCCACTCAGCCCCCCAACATAGCATCAACTTCCTTCTCCACCTTATCACGCAGCTTGGGATTGAGGCGAGAGGTTCACCTCCCTATAGATATGCTAAAGAGATGAAATTCATCTTGAACGAGTGTGATCATCATTATATGAGCCCCACATTGGTGGATTTTCAGCCAAACAAACTGGGATATATATAAATCTCCTTACCCCAAGGCAGCGCCAGCCCTGAGATTTTTGGGGCCTAAAGCAAAGATTTCAAAAGGGGCCCCCTTATATATTGTATATGAAAATTAGCTTCAAAAAAATGGGTCATAAATTAATCATTACCAAAATTCAAAACATATATATATAGAAAAATCAATAGTCATTACATCACTTTAAATTCATTTAAACACTACTTTTCTAAAATTTTTTTGCTGCAAATGTACTAATCAAAGCTGCGTAATCAATCTTATCAACCATGACCTTTTCAATTGACAACATAGCTAATCCATTCAATCTTTCCTGTAACATGGTTGACCGAATGTAAGACTTGATCAACTTTAACTTTGAAAAACTTCTTTCCCCAAAGGCAACTGTAACTGATATAGTTAGCAATATATCTGTATGCAATCCATGTATTGGGAAAACAACCATCCATCACCTTCAAATAATTGAGCACATCAATTGGCTTTGTTGTTTCTTTTGGCAAAACTTCTTTCAACACTTTCAATTCTGAAAATAAGTCTCTCCCATCAATATCAGAAATCGCATTCTTGCTCTAAAAAGTTTTTAAGATTAGCACAATAGGGCATCAAAGCTTCATCATTGGTAGCATTTAAATCCTTCAAATCAAACAAAAATCTAAAAGTTTTCTCATATACTTGAAATTGTTCGAACCGACTTTGAAGTGATGAAAGAGCTTGATCTACAGTATATAAGAAATACTTCACTCTAAAAGATTCTTTAGCTGACTATGTCGCCTCTTCACTATTGTTCTGGTCAAATTGCTTCTTTCTATATATGATTCATTTTTCTTGAAATGCTGGCTCAACATTCATTCTAGCTACAACCTCTTTAGCTTCAATCATGGTCTCTACAAATTCAGTTTCTATATACTTTTCAATAAATGCAATAAGCCCTTTCAATTGATCAACAACAACATCTATGTGCATGTCTTCGTTTTGAAAAACCTAGCTAACGAAATTAACAGCAAATATTAGATTGTGCCAAATAATCATGCCAAGTAAAAACTAAAAACTGTCAATTCCATGTTCTGCTAAGGACTCCGCATCATTCTTTGTTTTCGGATCTTCATTAGCGTGGGCCAATTCAACTAAAGCATTTCTTATTTGTGAGGCTTGGTATCTTATAACTTTAACACTTCCACACGACTTTCCCAACGTATTTCCGACAATGGCTTGACCATGAGACCTTCTACATTATCTTTCAACACTTTCCACCTTTTTCGTGAAGATGAAAACAACAAGTATATTTGTTGTACCACTCCAAAGAAAGATGTAGCCTTAGGACAAGAGTTAGTCATATCACAAAGTGCAAGGTTAAGACTATGACAACCACAAGGTGTATAGAATGCTCTGGGATTTATATTGAGTACCCTATTTTGTATACCCTTGTGTTTTCCTTTCATATTAGATCCATTGTCATATCCTTATCCTCTTATATTATCAAAATCAAGTTCAAGAGTACGCAACGCTTCTTGAAGTACATTGAAAGGCCCTAACCCTGTTGTATCTTCCACCTTTAAAAATTCTAAAAAGAATTCTTCTACCTTTATTGGACTTGTTGAAACATCCACACAACGAATCACAAGAGACATTTGTTCTTCATGGCTTATATCCGGAGTACAATCAAGTATCATCGAGAAATATTTTGCTTCTTTGATTATTGCAATGATTGCTTAATCTCACACGTTAACAATTGTATCAATTTGTTTTGAATTTTGTGGCTAAGATAATGGTAATGAACCTCACCACTTTCAATTCGCCGAAGGTGCTCTTGCATTGTTGGATCAAATTCAGCAATCATTTCAATTATGTTTAAAAAAATTCCATTCCTCTCTTGATAAATCTTCTCATTATCCCCACGAAAAGCTAAATTATTTTTTGCAAGTGTTTTCACCACAGCCATTATCCTTCGTAACACCCCTTTCCAATGTTTTTTTTTCTCTCTATTGATTTGTTCTTGCACGCTTTTATCAATGGTTTCATTCTTATGCAATCTCATATCTAATTCAATCCATTTACTCATGCACATGATATGCTCATTACAACTTTCATGATTTTTTAACCTTTTACCAATATTTCTCCAATCTCCAAGTCCATCATTAGCCAATAAAGTCTTGTTCACATCTTCCTTAAACAACTTACAACAAAAACAAAATACTTTATCCAAAACATCCGAATATATAAGCCACTTTCTATCATGTTTCTCTCCATTGGATAAATGCTAGATGTAGTCTGTGGAAGAAAAGTGTCTATTAAGATTATCTTTAGGATAATTGACATCGTCAACTCTTTTTTAATTTAGGACCCTTTCTACTAAAAAGTCTTGTAAATTCTGATCCATCTTATCTCAATTACTCGGATCATCAACATTTGAAGGTTGAAATTCTATATTTCGGTCTTCAAGTTGACTACCATCATTCTTATTGTCATTTTCATTAATCCACTGATTAATTTCCTCATCAAGTGTCTCTTCATGCTCTTCATTTACTGAATCTATAAATTCTTCATCCTCAAAATTTTCAATTAGAACTGAATCATCTGATTGTTTCTTAGCAACAACAAACTTATCAAGAGCTCCTGATTGAGATTGAATAAGTGCATCAACTTTTCTTTTCTTTTTTCCTTTTTTCAGACCCTGAGAGGCACTTTCTAGGATGCATGATTCTAGGAAACAATCTAATGAAGAACTCAAGAACCAACAATCAATCCAAATTCAAAAGCTTCAAAATTACCGAGGTTGCGAAACAATAGAGTGCTAGGCCAACATCAATAACTCAATTAACACCATAAGAGCATCTGTAAATCATTAAATCAAATAAACAGCAATCAACAAATTTGCCAAACATACCCATCTACAAATTATTTGTATTTTCATAATGTGATGATTCAACTGATTTTTTTCTTCATAATAAGTGAAAGATCATTTGATTTAATTGATATTGTGGTTAAACTTAGTGGTACCTTTCTTATCCTTTTATTTTTATATTGAGTTTATGTATACAACAAATTTTTATATAACAAAAAAAAATGTTAATCAATAGTCTTGTCCCCTTAAAAGTAAAAAAGATTAAAAGAACAGATAAAAAAAATAATGGCTCATTTTTAAAATATTCTTTGAAACTTGGAAAGGAGAGAATGTTCAATCACCTGATTCTCTTTCCGGCTCGTCGGCACAAAGCGGTGAAACACATAAACGGAAAGTCGAAAACGGTTTTGTAGTCCAAAAACCTAATTTTAATTGGGAATAAGGAGACCCAGTTTTGATTGTGAATAAGGAGAGAGAGAGAGAGAGAGAGAGAGAGACGAGGTGTATTTGATCTCTGAAGTCGAAAGAATCGGCATCCAAAACTACTCTATAATAGCTGACCTAATCTTTTCCAATTTCCAAAGTTTCGTACTTTTTTTTTTCCATTTTTTTACTTTTAAATATAACACAAAATCATTAATTTAGGGCCCTTTTGTAATGGGCTGTTTAGAAATTATGCCCTTTCTCATGTCTTGGGCAGCCTTTTTTTATTTTTTACAGACCTATATATTATATTGGCTAAAAAAATTTGAGCTCCCAAAAAATGGACAAAAATTGGGGGTGTATAGCGTCGGCTTCCTGGGCTTTAGCCCAGGGTCGGCTCTGGCCCAAGGTGTGGATTTAGAGTGGTTTCTAACCCCACAACACATGGATGCGAATATCCGCATGCAAACATTGCATGAAGTTAACAATTGATAGGGGTTTAAATTGATCATTCTCGAACGTGTGGTGGGCTCACATTGGAGTTCAGGCGAGGTGGGCCCCATAGATGCTGAACTGTCCATTTACCTGGGGTTGAGTGGGGACTTGGGAGGGAGTGGTAGTGGGAGGACCAATACGAGGAAAGGAGTGAATTGACATTGATGTGTAGGGACGGAAAGGGCCTTTTTGGGAATGTAGTTGTCTTTTATTGAAATCCGAACGCAATTGCAATTTTATCAACAGCTTCCACATCACCTCTGTCTGGCTGCCAGCCTGCCTGCCCATCTCTCGATTTTTTTTTTGTTTTGTTTTTAGCAACTAAAGAAAAAAGAGAGATTTATTGTGGGTCTATAAAAGGGAACAAAAGCAGGAGTCATCCTTGTCGTGGTGGTGGTTGTTTGTTTGGTATAGCAGTACCAGTTTGAATCGATCGATTTGGAAGAAGGAAGAAGAAATGCTTGCAGTTTTTGACAAATCGGTGGCGAAGAGCCCAGAAGGGCTGAAAAGCCCAGCCTCAGAGACCAAAATGGTGAAAGATGAGTGTGTGGTGAAGAGCTTCTGCTCTCTTCATCCGGGATCTGTCATCATTAACCTGGGACTTACTGGTTCCATGGCTTACACTTCTGATAAACAGAACCCTCTCCTTCCCAGGTACTAATAATAAATAAATAAATTTACTCTCAATCAATCAACCTAGATCCAAAACCCCCCACTTTCTTCTTCTTCTTCTTCTACTTTCATCTTATTGTTGGATTACATGATGATGATTCATTATTATTTCTTTTTTTTTTTTTAGATTTAATGATCAATGTTCAAGACAACCCCCCCATGTTGATATGTTTTTTTTTTGGTGTGTATTTTATTTTATTTTTATTTATTTAAAATGATTAATTTTCTGGAGGCCCCAGATTGACTTTTTTTTTTTCCTTATTTTTTAGTTAAATGATCAAAGATGGAGACAACCCCAGATTGATTTTTGATTGATTTTATTTTTATAAATGATCAATGTCCTAGAGTGATGACCCCAGATTTATTGATTTGGATAAGACTGACTCTGATGATAATGATATGAAGAACTCAGATTCATCAATGTATTGTCTATATAATTTCTAGGTTTTTGTTTTTTTTAAATGTTTGTGCCTACAGTCCCTCCATATATCATCAGGCATTATTCTTTTGACTGTTAATGAAGATGTGATCTAGGGTATCTGGATGGACATGTATGATGCATCCCTTTGTGGATTTTTTACAATGTGAGGCCCTCCTTTTATGGATCTCAACTTCCTCCTTTGGTACATGTAGGACAGATATTCATCCTTGGATTGAATCATGCCTCAAGAGGATATTTTCATTCTCTGGAGATAAATCATTCCTCCTAGCATGATTCAAGTTCAAGAGTGAATATTACTCTGGATCAGACTGATATTAGGTCCCATCACCTATCAGCTATCAAGGGAGTGATCAAGAACCATATCCAACGGTTTGTCTCCTTTCAAGGTGGTTCTCACTGTCCACAACCTCAAAATGTTAAAAAAGGGGATGCACATATCATTATCATCATCATCATCATCATTTATCCCTAAAAAAGCATGAACTATAAGGTCCATTTGGAAGTAGGCCACTCAATTAAAATTGCATCAATCCTATCACTTGTGCGCTTCACTTTAATTAGACATTAGCCAAAGATTGGGTTGGTTGTGCAGTCATAAATGTGCTATGAAATAGACTTTTTTCCTTTCTCTAACAAGTAACAATGAACATTAATGATGGCTTGTATTCATCAGTTTATTTGCAGTGCTGGAATTGGATTGACTAGAATTGTCCAGCCATTGCATTTTTTCATCCATGCTTCATAGTGGATTAATGAATGGTTATGTTCTTGTTACTGTGGATGGATCACATCTACAGGATACCATTTCACAATCGTGTCATCCCTGGCTAGTTGATCCAACCTAGACTATTATTGCGATATTTGTATCTGTATGATGATATGTTGAGGGAATTCTTCGATTATCTCATAGCTGTTCTTTCTAACAAGGCCAAGAGAAATCCCAAGAATACTAGAAAAAGTTTCATTTAGTCTATTTGTCTTTATCAATCTATGTTCCATTATTATTATTATTTTTTTTTTCTTCTGTAGAAAAACCTATTCAAAATTTTCTTTTGTCATATTTCTTGTTTCTTCATTTACAAGTCAAATAGCTTCCCTGGCCAGTTGGTTGGGATGGGTCACTACTCACTATATTGATCATGCTTCATGGAATAATCTATTGCAGGTTGTTTGCTGTGGTAGACGATATATTTTGCCTGTTTCAGGGGCACATTGAGAACATTGCTCTTCTGAAACAGCAGTATGGGCTGAACAAGTCTGCAAACGAAGTAATCATTGTAATTGAAGCTTACAGGACTTTGAGAGACAGAGGGCCTTATCCTGCAGACCAAGTCGTGAGAGATCTCAACGGAAAATTTGCTTTCATTCTGTTTGATAGCACTTCTAAGGCTACCTTCATTGCTGCCGTAAGTAAATCTTGAACGTTGTTCTTTGGTTAATGTGTTTTGTGTATGATAATAATGTGTTTTCATGTGTATGACCTGGGTTTTATTTTATTTTTATAATTTTAAGATCTTCTTAGCATGTTTTGTTGAGTTTCTGATCATGCCTGCTTCTATCTGATTCTTCTCAGCAAGGTTTCTTTTTACCTGATCTTCGTGTTCTGAACTTAGGAAATCCAATTGATATTGGTTGTGAGTTGAATTTTATATAAACTCTTTTCAGAATATGGATGTTTCTATTGTGATATTGCCAATCCATGTTATAGCTCAGTGGTTGGGCATCTCTCTTTCCACAAAAACAACCAGTGATCAATCCCCTGGTTGTGTTGGTGACAGACTTGAGCAGTGTGTATGGATGAATGAGTGTTTACTAGAGTGAAGAAAAAAAGTTCCATTGTGATGTTATGAGTTCCTTTCTGTGGAAACATCATGTAGTGCAGTCCTCACCACATGTAAGTGTAAAAGGAGCATATGATGGAGACTGTTGATGTGGTGGACCACCACATGCGTGGCCATAAACCATGTCCAACCATTATTAGCTCATTTTTTCTTTGTGAGAAGTAACTGAATATTTATATATAACAATACAAGAATGGTCACATCATTAGTGAATGGGAGATAAGCTAGACTAAAACAAGGAACAACGAAAAAGAAGTGTGACAGTGTGAGAGAACTAAGCCACTGGCAATGGTAACGTTATCCTGTTCTACTCCGCTCTCACGTATTTCTCCACTTCACTATTTTTTCTTTGAACATGTCAAAAACTAGCACTTCTAGGGGCATTTGGTAACTCTAAAAATACGCTTGTTTTTTTTATTTAGAGCTTATTTTGCATATTAGAGTGTTTGATAAACCGCTAATTGTGTATTCTATTTTTAGAGCTTTTGCCTCTTAAGAAAGGAAAAAAAAGAAAAAAAAGAAAAAAAAGAAGAAGAAGAAGAAGATAAGGGGGGTTGCTTATTTCTAAAGCTTTTTTAGCTAAAGCACACTTAATAATGTGTGCTTGGATTTGCTCCATGTGAAACATACCCAGTAGGCCTGTTTGTTTACATGAGATGGAGAGTAAAATGAAAGTAGGGGTCAAATCACAAATAAAGGAAATAGGAGGGGGTTAAAGTAGAAAGTACTAGAAGACAAAATCCTATTTCTCCCCAAGTCATTACACTTGGGGAGAGTTAAAAAAAAGTGTGGGAAGTCGCATCGAAGTTTACTCTTCCTTCCCCCTTTTCCATCATAATAGTAATGAAGTAAAATATTCATATCACCTTTTCTCACTCTCCTACTTCCATCCAAACAGCATGAAGTAAAACTTTATGTCACATCATGTACTTTTTATTATCATCCTTTTACTCCATGCTAAACAAACAGAACACCAGTTCATTATCTTGGAATCTCTTCTTATGTGAGCTAGACCTTACACCCTAATAAGGGGCTTCATTTGAGTGGATAAGTTGGCTTTGAATACCTTCCTTGGTTACATGTGAACATGTGAACAATATTTGTCTGAGTTGGAGTGTTCTTCTTGGTATTTCTTCAACTATATGTGCACCTGTGTCTTTGCAATAATTGCATAACTGTTCCTGTTACAGTTGTTGAAAAAAAATTAGTAGTTTGTCTAAAATAGAATTTACTGCTATAATTGTGTTTATGCATTTTTTATTGTTAAACATTCAATTAATTGCTTGTCTTGATTTCTCCTTTCCATGGGGATTGGGATCCAGCCACATTGGTTAGCTGGCTGATCGGCTGATTACAGAGACCAATATTAACTGCTTGGTTCCTGAGTTTTGGGATATATCTGCAGGCTTCATTGTTCATAATTGGAGGGAGGTGACCACCTTATAGCTTGGGCTGTTTCTTTTCCGAGCCCTCTTTTTTGCCGTCTTGAAGGCGGTGTTCCTTTTTAGCTTTTCCTTTTTTGTGTGGTGTTTGTAGTTATTTAGTGGTCTTTCCCTCTTGGTTTCTGTATAATCCTTTTGTACTGTTTAAGCTTTCTCTCAATACAAATTAACATTAAAAAATTAAAATAAAATAAAGACTTCTTGGTGGGTGAATTTGTCCTTGGAGTGTTATATTTACAGCTGCTGGCATTAAAGATTGCTTAATTTAATTCATTAAATAGACCGCAACAATTTGCGGTGGGTGAATATTCAGGTTTGTAATCTTACTAGTCTGAGTCAATGTGAAGTGTGACTGCGAACCACTTCTGAGTATGGTCTGAACTGACCTTGTCTTCATCAAATTGGATTGGTTGCCATTCTTTTTTCCATCGAATTGCTGTGAAAGCAAGTCTAATCCAACAGGGACTCTGGAAAAAACCATTTTCTGGAAATGTGTTATTTTAAGATGAGTTTGCCAAGTAGATGCCTGAATAGAAGAATAAGTTGGTAGATTTTTTTTTTTGGGTAAAAGAATAAGTTAGTAGATTTAAGCAGAAACATACTTAGTAGATGCACCTGGATTGGACATCCCGGCCAGGCAGAGGTAGAATTGATAGAAGTTTCTCCAAATGGTGTCAAACAGTAAATCAACCTTCCTGGAGCTATCCTCCAGATTTGGGAGCAATCCAAAGAGAATCAAGGAGATTCAACTGCTTACGTAAAAATTGGTGCAGAAATCTGTCAAAGCACAAAATGGATTGAAAACACAATTAAACAAGGTCCGAATGGGTTCAAATTTGAGCCAAAACCTGTTCCAATATGGGCAACCTTCTGGGTAGAATCTCTTCAGATTCTATGTTCTAGAGTGGGTCCCACCAGTTTATAGACAGTCTCTGGCAGCAGGTCAACTGTAAATTTTGTCAATTGAGGGTTCTCTGGATGATTTTGAGAGATGTGGAAGACATAAGGTTATCATAAAGCCTTATGTAGGAGTTTGTGCTCCCTGCAGTTGTTGGGATCAAATGTGTGTCCCACGGCTGAGAATAACTTACCACTTCCAATATCACTTGGATTAGATAGAACAGAGAGCCCATTCTTTGATATCATGAAACAACTCAAGAAAACATAGGGAATTTGGAGAACTTGTTGTGTTGGGTTAATGTTTCCAACTACTCTATTTATAATGGGGTCTCATGTACAATGAGCTTTTCAACAAAGTTCCACTAAATACTTGAATCTAAGAAAATGCATGCTACATGGGAGACTATCAAATAAAGGTGACCCTCTAGATATTATGGTACACTGAGGGCCAATACAATTAAGTGTTTTTACAGCAGTGTTTTGATGACTCAAATAATAAACTTCCTAGAAAGTGGAAACTGTATCCGTTAAAGGGATCTCGCACTGGAAGATCCAATTGTAGTGGAAAAACAAATTATAGAAGAAAATACAGTGGAAGATCAATCATAGCAATACACTATCATAGATCTCTAAGTTGAAGAACTCTCAATGAGACCCTACTGTGCATTCTGAGGAAAATCGTTCAGCAATGGTAAAGGGTAATGGATCTAAGGCTTTTGCTAATACAACAACCAAATAATGCAATGAGGTCCAATCTGTCATATCGGGAGGTCCAAAAGGAGTTGGTTTTGTCATTAGCGATTCAGAATGGCAGTTTCTTTGTCCAAAGGCAACCAAATAATTGATGTTGTCACACATCCAAAAGTTGCCCATCCAAATTCAATCGTTCATTGGATGCAGCTTTTGAGCCAGATGGTTTGATGGCATCAAAGGTAAGATCGACGATGGACTTGAAAAGATTTTTTCTGCAGTTCCATCATTAACAAAGATTCTTCAATGTTAACCCACTCGGAAGGTTGAGCAAAGCTATTCCAGTTTTGTGCTTCTTTTGCCTAGCAGTTGATCTGCATGAGAGCAGTGTATCTACAGAATCAAGGGCACAGGTTAATTTCCTTCAACTTAGGAGGATATGATGCATTCACAGATGAGGATCCACATGGGTGCCCATAGTCCAATTGAAAACCTTCAAAGCCTTGGGAAAATACATGTTCCAAAACTACGGAATGATCAATTTTATTACTTTTTTCCCCTGTTTAATGAGTTGTTTAGAATCCCAATTGGATGGGACCTGGTGGAAAGTAATTGTGGCTTTTATTTTATAGAATTTAGAAATTAGTAGTTTTTAGATTAATTAGGACTCCAGCTTATTTCTTCTTTTTCTTTTTGTGTTTTTAGTGCAAGTGGTGTAAGGGATTGATATAACATGTTATCGTGGAAATTAAGAAAGATTTTTTGTTGAGTTTTGTAGCTACCAAAGGAGTTTTGTTCAACCTGGGAGGAAATGATGCATTCATGGGATGAGGACCCACAAGGGTGCCCATAGTCCAATCGAAAAGCCACAATGCCTTGGGCAAACACATGTTCCAAAACCATGGAATGATCAATTTTATTACTTTTTTTCCCTGTTTAATGAGTTTTTTAGAAGCCCAATTGGATGGGACTCAATGGAAAGCGTTTGTGGCTTTTAGTTCATAGGATTTAGTAATTAGTAGTTTTTTAGATTAATTAGGACTGTAATTTCTTCTTTCTTCTTTCTTTTTGTTTTCTTAATATAAGCGGTGTCAGGGATTGATAGAACATGTTATTATGGAAACTAAGAAAGAATCTTTGTTGAGTTTTGTAGCAACCGAAGAATTTTTCTTCGATACCCCTACCCTAATTTGTGCCAATATACCTGTTCTACTTTTGTTAATTCTTGCTGTCCTGCTTTGGCTTCATTTTTTAATTTGATACCTGAGTTTGAATCAATTTGTTGACTGGTGTTCTTTTATTTGATTTTACTATTGTCATACAAATAGCTAATTGCTACTTCATATTGATCGTTTGAGCAATTTGATTCATGATGATCATCATCAATATCACCAAAGCCTTGTCCCAACTATGTTGGGGACTTGAGCAAGCAATTCGTATCTAACCTATTTATAAAATGGGCCGACTACCTGAAGCCTTGTCCCATCCTTAATTGATGCAGACCCTAGGGTTAGGGCTTGCGTGGAAGTGCCGAAGCACGTATCCGCAAATACTATTATGATGCCTCCGAAGAGACAATCAATGAGGACACCTTAAAAGGCATAAAACCCACTTCTATTAATCAATCAACTCTGAGAATTCCTTCTCTACAATGCCATATAAATAAGAAGAGAAAACTTGGTGGCTAAGAAGCCTAAACGAACTAGGAAGGTAAATAAAATCAACGTAGAAAATAAGAAATCTAATCCTAATTACAACTCATTAACAGATTAAAAATCCAATGACAAATAATTAGGGAAATAAAATTAATCCTAAATTATGTTGCACATGAGGTCATGGGTGTATTCTGCATCATTATTCCTTAACGTTATTGGGAAGGAACCCAATCGATCTCCAATAAAAATGAGTACCTACCTAATGCAACTTAATGGACACATTACCTGTTTATCTGCAGGTCAGGTTCTCTTGATCTGCTTCTGATCCTGTATCTTTGAAATCCTTTCTTTCATAATGTTGCTAAACCCCGCATTTACTTCTAATCATTTACTTGATAACGCCTCTCTCCTCCCCCAGATATTCACCACAGTTTCAACAGTAGTCAATTTCTAATGTGAATATTTCTGATGCCAAGTCCCTGTTTTCTGTTTCCAATTCACTAAATGAATCTTCTTATCACCAACCAACCTCGTGAAAAATCAAGTTATAACTTTTTAGGCAAATCCACTTTTTCAGAAATATGAAATGAAGACAAACAATAAATTGGTAAATTGGCTAGGGGCGAATTTGATAAGAGTTTTCTGACTACCCATTGATAAGTATGATCCTTTTTCTCGGTGTTGTAAGTCTAGTTTTCTCTTCAACTTCTGAATGATTGGCTCTGACATGGATGGGGCTTTAAATTTGGACCTAAAGGTAGACCAAGATAATTAATGGAAAACACACCTGCTTGCTCTGCTTTGAGGTTGCTGGCGCTCAAAGAAAAGCTTTATTCAGTGCAGCTCGTTACGCCTGGGTCATTACAAGCTCCATTTATTCTGGCTTTCCTAATTGATCCATAAGCCTGACAAATGATACCGCCTCAAAACACTGCATACTGATCATATCTTGAACTATTGCAGTGAAGCATGGTAAAAGAGAATTGATGCAGGCTGGCCCAACTCAAGTGGGCCCATGTCTATTCGGCCTAAGCACAAGCCCACAGCTGGTCAGCAGGCTCAGCCCAACTGTACAAAAAGTCAATGGGACCAATAAAGCAATAAAGCATTTTTTCTTGGATATCTCTATTTGAATAATCATCTTACCAAGTATTTTTTTAATTTATTTTTCCTATTTAAGTAGAATCTAGATTTAATTCTTTAGGGTTCTTAAGAGACCTATTTAAAGACCTCATATGTATTAAGAAAATCATTTCAATAATATTTTAGAATTCCTCCTCTTAGGGTAAAACCCTTGAGTATTTGTGTTGGCTTCAAGGTGCCTCCACCAATCCGGCTGCATCAACAAATGGAGTTGTTTGTGAAATGAACATCAGATATTTCCAGATATGAGAATACAATCTGAACAGCCTTGAATGATTCCGATCGCTTGCTTTTTTATGAATCAACTTCATTGTCACTATGGTAAAAAAATGAAAGGAGAATATAGGTTGTCTTATTTCTAGTCCCCTTGTACAAAAACAGAAGTGAAAAGAGGAAGAAAGAAAGAAACCTTTTGCTGAGTCATTCACTAAGATTGAGAAATAAGTACTCGACATACAAATATACATCCGATCCCTTCTTGCCCACTAAAATCTCTTCTACGTAGCACATAAGAAATACCTGTGGACATGGTCCCAGGCCTTTCCAAATAAATCCAACACACAACTCCAAGCTTACGTGATCTTTCCATGCCATTGTTGCATTCATTAGTTATCACACACATTATTTGTTTACAATAGTATACATAAAGATTAATGCATGAAGTCAGGCACCTGGGTTGAAATTGGGTACCTTAAGCCAAACGTGAACCTGACCTGAATTCCATGCAGGTTTCAAAACACAAACTTAAGCCCGACCAAAACAAAACAAGCCCCACTCAAATCTCACTTTTGGCTGGGATAGTCCATGTAGGTTCAGATTTGGCCCGACCAAAGTTTCACCCCTATATAATTCTCTGTTTAACTTCTTGAACTTTCTGTTTGGAAAAATGCCATATTCTTGTTCCCTTCTTTTAGGGTTCACCAGTGCTTCCTCCAAGATAAGTGTGTGTTTAAGATATATATCAAGTTCATCTTCGTTTACTCTCTTGTGATAGGCAGCCTCGATACATTTCATCCATTCAATTTTTTTTTTTTTTTTGTTGGATAACCCAGGGTATCTAACCTCTCTTTGTTAAATTTGAACTGCTTGATTTGCAACTGCTCATTTGCAGAGCATGATGATCAAGACTTTTCTCATTTCTACTCACCTGTGGCATATCAATGTGATGCATGCAAATCTTGGTTTAGTTCACTATACATAAACATCTATGGATGAGATGCTTCGTTGCATGCTATATGGAACTTCATGCAGCTGTGTATTATGCTAGTACTCCTCTTTGGTTACAAGCTTAGAAACTGGTCTGTCTTTTTTAGCCAGCAAAGCACATAGAGAAAACTACAGTAAATATTTCAGCGGGTCGTTTGGATGTGGGGAAAGGCAGGGCTGTTATGATATGAAAAATGATCGCACAATTTCTCACCAATGCGTCACCACCTTCTCCCCACATCCAAACACCCCTTAGAGACTATATGACAGTTTAATTGCTCAGATTGCTTGAATTATTTATTGTGCAAATGATAAGGTCTATAGTTAGGTGATTGACAATTGGTCAATTACATGCTGATGACCATTCTTCAGGATGCTGATGGAAGTGTTCCCTTCTGCTGGGGAACCAATTCAGAGGGCCATCTAGTTCTCTCAGATGATGCCGAAATCATAAAGAAGGGCTGTGGGAACTCATTTGCGCCATTTCCAAAAGGTATTGAACAGAGAAACTGTGGTGCCCAGTACATTCCAAGTGTCCACAATGTACCTGTGTATCACTCATTTTTTTGTTCTGCTTTTTCCAGGCTGCTTCTTCACTACCTCTGGAGGATTGCAGAGTTTTGAGCATCCTCTCAATGAAGTGAAGCCAATGCCCCGAGTTGATAGTCAAGGCCAGGTGTGTGGTGCAACTTTCAAGGTTGACGCAGACTCTAAGAAGGATTCTGGCATGCCAAGGGTTGGGAGTGCAGCGAATTGGTCTTCACACTACTGATCTAATCACACCACTACTTGGAGAGACTCTTTTATCTTATTCAGGCTTCTCTTTGAAAATTTTAATCCTTCGTCATAAGAATTTCTAGTTCTTACTGAAATTTCCGCCATGCATATGTATGTGGATCATATGGCTTTGTAGCACATGTTAAAAACCGTATGAAGCCTTTGTGCTTCGATGCGGGTCCTCTGTGACCCCTGTTGAACTTAATTTATTGTATCTTGTGTCATTGTGTGGAAGAACTAATAGATATGTCTTTGCAATTAGATCCTCTAGTATGACCACTTGGCCAGTGTGGATATGACAGAGATGTTAGATGCTCAGTGATTGGTAAAGATGTAATATCCTACAAGGAAGTCTCTTGTGAGAAAGTTAACAGTTTGGTGGGGCCCACATTGTCCTCGGAGGTCTTTTACATGTTGGTTAGGGGTAGACCAGAAATTGTCCCTAATAAATCCTCTCTTCTAATGTTTATACGGTGGATGTCAATACATACAGGGGTAGGTGTATGTGAAGGTTTCAACCCTTCCTAGGTGCTTTTGAAGGGACGGGTTCAACTCTTCTCTCATTGCAGGTTTATAGCTATAGCAAACAGATCCTCTATGCAGTAACATTACAGTTTAATATGTAATGTTAAGAGTAGAATTGCTCAGTGCCCCTTTTTTTCAGCCATCAAGAATAACTGTTAGGTAGACCCTTGCAAGCTGATGGGCCTAAATTATATTATTTGCCAGGGATGGGAGGTTGAAATCAAAATGCATTGAGTGGGGTCATACTTGATTAAATAGATGGATATCAAGCACCTACTGCACTCTTTCAAGATGAATAATACACTAGGTTAGTTTTAGTCATCCATTTCTCACATGGGGTGGTCTAGATTAATGTTTTGGTCATTCATTTCTCATGTTGGTAAAAATTCAAAATACTGAGATATTTTGTTTTCTGGCAATTTTTTTTAATATAATGATGCAACTTTTACAAATGATAGTATAAAATAGTAAAAAAAATACGGGGAGTACAATCTAAACATATTTTGGACATTTATGTTTTGATTTGGTATGTTTCCTACTTTATAAAATAAAGCTTATTTTCAGAAATGAGATTTTTAGATTTTGAGATAATCTTATATACTTTCTCAAAATGATATCTTAATGAGAACAAGATTTGTGGCATGCTCATGCATCACATTATTATCACCACCACCGTCATCATCCACCAAATCCTCTTTAGTTGGGGTGGGTAGGCATCGCATCGCATTCTGAGGTGTTATAAGAAGGAAAAAAATTTCTCAAGTGACGCAGGTTGAATATGAAATACTACAGTACAATGCATGACTAGAAACTCATAATTTTCCAGTTGGTCCTCTGTTCTCAACACAAAAGAATGCTGTTCATATGTCCAGAAAGTGATCAACTACTAAAGCTCTATGCTGAGGAGAATAGATCTGATAAGCGTCTTACAAGTTTTAATCAAAGTACAAGTTTCTGATCTTGCCAGTCATCACAATGAATGAATTCTCCTATTGATATGTGGAATGCAACAATGATACTGAACTACTAATCAAAGGGAAAAGGAAAAGGAAATCAAAGGACTTGAAATTTTAGTCCTTTGCATCTGCAAAGTCCTGTTAAGTCATCTCACTTCAGTAGTGTACTTGAATCGGTAACTTCCTAATGTTAACTTCAGTCTTTTGCATCTGCAATACCACCTGGAGTTATCTGAAAGACGTGCTTTTGTTAAGGAAATTACACTGAAAATAACATAACTTCGCCCATTTCCATTAACATTTTACATGCCTATAGAGGGCATTTCTCCCATCCGATTCTTGCGACACAAACTGGAGCAGAGGAAAATAAAAAATAACAATGGGTCATTTGGGAGGCCTCTGGTCTCTGGTCGAAAAGAAAAACAGAGAAATTTATGCCTGGGTCTACGAAACAACCAGTGAAGTCACAACTCCTTAAATCTGAATATAAAAAAATATGAGTAAGTTTAGAAACAATCCAGTGTACTTTCTTTGTGGATAACTTTGAGTTTGGATTTCTACCCATGAAATATGCATATCTAGGTGCAGTGATGGAAGAAGAGGAAGAGAGCAAATATTTTCACAGATATTTTTCGTTTTTAATGTCGGATCCCTCTCCCTCGGACTTCGTAACTGACTTTTGTCAAAAACAAGAAAAAATCACTAAAATTTTAGGCACTGAACATTTAGCATATTTCTGTAGAAGATTTTGATTTTGGCTGAAATGTCACTACATAAAGAAGCCCTAATAAGGGCCTGTTTGTTTGCCATGAAATAGAATAAAAATAGATTAAAATAAAATCTATTGGTTGCATTTTTTTTTTTTTTCTAAAAAAAAGTGTTTGATTTTTTGTGTTCGCCCCCACTGAAGAATTTTTATATGACTATCAAAGTAGCCATGCAATTTCTTTCATTCCCACCTCAGTGAGATCGGATTGGATCTCTGGCTCCCCTTTCAGCAGTACAAGCCAGGGGAGTGTTACAAGCAGGCTAGTAACAACCATGCTTTCAGAATTAGAGGCTGGTAGATTAGACTAATACCTTGTCCCAGAGCAATAGCCCAACATGAGTTTGCTGCACTAACGCAGGCGAGGCCCACTTTTGTAAATTCAACTGTTAATCAAAGGCCTCTATTGCTCAAGTTAGCTGAATTTCAGTCCAATTAGAGTTGGGTCCGGCATCAATTACATGAAAAAGGCCTAAAGAGTGAATCACAACCTTCCAGTGAGCTGACTCTTAGCTAGTGAAATTGTAATTGTGAAAACCAGAGTGAAGTGATTTTGCAAAGTTTGGGTTTTGACATGGTAGCACTTGGGCGACCACACAAACTCCTTGGTCAAGGTTAGGTTGTGATAAGACTTTGTTGACTAACCTTTTCCCGCTAAACCTAGTGTCTATTGATTTTTGTATCTTCCCCACTGATGGATTTATTATCTATCATGTGGTGAGAGAATCCGGACAGGAACAGTAAATACAAGGAGCATGAGAATTCTATGGAGTGGTTAAAAACTTATAAGAGAGGAGGATATAGCCTCGGCCTCGGGCAGATTAGGGGCATCGAAAACCTTGCAGACACGTTGCTCGCCTTTGCCTTTTCTAAACATGAGTCTGATGGTGGATGCGTGGGCCAGCACGTGCCCTCCTGCTGGTTTCTTCGGATCCGATATGAAAACTCCTCCACCAGGATCAGCAATAACTGCATCCAACATTACAAATGTCAAAAGATTACAGATTTACTTCAAATCTAAGTTCCCATGGTAGAAATGTGAGGTCACATGTAACTTCACGAGTGCTGGATTGATAGGAGCCTAGGGAGCTCTAATTGGCTAGCCCTGCATAGCACCAAATAACTCTTAACTAATAATGTTCATTTGCATCAGCTTACCTTGATTGGTCATATAAACTGCTACGTTGAATTCCTCGGCTATCTTAGTTATCCGGGAGAGCATCTGAGCCAGCTTTTGCTGCAAGCATTTGGAACAGTTAGCTGAGTGAAGACAAAGGCAATATTAGGGTGGAAAGCTCTGGAAAAGAAACATAATATTTCCAATACCCCTAGAACATTGATGATTGGGATTGGAAAGCTTATCATATAAAGAAAGATGAATTTCTTGAGCTTACCTGCCTCTCTGCAAGCTCTCCTCTTCCCGTAAAATCTACTCGAAAGAGAGCAATCACTGAATCTACTATCTGAAAATCCATACAGGGTTCATGACTCATTTTCCCTTTTCATTTGAAAATGACATGTGGAAAACATGGCCAATCAAAAGATGACTCACCAGAAGTCTGAAAGGCTCTTCAGACATTTTGGCAGCGAGGCCAAGAAGCAAGTTGTACTGGTGCTCGTAAGTGTAAGCGCGTGCATAGACAATCTTCTCATCAACAGACAGACCATACATCGATTAGTCATTCATAAAACTAGAAACTGCATAATGTGAACAATCCAGTGGAATTAATGTGGATAATGATTAAACAGTCCACATAGTATGGCTCACAGTGACAACTATTGCCTTGGATTTCAAAACTTATAGCACATGACAGGGTTGCAATTGGCCACAGGGGTAGATTTGAGCAGATAGGGGAGCAGATCCAATCTAATTTTGTGGTTTAGACTGGGTCAGGACTGGGAAATTTGTCTCTGTAAAGGCCTAACTCTGACTAGAAGGCCAAGCCAGGCAACAGTTTTAGTGCAAATGGCCAAGTATTTTGCTCTAAGCCAACTTTCAGGTTAATGAGATTTGCGGCAGAATATTCCTGTAGTCAAATGTTTAGTCTTTTGACATTCAGAACTGCCCATGTTAGTCAAAACACACTAGATGAAGAGTCCTCATTAGGAAAGAGTCTGCAACTGGCCCAGGCAGTCCTGAGCAAGCAACTTGGTTTATGGCCAAAACCCAAACCTGTTAATGATCATAAAAGAAACTGGTAGGTTGGTTCGCGTGACCGTTTCCTCTACAATATTTGGAAATTTGTGGTTTTATGCTCATTGAACATGTTTATGGTGCTCGACTAATCACGGGACTCAGGCAGGCATTTAGGCCCATGATATGGGCCAGACATTGTTATTAGATGAGCTGTGCTAGTTATAGCCCAGCAGGGATCACCGACTATATCATTCATCATCACAAGGCCAGATACTCTTGGTTGTGACGTGAATGGTGATCACTGAATTCATCAGGCGAACTCTGTTCCTCTTTGGTCTCTACTGCTTTACTCTTTTATTACACCAATATGGAAAGTTGGAACATGCAATGCCGGCTTACATTGTCTAAGACAGCTCCAGCGTCCATCCCAAACCTTTCGGCTATTGGTATAATTCGTTCTGGTCGACTGCAAATGTACAGAGTTGAGAAGAAAACAAAAGGAATGTTTCGCATTTGTGTCATGAACAGATATGGAAACAGAAAATGCTGGTTATGGTTTAACAACTCATCTGACTTGCCAGACTCGGTTGATTCAACTTGGCTAGGTAGGAATTGAGTTGTGTAAGCCAAATGAGTTTGCCCAAGCACTTAGGAAGACTCACATGAGTTGCTGGACTTGGCCTTCCATATTATTAGGCTGGCTTAAACTCGGATTCAGGGCTGGACATAGCTCATGTAAGTCCAGCCCAGCTCTGGCCCCCCATTGATGGCCCTTTCTCATCTTGATAAAATAAATGATTTCAGCCTTCCTCATGATAGGCCACTGGTCTAACTGTCAGCTGTCGAGTAATGTAATCACTCCACACTCTGGAAGGAACTCAGAGCTTGGTTATCATGATGGACAACCTAGATCTCTTGGTTTGCTGAAATCACTAATGCGACCTATTGTATGGATATCAGTTTTTGTTTAAATGAGAAAAAAAAAAAAAATCAATGGTACTAGGCTGTAGATCAGCTGGTTAGTGACATGAGTGTGAGTGGGAGAGTGCCCGAGTTGAGTCCTCTACACAGTAAATTAAAAAAAGAAGAAGAACAAAATCAATGGAAGGGAAAAATCTTTCATACCCTAGTGTGAGCTTTTAAGACAAGTCATGTGCTAAAATGCTTTAAAGGATACAATGTTCCCTCCGTGTCGATGTAGGCGACCTTCCCGTTACCTCCGTGCATGCTGGTTGGAAGCTGCAACACAGTAGTTCTCTCAGAAAATTAGCTGATGGATCTATCGTCTGTAATATTGCTAAATCTGTGCATGCCTCAAAATCCAAGTCAATCGGTTCACTAGGATGTAAATGGGTCAGTCTCAGATCAAATCAGAGTGGATGAAGACCTGAATCAAGCACAAATCCTGGGTTTGGGATCTGAAATAGAATAAAATTTCCACATGAAGATCTGAATCGGGCTACAAATTCTTATTTCAGGCGGATTCATATTTGAAATGTGTTGACAAACCCCCGTCCCGGCATTAATCAGGTCCATGAAACTAGGTTACATAAGTTTTTTGGTTGGGTAGCTACTTAGCCGAGCTGAACTGATTATTTGAACTGTGCCTGCCAGGCCTGGTTAGACAAGTTTAAAATCCAGGCTTGCCGGAACTCAGGCCCAGTCTGTTGATATCCCAACCATGCTACTTCATTTTCACCTTTTTAAATACTAACATAATCGCACACTCCCACTGGACCATTCACCTTTATCCAATTTGCTAATACAGAGGTAATTGTATATAAACATCTAAATAATGTAATTAAAGAAGGAACCTGCGTAGAGACGCAGAGGGTATGTGCTAGCTGAGTCTTTCCGGTCCTGATACATGTAAGAAACCATTAGAAAGAAATGGATTTATTTCATCAAATTGAAGAATGTGAAAACCTTCCAGGCTCGTTTGGATGCAGAGAAGTGGAGAAATCCAAAGGAAACCCTAAACAAAAAAAACTGGTTATGTACCGAAATTCTCCAAAAGCTTCTGTAATGGCCAAAGTCTCGATCCCACCTTTGCAAATTCAAATGCAATTTCATCAGATTTGTGTTAATCAAAACAGAAGAAAAATTTATGAATATTTAGGGAGAGTTACCTCCTAAAAGCTCGTCTAGGGCTTGGCTTCCTGTAGTAATTCTTATGATCAACTTCCTCTGAAACAAAAAACAAAAAAAAAAAAAAAAAAGAAAAGAAAAGAAAGAAAATGGAAGAAGAAGAAGAAGAAGAAGAAGAAGAAGAAGAAGAAAGACAACGGTTCAGATTCTTCAGAGCACTCGACGAGTCTCTACTAAACTATCTGCTCCCTTGAACATTGAAATCCAGCGCAAAATGCACACAATCAACTCAAACAGTGATGCAGAAACAGGAAAAGAAAGTAGAAATCTAATCCAACGTCTCAGATCGTCCAGTTCAATTTTCGCGCCAAAATCTACCAGGCGCATGTTAGAATTTCGGAGCCTACCTTTAGCAGAACATCACTCCCTGTAACGTAACCGAAATTCTGAGAAAAAAAAAGATCAAACGACACATAGATTTCAGATACTAGAAAATCAAACCAAATGCAAGCTAGAATTCACACTTCCAGAAACATCGCTGCTCTTACCACGAGCTTTTCTGCAGCTTCACAGATCTTCTCCACCTTTGCCTCTGATAATCCTTTTATTCCAGTCAAGCTCTGTAAACAGCAGATAAGAATCGATCGGAAGTTCATGGAATTGATCTTCAGATCTGGAACTCTCAAATCGAATTACCTTCTTCGTATGCATCATCAGTCCGTTGCAGGTGTAGATCCCTGCATCTTGGAGCTTCTTGACGTCTCCAGCGTTGATTCCCAGAGAAATCACTGCAGAAAATGTAGAGACAGTAAGGAGAACAAAGAAACCGAGTGAAATTAGGCGAAATTCGTTCACGTATTGTCCATCTGATCGGTTTTCTACGGATTTTCCTTGTAATGGAAGTGGTTGAATCATGAATTTTAAGACAATGATCAGAGATTCAGCTGAAATTTTCATCCTGCAGAAAACTAAGAGCGAATGGAGCCACAGATCTCCGATCGAGCTGATTATTGAAGCATAACATGAAAACGAAATCGAATCGCTCCGATCAAAGAAATTGAAGTGAAATAAAAAGCCGATGAGAATTTCTCGCTCGATCCATTGATTTTCCACCCTAATCGATTGAAATCAAGCGCGAAATCCAGCGAGAATCGATTGAATTCTCATCTGAACTTGAAATGAAGCGAGATAAGCAGTAAAGGTTTACAATCAGGTGGAAGTTTCTAGTAGGCAAGAAAATGAGATGAAACACAGATCAAACTGAAGAAATGCAACTGAATTAGGGAAAAACAAGTGAAGAAGTTTAAGAAGCTTACGTTTATCAATGGATTCGAAGCAATCTTCTTCGTCTTCGACATCATCACGATCGACGAGCAGTAGCTGGCCGCTTTCCTCAGATCTGAGCTCCGGCATTTCGGAAAAGTTCAAATCCGTTTATAGAATTAGCGTGCTTTGATCTGCCGTTTTCGAATTAGAGAAGAAAAGGAGAGGTTTACTCACTTCAGATCGATCATCTTTCGTCGTCTGAATTCGTTTTATAGAAGAGAGAGAGAGAGAGAGAGAGAGAGAGTCGATTTATGGGAAGTGAAGACACGGAACGAGTATTTATAGAGGGAAGAGAGGCTACTTTCCGCTGCTGCCGCTTAGCATTGCGCGGCACTTTTCACCTCTTTAAAATGGGAAATTGCAAAACCATCCTTTGTATTCACTGATTTTCGGAAAAAGGGCCTCGCATGTTGGTTACGTTGAAAAGAGTAAAAAAAAAGTTTTCAATGGTCTTTCAAGCAGGTTCTCTCCGTTGGTCTCCACCACTTGCGTTCTTTTTAAAAAACAGAAAAAACACTTAGCATTAAAAATTAGAATTTTTTTTATTTTCTTTTTACCCCTTCCTTAATTTGTCATCTTTCAATTTACCTTGTTTTTCTTTTTACGATGACATGGGTACCCCCGAGGTCTTTGACCCGAGACTAGAGGACTAAACAATAAAATGAGATTTAAATAAAATGTCTTTATTATAATGTTTCTCATGCAAGATATATACTACGAGTAGTTATAATAAAATATAAGAGTTTTGATTACATGAAAGATAAGGTAGGAGAGAAATTTGCACAACCATTGGTTGCTAGGCCTGTACAAAAAAATCTAGTATCACCGCAAAATCAGACCGAACTGAATGGTTCGGATTGGTTTTATGTAGATCGGTTCGGTTAATGGTTTGAAAATCATAGAAACCGCTTTAAATCGGTCAGTTATCGGTTTGAACCCACTAGTTAACCGCCTAAACCGAACCGACTGTATGTATTAACTTGAGTATTGAGTTTTGACTATTTTAGCCTTGGGGAAAGCGCTTGTATGTTCTACTTGCATGCTACATGTTTGATGAAAGTTCTACAAGAAGTGTGCATTATTGGGTTTTAGTAGCGTTGGTTTGGTCTAGCCTAAGAGAAAGTTAACTATGAAGAAGCCCGTCTCAATTAGTTCAAAATTGGGGTTACATTCCACTCGAACCCATCTTGTTGGGAAAAAAAAAAAGGTATGTGCCTGACTATTTTATTGGTGTATTTTACCAGAAGATTTGAACTACTTTAGCTTATTCGCTTGAAAAGTTGGCCGAACCTAGTCTGATCCATTCAATCACGGGACCGATGATGAATGGAAATAGTTCATCCATCGATTGATGTATGTTTCCTTGGTTGAAACGAATTATGAAATATATTTTAGTGTTCATTACACCTTCTCCTTATTCCATTTGATGGACCAAGTTTGAACTGTGATTTTTTTTTTGTAAAAATAAAATAAAATAAAACAAAAAAGCCATAATTGAACCGAACCAAACCGGTTCGGTTTGAGCACATGGGGGTTCAATTCGATTTGGGAAAATAGAAAACCGTTGGGTTCGGTTTAGTTGATAGTTTCCCCTCTAAATCGATCCAAACCGCCGGTGTGCACCCCTATTGGCTGCCTTGTGTTCAAGAGAGAGAGAGTTGGTTACGTCGGCGTTAGATGTCAAGCATGAAAACCTCTCGTTGTTTTAATTGAGGGGGGCCCGCTTCGCATTGTTGGGCTGGATAGTAGGGGTGCACGGCGGGCGGCTTGGGCGGTTATTGGGCGGTTTAGGCGGTTTTGTTTTATGGCGGTTTGTAAAAAGTAGAAACTGTAACTGCCCAAAGTATAGGCGGTTTGGGCGGTTTTTTTAGCGGGCGACTTGGGCGGCATGTTGGGCGGTTTGGTATTTGTACCTATCTATCTCTTTTTTATTTTTTTTATTTTTTTATTTTTAATAGAATGTAACTAAAGTTTCAAAGTACTTAACATAAAGAATAAAAATTAAACATGATTTTTAATAAAAGTCAATAATCGATAATAAACAAAATTTTCAACTAAGTATATTAATGTAAAATTAAAGTCCAAAGGCATCACCAAAATTTAAAAATACAATCACTTATATAATCTAACGTCCAAAAGTAAAAAATCTAATTATGAATATGAAGCGTTTTTTTAGCAACCATATATTTTTTGAAAGATACGTGAAGTCTTTAAAGAATAGATGAAGAGTTTTTTTTTTTTTTTTTTTTTTTTAATAATGAGCGGGCGGGGCGGTTTGAAACCGCCTATTCAAATATGAAACCGTAACCGCCCACTCATTAGTACGGATTGAAACCGCCCCGCCCGCCTAAAGGCGGTTTTGATGTATATCCACTTGTAGCGGGGCGGGGCGGAGCGGGGCGGGCGGGTTGGCGGGTTACGGTTATTTTTGTGCAGCCCTACTGGATAGCTTTTCATGCATATTGTAGGATAAAATTTCGGGTACTTACAATATTCAAGTATGATCATTACCACATTCGTTCGCTCCTCTCACGATCCTAGTAGTCCCTCACTCACTCTTTATTTGAGGTGAGTATGATATGAAGAAAGACAGATTGGTGTGTAGAAGAAATTATAGGGAGAGAGGAAAAGCGAAAGTGGAAATATACCATTCAGGAGTTTCAGCTGGCTGCTCAATGCTGGCTGGTGTTCAATGGAAGGAGGAGGAAGAGGGAAAGATGGATCGAGGGAGCAAGAAGGAAAAAGAGCAGTTTTGTCATTTTTGAAAATTTGAAAAGTCGTCGTGTTGGTTTTGACCATAGGAGAGGACCTGTTATAAGAACATCAGAAAACTTCTAAACTTCTTTGAAATACCAATACATGACCCTTTGAAAATTGGCAAAAACATAAGAATGTTCATGAAAATTTTCCTTTTAAGAAATACTGAATGTGAGCACGAGAGGGAATAAGAATCTAGCTAAATGGAATAAAAAAAAGACTTATTAGAGTAATAGAAATGAACTGCAAGAGAATTTAGGCCATTTTATGGCCTTTGAACTTAATTTATTGGATATGGATGGATCTTAAGGCCCTTTTGTATCGATTAAATTGGGCGAATTCTATACAGTGTTACAAGTTTTATTTTGGAATATTGTATATAGCAGCATTCTACAAAAACATAGATGATTGATTTTTTTTCTTATTCATTCTTTTTTTTCTAAACTGGACCATGTAATAAATCTTGTAAGACTAACCGACCCTACAAAAAGCAAGAAAGATTGAAGGATTATTGCAGAGGTGATGTGTGAATGACATCAGGTGAAAAGTGAAGGATGTAATGTTGCTCTATGTACATGAGATCTTGACATTCTAGGATTTAAATTACTAGGGTGATGGCTTGGTATTCATTCTTTATCTTTGATCCAATCACTTTCCATTAAAGGGGAGGTTATATTGATGGTTGCTTTTGTATATTCACCTCTAATCTTCATTTTTAACCACTTATGGCATGAATATATATTCAATTACTGTATGTTCTATGCAAACAAATGGGCCATGTTTGTTTGTGATGAGTCAAGCCCAAGTGGCCCAGTCCGTCATGAGCCAAAGCCTAAATTAATGGAGATCCGTTTGATCCAATGGAGTCCGAGCCCAAACCCACGATGCCTGGCCACGTCACAGCAGTCCGAGTCGCTTCGGAAGAAGTCAGGCCACGTCCCGCTTTTACCAAGTCCTGCGGAGAATACCTCAACTGCCTCGCCAGTCGAGGACACCTCAAAGGCTCCTCGTGAACGGCGCTGTAAAGTCGTCCCCATCTGTTAGGGGAAGACTATAAATTAAAGAACCCCTCGGTACTTGAGGGGCAAGCAATATTCTCTCTTCTACACACTCTCTCAAGTTTGTAATCTCGGAAACACTTGAGAATTAATACATCCGGCGAACTCCGCCCTTGAAGTGGACGTAGGTCACACTGACCGAACCATTATAAATCTCTCTCTCCTCTTAATTATTGCATTCATTACCTATTAATTGACCGTTGGTGTGCGAATTCATTTTCTGCATCATCAGTTTGGCGCCGTCCGTGGGAAACGACTAAAGTTCTCACGTTAGAATCCTCCTTTTTTCAAAATTATGGTGATCACCACAAGATCTGCAAGACGACTAGAGGATAATCCCTCTCGAGAAGGCGAGAATGATTCTCCACCGACTAATTCTGCCCCAAATGCCCCTGCTCCCACTCCGCAACAGATGTTGGAGACCATGCAGCAGCTGGTGACCCAAAACCAGCAGATCCTACAGCTCATGCTCACAGCAGGGCAGGGAGGAGCACACTTTGAAGGAACACCGCATGGAGCACCGCGCCCGGGGACCCCAAGGGCTCCACGCCGGGGAGCTCCTCCCACGGGCGCCAATCCCCTGGGCGCCCATCCCCGGGGCGCCCATCCCTTGGGCGCCCAAGGGTTTCCTCTAGCCCCCCCATTTGGGGTTACACTTGGGGCTGGGGGAACACATCACGAAGGACCTCCCCCTCCCGGTGGAGCCCAGTTTGGAGGACTCCCACCTCCGGGGGGAGCAGGTCATGGAGGACTTCCACCTCCGGGGGGAGTACATCATGAAGGACCCCCACCTACTCCCTCTGCTTCTAATGGGGAGGGTCCTAGTTTCCAAGAAGGGGAAAGTGAAAACCAAAAAATGGAGGAGAGCTACTTCCATGATCATTCTCGAGGAGCCCCCAATCGCTGGGACGAGAAGATCAGGGAAATGCAGAATCAATTGGGTGATGTCTTCAATGCCATGAAGGCACAGGCACCACAAACAGTGGATTACCTAGTCGGGCGGACGGATACACCGTTCAATTCCGACGTGGTGAACTACCCGCTTCCTCCGAAGTTCAAAATGCCATCCATAGAGACCTTCGATGGGACGAAGGATCCATTGGACCACCTGGAGACATACAAAACCATAATGCAGCTGCATAATATCCCTGACGAGGTTATGTGCAGGGCATTCCCAACTACCCTGAAAGGTTCCGCCCGGCAGTGGTTTGCCAATCTAGCCCCAGCCTCCATCGCCACCTTTGGGGAGTTGAGCAAATCCTTTGTGTCACACTTCATCGGGGGGTGCCGCCACCAGAAGCCCGCCACACACCTGCTCAGCGTAAAGCAGGACAAAAATGAGAGCCTCAGGAGCTACCTCACTCGTTTTAACGAGGAGGTACTTCAGGTTGAAGATCCCGATGACAAAGTGACCATGACAGCCTTCTTGGGAGGCCTTCGCTCATCGAGTTTCCTCTTCTCAGTGATGAAGCGTCCGCCAAAGAGCATGACGAAGCTACTAGCAAAGGCCCAAAAGTATATAAATGCTGAAGACATCACTAGGGCTAGACGAGGTGAGTCCTCCAGATCAGGGGACAAAGGGAAGGAGCGGGACAAAGTCGAAAAGAAGGAGACAAGCAACAAGCGAAGCAGGACAGAGAGGTTACCTGTCAGAGACCGACTCGGTCCTGCTCCGCAGAGAGACTGATAAGCATTCACCCCCCTCAATGCCGCTGTTGAGCACATTTTGCTCCAGATACAAGATGACCCAGCCATAAAATGGCCTGGCAAGATGAAGTCCCCTCCAAACCGCAGAAAGCCGGCCAAATACTGTCGCTTCCATCGCGACCATAGTCATGACACCGACGATTGCTATGACTTCAAGAGGCAGATTGAGGATCTCATTCAACGTGGTCGCCTGCGCCAGTATGTTGCTGGTAGGGGGCAAGCACCACCACCACCTCACAATCTGGAGGACCAGCAGCCCATTGGGGAGAACCGAACCATCTCAGGCGGACTATCAGAGTCACTCTCTGCCATGAAGGCCCACGCCAGAAGGGCAAGGCATCCTGACGAAGCACGCCCATCCAAGGCCCCCAGGCATGGCGCTAGTGATGCCATATCCTTCTCAGACAAGGATTTGGAAGGAGTCCAGCACCCCCATGACGACCCTCTGGTGCTTACCATGACAGTCACCAATTTCCAGGTGCGTAGGATCTTGGTGGACAGCGGCAGCTCTGCGGATATCCTATTCGCAGAAGCTTATGACCAGCTCAAGTTGGGCTGGGAAAGACTGCAGTTTGTAAAATCCCCCCTTATTGGGTTCTCAAGGGAGAAGGTGTATCCCCTTGGGGCAATCACATTGCCAGTCACGGCCGGGCAGCACCCCGAGGCTCCACTACAATGGTGAACTTCCTGGTGATAGACTGCCCGTCCGCTTACAACATCATACTAGGACGACCTGCCCTTAACGCATTAAAGCCCGTCCTCTCCACCTATCATCTCATCCTCCGCTTTCCGACCCCGAATGGAGTGGGGGAGATCAGGGGAGATTAGGTTGCAGCAAGAGAATGTTACGTCTCCTCAATGAAGGCCAAGAAGACCCAGGAGGCGTTACAAGTCGAAATCTTGGACCCGAGGGATGACGCCACCACAGAAAGAGGGGAACCAGTTGAAAAACTTACCCCGGTGGCCTTACATGAAGAACATCCTGACAGAAGAGTGTACATTGGCTCTTCTCTTTCAGAAGATCTGGTCTGCCATTTAACAGATTTTCTGAGAATGAATATGGACGTTTTCGCATGGTCACATGCGGATCTTGAAGGGATTGATCCCGAAGTCACCACTCATCGCCTCAATGTCGACCCTCGCCACAAGCATGTTCGACAAAAGCTAAGGGGCGCCTCCGCTGAAAGGGCCCAAGCAATGGACAAAGAAGTCGAGGAGCTGATAGAAAATGGAGCGGTCAGAGAAGTAGCATATCCCGAATGGCTATCGAATGTGGTAATGGTGACAAAAGCCAGTGGAAAGTGGCGCCTCTGCGTCGACTTTACTGAGCTTAACAAAGCATGCCCAAAGGACAGCTATCCGCTGCCTCGGATTGACCTCCTCATCGACGCCACAGCAGGACATGAACTCCTCTCCTTCCTGGATGCCTATTCTGGATACAACCAGATCAACATGCATCCCCCAGACCAAGAAAGGACGTCGTTCATTACTCCAAAGGGGACCTACTGCTACAGGGTCATGCCCTTCGGACTGAAAAACGCAGGTGCAACCTACCAACGCCTGGTAAACAAAATGTTCCAGTCCCAGATTGGGCGAACAATGGAGGTTTATGTGGACAATATGCTGGTGAAGAGCTTGGATGCAACAGATCACATCGACCATCTTCAAGAGACTTTCAATGTTCTCAGAGCCTACCACATGAAGCTGAACCCTGAGAAATGCGCCTTTGGCGTGGGATCGGGAAAGTTCTTGGGCTTCATGGTCAACCAGAGGGGAATTGAGGCGAACCCTGATAAAATCCAAGCTATACTCGACATGAAGTCGCCCACTTCCACCAAGGAGGTGCAGCGCCTCAATGGAAGAATTGCAGCGCTCAATAGATTCGTCTCCAAGTCTGCAGATAAGTGTTTGCCTTTCTTTAAAATTCTCCGAAAGGCTTTCGAATGGGGACCTGAGGCTGAGGAGGCCTTCCAGAAGCTTAAAGCATACTTGGCCGCACCTCCTCTCCTTTCACATGCTGCACCGGGTGAGGTGTTATATTTATACCTCTCTACTTTCCTCTCAGCAGTCAGCTCTGTTCTGATCAGAAATCATGATGGTGTGCAAAGGCCCATCTATTATGTCAGCAAAGCATACCGAGGAGCCGAGATCAGATACTCGGGGTTAGAAAAACTTGCGCTTGCCCTCATCTCGACTGCAAGGCGACTACGGCACTATTTTCAGAGCCATACTGTCGTGGTCGTCACCAATCAGCCCTTGAAAAGAGTCTTGGCAAAGCCGGATGTATCCGGGAGACTCCTCAAGTGGGCAGTGGAACTGGGCGAGTTTGAAGTCCAGTACCAACCAAGAGTATCCATCAAGGCACAAGCACTGGCAGATTTTGTAGCTGAGTTTACATACGCAGAATGTGAACCCACCAAGTTGCTGCCGTCGAACCCAGAATTACAAGTCAACCTACCACCTGGCGAGGACACCCCGGGCGCCCAGGCCCAGACAACAATAGTGGGCGCCCAGGCCACCCCGGGCGCCCAGACTTCCTCAATGGGCGCCCAGGCCACCCCGGGCGCCCAGACTTCCTCAATGGGCGCCCAGACTACTCCGGGTGCCCACACCCCTCCTGGCGGCCTGACATCCCCAATGGGCGCCCAGATCCCTCCTGGCGCCTAGGCACCTCCAGAAGATTTTTCTTCACTGCCACTTTGGAACCTGTATGTTGATGGCTCCGCAACCAGCGAAGGAGGTGGAGTGAGACTCATTTTGATCAGCCCTGATGGTACACCCATCAAATATGCAGTGAAGCTACACTTTGTTGCCACAAATAATGAAGCAGAATATGAGGCCCACCTCTCTGGCTTGAGATTGGCAGCAGAAATGGACGCCCGGTCCCTCGCCGCCTATAGCGATTCACAATTGATAGTAAATCAAGTGAATGGCGAATTCGAAGCAAAAGAAACAAAAATGCAGGAGTATCTTGGCATGGCGAAGAAGCTAGTCCAGCAGTTTCAACATTTCCAGATCTGTCACATCCCAAGAGGGGATAACATGGCTGCAGATGCTCTCGCCAGGCTCGCCTCATCCCTGGAGGCCTCATTTGCAAAACCAACTCTCATCGGGCACCAGTTTGAGCCAAGTAAGTTGGATGTGGACACCACAAACATCAACTATACGACGTCCGAATCGAACTGGATGACCCCCATAAGGGAGTACCTCCAAGAAGAAAGAGTACCGGATGATCCCCTAGAGGCCAAGCTTAGAATGAGAGCTTCCAAGTTCACCCTCCTACAAAATGCGCTCTACAAAAAGGGTTACTGCTTACCGTTGCTGCGCTGCCTTTCGCCAGAAGAAGCTGACTACGCCCTCCGAGAGATTCACGAAGGAATTTGTGGGAATCACTCTGGAGGACGCTCCCTCGCCCACAAAGCGCTTAGGCAAGGGTATTTTTGGCCTAGCATGGTAAAAGACGCCAAGGAGTTTGCCAAAAAGTGTGACAAATGCCAGCGCTTCGCCACTGTGCCAAGGCAGCCACCAGAGGAACTGACGACCATTGTGAGCCCATGGCCTTTTTCCAAATGGGGCATTGACATCCTGGGCCCCCTTCCTTTGAGCAAAGGACAGTGCAAGTTTGTGGTCGTCGCCATCGACTATTTCACAAAATGGGCAGAGGCAGAACCCCTAGCGAAAATAACAGACTCGAAGGTAAAGGACTTTGTCTGGAAAAACCTAGTCTGCTGCTTCGGGATACCTCACGCCATTGTCAGTGACAATGCCAAGCAGTTCGATAATAAGCTCTTTAATTCTTTCTGCTCCGACCTTCAAATAAAGCAGCCTCATTCCAGCCTGGCACACCCACAAGCGAATGGGCAGGCAGAAGTCATGGTGAGAACAATTCTCCGTAACTTAAAGACAAGGCTCGAAAGAGCGAAGGGTCTTTGGGTTGATGAACTCCCAGGAGTGTTATGGGCCTATCAAACTACGCCAAGAACTCCTACCGGGGAAACTCCTTTCTCCCTCTCTTATGGGACTGAGGCAGTCATCCCTGTCGAGATAGGAGTCCATTCCCTAAGAGTCCACCACCATAACCCCGTCACCAACGAGGAAGTACTTCGCCTCAACCTCGACTTAGTAGAGGAGGCCAGGGAGATGGTTGGGGTCCGCAACGCGGAGTACAAGCGACGCATGGTGAGGTACTACAACTCGAGGGTAAAGCCTTGTTCCTTCCAACCGGGAGACCTAGTCCTAAAAAAGGTGATCCTCGCTACAAAGGACTCTCGCGAAGGAAAGCTGGGACCAAACTGGGAAAGGCCCTACCTCGTCACAGAAGTAGTGAGACCAGGCACCTACAGGATCCAGAATTCTGATGGAAAGGCCTTACCTCATCCGTGGAACGCGGAACATTTGAAGAGGTACTACCAGTGACATTCTATGAGAGTCGGTGTATGAGGGTTTGGGGCTCAATGTGATTATTTTTACTTTGTCAATGTTGTTTCAAGCAATGGATGAATAAAAGCATTTTATGATAAAAAGATCCTTGCATTCCCAAAAGTTAGGCTTAAAGCCTGTACAAAAGTCAGACTGCAGATTGCCTTTCTTAAAAAAAAAAAAAAAGAGCAAAGCAAAAGTCCCTATCCTCTAATCACTCTCATCCCCCTCCTCATCGTCTTCTTCATCCTCATCCTCCTCGGCATCATCAGAGCTGCCACTGCCATCATCATCAGGCGCCTCAGTCGGCAAGAAGCCTGCGGATCAATGTTTGGGAAAGCAGCAGCAATCTTTCCTCAGAGCTCATCATAGCCATCGATGAAGGCATTAGCGAGGCCATTCTCTAGGTCCTCCTCAGCCTGAGAAGCCCTCTCGTGTGCCGCCTTCATCTCTGTCTCCACAGCAGCCTCTCTGAGCAGCACCCTCTCACGGGTCTCTGCAAGCTCTGCCTCACTGAGCGAAGCCCTCTCACGGGCCTTCACAAGCTCAGCCTCTGCCTTGGCCGCCCTCTCGTGGGCTGCTGAGAGCTCAGTATCAACCTTGGCCGCCCTCTCGCGGGCTGCTGAGAGCTCAGTATCAAGCTTGGTCACCCTCTCGCGGGCCGCCATAAGATCAACCTCGGAAGCCTTACTAGCAGCTTCCATAGCGGTAATCTTTCCTTTAGCAGCGGATAGCTCCTTTTGAACAATCTCATTCTCCCGTTTCACTTGCATGTAAGATTGGGCCCTTGACAACAAGCAGACAGATGCAGTGGAGGCCTGAAAAGATAAGGGACAAAGGAAATGAGACAGTACATAAAACAAAAAAGATGAAAGTCTGGAGAAAAGGGAAACAGTAAACCTTTACTTGAGCCAGACCTTCCAGGAACGTGTTGATAACCCCCTCGGTGCCCAAGGCATTAACCTGAGAAACCTCGGGTGGCAACACAAATCTCCCTAGCCTCTCCCGAATCGCCCGCGGGTTGCCCAGCATGGGATCAGCCCTAGTCGATACCCCTGTGGAAGTACCCGCGCGCGGAGGACACAAGTGAGGGGCAGAACGTGTAGCCTGAGAGGAAGACTGCGGAGCAGCAGTCTTACCTGAGGAGACCGCTGCCTGGAGAGACACCACAGGCGAGGCCACCCGAGGGAGACGCACCCGAGGCCCCGCACGAGTTACTGGTGGAAAGGTCCCTGGAGAGGCGTCGTCTATCCTCGCCACCTTGAAGGGAGGGGTACTCCTACCAGACAGACGGGCCTCAATCGCCTTTCTATTTACAGCTGCAGAAACAAAAGTGTGATTTGGGTACGGAATATTAGGTAAAACACACAAAACATTGCTAAAGTTGAAATGACTTACCTTTTCTTTTTGAAGTCGATCCCGGAAGGAGTCCGCCAGTCCTACCCAAAGACGAAGAGTCCGGAGGAGGTCCACTAGTCTTGCCTCCCTCCTTGGGAAGGAGAACTCCCAAGTCCTTGTCAGGGTGATCTCTCACCGCTTGCAGCTTGCGCTCTTGCTCCGTGGAGAGTACGGGAGGATCTGCAAAGGGACAAGACAGTGAGCACATGCATAAAAAAAAAAGAGAAAAAGAAAGCAATAAGAAAGAAAGTAATCAGAAAACGTACCGAGTCTCTTGGCGTCAATCCATCGTGTGGGTACCAAAGGTCGATCTGACTCAGCAACCCACTCTCCACCGATGAAGAAGAAGCGAGATTTCCAATCGTGGCAATTGGAACGCAATCCCGTGAGTAGCTTGCCGCCCCTAGGGGTAAAATAGTACCATCCCCTGTTAAGGGCTGGGGACTCGATCAAACTGTAGGCAGCATGAAACTCCAGAGGAGAAGCGTCCTCTTGATGTACTCTCCTCCACAGCGCAAGGAAACCGAGCATAACTCTCCAGCCGTTGGGTGCTACTCGCCTCGGAGTTAAGGAAAAATAATGAAGAATACGGCAAATGGGAGAGGATATCGGAAACCTTAACCCAGCCTCGATCATCTCCTCATAAATGACAATGTCACTAGAGGAATCATCACAAGCTAGCTCGTCCGCTTCAGCCCAGCGGCACAGCACAGTAGGAGGGATACAAACAACAATCTTCAAAAGGTCACTATCTGTTTTGAGTACACTGAAAATACCGCTTACCTTGGATCCAGCATCCTCAACAACGACTTTTCCTTGATAGCGACGAGGATGCAAAATCTTGCTTGATACGTTGCCGGGAGGACTGCTTTCTCTTGCCCCATGACGACTCACGCTCACTCTGGTCGCCGACGATGTCCTCACCGTCGCCTGAACGCCCCCGGGCGCTGTCGCCGCTGTCGTGCCCGCGACGCCCGCGCAGGACGCTGCCGCAGCTGTCTGGGCGCCCGCGCTGGTCGTCGCCGCTGCAGCCCTCACCGCTACTGATCCTGTCGCCACGCCTAAGGGAGCTGCTACACCAGCTGACGCCCGCAGGCCGGCGCCCAATCCCGCACAAGCGGCGACGCCCGAGGGGGCCACTCCGGTCGACGCCCCCAGGCTGGTGTCCACGCCCGTGACCGCCCATGTAACGACGCCTGCGCTCCCAAGACTTGCTGTGTCTACCGCCATCGCCCGTATGGCGACGCCCACTCCGCCGCCCGCTGGGGCTGCCGCGTCCGGCGCCGCCCCCAGGCCAGCGCCCGGGCGAGGCGCTGCGACCACACCAGCGCCCGATTGGGCTGCCGTTACCGAGCCACCCACGCCTGCGCCCGACACCTGCTGCACGGCCCCCTCGGCGTCAGACCTCTGTTGCATGGCGCCTGGGCCTGGCGGCGCCCGCTGCATGGCGCCCGGGCCCGCCGTCGCCAGTGCATCGCCCAAGCCCACATGGGCTGCTGCTCCCCTGCACGCTGCAACTCCCGCACTTTGCGCATCAGCCATCTTCTTCTCTACTGCACACTTCTGGCCAGCAGCACCTAGGGTAGTTTTTATGGTAGGGTTTTGGCTGGTTTGCATCACCTTCTTCCCATGAGTAGACCTTTCTCCCCTAGGATGCTCCATGCTTTCAACCTTTCTTTCTCTTGGGATTAGGGAAAAGCTAACAGGTTGAAGCCCCAATAGAATGGATTTTTTCTTCTACTCACAATGAAGAAGAAGGATGGAAAAGAAGAAGATGGGTGCCCCCCTCTTTGGATTAGATTTAATAGCCTAGGGTTTCAAAAGCCCCACAAAGCTTAGGGTTTCAAAAGCCCCAAAAACAAATAGAGAAGTCCCACACTACAATGACTTTATCAAACACCCAAGTAGGATAAAAGACAACTGGCAAGGAGAAGAAGGCGGAGACAATTGTTTGTATTCGAAATGCCCCCCTTTCAAAGTTTCTTTGGGCGCGGAGCATTGAGGGGCAAATGATGAGTCAAGCCCAAGTGGCCCAGTCCGTCATGAGCCAAAGCCTAAATTAATGGAGATCCGTTTGATCCAATGGAGTCCGAGCCCAAACCCACGATGCCTGGCCACGTCACAGCAGTCTGGGTCGCTTCGGAAAAAGTCAGGCCACGTCCCGCTTTTACCAAGTCCTGCGGAGAATACCCCAACTGTCTCGCCAGTCGAGGACACCTCAAAGGCTCCTCGTGAACGGCGCTGTAAAGTCGTCCCCATCTGTTAGGGGAAGACTATAAATTAAAAAGCCTCTCGGTACTTGAGGGGCAAGCAATATTCTATCTTCTACACACTCTCCCAAGTTTGTAATCTCGGAAACACTTGAGAATTAATACATCCGGCGAACTCTGCCCTTGAAGTGGACGTAGGTCACACTGACCGAACCACTATAAATCTCTCTCTCCTCTTAATTATTGCATTCATTACCTATTAATTGACCGTTGGTGTGCGAATTCATTTTCTGCATCATCAGTTTGCATTAAAAATGCATAGGAATTGTCTATAGAGGTGCTCATGGACCGGGCTAGCCCAGGCCTAATCCAGGTCTATCACCGTTTTGGCCGGGCTTGGGCCTAAATTTTTGGTGCACAAACCGGGCTTGGATTAAGTGGAGAGATCCTGAAGCCTGGCCCGGCCTAATTGCGAGACACAATTTAAAGTAAAAACAATATTTTTTGCTAAACGAGTACTTGATCACATACACTTTCACATGGACCTAGCTTCACCAGTCACCAATGACATTGTCGATGAATGTCCAAAAATATTAGACCTAGCCTCACCAGATACTAGAACAAATATATTGAAGTTGATCTTTTGAAATGGGCCTACAACCATCCAGCTTATATATGTTATTTAGTTAAGCAATCAATTTCCATTAACCCAAGCTGATTTTGATGACATTTGATCTTTGCAATTTGGTGGTGAACGAGCGAGCACAATGTCAGATGATCAATCGACAAAGTGTAAGACATAGTATGGGAATTTAGCCTAGGTACTCTGCAGTTTTTTCATCTAGCCACATCTCATCAAGAGGTGCTCATTGAAGCCTGCTTTGGGCTAGGCTTGAGATTTAGGATTAGTACTTAGGTTGGGTGTCAGGCCCCGTCCTGAGTTAATCGAGATTAACTCTAATTGATTGGAAATTATGGCTAATTAATTATGTTTAATTAAGCTAATGATGGTTTGTGGCCAAATAGAATTGGATTAACCTAAAAAGGATGATTTAGGCTTAATGAAGTGATAATCAATGGTATTGCATGGATTTTAGGCTCAAACTAGGAAAATAAGGACTTTTTCGTAAATATGAATTTTTGCGTATTTTGTTGAATATGGAAACTCTTGATACCAGAACGCATATCTCGTCGAGTACGTCAACTTTCATAAAAGACTCGAAGTCGTTCAACGAGAAACGAATCAAATGAACCTTCATTTGCCTTGAATTGTAAATGAGAGGAAATAGTGGACCTAAATGCAAATTGGGAGTTTATATAAGCTAAGATGAACTCAAATGAGTTCATTCAACTCATTTTCTAGTCCATAGGAGTGAAGAGCAAACCCTAGGCTCCCTTTTCCTCCTCTTCTTTCCTTTTCTTCATCAAAAGTGAGTTTGGGTGATTCAAGTGAAGTGATACTCATCTACTTCATCTTCTCCTTCCATTTGTTTGAAGATGGAGCTTGAGAGAAAGTCCAAGTTTCTCCCCACAAGGACTACAAGTAAGTAGTTGATCTCTTTGTAGAGTTTCCAAGTTCTATTGAGTGCTTAGGCATGTTTTCTAGACAAACAACTCATAGGAAAACCTATTTTGAATTGGTATGGTTTAGGTTGAAGTGAAGTTTTAAGTTGAGAAGTTTTCATCTCAAACCCAAGCTAAGCAAAGGGGTTTTTGTCGATTGAGCTTCAAACAAGGCAAGTATATACAATTCTAGTGATTTAAGGTGTTATAGGACTTGTAGGAACTCAAGGAGTTCAAATTACAGGTTTCGCTTTAGAATTCTGAAGCTCTGGAATGAAGTTCTGGGAGCAGTTCGGCCTGACCGCCAGCTGACCGATCCATATGGGTCGAGATTCGCAGAAAATATCAGCCTTTGGAAAGCTGATCGTGAGCTGACCGACGAATTTCGGTTAGCCGAATTTGTGAATTCAGCTAGCCGAGTGGTGACTGCAAGGTGACCGAAATTGGGTCAGGAAGTTCCATAAGAAGTCGAGCTTTTGGAAAGCTAACCGTAGGGTAACCAAAATGTGTCCGGCTAGCCGAATTTGAGAATTCGGTTAGCCGAGTAGGTGACTGATGTGGTGACCGAATTGAGAAAATGCATAAGGAACTGTAGGGTTCTGGAAAGTTGACCGAATGTAATTCAGTTAGCCGCCATCCAGAATTCGGTTCATCGATATGTACCGGCCAAGGTGACCAAACTTGAGGAAAAGTTTCAGATTGAGTTCTGATTTTTCTGAATTGAAAGCCTGATCACTAAGGCTAGTGTTAGTGGTATCTAAACCTTTATAAGTGTTAACTAAGGTTGTCTTAATGTACAATTTCAATTAAGATAATGTCATTTGCAGTAACATATACATTGATAATAAGTGTTTCACTCATTTGTTTGGTTTAGATAATTGTTTAGAATTATAATAGAATGACAAATTTGATTTGATTTATGAGTCTGGCATTACATAGTGGTTTCTAAAACTCGTTATAGAGCTGCACTGAACTAATGATTGAATATTGAATAATTACTAAATGTAACACTGAGTAATGAACAGTTACTAAAGGTAACAATGAATTAACGAACAATTCTACTGCAATAGCTGGAATGGGGTGTTTCGGAGCTCCGTGGTGATGCCAGTGATCTCTAATCAAGACACTAGTAGATCCCACACAGAATAGACTGAAAAGTCATTGAATTGATAAGCCACCAATAGATTGGACTGAAAAGTCTCTCATTGATAAGTCATATAATGAAAAGCCACATGTTATGGACTGAAAAGTCCCACTTGATAAGTCACCTAATAAGTGCTCAATGTAATCAATGAATGAATATGAAATGAATGAATGAGAAATGAATGATTGCTCCCGTCAGGAAGAACTGAATGAAACCAATGTTATTGTAGTTGCCAATTAGTCGTTATTACTACTTGATTCCAATGTACAGGATACTGTTATAGATTTGATTGTCTAGAACTGTTAAGTCAATGAATTGATAGATATAGCATGCACTATCATGGATTTGTGTATACATTATTGAACCGTCGTGTTCACAGTGTTATTAATGACATTACAGGCCCAATTACTAGTGCCGGTCATGTAGAGGCCATGCTGCCAGCGAAGGAGGCCTATCCGATACCTCCAAGAGGTCTAATCGAATTGACTTGAATCGGAGTGCCAAGAAATAAGTTATTTTGGGAAATGTTTTGATAAAAACTTTGTATATTCATTTTGGATAGTAAATAGATGTCACCTGTATTATATTTAAATATGCAGTTGTTGACTTTGATAGGAATGGATGGTGTATATTGTACTTTACTTTTAATGTAAAGTAATTTTTTACTTAATTGTTTTGTCAATGTATATATATGTTCCGCAAAAATGTACATTTGTCAAGTATGTATGATTGATCCCTTATGGATCTCGTCTTAACTTCGGTTAATTTGGGGTTTACGGGAGTAAGTATGATGCTCTCGCGACCCGGAAATTCGTCTCGAGTAATCTGATCTAGGGCTCGGGTCGTGACATTGGGCCCACTTGAATCTAAATTTTGGTCACTTTAATATTTAGGGCAATTACGACCCTTAGGTTCTAGTATCTTGTGAGGCTGGGTCTAATATTTGGACAATTTAATATTTGAGCTGAGTTTGGATTAAGTGATAGAGAGACGCATTGTCCAAATAACCTAATTGACTATATGCATGGCTCAAGCCTAATATGTATGCCTGTCAATGGGCCGGGCCGGGCCGGGGCTGGGCTTGGGTTGTCCAATCCCGTCCCAAATATTGAATAGGCCTACCAGGTGTTGTCCAGTCCTGGCCCTAAATTGAGCGGGCCTATATCAAATCCCATCTCATGCAGGCCTGGGCTTTCGCACGTTCTTGAACATAAGGATATAATTTTATACAGCCCCATGCTGGGCTCAAGGTTTTGTAGAGGTGTTGACTTGACCTCTGGGTTTGAAACATGACATCGCTCACTATTAAAGAACTACAAAGTTGTTCCCTTGAGGTTTTGTGTAGAAAATACCATCTAAGCAAGTGGTTTTAGTATAAAGGAGGCAAATACATGTCATAGTTTTACTAAGTCAGTCCACTTGCTGCTGGAGCATGGAAAAACATAATTTGTGAAATTGGGTTGCATCTTGGTATATTGAAAAAATTGAAGATAAAAACCAGGAAAAATCTAATGCTTGTGTAAATACCTAAGTAGCTATGGGTTACTCGAGATTTAGTGGAAATGACTAATGCTAATTGTGAAAAAAAGAAGAATCTTATGGATTTGCATTTTATTTGGAATTGGAAAGGTGAGTGGGGGTGCAAGTTTTGAAAGTGAGGTTCTAAGGACTAACTTATTTCATTCTTACCTTAACAAATAATGTAATGTTAAAAGACCAAAATGGTATGATAAATATAATCATGGCAACTATACTGTTTTATGGGCCTCAATCAGAAATTAACAAAAGTAAAAAATACAATTCATATTCACTAAAACATCAAAAGAAATAGTAAAATTAGCTTGGAGCGGGCCGGGCCGGGCTTGAACGGACTGAGCTTCCTTTGCCCAGTCCCCGTCCCATTTTGGCCGGGCTTTAAAATTATTGACCAAGCCCAGCCCGTAGGGCTCAAAAAACTTTAAAAGCCTGTATTTTTGGGCTTGGGCCCTGCCGGACCAGGCCGGGTACCAATTTCAGCGGACTAAATTGACAAGCTAACTGATATGTTCGAGCCTGGCCGGACTAGAGCCAAGCACTTACATCGTGTCAAAGAAGGTGCATTGTCTAAGGTTTGCTTCCGAATGCCTTGGAAGTTGTCAAGGACGTTTAGGGTGGAAGAGATTAGTCTATTGGAATTTTTGTTTGGAGCTTTTTATACTTTTTATTACGTTCATCGGGACTTGTTGAAGCTGGCAATTACTTGTTGTGGCACGAGTGAGTGAGTGAGACTTGGTGTAGTTTTGGTCTCGGGCTGCTTTGTTGTGTTGGGGTGGACTCCATTACAGCGACGCTATTTTTTCTCTTTAAAGCTGTATAGTGGTTGGGAAAAAAATTTCAATTATGACCTTAGGAGAAGCCACATCAGCTTCTTGAGCCCATTTATGAATGTGTCTTTTTAAAAACACATAGATGCCTTTTCAATAAAATGTACCCCATTTGGGGGCCCATTTGTAAATGTTTATTTAAAAATACATATGTGCCTTTTTAATAAAATGTGTTTCTTGGGCCCATTTGAGTGGATTTGACCCAATTTAAATGAATGCCTTCCAACTCTATAAATTAAGGTTATTTTCGAAGTTTTTATATAATATTCAAAATGAGCAAAAATGCACACAAATCTTTTATTTTTAAGATGAAATGTGTATGCTGACGTAGATTAATGGAAGAAAGGTTTGATTTTCATAATTTTTTAAGTTGATTTGAATTTTTAATTATTTTATTATAAATAGATTTATATAAAAGGGATATTAATTTTAATTCATTATTCAGGTTGTACAATACATAACCTGTATATCGGACGGGGGCTTCACGCTAGTTAGTACGTGCATCTTCCCTCTCCTCATATAAATACATGCCAAGTCAAACTTTCTTGTTGCTATTCATATCGAGTTCAAGAGCATTTATAGCCTCTTTGGACAGCCCCCATACATGGTCTTACTACTTTGAGGAGACCTGTGTTTTTGGTATACAGTCGCCCGAGCCCGGTAACTGCGACCTCCTTTGTGAGGAGGCAAAGTTACAGGGCTATTTTGCCGAGTTTTTTTTTAGAGAGAGTTGTCTCGTGCCCCAATGTATTCTCTACCTACCCAACTGTGTCGGTTTCTAGTACAGTTATTTTCCAAATTACCCCTTAGAATTTTTATGACTTGCCAACACAGCTCAACTGATGACGGCAAATGGGAGCCATCACTATATGACCATTGTAATGGGCCCATTTTTCCCAAGCTATGTCCTGAAAATATATATTTTTCTTGCTATCCTATTTTAATTGGAGCCCACTGAATTAGATAATGATGTGGATGCATAGATGCATAGCCTGGCATAACGGTTATGATCATAAATTTGAAGTTTTGGAAAAATAATGGGCCCCACTAGTTCAGTTTTTCTCAATTTTTAGAAAGTCTCATATAGTAGTGGGGCCTATTGTTTTTCCAGAACTTCAAGAATTATTATTGGATGCGATGTCCGATGCCATACATCTATTTTAAACCACATTATGGATCCAACCCGGTGGGCCCTGATTGAAATAAAATGTGTTGAGTTGGGAAAGAAAATAAACAATCCCAATCGGTTGTATCTAATAAATAATACAGTCCATTGTATAGCTTAAATCCCAAATCAGAAAAATTATCTTAGAATGCTAAGCAAACAAAATATTCTAATAAGTGAGTACAAATTTGATATTCTTGGTGTCAAATGAGTACTTACTTATTTTTATTATTTTTATTTTATGCCTAATTTTGGGCTTGAACTACATTTCTTCATTAGCAATATGTTTTATTCAGTTACTATTATGTTTATTTATTAAAAATAATTCATCAAAAATTGAAAGAAGTTTTTTGTACATAGGAAAAAATATTTAAAAAATTAATACGTTAAATCACATTTTTGTCTTTTTTTATTAACTTTCACAATTAGGTGCATTGTTAGATTAATAATTAAGAAATAAGAATTAAGTATGTCAATTTGATTGATTCTGAAAATTAATTTGACTTCATGCAACTTGATTTTCAAAATAGCACATTTGTGAGGCGGACCCATAACAATGATTTGAAAACCAGATTGTACAACGATGGCTTCTCTTTTTCTAAAGAAAGGTCCGCATCAAAATGAGTTTAAAAGTGAGGCGGGCCACCATTAGATTATTTTAAAAATCAAATTACATAATGATGGTTTCTTCTTTTCTAACCAGAGCTCATATTAGAATGATTTTGAAAACTAGATTATTTCTATATAATTTAATTTTTAAAAGAGCACAGACCCCACATCAGTTTGATTTTGGAAATAAGGTTGATTTTGTGCAATTTGATTTTCAAATTAGCATATTTGTGAGGTGAGCCCACATTATCTTAATTTTTAATCAGATTGGGCAATGACGGGTTCTCTATTTTTTAGGCGGGCTCACATATAAAATTACTCATTTGTTTATTTATTAGTTTTTATAATTTAATGCATAATTAGAAAAATAACTATAAAATATAAGGAGTCCGCGGATTCCTCGTCATAAGAAAAAATGGGAGAGAACTGATGAAAGAAACAAGAGAGAGGAAAGGGTAGAATTTTAGTCATAAAAAAAAAAAAAATGGGAGAGAACTGATGAAAGATGCAAGAGAGAGGAAAGGGTAGAATTTTAGTCATAAAAAAAAAATGGGAGAAAGGTAATGAAAGATGCAAGACAGAGGAAACGGTAGAATTGGAATGACCTGACAAATGTGTTGTGTTGAGTTTAGAGAATGTAACCCATTGTATCCTCCACTTGTAGTCCACGTGACAAGTTTTAATTGGAGGGGCAAGGCTCTGCACCATATTAAAATGCAGCACCGCTGCACTGTAGCCCAACCCTTGTTGTGTGTTTTCTTTGTCTCTTTTTTTGTTTTCTTTTTTACCCCAGTCAAGGGGCTGAGACCCAAGAGAGAGCCTGTGGGAGGAAAGCTCACACAAGTGAAAAAAGAGCCCACACAATTGAGAATATGTGATATTAGAGGTGCACAAAAAATTTATAGATCCGTAAAACTGATCCAAACCACGGATTTTTAACCGAATCAAAGGTAAACGGATTGGTGACAAATTAAAAATCTTGTAATTTGTTAGCAACGGATCGATGACGGATTTCACCCTCAATCTGCGGATTCAATCCGGTCCGATCCGTTAACATTAAATATAAATAAAAAAAATTTATGGGGTCTAAATATAAGTTAAGGGATCTAAATATATTCGGATCTAAATATATAAGTTAAATATATTGCATTTTTTTTGTACATTGGTAGATCTCTTTCTTTAACAATAAATTCAAAGGATTGAGCGGATTAAACCGATTCGATCCGATCCTCTACAGATCGGATCTGATCGATTTTTAACAGTTACGAAATTGGTGACGGATTCCAAATCCATCAATCCGTAGGTAACGGATTAGTGACGGATTTGGCCTAATTTGCACCAATCTGATCCGTGCACACCCCTAGGATACATATCTGAGTCCAAACCCCGGGCAGCCAAGTAAAAACCGACGCTCTTCTTTGTCGCTTTGCACTCTTCTTTGTCTCTCTTTTAGTTTTCCCTTTTGGCTGGTTCATGAAAGCTTTCTGTTTACCAAAAAGAAAAGGAAATCGAAAAGAAGTTTGGACTGGACATGGGCTTGTGTTTTATAGTTGGTCGGGGTTGGATATGCCCGAGCCACGCCGAATCCGAGCCATGGACACCCTCACTGTCATCACCATTCCAAAACATCCCGTCCAATTCTCTCTCATATTTTTTTAGTTCAGTGAAGATGCTTGATGGATATTTGGCCGAATGGTAGCTTCTCTAGAAGTTGTTGTCTCGGCAGTTGATTTTGGTCAATAAGCTTTGTAGCACGGTTCAATTCAACTTGAGAACCCAGGGATCGATAGTGGATACTTTTGCAATAAAAGGTGCAAACACCACTCAACTATGAGTCAGTTGGCATCACGAATTTCCTTTTTAGTTTGATCACGGTAAGCAAGAGCAATCCGGTCTTTTCAACCCGTTTAGGATTTGTTCTTTTGGTGATGACACCTGCTCGAAAAAGTATATAGATTGTTCCTGCCAAATCCCCCTTTGAAAGATCAAGCTCGAAATGCCTCTTATAATATCAGGACACATAGAGAAATAGCATCATTCACCCTTTTGGGTGAATTGAGATCCCTATTAAGGGATCCTGGGTGTTCCTGGACGGGTTGGGTGGAGCCGAGGCGTATTCAACCTGGCTCGACTTTGGAAGCATCAAGCCTGACATGGGCTGTCAGACCTCAATACCGTTTCAAGAGCTCATGCAAGCTATGCTAGACCAACAGAGAAAGGCCAATGAGAATCAAGCAAGGTTTCAAGAACAAATGGCGAAGAAGGATGAAGAAATGGTTTAAGTACAAAGGCAGCTTCTGGGTGAATTGAGATCCCTTTAGGGTGTTCATGGCCGGGTTGGGTGGGGCCGAGGCGTATTCAACCTGGCTCGACTTTGGAAGCATAAAGCTTGACATGGGCTGTCAGACCTCGACACAGTTTCAAGAGCTCATGCAAGCTATGCTAGACCAACAGAGATAGGCCAATGAGAATCAAGCAAGGTTTCAAGAACAAATGGCAAAGGATGGAGAAATGGTTCAAGTACAAAGGCAGCTTTTGGAAGTCTTGCAGACAAGACCTCAACCTCCACCTATGCCACCATTGGGTACCAATATTGTCATCAACAACCGGGACCATGACCCAAATCTACTATTCGAGCGGTTTAGGAAAAGGGGACCCAAGGAATTCTTAGGCCAAGAAGACCCACTCACGGCAGATGATTGGCTAGCCCAGACCGAAAACATCTTTGACATCTTCACATGCATGGGGCAGCGAGTTCATCTTGCAGCTTGTTCACCGAGCTCGCAGAGATTGGTGGAAAACGGTTAAGGAACCCTATTAGACTGAGCAGGCTTGGGCAGCATTCAAGACCCAATTCAGTGAGAAATATATCCCATGTCATGTCAAGAGACAATAAGCCATTGAGTTCCAGCAACTCAGGCAAGGGAATATGACCGTTCTCAAATACGTCACTAAATTCGAGAGGTTAGCTCGGTATGCCCCAGAATTCAGAACTGATTGACACTGTGTAGAAGAAGATCACCAAATTCTTGGAAGGGTTGAATCTAATTATTGAGAAAGATACCACAGGAGTAGTGCCACCCGCTACTTTTGATGAAGCTGTCAAGCGGGCATACAAGTTTGAAAATATTAACAACAAGATCATCCAAGATTCTCAGAGAAAGCATCAACACTTGCAGAATCAGAAATTCCAACATAACAAGAAACCAAGGCAAGGCCAGAATCAGAGAAGACAGACTACTTGTGCCAATTGTGGCAAGAACCATGAGACCAATTAGTGTCGCAAGGCCATAGGTGCTTGTTTTAGATGTGGGTCAATGGACCATGTGATCAAAGATTGCCCACAACTTTAGAATCAAGGCAATAGGAACCAGCAGCAATGACAAGCAGCTCCTCAGAACCAACTACCAGTCCAAAACCAAGCTAGGCAGACTCAGCAGTAGCAACAAGAAGGTAGACAACAAGTCCAGAATCAGAGCTGAAGGGCCCACACTCCACTCAACTTAAACCCATCTCTCCCTCACGTTTCAGAGCTGGAACTCCTCATTGTTTTTTTCAAAAACACAAAGCTGAGAGGAGAGCTCCTTCCTCTCCATCTTCTCCACCTTGCATGCTAGCCCATTTGAGCTTGGAGTGAAAATCTGATATCATATTCTTCTTCCTCTCCTTCCAAGTTCTCCATTGCTACAATTTTCTTGGATTTTTCAGCTAGGCAGCCGCCATTTCTTCCTCATTGCTTCTGTTTTTCACATCTCTAGGTAAGAGCTTCTTCATATCTCTTTAATGGAGTCCTTTTAGCTCCTAAGGAAGCCATTTTTCAAGCATGCAAAAATCATTTTCAAAATGGGTCCTTATTTCCAAAATTTGTTGGATTTTTGAGGAGTTTTCTTGGGGCTTTTGTAGATTTCTTGGTTCAGCTCTTGAGTGGAATCTTGAGGTGGTATTTAGATTGCATATTTGGCAAAGGCAAGTGATTAATCTAGGTTCCTGGATGCATTAAGATATTTGATGCACATTTTGTTTGCAAAGTGCAATTAATTATGCTTGATAAGCTTTCAAAACATGTGTTTGTTAATTCATCATACTGTGGTTTCATTTCTATATGCATGTTGTGTTATTTACTCTCCAAAGTTCTTGAATTTTTTTTTGAATGGAAGCTTCATCACTTGTCTTGTAAGTGGTTTTGTTTTAGTGTAATATGTAGTTGTTGTGGTGAATGGAAGAGGTGTGTTGGAAATGGTTGGAGATGACCCCTTGGAGAGCATGTAGGCTCAAGGAATTGTAGAGTTCTGTACAGCAAAGAAAAGAAGGGATCATAAATTTGAAAAAAAAAAAAAAAGTGGTTTTTCCTGCATTGAACGAGCTCATGCAGTAGCCTGCCCACTCAAGTGAACCAGGCCACTCCCTTCGAAATTATGTTTTGATGATTTTACATGTGTCTTGACATTATTTTTGATATATTGTCGTGATTTGCTACAACCATGATCGTGTGAGTTTCCGTTTTGGGGATCCTCACCGCGGGAACCTGTGGGAAACCGCATTGCAGGCCCGGGTTTCGATCCGGGGTCATGACATGGGCTGTAAATATCAAGCCCAAGCCTGCACATTTAGTTAATCGGGCCGGGCCTTGTTTTTTTTTTTTTTTTTTATATCAATTGTGAAGGCTTTCTAGCAAATTTTTTGGATAAGTTATCACTAAATTGTAATCGTTATTTGGGCTAAGCTGAGTTGGTCTTGGGCTTTCCATCAATCCAAGCCCAACCCAAATATTAAATGGGCTTAGATTATATATTCAAGCCCTTCCCAAAGTAGGCTCCTTGTTCATGAGCATCCCTAATCCTACCTGTTCTTTGTTTAATTTACTCCCATATGTTTTTATCCGTGTACATCTTAACACTTGCACACTTGTAACCAACTCATCTTTTTTTCCTCCCAGCTCATTCCAACCATCTTTTCCTCCCATCCCGAGAAATTTTTTGGATGGCTGACCCACAAAATAAGGGATTTCAGGTACATCCCAACCCCCTCAGTTCAAGGATGACTGCCCCCAATATTACCTGCTGGGGATTGTTTGTTTTGCATAGAATATATACAAATTGAATATATATAACTTCCTGCTGTAAGCCTAAAAAATGAAGACCAAAGTGCATGACCATCAAATAACTTTTCCTCGATGAAATTGAATTAAGAGAAGATGAGAATAAATACCCAACTATTATTACTCTAGTAATTCAATACCTCAGAAAGTCAAGGTCCGATCACCATCACTAACTTACATACTTCAACCCTCACCTCATATTATTCATACTTCACCTCTTTAATAATCTTTTCGTCGAGCTGATTTGACCATAAATTCCTACGCAATCTAATCTCTAATACAAACAAACAGGCCTTAAAGGACATTAAAAAGTAGTTGGAAATGATTTGGGGGCCCTATATGATGAATAATTACTATAAGTCATGAGGAGTATTTGATGCTCCGATGTTTCCAGACCCTCTCAATCATTAGTCCATTAGTTGAGTCAATTGGTTCTCTGGTGGACCTGTTGTCCTGCATAAGAACAGTAGGTCTGAGTCTAAACAAGTCCATGATGATAATAAAGGTCCAGTAGCAATAGTTCCCATCAAGTAACAGAGGCGTATCCACATACTTTTGAACCGGGGCGGTCGCACCTGTCGGACTTGGGTCTGCATTCAAAACTCGCATGAAATCTTGGGGTCCGCCTCCATAATCCACATGAGAATTCTAGAACTGCCCCCAAAACTCACATGAAAATCCTAAGTTCAACCATAAAACCCAAATACCTATTTGAATCGGCCCTACTCAAACAAAAATCTTGGTCCGCCACTGCGCAAGTAACAATCACTTTTCTTCTCTGCACAGAGCACAACATATGGAATATTCCATTGAAAAGATTTAGGAGCGAAATGAATTGAGATTCCTCTTGATTCTTCAAGTTCCTCCTAAATATGGGCCACCAAACCACCCTGTCACCAACTCTTGACATGTAGGCATTGACCTTTGCTTCATTGTCCATAGCACAATTGAAAAGGGTCGGGAATTGAGCTGCCAGATTCCTATCTCCAATCCACGATCTCTCCAAAAGTGAATCCTCTCCCCCGACCTGACATCTCTAGAAGGACCTTTTTAACTAAAAGGACTCCTCTCCAAATTGTCGACTTCTTCTCAGGAGCGTCCCGAAGATCCCACCCATTTCTAGGGATACCATATTTTTGTTCCAGAACCTGTCTCCTATTCTCCACAACCACTTGCTCAAAAGAGCTTGGTTCATTTGTCTAAGATGTCTGATTCCCAAACCCCCCTTCTTTCTTAGGTCTAAAAACAGAGCCCCAATCCACCAAATGAAACTTCTTTTGGTCGCTGTTTCCTTGCCATAGGAAATCTCGCTGCAACCTCTCTATTCTGTTAATAACTGAAGTTGGGCATTTAACGAGGGAGAAATAATAAACTGCTAGATTTGACAAGATTGATGATTTTAGTCGGTTTACATGGGTCTACTTTCTGCATTCAAAATCTGATGTTTTTAATGTTTTTAAAATCTTTTTAGCTTATGTTGAGAATCAATTTTCCACCTGCATTAAAATCTTGCGATCTGATTCAGGCTGGGAATATGTGTCCTCAAATTTTCAACGGTTTTTACAAAACAAAGGTATTATTTCTCAAAGAACTTGTCCTTATACTCCATAGCAGAATGGAATCGCTGAAAGGAAAAATAGACATCTCCTTGATGTCACTCATTCCCTTCTTCTTGAATCAACGGTTCCTACCCGTTTTTGGGTTGAGGCACTGGCTACAGCAGCTCATCTTATCAATCGTATGCTATCAACCTCCATTGAGAATCAAAGCCCATATTACCGATTGTACAAAACCTATCCATCCTATGATGATCTTCATGTTTTTGGTTCCACTTGCTTTGTGCACTTCCCTCCTTCCGAGAGAACAAAACTAACGGCACAATAAGCTCAGTGTGTGTTTTTAGGTTATGCCCCATTCCAGAAGGGGTTCATTTGTTATGATCATCATATTCGTCGTTTACGTACCTTTAGGAATGTTGTTTTCTTTGAACAACAATATTTTTTTCAAAAACACATTGATCCTCCTGACTCCTCTTTCGTGTCTTACCTACACCCCACCCCGTCAGTCATTCGATTTAATCCTAACTTTGTGTATCACAGACGGACCAAAGAAGCGCCTCCCAGGGATCCCCCTCCTGCTCTTCCTCCGGCATCCGGTCCACCCCCGGCCCTTGATCCATCTGGACATCCTTCACTGCGTCGCTCCACTCGTATTTTGGTACCACCAGCCTGTTATGGGTTCTCACATACTTCCTTAATGGCCACTTTGTCTTCCTCTTCCATTCCTCAATCCTATTTTCAGGCTGGGAAGGACCACTATTGGAACAAGGCTATGCAAGATGAATTGGATGCGTTAGCGCAAAATCATACGTGGGATATTGTCCCGTCTCCTGTGGGTGTCCAACCTATTGGCTGTAAGTGGGTTTTTTCTCTCAAGTTAAAATCCGATGGCACTTTAGATCGATATAAGGTGCGTCTTGTTGCTCTTGGAAATCGGCAGGAATATGGCATTGATTATGATGAAACTTTTGCTCCGGTTGCCAAGATGACCACCGTATGCATAATTCTTGCTGTCGCTGCATCTCAGTCTTGGCCTCTATATCAAATGGATGTCAAAACTGCGTTTCTACATGACGATCTCAAAGAAGATGTTTATATGCGTATGCCTCAGGGATGCTAATTTGGGAAGGGTATGGTTGCCAAATTTCGTCGCTCCCTCTATGGTTTGAAACAAGCCCCTCGCGCATGGTTTGAGAAATTTCAAGCTGCTCTTCTCCGCTTGGATATTCATCCAAGCCCGTATGATCCTTCTCTATTTTTACATCATGATCCATCCAGGATCACTGTAGTACTTGTCTATGTTGATGACATCGTCATTACTGGTCCTAATGCCACCATGATTCAGGAGCTCCAAGCTTCTCTTAGTGAGACATTTCATATGAAGGATCTCGGCCCCCTACACTATTTCCTCGGTCTTGAAGTTCATCAATCGACTACATGCATAGTTCTCAATCAGCACAAATACACTATTGATCTCATTGACTTGGCTGGCCTTACTGCTTCAGCTCCAGTAGATACGCCGCTCGAACTGAATGTCAAACTCAGTCGAGAGAAGGGTGATCTTCTTTCCAATCCTACTGCATATCGCCAGTTAGTTGGAAGTTTGATCTACCTCACTAACACTCGTCCTGATATCTCTTATGTGGTCAACCTGATGAGTCAGCTCATGACTGCTCCTCGTCACCTTCATCTGGCTGCTGTTCGCCGCATCATTCGGTACCTTATTCGCACACCGACTCGTGGGTTTTTTTTTTTCCATCCAACAATCCTCTATCTCTCAAAGCTTATTCAGATGCTGATTGGGCTGGTTGTCCGAATACTCGCAGATCGACGACAGGTTGGTGCATATTTTTTGGTGATAGTCTCATTTCCTGGAAATGCAAGAAACATGAAAAATTTTCCAAATTCTCTACTAAGGCTGAGTACCGAGCCATGTCTGCCGCATGCTACGAAATTCTTTGGCTCCGCGGTCTGCTCTCTAACATTGGTTTTCTAGCAGAATGAGCTACCCCCCTCTATGTAGATAATACAAGTGCCATTCGGATTACTGAAAATCCGATTTTTCATAAACGCACTAAACACATCGAGGTTGATTGTCACTTCATCCTCGATGAGCTTAAACGTGATGTCATCAGCCTTCCGCATGTCTCTACTGAACTTTAAATTGCTGATATTCTCACCAAAGGTCTTCCACGACCGCGCCATTAGTTCTTGGTTGGCAAATTGATGCTGGTTGATTCTCCTGCATCAATTTGAGGGGGGGTGTTAAACAGGCCCACGGCCCATGAAAGGATCCAGTCCATCATGATATATCTCATGTGGTCTGATTGGGTCAAGATTCATAACAACTGTACATATTCTCTTGATTAGTTAGTTTCCTAACTTAGAATAACAATTGATGTAATTAGTAGTTTCCTAACTTAAAGCCTTGATTAAGGCATGTAAATACACTATATATTGACGATCGATCTCCTAAGGAAGACACACAATAATAGAATACAAATTCTGAAACTTCTTGTCATTCATACGTTTTTGAAATTGTCAATGTTGTCCAAGGATGAAAATAGCGGTAGCGGCGGGCGTAGCGGCCTGCCGCCAAAACACTATGTAGCGGGCGCTACGTAGCGGTGTAGCGGTACGATTTGAAAAAATCGTCAAAAAAATATGAAAAAATTCTAGAAAATCTAGAATATTGGAAAATGAGAGAAAATGTATTTTTTTTGCAAAAGTAACTAAGGTAATGGGGCGTAGCGGTCCCCTCACTATATGAGGTCCTGTATCGCTGTATAAATAGAAAATAATAGTAATGATCATTTTTTTTACATGTGTTCATGTTACTTAGTTATGCTAATTTAGAAACTAATGAAAGGCTTATAAAAGAAAAAATTATGTCATAAAGTCAAGACTTAAGAGTACCTAGAGAAAAAAATGCATCTACCAAAGGGGGTGTCTAATAGGATGTACTTAGAGAAGAATCATTGAGAAGAACTCTTTGTATCGACTACAATTCGGCGAGATCATGTGCTTTTCGGTGTTCTTTTAAACATAAAAGGGTAAAAGAGTTGTGTAGAAATGTTATTTGGAGAGAAGAATAAAAGAAATAAGTCTTATTATGCATTTTAAAAAAAATTGGAAAGTAGGAATTTTTCTCACCCTGTAGTGGCTCCATAGCGGCCCCGTAGCGGCCGTAGCGGCCGCTACATTCATGTAGCGGTCAGAAGACCGCTTTTTTCAATTTAGTAGGCCGCCACGGCCGATATATCGGCCGCTACGAAGCATAGCGGCCGCTATTTTCATCTATGATGTTGTCTAGCTTGGTCTCTCCCAGCCCTCATCGGTATAAAGAGATGCAAAGAAATCTTCTATTGGCTCATAATCTCCTCTTTCTTCTCCAATCTTCTTTGCCCATCCATATTGAGAAAAATCATATTTGTCCTTCGTCTTGAGGATGCCATCCCGTGGAAGAATCTCGTATTTTTGTCGCCTTCCTTCAACCAATTGCATCTAGACCTCTATCTCCACTTAATCTCCTTCTCAACTTTCTTTGGAACTCTTCTTTAAGCTCAACTTTTTTCTTCCCCTCTTCTAGAGACAGCTGATCGGTTTCCTCTTTATCTAGCGCTTGAATTTTTGTTAGGAGGTTGGATTTTTGTACCTGCACGTCCCCAAAGTGGGACTTAGCCCACTCCTTAATTTTATTCTTCAACATTTTCAATTTAACAGCCAGTCTATGGCCAGCCCAACCATGGATTTTGAGGTGGGCCTACAATTTTAATTGAATTTTTTGAAGAGCGTCGTAGTTTAATGGGTGCGACCGCACCCGCATGGCTGTGCCTCGGTCTGCCTCTGAGACTTGTGACATGATTTTATTTAGAAAGTGTTTTCTGACTCAGTGGAGTTGGCTTTAAACTTAGCTGTTCAATTTTTCATTATGTATATTTTAATAATTATTATTTTGCTCCCTTTTGTGATGCAGGATTTTGTCCTGCATCATTTTGTGTATTAGTAGTATACCATTCTAATGGTTGGCCCAGCATGAACTAAAAATAAAATTCTCCTAGATCTTATGAAGACGTTGCACAAACATGCACTTTAGTCTTTAAATTTTAGGCACATGTCAGTATCGATAGACATCTATTTTTATTTCTATTACATGTATCTTTTTTTTTTTTTTCTCTATGTTTTGGGAATCTGTCATTATTAGGAGCTGCAAACATTTTTCCCTTTCTGTTTTTTGGTAACTTTTTAAATATGTAAGGAATACTTTTTTCTTTTAATTTCAACAAGTTTTACTTTAAATTTGTGCTAGTGTCTCATTTCACTTAAAATTAAAAAAAAAAATTAATTATTATTTTTCCGATTCTTGAACACTAATGACAATGAAATCTTACTTAGGATTAATTTAAAAAATAATTATATTTCTAAAAATTTGACCCCCTATCAATATACTATTATGACTTTTTTTTTTTTTTCTTTCTACGCATATAGATTTCCATGCTTTAAGCAAGGGTGGTCAAGCTTGTATAGATCACCTGTACGATAGATATTGTACTCTAAATGTAATCTCAATGTAAACAATACAGTAATTTCAATAAACACAATATAGATTTCCATGCTTTAAGCAAGGGTGGTCAAGTTTCACAATTAACAGTTCATCTTTCATTTCTTATTGATGATAATGCAAATATAAAAAATAGATGGTTGCTACTGTGTACTCAGTTGAATTTCACTCTAAAAGAGGAAGTAGTTTCTAGATAAGGGAACAGTTGTCACTGGTGCACATGAAAGAACCTCACCGTCTGCTGTCACAGTATATGTCTCAGGGTCAACCTCAATTTTGGGCAGTGCATCATTGAGTTTCATGTCGAGTTTGGTAAGGCCACGCACATTACGAACAGCTCTCACCTGCTTTTTCAGTCCATATTCCTCCCTGATTTTGGCAGCTTCGGCAGCCTGGTTTTGATAAAACAGCAGTTGTGGATACAGTCGTTTATTGTTTAGAACTGGAAACCAGTAGTAGAAAGAGAATGACTTGCCATGCTGATGAAAGCGAAGGCGTTGGAGCTTCCAGCCTTGCCAAATGCACTGAACATGGGCCTCATTATCACCTGCACAAGCTTCAGCTTCAAAGTTATTTACCAAGATGAATTAGGGATGACACTGACTACAAACCGTAGATTGCATATGTGCACAGATTGTGGGGAGTTGTATTGGAAATAAAGTTCGTAGATTGCATATGTGCACAGATTGCAGGGAGACAGGGAGTTGTATTGGAAAAAAAGTTCTTAAGCACTTAGCTTCAGTAAGAGGCCTATGCTCATCTTAAGTTGTTCAATGCATGAACTTTTCATGTGGCTTAACTAGTATTTACTTTATCTACATACGTATTTTTTTTTTGAAAGGTATCTACATACGTACTATTCCCATTAGCTAATATTGAGATGAGGACTTGTATCCAGAATTAAAAAAGGACAATTGGTGTCAGTCACGAAGAACACTCATCACCTATGATGCCCAGATATGGCATTGATACGATAAAGACACGTCGTAGACACGGATTTTACATGTAAAAACTGAAGTATCGGATACGATACGACACAATATGTTATCCATTTTGATGTATCCATGCATCATAGCTCATCACACTGAACTAATATTGAGACAAGGATTGTATGACATAATTTGGAATGTCAATGGGTCCCCGATTCTCCTATTACCCGGAGGTTCCAACCCATTAAAAATCGGGTTTGGGTCCTTATTTAGGCTCTGATAAGTAAATGGGTCTAGGTCCAGTTTCACCTCAGTTCCGACCCGTGGACCTGGGACCCGACATATTACCTCATATTTCGAGAATCTCTCCTAAAAATTAAGTTTTTTCCCATATCATTCTCTACCTAGACCCGGACTCGGACCCAAACCCGTCCCATATACGGTTCCGGTTCCTTCTTCTAATTAACAGTTCCGGTTCTAGAACCAAGATACTGTTCCAAAATGGTTCCGGTTACGGTTCTGGGTCCACCTTCTCATTAATGGTTCCAGTTCTGGGTCCATGACCCGGACCAGAACCAACCCATTTACATCCCTAGCCAGAATTAAAAAGCTCAAGTGGTGTCAGTCACGTAGAAGAACACTCATCACAATGAAGTTTTAAAATAGTTAGATACGATGATAATACACCTTGCTCCCTTAATAAAAAATAGACCCAAATTACACAAAAACCCAAAGAAATTTCTATACTAATTAATCATCACCACCATCATCTATACCAATTGTTCCACTTAAATCATCTGAGAGATGTGTGAAGTAGTAATGAGTGTGAGAAACATGCATGGGGTGATATTTAATTTTCTGATTGGAGTTGGATTGCACCTAGGATCCAGATTGAACCCCTTTTTATTCACCATGGTTATGGACACCTCGTCATATATCTAAGATGAAGTTCCATGACGCATATTGTCAATCCAAGCCCAATTTCACAAGCCCAATTTCAGCAGGCCCATCCATTTAGGCCCTTTGTATTGTATTTTACTTAGTCAAAGGAGATCACTTAGTTTGTTGCTTTAATTTAGGATCTAGGATTCTTTATTAATTGTAATTACTGTAATTGACTGTAATTAGGGATTCTTAATTGATTGTAATTAGACTCTTATATATATGAACAACAGTCGACCCTAAGAGGGGACATTGAGCATTCTGTCTCAAAAGTGTTTTCATCTTCTCTTTCTCTCGAATGATATGGTATCAGAGCCAAGTTGATCATCTCTTGAGTCATCTTCCAAGCATTGGAAGCCCATCTACGATCATCATCGTCAGCCAGATCACCTCTGATCGTCCCTGATCACCTCGGATCAGGAGTGGCCCACCTGTGATCTTCTCATCTCATCAGCAAAACTCACTCACCATGGTCGATTGCTGCTACCTGGATTTCTAAAGATTTTTCCAGGATTTATTGATCATCGGAGGTAGGTTTTTTATCATTTTTTGTGAAAAATCAATCTTCTCCACTAGTTTTCATCTCGGCCGTCCAATATCTTGGATCTGGATTCGATCTGAGTGAGACCACAACCAGTAGTTGTATAAAACTACTCTGCTTTCATCCCCACCATCTGATCTGTGTCCAGATTACTCAGTGGGGCCCATCGTGTGGTATTCCACACTGACGACAGGGACGTTTTTTCTCTGTTTTGTTTCGGGTGCTGTCTGTCTTCTTGTTCTGCTTGCTGTATTCATTTTCTGCTTGATGCTGTTGATTGCTCCTTCATCTGGGTTGATCTTCCTGCTGTTGGAGCTCTGTTTTGTTTACTGGATGATTATTTTCTTCCATCTTTTCTTCTTCGTATGCTGCTGCTGCTGATATTTTTTCTGTAGAAAACTTTCGAGGGATCTTGTCTGCTGGTTGCTATCTGCTGCTTGTGTTATTAAATTTGTAGCTGTGGTCTAATTGTCTACAATTAGACTACAACTTGTCAGATTCTTCGTAAAAGACTGTTGTGTGTGCTTCTTTCTAGTCTTTAGTTATGGAAAAACATGAGATCGCCCTGGTTCGATTTGATGGCACCAATTATACCTCATGGGCCTTCCAATTTCAAATTTACTTGGAAGGAAAAGAACTCTGGGCACACATTGATGGATCTGAACCTCAACCTGCGGAAGATGATAAGAAGATTTTAGCTTGGAAGACAAAGGACGCTAAAATCAAGACCTGGTTGCTTGGATCTGTTGAATCACATTTTATACTCAACCTAAGACCTTGCACAAATGCCCGTGAAATGTGGGATTATCTTAAGAACATTTATCATCAGGGCAATGCGGCTCGCCAGTTTCAATTGGAACTTGAAATCTCTCAATTTACTCAAGGCACCCAGTCTATTCAGGAGTATTACAATGGCTTCCGCAGATTGTGGTCTGAATATGATGAGATTAAGTTTGCCACTGTGTCTGCAGCACTCCTACCAGAATTACTTCCATTACAGCAAAGTAGTCATCGAGATCAGCTTCTCATGAAACTCCGTCCGGAGTTTGAAACGGTTCGATCGAACTTGATGAGCAGGGCCACTCTTCCAAGCTTGGATAATTGCCTTCAGGAACTTCTGCGAGAAGAACAACGTCTGGCTACTAAAACTACTCTGGAACAGCAAAGATCTGCTGAGGCTCCATTTGCCTATGTTGCTACAACCAGACAGCCTCCTCGGGACATCAGTCACGTTCAGTGCCATAACTGCAAGAAATATGGTCACTATGCAAATCAATGCAAGGCACAAATTTGCAGATACTGTAAGGCCAGTGGTCATGTTATTGACAACTGTCGGAAGAAGGCTCGCAATTCTACTCACCGCAACTATGTGCAGTCCGCCCCTGGAACTTCTGGTACCGTGTCGTCAGCTCCTACTGCTTATACAGTGACCACTCTACCATATGCATCCTCTGACTTCAGTGGTTCTTTGCCGACTGATTCATCCTCACTGCCTGGTTCCTCATCGCAATCTGCGTCTTCAACTACTCTCACCCCTGAGATGGTCAACCAAATGATCATCAATGCCTTGGCATCCATGAACATCGCAGGTACTGCTTCCTCTCTTTCCGATACATGGTACTTAGATTCTGGTGCAAGTAACCATATGACTTCCTCACCCATGACATTACACAATGTCGTTCCTTACACTGGTCGTCTCACAGTTCAAGCCGCAAACGGAGATCATCTTCCCATCACCTCTGTTGGTGATACCCCTGGACCCATACCCTTAACCAATGTTTTAGTTTCTCCTCAGCTTGCTACCAATTTGGTTTCTGTGGGTCAACTTGTTGAACATAATTACAATGTATCCTTTTCTTCTACTGGTTGTGTTGTGCAGGACCAGGAGTCGGGGGAAGTGATCGCGAGGGGGCCTAAGCGTGGAAGACTTTTTTCCTTACCTGTGTCTTCATTTTCTCACAATAAAACATTACATCAGTTATTTTGTTTTTCCATTCAGAATAATTCTCGGTTGTGGCATAATAGACTTGGTCATCCGAATGTTTCTACCATGTCTACTTTATTTCAATCTGGATTAATAAATAAACCTATTGATTCTGCTTCTTTTGATTGTGATGCTTGTAAATTAGGAAAGAGTAAAACTTTACCTTTTCCAAACTCTACAACACAGAGCACTGCATGTTTTGACTTAATTCATAGTGATGTTTGGGGCATTGCTCCGACCATTTCCCATAGTCATTTCAAATACTTTGTCACTTTCATTGATGACTACAGCAGATTCACTTGGATATATTTATTACATTCGAAGTCTGATGTTCTACATGCATTTAAATTTTTTGTTAACTATGTTGAAAACCAATTCTCTACATGCATTAAAACTTTGCGCTCAGATTCAGGGGGGGAGTATGTTTCCAAAGATTTTCAATCCTTTCTAAATAACAGAGGAATCATTTCTCAACGTACTTGTCCGTATACTCCACAACAAAATGGGGTCGCGGAACGGAAAAACAGACATCTTCTAGATGTAACTAGGACTATTCTGATTGAATCATCAGTCCCTCCTCGTTTTTGGACTGAAGCTCTCACCACGGCGGTCTATCTCATTAACCGCCTTCCATCACATACCATTGCTCATTTAACGCCTTATTTTAAATTGTTTGGTCATCATCCTGTGTTTGATCACCTACATACATTTGGCTGTGTTTGCTTCGTTCATCTACCTCCCACAGAAAGAACGAAACTAACCGCACAATCTCGCAGGTGTGCTTTTTTGGGTTATGCTACTAATCAAAAAGGTTTTGTTTGTTATGATCCAATTGGTCGTCGTATCAGGGTTTCTAGAAATGTTATTTTCTTTGAAAATCAATATTTCTTCCAAACTCACATAGATTGTCCTCACCCCTCTTCACCAGCTCTCTTACCAGGTTTTTCGGATCAAACCTATGTTACTAGGTTTAATCCTGCTTTTGTATACCATCGACGGGATAAACTTCTCACTGCAGATGGCCCTCCCCCTGATCCTCCATCGACAACTGGTTCTACGCCTACTCCGACTGTTCGTCGCTCCTCCAGACATTCTAGACCGCCTGAGCGGTATGGGTTTACCCATACTTCCTTGATGACCACTCTATCTTCTATCTCTATCCCAAGTTCTTATTTGCAGGCTGTCCAACACGATTGCTGGAACCAGGCCATGAAGGAGGAATTAGCTGCATTGGATCTGAATCACACATGGGATATTGTGGAGTGTACTTCGGCAGTTAAGCCCATTGGTTGCAAATGGATCTACTCGATAAAACTTAAATCTGATGGGTCCTTGGATAGATACAAAGCTCGACTTGTGGCACTCGGAAACAGACAGGAGTATGGCATTGACTACGAGGAGACGTTTGCTCCTGTGGCAAAGATGACATCTGTTAGGTTACTTCTCGCCATTGCTGCATCTCAGTCTTGGCCATTATACCAAATGGATGTCAAAAATGCATTTCTCCATGGAGATTTGCAAGAAGAAGTCTATATGCGTATACCTCAAGGCGTCCCCTCTCCCTTCAAGAGGTCTGTTTGTCGGCTGCGAAAATCTCTTTATGGTCTAAAACAGGCTCCTCGGGCATGGTTCGAAACTTTCAAGGGTCGCTTATGCGAGAGTGGTTTTACCCAAAGTCCTTATGATCCATCTCTCTTTCTCTGCCACACATCTACTGGTGTTACTGTGCTTCTCGTATATGTTGATGATATTATTATCACTGGCACGGATGCTGGTAAGATAAAATCTCTCCAAGCTTCTCTCAGGGATTCATTCAGTATGAAGGATTTGGGTCCATTGCATTATTTTTTAGGCTTAGAGGTGCATCAATCTTCCAAAGGTCTATTTGTTAATCAACACAAATACACATCCGATCTTATCGAGTTGGCTGACCTCCATGATTCTTCACCTGTTGATACACCTGTCGAGGTAAATCTCAAGTTGAGCAAAGATGATGGCGATCTTCTTCCTGATCCTCATACCTACCGGCGTCTGGTGGGAAGTCTTGTCTATCTCACCATCACTAGACCTGACATATCTTATGCTGTTAATCTTGTGAGCCAATTCATGAACGCTCCTCGACACCTTCATTTGACAGCTGTCAAACGCATTATCCGCTATCTGTTGCGCACTGTTCCTCGTGGTTTATATTACCCAAAGGATAATCCTCTTCACCTGCGAGCTTATGCGGATGCTGATTGGGCAGGCTGTCAAGACACACGCCGTTCTACTACTGGTTGGTGCATGTACCTTGGAAATTCTCTTCTTTCTTGGAAGTGCAAGAAACAAGAACGGGTGTCCCGATCTTCCACAGAAGCTGAATATCGGGCAATGTCTTCTGCTTGTTCTGAGATCTTATGGCTAAGGGGACTTCTTTCGGAACTCGGGTTCGCTCAAACATCTCCTACTCCATTGCATGCCGATAATACTGGGGCTATCCGCATCACTGAAAATCCTGTCTTCCATGAACGCACCAAACATATTGAAGTTGACTGCCACTTTATTCGAGACGAATACAAAAATGATGTCATTAGTTTACCTCATGTCCCTACAGAGTTTCAGTTTGCAGATATCTTCACGAAGGGACTTCCTCGGCCTCGACATCAATTTCTTGTCTCCAAATTGCTGCTTTATGACTCCCCAGCATCAATTTGAGGGGGGGGGTGTCAATCCAAGCCCAATTTCACAAGCCCAATTTCAGCAGGCCCATCCATTTAGGCCCTTTGTATTGTATTTTACTTAGTCAAAGGAGATCACTTAGTTTGTTGCTTTAATTTAGGATCTAGGATTCTTTATTAATTGTAATTACTGTAATTGACTGTAATTAGGGATTCTTAATTGATTGTAATTAGACTCTTATATATATGAACAACAGTCGACCCTAAGAGGGGACATTGAGCATTCTGTCTCAAAAGTGTTTTCATCTTCTCTTTCTCTCGAATGATACATATTATTTGCAAATGATGTGTTACTAATTAGTCAGACAAGAAAGCAAGCAAATGAGAGTTGAAACTTGGGAGAAAAGGTGTTCGAGTCCAATGGGTTGAAGAATAGAATATTAAGGACAGAAATATAAGAAATGCAAGTATAATGAACTTGAAAGTACTGAAAATGAGATCGTCAAAATTGAAAACTTGAAAGACTTGGATAACATTAAGACCAATTGCTAACATTGACAATAACAGAAAAGAGAGACATCTCATTAGAAATTATTAGTTTTCCTTGAATACGAGTCCTCAAATCAAATGATAAGTTCCAACTTTTATATGCAATAAAAATGAGTCATCTAAGCTCTTGATCCTTTTTTTTTGGGTAACTTGGGTCAGGCATGTTGCCTCACATCTTCTGTCTAAGTTCTTGATTTGAGGATTACTATCAAATGCAATTTTATGAGATTTAAGAGATGGTGAACCTCCTAACTATGTTACAGAATGGTACACAGTAGGAATGTAGTACAATGTCTTCAAATGGCTTAATTAACGATTGACTTGTGTCTGTTATGCATGTGACAGATTGAAACAGAGCATTGATGGCTGGAGGAATAAAAAGGTGATCAACATTGATTTCTCTGCTCTGGTCAATGGATTTTGAATATCATTGGATACAATCCGTATCTAATCAAGATAAGCAACAGTCGCATCATTAAGACTTTCGAGAAGAGGAGAAAAATTTAAATACAGATTACCGGTTCAGGAGTAGGTATGCTGGCATTTGGATCGCCCATATTAGCCCATGCAATTGCACCACCTTTGATCACCATTTCTGGCTTTGCCCCAAAGAAAGAAGGTTTCCACAACACAAGATCAGCCATCTTTCCTACCTACAGAAGAAATGGATATATAGAACATATTTTTAGTTCCTTTTGAACTTCGTTCCAGCCTGGACAAAGCACAAGTTAGCCTACAAGTCAACTTATTTTAAGCCAGCTGTTGCATGAAAGAAAAAGGAACATTTAAACAAGTAGTCATCCATACTTATGAGTTCCTTTTGAACTTCGTTCCAGCCTGGACAAAGCACAAGTTAGTCAACAAATCAACTTATTTTAAGCCAAGCTTTTGCATGAAAGAAAAAGGAACATTTAAACAAGTAGTCATCCATACTTACGAGCAAGGTAGCATCTGTTTGACACAGAAACTGTTGACAATGGACCTACCTTTTGGAGATCAACATTATTGCCTCATATGGTCAGCATAGTGGATATGAGATACCACAAACCAACATAAGGCAAATAGATGATATTAAAAGTCCATTAGGGCTGCTGTTTTTCAATGTAATTAATTAAGCCAAATATAATTGGGCCAGATTATTTGGGTCAGACATAGTTTTCAAAATTGGAATAGGATCGCAAATCGCTCATACCCATGAATCGAATCAAATCGCGAATCATAGAATATTTTTTATTTTTCTAATAAAAATTAAAAATATTTAAAAATTAAAAAAAAAAAGAGAAAGTAATTATTCATAACCATCCATTTTCCCATTTATAGTAGTATAAATATAATAACAAGTCTATCATACAATCATATCAAGATCATAGTATATATATAGCAGCACTACATAGCACCCATGCATTTTTTAGGAGAAAACGCCCCTCCTAGTCGGGCCCACTCGAATGCATGATGATCATGGAAGTCTATTGGATGGAAAGATCCATATGAGGCCTACCTCTATGCAAAATCTTGAGTCCATAAGATCATCCTAACCTTTTGATCCATGACCCTAAAATTTAATGGTTTAGAGGCATCATTTTATCATGATTTCAATCCAACGGTGAGGAAAAATTGGACGAGTGTCAAACTTAGACTAGTGACTATTCATGTGGGGGTAGTGTGTGTGAAAAGACTAGATTGACTCAACATGGGACCCATGACTGAAAAAAAGAGGGGCTGAAAAATGCGTGTTTTTAAAGTGGGACATTTTTTAGAATTTCCTTATATATATGTACATACGTATATATACATCTATATTTATAGGAAAATATTCAAGTGAGAACTAGTTCTCACCTATTATACGAGAACTTTTTTGCGGGCCCCAAATAGCAACCCATCCAAACCTAACAATCAATAGGGAACCCCCTGATAGTCAATAATCCCAAGGATTGACACACATCCGAATGGACTGAACCGTTGGATCGAAGGTTGAATATTTTTTTGAATATGAAGCCATTAAACTTGTGGGCCACGGATGAAGGGGTTAGGGGGATGGGTTTTGGGTCAAACTTGATACTTGGGGTGGTCTTACAAAGATTTTTCCATCCCCCTAGTCCCATCCCCAAATGGGCCCCATAAAAAAGTTCTCATATAATATGTGAGAACTAGTTGTCACCTGAATAATGTATACATGTATGTATACATGTATATATATATATATATATATGGGGAAAATATTCATGTGCATCCATCTTGCACCGTATTATGGTGAGCAGTGGCGGACCCAGGATTTTCGTTTGGGTGGGGCTAAACTTTGCTCGATTTTGTTGGACTTTTTTTTACATTAACAATAGCAAAAGAGAAAATGTATTGCATTTATAGAGATACAAAATATTTAATTGCATTAATTGATATGCATTTCTCTCACTAAAATGGTTTCCACTTACTTTAGCTGTGAAAATAATTCCTTATAGTTGGTCATGGGGTTATGGCAAAGAAGAGAAATTTTCACTTAATTGTAACTCAAGCTATCCAAACATATGAACCTTGAGGCTGGATTTACATATGAACTAAAGATTAAAGCATGCCCAAGGGTGATCCTGTCATCTTCAAATTTGTATATATTATTAGATTCAGTGATTTAGAGCTTAGGGTTCGGATTATGATTTAGAAATTAAGGGCTCAGATTTAGATATAGAGTGATCAGGATTATACTAAGGGGGAGAGGGAGAGAGACTAACTACTAAAGGACAGGCGATGAGGAGCCGATCTCCCGATGAAAGAAGATGTTGAAAGAGAATGGTGCGAAGACGGTTTCGTATTCTTGGTGGAAGAAGATGTCGAAATAGAATATGGTGTTTCCATTGCTATGACATGTGGGGCGATCGTCAGGTTTAAACATGGGGCGAATATTTATTAGATGTGTGTTTGGCATGATTGGCCCATTTAATCTTATGTAATCTCAATATTGAACTGGGGCCACCGCCCCAGATCAATACTATGTCGGTCCGCCCCTGATGGTGAGGCATAGTGGGGCCGACTTTATGATACAACCGAACCATCTACATGCATGGAAGTTGGAACCTCCTTAAGTACATTAGATACATTAAATTTTCACATATCCAAATGGATTGGACTGTTGGATCGAAGGTCAATTTTTTTTCTTTAATATAAAGTCGTTAAATTTGTGGGCCACGAATGAAGGGGTTAGAAGCATTGGATTGACGCCAAACTTGATATATGGGCCCATCCAAGATATCTCTTTCCATCCCCCTAAGTCCCATGATTAGTGGGGCCCTACTTGGGCCCCATTAAGTTTGTCCCTCACCATATGGAGGGAAGGATGCACGTGAATATCCCCATATGTATGAAATAAATGATGTGTAAATAGTTAAATAAGTTTAAAGTATCAATATTATATTTTATTATCTTTAAATAAAAAATAGAAAAATAAAAATAAAATCCAAACCATCAATCTTACATAATAGGATATCTTTTTAAGTTAAGAAAGTGTTCATGGAGAAAAAAACCAAAATATATTAAAAACAGAAGATATAGACAAGCACCATACGTACAATTGAATGTTTTAGTTAAATACATGTTCTTTATCCATCTTTAAAACCTTATCAAAGACGCAAAAAATTCTTAGGAGTTTTTGTTAACTGCTAAATAACATTTTAAAAATAAAAGCGCTAAAAGAAAGAAAAAGATAAAAGAATATTAATATTAACTTATTGGTTGTAGCTATTCTCGCTTAGCCGAATCGCTTGAATCATATGACTCGGTGAAACGAGTATCAAATCTTGAATCGTGTGATTCGGTGAAACGAGTATCAAATCATAGGATTCACACCTGAATCCTAAAATTCATTTTCAAATGAGATTTGTTGCATAGATACGAATCGTTTTTCTTAAGAATTGGGATTCGGGATACGAATCGTAGGATTTTGATAACTATGGGGTTAGGACAAGTTGGGCCTATTTAGTTGTGTGAGTCATCAATGTATATCATGTATTCTAGATACGATTATAAGATCCCTAAATCAATGGATTCATTCCTGTAAAATCTCGTAAACAAGGAAACCAAAGTAATATAAAGAGGTGATCGACTACAATGGCTGGCACACAATTCTGGGGAAGGAAAATCACATTCTTTTTTGCTATTTGAGTGTCTTGAGATGGTAATAGAGCCCAGCCATAAGAAAAGTCATTCTCTGTCTTTTCTTCTTGTATGCATATTCTGGTAATGGTATTTCAGTTCGACTGTATTCGACCATCTTAGCCTAGCAAAAATTAAGGGCTTTCTTCAAAGAAATAGAGGTTCTATTCTGAACTCTTTTCTCTACAACATCCAGCTGATCGACTGGATCCTGGTCAATACACCATTTTGTGATAAAGAGGCCCACTTCGGATCGTATACAACTTCATACTTCTTTACAAGTTCGGTTGGCTTCTTCGACAGCAGCCTGCAAGATATCATGGATCCTAGTCTCGCCAAAAGGCAGCATCAACATACTCTGCAACTCATGATCATGCCTCTGCAAATCAAGTGTGGGGCCCACCTGGATCTGGTCAAAGAAATATTCTGGGAACATGGTCGACTCTATATTCTAATATTTCTTGAGATTGTTCAAGCCTCCAGGTTGGTGAACTTTGCAATTTTCTGGTCGTCATTTTTTCGCATATGATTTTTATCTGGGCTGTCCAAATTCGTAATTAATGGTTTGATTTGGGTAAGGTTCTGCCGCTAGCTGTCTGATTAGTCATTCTTGCTGATCTACTTCTCTGATTTGAGAATTGGAGGCTGCTTTGTTGAAAAAGTGCACTTGTGCTATTTTTTTGGTTGACAAAGCCATTTAAAAAAAAAAAAAAAACAGTATTCTATTTTTTTCTGAAAGAGTGTTCTGGTTTTAGTATATAGTCTGCTCTTTGGTTCTGAATAACAGAAATCAATTACATTGGCAGCATGGGTGATACAAATGAGATTCTGCCCATCAAATTCAATGGAAAAAATTATTTTTCCTGGGAATTTCAGTTTCGCATGTTTTGATTGGAAAAGACTATTGGGGTCACATTGATGGGACGACAGTCAAACCAACAGACATTACAGACGACACTGTTAAGTCAGTGCAATGGGTGAAAAATGATGCAAAAGTCATAAGTTGGATCCTGAGTTTAGTTGATCCACAAATTGTGCTAAACCTAAGGTCTCATAAAACTACCAAAAAGATGTGGGAATATCTGATGAAGATATATAATCAAGATAATTCCGCTAGGCGGTTTCAATTGGAAAGTGAAATCTCCGAGTATTGTCAAGGAACTGAGTCTATACAAGAGTATTACTCCGGATTTTGCAAGGCGTATGATGAGGAATTGATTACTCTTCCACATGTCACTTCTGAAGTTCTGATCTCCAAGTTGCAGACATTCTTACTAAAGCTCTTCCCCGTGTCAAACACAAATTTCTTGTTAGAAAATTGTTGTTGGTTGACTCATCAACATCAATTTGAGGGGGGGGGGGGGGGGGGGGGGGGGGGGGGGTGTGTTTAATGTAATTAAGCAAAATATAATTGGGCCAGCTTATTGGGGTCAGGACAAGTTGGGCCTATTTAGTTGTGTGAGTAATTAATGTATATCATGTATTCTAGATACGATTATAAGATCCCTAAATTCTTTACCCAAAAAAAAAAAAAAAGATCCCTAAATCAAGGGATTCATTCCTGTACAATCTCGTAAACAAGGAAACCAAAGTAATTAAAGAGGTGATCGACTACAATGGTTGACACACAATTTTGGGGAAGGAAAATTACTTTCTTCTTTGCTATTTGAGTGTCTAGAGACTGTTAAATGTGGGCTGCTGATTGTAAACTTACCCATTTTCCATTACACATCTAAGATTGTCTAAACCAGCAGAGATCTTAAATTTCAGGTCATCCAGCAGCTTGATTCATCAATCAATGAAATGATTTCTTGCTTAGCATAGTAGGGCACTACTATGTAGGGGTTATATTTCTGAAACTATCTGCAGATTAGTTATTTATTCTGGAAGTGACCAACTGTCACAAAGGTTCCAAACTCTATATATGTTCTAATGGCCACAATTCTGTCTCTGGATACCAAACTCCTTTCCTACTATGATTAAACTGGGGCTGTATAATACTGCGACAAAACTCTATCCCCCGTCACAATAAAGGGGTCGCCTCTATAATATCTGCGACTATTTAGCCAATGTGGGATGCCAAGTTGTTTTCAAAATATTTATATTTGTTAGATTAGCATGTGATGATTTTCTTTATATACTTATATCCTGCATGGTTTTGACTAGTCAACATATTTCTGAAAAATGCTGTCATTTTTCTTGTCCTTTATTCTATCGGAATATTGTATGGAACATGAAATTTTGGTATGTACATTTGCTAAGGTTATTTGTAACCTGACACTCTACAATTGACGCTTGTAGGTGATGATTGACAACACACCTTCCGATGAACTGGAGGGAATGGTGGTCGAAGAGGAACCGCAAGGGCGATACGCATAGAGCGCAGGCTGATATAGCTTAAAGATATCGTGCTTGTGTTAGAGAGTCGACAAACATAGTTGTTTAGTGTATTTCTTATGAGTTATGACATTGGTTAAAGACTGTTTGTTAAGGCGTTTGGTTTGACCGTTAGTTAGGAGCTTTGGATTAGTTGGATTTGTTTCTTACGCTTGACATTTTAATTGGTGATTTGATATTATTGGATTCAAATTAAGTAGGATCTTATACATTGTCTTGTGATGATACCTATGAAGGCATGATGTGATTATGTGTTAGACCCCGACTCAGACCAACTCGATTAGTACTAATTAAGTGAACGTTTAGTCTTAAGTGAGTCTTAGTGCTAGTTGGGTTAGAATGTGATTAGACTTAGTCTGGATTATAGTTTTGGGGATTTTGAGGACGTTTTGTATGAGTCAGACACGCTCAGGGACGCCCTGAGTACACGTGTAAGGATGGGTTTTCGTTCTAGATCTTTGATGTGGATGTGATTTTTATTTCTCTTAAATGGTTTTATTATTTATGGCAACTTTCGTTTTTAAGCTGCATGTATTTGAGGCCCAGAAACCCAAGTTTTGGCCCATAAGGGTAAATCTGACTATTCATGCTAAATCTGGGCACATTTTTCGAAGTCGTGAAACTATGTCAAAATTATACTTTTCCGAAACTAGATTTTTCGATGATCGTTTTGTTCTTCTTCGTCGATTCCATCCGGGGTCCACAAGAACATGTTTTAAGCGTTCCAAGTTTCACTGCTTAGGGGACCCACTTCCAGACACTATATAAACCCTTCCTCTCCTTCCTTTCTCTTTTTCCAATCTCTGCAATTTTTCTTGACCTAGAGCAAGTGAGTGGAGAGTTTTCCCCTTTGGTCTTCTCCCTTGGAAATGATCTAGCTATAGTGTTCCAAATCAAGATCCAAGACCACCATTCTCTTCCTCCCTTCTCAAGCTCCGATTGGGACGTTTTTGGAACCAAATCATCGCACTATTCATCATCTTCAACCTCCCTTCATCTTGTTCAACTAGCTCAAGGTTGGTGTTTTTCTTTCATTCCTTCTTTTCATGTTCTTTAGCTCACCTAGAGCTTGTTTTCCATGATTTCAAACCCATTTTCGAAATGGGGGTTTGTAATGGTCAAAATAGTGATTTTTGAGTGCTCTCTTTTGGGGGTTTTTGTGTAGATTTCGTGGAGCTCCCATCCTTGTTGGATTTAGTGGAGTTTGTCATTTTAGAGAGAGATGAAATACAGAACACAAGAGAGAGAGAGATGAATGTCGTCCATCCTTTGAGGATCGACTGTTGTTTATATAAGGGTTTAATTCCCTAACTACAATCAATTACAAATCTCAGATCCTAAACTAAAGCAACAAATTAAGTAACAACCTTTGACTAATTACAATGTAACAAATGGGTACAATAAATGGGCCTAAATGGATGGGCCTCGATTGACACCCCCCCTCAAATTGATGCTGGGGAGTCATAAAGCAGCAATTTGGATACAAGAAATTGATGTCGAGGCCGAGGAAGTCCCTTCGTGAAGATATCTGCAAATTGAAGTTCTGTAGGGACATGCGGTAGACGAATGACATCACGCTTATATTCATCTCGAATAAAGTGGCAGTCAACTTCGATATGTTTAGTGCGTTCATGGAAGAAGGGATTTTCAGTGATGCGTATAGCCCCAGTATTATCGGCATGCAAGGGAGTAGGAGAGGTTTGAGCGAATCCAAGTTCCGAAAGAAGTCCCCGTAGCCATGAAATCTCAAAACAAGCAGAAGACATTGCCCTATATTCGGCTTCCGTGGAAGATCGAGACACCCAATCTTGTTTCTTGCATTTCCAAGAGATGAGAGAATTTCCAAGGTACAGACACCAACCAGTAGTAGAACGGCGTGTGTCTTGACAGCCGGCCCAGTCAGCATCCGCATAAGCGGTCAGATGAAGGGGATTATCCTTCGGATAATATAAACCACGAAGGACATTTCGCAGCAGATAGCGAATAATCCGCTTCACAGCTGTCAAATGAAGGTGTCGAGGAGCGGTCATGAACTGGCTCACAAGATTAACAGCATAGGATATGTCAGGTCTAGTGATAATGAGATAGACAAGACTGCCCACCAGATGCCGGTAGGTATGAGGATCAGGAAGAAGATCGCCATCATCTTTACTTAACTTGAGATTTACCTCGACAGGCGTATCAACAGGTGAAGAATCATGGAGGTCAGCCAACTCGAGATTTACCTCGACAAGCGTATCAACAGGTGAAGAATCATGGAGGTCAGCCAACTCGATAAGATCCGATGTGTATTTGTGTTGATTAACAAATAGACCTTTGGGAGAGTGATGCACCTCTAAGCCCAAAAAATAATGCAATGGGCCCAAATCCTTCATACAGAAGGAATCCCTGAGAGAAGCTTGGAGAGATTTGATCATACCAGCATCTGTGCCGGTGATAATAATATCGTCAACATATACGAGAAGCACAGTAACACCAGTAGATGTGTGGCATAGAAAGAGAGACGGATCATAAGGACTTTGGGTAAAACCACTCTTGCATAAGTGACTCTTGAAGGTTTCAAACCATGCCCGAGGAGCTTGCTTTAGACCATAAAGCGATTTGCGCAGGCGACAAACAGTCCTCTTTGAGGGAGAGGGGACGCCTTGTGGTATCCGCATATAGACTTCTTCTTGCAGATCCCCATGGAGAAATGCATTTTTGACATCCATTTGGTATAAAGGCCAAGATTTAGAGGCAGCAATGGCGAGAAGTACCCGAACAGATGTCATTTTTGCCACAGGTGCGAACGTTTCCTCATAGTCAATGCCATACTCCTGTCTGTTGCCGAGTGCCACAAGTCTAGCTTTGTGTCTATCCAAGGACCCGTCAGATTTAAGTTTGATCGAGTAGATCCATTTGCAACCAATGGGTTTAACTGTTGAAGGACACTCCACAAAATCCCAAGTGTGATTCTGATCCAATGCATCCAATTCCTCCTTCATGGCCTGGTTCCAACAATCTTTTTGGACAGCCTGCAAATAAGAACTTGGAATAGGGACAGAAGATAGGGTTGTCATCAAAGAAGTATGGGTAAATCCATACCTCTCAGGCGGTCTAGAATATCTGGAGGAGCGACGCAAGGCTTGAGTAGGCACAGAACCATTGGTCGGTGGAGGATCAGGAGGATGGCCATCTGCAGTGGTAGGTTTTTCCCGTCGGTGATACACAAAATCAGGATTAAACCTAGTAACAGTTGTTGGATCCGAGAAACCAGGTAAGAGAGCGGGTGAAGATGGTTGAGGACAGTCTATGTGAGTTTGGAAGAAATAGTGATTTTCAAAGAAAATAACATTCCGAGAAACTCTGATACGACATCCAATGGGATCATAACAAACAAAACCTTTTTGATTAGTGGCATAACCCAAAAACGCACACCTGCGAGATTGTGCGGTTAGTTTTGTTCGTTCCGTGAGAGGTAAATGAACAAAACAAACACATCCAAAAGTATGAAGGTGATCAAATACAGGTTGATGTCCAAACAGTTTAAAATGAGGTGTGAAATGAGCAATGGTAGGTGATGGAAGGCGATTTATGAGATAAACTGCCGTGGTGAGAGCTTCAGTCCAAAAACGAGGGGGAACGGAAGATTCAATTAGAAGTGTTCTAGTTACATCAAGGAGATGTCTGTTTTTCCGTTCCGCGACTCCATTTTGTTGGGGAGTATACGGACATGTATGTTGAGAAATGATTCCTTTAATTGTCAGAAAAGATTGAAAATCATTGGACACATACTCCCCCCCTGAGTCGGATCACAAAACCTTAATGCATGTGGAGAATTGAGTTTCAACATAGCTAAAAAAATTTTTAAAAGCATGAAGAACATCAGACTTTGAATGTAATAAATAAAGCCAAGTAAATCTGCTGTAGTCATCAATGAAGGTGACAAAGTACTTAAAATGACGATGAGAAAGAGTTGGAGCAATGCCCCAAACATCACTATGAATTAAGTCAAAACATGCAGTGCTCCGTGTGTTAGAGTGTGGAAAAGGTAAAGTTTTACTCTTTCCTAATTTACAAGCATCACAGTCAAACGAAGCAGAATCAATAGGTTTATCCATCAATGTGTCCCCAAAGCTCTTTTCCTTCCAAATAAATTTGAAATTGGAAGGCCCAGGAGGTATAATTTGTTCTATCAAAGCGAGTCAAGGCAATCTCATGTTTTTCCATGACCAAAGACAAGGAAGAAGCACACACAAATCAGGAACGCACAAAGCAGTCCGGAAAAGATACTGTCAAATAGTGGAAATGGAGCAGCAGCACTGAGATAGTCCAATTTTGGGCAATTTTAGACCACAGTCACAAGTGAACTAAATCTGACGTGTGAAGAGGTCCAGACCAGTGCCCAGAATCCAAAGGATAAATAGTGGACAAAAGTAGTGCACAGAAAAATAGCCCAGAACAGTCCCAGAAGGCATACAACTAAAAACTGCACTAACAAAGTGCACAGATGGACACAGACGACCCTGTCGTCACTGTGTTGATGTGCACATGGGTCCCACCAAAGGATCTGCTGTCAGATCTGAGGATGAGGATGGGTTCACAACAAATTTCCGCAACTATTGGAAGTGGTCTCAGGCATAACGAATCCAAATCCAAACTTTTGGACGGCTGAGATGAAAAGAAATGGATAAAACTGAGTTTCTACAAAAAATTGCAGATGGCCTACCTCTGATGATCCATAAATTGTGAAAAAATCTTCAAAAAGATGTATAAATGCAGACGACCAAGATGGGCTGTTCCAGCTGAGTAGCGATGATGATCGCAGGTGGGCCACTTCAGATCTGAGATGAACAAGGATAAGCACAGACGATCAGGGCTTCCAGATCTTGGACGAGGACTCTGATGATCAATAAATCAGAAAAAATTCTTCATAAATCCTAGAATCTTCAGGCGACCAAGATGGTAGGGTTCCGCTGATGAGTTGGTGATGATCACAAGTGGGCCACGTCTGATCTGAGATGATCAGGATGATTTGGCTGAAGAGAATGATCACAGATGATCATATACTGGCTTCCAATGTTTGGAAGATGATTTATGAGAAGATCACAGATCACAGATGATTGATCGTGCTCTGATGCCATGTCATTTTAGAGAGAGATGAAATACAGAACACAAGAGAGAGAGATGAATGTCGTCCATCCTTTGAGGATCGACTGTTGTTTATATAAGGGTTTAATTCCCTAATTACAATCAATTACAAATCTCAGATCCTAAACTAAAGCAACAAATTAAGTAACAACCTTTGACTAATTACAATGTAACAAATGGGTACAATAAATGGGCCTAAATGGATGGGCCTCGATTGACAGAGTTTGGCTTGGCTTTGGTTAGAGGCAAGTAAACTTTATGGGTTTTTCATGTACATTGCATTGTGGTTTCATTCCTTTCATTAAGACATGGTTTTTATGCTTGAACCTATTAATGTATGTTATGTTTATGTTCTCTTAAATCATTAGTTTGAGCTTCTTTACTTGTGTGGTTGTAAATGACTTTTCCAAGTTCTTAGAATCATGTTGGTTTTGTAAGTTTCATGAAATTGTTTATGGGAATGTCTTGATGTTTCTCTTTGGAATAAATGGACAAATCGTGGATGGAATGCTCTATAATGTGTGGAATGAATCCCTTGGAAAGCATGGAGGCTTGGGGAGTGCAGGTGGTAAAAATGTGGAAGTGAAGAAGGGAGAGAAAGTTGTGAAAATTCTGAACAGAATGCACTGCCCGTGCCTGTCGGTCAGCTGTCGGTCCAACTTCGGTCGACCGACACCAACCGAAATTTGTCGGTTCAATTTTCAGAGAGCAACATTTTTGTCAGGTCATTCGTCGGTTCGCCTTCGGTCGACCGACAGCCAACCGAGGATCTGTCGGTTCAATTTCCAGAGAGCAGCAATTCTGCGCTGGGATCTGTCGGTCAAACCTTCGGTCGACCGACAGATCGACCTCGGTTAACCGACTGTTAACCGAGGGTTGACCGACAGTTACAAAAAGAGCTGTATTTGAAGAAATTTTGTAGGAATGAATACTAGACTATGCCTTAGACCCTCATTTGACATTGTGCACTTGAAATTCCTAAATGTATCTTACCTTCGGGGACACCAAGTTATATAGAGTTTCGACGTTTGGGTTTTCAAGTCCACAAGGGTCAAAGATTTGGTCTTAGCCTATGCTTGATGGATTTTTGTTTGGACTCCTGTTTTGATGTTTTATGCGTCCTCATGTTCTTGTTTGATTTTTCAAGTATAAGCTTGTATTTAAGACGTGTTTAAAGAATCATGTTTCAAGAATAAAAAAGGGAATCATTTCTTAAGTTGCTAGTCTAGTCGTGTTGTGTTTGGTAAATGATTTTCCACTTGTTTTGTCGTGTTTTCGAACGTGTATTGCCGTATTTTGTGCATTCATGATATAAGTGAATTTCACTGAGCTTGGACTGCCCTTTTAGCTTGATCCGCTACCTGGGGGTCCTTAAACTTGTGGACTGTCTGCAGACTAGTCGTGTATTATATTACACATCGTGCGTGTTCGTGATCTGGTTCCGCGGCCGGATACCCCGTCTACCTTGTGTGGCGTGGGATCGTGTTTCTCGTGTCGTGCTTGTCGTGCGTGCTTGCTCTTGTCATCATGTATGGCGGAGAAAGGATGAGCTCAATGTGGATTTATCTTTTCATGATATTATAAGTATTCATGCTAGTTTCGTAAACGTGAAACGTGTATTCAAATCTTGAACTGTTTTAGCATTATTTCAATTATTCATGCCTAAATTGTTTATTTGCCAAACCGTCGTGTTTGATGCTTGTATTTTGGTGTCCAGGTGCCGGCGGTTTCGCGCGTGACGAGGAGTGCCCGGAGGAGGCTGTTGAGCCACCCCCAGCACTCGAGTGGCAGCCCAACGACGTCATCTATACGCCGGTCGGGATCGTGATTCTCGTTTCACCTAGCTTGGGTTATGTTGGGTTGTTCTTTTGGGGTTCCATTGGTTGTATTGGCCTTTGTTGGCCTCTCAGGGTTCTGTAATTTGAATTAATACACTTTTGTTAAACATTGAACTTTAATCATGATAGCAATGCTATATTGACATTCTCTTTTGATACCAAGTCTCATTATTATATATTCTCTTGTATCTTATCGTTCAAGATTGTATGAATTGTTTTGCTACACGCTTCCGCATATCCATTCGTGTGAGCTCGACCCGTGTCTTGGGATCCTCACCGCGGAAACCTGTGGGAAATATAACAAAAAAAAGCGGCGGCGGCGTGCTTTGTTTGTCGGTTGATCATGTCGCCGCGGCGTGTCGCGGGCCCGGGTCCCGGTCCGGGGTCACGACAGGACTGGTATCAGAGCGGGACTTGTTTCAGGCACTTAAAAGAAACTAGAAAGTCTTAGGAACGTGGCGAGGATTCGTGAGTTCGATAGGATGTTTGTTTAGACAACATGACCAACCCAAATATGTATATATATGTGCTAACAAATTGTCTTGCAGCATCATGCCTCCACGAAAAGCTCTAAATCACAATGCTTCGGGCAGTAATCAGAATCAGACAGAACCATCCGAAAATCCTACTGCTACTCAGTTCCAACAACTCATGCAGGCAATGTTAGAGCAACAGAGACAAGCCAATGAGACACCAGCAAAATTTCAAGAGCAAATGGCTAAGAAAGATGAAGAGATGGCTCAAGTACAGAGGCAACTTCTAGAAGTCCTCCAAAATAGACCTCAACATCAAGCCCCACCAAATGTGGTGTACCAGAATAGGGCTGATGATGTCAATGTTCTCTTCGAGAGATTTTGGAAGCGGGGACCCAAGGAGTTCTCGGGCCAAGAGGACCCTTTGATGGCTGATGATTGGCTCGTGAACACGGCTAAGATTTTTGACGTTTTTGTTTGCACTGGCAGGGAGAGGGTGAACCTCACAGCTTCTCTATTTTATGGGCTTGCAGACTCTTGGTGGCAGACAGTCAAAGAGCCATACCAGGTCATGGCAGATGAGGTTGCTTGGACAACCTTCAAGACACATTTCACAGACAAGTACGTCCCATTCCATGTTAAGAGACAGAAGGCAATTGAATTCCAACAGTTGAAGCAAGGAAGTATGTCGGTTCTAGACTATGTTACGAAGTTTGAGAGGCTTGCTCGCTATGCTACCGAGCTTATTGACACTGAACAGAAAAAGATAACTAAGTTTTTGGAGGGGCTAAATCCCATTCTCAAGAGGGATGTCTCGGGAGTGATCCCTCCAGTCACCTTTGATGAAGCAGTTAGTCGGGCATACAAATTTGAAGAGTTCAACAACGAGATAATCCAGGATAGAAAGCAGCACTACCAGCAGCAAAACCAAAGACAGCAAAGTGGCAAGAAGCCAAGGCAAGAACAAAATCAAGTTAGACAATCTGGTTGTAATCATTGTGGCAAGAATCACCCTACCCAAGAATGCCGCAAGGCAACGGGTGCTTGCTTCAAGTGTGGAGGGATGGACCATGCAATCAAGGATTGCCCACACCTTCAGAGTCAAGCTAATAGATATCAACAACCAAGGCAGACAGCACCACCGAATCAAGCAGTACTAGTTCAGAATCAAGTGAGACTACCACCACAACAGCAGCAACAAGGCAGGCAAGTGCAGAATCAAAATGCTCGTCCATCGCAGAATAGGAACAATCAGGGCAGGCAGATTCAGCAGCAGAACAGGCCACACCAACAGGGACGTGCATACAATATCAATCGTGTTGACGCTGAAGCAGCGGGTGACGTCATAGAAGATAAACTTCTTGTTTGTGGAGTAGAAGCACAGATCTTATTTGAACCAGGATCCACACACTCTTTTCTATCCCCTTTGTTTGCAAGGAAGATTGATGCACAGCATGCAGAATTGGATTATAGTTTGACTGTCACTACGCCCGTAGGTAGACATGTTGTTTGTACCACCTTTTTCCCTAGTTGTCAGATTTTGTTAGGAGATATCAGTTTACCGGCCAACCTCATCATTTTAGACATGCATGATTTTGATATTATCTTAGGCATGGATTGGTTAGAGACCTACCATGCTACCATGGATTGTTTTGGTAAGACCATTACCTTCAGATTGCAAGGGCCACAGACATAGTTGATGTTTCAGGGCAATAGGAAGAAGTCTTCCAGTGGTTTCATTTCAGCTTTAAAAGCTAATAGATTGGTGAGCAGTGGTTGTGAGGCATTTATAGCGTTTATCACGGAGGATAAACAGTCCCAAGGGGTGGAGGATATCCCCGTAGTGTGTGAATTTCCGGATGTTTTTCCAGATGAAATCCCGGGTTTACCACCAGTTAGAGAAGTTGAGTTTACTATTGAACTCCTTCCAGGGACTGCACCGATCTCAATTGCACCTTATAGGATGGCTCCTGCGGAGTTAGGTGAATTGAAACTTCAGTTGCAAGAATTGTTGAGTAAGGGCTTTATTAGGCCAAGTGTTTCACCGTGGGGAGCGCCAGTTCTTTTTGTGAAGAAGAAGGATGGAAGCCTTAGAATGTGCATCGACTACAGAAGGTTGAATCATGTGACCGTCAAGAACAAATACCCCTTGCCAAGGATAGATGAATTGTTTGATCAATTACAAGGAGCAACACACTTTTCCAAGATAGACTTGAGGTCAGGGTATCACCAGTTGCGGGTTAGAGAGTCTGATGTGGCGAAGACAGCTTTCCGAACGAGATATGGGCATTACGAGTTCTTAGTGATGCCCTTTGGCTTGACAAATGCGCCCGCGGTCTTCATGGCTCTCATGAACAAGATCTTTGCAGAGTTCCTAGATCACTCTACCGTGGTGTTCATTGATGATGTCCTCGTGTATTCTAAGAGTAAGGAGGAGCATGAAGAGCACTTGAGGACGTCATTGCAGCTTCTGAGAGACCACCAGCTCTATGCGAAGTTGAACAAGTGTGAATTTTGGCTAGAGCAAGTTTCCTTTCTGGGTCACATCATTTCAAGAGAAGGATTAGCAGTGGATCCAGCCAAGATAGAAGCGGTTATCGAATGGAAGAGGCCTTGCAGTGTGACAGAAATTAGAAGCTTTTTGGGGTTAGCAGGATATTATCGGAGATTTGTCCAAGGCTTTTCGTCCATTGCAGCTCCTTTGACGAAGTTGACTCGGAAGAATGTACCTTTTGTTTGGACCGATCAGTGTGAAGGCAGTTTTCAGGAGTTGAAGAAAAGGTTAACCACAGCCCCAATCCTCACATTACCATCAGGCAGCGGTGGATTTGTTGTTTTTACGGATGCGTCCAACGTGGGATTAGGTTGTGTATTGATGCAAGATGGCAAGGTGATTGCCTATGGCTCGAGACAGTTGAAGAATCATGAGGTTAATTATGCAACGCATGACTTGGAGTTGGCAGCAGTAGTTTTTGCTTTGAAGATGTGGAGGCACTACCTCTATGGAGAGAAATTTGAAGTTCATTCCGACCACCGAAGTTTGCAATATTTGTTTTCGCAGAAGGAATTGAATATGAGACAGAGACGGTGGATGGAGTATATTAAAGATTATGACTTCCCAATTAAGTATCATCCGGGCAAAGTGAATGTTGTAGCAGATGCTTTGAGCAGAAAGTCAGCAGTGATGGCTAGTTTGAGAGGAGTTAGTGTTCTCCAACAGTTAGAAGAACTTGGAGTGGAGGTACAACACTTGAGGAGAGGTGTCTTATTGACAAATATGACCGTGTCGGAGCCTACCTTTATCCAAAGAATCAAAGATAGTCAGTTACAAGACCCGGAATTGGCCAAGATTGTAGATCAGATTGTAGAACGTCCAGATTTCGGGATTTCTGAGGGAGTGTTGTATTTTCATGACCGGTTGTGTGTACCAAATGTTGATGATTTGAAGAATGAAATTATGACTGAAGCTCACCATACTAGATACTCTATACATCCGGGTAGCACGAAGATGTACCATAACTTGAAGAACAGATTTTGGTGGAATAATATGAAGAGAGAGATAGCAGCTTTTGTGTCTCGTTGCTTGACTTGTCAGATGATCAAGGCAGAACATCAGAAGCCTCCTGGTTTGTTACAGCCTTTGGAGATTCCGGAGTGGAAATGGGAGCACATCACTATGGATTTTGTCTCCGGTTTGCCTAATACCAAGAGAGGGAACAATGCGATTTGGGTTATAGTTGATCGTCTTACGAAGTCTGCGCACTTCCTTCCGATGAAGACTGGGAATATGATGCATATGGCACCACTTGCAAGACTATTCATAGATGAGATCGTTAGTAAGCATGGCCAGCCCGTCTCCATCACTTCCGACAGAGATAGCAGATTTGTTTCGAGATTTTGGAAATCTCTTCTTGAATCCATGGGTTCCAAACTTCAGTTCAGCACAGCGTATCATCCTCAGACAGATGGTCAGTCAGAACGGACGATACAGACTCTTGAAGATATGCTGCGTGCTTGTGTATTGGATTTCAAGATTCAGTGGGATGAAAACCTACCTCTTTGTGAGTTCGCGTACAACAATAGCTACCATTCTAGCGTTGGAATGGCACCTTTCGAGGCACTCTATGGCAGGAGATGCAGAACTCCAGTTTGTTGGGAAGAAGTCGGTGTGCGTAGTTTTCATGGACCGACGATAGTTGGAGAGACAAGCGACAAGGTTAAGCAGATTCAGGACAGATTGAAGATCGCTCGAAGCAGACAGAAGAGTTATGCTGACACTCGCCGGAGAGAATTACAGTTTGAAGTGGGTGACAAGGTATTTTTGAAAGTCTCACCGGTCAGAGGCACTTTAAGATTTGGGAAGAAAGGAAAATTGTCTAGCAGATACATTGGCCCATATGAGATTTTGAGCAAGATTGGAAATGTCGCTTACAGACTTGCGTTACCGCCGGAACTCTCCGGGGTACATAATGTTTTTCATGTCTCCATGCTCAAGAAATATGTTCACAGTCCTTCTCACATTATTCCACACGAGCCTTTAGAGATTCGAGAGAATGCCTCATATGTGGAGAAACCGGTTAGAATCATCGATACCCGAGAGCATGAGTTGAGAAATCGGACTATCCATTGGGTCAAAGTGCTTTGGGAGAACCACGAGCCAGAAGAAGCCACATGGGAATTGAGAGATCAAGTCCAGAAGAAGTATCCACACCTGTTACCAGAGGTAAGATTATTTATATTTGGTGGACCAAATATCCTAAGGGGTGGAGGATGTTAGACCCCGACCCAGACCAACTCGATTAGTACTAATTAAGTGAACGTTTAGTCTTAAGTGAGTCTTAGTGCTAGTTGGGTTAGAATGTGATTAGACTTAGTCTGGATTATAGTTTTGGGGATTTTGAGGACGTTTTGTATGAGTCAGACACGCTCAGGGACGCCCTGAGTACACGTGTAAGGATGGGTTTTCGTTCTAGATCTTTGATGTGGATGTGATTTTTATTTCTCTTAAATGGTTTTATTATTTATGGCAACTTTCGTTTTTAAGCTGCATGCATTTGAGGCCCAGAAACCCAAGTTTTGGCCCATAAGGGTAAATCTGACTATTCATGCTAAATCTGGGCACATTTTTCGAAGTCGTGAAACTATGTCAAAATTATACTTTTCCGAAACTAGATTTTTCGATGATCGTTTTGTTCTTCTTCGTCGATTCCATCCGGGGTCCACAAGAACATGTTTTAAGCGTTCCAAGTTTCACTGCTTAGGGGACCCACTTCCAGACACTATATAAACCCTTCCTCTCCTTCCTTTCTCTTTTTCCAATCTCTGCAATTTTTCTTGACCTAGAGCAAGTGAGTGGAGAGTTTTCCCCTTTGGTCTTCTCCCTTGGAAATGATCTAGCTATAGTGTTCCAAATCAAGATCCAAGACCACCATTCTCTTCCTCCCTTCTCAAGCTCCGATTGGGACGTTTTTGGAACCAAATCATCGCACTATTCATCATCTTCAACCTCCCTTCATCTTGTTCAACTAGCTCAAGGTTGGTGTTTTTCTTTCATTCCTTCTTTTCATGTTCTTTAGCTCACCTAGAGCTTGTTTTCCATGATTTCAAACCCATTTTCGAAATGGGGGTTTGTAATGGTCAAAATAGTGATTTTTGAGTGCTCTCTTTTGGGGGTTTTTGTGTAGATTTCGTGGAGCTCCCATCCTTGTTGGATTTAGTGGAGTTTGGCTTGGCTTTGGTTAGAGGCAAGTAAACTTTATGGGTTTTTCATGTACATTGCATTGTGGTTTCATTCCTTCCATTAAGACATGGTTTTTATGCTTGAACCTATTAATGTATGTTATGTTTATGTTCTCTTAAATCATTAGTTTGAGCTTCTTTACTTATGTGGTTGTAAATGACTTTTCCAAGTTCTTAGAATCATGTTGGTTTTGTAAGTTTCATGAAATTGTTTATGGGAATGTCTTGATGTTTCTCTTTGGAATAAATGGACAAATTGTGGATGGAATGCTCTATAATGTGTGGAATGAATCCCTTGGAAAGCATGGAGGCTTGGGGAGTGCAGGTGGTAAAAATGTGGAAGTGAAGAAGGGAGAGAAAGTTGTGAAAATTCTAAACAGAATGCACTGCCCGTGCCTGTCGGTCAGCTGTCGGTCCAACTTTGGTCGACCGACAGGTCGACCGACACCAACCGAAATTTGTCGGTTCAATTTCCAGAGAGCAACATTTTTGTCAGGTCATCCGTCGGTTCGCCTTTGGTCGACCGACAGGTCGACCGACAGCAAACCGAGGATCTGTCGGTTCAATTTCCAGAGAGCAGCAATTCTGGGCTGGGATCTGTCGGTCAAACCTTCGGTCGACAGACAGATCGACCTCGGTTAACCGACTGTTAACCGAGGGTTGACCGACAGTTACAAAAAGAGCTGTGTTTGAAGAAATTTTGCAGGAATGAATACTAGACTATGCCTTAGACCCTCATTTGACATCGTGCACTTGAAATTCCTAAATGTATCTTACCTTCGGGGACACCAAGTTATATAGAGTTTCGACGTTTGGGTTTTCAAGTCCACAAGGGTCAAAGATTTGGTCTTAGCCTATGCTTGATGGATTTTTGTTTGGGCTCCTGTTTTGATGTTTTATGCGTCCTCATGTTCTTGTTTGATTTTTCAAGTATAAGCTTGTATTTAAGACGTGTTTCAAGAATCATGTTTCAAGAATCAAAAAGGGAATCATTTCTTAAGTTGCTAGTCTGGTCGTGTTGTGTTTGGTAAATGATTTTCCACTTGTTTTGTCGTGTTTTCGAACGTGTATTGCCGTGTTTTGTGCATTCATGATATAAGTGAATTTCACTGAGCTTGGACTGCCCTTTTAGCTTGATCCGCTACCTGGGGGTCCTTAAACTTGTGGACTGTCTGCAGACTAGTCGTGTGTTATATTACACATCGTGCGTGTTCGTGATCCGGTTCCGCGGCCGGATACCCCGTCTACCTTGTGTGGCGTGGGATCGTGTTTCTCGTGTCGTGCTTGTCGTGCGTGCTTGCTCTTGTCATCATGTATGGCGGAGAAAGGATGAGCTCAATGTGGATTTATCTTTTCATGATATTATAAGTATTCATGCTAGTTTCGTAAACGTGAAATGTGTATTCAAATCTTGAACTGTTTTAGTATTATTTCAATTATTCATGCCTAAATTGTTTATTTGCCAAACCGTCGTGTTTGATGCTTGTATTTTGGTGTCCAGGTGCCGGCGGTTTCGCGCGTGACGAGGAGTGCCCGAAGGAGGCTGTTGAGCCACCCCCAACACTCGAGTGGCAGCCCAACGACGTCATCTAGACGCCGGTCGGGATCGTGATTCTCGTTTCACCTAGCTTGGGTTATGTTGGGTTCTTCTTTTGGGGTTCCATTGGTTGTATTGGCCTTTGTTGGCCTCTCAGGGTTCTGTAATTTGAATTAATACACTTTTGTTAAACATTGAACTTTAATCATGATAGGAATGCTATATTGACATTCTCTTTTGATACCAAGTCTCATTATTATATATTCTCTTGTATCTTATCGTTCAAGATTGTATGAATTGTTTTGCTACACGCTTCCGCATATCCATTCGTGTGAGCTCGACCCGTGTCTTGGGATCCTCACCGCGGAAACCTGTGGGAAATATAACAAAAAAAAAGCGGCGGCGGCGTGCTTTGTTTGTCGGTTGATCGTGCCGCCGCGGCGTGTCGCGGGCCCGGGTCCCGGTCCGGGGTCGCGACATTATGTTTCCGCTACAAATATTTTTGAGGTAATTAATCTCATATTGCGGATTCCATTAATTTATTAAACACGGCTCAAAAGACGGACTTCTCCGGGTTTTGGGTCGTCACACCAGAGCTTCAAACAAGGAGGATTAGGAAACCTGTGGATCCAAGACATTATTGATGACCTACATTCACCCGCAAGTGAATTGAGCGACATGATCTTACACTAGGTGAGTAGATAATCCGATCTACTTGCATATAGAATCATGTTCAGTGATTTCTTAAGTTATTATTTATTTCTTGATCTTAGAGACTATTATATGAGAAATTGTTACCCTAAGATAGAATCATCACAAATTTGTGAGACAATGGCGTGGGAAGGTAGCAATTTGACAACACAAGACCAAAACCATCACTCCATGATGGCTGAATGGAAACTAAAGGGGTTTTTACCCTTGGCCGCACTCCAATAATGGAGTCTTGGCCTGGCCAAACCCCCTATGGAGGGTTTTGGTCAAGGCCGAGCCCGCCCTTGGGAAATTTTTATTGAAATTCTCCTTACTATGTGTATACTAGAGACTTGATGCATAACTTCTTATATCATTGGGACTATTTGGTGATTTTAAATGCATTAGTCTGCCTATGTGTGTAATTCTGGTAGTTATGAACATGCTGATGTATTAAATATATGCTACTAGGTAGACAGTTGTAGTCGTGTAGGTGCTTGTATCTCCTTCACAAATTGCGTACATGTGAATCTGTGTATCTATGGTAGGAAAAATTATATTGTACTTGTGTAACTAACTCTCAACAGTACATAGGTTGGGTATGGACACAACCTTGCACATGGTTGGATACCAATACCGATTGAGAGAGGGGCCGGGCCGTATGCAAGTCCAGAATGTGTAAGGGACTGTCTACAAATCCAACTTGTTATAGGTGTTGAGTGTAGTAAGAAATAGAACTTTGAGTTTTAAGATGGGATTTCGTACTTGGTAAATGTTAAAGATGAAAAGACTTGGTTTCAATTTAGGCTGGACCTTTTGGCACCATTAAATTAACAGCACAGTAAAGTGGAGGCATCCACGTACAAAGGTCCTTGAACTCGTGATCCTACTGATCTGCAGTACTGTTGGTGATCTTGATCACTTGGTACTGCCTTGAGAAATTTAGACCCTTGAGGTCAATTTGACTAAGTGCAAAAAAGAATCTCTAAGGTAACCCTGACAGGTCTTGAACCCTTGTGGTATAAGATCCTTGTTTGGCCTGTGTTAATAAGTGGTTTATATGGTTGCCATTATAACTTACATTGCGTCATTTTGTCACGGATTGTGAATTGAGACCTCGTTGGAAATTAAGTTGAACATTTTGGACTTATACATTACTCTTAAGAATTATGTTGTAAACCCATGTTTAATATAATAATTGTATGTGCCAGCAGATAAGATTATCTTGTCACTCAGTTTATACTGATCCCTTTTTTGCCCCTATCAGGTAACCTGAATTCTGAATTGGACAATAGCTTGGATGACCAGGAAGCAATAGGATTTGACATGCACTCTTAAGAGAACGGAATACATCTAGACAATGAGAGGCTTGGTCTCAAAGTGGTTCATGTCATTTATTTTGTTTACTTTGGAATAAATGTAGAGAGTAGCAGTTGAATTGTTTTCAGTTTATTTCAGTAATGCCTAATTTATTTATTTCTTTTATCCTTGAGTTAGATTCTAATCAATGAAGCTCAAATTATAAGTTCTATGCCTCAAATTCTGCTAATATAATTGATTTGATTTATGCTTGTGCGAATGATATTAAATAGTCATGAAGCGGAATTTGCGGGCCCTGAATTTTGGGTTGTGACGCCACCCAACAAATTACACAATAACCCGCCAACCCAACCCAAAACCAACCGCCAAACCCTTTAACATACAGTTTGAGTTTGGGTTGTCCGATTAATATAAGGTCATGTTCAGGTTGAGCCTACACATGTTACCCACGATGCTCAATGCTTCAACCTGACCCGAACTGATCCACTGATGCCCCTAACTTCAAACATGAAAAAACGGAAGTTCAAAAAGTAGATTGATAAAGAAGTTTTAGCATACCTCAATCGACCCAACATATTTAGAAATTCCATTAGCTATTGCAGGATTTATGGTGTACTTTGCAATGTACCGTTTGATCCGAAAATTGTCATTTTCGGAACTTCTGCACTCAATAGAAGTTCCCCTTTGCACCTTCATCTTGTGTGCAGTTTGCCATGTCCGGGTTATCACCTGATGAGAATATTGTCCAGGTTCAAGCTTAGGAATTTTCCAAAACAAGTAGTTTAGCATACCTAATTGCAAAAATCACCATGAATATATGAGATGACACTGCAGTTTTCAGTGGTACATTGTCCAGCCCTTCTACATGTGCAGGACTCCGCCATGTGCCATTCCTAAGGCCACTCATACAAGGATTTGCATAAGATATAAAACCAGTAACAAAATCTTGCTATATCATTGTAATTAGTAGTTTATTAACAGTTCCTACTTTCACATTGGAACAGTGCACAATTGTGAGTTGGAGGCAGAAGGGTGGGAGGGGACAGGGATGAAAATGAGCTGGTTTTGGATGGATAAAGTATTTAGTTGGACCCAAACCCAACCTAGACACAAAATGGGTCTAGGTCGTAGGAACCATACTTGTACCAAAATTGAAATTAGAGGTCAGAATCCTGACTTGTACCCAGACTCAACTAAACAAAGCCTGGATCCAGGCCTAGTCACAATTTTTTTTAATATATATATATATGTATAAAAGAATATCAAATTAATGCATATAATATCATATTAATGCTCTACTAGAGACAAGTTTAGGTAGCGTTTGGTTCGCGTGAATGGAGGTCGGAATGATATGGTCATTCCAACGGAATGACCATTCCGGCGTTTGGTTCGCCAAAAAGGGGCGGAATGGCCATTACCTCCGGAATCCCATTCCTTTATGTGAGGAATCACCATTCCATTCCTTTCTAACTTTTTGTTGAGACCAAAATACCCTCGCTTGTAATATTATTATTATATCATAATAATAATAATATAATATCTTTTTCACCCAACTATTGTGGGGCCCACCCAAAATATTATTATATCATAATAATAATATAATATCTTTTTCACCCAACCATTGTGGGGCCCACCCAAAATATTATAATAAAATATTATTATATAATAATAATAATATAATATCTTTTTCACCCAACCATTGTGGGGCCCACCCAAAATATTATAATAAAATATTATTATATCATAATAATAATAATATAATATCTTTTTCACCCAACCATTGTGGGGCCCACCCAAAATATTATATGTATCTATCTATCTACTATTATAAAAGAGGCTATGTTGCATGGTTTTTTCAACCAACCATTGTGGGGCCCACCCCCAAATATTATAATATAATATAAGAATATATTATTTTGAGAAATTGGAAAATTTTTCACTACACATTTGTGAGGCCCACCCCAAAATATTATAATGCAAACTTTTTCACTACACATTGTGGGGCCCACCCCCAAATAATATAATATAATATAATAATATATTATTATGAGAAATTACAAACTTTTTCACTACACCTTTATGGGGCCCACCCCCAAATCATCCACCACGAATAATGCAAATGTGACAGTAGAATCTAACAAGGGTATTTTGGTCAATCTTATGTAAATTTGATTCCATTCCAGGCAGCATTCCAGCGTACCAAACGCAGGAATAGGAATCAAAATTCCATTACTGGGTTGATTCCTCAGCGTACCAAACGTTGGAATGGAATTGACTATTCCTGCCTCATTCAATTCCGTTGTCATTCCGGTCTCCATTCCATTCCTGCCTACAACCATTTCAGCAAACCAAACGCTACCTTAGTATTATAAGTTAGAGATTAAGGCTTACATGTAATTTATATTACATTAGGAACATCGGTTGATGTAATTAGAAGAAGTCATCAGGCTTTTCTATTTTAAAACGAAAGGAACAATAAAAGAGGTGGTCACCCAATCCTAGGGTATCGACCATTCTCACTTTTCCCTTCGAACTCTCTCTGTTTATTCCTTTTTCTTATTCTTCTCTATATTCTACTATTTCCATACCTAGGGCCTGTTTGTTTGTAGGGAGGAGTAGAATGAAATAAAATTAAGTGTCTAATCAAGATAAAAAGAAAGTGGAGGGCTTTGGAGGGAAAATCACAAAATGGAAAAAAGGGTACGTTTGGTTGCACAATATGATACAAATAAGTACTCTTAAACAACAACAGAATGACAAAAAAAGGTGATTTTCCCTCCCACTTCCTCCACTTTATTTTTATCTTGATTCGACACTCAATTTTATTTCATTCTACTCCTCTCTACAAACAAACATGATAGAACTGTTGGGAAAGTCCCACATCGCCCAATTAATGGGTTTGACAGGCCTTGATCTACCTGTTTGGGCCTTCCGCCAATCAGCATAAGCTTTTGGGTTGGTACATGGAAGCTCACATGGTATCAGAGCCAATTCCCGTCATTCTTGTTTGTGTAGCCCATGTGGCAGGCCCGTCCATCAAATTTGTTGGGCTTGTACGTGAAGGGGAGTTTGTGAAAGTCCCACATCCCACATCGCCCAATTAATGGGTTTGTCAGGCCTTAATCTACCTATTTGGGCCTTCCACGAATCAGCTAAGCTTTTGGGTTGGTACATGGAATCTCACATGGTATCAGAGGAAATTCCCGTCATTCTTGTTTATGTAGCCCATGTGGCAGGCCTGTCCATCAAATTTGTTGGGCTTGTACGTGAGGGGGAGTGTTGTGAAAGTCCCACATCCCACATCGCCTAATTAATGGGTTTGACAGGCCTTCATATACCTGTTTGGGACTTCCACCTATCAGCTTAAGCTTTTGGGTTGGTACATGGAATCTTACAAGAAGAAAACACTAGATCTTCTTAAATCTAGTGTCTTAACTTAGTATCAGAGCACACCATCTGCTAGAAGAAGACTACATGAAGGTATCTACTGGTGCGGATTTGATAGAAGCCGAACCTTAGGAGTGATTTGACCCTAGCTGAACCTGTGCGTAGGTTCAACCGGGGGTTGTGACTGGCCGACAGTGTGATTTATGCCCTGGAATGTGTGCTGGTGTTCCGGTAGCCCCTGCAGTATAATGAGCCGTGCAGTATGGTGCTATGGTGTGTAATTGACAGCCTGATGTGAAGTCTGGCATGGAGCTTGGCAGTCAGACAGTCAAGAGGTGTGTGTAGTCGATAATTTTTCATGAGCTCATATTGCAGTCAAACAATCTGTTTGGGTATAACGCAGTCAAACATTCAAATTCTTAGCAATCAAAATGACTAGTCTCTATAAGTTGATGTTATTGGAATTTTTTGGTTTAAATCTCCGGAGTCTAAGTAAAGTAAAGATATGTAGTAGTTGGCTACTAGACATCCACAAACTTTTCCTGATTTGAGAGTTGAGTAGTGTTGAAAATCAGGATATCTTATGTCAGATTTTTTCTTCCAAGAAGATCATTTTCATCAAGAAATAATTAAAGTATTGATATGGCAACCAAGAGAGAGACTTCCACATCCTCTACTCAACCAATACTGCCTAGTGTGGTGAATCGAAACACCTGGATTACACCTAGCCTCCTAAATGGCACAAATTATAAAGATTGGGTATGCTCCCTTTACCTCAGTATATGGTCATTGTTATTTTGTGATTTTCATTGATGATGCAACTCGATGTACGAGGCTGTACCTACTAAAATCAAAAGATGAAGTGGTGGCATGTGCAAAATGTTTTACAAAATGATAGAGCTCAAATTTGATAAGAAGATTAAGGCTCTTTGGCCTGAGAAATGAGAATGGTGGAGAATATGTTTCACAAGAATTTCATTTTTATTTAATTGAAAATGGATTGAATCGCAAACTTCTTCAGCCGATACATCGGAGTAGAACAGGGTTGCTTAAAGGAAGAATAAGCATCAACTAGAAGTTTCTAGTGCACTCCTGATTGAAACGAATGTTCCAAAATAGTTTTGGTCACATGGAGTGTTGACAGCAACTTTTTTGATAAACAGGATGCTATAAAAAAATATGAGGAAAAAAGTCCAGTGGAAGTTTTATGCTTTAGTGCTTTGTTGTTTCTAGTTCTACCGAAGGTGTTTGGAATTTGGATGCAAATGTTTTGTCTATTTTCCAAAGCAGCAGCGAGACAAGTTGTAACCAAACGTAGTGAAGTGCATATTTGTAAGGTACTCAAGTTCCCAGAAAGGATAAAGTGTTATTGCACAGGGAAAAATGGTCGAACATTTGTTATGATGGATGTCACATTTCATGAAGACATTCCTTACTATTCATCAAGTAAGAAATTAATTCACGGAGACGATGAGGGGAGCATGTGCCTTTTCTTCAGTCCACATCTCCACCATCATATCAAGAGAAAACTCAAGAGGTGGACCAAGGATCGCAGATTCCCGAGACAAGAAAAACAACAGAACTGCCAATGGAACTGTTGCATGTGTACTCTAGGAGAAGAAAAGAGACCAGAACATTGCTCTCATTCGGGCCATCATCAACTGAAGCTCTGCACCCAGATCACCAGTCCCATCCAGATCCTCAGACCCAAACGGAGGTTGATACACAACCAGGTAATATTCCCAATCTTGATTTCCCAATTTCTTAGCAAAAAGGAATTAGAACTTGAGCGACTCGTCATCCAATTGAAAACTGTCTCTTACCATCATCTGCCACCTAGTTTCCCTGCCTATGTAATAAAATTATCATATTAATGCATGCCTAAGCATGTGTAAAAGGTACAAACTTATCCTAAATGCAAGGAGGCAACGATTGACGAAATGCGGATCCCTTGAATTTTCTTTTTTTTTTTTTTTTTTTTTTTTTTTGTAGAAATTGGATGTGAAAAATGCAATTTTACATCAAGATTTATATGGACCCTCCACTAGGACTTATAGTTAAAGGAAAGGAAGACAAAGTTTGTCTTCTCAATATATATATATATATATATATATATGGAGATGCTCTTGTAAGAGTAACTCTCACGGTACCGTGAGAGTAAGAGTGGGGGCCCCCACAGCCATATCTATCAATAGGCAAGAATATGGGATTGACTACGAGAAGACGTTTGCACTTGTGGCAAAAATGACTATAGTTCGGTTACTTCTTGCCATTGCTGCCTCTAAATCTTGGCCATTATACCAAACGGATGTTAAAAATGCCTTTCTCCATGGGGATCTGAAAGAAGAGGTCTATATGCGGATACCACAGGGAGTCCCCTCTCCATCTAAAAAATCTATTTGTTGCCTATGGAAGTCTCTTTATGGTCTGAAGCAAGCTGCTCGGGCCTGGTTCGAAACTTTTAGGGGTTGCCTATGCACGAGTGGCTTTACTCAAAGTCCTTATGATTTGTCTCTTTTTCTGCAAACAACATCTACTGGTGTTACTGTTCTCTTTGTGTATGTTGACGACATTATTATCACTGGCACTGATGATGGTATGATACGGTCTATCCAAAAGTCTCTTAGGGATTCTTTCCATATGAAGGATCTAGTCCCCTTGCATTATTTTTTGGGTTTGGAAGTGCATCAATCTCCCAAAGGCTTGTTTCTTAATCAACACAAATACACGTCTGATCTAATTGAGCTTGCTGATCTCCATGACTTTTCGCCTGTTGATACACCGGTGGAGGTCTGTCTAAAATTGAGTAAAGATAATGGTGACCTTCTTCCTAATCCACATACCTACAGGCGCTTGGTAGGTAGTCTCATCTATCTCACCATCACTCGACCGGATATCTCCTATGCTGTCAATCTTGTGAGCCAATTCAAGACACTCCGGGACACCTTCATCTGACTGCTGTCAAGCGCATTATCCGGTATTTGTTGGGCATTGTCTCTCTAGGTGTATATTATCCCAAGGATAATCCTCTTTGGTTGACCGCTTATACAGACGCTGACTGGGTGGGCTGTCAGGATACTTGTCGGTCTACTACTGGTTGGTGCATGTATCTCACCAATTCTCTCATTTCTTGGAAATGCAAGAAACAAGAGCATTTTTCTCGATCTGTCACAGAGGCTGAATATAGGGCAATGTCTTCTGCTTTTTCTAAAATCTTATGGCTCTGGGGACTTCTCTCGGATCTCGGCTTTGCTTAGTCCTCTCCTACTTCCTTACATGCAGATAATGTTGGGAAGTCCCACATCCCACATCGCCTAAGTAATAGGCTTGACATGTCTTAATATACCTGGATGGGCCTTCCACCGATCAGCTTAAGCTTTTGGGTTGGTACATGGTTTATTACATGGTATCAGAGCGGGTTCCGATTCCGTTGTTCTTGTGTAGCTCACGTGACAGGCCTGTACATGAAATCTACCAAGCCTGCACGTGAGGGGGAGTGTTGGGAAGTCCCACATCCCACATCGCCTATGTAATAGGCTTGACATGTCTTAATATACCCGGATGGGCCTTCCACCTATTAGCTTAAGCTTTTGGGTTGGTATATGGTTTATTACAGATAATACTAGGGCTATCAGGATCACTGAAAATCCTATCTTTCATGAATGTACCAAACATATTGAAGTGGACTGTCACTTCATTTGGGTGAATTTAAGCGTGACGTCAATTCTTTACCTCAAGTCCCTACTGAGCTTCAGTTTGCTGATATCTTCACCAAAGGACTTCCTTGGCCTCGACATTAGTTTCTGGCTACCAAATTGCTGCTATATGACTCCCCAGCATCAATTTGAGGGGGGTGTCAATCAGGCCTATCCTAATTGTATTATAATTTGATATTGTGTTTTAATTAAGATACAATTAGTCTAGTCATAACTTAAGTACTCTTTCTATATCAGGTAGCTATAATTTAGGCTTTGTATTTGTATTAGGATTTGGTTTAAACACTTATATAATGAGAATAGTGTAGAAGATAACAAGGCTGTATGCTAACAAGCCTTAGGCCCAGCCCAACAGAGGCCCATTATAGCCTATCTCACGTAGGATTTAGTCAAATCCCTGTAAAGCTGATTTATCTCTTTCTGTTTTCCTTGTATAGACTAGGATTGATTTAGATTGATTCCTTCCATTCTTTCATTGATTCTAATTTGTAATCTTCACATACTTAGTGCCTTGATTAAAGGTAACAATTGATTATAAAACAGAATAGTCGATGATCCATTGATCATTGAGTTTTCTCGCCAATATTGTCTTGTTCTTCTTCCTCTCATCTCATCACAGACTATTTCATGGTATCAGAGCGAGGTTATGATCAATTACCATTGATCTTCTTCTTCTCTCATTGATCCTGACTTGGATCTTCTTTCTTGATTGAAAATCTTCTCTCTAATAGTGCCTGATCATCTCAGATCAGAAGTGGCCCACCAGCGATCATCATCAACATAGCAGCGGAAGCAGTCCATATGGATCGTCTGGTTCTCCTCTTATTTATGAACATTTTTTCAAGATTTTTGGATCATCAGAGGTAGGATACCACCTGATTTTGTGATATTTCAGTTTTGTGCTACAATTTTCATCACAGCCGTCCAAATTTGTGGATTTTGATCCGTTTTGAGTAAGACTTTGGCCTGGAGTTGCGAAAATACTTTGTCCTTCCATCCCCGACCTCAGATCTAGTCACTGATCCTCTAATGGACCTCACGTGGAGATCGATCCACTGACGACGTTGTCGTCTGACGTCGCTGCTTCACAGTTTAATACTATGCACTACTGACGATCATCAAGAAGCCTCCATCCCTACATACAGGAATGGTCGACTGGGTTTTCTGGGAATTATGGTGATTTTTCTGGATTTTTTCCATCACCTTTGAGGTAGTTACGAACCTCTTCCTCATCTGACGATTTTCTCAGAAGGATTTCATCACCACCGTCCAGATTTGTGGATCTTTTTCCAAATCTCATCAGATTTGGACTCAAGGAAGTCAATTTGATCCACTTTACAGAGATCAAACCTGATTTGTGATTAGACAATCCTGTGGGGCCCACACACAGATCCAGGTCCAAATTTCCAGTTCGTCTGGCTCTGTCTGGGATAAAATTGCACTGTTTTGTGTGATTTTTGCTGCTGGATTCTTCATCTGCTACTGCTGCCACCTCTATTGCTGGTTATCAAGTTAACTGTGGACTGTTTTAAACCTTCTTGTGCTGCTACTGGCTGTTCTCTTCCTTTCCCATTGTTGATTGGTTGTGCTGCTGCTCTTTGTTGACCTTCTTCTTTCATTTTCTGCAATGTATAAATATGATGTTATCCCAATCAAATTTAACGGGCAGAATTATATGTCCTGGTCATTCCACTTGAGGAACTTTGTTGAAGGACAGGGACTTTTTGGTTATCTTGACGGATCAATAACGAAGCCTCATATTACAAGTAATGCCGACTCAAAAGGTCTCGCAACCTGGTCCAAAGAAAATGCAAAAGTAGTCACTTGGATCCTTAACTCTATTGATCCCTCTCTTACTGTGGCTCTTCAAGCCTACACCACAGCAGCTGATATGTGGGCTTATCTGAAGAAAATCTATCATCAAACCAATAAAGCCCGGAAATTTCATCTCGATAGTGAAATTGCCAAATATAGTCAAGGGGATAAAACTGTGCAGGAATACTTTAATGGCTTCCTCACCTTGTGGACTGAATGGGATTCCATGCTAATCCAAACAGTCTCTTCTGGATTTCTATCTGAGGCACTCCAATTACAAGAAGAAACTCATATCAGCCAGTTTCTTATGAATCTACGACCTGAATTTAAATCTATTCGGTCTGCGCTCATGAACAGGGAGAATACTGCCAATCTTGATACTTGCTTCCAAGAAGTCCTTCGCGAAGAACTTCGTCTCACTTTACAGCGTACTATTCTGGAAGCACCCGAAGCTCCCAAAGCCTTCCTTGCGCCTCTTCCTGCTGACTCTGCTCTTTTGGCAACTCCAAAGCTTACTCAATGTTATGAATGCAAAGGCTTCGGACATATTGCCAAAAATTGTCGCAAGAAACTGGTATTTGCAAACGGACCAGTCATGTGATTAATGATTGTCGCAGCCTACAGCGACGGAATGAGAGACAGCCTAAGAAGCCTCCCTCCAATATGCCAAGACAAAATGTTCCTTCTGCATTTCAGGCTCAAGCCCCCGTATCAGATACAGGCAGCACTTCCTCCGGGGCTATATCCATGACTCCTGCTCAGATTTAAGAACTTATCCAGAGCACAGTCACCTCTGCATATGCGTCTATGGGCTTCTCTGGTGGTCGGTATCAACCTTATTCTCATATAGCATCTCCTGCCTTTCATTCTTCTGCATCTTTGTCTTCTTCTATCACCTCTTCCACTTGGTTTTTAGATTCAGGAGCCTCCAATCATATGACCTCTGTAGAACATAGCTTTACAGATTCCCACCCTTACCTTGGAAAAGAAAAAATTACCACTGCCAATGGTGATCAACTACCCATTTCTGGAGTTGGTACCATTACTTTATCTAGTATCACTGGCCAGTCCATCACCCTTTCCAATGTCTACTTTGTTCCCAAATTATCAGCCAATTTACTTTCTGTAGGACAACTTATTGATGATGGCTATCTTGTTTACTTTTCTTCCTCTGGTTGTGTCATACAGGGGCGACAAACTGCGAAGGTGATCGCGACGGGGAGTAAACATGGGCGCCTGTTTTTGCTGGACATTGGACAGCATTCCTTCTTTGCTTCTTCTTCTAATAATTTCAAAAACTTGTGGACCGTTTGGCATAAACGTCTTGGTCATGTGAACAATGCCTATTTAATTTCTTTGTTTAAACTTGGTTGTTTGGACTCTACGGTTGATAATAAAATGATATCTTCTTTATCTCAATCAAAATGTGAAACTTGTTGTTTAAGTAAGAGTCATATTTTGCCTTTCTCTGTTCATAATTCTCGTGCATTAGAATCTTTTGACATAATTCACACTGATGTTTGGGGCATTGCTCCTACCTTGAGTAGGGCAGAATTCAAGTACTATGTGACATTTATTGATGATTATTCCCGTTATACTTGGATTTATTTTATGCGTTTCAAATCTGAAGTGTTTTCTATTTTTCAAAAATTCTATAACATGATCCACACCCAATTTAAGAAAGATATCAAGATCCTTAGATCAGATTCTGGTGGAGAATACATGTCTCATGAATTCTCTGCTTTCCTTTCTGATAAAGGCCTTATTCATCAAAAATCTTGTCCGCACACTCCTCAGCAGAATGGAATTGCGGAAAGAAAGAACAGACATATTCTTGAAACTGTTCGCACCCTTTTACTTGCGTCCTTAGTTCCTCCAGAATTCTGGTGTGATGCTGCACAGACTGATGTATATCTGATCAATCGTCTTCCTAGTACTGTTCTAGGCAAGACTACTCCTTACGGAGTTCTCTTTGACCATCCTCCTTCATACTCTCACTTACGTGTATTTGGTTGCTTGTGTTTTGTTCATCTTCCTCTGACTGAACGCACTAAGCTATCTCCACAGGCTGCCAAATGCATCTTTCTTGGCTACAGTTCTGAACACAAAGGGTTCTTGTGTTATGACCGGTTTGAGAAACGCATGCGAATCTCTCGCAATGTGATCTTCCTGGAACAAATTCCTTTCTTCTCATTAAGATTAGATCATCATCCTATTGCTGTGTCCTATTTACCACAATTACCGGAGTCTGCTTCTCCATCACCTGCTCTCAAAGTCTATGTTCGGCGTAACAAGGTTCCTAATATGGTGCCTCCCTCTCCTGATCATCTCCCAGTGCCGCCTACTGCTTCTACAGGTAACCATGCTTCTTCTAATAATATCATCTCTCTGCGACGATCTAATCGTCTTTGCATTGCCCCTAACCGTTATGGCTTTCCTGCTCTCTTTTCCTCTTTAGATAGTGCTCCTATACCCACCTCATATTCACAGGCCTCGAAGATTGCTTACTGGCAGGATGCTATGAATGAGGAACTGCTTGCTCTCGAAGCTAATCAGACATGGGACTTGGTACTGGCTCCTGACGGAGCTTCTGTGATTGGCAGTAAATGGATCTTCTCCATCAAAGTTCATTCCGATGGGAGTCTTGATCGCTACAAAGCCCGATTAGTTGCGCAGGGATATAAACAGGAGTATGGAATCGACTATGAGGAGACATTTGCACCAGTGGCTAAAATGACCACAGTTCGTACTCTCCTGTGTCGCTGCAGCCCGCAACTGGCCTCTGTGGCAAATGGATGTAAAAAATGCATTTCTTCATGGAGATTTGCAAGAGACTGTGTACTTAAAGCCTCCTCCAGGATATGCCTGTCCTCCTAAGCATGTTTGTAAGTTGCGGAAATCGTTGTATGGACTGAAGCAGGCTCCCAGGGCTTGGTTCGGCAAATTCCGGACTGCAATTCTTCAAGCTGGATTTCGTCAAAGTCATTCGGATAGCTCACTATTTCTCAGATGGACAACGACAGGATACACCTTCCTTTTAGTCTATGTTGATGATATGATTATCAGTGGCAATGATAGTGCTAGCATTACGGATCTCAAACATCATCTTACTCGCCACTTCAGAATGAAAGATCTTGGTCCTCTCACCTACTTTCTGGGGCTGGAGTTCTTGCGTCGCAAATCTGGTATTCGAGTTCATCAGCGGAAATATGCTACCGATTTGATCACTTCGGCTAGACTTGATGATGCTCACACTTTTGATACACCTATGGAGTTGAACAGCAAGATCAGTGCAGATGATGGCCCACCCCTGGACGATCCCTCTGTTTTTCGGCGGATAGTTGGTAGTTTGCTCTACTTAACTATGACTCGACCGGATATTTCTCATGCCGTTCATACGGTTAGCCAGTTTGTGAGCAATCCTCACAAACCTCACCTTGCTGCTGCCTTGCGCATACTCCGCTATGTAAAAGGCACCCTTAATCATGGTCTCTTCTACTCTTCGGGCGCTTCTCTACAATTATCAGCTTATGCGGATGCTGACTGGGCTGGTTACCCCGATTCTCGGCGATCTACCACTGGCTGGTGTATGTTTCTTGGGGACTCTCTGATTTCGTGGAAGTGCAAGAAGCAAACCACCGTTTCAAAGTCTTCTGCTGAGGCTGAATATCGGACGACGTCGTCTGCTAGTGCTGAAATTATCTGGCTCCGCCGTCTTCTCTGTGAATTTGGTGTCAGTATTGATAGTTCTACACCTCTTCATGGGGATAACACAAGTGCTACCCGAATTGCAAACAATCCGGTCTTTCATGAAAGAACGAAGCACATTGAGATCGATTGTCATTTCATTCGTCAGCATGTTGTTACAGAGAAGATCATTCTGCCTCATGCCTCTACTCTTAACCAGTTGGCGGATATCTTCACAAAAGCTCTCCCCAAAACGCGTCATCATGATCTCACTAACAAATTGATGTTTTCTGCCTTACCACATCAATTTGAGGGGGAGTGTAGAAGATAACAAGGCTGTATGCTAACAAGCCTTAGGCCCAGCCCAACAGAGGCCCATTACAGCCTATCTCACGTAGGATTTAGTCAAATCCCTGTAAAGCTGATTTATCTCTTTCTGTTTTCCTTGTATAGACTAGGATTGATTTAGATTGATTCCTTCCATTCTTTCATTGATTCTAATTTGTAATCTTCACATACTTAGTGCCTTGATTAAAGGTAACAATTGATTATAAAACAGAATAGTCGATGATCCATTGATTATTGAGTTTTCTCGCCAATATTGTCTTGTTCTTCTTCCTCTCATCTCATCACAGACTATTTCAAATAGATTCAACCCTAAGGGCACACGAATTCGGCCAAGGATCTCTCTCTTTCTCTCTCTAAGTGTTCCATTATTACATCTTCTCTTGATGACAATATCCACTGCTAACAGCCTAAATGTGAGGGGCCCCACCCCTCACTCTTGTGGTACCGTGAGAGTTACTCTCACAAGAGCATATATATATATATATATCTCTCTCTCTCTCTCTCTCTCTCTCTCTCACACACACACAAAAATATATATTATATATGTATATGGAACACTACAAGCTTGGTTTGATAGATTCAGTAAAGTAGTGATCAAATAAGGGTTCAGGAGGTCGTATGTAGATCATATGAAACATATTAAAGTAGTCATTTATGTCGATAACATTGTTGTCACAGGGAGTGATGATGATGATGAGATCACCAAACTAAAAGTATCTTGAGGACAAAATTTGAAATCAAAGATCTTGGATCAATGAAATACTTCCTAGGGATTGAAGTAGCAAGGTCAAATGATTGGATCGTCATCTCACAGAGAAAATATACTCTTAATCTTCTCAAAGAAATAGGGAAGCTAGGTGCAAAACCAGAACATACTCCAGTATAACAAAACCACTACTGCACAAGGAAAGTGGAGAACTACTTTATGATAAAAGGATGTATCAGAGGTTGGTGGGGAAATTGATTTATCTAACTATTATCAGGCGCGACATATCCTATGTAGTTAGCTTGGTTACTCAGTTCATGAATGCACCCAGAACCAATGAGTAGTCTTTCTACCAAAAGAGCCAAAGTAGTCATGAGTTTGGGACCTGGGGACATTCATGCTAATTTTTTTGGAGAGTGTCATATATCAACGCAACAGGATTAACGAACACAAACGAATTCTTTTACATTAGCAGTATCATTTAGCTATCCAACTGGCCATGGCTAAAATTGATGGGGCTAGGAAGGTTGTATGTAGTTGTCACCACATCAAGACCATATACCATTCATTGTGGTTCATATTTGTGAGTTCCACTCCAACAGACCACTGTTGGGTAAATTAGACCTAGAATCAGGATGGTCTTAAAGTTTAACTTATTATGAGGATTTGACAGGATTTGACAGCGGACAGCCTCAACCTGATTTGCGGCAGGCACATGACATACCAGCACATTTGTTGGGAGGTTGCACATATTCCAATTGAAAAATTTATAGAACAGAAGAAGCTCTAGTTTTTGCAAACCTCTCCAACACGACCCATAGCTTGTGAATCAGATGAGATAATACTGATAGCTCCCATATCATGCAAAATGTCTTCTGCAGCGATTGTTTCTGGGCGTATCCGGGATTCAGCAAATGCTACATCTTCAGGGATGTTCTTATCAAGGTGATGACAGACCATCTGGATAGAGCTAGATCAACTTTAGATAGAGATTATCGAGCAATGCAAGTACCAGTATTTATTTTCTTTACCAGCATATCAAGGTGCTCATCCACTGTATTGGTAGTATACGGTCGTGTGGGAGTTGTTGATGAAGGCAAGACATTTTTCACGCCACAAACTTTGATGATATCTGGAGCATGGCCACCACCAGCACCTTCACTGATCAACAAGATAACAATACTTGAGTTTGTAATACAAGAATCCAAGAAGAATCGAACACATAATCATGCTTGAGATGTGTTTGACAAGCATATGTTGCTCATTTCAGAAAATCCACGCAACATAAGTACACTCTTTTTTCCCTTTATGCATTTTGTTCTATTTTAATATGCACACAAACATTTTTTTGTTGTCTCTTTCTCATTTTTGCTTTATTCCAAAAATTGTACATGAAATAAGTTATAACTTGAGTGCAGATGAAATAAGTTAACTTGAGTGTAGATCTGTGAGGATGGTTCTTTCCATCAAATAGTAGAGCAGGGATAGGTTAAAATACTGAGACTCGGTATTCACATTGCTTCCACCAACCTAAAACGAAATAATTCTGAGGGTGGCTCTTGTAATATCCCTGAATTTAAAATTTGGTTTGGATTTTTATGATTTTTATGTTACTCCTGGATTTTTTTTTTAAATTTCCCATGATACTTGTTATTTTATTTATTTCTTATCTACTTATTTATTTACGATGCAATTGTGGCATGGGACCCATTAATGGTATGAACTTAAAGCTTTATTGATTTGACCCTAACTAGAAGACATTGGGACCCAGTAATTTTAATAAGAAGATTTTAGGTATTATAGGATCCATCATTTTAAGATTATTGGACCATAGTGGGACCCTTGAACTGACCTGTGAGCAGGATACCCATGTTACAAGAAGAAGTACACACGGCTTCTTCAAGGAGCCCAAACCGATATCAGTAAGGGGAGTGAGAGTATAGGAAGTGAAGTTCGATAGGAATAAGGGAACTGAGACCCATGAGGAGGTTACTCATGTTACAACATGATGCAGGTCAGACAATAGGTCGGCCAGCCCATTGGGTCCAGTCCATAGGCCCAAGGGAACCATCCATTTAGTTAGGAAATATTATTTAGTAGTTTGGTTTGTTTATGATTAATATTAGTTAGTTTCCTTTTTATTTTAGATGTGATTCATATATTAGGAAATATTGTTGCTTGGGTATCAAGCCAACTCCTTTATAAAAGGATGTTAGGCCTCATTGTAATAGACATGCTTATTGTCAATTAATATGTTGAGTTATGAGAGTTTTCTCTTCAGTTATGGTGCTTTATCCTATTGTGAGGTTGCCCTAGTGGCTGGAATCCATCTTGGATTCGATCAATCCTTCAGGAGATTGATCTACTCTTCGATCGTGGATCTTGGTTGCGTCACAACAAGAAGCACACAACACTTCTTGGGGGATCCTATACTGATATCAATAAGGAGAGTGATAGGATAGGAAGTGAAGTTCCATAGGAAGCAGGGAAGTCCTCTTTATAAACATGTCGCATGCATAGAATCTCTCACATGACTACCTCTGGCCTTCAATGCTTCTCAGCAAGCAGAAAACTAGTTAGAGATTCAAGGAGAGAAGAAAAATCAGCACTAGGAGCATTGTTGACGTCATATAGTCTTCCGCACATCACAAAAGCCACGGTCTTCTATCAAAGGTGAGTAGATTTCTAGGTTTACTTGTATCTATGCGAGTTTATTCTTGTAGCAATACGGCTTGAACTTTACCAGGATACATGATAAGCTGTAATATGGAAGAAACTCATACTGATTTATGTTGTGTGGGTCATAACAAGGTCAATTGCTATGTAGATATAATTTGTAAAGGTCAACAACTGTATGCTTATGTGGAGATGGGTTGACTGATATCTTGAAGTTCCCTGGCTGATGTATTGCTGGGTTTGGGATTAAATCCCATAGACGACTGTTGAATTGGGTCGAAACCCTGATTGGTTGGATAAATTAAAATTCTGAATTGTAGAACACCTTCCACCTGGTTGTTATAATGCTGAACTGGGGCTGATTGAATGATTTTGGGGATCCTTAGTTGGCTAGGGTTTGGGGATTGTAGTGGGCGCCTGTTATTTGTGGAGAATGGGGATGGCCAACTCTGGTGTATTGGAGTTTGGGCTGGCCGATGGGAATATCTTGATGTCTTTACATAAGTGGTTGTGAATTTGTGATTCACACCCATTTCTGATTGTAAATTGAGCCTGATACTCATGGCTGAATGTAGTATAGGAATTAAACAACATGTCTGACCGTGGTAAAATGATAAGAGATGTGACTGAATTTGGTTTTGTGATCCAATCCCATGACTGATAATAGTTAAGGATTAAAACCCCACAACTGCAGAAAGATTTGGCCCAACACACGTGGTCATGTGATTTTTGGGTCCAACATCATATCAGATTGATTTTTTTTTTATTAATGGTTGATGGCAAAATCTCAAATAAGGGTTTATGGCTTCACTGAATCATGTTTGGATCAGTATTATAAGTACTTTGCAATGGAACAGTCCAATACTAGATTATGTGATTTATATATTAGTAGGTATTCATTCAATGTTGTTAATTGTTCATATTGGGCCAGTTTAAGGGTGTTAGGAGTCGAAAGAACACTGGAAACCCAGACTATGGATGGATTTATAACATAACAGTAGCATGCCTTGATTCTGAGTTTGTATATGTTAAGTTGTGACTGGTATATTTTTTAAGGGTGTTTTTATTTTTTATTTTTATTTTAGTGTTAGTCTAATATAAACCTCTCTTCCCTATGTAAACTTTTTGTAGAAAAAAAAATTATATATTTTTTAGAATGATTTTGATTTCCATTAGAAGTCTTTGACTCACCAGCTTAAAGACTTTCCCATTTTAGAAAGTACTGACAAGTCGAACTGCGACAAGTCAGGTTTTATTTTAAAAAAAAACCGAATAGGCCAAATTCAACAGTGATTTGTTCGATCCAATCTGTACGGGACTTGGATCCCTTTTAACCAAACTAGATAACTATGAGAAGGGTAAATGTTAGCATTATGGATTGCTCACTTCAGCAGTCATACTAACACCATCACAGTGGTATGGGGTGGAAAAAAATATAAGGCCTGAATCTTCATGAAGTCCTTATGTTGATTCCCAAGTAAAAATTGAAGAAAAACTTGGTTTGCTTAATCCGGGCACCAAATCGCTTAGTTTGGAAATCTTACATGTAAAATAATGTGTAGTAAAGCATCAAATCAAGAGAGAATAAAATATAATGGAGTTACAATGGTATTTTATTTTTAGTTGTTTGGTATGGAATCTTTTTGACTCTTTGTATACAAAAGTTGAGCTTTTTTTGTCTTTCAGTGGAGAAAGTGTTAAATGGGTCAGTGCTACATGGGTCACTGGGTCACAGCCCACATTTGCTAAAGCCCAACTTGTGGGATAAGTCATCTCTCACGTTTGTAAATATATGTATCTGTTATGTTGCCTTATTAAGGAGATATGATTAGATTGTAATTAGGATTAGAATGGCTGATTGCTACAATCAGGGTAATTTGTATAGCAACTAATTCTTTATATAAAGCAGCATCGTGACCCTCAAAGGAGTACGATTCAAAATTCTATTTTCATCTTCTTTCTTCTTCTAGTTTTCACATGGTATCAGAGCTGTGTCTCTGAGTGAATCTTCTTCATCTACCAAGCATTGGAAGTTGTCATAGTCTCTGGGAGACTCTCTGAGTATATCGTCTTCATCTTCCAAGCATTGGAAATCGTCAGATCAAGCTGTGATCAAACGCGGCCTACCACAGATCAGCATCATCACCTCTGGAAGTTGCAACCATTTTGGTCGTCTGCTCCCTCTGGTATTTGTGGACATTTTTTGAGGATTTTTTGCATCTCAGAGGTAGGATCTTTACAACCTCTAGTCAAATCTCAATTTCAGCAGTATAGTTTCATCACAGCCGTCCAGATTTTTGGATCTGGCTCTGTTTGGCACGAAATCTGGTTTATTGGATGCGACTTTTGATCCTTCATCAGTCTATGATGTCTGATTGATCTTTTCATTCAAAGTTTCTCTGCTGCACTTCATTCTAGTCTCAAATTTCAGGTCGTCTGGCACCTTTTTTTGAAGAAAAAATTGTTTTTTTCACTGCTGATCATTCTTATTCATCTGTTGGAACATTTGGAAGGCCTCTTTGTTTAGCATCTTCTCTCAGATTGTTTTCTGAAGATTTGGAGACAACCTTTAACACAGTTGGATTGTCTTGCATATTGTCAAAGATTGACTAAAATGGAAAAGCATGACATTGCCCTGATAAAATTTAATGGCAAGAATTATACTTCCTGGTCCTATCAATTTCAAATATATCTTGAAGGAAAGGAAATGTGGGGACTTGTTTCGGGATTGGATCCACGTCCTACGGAAGATGAAAAAAAAATACTCTTGGAATACAAAGGATGCCAAGATAAAAACCTGGATTCTTGGTTCTGTTGAACCACAATATATTCTGAACCTCAAACCTTACAAGACCTCTAAGGAGATGTGGGAATATTTGAAACAAGTATATCACCTCGGGAACTCTGCCCGTCAATACCAACTTGAACTGGAAATTGCTCAGTATTTCCAAGGAAGTTCTTCCATCCAGGACTATTATACGGGTTTTCTCAATTTATGGGCAGAATATGATGAAATCAAATACCTCAGTGTATCTGCAGCAGCTCTTTCTGAGATTCAAAAATTGCAGGCAATTTCTCATAGAGACCAGTTCCTAATGAAACTGCGATCTGAATATGAGATCATTCGTTCAAATCTAATGAGTAGGGTTCCATCTCCATCCCTGAATGAGTGTCTTAACGAACTCTTGCGCGAGGAACAAAGTCAGCTCACTCAGCATGTTCTGAAACAACAATTCTCAGGAAACTCTCCTGATGTCGCATATGTTGCCACTACAAGTCACACCCCTGGTGTCTATCATGGTCAGGGGGGGCCCAGTCATCATACTACTTCTGCTACTAAAGGACAGCCTCCTGCCAAAGATCTCAGCAAAATCTAGTGCTTTGGCTGCAAAAGTTATGGACACTATGCCTCGCAGTGTAAGACCAAGTTTTGTAATTACTGCAAATCAAATGGTCATGTTATTAATGAATGCAAAAGGCGGCCTCAAAATCGCACTCCACGAGCATATCATGTCAGCACTGCAGATGCTCCTACTTCCATTGCTAGTCCTTCAGCACCGGTCATGGCTTCACCCCCTCTTGCCTCAAGTAATGCTCCTCCGATCACACCTGAGCTTATTCAACAAATGATCATGAATGCCTTTTCTGCACTTGGCATTTCAGGTAAACACCAATCCCCTTCCTTTATATGGTTTATTGATTCTGGAGCTTCCAATCACATGACTTCTTCCACCTCTCATCTCTCTAACATACAACCATATGATGGAAATCTGCAAGTCCATACCGCTGATGGTCAAAAGCTTCCTATTACAGCTACTGGTGATATCATTCACTCATTACCTCTCACCAATGTCTTTCTATCCCCTCATCTCACTACAAATCTTCTATCTGTTGGACAACTGATTGATGAGAATTGTAATGTTTCCTTTTCTCGTTCTGGTTGTGTTGTGCAGGATCAAGTGTCGGGGACGGTGATCGCGACGGGGCCTAAGTGTGGACGCTTGTTTCCTATTGTTTTGCCTTCATCTCAAAATAAACAAATTTCTGCTTTTTCTTGTTCTTCTTCTCAAAATGTTTGGAGGCTCTGGCATAATAGATTAGGCCATCCTCATTCAAAATTGTTATCTTCAATGTTAAATTCTGATATTATTAATGAAAATAAAAATTCTTTTCGTCACATTTCTGATGAGTGTTCTGTTTGCAAACTTGGAAAAAGCAAAGTTCTTCCTTTTCCTTCCAGCTCTACTATGGCTTCAAATTGTTTTGACATTATTCATAGTGATGTCTGGGGGATTACTCTTGTAATCTCTCATACACATTTCAAATATTTTGTCACTTTTATTGACGATCATAGTCGATTCACATGGGTCTATTTCTTGCATTCCAAATCGGAAGTCTTTGATGCTTTCCAAAAATTTATGGCTTATGTTGAAAATCAGTTTTCTACTCGCATAAAAATTCTCCGATCTGACTCTGGAGGGGAATATATGTCCCATCAGTTTCAAACCTTTTTACAAACACACGGGATTTTATCGCAGCGTCTTGCCCTTACACTCCTCAACAGAATGGAGTGGCTGAACGGAAAAACAGACATCTCCTTGATACTGTTCGGTCCCTTCTCTTAACATCTTCTGTTCCAGCAAAATTTTGGCCTGAAGCTTTAGCCACTGCGGTTCACTTAATCAATCGATTGCCATCTCACCGCCTCGCCAATCAAACACCATACTTTCGTCTCTTTCATACAGATCCTACTTATACCCACTTGCGTATATTTGGATGTGTGTGTTTCGTCCATCTTCCTCCTACTGAACACACCAAATTAACTGCTCAATCAGTTCAATGTGCGTTCCTGGGCTATGCTTCTCACCAAAAGGGATATGTCTGCTATGATCCTGTGCTCAACCGTCTTCGTATCTCCCGTAATGTCACTTTTTTTTAAAATCAATTGTTTTTTCCAAACCATTCCTCGCCTTTACCATCCTTTTCTCATCTACCTGCTTTTTCTGATACAATCTCATCTCCACTCATTGTCCATGAACGGCGTCGTCAAAAGGATGCTCCATTACTGCCGCCCCCTCTGGATCCCTCGCCGGCACCTGATCTTGCCCCCACTACATCACATACTGCCTCATCTCCAGTTCAGCTTCGACGCTCTACTCGTCTTTCCAAGCCTCCGGACAAATATGGGTTCACTCACACATCCTTGCTTGCTACTCTCTCTTCTATTACTATTCCTACATCTTACTTACAAGCAGTGAAGCATGACTGTTGGCAAAAGGCTATGCAAGAAGAATTAGATGCGCTGCAGGATAATCATACCTGGGATATTGTTCCATGTCCCACCTCTGCCAAACCTATTGGCTGCAAATGGGTTTTCTCAGTCAAACTCAAAGCTGATGGCTCGTTGGATCGTTATAAAGCACGGTTAGTAGCATTGGGCAACCGACAGGAATATGGCATAGATTATGAAGAAACATTTGCTCCGGTTGCCAAAATGACAACCATCCATACTGTTCTTGCCCTTGCTACTTCTCACTCATGGCCTCTTTACCAATTTGATGTCAAGAATGCCTTCCTTCATGGTGATCTCAAGGAAGAAGTCTATATGCGCCTTCCCCAAGGAACTCCAGGTGCCTCGACTGGGGATTGTGCGCGCTTACGACGCTCTCTCTATGGTCTTAAGCAAGCTCCGCGCGCTTGGTTTGAAAAATTTCGGGATGCTCTCCTTCATCTTCAATTTACTCAAAGTGCCTCTGATCCTTCTATGTTTCTTCATCGCTCCTCAAATCGGCTTAATGTTCTCTCGGTTTACGTGGATGATATTATCATATCTGGGACAGATTCTGGCATGATCACCCATCTACAGGCATCCTTACATAAGTCTTTTCATATGAAAGATTTAGGCCCACTCACATACTTCTTAGGCCTTGAAGTTCATCAGTCAGAGAAAGGTCTCATCCTCGATCAACACAAATATGCTCTCGACCTCATTGAGATGGCTGGTCTTCAAAACTCAACTCCCGTTGATACCCCTGTTGAGGCAAATCTTCAGCTCACACTCGATTCGGGTGATCTTCTTCCTGATGCTACCCTGTATCGTCGTTTAGTCGGCAGCTTGATCTACTTGACTATCACTAGGCCTGATATCTCCTATGCGGTCAACCTGGTTAGTCAGTTCATGACTCAACCACGCCATCTCCATCTAGTTGCTGTTCGCCGCATTCTTCGATATATTCTACATACACCATCTCGGGGACTTTTCTTTCCCGTGGGCAATTCGACTTCTCTCATTGCTTACTCTGATTCTGACTGGGCCGGTTGCCCTGATAGTCGACGGTCTACCACGGGCTGGTGCATGTTTTTAGGTGACTCGTTGATCTCCTGGAAGTGTAAGAAACAAGATAAAGTCTCCAAATCATCCACAGAAGCGGAATATCGTGCCATGTCTGCCGCCACCTCTGAAATTGTCTGGCTTCGGGGTCTTCTATCTGAGCTTGGATTTCTTCAAACTGGTCCTAGCCCCCTATATGCCGACAACACAAGTGCAATCAGGATTACTGAAAATCCTGTCTTCCATGAACGCACCAAACATATTGAAGTGACTTGTCATTACATCCGTGATGAATTTGTGCGCGAAGCTATTACTCTCCCTCACGTTCCTACCGGGCTTCAAATTGCAAATATCTTTACTAAGGGACTTCCTCGGCCACGACACCAATTCTTAGTTGGCAAATTGATGCTGGTTGATTCACCCGCATCAATTTGAGGGGGGGTGTTAAATGGGTCAGTGCTACATGGGTCACTGGGTCACAGCCCACATTTGCTAAAGCCCAACTTATGGGATAAGTCATCTCTCACGTTTGTAAATATATGTATCTGTTATGTTGCCTTATTAAGGAGATATGATTAGATTGTAATTAGGATTAGAATGGCTGATTGCTACAATCAGGGTAATTTGTATAGCAACTAATTCTTTATATAAAGCAGCATCGTGACCCTCAAAGGAGGACGATTCAAAATTCTATTTTCATCTTCTTTCTTCTTCTAGTTTTCACAGAAAGGAGGTTGCTTTTTGACTATTTTTTTAAAAAGATGGAGGGAATTTTGAATTAAAGTGGTATTGATGTGACCCCTTGTTTGAAAAATGGAGGCTTTACTTGACTTTTATTAATGTACTAGCAAAAGCAAAGTGTCAAACGGGCCCCTGAGGGTATGGATGGCTGGACTTGTCTTGTCACTCATAGGATGTTAATGAAATTTTTACTATGCATCCCACCTGATTTTGTGGACATTGGACAAGATTGAATTTTAATGAAGTCACGTAGAGAATAATGTTCCTAGCCAGCATGTGATTCCAAATGTGTGATGCTGGAATGATGGGTGTGTATTTCAGTTCTAATATCAACCTGAAGGAGAAGAGATCTCTCTAATGGTCATCTTTTGACCAAGTTTGAATGAGTTGTGTAACTCATATATTCAGCAGTTTGGGCATTGATATATATATATATATATATATATATATATATGGGAGATGCTCCTATGAGAGATGCTCCTATGACACCTTACTATCCAATGCTAACAACTTAAATGTGAGGGCTCCCACTCCTATCTCTCATAGTAAGGTGAGAGCATCAGATAAGGTGGGGGCCCTCACCTTACTATCCAATGTCAACAACTTAAATGTGGGGCCCCCACTTCTATCTCTCTTAGTAAGGTGAGAGCATCTCTCATAGGAGCATCTCCCTATATTATATATATATATATATATATAAACACCTCTTTTTCTGCCCCTCTTTATTTTTTTGGTCATGAGGCCCATATTGAGTCAATCTAGTCTTTCCACACACACTACCCTCCATGAATAGTCACAAGTCAACTTTTCGTCGCCATTGGATTGAAATCATAATAAAATTATGCCTCTAAACCATTAAATTTTAGGGCCATGGATCAAAAGGTTAGGATGGTCTTATGGACTGGAGATTTTGCAGATAGGTAGGCCCCATATGGATCTTTCCATCCAATGGACTTCCATGATCATCATGCATGCTGGTGGGCCCAACTAGGAGGGGCGTTTACTCCTAAAAAATGCCCAGGCGTCTGGGCGCTGTGTAGCGCTCCATATATATATATATATATATATATATATATATAAAACCTATCTTTAGATCAAAATCTTGCCTTACATTGCTTTTATGTCATTAAAAGTTATTATCATTGTTGTCAAATTTTGGTTCATCTTGGTTGAACAGACAGACACTATTTATTTAATTAAGAAAACCATACTGAACAGCCCTACTATAAAATTTATAGAAAAGAGGATCTCACCTATGGTAAGTATGTATTGTTCTCTGTTTGAATGCAGCAATTGTATGCTCCACACACCCAGATTCATTCAAAGTGTCAGTGTGGATATTAACCTGTCCTTTGGAATAGAAACAAAGAAAAAAGCACAGTTAACAAAGGAAAGATGCAACAGTTCTTGGATTTCCAGTTCGTAAAAGTAGGATCCATGATTCAACAATCCAAACTCATATTATGGTTGCAATCATCCATTTTATAGTGAGCAGATGTATTCTTCTTCGTCATCTAATTCTGGCAAACAGGATCGAAGCCTCCACAATCAGGAAGACTTTCTGAGCATGTATCAACAATTTCATCACCGTACCATGGGCCCCCACTTGCATAACCCGAAAATCTGAGCAAACTGCACATACTTTTAGGCACGTGTTCTATATTTTATTTCCTCTAATATATGTGTAAACAGGACAAAATAACAATAAGAAACAATAAAGCAGAACCTGAATATCGTATTGTTCGGCAACAGTCAAACAATTATCTATTGCAGCAGGGGTGCTTCCCCAGTCTTCATGCAGTTTCAGACCCATTGCACCTGCCTTGATTATTTCAGGTAATCCATCTTGTTTGGCACTGTTCCCCTAAATAAGCATAGGATAATTCATGGCAGAAAGATGAGCAGAAAAATACAAAGACAGAAATCATGAACTATCCAATCTGCATATAACAGTTTTGGACACAATGCAGAAGCATAGGAAACAAAGGATGGGCTTTAGCTTTTAAGAACTACTTATGCAATTCATTGAATTTAACTTTTGTTCATGTTAAAACTGAGAAGAAAGTACCGATTCCGGTAAACTGGTGGAGCATGATATCTTTACAAATCCGATTCCCTCTAGATCATTACTTCTTGAATCATCCAGTTTGGTAATCGATATATCAATAAAACCCCATAGTTCTTTTTCTTTCCCTTCCACAAAATTGTGTAAGTGGAATTCCCAAAGAAAATAATTCTTCCCATCAAATTTAACTGGTAGAAAATCAATTTTTCTGCCATTACTCTAGTGGAGGAAAATTAACCAAGATGAAAGCAAATACCAAACCTAGGAATAAATCAGAGGGGGCTCCAAAAGAAGATAGAACCAATAAATCTGAGATCAAGAAGCCCAGACGCTAGCAGAAGACACGAAATCCTAGTGGAACAAAGTACAAATTTAGGGTTCTTGACAAAGCCCACTGAACAAAGTGGGAAGAAACAGTGTTACATCGATCAGAAGCTGAGGGTTCCCCAGTAGATCTATGAGGGCACGTTTGGTCAGAATAGGAATTATCTAAATTGGTCCCATGGAACCAAGCTATCCTCAAAGAGGATTTACGAGGACAGTTCCAGGTTTCACAAACGTGGAATCCTACCCTCTGTACTATGTGTTATCCAATGGTTCTACCTTTTTTTTTTTTGCAAATTTCTCAGTCATTGAAGAATCAAGACCTGAACTTTCACAACACCAGCGCCCCCGCCGCCCCCCCCCCCCCCCCCCACACACATAAAAAAAAAAAAAAAACAGAGAGAGAGAGGAGAAGCTGTTTCTTGCTTTTTGAAGATGATGAACAGTTTAGATCATGCAACTGGTGCCCACAGGATTCAAATTTTCATTTTTTAAGCTCTGGACTTTTTCACAAATATATGATAAATCTACAGACAAAGTTTAGCATCCTAGCTGCGTTCGGCCTTCTAGAGATGATGAACCACTTGGATCGTGATATAGGGGCCCTAAAAGAATAAAAAAATTGAAAAAAAGGGACTCCAAAAAATCCCGCATTTTACATTAGGGTAAATGAACAGTCTGGAGTTTTTTACAATTTCCTCATGTTCCATGATCCAAATTTCACCCCAAAGCTGTTTTCGCGCTTCTAAAGAGAATAACTGAAGAGAATGAACGGTTCGGATTTTGCAAAAGGGGCCCACAGAAGTCTAGAAATTGTGATCCAACAGTCTGGACTTGTTTTGTAAATATCATGGATATAAATATCGGCCGCCATGCGATATATCGGCTGTGGCAGGCGATACCGCCACGCTATGGCCGATGTAACGGGCGTCACACGCGTGGCAGCTCGTAGCGGCTGCGCAAGCGTGGCGGCCGCTACAGCATGGCGGAGGGTACTAAACCGCGCCCCCCCCTCCCCCCCACACCCCCCCCCCCCCCCCCCCCCGACGACGAAATGGGTTAAAAAACCCTCTTTTGAGTCATTTCTTCCTCTCTTTCTACTGGTTCTTCCTCCTTTCTACTTCCTTGTGGTCCCAAAACTCCCAAGTGTGGATTTCTTGAAGAGTTTTTTGCCACCAAATCACCAACATTCAACTATTCAAAGGATTTTAAAGATTCCAGACAAGATTCTTCATCTAGGTATGTGACTTTTTTTCAACTTTTGAGATTTTCACTCTCTAACTACCATGAATCAGAACATAATGGCATCATTGTCTTGTTTTATTGTAGATCCATGCTTCCTTTTGATCTTGAATGCATATCTTTTGTTTTTTTATTTATTTAAATATTGTTATTTTTATTTTCGGATTTATGTTATTTAAAAAAAAATCATTATTACTTATGGAAAACTCATGAAACAACTTGAAAATAGCTTCATATTGTTAGATCAATGTTTCTCATGAATCATTCCAATATATATTGCTTGTTTTTCAATTTTTTGCTTTTTTATTTTCGGATTTTTTTATTTTTGTAAAAAAAATTTATTTTTAGTAATTGAATGCCAATCAAATGTCTTGAAAAGGGCTCCTAGATTATAGATCTTTGTTTCCCATAGATCATTCCAACATATATTGCTTGTTTATCAATTTTTTCCTTTTTTTATTTTTGTAAAAAAAAAAAATTATTTTTAGTAATTAAATGCCAATCAAATGTCTTGAAAATGGCTCCTAGATTATAGATCTATGTTTCCCATAGATCATTCCAACATATATTCCTTTTTTTTAATTTTTTTTCCATTTTTTATTTTTCGATTTTTTTTTTGTGAAAAAAATTATTTTTAGTAATTGAATGCCAATCAAATGTCTTGGAAAGGGCTCTATTTTATATCTATGTTTCCCATAGATCATTCCAACATATATTGCTTTTTTTTTTTCAATTTTTTTCCTTTTTTTAATTACGGACTTTTTTATTTTTGTAAAAAAAAATATTTTTAGTAATGGAATGCCAATTAAATGTCAATAGAATGATTCTTAAGTGTTAGATATATGTTTCCTCTAATATGTTTTTTTGTTTTTTTAATTTTTAACATACTACTTGTTCATATTTATAGGCATTCAGTCTTCTATTGTGCATTTGTGTTTGCCAATTGATTTTTGAAAATGACTCGTGATATTGATCCCGCATGGAACTTTGGTGAGGCAGTTGAGAACAGGTTGAAAATCAAATGCAAGTTTTGTGGGAAAGTGACCAATGGGGGCATTACAAGATTCAAGCACCACTTGGGTCATATTTCTGGCAATGTTGCTGGTTGTACCTAAGTACCAAGGGAAGTCAAGGAACAAATGAAAGCTTTGGTTGACCAAAACAAAGCTAGAAAAGTAGAGATAAAAAAAAAAAGAGGCAGCAAGATGTTGATGCTGCCCGTTATGATATATTTGGGGATGAAGGTTTTGATGATGAAGATGCACAGATGGAGGCTGCAGCCGAGAGTCCATCATGAGTCACCAAGAAGAATATGAACGTTGTGCATTTGTTGGAAGCAGCAAATATTATGATGCAGGGGGCTCATCTGCTGTGCCAAACAGGGGCAAGGGCATTGCGGGTGCCATGCGCAGGGCATTTAGTACCCGGGACGGGATGTTGATGTAGAAGTTGTTTCTACTAGAAGAGCAGTTCCTCCCCCTGTTGATCCTCTAGCACATAGAAAAGAGGGGGTTAAACAACCAAATATATCAAGTGTTATGAAAGGGGTTATGAAGGGTGCAAGAGATAGGTTAGCCAAAGCTACAGCAAAATGGCTAATTCACAAGAACATACTACCTACAGCAATAGATTCCCCCTATTTCCAAACAATTCTTGATGTTGCCGCCGGAGTTGGCAGGGGAATACAGTCGCCCTCTGTTTATAATGTGGACACGAAATATCTCGAAGAAGAATATAAAGAAATAAAGGCATGGGTGAAGAACTTTAGGCCCATGTGGCAACAGAATGGGGTCACCATTATGTGTGATGGGTGGACCAGCGGCACACAAACACAACTAATAAACTTTTTGGTACAATCAGTTGCTGGGTGCGTCTTTGTAAAGTCCATGGATGCATCTGAACATAGACGGATAGCTAAATATATATACACTCTTATGGATAAGGTTGTAGATAGTGTGGGAGGAGAATATTGTACATATTGTTACAGATAATGGCGCCAATTTCAAGGCAGCCGGTAAGATGTTGGAGAATAAAAGACATCATCTGTTTCGGATTCCATCTGCAGCAGCACACTGTATAGATCTCATTATGGAAGATATTGGAAAAAAGAAGAAAATTGCTGAAGTTATCAAGGCATGTAGAGGCATTACTAGATTTATTTATGATCATTCATCGCTTTTGAGCTTGATGAAAAGATTCACAAATAACCATGCCTTGATTAAGAGTTAATCGGATGGTATTGATGATTAGTATGATTAATTGGGTTACAAGGATAATAAGTGGTGGATCCAATTTGTTTGGACAGTTTAATTCCAATGTATCCATGGATATAATTGATAGAGGGGCCTGCTTGCAATAATTGGAAAGTTTAGGGTCTTCTGGAAAATATTCCTAAGACTGGAGTGCAATTGCATTTATTTAGTGGACAAATTTGCAATTAACTGTGGTTTCAGAGTTCACATGAGATGTGGGGTCCAGATGTTTCAGTTGGAGCCAGATTTTAAGGAAACCCTAGTGGTCCCCATACTAGCCCTAAAAAGAAAAAGTTATATTCCAATTGGAACTCTTAAGGAAAGGAGGAGTATGACACATAATAAAAATAGAAGTGAGACTTCTAATTTTAGTCTAAGAGGAGGTTCTCCATGTTCTATATATAGAGAGGACTAGGGTGGGACATCCCATGCTTGGCACGCCCAACACCCAGGACGTCCAAGAGTGTCAATCCTCTCTCCTTCACTTTTCTCCTATGGTGATGTAGAATTTGATGATGAAGATATCATTACATTAGCTGAATCCTATATGGCACAATTGGAGCATCCCAAGATGGCCCGCAAGGGTCCCGGCAAGTTTTGATGGAAAACTTAGGCTCAAATAGTTAAGATTTTAGTTTAAAACTATACAACAAGGACTGTTTTGGGAATATACAGATGTGTAGGGGCTGCTTTACAATTTTTACAGAAAATTCAGAACTCATAAAGGTCTCACGTGCAGCTGTTTTGGAGCCACAGTTTAGTGGGTCAAAACTGACCCAATCCAAGAAGTTAAGACCAAGGTTTAAAAAATCGGACTCGGGACCCGACTTGTTCATGGCCTAGTCCGAGTCGACTCGCCGAGTCGGGCTGAGTCCCACGTATGGGACTCAATCGAATCGCATTAGGACTCGGCCGAGTCACATGATTCAGGTTTGAGTCCCATGCGACCCGACTCGGTATGTTTCGAGTCCGAGTTGACTCGGACTCGGCCGATTTTTAAACCATGGTTAAGACCTCTTTAGGTTCGCCTGGGAGTTCACTAAAAGGTCCAGCAATTTGTTTCATCAAAGAGTGGGCCATATGGGGTCCACAATCAATTTGCTCCAATGTGTGTTTGATGATCAGATCTGATTGCAGCAGTGATTTTCTTTATTTACTTTTAGATTTGATTCCTTCTTTTGTTTAGAAATTGTATCTAAAGACTTCTATTAGTGAAAGGACTCCAATTAGTAGGGTTTCCTAGGGTTTCATGGCTGTTTTAAGTCTTATAAATAGGTTTTATTTTCGTCATTAATGTAGCAGCTACAGTACCAGTATATGTTTTTCAATAGAACACAACACTTTGTGTTTCTTTTTCCTTCTCCCTTGGTCGTGTGGACTATAGGTGATTGAGAAGGCTCTTTAAAGGTGAGTTCAGTGATTTTTCGGCATTGTTCCTTCCCCATTAAATTTCTGGGTTTCTGTTTTCATTACTACATATCAGTGTGGTGGCCGGATATTTTCTGGTTTGGTTACTTGGGCCCTAGACAGTCCGATTGTGTCAAATTGGGACTGTGTCATCTGGTTTCCTTCTTGAGTGCCTAGGGTTTCTTCTCAATTGGGATCCTACCATTCTCTTTGAGAAGTTCTCTGCAAGAGGATCATAGCGCGGAAGAACACAAGGCTAAGGAGATCAAATCTGTTGATGATTCGTGGAGAATCAAGAAATCAAGTTCTCGATTTGAGCACAACCAAGTTCCTCAGGTATAAGATCTACAACCAGTTCTTTCAATAGATCTTGTTTGTGTTTGCCTGCTTTGATTTGCCCTTTCTTGATAGATCTATAATCTTAATACATGAGATGAGGGTTTTAGATCCTTTTTTTTATTATGAAATGTTGACTTGTATTGATAGAAAAAAGGAGCTTTACAAAAGAGCTTTACAGTGTAAAAAGAGTTATACTGAGAAGCGGCTGGGCAGAAACCCCAAAAAACAGCCACCTCCCAAAAGGAGGGGAAACAAAAACAAGGAGAGGGAAAGAGAGATCCAAATCAAAATGAACTGACTTCCTTCCAATTGAACATAATTGCGTCAATAGATAAGCCCCAGAAATCTGGAAGATAGGAGACCCACGAGGCAACGCATAATTTCATTCTAAGGATTAAGTCTTCTTGGGAGGAAGAAATCCCATCATAACACCTTCTATTTCTCTCTTTCCAAATCGTTCATATGCAAGCGAAAAAAGAGAGGCGCCACATTATCTTCCCCTTGGAGGTAGTAATCAGGTTAGCCCACTGAAGGGATAGGTCGGGTAAGGAATGCGGCATGACCCAACTACAATAGAACTCCTCCAGGATCGCTAACCAAAGGGCTTTCGTTCGCTTGTAATGGAGCAAAAGATGATCAACCGACTCCTCGTCCACTAAGCAAAGGGGGCAAGCGTTGACAAGGAGTATATATCTGCCGCGCAGATTATCCACTGTTAAAATTTTTTTCCGAAGAGCAAGCCAAGTAAAAGCGATGACTCTGGGAGGGGCCTTGATCTTCCATAATGATGACCAACTTCGAGGAGCCACTGAGGTGATCGATAAGGCGGAGAAGAAAGAGGAGACCGAAAAAGAACCATCACGAGGAGGGATCCAGAGTCTGTTATCATGCCCTTCTCTAGAGCCATCTATGCCATTAAGAATCTCGAAAAGATTGAAGAGATTAGCTACTTCTGCCTCGGAAAGATTCCTTCTGAAAATAGGCCACCACAATTGATTGTTAGTGCTTGTGTCGAGATAATCTCTAATCTTAGCATTTTAGTTTCTAGCACATCTGTAGAGTTAGGGAACTGAAGTGCTAGAGGGTTCTCACCAGCCCAAATATCATGCCAGAAGGAGATTTTCTCTCCATTACCAACGCGGTAGCGGATGGATTGGGTAAAAGAAGCCTTGGCCAGAAGTTTGAGCACCTCTACGGAGGAGGAAAGATTTCCCAGCCATTTATCTTCACTTTATATTTGGCTACCAGGATGCTTCTCCAAAGGCCTTCTGAATCTTCTCCAAGTCTCCGAGCCATTTACCCAACAAAGCCTAATCCATGATCCTTAAAGGTCTTATTCCAAGACCACCAGAGTCTTTAGGGGAGCAGACTGTTTTCCAATTCACTAGGTGGAATTTTTTAGAATCCTCACGGCCTTGCCAAAGGAAGTCTCTTTGAAGCTTCTCAATGCGGTCAATGATTGCAGTGGGGCACTTGAGGATGGACATGTAGTAGATAGGAAGGTTGGCAAGTGCAGATTGGATCAACGCAATTCTTCCTCCCAAGGATAAATACTTAGCTTTCCAGGAAGATAATTTTTTCTCAATCCTTTCAAGCACTGAATTCCATACAAATTTAGGCCTCTGTCCAGGCACAGGGGAAGACCAAGGTAGGTAGATGGGAAGGAGTCAGCTCTGCACCCCAAAATGGTAGCATAGTGATGGAGGGAGATGTCATCAATTAAGACTCCGATGATGGAGCTTTTTGAGAAATTTATCCTAAGACATGAGACAGCTTCAAAACATCTGAGAATAGCAACCAAATTTTTGATTTGGTCTTCATTAGCATCGCAGAAAAGGAGGGTGTCATCTGCATATTGGAGGTAGGAGATAGAAGGAGCATTATTAGAAAGCTTGAAACCGTGGATCAGATTGCAGTCTTCTGCTTTGGAAAGCATCCGACTGAGGGCTTCTCCAATAATGACGAATAGAAACACAGACAAGGGATCCCCCTGGCGCAAGCCCCTCTCAGCTGGAAAAAATCCTTTCAGGGAGCCATTATTAGAATGGAGAAGGTAGCAGATGAAATGCATTCTTTGATCGAAATCCTCCATTTTGATCGAAAGCCCATCCTGCGCATCAAGTAAAGAAGAAAGTGCCAGTCCACCATGTCGAAGGCCTTTTCCAAGTCAAGTTTGCAAATGATGCAGGGAAGTTTGTCCTTGTATCTAGAATGGATGCATTCATTGGCAACAAGAACCCCATCTAAGATCTATTTACCTTGAACAAAGGCTCCTTGAGAGAGGGAGATGATGGAAGGGAGGATCTTTTGGAGTCTAGAAGCTAGCACTTTAGCCAAGATCTTGTAGATGCTGCCTAAGAGACTTATTGGCCTGAAGTCCTTAGTACGGTCAGCCCTTGTCTTCTTTGGGATAAGGGCGATGAAAGAGGCACCGATCGATTTTGAAAGCCTCACTGTAGAGTGAAATTCCTTCATGAAGGCTATAATGTCAACTTGAAGGAGGTCCAAGAATCTATGGAAGAATGACATTGGGAAGCCATCTGAGCCTGGAGCTTTGTCGCTACCAAGATTAAAGACCGCTGCTTTGACTTCTTCCTCTTGGAACTCATCTTCCAATCCTCGCTGATGGTGGGGAAATGGAGATTGTCTAAGGAAGGCTTGCTAGTACCATCTTTTTTGTAGAGGCTTTGAAAGAAACTGAGAATGTGGCTAGTTATCCCATCCTTGTCCTCGAATCTATTGCCATTGGTGTCCAGAAAGTAATTGATCTTGTTACCCCTCATTTTGGTCGTGGCCGTACTGTGGAAAAATTTGGTATTCTTGTTCCCTTCCTTTAGCCAACGACATCTAGATCTCTGTTTCCATCTGATCTCTTCTTCTCGGATTTTATGCTCAAAAAGATGTTTAAGGTTAACCTTATAGCGATATCCGCTTCAGAAATCCCTTGGGATTCTTCCTTACAGTCAATGGATTGTAATTCTTCTAAAAGTTTAGCCTTGATAGCTTCAACAGGCACAAACTTAGTTGTCCTCCATTCTTTAATACTAAGCTTCAGCTGCTTGAGCTTCTCGGAAAGTCTGAAACCTGCCCAACAATTGATATCATAGCTATTCCACCACTCCTTGACTAGAGCAATGAAATTTTTGTCTTCCAGCCACATTGTCTCTAAGCAAAAGGGAGAGGGTCCCCACTTAAGACTTTTGCAATCAAGGAGGATGGGATAGTGATCAGAAGTGAGCTTTGGGAGGGAAATTTGGCAAACTTCAGGATACAAATCAATCCAATCCCCGGTGACCAGGAATCTGTCAAGACGTGACCCCCCCCCCAAACTGAAGATCGATGAGGTAGTGGGAGTTAATCCAATCTGAGAAGGATTCCATATCAGCTAAAATTTTGCCAGCCCCAGATTTGTTTGAAGGGAATCTAGTGATCTTCTAGTCACCACCAATGCACCAAGGGTGAACCCATCTGCTACGAATGGAGTCGAGCTCACACCAAAAACTGCCACGAAGTCTGCGGTCAGTAGGGCCATAGACAGAGGAGACAATCCAAGAGGAGCCATTAGCCCTATCTTTAAGCACTACCGAGATAGAGAAGGTACCAATGAAATGATCTTTCATGATGTACAACCTACTATTCCAGCATAGAAGAATACCTCTAAAGGTTCCAAAAGGTCGAGTTGAGCTTGGTTTCTTGAAAGAGCAGAAGGTCTGCTCTAAAAGTGCGTATTACCTACTTTATAACTGCCCGTTTCACTGAATTCCCTAAACCCGAACATTCCAGGATGTAGCCTTCATTGACAACGCTTCCTGGAATCTCTGACTCTGTTGACATGTGGGAGACTGGAACTGCTCACAAAGGGACAGCTGTCATAGTTGATGGAGCACGAAAGGTTCTGGAGTTCTTTGCTTCCCTTTTCTTTTGATTTCTTTTTGTAGGTGACAGGTCTTCTAAGGGCTGAATCTTTATCCTTTGCAAAAGCAATTAGGCTTTCCCACCCTCCTTTGCTGCTGTCTACTGAGATGCCTATTGCCTCACCATAGGCTCTGATTTTTTGAGGTAACCACGAGTTGGGGGATCCAGGCAAGTAGCTTCTGTCTACAGGGGCAGAGTGTCTGTGGGGACATGGAGAGCTAATGGAGTTGGTTTTAGAAATGGAGAGGTCTTCGTCTGAATTCTGCCGATAAGGAGAAATGGCAGAATCTCTGAAGGCAGTGAGAACGGTGGCCGACACTGAGCAGGGAGAGGAAGGGAGGGTTGGATAGGTAGCAGAACCTGATTTGGATGAGTCAGAGTCCGAAACGTAGTAGCGAGCAGGCAACCACAGGACGTCAGTCTTCTCCTTCTCCTGGCAAGTGTGGGCGTCTGGGGCTGGCTTTTGTCCTTCGATTGTCTGCTTTCCTTGAGTTGATGGAAGATCGGAGGATCCCCTGAGGAAGGGGCAAAGGATATCTTGCTTGACTTTTTGACGGAGGAAGTTGATGTGTCCGAATAGGAAGGCAAGGTTAAGGCAGCGCGTTCGCACCAGGTAATCTAGAGATAGTAGACTTCAAATCCTTTCGATTTCTAAAAGGGGCAAAAGCTGGGGCTGATGAGTTGGGCCAACCCAGATCACTGAGGAAGGAGCATAAAGTGTCTCCATTCGTCAGCCCATGGCCCGTTGAGGTTATATTTGCCATGGGCCAAGTCCATTCTTCAACTTGGGTCAAGTTAGTGGCCCTGGATCTTCCTGACCTAGCCTGCTTGCAAACCCTAACTCGTTTCTGGAGACTTCTTTTGGCAAGATTTGAGAAATCGTCTTCGCCAGCGAACCCTAGATTGCCGTATTCAAGCTGCACTGCGCTGCTCGCTGCTATGGAGGTTCCATCGTTGTCGGATGCGATGGGAGTGGGGAGATCTTCTTCGGCTCTGACTGAGATGAGTAGTTCTCCGACGGACAAAGGGATTTGCAGCGGGAGCTTGCACAGCCTGCTGGTTCGAACCTTCACACGCCCGTAGACAAGGTTTATCTTCTCCGAAGTGAGGTGATCTACCTCTATGGTTGAGCTGATGAAATCGCCCAGGAGACGGAAGACACCTTCATTCCAAGCTTGTAATGGTACGCCATGGAAACGAATCCATTTGGTGATTAGGGGGAGCCAATAACCTCCATCCATCTATCTGTCTAGGGCTACGAACGGGTTGGAAAATGAACTAGCAGCATAGCTCAGAAATTGACAAACTTCCTCATCTGAGAGAAGTTGGATGTGGACGACATCATCTGCTAACAGTTTGAGCCTGGCTGCCGATTTGCCCCAATGAGTATTAAGCAATTGAGCTACATATCCGTAGTCACGTTTTACTTGAGGAAGCCAATCAAGCTATGGCAGAGGACCTTTATCTCCGACTCATCGAGCAAAGAGGCCCCCTAGATGAAGTGAGATTGGGCATCCTTGACGATCCACCCTGCACTTGAGTCAGTGATGCACGTTGGAGGGTGGTTTTAGGTGTTGGGAGGTTGATAGCGTAGAAGCCCTAATTTGTCGTTGGGAGGTTGATGATGCACAAGCCCTAATTTGTCGATGGAGGTCTTGGAGCAGCCAGCGACTGTTCCTGCTGTTTGTGGACGAGCTATGTCAACGAGGATTCTTCGACCTCCCCAGGATCTCCCGTTGACAAGCTCGAGACCTAGTTTGACTTCTCTTTCTATTTTGAATCTGATGAAGCTGAAGCCTCTCTGCTTGTCAGAGGATCCTTCGGTAGGGATGAAGGTATCTATCACAGTGCCTGCCCTACAGAACATAACTTGAAGCTCTATCTTGGAGATTTCTGGAGGAAGATTAGAGACGAACAAGGAGAAGGCTGTGACTCATGGACTTCTTTGCCAGGCAGGGTCGAGGTTCTGCCCTCCGAAGCGCTCCATTAAGTTGGGTTCTTGGCATTTTAGGTGTTTGATCCCCGCTTCAAGTGGGTCAAAAGTTTTGAAAAACCCATCTAAAACTTTTAACACCTAGGTTTAAGGAAGACAACTTGATGCCGAAGCTAGAGGATTCGTAAGACACTCAGCAGGTTGAAGAACATAATCTACTCAGTAGATTCCTTTGCTGATCAAGAGAAGTATGTAATAAAAACTACAAAAGACACAGAAGAGTTGTCTTGAAGAACTTGCGGGTCGATGGAGAGATCTTGTTCGAGGAGAGTTAGGGTTTCAACCGGCCCTATTCACGAGGTCAAAGTACATAGAAACCCCAATCAAGACTCTTTGGGTGCCTGAGAGGGGACCGAACCTTCTTTGAAGTCTTTGACAAAAGTTGAAGTTATTTTCTGTAGAATTCCTTAAGGACTGAGGTAAGATCACAAAATGATGCAGTCAAGATTTAACACAACTAGACTGTCTACCGCCCAATGAATCCAAAGACAAGAAATTCCAGCAACTACCGCCGACTGTAGTGAATAGCAGAAATTCCAGAATAAAAAATAAGCAAGGAACAGTGCATGTCAACCCCAACTCACCACAAAAGAGCCTTCCTCAATCTCTAGCATCCACGTCATACAAGAGAGGAAAAAATAAAGCCAAAACAATGCTTTATTGGTTAGTTAAAAACTTCCGAACATGAACTACTGAAAACAGTAGACTATTCTACATATAAATAAGCATAAAAACCTCTAGAAATCCCTAGATTTTGTACAATAATAAAGTTCTACTGCATTTGAGTATCTTAAATAAAGTTTCTAATTAATAAGCAGCAAAAAATTCTAAAAATATCAAAATCTGGAGATTTTGTGACTTCTGGTCATCTGTGATACTTCTGACACAATCCACTATGGACCCCACATGGCCCATCAAATGATGGAATGGACCACACCAAGTTGTTGTAAACCTTTGGGCGACCCTCCTGATATAGAGTGTTGATGGGTTGGGTCTGATATGGCACACCAATCAATGCTCCCAAAATACTGCACGAGAGGCTGTCTTTGGGTTTCAGAATGTAATGCCCCATACCCTGTTTAGGGGACAAACTATTAATTTATATAAGTATGTGCATGCATAATTATTGTAGGATCCATGATTTTCCGGATTTGGGTAAGGAAACCATAGGGACCCCACAAGGCTTAGGGTTTTGGGTAGGACACATTGGCTCAACACATATTCATCAAATCCAAGTAGGGACCTATGGTACCCTTTCTTATTAAGGACCGAGTGGTATTAAGTGGAATCATGAGTAATCAATTCACAAGTATAACTTCTTAAGTCTAGTAAGACCCATTAGTTAAGTTAAAAGAATGAAGTCCTTTAGAGATGGGAGCCTTTTGTTTTAACTTAAGTGAAGCATCTTTAGAAGATGGGATCCATGTTTCATTAAAGGGAAGTCAGCTTAGAGGAGGATGAGGGCTGCACATGATTTCCATTTGAATTAGAAGTGCCACATGCATCCAATGATTGATTTAAGGATGTGTGCACAACTCCTTGGAGAACAACCAAATCCGCAGCGTTAGGATCTTCTTAGCCTCACCATATCTCTTCCTTTTTGCTTATTCCTTTCAGCAGAAAACCCTAACCCTAATTCTAGACCTAGAAAATCTTAAAAATTCTTATGGAGAATCTAGGAGAACCATAATAGAACTTGAAGGAATCTAGGAGGAGAAGAGAAGAAGTCATTGGAGATCAATTACCGTCCAAAGGTGAGTAGACATCCAAACTACTTGTGAATCCATATGTTAATAGTTGATTTCCAGGACTTCAGAAATCTTTGTGAGATTTTGACTTGATATGAGACGGAAATGATGAAAACATGTGTTAGGAGGACCTAGTCAGTATGGTTGACTGATGCAAGCCCTAGTGTTAGGGATTGCGTGGAAGTGCCGAAGCACGTGTCCGCAAACACAATAAGAGTCTCCGCATAGACAATAACATGAGGACGCACCTCAAAAAGGATAAACCCACAATCTATTAATCATCAACTCTCTTAATATTCCATGTCTACAATCCCATATAAATAAGAAAACAAATCTTAGGGGTTAAGAAACCTAAAGAAACTAGGAAACTAAGCAAATTAGAATCTTATCCTTATTACAACTTATTAAAATAAAAATAATAACTAATAACAAGTAATTAAATAAAATAGGAAAATCCCTAAACTATCTTGGGCCCTACACATGTGACCTTCGAGGTCTATCCTGCATCATTGGACCCTTAACTGAACCCTAGGGACTGCTTTACTCACCTGCTGTACTACACCTATGGAGGATCTGAATTGGCCGAAACTTATAAAGGGGCTCCTCTTGGTTGACTTCTGTGCTAACTTTCATTTGAGCTTTATTCATTAAGAGATCCTTTGTAATTAGTGGTGCTTTGTGTTTAGATTCTTCGTGATCATAATTTCTGGGCAAAGTAATCTATGTTGGAACTAATGACAATTGCTGGTCATTGATTGAAACCCTAAGTTAAGGGTTTTGGAGTTAAATAAACCACGAGACATCTTTGGTGATGATTGTAGGTGTTATCTACGATGCTCAAATTGCATAATATTGAGAAGTTGATGTTTGGTTTCATGAATGTCAATCAATCCCTAGGTAACCAGACCGTGACCTTTCTCATTGAGTAATTGAACTAAGTAGAATGAAGGCATGCTTTGGCTGAACCCTATTTGGGAATGGGCCTCGACCAATTGCATTGGAACCCTTGTTTCGAAGTGGTTTTGGTGTAGTTGGAATTATGTAGTCGTCATGATTGGTGATTGTCTACTTCTTTTATATAGTTTATCAATTTTCAACTTGATTTTACCACTACTGTTGGCATTAGACTAGAGTTGTAATCTAAGTAAAAGGCATCTCATGCACCTCACATAATATCCTAAACCCTAAACCCCAGGGTGTGCATAAACACTAGTTTTTTAAATTCTTAATGTTATGAATTCTTGAATGATCGAACCCTTGATTTGGACCTTTTCCATGTTGGCCAAACCTCATAGGGATGTTGGGATTGTTGAATGCTCATTCCTCTTTCTATGTGAATGTTTATGGAGTTCTATGATTGAAATATGGATCTTTAATGTTGATAGCCTACAAAATTAAATGCTGAATGATCTCTATGTAATTATTATTGCTAAATTATGAGCAAGATGAGAGTAAGGTGCATTTCTTGGCTGAATGATGTAGGGACCTGATTCCTGATTTAATATTGTATAGTTATACAATAAATTCAGTCTGATTTTATGTATGTATAAATCTGATTTTTTGAAAGACACGAGAGATGACTGAAATTTACATCAATAGAGGGATGGATATATGATCATCCACATTCACATTGGACACCAATACCGAAAGGGATAGGGGCTGATTGTATAAGCCAACTTGGTTATAGATGTAAAGTTGGATAAAGAATGAAATTTAAATTCAAAGTGCAATAAAAAGATCGTGAAGTGCTGTGTAATATTTAAAAACTTTGAATAGCCTGGAATTTACCCTGGACACCCTAGACTACTAAGACCGGTACAAAGGCCTTATGTGGATGTTATTGACCGACTTTGGTCAGCTTCGTGATGATAATACTGTTTGACAGAGGTCAGCCGCGTGAGAAAGACGACTGTCTGACTTAAGTCAGCCTTGGGAATGTATTGTCTGACTTTGGGTCAGCCTCGGGAGAACTAAATTTTCGTTGGTATCGTCGTGACAATTTTGGCCTTGTTGGTCACCTCGGGTATATGCGCATGAGTGGTAAGAAGTGCAATGTTGATCCTGTACCTCTGGGTAACTGACCCTCATTGGCCTGTGCTACCTAGTGGTTAGGATGTCCTGTAGAGATGATACTTGAACTGGTAGTATGGATTATAATCGCGACATTGTGACTGCATGCATCTCTCATATATGTGAATTCATTTAAACTACATTGATCTAATTTCTAATGTGATGTTTATATATGCAAATGGAGTTGTATTTTTATTCACTCAGTAACCGCCGACTCCTGGATTGTCCCTTCCAGCAACCAGGGTATTCGAACTAAAGAATTCTGTGATGATCACGAGATAGGCTTTGGCATGTGTACTTGAGAGGACAGAATCACCTAGAAGATTGAAGAGAAATAATTTCCTTTGATTGATTAAAGAGAAATAATTTCCTTTTCTTGATTTAGTTTATTTCCAGTTGGAGAACTTAAAGATTGTAATGGTTTTATTTTATTCAAAGATAGTTGATTTGTATTGATGATTAAAAGGTGGATTTTGACTTTAATACATGATCAAGTTATTTAATAGGGTTGCCTAATTCTTTATTTTGCTTAATTATTTGATTCATGAATGGGAATGTGATAGAATATGAGTTGCAACAAGCTATGCCAAAACAGCCCCTGAAATTCATATTTAGACCTAATTCCAGGATGTTTTCAATCAAAGCTTGTTGGGACCTTTGCCGGCCTTCTTGGGATGCTCCATCCAAGCTAAATAGGATTCAACTAGAGAAAGAATTCAATCCTCATCAATTTCTGCCTCACAAACCCTAAACTCAAAACCTTACTTGCTCTGACACCATGACAAGATTAGGATTTGCATTAATCTGCCGCGACCTCCTAGAGTGAGGGCCCCATATTTATATTGATGTCCAGAGTACAATTAAAAGAGTATCCCTTCGAAAGGGTTTAAAGAGAGGATATATACAAGGGTAGTCTAGAGAGTTTTAAGTAATTATCTAGAGGGGCGATATCTTTGTAGAGATATCACGCTCATATATACAAGGGTAATCTGGGAAGTTTATAAGTAATTATCCAGAGGGACTTAGATATCTTTGTAAAAGTATCATGCTCTGCCAGTGTACTGGAATCGGTACTCTCTTAACAAAAACCAATTTCTTAAATGAAAAAGACAATTCATCGGTTCATGCAATTTGTTATCAAACAAAAAACATACCTTCCCAGTGAAGCCAATATTAAGTGGCAAGTCATCAGTCGCCTGTAACATTAATCGCATTTGTTGTGGTGCAGGGGTGCAAGTAGTTGCACATGTTCCATGCGCCGGTCCTGTCCCACCTCCAATTACTGTTGTGATACCTAAATTGTTAAAACGTCATCCAGTCTTAGAATCACAGAATCCAACTGGTGAAGAGAACAATACAAGCAATGGATGGTCATATTGATACAATGAGCATACTGCTTTAATAGAAGCATACATGTTATATGTTGTTAGATTAGTTGGTTAAATATATGAAGTAAATACATTTACAGGTCTTTTTTTTTGGTTTAAATGAAGTAAGTGGTGCAGGGGTGCAAGTAGTTGCACATGTTCCATGTGCAGGTCCTGTCCTGCCTTCAATTATTGTTGTGATACCTAAATTGTTAAAACATCATCCAGTCTTATATCATATGCCACACCAGTTGGAATCACAGAATCCAACTGGTGAAGAGAACAATACAAGCAATGGATGGTCATATTGATACAATGAGCATACTGCTTTAAAAGAAGCATACATGTTATATGTTGTTAGATTAGTTGGTTAAATACATAAAGTAAATACATTTCTAGGTCATTTTTTTTTTTGTTTAAATGAAGTTGGGTGCGGCTTAAAAACCCTTACAATGACACTGCCATTGATAAATCCACTAATATCATATGTCACACCAACCCAACCTAAAACAAACTGGCACTCATCAAAATTAACTCTAGTTAGAGTAAGACCTACTGTTGGAGTTAAGCTGGTGTTTTACATGTGAACAAAAGGATCTCCCACAGTGAATTGCCACTGAGTCAATTTTAAACTATAGTTGGATTTGAGCCAACAAATTATTTGATGGGGTAGCATGTCTCTCTAGAGATGGGGACCATAAACACTAAAGTGGCCCGATCTATTTGAAACTTCAAGTACAGGTTCAAAAATTGCTTATCTTCCTAAAATTGCTTATTCTAGCGAATACAAGGTTGGCCACCCAACTATGCATGAATTTTTTTCCGAGTTTGACTTTTCTCCATTTAATCACCGTTGAATCTTTATAGTCTATTTTGACTATTCAAATGGAGAAAAGTGATATCATCCTTGAAAAATTAAATGGTAAAAATTACTTGGGTTGGTCTGTCTTCCCATCTTAAGTGCTTTGTGAAATGCCAAGGCCTTGCTAAAGACCTAGATGGGACAGTTCCAAAGCACATTCAAGAGAAATCCATGGCTACTTGGAGTCATAATATTTCTAAAGTGACCACATGGATCCTTTAACTCTACTGAGTCAACTAAAGATGAAAATAGCGGTTTCAGCGGGGCCACCGGCCAAAAAACTACATAGCGAGCGATATGTAACGGCGTAGCGGTGTGAATTAAAAAGTTGATGATTTTTTTTTTTTTTGAAAAAAAATCTAAAAATTCCAGAATATTGTAAAATGTTAGAATTTGATGCTTTTTTTTTTTTTTTTTTCCTATAGTGGGTATAATGGTCCCTTTAGTGCATAGAAGTTTTCCAATCATTAAATGATTGTAAAATTTTTCACAAGGATTCATGTTGGTTAGCTATATTGAGTTAGAATCTATTATGCATTTCTAATTTCATAATTCAAATAAGCAATTTAGTACAACAGTACATAACAAAGGAAATATAAATTATAAAGTAAAGCTTAAATAAAGTTCAAAGTTCAAACTAAATAATAAATTAACTTTCATCATAACAAACAATGTACTTTTGTTGAGAGTTGAGAAAAGAATACCTTTATTAATACCAAAGCAGGTGTCTATATACCTAGAGAAGAGTCCTAAAGAGGAGCTCTTTGCATCGGCTTCAATTTGGAAAGATCTGTTCTTTTTTTTTTTCTAAAGCATAGATGGGTAGAAGAGTATCCTAGAAATGATGTTTGGAGAGAAGAAGGAAAGAAAGAAGCCTTAATATATACATTAAAAAATTAAGAAAAGCAGTTAGTCTCACTCCTAGTGGTCGCTATGGATAAGAGCGGCACTGGATAACAGCTACGCCCGATATAGCATAGCAGCCACTATTTTGATTCATGGAGGCAACAACTGAACTATCATTGCAGTCCTTTTCCAAGGCTTCAGACATGTGGAGTCATTTATGTAAGCTATATCGTCAGATCAATATGGCACAAAGCTTTTACTTGGAGACTGAATTAGCCGAATCTTTCCAAGGGGACAAGACAGTCCAAGAGTATTGCAATGGTTTTCTCACTCTGTTGAATGAAAAGGATTCCATGTTCCTTAAATTTGAGTCAGCTCGAGCCACTTTAATGAATGGGGAGGCAACACTGGCATTCAATACTTGTCTCTAGTAACTTTCTCTCAAATTCCATCTCCACATAATCTAAATGAGAAACGTAAGGTATGTGTTCCTTCTCCCTTAGAAAATATGGCACTCCTTATCATGACCTGAAACCCGGATTTCTTAGAAGTCCGAATTTTGCAGCGCATATAATGATTTCCGCAATGTGAGAATGGGCCAAATCATTTATATATATATATATGGAAAATCTCAGGTGAGATTGGTACCTAAATACCTAGTGGGGCCCACTTGGTGATGCATCTGAGTGGACCGTAAAATAGGGAAACCACCCCCCCACCCCCCCATGTTGGTCACCAATCCTGGGTTTGGCACCTATCCGAATGAATTGACCCATTGGATTGACTACATACTCATTTAAGAAGGAGAAAACTTATCGGTTGACTAAGTGGTTGGGATCATGATTCGAGCCTCCCCCCAGGTCCCATCCCCATGTGGGCCCCACAAAATTGATGCTCGCTCAGGTGAAAGGGGCCGTATATATGTGTGTGTGTGTGTGTGTGTGTGTGTGGCCAGCCCTCTCCTCAGCTCGAGCAGATGGGAGAGGGTTGTCCGTTGGGGCCCACTATTTGGTCCATCCGAATGGAGTATGCACAAGGGCCCCCTGAATTACACGTCCACCAAAATTTGGCCCCATCCGATTAAACTGGACCATTGGATCAAGTGACACCCATCTGGATGGACTGTGCACCGTTGAAACTTTGTGGCCCCAGAGATGATAGAAATCAACAATCCGTTAAAATTTGTTGATCACAAGCCTGCGTTATCACGCATGGCACCTAAGACTTTTACCATTGCACGAAAGAAAAATGACCCTAAAAAATGTCTGAGCCCAGGTCCTCAAATCTTAATTTTGATTAGTTTTTAGTATATTCAATTTTGAGTTCAAAATCCTTTCTCATCATCTCATGTGATCTCATATCTCATAAATGATTTGGTCAATAGGGAAGTCAAGTGGAGATCTTTTACACCTAATCAAATTGAATTCCTTTGGTGGATCTTCATTAAATCCATATGGGCCCACTCCTTGGACGCCTCCACCGCTCGGTACCTTAAAGCTTAATTTTGATGGGAGTGCTCTAGGTAACCCGAGTCAATCAAGCATAGGGATGTTTTTAGATATAGTGTACAAGTTAAGCTTCCCTCTTTTTTGGGACCTTCTGATTTCAGATCGGTGAATGAGGCAGAGTTGCTTGCCCTTCATATAGGTCTACATGTGTGAATCTAATTCTAGTTGTGTTTCTTGTAGATTTTGGGATGTTGAGAACCCTATGTGCCATGATGTGTGTTTTAATGTTAAAGAGATTGTAGTTACGATTGTTATTTAAGTACAATATAGTCGGCTGTTACTATTCATGCTACAGTACACACAACAGTAATTTGCTACAATTCTCACTACAGTAAATCGATGCAGTACATGCTACAATAACAGTTTCAGAATTGAAATGCATGTTTGCATTTGGTTCTACATATTAGATTGTATGGACTCAATCCATCAGATGATGTAATAAATTGATTAATTTCTTTATTTATTAATAAAATCATGCTTTCCTTTCATGAGATAAATGGTGTTTTATTACTTTATGCACATAACCAATACATATGACATGATGGTTCATGAGATGAACCGGGTCCCATTAGTATATTAGATGTGATATGTGTATGGATGAGATCCACATACGGGAGACATGTGTCAAAAATCTTATACTTAAATATCTCCAGAACCAGTGATGAGACTGGACATCTCATCTGATAAGGTTGCAGCACTTTGATCACTATGAGATAGTGTGATTTGTCTTGATCATCAAAATGTAAGATTCTAGATCATGGTGCTGGTACATTGGATGTATTGAAGGACCATGAGAAGCACCTTATAAAATACTGTCTCGATTTTAAAGTCTGCTCTCATAATTACTTAACAATAGGCTCTCAACCCTGATACATTGATGAACTCAAGTTTCTATGTATTCATTTACTTTGATTCACCAATGAGTGAGACCAACTGTAGGTCAACACCTCGGTGCCTTGGGTACGTGGTAGTAGGACTGTGGGAACATTGAATGGTCAAGATGGAATCTATCTATATAATCCCCTTGTGCCAATTAATAGATTTATCATTAGTGAGTGCGCCCATTAATGTAGCCAGGAAAGGGACAAAACCCACAGTAGGGATTTGGCCGAATCCAGATGGATTCAACAGCCAAAGCTCACGCACAGAATCAATCAATAGCAAACCAGACTCAATTTCAATTCAATAATAAGATGATGAAGTTGTGAATCCCTAAAAGGGATTCTGCATATTTGTAATAAGGTTCTTACGATCTTTCCTATCCATAATATAGAAACCTGCTAATTTCTAAACTTCTAAAGTAATTAGAAGACTACTAAAATAAGATAGCTTCCCACAACAGTCGGTGGTTCAAACTCATTGGATTTGTGGGCTTTTCCAATGGCTTGGTCCTGATTGACCCGATAGCTCACGGGTTAGGCCCAATGGACTTGGGTCTGGGTCGATTTGCACCACCCATCATGATTAAGAGTTAATTGGATGGTACTGATGATCACTGTGATCAATTGGGATTCAAGGATAATAAGATGTGGATCTAAGATTAGAAGGGACAGGTTTTATCCAATTAATCCATGGATATTGATAGATAGGCCTATTTGTGGTAATTGGGAACTTTAGGGTCTTTGTAATTTATTCGTAAGACTGGAGTGCAATTGCATTTATATAATGGTGTTATTTGCAATTTACTGTGGGCCCGGATTGCACATAAGATGTGGGGTCGCAGTGTCCTAGTTGGAGCCATCTTTCTGTGGAATCCCTAGTGGTCCCCACGCTAGCCCAAGTTATCAGAAAGATACTAATCCTATTTGAACTCTAAAAGGAAGCAATTAGAAAGTTACTATTTCTCTTTGAAGTGAGACTTCTAATAGTGGTAATAGTAAGTTACTAATTGTTGTGGAAGTGAAACTTTTATAATAATTAAAAAGGAGAAAGTTACTAATTTATGTGGAAGTGAGACTTCTATTTTAATTAGTAAGAGGAGGTTGCTTTGTGCTATAAATAGAGGAAAGAGACCCCTTGGACGTCCACTCTTGGGTCCCATGCCCAGTGCAAGTTGTTGCATGCTCCTCTCTCCTCTCTCTCTTCTATTTTCTCTTCTAGTTCCTTAAGAGCTTCTAGTTAGTTTTCTCTTAAAGATTCCACCATTCTTCTTGAGAAAAGAAATCTGATACGGGTCATAGCGTGGAAGGCTAAGCGGTCTTGGAGATCCTAAGTTTGCTACAAAGAAAGAGTTTCTTCAACTAGCAAATCTACTTCTCCATTAGAGCACTACTGGGCTCCAAAGGTATAATCTACTTCGCCATTTGTTGTGGATTGTTTTGGTTGCATGGTGTTGCTGGTTTCTATCTTCTAGATAGAGTTTATTGCTGTACATGACCTATCGCATATTATTGTTATAATTTGACTTTTGGTCATTTGTGGAAGCGCCTTGAACTTAGCGGGGTTAGTTATGTAATAGCTTTTACACAATCAGGTACCCATAATGAAATGGAATGGGGCATGAGCAATAAGTTCTGTTTATGCTATGTTTATGCGGACTCAAAGAGTGAAGCGACATGGTATAATTGGATTAATTGGTATAATTGGTTTCTATCTTCTAGATAGAGTTTATTGCTGTACATGATTGATGAGACAGAGGGATTGCATCCTGGATGTGGTTTTTGGCCTTATGGGTACCTGATCCCTGAGTCAAGTGGGTCAAAAGTTTTGAAAACCTATCCACGAGGCCCACCTACTTCCAACACTACATGTTTCTATTTGCATGTGATGTAATTTCTATGACATTCGTAAATGGTGATTCTATCATGCTATTTGTAAATGAGATATTACATGATTTTGAGATGGTTAATGAATTGTAATTATTATTCACTTGTTACCTATTACATATTATTGTTATAATTTGACTTTTGGTCATTTGTGGAAGCGCCTCGAACTTAGCGGGGTTAGTTATGTAATAGCTTTTACACAATCAGGTACCCATAATGAAATGGAATGGGGCATGAGCAATAAGTTCTGTTTATGCTATGTTTATGCGGACTCAAAGAGTGAAGCGACATGGTATAATTGGATTAATTGAGACCGGCCCATTGGACATCCCTAGACAATTAGTGTTAAAGTGTGAAATTGTATGGTAATAGGCCCAGCCCACTTGTATGATAATAGGCCCAGCCCACTTGTACATATGAGATCTGGTCATAATGTGTACAGCAAGGTAGAACTGTATATGCTAGGATGTCTTACCATAGTTAGAGATTTAATTAAGTTTTGTTTCTATGATTTGTAGCCTAAACTTAGGCAATGTAAAGTCTTTATAAAGAAGAGAAATCCAAGAAGACAATATGTCAAATTGGAGTATTTCACAGAACTCTTTCTCTATCGTTCTACTATTCTTTTGAATATGCCTCTGAATGTCATGGTATCAGAGCTTTGGTTCTAAGAGATCTCTTTCATTCTGAAAGATTTCCTTCGATAGTCTACGAGTTGTCTCTTCGTTTCTTCTCTTCTCTCTGCCTGGAGTATCTCTGATCAAGGTGGTCCACCTCTGATCAACTCACTTGTAGCTAGCAACCTACATGGTGATGATCGACTACTCTTCAAAGTTATTTTGAAGATTTTTCTGGATTTTTTTTTTTCATCTGATAAGGTGTTGTTCACCCTCTTATTCATCTGGCGACTTTGGTGTTTTTTTCTCACAAGGATTTCATCTCAACCGTACAACTTTGTGGATATTTATCCAAATCTCATCAAACTTGGACTAGAGGACACACTTTTGATCTCCTCCAGGATGATGTCCTCTGATTTGTGATTGGACCAAGTTGTGGGGCCCACGCATCTCTCCTACACAGAACCTCAAGGTCGTCTGGCACTCCTTTTTTTCTGTTTTCGGGCAACTTTTGCTACATGCTCATCTCAGCCACTACAAGTGCCTCCTTCATGCTGGGTTAGTAAAATCATCTCAGATTACATCACAAATTCTGATCTTCTGTGGATTTTTTGCTATACACTGCTATTTTGAATACGTTGGTTATTTTATTGCACTCTCTGGTGGTTGTTCGTGTGTTTTCGAGTTGTAATTTATTGTGCTGGTAGTAGGATTGCTGTTTGTTGCTGTTTTTTTGCTAAGCGTATCTTTGCATTGCTATTATGGAGAAAGGTGATATCACTTTGATCAAGTTTAATGGTAAAAACTATACCACTTGGGCTTTTCAATTTCAAATTTACCTTAAGTGTAAAGAACTCTGGGGACATCTTGATGATTCGGATCCCAAACCTACTGATGATAAGCTTCTAGCTAAATGGGAGGTTAAAGATTGGCAGATCATGGCTTGGATATTGGGGTCTGTCGATGCACAGTTTATCCTGAACCTTCGCCCATACAAGACTGCCAAAGACATGTGGCTCTATTTAAAGAAGATATATTTGCAGGAAAATTCTGCTCGAAGGTTTCATTTAGAATATGAAATCTCGCAGTTTGTTCAAGGGACCTTGTCGATACAGGATTACTACTCTCAATTTACAAGTCTGTGGACTGATTACGCTGAGATTATTTATGCTGACCTCCCCGCTGCCTCCTTATCCTCTATTCAAGAGATACATCAAACAAGTTAGTGGGATCAGTTTCTGATGAAGTTACGGCCACAATTTGAAACTGTCCGCTCCAACTTAATGAGTAGGGTGCCAGCCCCCTCACTCGAATCATGTTTGGGCGAACTCCTTAGAGAGGAACAGCGCTTGGTAACTCTGACAACACTTACACAGAATGCTCCTCAGGTGGCTCCTATCGATGTTGCTTATATAGCCCAGGGTAAGCCTCAAGCCCGGGACATGAGCAAGGTCAAATGTTTTTGCTGCCACAAACTCGGACATGTTTCCACTCAGTGCGACCAGAAGTTTTGTTCATACTGCAAAACCAAAGGTCATGTTCTTCCGGAATGCCGGACGCGACCTCAAAATAGGACACAGCAACAGAGAGCCTACTCTGCACATCTTCCTAAAGCTTCTTCACCAGTCATGCCTGCACCACCTGCTGCTACTTCTTCTACCCTTACTCTTGAAATGGTCAAACAAATGATCATAAATGCTTTCTCTGCACTTGGCATGTCAGGTAAACCAACTTCTTCAGTATCCACCTGGTATATTGATTCAGGGGCCTCCAATCATATGACACACTCTCCTGCCAATATGACTCATATTAGGAAGTATGATGGAGACCTCTGCATCAATACTGCTGTTGGCCAAGTTCCCCACTCCTTGCCCTTTCATAATGTTTTTCTTTCCCCTCGCTTAACCACAAATTTGTTATCCGTAGGTCAACTTGTTGATAGTAATTGCTCCATCCTTTTTTCTCGCTCTGGTTGTGTTGTGCAGGATCAAGTGTCGGGGAAGGTGCTAGCGAAGGGCCCTAAGCAGGGACGACTATTTCCTCTCCAGATTTCGTCACAAGAAAGGCCCCCTTCAGCGTCTACTTTGCTATCTCATTTTAGTCATAATAAATGCCAGTTGTGGCATAATCGTTTAGGACATCCTAATTCCAAAACTTTGATGTTTTTATTAAATTCTGGTTTAATTAATGATAATAAAGTTTCTTTTAAGGATGTTTCTTTTAATTGTGATAGCTGCAAGATGGGGAAAGGGAAAACCCTTCCTTTTGCTCTTCATGATTCTTTAGCTATGAAATGTTTTGATATTGTTCATAGTGATGTCTGGGGTATTGCACCAATTATCTCTCATTCTCATTATAAATACTTTGTTACATTCATTGATGATTATAGTCGTTTTACTTGGATTTATTTTTTGCATTCCAAGTCTGATGTTTTCTCGGTTTTTAAAGTTTTCTTGTCTTATGTTGAGAATCAATTTTCCACTACCATTAAAATTCTTAGGTCTAATTCAGGAGGGGAGTATGTTTCTAAGGACTTTCAAACATTCTTGCAATCCAAAGGCATTATCTTCCAACGATCTTGTCCTTACACCCCCCAACAAAATGGTGTGTATGAATGGAAAAACCGACATCTCTGAGATATTGCTCGTTCCCTTTTGTTAGCATCTTCTGTTCCCACTAGGTTTTGGCCCGAAGCCCTCTCAACCGCTGTGCATGTAATAAATCATTTACTTCCTCTAGATTAGACAACCAGACACCTTTTTTTAAACTTTTTCAAAAACATCCTCTTTATGATTATCTTCGTCCCTTTGGGTGTGTGTGTTTTGTTCTTCTTCCAACCACTGAACGCACTAAGTTAACATCATAGTCCTCCATATGTGCCTTTCTTGGTTACGCTCTTAATCAAAAAGGCTATCTATGTTATGATCCTACAGCCAAAAGAATTTGGGTTTCTCGCAATGTAGTGTTTTTTGAAAATCAATATTTCTTTTCAAGGCATGGTGATGCAAATGACTCCGTCTCTTTATCCTTTTTACCACCCTTTTCAGATGTAATGCCTCCACCTGTTACTCGTTTTAAGCCGAATTTTGTGTATGAACGACGTAAGGTTACAGATGATTCTGCCTCTGGGTCTCTCACTACGCCTACCATTCCTGCACCCGATCCACCTCTGGAGCCTCCTGCTCTTCGCCGATCCACTCGCCACATAAAACCACCTGATCGTTATGGCTTTACTCATGCTTCCCTATTAACCACTTTGTCTTCTGTTTCTATCCCTAACTCATACTCTCAGGCAGTACAACATGATTTTTGGATACAGCTATGCCAGAAGAACTTACTGCTCTTCAAACAAATCATACATGGGACGTTGTTACTTGTCCCTCCTCTATCAAACCCATTGGATGCAAGTGGGTATACTCGGTCTGATGGATCCTTGGATTGCTACAAAGCCCGTCTGGTTGCACTTGGAAACAGGCAGGAGTATGGTATCGACTATGAGGAGACTTTTGCTCCGGTGGCCAAAATGACGACTGTACGTACGGTTCTTGCAATAGCTGCCTCTCAGTCGTGGCCCCTATATTAGATGGATGTGAAGAATGCATTTCTTCATGGGGATCTTCAAGAGGAAGTCTATATGCGTCTCCCTCAAGGAATTCCTTCTTCTTCCAAGAACGATGTCGATCGTTTACGACGCTCCTTATATGGCCTTAAACAAGCACCCAGAGCTTGGTTTGACAAGTTCCGAACCACTCTCCTTCAGCTTTCTTTTATACAGAGCCCGTATAATCCTTCGATGTTCATGCTTCATTCATCCAGAGGATCCACAATTCTCCTTGTGTATGTCGATGATATCATTATTACTGGCTCAGACAGTGATACGATTCGACAGATACAGGCCTCTCTGCAAGATAAGTTTCATATGAAGGATTTGGGACCTTGAGTTATTTCTTGGGTTTAGAAGTTCATCAATCAAAGAAAGGTTTGTTTCTTCATCAACACAAATATATTAACTTCCCTAGTGGATCTCGCCGATCTAGGTGATTCTAGCCCAGTCGACACCTCGTTGGAAGTAAATGCCAAGCTTCGTCAACAAGATGGAGATCTCCTTCATGATCCTACATTCTATCATCAATTAGTTGGTAGCCTTGTCTACCTAACCATCACTCGACCAGATATCTCTTATGCTGTTAAGTTGGTCAGTCAATTTATGACAGCCCCGCGGCATCATCATTTGGCGGCAACCAAACGGATTATTCGATATATCCTTGGTACCTCTACCCGTGGCTTATTTTTTCTAGTTGGCACACCGCTTACACTCACTGCTTATTCTGATGCGGATTGGGGCGGCTGTCTGGACACGCGCCGCTCTACCACAGGATGGTGTGTTTACTTGGGAGATGCCTTGATATCCTGGAAATGTAAAAAAAAGATAAAGTATCAAAATCTTCCACGGAATCAGAATACCGAGCCATGTCTTCCGTATGTTCTGAGATCCTTTGGCTACGTGGGTTGATCTCAGAGCTTGGATTCTCACAAACTCAGCCGACTCCTCTTCATGCTGACAACACAAGTGCCATTTGAATCACTGAAAATCCTGTGCTTCATGAACGGACCAAGCATATAGAGGTGGACTGTCACTTCATTCGGAACGAGTATGATCGCAATGTCATTACTCTTCCCCATATTTCCACTAAGTTCCAGCTTGCTGATATCTTCACCAAGGGCCTTCCACGGCCGCGGCATGAATTCTTGGTTCGCAAATTGTTGCTGGTTGATTCTCAGCATCATTTGAGGGGGGGAGTTAAAGTGTGAAATTGTATGATAATAGGCCCAGCCCACTTGTACATATGAGATCTGGTCATAATGTCGGTAGAACTGTATATGCTAGGATGTCTTACCATAGTTAGAGCTTTAATTAAGTTTTGTTTCTATGATTTGTAGCCTAAACTTAGGCAATGTAAAGTATATATAAAGAAGAGAAATCCAAGAAGACAGTATGTCGAATTGGAGTATTTCACAGAACTTTCTCTATCGTTCTACTATTCTTTTGAATATGCCTCTGCATGTCAATTAGCACATACAAGGCCATGACATAAGTGTTATTCCCTGTCTCACAAGTCAGATATGCTTACTCCCTAACTCATAGGTCAAATGTGTTATTCCCTGACTCGTACTCATAGGTCAGATCCGTTATTCCCTGACTCACAGGTTATATATATTATTCCCCGACTCTCAGGTCTGCTATGTAAAATGAACTCTATTTATTGAATTTCAAGACTTATGCCCATGAATCTAAATTATTCATTTGACGTATGTATTTGGGAAAATGATTACTTATAGTCGTGACACAGAATTCGAAGGGCTCAGAGTTATCGGTCGTGACAAATCCTCTTACAGATTTGTGGATTTATATCCAATACATTTCAAGTTTGGACTGCTGGCAGTAACTTGGATCACTCACAAACTGATCTGATCTGATCTGTGATTGGACCAATTAGTGGGGCCCACAGATAGATCCCGCCAGAAATTTAAGGTCGCCTACTGTGTTTTTGCACGGTATCCGTCAGTGCATCACTTGTGTGCATTATATTGCATCTGTGGCATTTTCTGCCCATCTTTAGGCCTATCTGGTTTGAAAACAGATACTTTCAGTGCCTAACATCTTGATCAGAGGTTTTGTTCTCTGTTTTTTTTAGTCAATCTTGCTGCTGTGTGCTTGGTTTTGCTCATCCTTGCTGCCTGTTCATCATTACTGCTTGTTCATCTGAATATTTTTTGCAAATGGAGAAATCTGAAAACAACTTAATCAGGTTTAATGATAAAAATTATCCATGGGCCTTTCAATTTGAACTTTACCAAGAGGGTAAAGAATTATGGGGCCATATTTATGGCACTGATCTAAAACCAATAGAAGATGAGAAAAAAATTGTGTCCTGGAACACAAAAGATGCTAAGATCAAAACTTGGATTCTCGGGTCCATGGAACCCCAATTTTTCATGAAGTTGAAACAATACAAAACTGCCAAAGATATGTGGGACTATCTGAGAAAGGTGTATCATCAGGGGAATTCTGCACGACGGTATCAGTTGGAATTTGAAATTGAAAATTATATGCAAGGAACTTCCTCCATTCAAGAATATTATTCTGGTTTCCAAAATTTATGGACAGAATTAGATGAAATCAAATATGCAAATATCTCTGCACAGGCTCTTCCCAAACTGCAAATAAAATACTAAAGACTAGTCATCGGGATCAATTTCTCATGAAATTAAGGCCTCAGTATGAATCGGTCAGATCTAATCTCATGAGTAGGGTGCCTTCTCCATCACTAGATGAGTTTTTTAATGAATTGCGACGAGAGGAACAAAGACAATTGACTCAGTTTGGTGTGCTCCAACAAGCCACTCATGGTGTAATTGATGTTGCCTATAGTGTACCGACTCAATCTCAACCACCTAACTCACCAGAAAATGTTGCTTATGCTGCCAAGGGAAAGCAACCAAGCAGAGATATCAGAAAAGTGCAGTGCTACCGGTGTCAGAATTTCGGCCATTAAGCAAATCAGTGCAAGCGGAGTATCTGCAATTATTGCAAAGCAGCTGGACATTCGATTAATGAATGCCGCAAACGTCCTCAGAATAGAAATCCAAAAGTTTACCAGGCTATCATTGCTACTTTTGGGACTACATATTCATCTTCCATATCTTCTTCAGCTCCTGCTTCTACTGGTCCAGTCACCCCTGACATGATCCAACAGATGATCCTCTAGGCATTTTCCACTCTTGGTATATCTGGTAAAACACACACACACTCTCTCATTGGTATTTTGATTCTGGTGCCTCCAATCATAGGCCGTCATCATAAAAAGCTTCTCCAAAATTAAACCATATGATGGAAGGACTCAAGTCCATGTTGCTAATGGTACAACAATAATTAGCTCTATTGGTGATATTTCTCATTCTTTACCCTTATATGATGTTTTCTATTCACCAAATCCTTTTACCAATTTAATCTCTGTAGGCCAATTGGTTTATGGTAACTGCAATGTTTCTTTTTCCTCCTTTAGTTTTATGGTGCAGGATCACGAGAAGGGGAAAGTGATAGCGAAGGGGCCTAAGTGTGGGCGTTTGTTCCCTCTTCACATACCAACACCAAATCCAGATGTCTTTGTTTGCTTCAACAGTTGTCTCTTAAGAATAATGTGCAGTTATGGCACAATAGATAAGGACATCCCAATTTCAAAGTATTGTTATCTTTGTTAAATTCTGATCACATAAATAAAATGAATTTTTTATCATCAGATGTTGTTGTTGATTGCACCACTTGTAAGATGGGAAAGAGTAAAACTTTACCTTTTCCATTATGTGTTTCTTACGCTACCAAATATTTTGAATTAGTACATAGTGATGTTTGGGGTGTTGCACCAATTGTTTCTCATTCATAGAGTAAGTATCTTGTGACTTTCATTGATGATTATAGTCACTTTACAAGGGTTTATTTTCTACATGCCAAATCTGAAGTCTTTGATGTGTTTAAAAAATTCTTGAACTATGTTCAAAATCAATTTTCAACATGTATTAAGAATTTTCGTACAGACTGGGGGGGGGGTGATGTGTCCTAGAAGTTTGAAGCATTTTTACAAGACCAAGGGACTATATCCCAACAGACTTGTCCCTACACCCCCTAACAGAATGGTGTTGTAGAACGGAAAAATCGTCATCTTCTAGAAATGGTCAGTTGTTTGTTATTAGAAACCTTCGTCCCACCTCGATTTTGGCCAGAAGCATTAACCACTACAACTCATACCATCAACCGTCTACCTTCTCCAAAACTTCAAAACACATCTCCATATTTCCCTCTTTTCCAAACTGAATCACAATACACACATTTACACACTTTCGGCTTTGTTTGTTTTGTTCATCTTCTAACCCATGAACGTTCAAAGTTATCTGCACAATCTGCCAAATGTGCCTTTCTTGGTTATGCTTCCCAACAAAAAGGTTTTATTTGTTATGACCCCACATCCAAGCGTACTCGGATTTCTAGACATGTTGTGTTCTTTAAACACAAGTACTTTTTTCAGTCCTATCTTGATTCATCTCTAGAAATCACTTTTTCTAAACTACCATCCTTTGATGATGAATGCCTTCCTTCACCTTTGCAATTTCATCCGGACAAGGTGTATGTTCGTCGATAAGGAACAAATGCCACTACTTTGCCTCTTCTACAAGAACCAGCCCCGGATCCTCCTCTAGCACCAAATCCACCTGAGCCTGTTATTCGTCATTCTTCTCGTATCTCTCGACCTCTGGATCGATACGGTTTTTACCATTCTTCATATTTAGCTACCTTATTCTCTGTTTCAATTCCTACTTCTTATTCACAAGAAGCAAAGTAGGAATGCTGGAGAAAGGCTATGGATAAAGAACTCAATGCTCCACAACAGAACCAAATATGGGTTGTTGTTCCTTGCCAGCCTTGGTTAAGCCCATCTGGAGTAAATGGGTTTACTCTATCAAATTAAAGGCAGATGATACTTTGGACAGATACAAGGCAAGGCTTGTAGCCTTTACCAACAGATAGGAATATGGCATTGACTACGAAGAGACTTTTGCGCCTGTAGCAAAGATGACCACAGTTCGCACCATCCTTGCCATAGCTATATCCCAATCCTGGCCCCTTTTCCAATTTGATGTAAAAAACACCTTTCTTCATGGAGATCTTAAAGAGGAAGTTTATATGTGACTGCCTCAAGGTTTTCCAAAACCATCAGAAGGACAAGTTGCTCATTTGAAATGTCCTTTGTATGGACTAAAGCAAGCACCAAGAGCATGGTTTGACAAATTCAAGGATGTGTTACTCAAGCTGCAATTTCAACAGAGTCCTTATGATCCGTCATTGTTTCTGCATCTAAAATCAACATGAATCACCATTCTTCTAGTTTATGTGGATGATATCATAATCAACAGCACAGATATAGCCATGATTCAAGATCTCCAATTTCCCCTCGATCAATCTTTTCAAATGAAGGACCTGAGACCTCTGACATATTTTTTTGGGATTGGAAGTTCATCAATCTGAGAAAGGGCTGATTCTGCATCAACATAAGTATAGTATGGATTTAATTGAATCGGCAAGCTTGTCAAACTCCACACCTATGGATACTCCTCTTGAAATACATCTTAAACTCCATAGTGAAAGTGGCGATCCCTTTCTTGATCCGACATATTACTGATAACTTGTCAGCAGTCTCATATATTTGACTACTACTCGGCCAAACATCAGTTATGCAGTAAACTTGATGAGTCAATATTATGACCAAGCCTCATTATATCCATTTAGCAATTGTTCGACGAATTATCCGTTATCTTAATGGCACTTCTCACAGAGGCCTTTTTTTTTTTTTTTTCTTTTGTTGGCTCTCCAATGACATTGACTGCCTATTCTGATGCTGATTGGGCAAGTTGCCTTAATGCTCATCGTTCCAGAACGGGCTAGTGCATGTACTTAGGTGATGCCTTTATTTCATGGAAAGTGAAAGATCAAGACAAAGTTTCCAAATCATCAACTGAGGCAGAATGCCGGGCCATGTTTGCAGCACGCTCAGAAATTCTATGGCTTAGTGGTTTACTTGGCTTCCCACAAAAATCTCCCACACCCCTACATGAAGAAAATACCGGTGCCATTCGGATTACAGAAAATTTAGTGTTTCATGAAAGAATTAAACACATCGAGGTTGATTGCCACTTTATCAGGGATGAATATCTACGCGATGTTATCTTTCTTCCGTTCATTTCCTCCGGCCTCCAAATTGCTGATATTTTTACAAAAGCTCTTCCCCGACCACGCCATTAGTTCTTGACAGACAAATTGATGCTTGTTGACTCATCGACATTAATTTAAGGGGTGGTGTTTCTAGATTCATTGGGCCAAATTCACTGTAAAATAAAGCCCAACTCATTTGCTTAGTCAAATTGTAATATACTGTACAGATACTACATACTATCTCAGGATATAGTTGACTAGACAATGACTATTTTGTAGCCCAAATTAAGGCTTGTACATTAATATATATTAATATCAATCGATCCTAGGGAGATCATCCCATTGCAACCTAATTTCTCTACAGTGTTGATTCCCCTCACATATATGTTCTCATCAACATTCTTTTTGATGTTCTATGTATTCTGTTATATGTGTCTCTGTGTTTTCTGATGCTTTTTTCATTCTAATATACCCTTTCTTGTCCTATATATATCATGTTTTGCTCTCTCCCACTCAGTTCGCCGCCCCTATCATTCTCTTTTTTCTTTTTTTATTTCTGTTTTTATCATCAGTGGGCCCACAATATACTTCTCAATGGTTTGTGTATTCTCTTATACGTGTCTCTATGTTTTCTTTGTTCTAACATAAGCTTTTCTATCATGACTTGCTCTCTCTCCCATTCAGTTCACCTGCACCCCTATCTCTCTCTTTTTTTTTTATTTCCTTTTATCGTCGTGTTAATGATTCTAGATCCATTGAGCCAAATCCAACATAAAGCCCAACTCATTTGCTTAGTCAAATTGTAATATATTGTAAAGATACTACATAGTACATACTATCTTAGGACATAGCTGGCTAGACAATAACTAAATTGTAGCCTAAATCAAGGACTATACATTAATATATATGGATATCAATCGATCCTTGGGAGATGATCCCATTGCAATCCAATTTGTCTTCATCTTCAATGCTTGTTCCTTTGTCATGGTATCAGAGGATTTGTTCACGGTTTTTTTCCGAGACAATTTGTTGCTGTGTGATTAGTTTGTTCATCATTACTGTTGGTTCATCTGAATATTTGTTGCAAATGGAGAAATCTGAAATCAACTTAATCAAGTTTAATGGTAAAAATTATCCATCTTAGTCCTTTCAATTTGAACTTTACCCAGAGGGTAAAGAATTATGGGCCATATTTCTCGAACTGATCTAAAACCAACAGAAGATGAGAAGAAATTTGTGTCCTTGAACAAAAAAGATGCTAAGATCAAGACTTAGATTCTCGGGTCCATGGAACCACAATTTTTCATGAATTTGAAACCATACAAAACTACCAAAGATATGTGGGACTATCTGAAAAAGGTGTATTATCAGGGGAATTCTACACAACAGTATCAGTTGGAATTTAAAATTGCTAATTATATACAAGGAACTTCCTCCTTCCTTGCAAGAATATTATTCTGGTTTTCAAAATTTATGGACAGAATTAGATGAAATCAAATATGCAAATATCTCTGCACAGGCTCTTCCCGAATTGTAAAATATACTTGCGGCTAGTCATCGGGATCAATTTCTCATGAAATTAAGGCCTCAATATGAATTGGTAAGATCTAATCTCATGAGTAGGGTACCTTCTCCATCACTAGATGAGCGTCTAAATTAACTCAATCTGGTGTGCTCCAACAAGCAACTCATGGTGCAATTGGATGTTGCCTATACTGTACTCACTTAATCTTAACCACCGAACTCACTAGTAAATGTTGCTTATGCTACCAAGGGAAAACAACCAAGAAGAGATATCGGTAAAGTGCAATGCTACAAGTGTCAGAATTTCGGCCATTATGCAAATCAATGCAAGCAGAGGATCTGAAATTATTGCAAAGCATTTGGACATTCGATCAATGAATGCCACAAACATCCTCAAAACAGAAATCCAAAAGTTTACCAGGCTATCATTGCTACTTTTGGCACTATTAATTCATCTTCCATATCTTCTTCAGCTCCTGCTTTGGCTGGTCTAGTCACCATTGACATGATCCAACAGATGATCCTCCAAGCCTTTTCCATGCTTGGTATATCTGGTAAAAATCACTCTCTCTCATTGGTATTTTGACTTTGGTGCCTCCAATCATATGACGTCATCATCAAAAACCTTCTCCAAAATTATACCATATAATGGAAAAATTCAGGTCCATGCTGCTAATGGAACAACAATACCAATTACCTCTGTTGGTGATATTTCTCATTCTTTACCCTTACATGATGTTTTCTGTTCACTACATGTTTTTACCAATTTAATCTTTGTCGATCAATTGGTTGATGGTAACTGCAATGTTTCTTTTTCCTCCTCTGCTTGTGTGGTGCAGGATCAGGAGACAGGGAAAGTGATAGCAAAGGGGCCTAAGTGTGGGCGTTTGTTTCCTCTTAACATACCAACACCGAATCCAGATGTCTTTGTTTGCTTCAACAGTTGTCTCTAAGAATAATGTGCAATTATGGCACAATAGATTAGGCCATCCAATTCCAAAGTATTGTTATCTTTGTTAAATTCTGGTCACATAAATAAAATGAAGTTTTTATCATCAGATGTTGCTCTTGATTGCACCACATGTAAGCTCAGGAAGAGTAAAACTTTGCCTTTTCCATTACATGTTTCTTCTGCTACCAAATGTTTTGATTTAGTCGCTTTCAATAGGTTTATTTTCTACATACCAAATCTGAAGTCTTTGATGTGTTTAAAAAATTCTTGAATTTTGTTCAAAATCAATTTTCAACATGTATTAAGATTTTCCATACAAAGTTGGGGTGGGGTTGGGGGAATATGTGTCTGAGGAATTTCAAGCATTTTTACAAGACAAAGGGATTATATCCCAACGGACTTGTCCCTACACGCCACAACAAAATGGTGTTGCGGAATGGAAAAATCGTCATCTTCTAGACATGGTCAGGTGTTTGTTATTAGAATCATTCATCCCACCTATATTTTAGCCAGAAGCATTAACTACTCCACCTCATATCATCAACCATCTACCTTCTCCAAAACTTCAAAACACATCTCCATATTTCCTTCTTTTACAAACTGAACCACAATACACACATTTGCACACTTTTGGCTTTGTTTGTTTTGTTCATCTTCTAACCCATGAACGTTCAAAGTTATCTGCATAATCTGCAAAATGTGCCTTTCTTGGTTATGCTTCCCAACAAAACGGTTTTATTTGTTATGACCCCACATCCAAGCATACTCGGATTTCTAGAAATGTTGTGTTCTTTGAACACAAGTACTTTTTTTCAGCCCTATCCTGATTCATCTCTAGAAATCACTTTTTCTAACTACCATCCTTTGATGATGAATGCCTTCCTTCACCTCTGCGATTTCATCCGAACAAGGTGTATGTTCGTCGATAAGGAACAAATGCCACTACTTTGCCTCTTCTACAAGAACCAACCCCGGATCCACCTCCGGCACCTGATCCACCTGAGCCTGTTATTCACCGTTCTTCTCATATCTCTCGACCTCCGGATCGATACAGTTTTTATCATTCTTCATATTTAGCTACCTTATTCTCTGTTTCAATTCCTACTTCTTATTCACAAGCAACAAAGCAGTAATGTTGGAGAAAGGTTATGAAAGAAGAACTTAATGCTCTACAGCAGAACCAAATGGGTTGTTGTTCCGTGCCCAGCCTCTGTTAAACCTATCGAGAGTAAATGGGTTTACTTTATCAAATTGAAGGCACATGGTTCTTTGGATAGATACAAGGCAAGGCCTATGGCCCTTGGCAACAGACAGGAATATGGCTTCGACTACGACGAAACTTTTGCACCTGTAGCAAAGATGACCACAACTAGCACCATCCTTGCCATACATGCATCCCAATCCTGGCATCTTTTCCAATTTGATGTAAAAAAACGCCTTTCTTCATGGTGATCTTAAAGAAGACATTTACATGCGACTACCTTAACGATTCCCAAAACCATTAGAAGGACAAGTTGCTCATTTGAAACGGTCTTTGTATGGGCTAAAACAAGCACTGAGAGCATGGTTTGATAAATTCAAGGATGCGTTACTCAAGCTGCAGTTTCAACAGCCCTTATGACCCATCATTGTTTTTGCATCAGAAATCAACAGGAATCACCATTCTTCTAGTTTATGTGGATGATATCATAATTACCGGCACAAATACAGCCATGATACAAGATCTCCAAGTTTCTCTCCATCAATCTTTTTAAATGAAGGATCTGGGACCTCTGACATATTTTTTGGGTTTGGAAGTCCATTAATTTGAGAAAAAGATGATTCTGCGTCAACATAAGTATACTATGGATTTAATTAAATCAGCAGGCCTGTCAAACTCCACACCGGTGGATACTCCTCTTGAACTAAATTTTAAAACTCCATAGTGACAGTGGTGATTCCCTTCCCGATCCGACATATGATCAACAGCTTGTCGGTAGTCTTATATATTTGACTACTACTCGGCTTGACATCAGTTATGTAGTAAACTTGATGAGTCAATATATGACCAAGCCCCATCATCTCCATTTGGCAGCTGTTCGACGAATTATCCGTTATCTTCTTGGCACTTCTAACAAAGGCTTGTTGTTTCATGTTGGCTCCGTAATGGCATTACTGCCTACTCTGATGTTGATTGGGCAGGTTGCCCTGATACTCGTCGATCCACAACGGGCTGGTGCATGTACTTAGGTGATGCCCTTATTTCATGGAAAGTGAAAAAGCAAGACAAAGTTTCCAAGTCATCAACTAAGGCAAAATACCGGGCCATGTCTGCCGCATGCTCAGAAATTCTATGGCTTCGTGGTCTCCTTGAGGAACTTGGCTTTTCACAAAAATCTCCCACACCCCTACATGCGGATAGCACCAGTGCCATTAGGATTACAGAAAATCCAGTGTTTTACGAAAGTACTAAACACATCGAGGTTGCTTGCCACTTTATCAGGGATGAATATCTACGCGATGTTATTTCTCTTCCGTTCATCTCCTCCAGTCTCCAAATTGTTGATATTTTTACAAAAGCACTTCCTCGACCACGTCATTAGTTCTTGACAGACAAACTGATGCTTGTTGACTCATCGGCATCAATTTGAGGGGGGGTGTTAATGATTCTAAATCCATTGGGCCAAATCCAACATAAAGCCCAACTCATTTGCTTAGTCAAATTGTAATATACCGTAAAGATACTACATACTATCTTAGGACATAGATGACTAGACAATAACTAAATTGTAGCCTAAATCAAGGACTGTACATTAATATATATGGCTATCAATCGATCCTTGGGAGATGATCCCATTGCAATCCAATTCGTCTTCAGTGCCTGTTCCTCTGTCACATCGGTGGGCCCATTTTGCAATTGGCCAGTTTGAATTTGAGTGGTGGGCACTACATGGGTGAAGATAGGAGATGAAAAAGCGTATAGGGTAAATTATGCTGCTGATCCATTTGTGAGACCCACATGTTAGATCCATGTTGTAGAAAATTTGGGCCCCACTAATTGATCATAGCCAGCTTGATCCGGTGTTTCTTCACCAATCCATGGGGGGCACTGTTAAAGCCAAATGTCTTTTTTTATTTTTATTTTCTTTCCTTTCTTCCTTTTGAGTTTCAACGATTGGTGGGGACAATTGTGAAACCAATTGTTTTTGGGGGTCGGGGCTTAGGCCCTATAATTTAGGTCTAGTCTTCGTCCATTGTCAACCGAAAGAATCTTATAAGAACATGTTATGCAGAAATTTTAGATACTATCTAAAGGGCTATGCTTCATTCTACGACAATGACGTGATGATATTTGAATTAGTTTATTTATTTATTTATTATTATTATCTGTGCTTTGTTTTGTGGCCTCCACATATGAGTGAAGGGACTCTATTCTGAATCAAATTTTTAATTAGCATATTTTTTTAATAGTTCTTTTTACATTAAGAGACTAAATTCTTAGTTGTTTATATCAACATCTGCAAAACTAGTGTGAAGGTTAGGGATTTTTCTTCCTTAGAGGTTTACTCAGGTTCAAGTTTGCAATAGAGATTATCCCAAAGAAAGTTAGGTGAAGCAATGAAAGATAATGGGTCATTAGATGGGTTAAGACATTTACAATGACGACATAGACAGATCTTCAGAAATCACACAAGTTAATGATTTGTGATTCACGATTTACTTGTCTTACGAATTCACAATCTGATTCTCTCTCTCCCCCCACGCGCCCCACCCCAACCCCCAACCCACCAAATCAATCATGACATGAGATCTGAATCATCTGTAACGGCATAATGATAATGATAATGTTCAAGTATTAAAAATAACAATTTCCTGCATGCTACTGGGAATATGTTTTTTTACTCATCAGTAAAGTAAAAATCTAACCACTTGATATGGATTCTGCTGCAAGTTGCGGGCAGATAAAATGGACGTGACAATCAATTCCCCCTGCAGTAACAATCAGTCCTTCTCCAGCAATGACTTCAGTATTGACCTGCATTTAAAGAAAAGCTATAAATATTAGCTAACCACCCAGAGGCTGATGATTACGAGGTTTGCTAATCCTGCTAAACACATACATCCAGCCCATCCACGCATAGTGATACATTCCCTCGTGGAAACATTTGTGCAAAAGCTCTAAATGTACATCCATCAGGTTGGTCCCAACTTGTATTGAGCCTCGGGTGAAAAAAAGCCAGTCTACTCATCAGGTGGGATACACAAGCAGGCAATAACCCATAACCAACATGTGGATGCAACCCAGATTAGTTATATGTGGTTGGCTGTGGATCCATGTACACAGAACCACACAATACCTCAGATAATATTTACTCCAGTACTCTACCATTTAATCAGAAAGAGGAAATTACCCCAACAATCATTTTTATATTTACACCATCCATCATATCTGGATTCCCTGCTTTACCAGTGGAAACAATGACTCCATCTTTGATACCAATATCTGCTTTATAAATTCCTGTATAATCGATGATAACTGCATTTGTGATAACAGTATCCAAGGAAATAGAGGCAGGATATCCAGCAGCCTGCCCCATCCCATCGCGGAGAACTTTTCCGCCCCCAAATATACATTCATCACCATAAACTGCAAAATCTCTTTCGATTTCTGCATACAAGTCAGTATCGCCTAACCGGATTTTGTCACCGGTTGTGGGTCCGTACATGTTGGCATAGGCAGCACGAGAAACTTCTCTGGTCAAAATAGCCATTTCTCCAACTAAACCTTCACTGCAGAAAAAGAGAAAATATATATATATATAAAAAAGGAAAAAAGTACACTTGAAGTGATGCTTGTGAGATTTGTGACATTTAAAGCAAACACTAGAAAGCATAATGAGAACCTATGGCAAATGGAGTGTGTCTAAGTACTAATTGTTTTGAGAAATTTGGGTAAAACGGATCTTTAATCCATTTTAAGTGCATTTGGGGCAGTACAAGAAACATAATATCAATGCTAATCCTGATTACTGTGTTTCCTCAAATGCAAGGAAAACTGAATAAACAATGCTTGTTGCAAACATAACAATTCATCAGCGTTAATTCCAGAAGCCAAACAAAGTGGAGCCAGTACACATCAAAATGTGAATCTTATTCGCATATCTAGAAGGGCAGAAGAAACCAAACCTGACTTCAGCTTGAGGTTCATTTCCAAAGCCATTAGCAGTTACAGCATCCACCACCTTCTCAATCTGGGAAACATCAACAGGCCCATCTGCGATGCCATTCCCACCTCTAATCACGTGCCCACCTCCAATGCTGACAAGAACAACCATTTTCGCATCGCCTGGCTGGAGAGAATGAATGCATGATATATCACTGTTATGAAAACAAAGATGGAATTTGCAGTGTGCACCGTTCATCCACATGGAAAAGCTCACATGCAAACTGTTTTTCTGGCACAATATTTTCTTTTCTGGTTGAGGTGAAATTGATATGAGCAAACGATAATAAAAAATAAAAATAAAAAAACTCTAGAGAATCTAACTTAATATTTTTTTTCCGAAAATCCAGGCTCAAATTGCTTGAATACTTGCAAAACAGAAACACTCAGAGTGGAGCTAGGATAAGCAAACATGAAATTCCAATATTTCTAAGACAATGTTTATGCCAATGGAACTCCTGATTTCCATTTTTCTGGTTTATCCAGCAGGCTGCAAATCAATAATTTTAGGACTTGCACATAATCATCATTTGTACGAGAAACCTCACCAAATTAGTAAGCGGTAGTCCTATGAGCAATAGCAAGGACCACAGAATACATTCTTTCATGAGAACAAAGATGTTACATGCTCACCACTTCAAAATTGCCACAAGTAAATTCATGTTTCTATGGGGAAAGGATTATTATCGCCGTTATGCAAGAAAAAAGGAGCTACTGCCACAAAGAATTGTTTTACTAATGAAACATCTACAATTAACAGTGAGCATCCATGGACACAATTGAACATGTGTTGGTATATGCTTCGTTTCTAACATGAAAAATATGAACCACAACAAGCAGATACAACAATGTAGAAGCAGTAAATGATCATTTAAAGATTTTGTGATTCTCCTAGAAGTGAAAAAAGATTTCATACATGTAACAAAATAGAACAAACTGCATTAAATTCAAGCCATCCAGAAGTAGAAGATACAACATAGAAGCAGTATATGACCATTTAAAGATTCTGTGATTCTCCTAGAAGTGAACAAAGATTTCATAGAAGTAACATAATAGAACTAATCGCTTAAATTCAAGCCATCCAGCATACAAAACGAAATTAGATTCAAGCCATCAACCAGAAGCAGGAAATCTTCTTATCCCTGACTCCGCTATTGATTCTAGTCAGAATACAAGTTTTACCTATTGCCTTGCACAAAGGAAACGTTCCTGCACTGAACATCCAATTCGGAGATTTCTTTTGTACAATATTGTCTCTTCCATGATTGCTATTTCTATTACATCAATGTAAAAAATGCTCCATTAATTCCTCATTGGAAAAAGGTGACGAATGAAGAGATTAAAGCCTTTGAAAAAAACACGAAATGGAAGTTTACAAAATTGCCAGAAGGAAAAAAGGTAGTTGGATGCAAATGGGTGTTCACCATCAAACATAAAGCTGATGGATCTATTTTAAGTAAAAAAGCTCTCCTAAGAGCAACTGAAAGTGCAATCCAGCAATGTGAGGCCCACTGGGCCCACCTTTTTCATCAATGCAACCCCTTTCATACTCTTTTCATCCCATGATCTTGCATCCAGGCACAATTTTACACTCATTGAACCTTCACTCGCGATTGGTTGAATCTCAATAAAATTTACGCTTAAATGCCATTAACTTTAAGGTGGTTGTTAAATGAAGGGCTACGACAATCTCTTGGGGCTGATTTTGTGGATCCCTATTCTCCATGAGGAGACCTTTCCATCTTGTAATGACCCGGGCCCTCTGTCCACATGCTATTGTCTGCTTTGGCTCATGGGATTTCAATTCACTCTTACCGCACGGTTTTAAAAGGCCTTATGTGGAGTTAAGGCCAGGTCACCCAAGATCAGGACTAGCATGTTTCTGATGTGGGACTTATGCACCACTACATACCCAGTCCTTTAGAGTTTCCCCCGCCCTCTCTCTAGGCGGATGCCTGCCAGAGCCAATGCCCCTCTACAGGGGGACCACAGGCATGACACATCTGCCATCCTCCCATGGATAAACTTAGATCTAAGTGGGCCCCACAAATTGGACTGCATATAAACTAAATGCAATTTGCTCGTAGGAGAACATTCTCCTCTATTGAAAGGTATAAAGTGCAACTTGTTGCCAAAGGCTTCACTTGAACACATGGGCTGGACTTTCCCGAGACATTTGCTCCAGCAGCAAAGCTAAACTCTATCATAGTTCATTTATCTCTAGCTGCAAACAAAATTTGGCCGTTGTTCTTACAGGAAATCAAGAATGATTTCCTAAATAGAGAACTTCATGAGAAAGTGTATATGGCTATTCCTTCGGGATTAACTCAGGGGGAGAAAGGTATCAATCTATAGCGAGATTGAAAGAGAAGATAGAATTCTGGAAAATTGTCAGTCCCTCCTTTGGATCGGACATCTCAATATATAAATTTATTTCTTTGATCTATTTACAACAACTAACCCCTTTATTGAGGTGATTACAAATTATATCCCCAAGTTAGGTGTTATCATATTACACTTGAACTGGTGGGTTTGACTCCTCGTGGGCTTGAAGAATTGGGCTAGGCCATGTTAATACACACCCTACACCCCGCCCTCTCCTCATATTGATGTTGGTCGTCCCCAACATTAATTTGTTCACGAAGAATTGATGCTTCACACGAGGAAGAGCTTTGGTGAAGATATCAGCTATTTGAGGATTTGTGGTAACTCTGGGAGTATAATGGTCTTATCATCAAATGCTTCTTTGATGTAATGACAATCAACTTCAATGTACTTAGTTCGCTCATGAAACACTGGATTTGCAGTAATTTATATGGCACTTGTGTTGTCTGCGTGAAGTGGGGTGGAGAAGGATTAAGTTATTCCAAGCTCAGCAAGCAAGTGACAGAACCAAACAATATTAAAGCAAGCGGAAGACATGGAGCAATACTCTGCTTCTGTTGAAGATTTGGAAAAGCAATCTTGCATTTTTACATTTCAAGGATATTAAGGTATTCCCTAGAAATACACACCTACCAATTGTTCAACGTCTGGTGTCAGGACATCCAGCCCAATCAACATCACAATAAGCTTTAAGATCCAATTTTGAATTTTGTGGAAAAACAATACCGCGTTCTGGAGTACCTAGGAGATATTCGATGATGCGCTTGACAATAGACAGATGTATTCAAGTAGGTAGAGTCATGAACTGGCCTACAAGATTGACTACATGAGAAATGTTCGGTCTTGTAATTGTCAAGTATGTAAGACTCCTAACAAGTTTCCTATAAGTAGTTGGATCCAAAAGAGGAACACCATCATCTTTTGTGTATTTGGCATTAAGCTTCTTGGGTGAATGCACATGAGTCATGTTTTGTAAGTGAGCTTGACCAATGAAATCCTCAGTATATTTGTGCTAGTTGATAAATAATCCACCCTGAATGTTGCGAGCTAGAAGACAAAGAAAGGTCCCAAATTCTTCATGTGAAAACAAGCATGAAAAGATTGCTACAATTGTAGGATGTGATCAAGATCATCCCTTGTAATGATGATGTTATCAGCATAAACAAGTAATATGGTGACGACATGAGATGTGTAGCACAGAAAAAGTGACAGATCATATTGACTTTGCTGGAACCCAACATGCAGTAGAGTTTTGCAGAATTTTTCAAACCCAAGCTCTTAGGGCTTGTTTCAAGCCATAAAGGAAACACCATAATTTGCACACCATAGTTGAAGAGGAAGAGGACAGTCCAAGTGGCAATCTCATGTAGACATCCTCCTGTAGATTCCCATGAAAGAAAGCATTCTTCACATCCATTTGAAATAGTGTCCATGAACTAGAAGCAGCAATAGCTAAGAGTATTTGAACCATTCTTTGCAACTGGAGCAAATGTCTCATCATAGTCAATGCCATACTCTTGCCTATTTCCTAAGGCAACAAGGTGAGCCTTATATCGGTCCAATGAGCCATCAGACTTGAGATTAACCGAGAAGATCCATTTGCACCTAATAGGTTTGATATTATTGGGACATGAGATAATATCCCATGTATGATTCTGCTGAAGTCCTGTATTGCCTGTTGTCAATGGTCATGTTTCACAGCTTGGGAATATGTGACAGGTATAGAAATGAAAGATAAAGCTGCAAGCAAAGAAGATTGATAGAAACCATAGCGATCTGGTGGTCGCATGAGGCAAGATGGCTATCGAAGAAGTAGAAGAGCTGGATCAAGAGTCAATTCAAGTGTAGGGATAGAGGACTCACCACCAGCATTGTGGGAAGATGTCTTCAAACATACACCATTCCAGTTTTGAACCTAGTAGAACTAGAATCAGAAAAAATCAAGAAGCAAGGAAACGTTTGGAGAGAATGGGGTGAGAAGATGATTTTGAAAGAAATATTGTTTTTTGAAGAATATAACATTCCTAGAAGTCCGAAATCATTACACTATGGGATCATAACACACAAAGCCTTTCTGATGGACAGTATAACCCAAAAAAGCACATGTCACAGTTAGAAACCACAGTTGAAAAAAACAAAAAAAAAGTTGAAACCAAGAACCCAATCTCCTAAAGAGGTTACAAGAGCAAACCGGTTGATAAAGAGAAAGCTGCAACCCGATCGATCCACTTAAACCTACAAAAAATGAGTAACAGTAGATCGTTACTCTTGGAGAATAATCTTTTCAGCAAGATATTATGACACCATATCAATCTATAGCGAGATTGAAAGAAACGAAAGAATTCTGGAAATCTGTATGTCCCTACTTTGGATCAGACATCTCAATATATATAGAGAGGGGGCCTCTCCTCAGCACGACGAGACCATCAGCTCACCCACGTGCAACTTGAAGAGTCCCGTGCAGCCTAAAAAACGGAAATTACGACTCCATCAATCTATAGCGAGATTGAAAGAGAAGAAAGAATTTTGGAAATCGGTATATCCCTGCTTTGGATCAGACATCTCAATATATATATAGAGAGAGGAGGGGGGGGCCTCTCCTGAGCACGACGAGACCATTAGCTCACCCACGTGCGACTTGAAGAGTCCATGCAGCCCCAAAAACTGAAAGCCCGCCCTGTTAGCAAGGCCCAAGGCCCAAGGCCCATGCGAAAGTCCTTCACATAACTCTCACGTGAGAGTTCATTCAAGCAGACAGCCAAGGAAGGTAGAGGCGTCCGATTCATCAGGGCAGATCGGACACTTTCATATTCATTCCGCAATTTCATTAAAAATTGATCCCGCTGACTAGAGGCCTGAAGGTCGCGGATGACGATCAAAACATTGGCAGCCACACCTGCATACTTAATACTGTCGTATTCCGACCAGAGGGTCCGGAATCCCGAATAGTAGTCCTGGATCGACAAGGTCCCTTGTGCATATTCAGCAATGGCACATTCAAGATGAAATTGTCGGGCTGAGTTATCTTGATGGTATACTTGTTGCAGATATCCCCACATGTCTTTAGAAGTGGGGTAGGGTTTGAGGTTCATTATCAGATGTGGCTCAACTGAGCCAAGGATCCATGATTTTATTTTGGCATCTTTGGTATACCAAGTGGATATCTTCTTCTCATCATCAGTGGGTGTAGGGTCAGATCCAGAAATATAGCCCCACAATTCCTTAGCTTCAAGGTAGATTTGGAATTGGAAAGACCAAGCAGGGTAATTTTTTCCCGTGAATCTGATCAAGGTAACTTCAGATTTGTCCCTTTCTATGGAGATTATCCATCAATATATAGTATTTACATGCCTTTAAACAAGGTTCTAATCTTGGAAGGAAACTAATTACATTGATCATAAGTTAGGAAGGAAACTAACTAAAACTAATTATAGAATATGTACAGTTGTAATACAACCCAATCAATCCACGTGAGAGTTATGTGAAGGACTTTCGCATGGGCCTTGGGCCTTGGGCCTTGCTAACACCCCCCCTCAAATTGATGCGGGAGAATCAACAAGCATCAATTTGCCAACCAAGAACTGATGACGCGGTCGCGGAAGACCTTTAGTAAGAATGTCAGCAATTTGAAGCTCAGTGGAGATATGTGGAAGACTAATGACACCGCGTGTAAGTTCATCACGTATGAAGTGACAATCAACCTCGATGTGCTTAGTGCGTTCATGGAAAATCGGATTTTCAGTAATCCGAATAGCACTTGTATTGTCTGCATATAGTGGGGTAGCACCGGCTGCTGGAAACCCAATATCGGAAAGGAGTCCGCGTAGCCAAAGAATTTCAGAGCACGCAGCAGACATTGCTCGGTACTCAGCCTCGGTAGAAGATTTTGAAACTTTTTCATGTTTCTTGCATTTCCAAGAAATCAGACTATCACCCAAAAACATGCACCATCCTGTTGTCGATCTGCGAGTATCCGGACAACCAGCCCAATCAGCATTGGAATAAGCTCTGAGAGATAGAGGATTGTTGGATGGGAAAAACAACCCGCGAGTCGGTGTGCGAATAAGGTACCGAATGATGCGACGAACAGTAGCCATATGAAGATGTCTTGGAGCAGTCATGAACTGACTCAGGAGGTTGACCGCATAGGAGATATCAGGACGAGTGATCGTGAGGTAGATCAGGCTACCAACTAACTGGCGATATGTTGTAGGATCGGGAAGAAGGTCACCCTCCTCTTTACTGAGTTTGACATTCAGTTCGACCGGTGTATCTACGGGAGCAGAAGCAGTAAGGCCGGCCAAGTCAATGAGGTCCACCGTGTATTTGTGCTGATTGAGAACGATTCCTTTAGTCGATTGATGAACTTCAAGACCAAGGAAATAGTGTAAAGGGCCGAGATCCTTCATGTGAAATGTCTGATTAAGAGAAGCTTGGATTTCCTGAATCATATGTGCATTCGGACCAGTAATGACAATGTCATCCACGTAGACCAGTAGCACAGTAATCCCGGATGGAGCATGATGTAAGAACATAGAAGGGTCATACTGGCTCGGATGAAAATCCAATCGGAGAAGAGCAGCTTGAAATTTCTCAAACCAGGCGCGAGGAGCTTGCTTCAGACCATAGAGGGAGCGACGGAGTTTGGCAACCATACCCTTCCCAGAGGAGCAGCCCTGAGGCAAACGCATATAGACATCTTCGTTTAGATCGCCATGAAGAAATGCATTCTTGACATCCATCTGATATAGAGGCCAAGACTGAGATGCAGCAACAGCAAGAATGATGCGAACCGTGGTCATTTTGGCGACAGGAGCAAACGTTTCATTATAATCAATGCCATATTCCTGGCGATTTCCAAGAGCTACAAGACGCGCCTTATATCTATCCAATGTGCCATCGGATTTTAACTTGAGAGAAAAGACCCACTTACAGCCAATAGGTTTGACACCCATAGGAGATGGTACAATATCCCACGTATGATTTTGCGCTAACGCATCCAATTCCTCCTGCATAGCCTTGTTCCAACATGGGTCCTGTACAGCCTGAGAATAGGATTGGGGAATGGGAGAGGAAGATAAAGTGGCCATTAAGGAAGTATGGGAGAACCCATAACGGGCTGGTGGTACCGAAATCCGAGTGGAGCGACGCAGAGAAGGATGTCCGGGTGGATCAACCGCCGGTGGTGGACCGGATGCCAGAGGAAGATCAGGAGAGGGATCCCTGGTAGGCGCTTGGCGGTTCCGTCTGTGATACACAAAGTTAGGATTAAACCGAACAACTGACGGGTCGTCAGAAAAACCAGGTAATGACACAAAAGAGGAGTCAGGAGGGTCAACGTGTTTTTGAAAAAAATACTGATGTTCAAAGAAAACAACATTCCTAGAGGTACGTAAACGACGAATGTGAGGATCATAACAAAGGAACCCTTTCTGGAAGGGTGCATAACCTAAAAACACACACTGAGCTGATTGTGCCGTGAGTTTGGTCCTCTCAGAAGGAGGCAAGTGTACAAAACAAGTGGAGCCAAAAACATGAAGATCCTCATAGGATGGAGCGGTCTTGTACAAACGGTAATATGGGCTTTGATTCTCGATGGAGGTAGATGGCATACGATTGATAAGATGAGCTGCTGTAGCCAGTGCCTCAACCCAAAAACGAGTAGGAACCGAGGATTCCAGAAGAAGGGAAGGAGTGACATCAAGGAGATGTCGATTTTTCCTTTCAGCGATTCCATTCTGCTGGGGAGTATAAGGACAAGATTTTTGGGAAATAATGCCTTTGTTTTGCAAAAACCGTTGAAAAGTGAGAGTTATGTGAAGGACTTTCGCATGGGCCTTGGGCCTTGCTAACACGCCCACCCATTGTTCATTTAAGCCCACCCACCCATTTTTTATTTTGGCTCAAAACACAATTCCTTTCTCTCTCCTCTCTCAAAACCCATTTCCGAAATCTCTCCTCTCAAACCCATCTTTCCTCTCTCAAACCGATCTCTCTGCGACCTCAAACTCATCTCTCGATCTCTCTCTCTCCTCTCTCAAACAGATCTCTCTCCGACCTCAAACTCATCTCCCGATCTCTCTCCTCTCTAAAACCCTCTCTTTTCTCTCTCCTCTCGCAAACAAATCTCCCGATCTCTCTCATCTCTAAAACCCTTTCTTTTTTCTTTCCTCTCGGAGCATCATTGTCTAATCTCACTTCTCTCTGAACATTGTGGCTCGCTGCGGACAGGAGCTCTTGCGAGAAGAACTGAAGCGGGTCTGGGGAAGAAAAGGCAGGTAACTGAGATTCTCTCTCTAAGGCTTTTAGGTTTTCCTTTCTCTAGAAGCTTTTCAGTTGCAAAAAACCCTCTCAAGATTTTTTGCAAGAAATTGAATTTTCTTCCACTCCTAAACTCAGGGTATCTGATGAGCATATGAAAACTATTTTTTCATATTTGTTTGGGATCTGGATTTTTATCTGATTCATCTGGGGCAATAGATATGGGAATGTGTGAATAAAGGAAGTCTAGATGGTCTTGATATTAAAATATGTCAATGGTAATTGTTTTAGATCACTACTGTTAAAAATATGTCAAGGAAGTCTATGGTCTTAATTTACTACTATACCTTTTTTATGATAATGATGCAACCATAGGTTCTGCATGCTTACGTGGATGGTGGAATGAGTTTATTTTATTGTTTGTAATAAATAGCCATCTTTCATATATCGAATGATATCCAAATTATACCGAGTTAGACCCAATTGGATGAATCATTCAATTACTTTTATCAATAAAGTATGGGGACGTTGTGACAGCATATTTCCCACTATGGGTACATTCTAGTTAAAATTTTAGGAATAATTTAGTCATGTTCTGTTATAGATGGTTTGAATGGTTGCAACTTTTCTAGGACTTTTTTTTTATTCAATTGCATAAATATAAGGATTGAAAAATGATTAAAAACTGGACTTTTCGGTTGCTTCACAATAAGATATAAGACCAATATATATGCTTCAAGCCATTTGTTAAACAACCACTCAAACAAAACTTTTCTCGTCTTTTTTATGGCTTTTGTCATTACCAAATCTTGATCTGTTATAATTCCTCTGGGTGGGCCACATGACATAGCTTCAAGCCATTTTTTAAACCACCACTCAAATGAATCTTCTTTTTCATTCGGTAGAAACCCACATCCAACTAATGTTGTTTGACGACCATGATGATTGCAACCAATGAATGCACCAAAAATTAACCCATAACAGTTTGTCTTATATGTTGTATCAAATGTTATAACATCACCAAAAATTTTGTATGCTGAACGGAATGTTCTGTTTGCCCAAAAAATATGCCTTATCTTCTTTTCTGCATATCGCTCAATGTTATAAGTAAATCCATGACCCATTTCTTTGCGGTTTTCAAAGAGTTGAAATAACAACGAACAATCTAGCCCCTTTTCCTTTCCCATCTCATTTCTTCAGTGATTCTCAACATCTTTATATGAAAATCCAATTTTTTCTAGTCCCCCCGATTGAGAACTGAATAGTTGCATTTCTTGTTTGCTTCGAATATTTGCGGAATCGTATGTATTTATTTGTTATTTCTTTCATTACAGCACAAACCGTTGCGACCTAAACATGAATCGTTTATGAGTAGTGGGGGGATGACAATGCCCAGGACCAAATTTCGACACTTTATAACCACTTAATTTATCTTTTTAACTTGCATTTGCACCTTACAATTTACTCGTGTTTCCATTCGACGATGTTGAACAAGTTCCTTATCAACCCAATTTTTCTCGTATGTTTTACCCTCCTTTTAACAAAATAATAGTTTCCAAACAACATCACCATCTTTAGTACAAGTTGAATCTTTTCTTACGCTAAACCCTGCAGCCTTTGCATAAACATTGTAAAATTCATATGCTTCCGTTAAATCCACAAAATGCATTCCTAATTTTGGTGCCAAATTCTCATCTACATTCAGATAATCCAAAGATGGTGATGAGGACACATCCATATTCAAACCCCTGCACCAATTCAATGAATCCGTGAAAAACAAATACTCTTATTGCACCAGTTGCATTGGTAGAGCAACTTGCACACTTCACATGTACTCTGAGTTATTTTCTTTTTAAAGTAGATGATGGCATTCATCATTTCTCCCCCCTTTTATGAAGACAGAATAAAAATAGCCACTTCAATCAAAGAAATAAGGCCACAACATAATTTTTTTTTTTAGAGGAAACTACGGGAAAAAACACCATAGGACGCCATACATCTCATAAGGCCTTAGTAAGATGTTGGACACGGGAGAGATCCTTTGGCCTCAATTCATCTTTCTTTTTTTCTATTTTTTTGGGATGGTCGATATCGACCATCAACCATCATGGATAACCATGTAGATGTGTTGAATCCACATAAAGGGAAACCGAAAAAAATTCGCTCAAAGACCCTAATAATAGCTTCATCGTCCTCCATTCCAGGCTATCAATCTCTCCACCTCTTTCTTACACGCCAACTTCATTGACACGTCTCTCTCATCCACGGTCACAAGCATCAACCGGAAAATCGCCCACACGCGCAGCGTCCTCGTATGTCCGCCGGATCCCCTGCAATGACATAAAGTACACGACGACTCTATTTTCAGAACTGGGGTGGTGGGGTTCTTTAATCAACGATAGAGGATCTTTGGATGGATATTGGAGGACTAAAATGACGATTGGATCCATTTATGCAAGAGTTATCTCCTTCGAGAGGTGTTTCCAAAGGGATTTCTTTGTCATCTTCGTCATCGTCATTGTGATCATCAAATCATTGGGTTTTTGGGGGGGTTTGGATTGGGAGAAGGGATCATTTAGGCCATCCATTAACTCTCACGTGTTGATGATTGTGGTGGGTTGGTCAGGAGATGGGCATTTGGACGGTGGAGGAGATGGAGTGAATCTTAGATTGATTTCTGGAAGAAAACAAAAGATTGTGACAAAAGATTTTGATTGACTACCCCACCAAGCCAAAACCCACTTCCTAATACGAACGAATAGGACATGTTGATCAGTGGTTGATTTGAGATTTAGGTTTTTTTTTTTCAACTTGTTTTGTTGATGCTTTTGGAGGAAGGAAATTAATCTGAACAAACCTTCATCATTTAACAAAGTTGAAGGTGAAGCTTTTACCAAAACATTTAGGAAGGATGATAAGGCATTTGGCAAATTTGATATAGACTCCTCCATGGTGACTGTCACGACCATTTTTTCCATCAGATTTCTTCAACCCGCAATTCCTTAGTTGCTGAACATTATAGAATGGTCGATATCGACCATCCCAACTTAGCTATGATGGTCGATATCGACCAATTTGTCGGTCAGATTTCCTTCAATCTGTAACTGACTTAGTTGCTAAACATGACAAAATGGTCAATATCGACCATTACAGCTTAGTCATAATGGTCGATATCGACCAATCTATCAATCAGATTTCCTCCAACCTGTAACTACCTTAGTTACTGAATACGACTGAATGGTCGATATCGACCATATCACAAAACCAAACAAAAAAAAAAAAATGAAAAGCAACAAGAGTACTCCTCCCGTGTCCAACGTCCTACTAAGTCCTCATCGGACGTATGGGGTCTTATGGGGTTTTTTTCCGTAGTTTCCTCTTTTTTTATTATTATTTATTTTTTTGCAATATCTGCTACTGCAATGTTTGGTGAAGAATTTAATAAATTTTTGCAAACATTCGGTTTTGTGTTTCTAAAAGTTCAAGGTGAAGGAATTAAAACTTGAGAATCACATGTAAAGAATCACATGAAACAATCAACATTCACTGTGATCATCTTATAATTCACACAACCACTAACAAATACAACAACTATGGCTGGAAAGTACTATGAGACATGAAAGATGCCATATTCACGCATTTGTTATTATTATTCACGATTGCTTCAATAATGCCAGCAGTGATTTCAATGTGTTTTTTCCATAATCCCATGCTATGAAATTTAGCAGGCATAATTCTGTTGCAACTAAAGAGCTCTTGCTAGTTTCCACTTCAGAATGGAGAATGCTTTGTTCACTTTCAAGGCTTTTTATTCCAATGGTGATCAAGAAATTCACCTACCTGGAATTGGAAGTGCAGGAGAAGAAACTTAAAGCAAAAGATGATAATTTCCATTGAACAGCAGATTGGGTAGATTTAAGTTATATATTCTCTGATAATAATTTCAATCAAGATGGCAATGTCAATCACAGAGTCCTCGTATAGGAAGATCTTCTCATCCCATATGGGATGCATTCGGATCCGGTTTACATGGAAATTCAACCAATACAAGAACACAGAGAGTTTAATGCGAGCCCAGATTATCATCTAGAGAGCTCATGGGTTGACAACACCATGGAACTTGTTGAACTTAAGGGCATCAAGGAGCATATTTAACACACGAAGAAGAAGGTGCATCCAATATCATCTGCAACATTAGAGCTTTTGAAAAGCTATATAACTGGGTGCAAGACATTGAATGCAGAAAAATTCATTGACTTGAGCAATGAAGCGATATGTCCTAAGGGCATGTTTGGCAATTAACTAGTTAAGTTAAAGTAAAGTGAATCCAAACAAGAAATGACAAGGGGTCATATCAAAAGTACACAATTTCAAAATTCCCTTCGAACTTTTCAAGAAAAAAAAAAAAAAGCAACCTCCTTTCTCCATTAAAAGACAAAAAAAAAAAAAAAAAAAAAAAAAGAGTCCACTTTTCTATATAGAAAGTCAAAAAGATTTCATACCAAACAACTAAAAACAAAACACCATCATAACACCTAATATTTTGTTCTCTCTTGATTTGATGCTTCACCTCACCATACTTCAATTCACCATACATCCAAACATGCCCTAAAGGTGGGAGACGATTATCAGCGGAAGATGTCACACGGGTTGTTGGTGCTCAATTCATCCAACTCTCAGTTCATGTAGAGAGTGATCTCAGCCTCTCCAGTAGCTATGTTTGTTTCGATAAAATACATAGGAATTCAGAAGAAAATCCCCAAAATCCCTTCCAAATTAGAAGAAATCCAAAACCCCAAAAATCCCTTCTAAATTTCAAAACCCTTAAAAGCAAAAAAATAGAAAAACAAATCCAAAAATAAAATAAAAGCATGAAATCTTACCTTCAGTAAAGAGAGTAGAGAGCTGCGAACAAAGAGGAGGGTTTCGTTAAGGGACGAGATGCGATGCGACGACGAGCACAGTCTCTCGAACGATGTTGACTCCAAGCGACGAGGAGCTGAGGAAACGAGATGAAGAGCACAGTCTCTCCGACAATTTCGTTGAGGGTTTCGTCGAGGGAGACGAGACGAGACGCTGCACAGGTATCGTTGAGGGAGATGAAATGATGGTATCCTCGAAATGGTTTTGTTGAAATGGGCGGCCTTTCAAGTTTCGGACCAAGATGGAAAGGCGGGCAGCGGGCTTTTAGTTTTTGAGGCTGCACAAGTCTCTTCAAGTCGCACGTGGGTGAGCTGATGGTCTCCTCAGCATAAGTTGAGGAGAGGTCATATGTATTTATATATATATGTATGTATGTATATATATTCATATACACATACACATATACATATACATATATATATGTATACATATACATATATATATATATGTATGGGAGATGCTCCTATGAGAGCATCTCTCATATTACTAAGAGAGATATGGGTGGGGACCTTCACATTTAAGTTGTTGGCATTGGATATAGATGTGAGGGCTCCTACCCTATCTCTCATAATAAGGTGAGAGATGCTCTCATAGGAGCACCTCCCTATATGTATATGTATATGTATATGTATATAGACATACATTTCTTTGATCTGTTTACAGCAACTAAATCCACTTTATTGGGGTGATTACAAATTATATCCCCTTAATTGGGGTTTGACTAGATCAAGTGAAATCTTACCATATTACACTTCAACTGGTGGGGTTGGCTCATAGTGGGCTTGCAGAATTGGGTTCGGCCATGTTAACAAAAAGGTTAGCATGCAAACCACAGAAGTACTATATGGGCTAAAACAATCTCCTAGAGCATAGTTTGAAAAGTTTAGCAGAGCTACCTTAACTTTGGGACACAAAAGAAGTAGTGTTGATCCAATATGTTATATGAAAGAAGTCATCACAGGATCATTGCTATCATTGTATTATCAAGGGGGACAATTCACAAGAAATATTTTTAATGAAGAGATATCTCTCAAAGCTATTATATATTACACAATGTTCATCATGCTCATCTAATTCACACAATTCTTGCAACCTTGAAAATTCATCGCCGTATTCATCAACTGTCTCATTCAGCAAGTACCCCTTGTCTCCAAAATTAATCGCCGTACTCATCAACTGTCTCTGTCTCAAATTGATGAATTGTTCAAAGTAGGCTTTCTTTCCAAAATACCATTTTCCATATATATATAAATATATATAGGAGATGCTCCTATGAGAGATATTTCTCACCTTAAATGAGAGATTCGGTGGGGGGCCTCACATCCATATCCAATGCCAACAACTTAAATGTGAGGACCCCCACACCTATCTCTCATTTAAGGTGAGAGATATCTCTCACAGGAGCATCTCCAATATATATATATATATATATATATTATATTATTTATACGTGTGTGTGCGCACGTACGTGCGTGCATATTTCATTCTTTGAATTTCTTTGTCGAATTCAGCGAGTTGAAATTCTATGTTAACTTGCAATTCCATATTGATTTGGATGCGATTGAAAATTTAATGATCCTAAAAAAAATAAAAAGGCAGACCTGATGTGTAGATCAGATTGCTTGGAGTGTGCAGGTGAAGACGTATCTTTGATCGGAGTCCAAATGGGAAGGATCCCATTGATTGAAGGCCAACGGCTGAAATTTACTTAAATGCATGCCTTTGATTGGCCAAATTTGATTTGACTGTGACCTATACTAACATCAAAGATGTGGTGGTAGAAAGTGGACACACGATCCAAGGCAATGTTTCTAATTGTAGGAGTGGATCAAGCCTGATATCGATACCACTTTGCACTAGAATTGAAACAAGGCCCACAATCAAGAGCCTGCAGCAATCAGAGCTCGGGCTAGGCTTGGCTTTGGCTAGGCTAAGCTTCAGGCCTTTTTCTTTTTTGTTTTTTTGTGTTGCATGCTTGAAGGAAAAAGAAAAAAGAGAAAGAGGCTTCCTTCGGCTCCTTTCTTTGTTGCTTCTGAAGGTAGAAAGGGAGGCGAATCCGCGACGGTGATGGAGCAACAATGACCCGAGAGGGGGGCTTCCTGCTGGGCGACGATGACGACGTGGTGCAATCACTAGCGAAGATCGAAGGTGGTGTAGTCATTGGGGCACCAAAGGTGGACTAGTCGCTGATTTGTCGAAGAGGAGATATATAAACATGAGCTCTAGTTTTGTGCTTTAATGATCAAGGGTTGGGAGGGTGAGTGCAACAACTGGTGGCAATGAAGATAATGACGATGAAGATGACGAGGGCGCTATGTATTGAGGACGCAAAGACAGGTACACACCATTTTTTTCCCATCTCTCTCTCACCTCTCTCCCGTCTCCTTTTTTTGGTGGGATTGGAAGGGTTGTGGATTTGAAGAGAGGTCTTCTGGAGGTGGGGATTCATCAAAATATGGATTTGGGAACAAGGCTCGGGAGGGATGGGTTTTAATGGTGCGACAGATATGGTAATGGATCTGGGGTAGTCGACAGTGCCTAGACAGGCTTCGACTAGCTTTTTGGGTTTGAATTTGGGAAGTTTTGGAATTTTAGGGTTCCTGGAAATTAGGGATTTCGAAAGTGAGGTTTAGGGTTTTTATTGAGGATTTCGGGATCTGGGATATTCAGGGTTTTGGATTAAGACATTACTGGTGGATGCGTGGTGTTCAGTTGACATGAATGGAAGTTAGGAGTATTCATCTGCCTAGGTCTTGGTTATGATGATGCTCAACAGAGGCTAGGATGTAGCTAGAATGGGTTCGGCACATGGGTTTTAATTTTCGGTTTCGGGAATTGGATTCTGGGATTTTAGGATTTTCTATGTGAATGGTGGTCGATTGTAGTGATTGGTTGGGTTTTTTTTTTGGCATTTGGCATTTGGGATCGGGATTCGGATTTGGATGGCAAGGTTCGGCAAAGGGTGTTAGGGGTATGATTTGGGCACTTGGACAATGGATTTGGACGATTGCTGGGACTACCGACTATAATGGGGATGGTGATGGTTTGATAGTCATGATGGAACACCGATAATTGAATCCAGGTGGATCGATCTTCAGCCCTAATACCAATTGATGCGAACAGAGGATCAAGATGCAAGGCCAGTAGGATAGAGATGGAGAGGAGAGGATGGGTCAAGTGAAAAGCTGAAAATACTGGCTTCACGCCAAACTCCCTATCACATGCGAGGAGAAGCTTCCCATCAAGGAGAGCAGGAGAGGGAAAAGCACTCAAACAATCTTTCATTAATCATAATCTGAAGAAGCCAAGAGGCTCTACAATGCTTTATAATATAAAATAGATAACCCTAGATCTGATCTCAACCCTTTAAACACATCAACAGTTGAGATTAAAACATCTAAACTGTAACAATTTAAAACATAACCATAAATAACAACTCTAAATAAAACAAATTAGTAGGCTGGTAGGTGGGCTAAGCCCAAAGGGACCACCCATGGGGACCATGGTTTGTCTTGCATCATATACTAAAAAATATTCTCTCAAATGTCATCAGTGCATAATTTGTATGATCCAAAAACCATTTGGCAGATATCTTTACCAAGGCGCTTAATAGAAAAAAGATGAGTTCTTTACAAGCTGGGAATGATTAATATATCTTGTCTAGCTTGAGGCAAGTATTGGAATTTAATGTAAATGGTCCCAAATTCATTTTTTAGGAGCCATAGAAAATTAGCAGTCCATTTACAATTAGGGTTTTGAATTACCTTAGGATTATAAATCTTTTTGTAATACAACACTGATTGGTTACTCAATATAAAATGAGGAAGGGGGGTGTGTGCTAAGACTAGGCCTCCACTGACTCTCCTTTTGCCTCAATTCTTCTCCCCTTCTTCTTCTCCATTTTCACCAAGAACCCTAATTGATGCAGATGGTCTTGAAGATCAAGTGATTGAGTAGGCTTTGGCATTCATGGAGGGATTCAATCAAACAGATGAGGTCCGAATCCATGAGTAGATGTTCCACTTGGATTAAAGACCACAAAACAGCCCACACAACCTTTTACTCATTCAGGGGTTGCTTTGTTATTCCAATACAGCATATGGTGTATTTTCAAATAAGATAAAAATTCAATTCAAATAATAGTTAAGGGGGCTGAATGACTGAGTATCTTGGACTGGAAACTGCAAGACCCAATTGGGCCCAAATCCACTTGAGCCCAGAACACCCAGGTTCACCCATGGGTGTACAGCTAATAGGTTGGGTCCACCTACCCATTCAATGGGCCATGTGGCCCCCATGACCAATCTTCTGTAGTCGCCTAGTGGGTCTGGGATGACTATTAATTGGAAACTTCTATAGTTCATTGATTTTCTTTCCAATTGAATGTTAATTTCTTTCCATTAGTTGACTAGTATTGATCTTAGGGGTAAATTGGGGATTTGCTTACATGTAAATAGGGTTTCGGGGCCTTACAAATATGTTGCAGTCGACTGGGGTGAGGACAAACACAGTCTGACATCTGTATTTGAATAACAGTAACCTTTTCTTTGCATATGAAATTAAGTTGTCTCTTTACGGCCACTGTGTTGATTCCTAACAGCATCTCCCTCTCTTATGCATTTTACTGTGTTAGAATAGTGTTTCGGTGGGTTTAATTCTCTCTTGTTCCTTGCATAATCTCTCACCAAGGGGATCAGCAGTCACTAAATACTGCTATATTGCACTCTGACAGTTTGTGTACTGTCGTGAGGTTCCATTTGGAATCCGTGACTGCATCACTGATCCCTTCTCTCAATTCTTCTATTCCATTTCTATTTTCTAATTTCAATTACAGTTAGCTGCAGAGAGATGCAGTGAGCATGAAGGGGTTCGATTAATCATAGGTGCATCCATGTGAACCCCACAGAATATAGCTCCATTGATTTTAAAAGAGCTCCAGCCTATATGAATGATGTGTGCAAGAGCAAGACTGCTATAAACACCTACATCATTCGCTCTAAGAGACATGTCAGTGCCAATTTTTGTTACTACCATAAAAGAAAGAGACCCTTGTAATTATTTAGCACACCCAATGCCTTTCTCTAGTGTGCACAGGGCAGCAAGCAATGCAAGGATGATCTCTAATATCATGAAAATCGAATGCATATTAGTCACCACCTCAAATCGAGTAGCTGTGCCTGCTGGTATGTTCAACCGCATGCCATAAGCTCGTCTTCTGTCAAAGACCATGTAAGGATTCACTTCAATGAAATGATAATGACTGCCAATCTGTATTCATAAAACAAAGGCAAATTTGAATTCTTTTTTGAACATTAAAATAAAGAATACATGAAGTAAGAGCAAATAGCATGTTCGTGTTTCATGAGGGGCAAAACTGCAGAACTTAAAAAAAATTTCAATGATCTCTCCATTTTCACTGTACTGTTCACTTTTCTTTTCACAAGGATCCAACGCCCTGAATTAGCAGGTGGGTTCACCTTGAATTCATGGGGTTAGAATGCAAATAATTGGGTCAGGTTGGGTTCGATCTGCTAGTTGAATAGCAAGTATGTACTCAACCTAAAACCAACCCATTTATTAAGTGGTTTGGAAGTGTCAACCAAACCCAACCCATGACTAATATTGGTCAGAGAGAAAAGTTTGTTACCAGGTCAGATTCAGGTTGGCCTGGCGGGGCAAGGAATTGCAACCCTATCTACATATTGCCTCAATATAAAAGCATGAAAACTTGTCTTAGTAAAGGGTGAAGAAGTTCTAAGAATTCTGCTTTGCATGTAATAGCCCGGACCCCGTTACAGGGGCTAAAATTTATCTAATATATTATATGTTTAATGTCTTCGATTCCATGCGCCCGCATGTGTGTATATATATAATTTATGTATATGTGTGTGTAGGTATTGTGAATAGTAAGTACTAATAACTGTATAAATTTATGCGCAATATTTTGTGGGGGACATTATGGGTTGGTAGGTGTTGTTTTTAATTTTTAGTGGGCCTTTACTTAATAAAAAGAGTTTTAGAAGAGCTTGGTAGGACCCCTTTTAGTCATAGAAGGACTTTTAGATTAAGTGATGGGACCCACTCCTTAAGTAAAAAGGTGTGCAAGTACTTGTGCATGTTTCTATTTTAGTATTTCTACACCTAGTTGAAGACTACTTGAACCCCACTTAGAATCTCACGGTTTTTACATATATAGGGCTGTGTGGCAGTTTTTCTCATAGTCGGCAACCCTCTGTTCAACTCTCCTCTTCCCTTCTACAAACCTCAACCCAAGAGCCCTAATCCCTAAAGCAACTAGTGAGACCAAGCAGAAGGTTAGCAAGAACTACGGAGAAGACTGGAATCAACAAGATAGAGTGTCGATTGCTGTTCTATAGAATTCCTCACATTGCTAGATCTACCATAGATTACATGAGGTGAGTAGATATCTTGAACTAATGAAGATAAGTATGATGTTGCCTTTTGATTATAGATTCTGGTTTAGAGTTTTGGACAGAATTTCACCAATTATAGTTGCAGTCACTGCAACAGTTCATCTGTTTTTTTTTTTTTTTCTCTTTTTTTTTTTACCTTTTGAATAGTTAAATGTTAAATTCATTAAAGAGCAAACAGTACAAGAGACTTACGCTGGTAAGAAGAACAGCAACATCGATTCTCCGAAAAGAGGAATCGAACAAAACAGACCCTCCAAAATACAAACTAGAATGACAGACATGATTACAGGAAACCCCCAAAACAAGACTACAGGACAGCCACATTTTTTCAATTGAACGTGATTTGGTCCGCAGAATAATCTCTGAAAATGGGATTTAATAACACCCATTGAGCCACAGAAAATTTACTCTTTCCACAAATTGAGTCTCCTTTCATTGCAACTCCTTCAAAACGTCTAGCGTTCATCTCCTTCCATATATACCAGATTACTGCAAAAAAGGATAGCTTCTGCATTTCCTTCCCCTTATGTGACCTGATGGGAGATTTCCAAGCCATAGACAAATCCTGAACATGCTTTGAGAAGACCCAACTGCAACCAAACCAGCTAATTACAGTATTCCAAGTACCGCCCTGTTGCACCTTAGGAGGAGGTGATCTATTGTTTCCTCATCTTCCAAAATCCATACACATAGGGCATGCATTGACCACAATCTTCCTTCTTCATTTAAGGTTATCCATAGTAAGAATCCGTCTTCGGAGAACTAGCCAACAAGAGACCACAATTCTTGGTGAGGCCTTGAACTTCCAAATATTCCATATCAGGGATCCCCTCTCTGGCCTTGTGGAAGTGGCCAAGTAGAATGACGATACGGAAAATGAACCATCTTTCGAGGCTTTCCAAATCCTGGCATCCTCCCCTTTTTCCGGGATAAGCACATCCCTAATAAGGTTTAAGAGGGAGAGAAACTGCCTTTCCTCAATGTCCCTCAGATTTCTTCGGAAGATGGGGCACCAAATCACCTCCTTATTGGTTCCTTTTCCAAAATAGGTTTTAAACTTAGCATCCTTTACCAAAGCACATCTAAGCACTTCTGGGAATTTCTTCGCTAGCAGGCAATCCCCTATCCATATATCTTTCCAAAAGAGAATCTTCTGCCCCGAACGAACTTGATACTTGATATTTTGCATAAACCTCTCCTTTACAAATATTATGCTTTTCCACATCGGTTCCACATCGGTGAGAATCTATACATGTTGTCTTTAGTCTCCCAACCATCCCTTTGATTACCATATTTGGCCATCTATACCTTCCTCTATAAGCCTTCCGATTTGTCCCCCAACGTCCATAGCCATTTCCCTAACAACCCTTAATTCAAGCCTCCAAGGGATTTGATACCCAAACCTCATTCCAGCTTGGTTGAGCATATCAAAGACCAATCCACTAGATGGAATTTTCTTTCCTCCCACCTCCCTTGCCGAAGAAAATCCCTTTGCAGCTTTTCTTTCCTATTGATCACTGATATTAGGCATTTCAGAATGGAAAAGTTAGAAAGGATCTAAAGATCCTTGTATTAATAGGAACAAGAAGAGGAATTGAAGAGAGCAGGAAATTATAAACTCTGTCTATCCCAAGATGGGGATCGACCATGTGTATTTATAATGATTGTCGCCTAATCAAAGGCTCTAATTACAATCTAATTTACATCTCATTACAATTGATTGCAAGCTAATAAGGAAATCCTAGATATGATGGAAGAAATTACAGTCCTGCAATTATATATAGAATGTTGACCATATCATACAAGATCCACTCGTGAGATATGTTATCATGGGCCTTTGGTTATGAACCTGTCATGGTGGGCTTGTGCTTGTGGATCAGTTGGATCTCTACACTCCCCCCTCAAATTGATGCAGGGAACAACATAGCATCAATTTGGAAAGGATAGAATCATGACGATCCCAAGGTAAGTAAGCCTTTGGTGAAAATACCTGCCAGTTGATCATTTGAAGAGATGTAGGGCAGATAGATTGTGTTTGAGACAACATTTTGACGAATGAAATGGTAGTCAATCTCGATATGCTTAGTGCGCTCATGGAAGACCGTATTTTTCGCAATTCGAATGGCACTAGTGTTATTAGCATAAAGTGAAGTAGGATCCTTTAGGAAGACACCAAACTCTTAGAGGAGACGACGAAACTATATAATCTCGCTACTTGCAGATGACATGGACTGATATTCGGCCTCAGCGGATGATTTGGAAATAGAGCTTTGTTTCGTACGTTTCCATTGGATGAGAGAGGGTCCCAAAAACATGCACAAGCCAGTTATCGATCGACGAGTGTTGGGACACCCTGCCCAAATGGAATCAACATAAGCTTTCAATTCGAAGGAGGAAGTCGATGGATAAAACAGACCACAACCACGAATGCCTTTGATATACCGAAGAATCCGATAAACAAATAGAAGATGAGGTTTATGAGGCTTGCTGATCAATTGACTTACAGTCTGAACCACATGAGAGATATCAGGCCTTGTCATGGTTAAATAAAGAAGACTGCCTACCAATCGTCGAAATAGGGTTGGATCTTAAAGAGGATGCCCATCAACTTTGCCGATTTTAACATTAAGCTCAATAGGAGTTGCAAAAGTTTTGCCAACACCAAGACACGCAGAATGAATTAGGTCATCGAGATATTTGGATTGAGTAACTTGACTGCCATCCTTGTTCCGTGAAACTTCCAGACTCGGAAAATAAGTCAAGGAACCAAGGTCCTTCATCTTAAAGGTACTCATAAGATGAGTTTTGAGTTCAGAGATACCAACCACATCGTTGCCGCTGATTATCATGTCATCAACATATACCAATAGAATGGTACAGCCACGGGAGGTTCATCAAATGAAGAGTGATCTGTCATTAGGGCTTTGATAAAAGTTTGATTTGATGATGGTAGTTCAAAACTTGTCAAACCAGGCCCGGGGAGCTTGTTTAAGCCCATATAAGGAGTTATTTAACTTGCAGACATGCTACGACGGACAGGCATAGCCTAGTGGTGGATGCATATACACAGTTTCTTTGAAATCTCCAGGTAGAAATGCGTTCTTGACATCCTTTTTCCAAAGGAGCCAATTACGCACTGCGGCCACACCTAGTAAACAGCAAACTGAAGTCATGTTGACGATGGGTGGAAAGGTTTCCTCGTAGTCAATGCTATACTCTTGTTTGTAACCTTGTGCAACTAGTCAAGCTTTGTAGCGATCAATACTGCCGTCAGAGCGAACATTAATGGAGTAGACCCATTTGCTTCCAATAATAGATGTATTTGGTGGACGTGGCACCAAATCCCAAGTTTTGTTTCCTTTAAGAGCGAATAGTTCATCTATCACTGCATCTTGCCAACATGGTATATTAGTAGCCTATTAATAGGTGGTTGGGATGGGAATGGGGTTTGAAGATGCAAACAGCATAGGAAAGCCATATCTATCTGGTGAAACTGAGATACGACTAGATCGTCGTAATAGAGGTGTAAGAGCATTACCTTCAGTAGTAGTTTCATTGTCTTCAGGAATAGGCACGGTCAGGGTATCGGGAGTAGATGCAATAGGAGGCTACTGTATTGGACGACGGGCATAGGCTTTTGTAATTACCAGAGGGAGATCAGGTGTTTTAAATTGGGGTAGATAAGATACTTGGATATTATTTGTACTGGGAGAAGAGGAATGAAATGGAACGTGTTCCAAGAAAACAACATTCTGTGATGTCCGTAGCCGTCGTTCTTTGGGATCATAACACTGAAAGCCTTTGTGTTCATCAATGTATCCTAGAAACATGCAACCAGCTGCCTGAGGTGACAGCTTGTTACGTTCAAAGGATGGGAGGTGCACAAAGCATAGACACCCAAATACCCTCAAATGTGAGTAGGAAGGGGGATGACCAAATAAGCACTCATAAGGGGAGACTTTACCCAAGACAAAGCTAGGTAATATGTTGATTATATGGCTAGCTGTATGGGCTGCCTCACACCAGAACTTAGAAGGAACCAAGGATTCAATGAGAAAGGTTCTACAAGTTTCTAAAAGATGGCAGTTCTTTCTTTCCACAATCCCATTTTGTTGTGGTGTGTTGGCAAGACTTGTGATGAAGGATTCCTTTTGTAGCTAGAAATGAGTTGAATTCAGTGGATGTGTGTTCTCCCCCGAGTCTAAATGTAGGATCTTAACGGATTTCTAAAATTGAGTACTTACCATATTATAAAATTTTTGAAACATTGAAAAACTTCCAGATTTGGACTTTAAGAAATATATCCGTGTGTAACGACTGTGGTCATCTATGACAGTAATATAGTATTTATATCCAAGTCTACTCAAGTGAGGGGGCAATGCCCCAAAGATCCGTGTGAATAACATCAAAAGGTGCAGTAGCATGAGAATAATGAATGGAAAAGGGTAACACAACTTTTGCTCAAGCAACAAGAGTCACATTTTGATTTTGCAAAGATAGAAACCATGGTACTAGTAATAGATTTATCTAAATATCCAAGTTTAAACAAAGAGAGCAAATTTTCATTATTGAAATGACCAAGACGTTTATGCCAAGTTGTCCACACATTATTTATAACACCCATAGAAGAAGCAAAGAATGATTTTTGTCCCATTTCCAAGACAAAACGCCTTCCATGCGTACTCCCCGCCCCGATCACCTTCCTAGTTTTCTATTCCTGTATGACACAACCAGAGCGGGAGAAATTAACAAGATATCCACAATCAATAAGTTGGGCAATGGAAATCATATTTGCAGCCAAATTGGGAACAAAATAAACATTGGGCAGAGTAAAGGTCCCTATGGAGATGGTTCCTATACCAAAGATTGGCAATTGATGACCATTCGCAATAGTGATTGAATCATGGCCAACATAAGGTCTGCAATTGTGCAGGTTTTGTTCTGCAGATGTCATGTGGTTTGAGGCACCTGAGTCCAGGAACCATGTGGAAGGTGTGATAGATGAAGAAATTGAAGTGGATGAATGAAATGCAGGGGATGCAATAGAGGACAAACCACTAATACCCATGGAAGTGAATGCAGATGCCATAGAGGAATTGATCATTTCTCAAATCTGAGCTGTAGTCAATGTAATTGAGCCTGTTTCTGAGGAAGCTATTTCAATCTAATTGCTATTTTGAGCCTGAAGAGTAGTCGGCCCGCGCTTTTGAGATTGTTCTGGTTTCCTTTCAGGCCTTCTTGTGCAGTTTGAAATAATATGTCTGTTATGTTTGCAGCATTTGCAAAATAATTTCCTTCTGCAGTCACAGGCTACATCTCCGTACTTCCTACATTCAAAGCACTGAGATTTTTTACACGGGTGGTGAAAACTGAAAAGAGCTATCTCATCAGCTTGTGTTGGGCCTTGTGGTGTAAGAAGTGCTTTCAATTCCTTAGGGAAAGAATGATGAGATAAAAGGGTTTCCTCCTGGGTACATGTATCTAGATCAGGTGAAATTTCCCAATTCATCAGTGTAGCCCGCACAGGCTCTAATTCCGGACAAAGATTCATCAGAAACTGGTTAACATGGAGTTCTTCTTGAAGCTTAAGGGCCTGGGTAAGGAATTCTGATGAGACAGACTAGAGGAGCATTTGATCCCTTTATGTCCATAAGGCCAGAAAATCATTATGGTATTCCTGAACAGTCTTGTCATTTTGGCAGTATTTGGCCAATTGCGTATCCAAATGAAACCTTCGGGCTTTATTATGTTGGTGATAAATTTTCTTCGTGTGTCCACATGTACGAAGCTTGTGAAAGCTTGAAGTGCCATTGAAAAAGAAGGAAAAATGGAGTTGAGGATCCAAGTTACAACTTTGGTATTTCGTTGGTTCCAAGTAGCTATAGTTTTATCATCCACAGTTGATGTCACGGTGGGATCTGGAACTGGTTTTGGATTTGTTCCATCCAGGTAACCCAACATCCCTTGTCCTTCAATAAAATTCTTTAAATGGAATGACCAATACATGTAGTTTGTACCATTAAATTTTACAGGAATAATCTCAACTTTGTCCATTTGATGCTCAGATATTTGTTTGTAAGGAAGAATGAACAGAACCACAATGAAATATAAACTGAACTTCTACTGTTAAAGAAAAAAGGAGAAAAACAGCACCCTGGGCGACCAAAATTTTGGAGCAAGAGTGAGGAGAACTTGCTGCAAAATTGTAAGTTTCTCCGATCAGCCTTCCAGGTTAGACTGGTGGCCTATTTTCTCAACTTCTGGAGAAGAAACTACTTGATTCCAATGGTTGGATTGGATTTTTGAGCATCAATTCTGAAACTATTTCAGAAGACTATCAAACCAAGAACATAGTTAAGGCACTTACATGTTGGGCTGATAAAATACCAGAAAAATGTGGATAATTCCTGGTGATAATGGGCGAACCAAATGCTGGAGTTTCTGGTGATCTGTTGGATCTCGAGGTGGGGCCCACTGCTTGATCAGGTTGACAGATGGGTGTCGACAACATGCAGAATGTTGCCAGAGATGTCTCTTTGCACAGGATATAGTTCTGGATAGCTGAGATGATCTTTTTGTTGATCAGAAGGATTGTTTTCCAGTCTTCTGCCTTTCTTTGATTTAGTGAATGAAGAGGAACAGAGAAGTCATTCTCTGTTGAATACTTAGTCGACTGGACAGAGTTGCAGTAGCTCTGATACCATGTAAAGGATCTAAAGATCCTTGTAAACAAGAAGAGGAATAAAAGAGAAGAGGAAATTATAAACTGTGTCTATCCCAAGATGGGGATCGACCATGTGTATTTATAATGATTGTTGCCTAATCAAAGGCCCTAATTACAATCTAATTTACATCTCATTACAATTGATTGCAAGCTAATAAGGAAATCCTAGATATGATTGGAGAAATTACAGTCCTGCAATTATGTATAGAATGTTGACCATATCATACAAGATCCACTCGTGAGATATGTTATCATGGGCCTTTGGTTGTGGGCCTGTCATGGTGGGCCCGTGCTTGTGGATCTGTTGGATCTCTACACAAGTAACAAAGTGGGAGATTTATAATTACTACTTTCATAAGAGTGATTCTACCTCCCATAGAGAGGTGATTGGCTTTCCAATTAGATAGTTTCGTTTCCATCCTCTCAACCACTGGATTCCAAACCGATTTCTTCACCGCCCCTAAACAAAGGGGAAGGCCCAAGTATTTAACTGGAAAAGATCCCACTTTGCAGCCTAGGACGTCTGCTAGCTGGCGTAATACCAAATCCATGACTCTTAACCCTATCAACTCGCTCTTGAAGAAATTGATCTTTAATCCTGACACCACTTCAAAACAAATTAGGATGGCTTTCACATTTCTAAATTGGTCCTCAGACGCTTCACAAAAGATGAGTCATCGGCAACTTGTATGAGGGATATTGATGGAGCCATAGCAGCCACTTTGAATCTCGTTATTAGGCCTCGGGCCTCAACCGCCTTCACCATCCAGTTCAATGCCTCAACTACAATTACAAATAAGAAAGATGATAGTGGATCTCCCTACCTTAGCCCTCTTTGAGCTTGAAAGAAGTCTTTTGGGGAACAATTGATCATGATAGAGAACGAGGCTAAAGTTACACATTCCTTGATCCAATTCCTTCATTTTCCACCAAACCCTATCCTCTGTAGAAGGTATTGCGAGAAGCACCAGTCCAATCTATCAAAAGCTTTTTATAGATCAATCTTGCATATCAGACCTGGTTTTCTTTCCTTATCCCTTGCATGGACACACTCATTTGCTGTGCCTGTGAGGACTCCATCCAGAATCTACCTTCCTTTAATAGATATGATTGTTAGATATTGGAGGGAGATCCACTATTTAATGCTCTAGAAACCTTGTAAATTAGATTCATATCATAGATATGATTGTTAGATATTGGATTCAACTCAAATCGACCCAAAAATTTGGATGAATTGCAAGCAAAAATCAGTTTTTTCAGGTTTCATGTTGCCATTGTGTCTATTTTCAAAATTGGTTGCGGGGCCCACACGTCCCACTTGATGAATGATCTGATCCATCATCTGAACCCTAACCCATGGGCAACCATAGAGATACAGGACCCATGTGGATTGCGCCCAGTTGGGCCAACCACCCAGTCCCCCCAAAACCAGCAGGCATGAGACCCATCCTGTTGCATACAAGCTTTTGACTTGAGTTAATTTTCTGAAATTTCATATGAAGGCCTGATATTCTTTATATACAAAATCTGAACATGTTTCTAGACTATTCCTTGACCACTAGATTTTACGAAAATTGCACACAGGCCCTTGGAATATACTAATTTCACAACTGAACCACTGTGGACTGTTTTCTTTGAATCCCTCATATCCGATAATTATAAACAAGCCCTTGTCAGGGACTGATTCTACATTCAAACATTTGATGAAATATTTCTTTCAGTTCCACTTGCTAGGAAAATTACAAATAGTCCCCTGTTATTTCTCAAGATGAACCTGTTTAGTTATTTTTAGCATGACTAGCTTTTAAATTGCACTAAGGATTTCATTCCTTGATTAATTGTGATTTGAATAAAATTATGAATTAATGTAAATGTCATTGTTATTCAGGGAATCTGATGTATAATTTTTGTGTAGCTAATTGCCTTTAATGGATTTCAAATTTAACATATTGCATACGTGTTTGTCAACTAGAATGATATTTATGGATTATGTGATACAAGATGATTACGCCATATAGTGTTGTGAATATATCTCAAACATATGATGGGTGGGTTATGCAATTACATTTACATAACCAGATACCAATTGTGAAACGGAACAGGGCATAAATAAATCTGGGTTAGGAGTAAAGTTCCGGTTGTAAGGTAACTTGTTGTATGTGTTGGGGACCAATTGAACTTTATGTAATATGAGACTGAGAATGAAAGACCTTGTAGAATAAGAGGATCTAGGAAACACCCAGATATCATAATTGTCCCTTGGAATCCCTAGACTGCTCAACAAGGTATGGTGTCGTCCACCTACTATGGCCCAATGTTTTTTTATTATAGGTCAGCACTGGGAGAATATTCTCCAGGTACCGCCTTAAGGAATTCAGACCCTTGATGGTCACCCTGTAATGTGCACATTCTATTAATGGTACTCCTCGTTCTATCTTGCACCCTCTGGGGCAAGAGCATTGGATGGCCGGTGCTACTATGTAGTTAGGTGGTTGCCCAAGGGGAGAGGACTAATTTTACCTTGCATAACTGGAAACTCAGATTTACGAGGAAATTATGTGGAACTCATGTGTTGTTTATTTCTTTATGCTATTTTGTTTATTTATTGTGAACTACTATAGATATGCTTAAATACATTTGGAAATCCATCCACTTGGTTTATAATGATTAGTGGATTTGCCCTGATTCAAGTAACCAATGTTTAGAGTATGACGACTACTGTGATGACCAACAGATAGGCTTCGACATCGTTCTTGAGCAGTGAATTCACCTAGAAGAAGAAGAAGAAGATTAATTTATTTTATTTATTCAGTTTATTCCAGCTAAACATCTTAAGTTTGTAGTAATTTCATGTTGTTCAGAAGACTTGTTTAGTTAATTGTTTGGATTTCAGACTGCAACTGAATTTAAGTTTGATTTAATAGGAATGCCCGAGTTCTTATTGTTGCACATTTAAATTGATTTATGATGGTGATTATGATACATTCTTAAGTCACGATATGGAATTCGAAGGGCTCAAGTTCCGGGTCATGACAAAGCAAGACCTCAATCTTTTTATGCAAAACAGGAGACAGATAAAATAACTAATAGAACTAGATTAACATTTAATTCTGTTTTGCATCAACGAACTCTGGTTTTGTTCTAAAAGCGAGACCTCAATGTTTTTACGCTAAAAGAACGTTTTAAATTTTACTCTTATAACATGGAAGAGTCAAACTTCAACATAGAACTATAATGGACGGATGTAACAACTCCTGCTATAACTCAGAGTCTAGTGCTTCACAAAGAGAATTGATAATAAGAACTTGTAACACATCCCATCGAAAGTTGTAATTAGTAAGTTTGGCATCATTGTAATTCTCAATTATGATTTAAGTTACCAAGTGATAAGATTTTTAATGTTATTTACGCACTAAAATCATGTCCTCATTCTCTTTTCTGACATGGTTCCATAGTTCCCTTCTCCTTTGTCTTTTTCTTTCCTCCTCTCACTTGATCCACTTCATATTTCTTCCTCTCTATGTATGATATTACAACTTAGGTAACATGGCGCTCTATATGGGGTTGGCTTAAAGAGTTATACTATATAACTTGAAAAAGTTGTCCTTCAGGTCCAAGAAAGTGATCCCTCTTTACATCTGGGTTTGGGTTAAAGAGTTCTGTATTACCAGAAAAAGATGTCATTTTAGGTCCAAGGAACTGGATAAGGGTTTGGGTTATGTGTGTGTGTGTGTGTTTGTGTGTGGGGTCAATGTGAATATGTGACTATTATGTGCATCCTCTTCAATTTGATGTCTTGACAGAATAGGGGTCACAATCACCTCCATTTTTTAAAAGACAACTTTGAAAAATTACAAATGAAACCCACCATGTAAAGAACCCCAGAACTAATTGAATTACAATTAAGTCCTCTCTAACTCTTAATACGAAGCACATCAGTTAAATTCTCAATTCATTAAAGAGTAACTGCTGCTGATAAAAATATAATTAATTTTCTTACAAAGATTTTATAAAATTTGTTTTCATGTGCCACTTCTTTATAATATAAATCACTGCATTCATGCTGCATTTCACGGGGAAGGGTTTTGAGAACTGTCCATTACCTTCTACATCCCAAGGCTCATAGTATCTTGTATTTCATTGTCTTCTGTGTCAGTAAAGGGGCACAACCAATTCCTTGTTTTCTTCTTCAACCTAATAAAGCAGGTGCAGGGGGGATTGTTAACGACTCCAGGGAATCATGGCTATAGGATACCCTTAGAAGGTGGACTGGTCCAATCCACTCAAGCAGAAATAATTAAATAAAAGCAATTCTATCAGGACTTCAAGCTGTAAGGATCTAGGTCTTTCGCAGCTAATTGTAGGAGATAGCTCGATTCCCTTGGAAAATCTCAACCATACATGCAGACTATAATGGAAGGTACTAGGTGTTTGGAAACATATGCTAATGACTATAGTACCTTTGCTCAGTGGCGGGCATATTTCTGCAGCCACTTGTAGCAAACAGGCGGGAAGCAACTGTGTAACATAAAGCGAGATGTTCTTACAGCATTGACAAGTCCTTCCAAGTGAAGTTTGAAACCAATGCTTGGATGGACCTGGTTCGCATATCGACAAATCAGAATCCCACAAGTCTATCTATGTTTTGAACTTCTAAGTAGTCTAGCTATGTTTTGGACTTCTAATAAAACCCGTAGCCATCTGATAATATGAGCAAAAGTATTCAGTTAGTATAGGTACTAATAGTTGAAATTAGAGACTACATCTCTTAGGTGATTTCATTAAAAATAGCCAATGGTTGATTATAAGTGTGCAACCTAAGATATCAACTAAATCTAGGAAACTTAATCAATGAAATCTAATCTTTATCCCATCACAATTTTATCCTAAAATAACTCAATCTTAATCTAAGAAACTTACTCCCAAAATTATAGATAAACTGTAAGACCCCGACCCCTAATTGTGTATTTAGTTACTAATTAATCATGTTTAGTAGTTAATTAACTAGTTTTCGATTAGTGGTTGGATAGTTTTGGAGGGTTTTGGGCAAAGTTAGAGTCGCGGAAGGACCTTTTTTTTGTAATTTTGAGCCAATATGAGGGGTAGTTTGCAATTCTAGTAATTTAGGAATTTTGGCCTTGTTGGATAAAGGGTGTTATTTTGGGGAACTTTCGTTTCCATGTTTAAGAGAAGAAAAGGACTGTTTGTGATTTTGCTAAACTCATTCATTTATAAAAAGCCCGACTCTTCTATTCATTTCTTCGTCCTCTCCTTCAATTCATCTCAGCCGCTCTCTTCCTCTCCTCCCTTCTTGCTTCCAACGACCAAGAGCTCACTCTCTATCTTGATTCGCATTCGGCTTCCTCATCTCACCGCGTTCAAGCTCCACAAATCCCTCCATTTCATATCCCTCTTGCTCATTTGGTAAGCTATCCATTCTCCAATCCCCTCTCTTTGTTTGTAAATGGGCTGTAGTCGCTAGGATCTTTGCATGCAAGCTCTCATCATTCCATTCCTTTTGTTTTGGTTTGTAGGAGTCCTTTTGAGCTAGGAATTTGGAGGTTTTAGCTTGTAGCTTGAGATCCAAGTGAGGAGTGACTTGATTTTGAGGAATTTAGCTAGAACTCAAACTCAAGGGAAGTGAATGAGTACAAATTCATGACATGCAGCCTTTATTTCTGTTGATTTCTGTAATGCTCTATTTTAGATAACCCCATTCAAGCTCATTTTTGTATTTTGGTTAATTGCATGTTGATGGAAATGGATTGTGTGAATGCCTAAGAATTTAGTGTGTAAATGACTGGAATAGCCCAGCTTTTGACAGTTCTCAGACCCTTCGCTGTAAGGGAAGATATTCCCCTGAACCAAACCAGTTCAGGCATTTAACTGTGCATTTCTGAGTGCTACTGCTTGCCATTGACTCACCTACCGCTAGCCAGCAGCTCACAGACGGCATGCCTAGGAGCCTTTCGGTTACAAAAGTCGAGCTAGAATTATAGGTTTTTGTTCAACAGCTAGCTGTAAATTCCCCACGGCTAACTTGAAGCTCACCGACAGCCAACCATTAAACACTGTTCAGTTACTAAATTTGAGAGCATATTTAATGGACCCTGACCCCACAGCTAGGCGAACCTATCTCATAGCTGACTATAAACCAACCCTACCCCTCCCTGTTTGGTTACTAAACTCGAGAGCCTATTTTATGGACCTAGGTCTATGGGGGTGCTTTTGGGACCCATTGGACTTGCCGAACCTTAGTTGATTGTGAGACCTTAGTAGGGGATGTTTTGAACTGAGATTCACCTAAGGATTGCCCTGAGATTCGTTTAGGGCAATGTTAAGTCAAGAATATATTGGCTTGGTACCATGTCAATACTTCAGTAATGCCAAGAACATTGTAATTGTTGGGCACCAAAGATCCTAGAGCTATATGGTGTTGAATAATGTTGTCATTTGGCAATTCAGACCCGAGTTTTAGTGTTTGTCAATACTCGTTGACTTGTTATCATGCATGTTAGATGCACCCTATCGTGCTTTAGTTATTCACATGGCTTGTCTATGCATACTTGCTTAGCATCTTGTTTATTGTGTTTTTATGTTGGGACTTGTACTTTTACCTAGGATGGACCTAGGTACCCCTTTGTAATGGTCTTGTTATATTTATTCCATTTTGCCCAGTTTTGTCATAGTGGACTAAGAATTAGGAAGGCCTTGAGACTGTCAAGCTACTCAATGGAAATAAGACTTGCTAGATAAGCCTAATTGGAATAGTATTCCTTGTATTACCCTTTTGGAGGTAGAGTTATTAGACCCCATGTTGTCCTTGGATCTTGAGTTGGCCCCATTTGTAATATTCTGGGTCCTGTGGGAGCCCTTGGATTTGCATAGTCCAATTAGTTCTAATTAGTTGGCCCTGACCCTTGTTAATTAGTGTTTTATCTTTAGCAGGTGGGACCCCCTTTGGTTAAGTTAGTGTTTTAAATTAGCATTGGAGGGTGGGAACCTTACTATGTGTAAACATCACTATTACATACCCAAAAAAAAAAAAAAAGAACGGGGGCATTTTGTAGATTTCCCTTTTAATATATATATATATATATAGAGCAAGGCTCTCCTAAGCTCATTGAGCTTAGGAGAGCTGGCCCCATATATATATATATATATATATATATAATGACAACTGGAAATTTATTCACAAACAGGAATAACAAGAAACCATGTAATGCACTTCATGAAAAATAATGATAACAATGATGATGTTAATAAAAAAACATTTTTGTGCAGAAAAGGTCAAGTGAACTTTATTTAATACCTATGATGCACAGATATGGCATGGATACGGCAAGGACATGCCATAGTCACGGCAGGGACACGGATTTTACACATAAAAAGTGAAGTATCGGGTACGATACGACACGATACGTTGCCCATTTTGAAGTATCCGTGCATCATAGTTTAATACTAAATAGCAAATACAAATGGTAAATGCAAAATAGAGAACTCCAAATATTTATTGTAATAATAGTAATAAATATTATTATTATTATTAAGAAGACAGAGAAAAATACAAAGGAAAGAAACATTTGAGGCAATTAAAAGAACTCACTTGAATGGGCCTGTTGGCCTTGTTAACAACTTTAATTTTAACAGCTTTCCTCCCCTTATTGATCATGATATTTCCACTTCCAAAAATTAACTCGCCAGGGAAGTTATCATCTTCAACCCTTGAAAACTTGTCTAGTGAAGGAACTACAAAACTTAACACCTTCGTCAGTGCCCATCGTTGGAATTTATAATGATTGTCAGTTTCTATGTAAAACAACCAAATAGACAAAAAGATGTTTATGACATTGCATAGAAACTCTACCAGTTTTCAAGTACAAGCATAAACCTATTCCATTGAGGTTTCTCAAAATAAACCCAGAACATAACAAAATCAGAGACATTATATCACAACCTGAAAACCAGATCCTAGAAGTCCAAATTTCGCGCTGCGAATGTAATTCTCGCAACGTGAGAATAGGTCGAATCAAACTGCAGCGGGTTTTTTGTTTAAGATCAAGAATTGCATGATAAACAGAGCACAAGATAATAATAAATCCTAATTTATTAACCCAATCAAATTGTCTATCAAAATTAAGTTAAACAACCAAATGATAAACTTGACCAATTTTAGGGTCTCATTATAATTTCCAAAATAATAAAACTAAATCAAAATAAAAAAAAATTCCGAAAGTCACATATAGCTACCTAGAAAACATCATCAGCACTCCACAATTTTTCCCCTTAAGGCTCTTTGTTGTATATGTTATCCTCAAGTTCTTTTCCTACCTTGTTATCTGAAAACTTGTCCATGTATTGGAGTAAGTTGCAGGGAAACTTAGTGAATAAACAAGCATTCATAATATCACATACAATCATGCAAATAGAGCAATCCAATTAAAGGATTATATGAGATCAAAGCTTGGATAACAATGCAAGATTAGTGCTAGAGAAGAATTACAAAATCACAAGAATCAAATGACGTGGTAAATCATAAATTCAATTACAAATTCATCATCATCATCAGCCAGTATGTTGGGGTCACAACTATGTTGGGGTCAGCTACATGTTTTTTTTTCTCCATTCTGCTCTATCCTGAGCCAAAATCCAATTACAAACTACCAATGCAAATTGGAAAACTACTTGAGCTAAGTGAGTTCTACCCCAGCAAGGGATGGAAGGCTCTAGGATAATTATAGTCCTCAGCAGCAGGAGATCTAGTGGTACCCAAGGTTTCTTCAGCAGGATATCTAGTGGTACCCAAGGTTTCTTAAACAGGAATATAGCTATCAAATCTAGTATCTAGGCAGCCATACCAAGTGATTGTAGTGACTTTTACAAGGAGCACAACTAGAAATTATAGGGGACCAAAACCACTAAATCTCTTGCTCAACATATTGTCATTCTATGCTGGTGAGGCGCCACAAGGTGGTGTCGCATTTTCATTTTTCAATTGTTGTTCTATTATAGCGGCCAGCAGGCCACAGACTAATGAAGCTCATCAAGTTCATCTCTTATAGAAGATACAATTTTCACCATTCTACACAACATATGACAGGAAAATAACAGATTACAGTTACACCATTCTGTTGAGTCTATCGTCGGTCATAGGGGCAATAAAGTGGGTCCCTCAAGGTCCGTACATAAGGCTCCTCGAATTGTGTGCAGTGATTGAATGATAATGCACAAAAAAGTCACACGGATTGCAAGCAGACATAATTGAACTATAATATTAATAAAATAATATCAAACAGGGTTTTCTGGGTTTTGGGTCCTTACAAACAATCTTTAGGGTTTTCCTTGTCAAAAGACCCTAAGGGCACATTTGCGTACGCACCATTTCTACGGAAAGGGGAAATTCCCATGTCAACAAATTCCAAAGAAACGGAAACCTCGGAAAAGGATTTCCACAAAATTTAGAAATTCATGTTTGGTGCGAATTTCTTTTCCTCGCTAAATTGGTGCTAATGTTGTTTGGTGCGGCTGTAGATTCCTTATAGAAAATCAAAATTTCTTTTTTGGTAAAACAATTTTTTGAATAAAAATAACATAACATGTATATTATTTATTCAACATCAAATAATAATTTATTTAAAGAAATAAAAGATGAAAGTGTTGTAGGGTTTTGTGTTGAAACGGAAAAGAGTGAGGAAAACAGGGAAAAGTTTTCCGAGGAAATCCATTTCCCATACCCCCCCCCCCGCCACATAGGAAACCCATTTCCACCATTATCAAGGAAAATGCTGACGAGGCAGGAAAGCATTTCGGTGGAATTGTTACGCACTAAACGCCTGAGAAATGGGTTCAGCGCCATCCATTTTCAGGGGTAGATGATTCAGCAGGTGAGTTGTTACACACTCCTTGGCGGATTTCGACTTCCATGACCACCGTCCTGCTATCTTAATCGACCAACACCCTTTGTGGGTTCTAGGTTAGCGCGCAATTGGGCACCGTAACCCGGCTTCCGGTTCATCCCACATCGCCAGTTCTTCTTACCAAAAATGGCCCACTTGGAGCTCTCAATTCCGTGGCGCGGCTCAACGGAGCAACCGCGCCGTCCTACCTATTTAAAGTTTGAGAATAGCTCGAGGGCGTTGCGCCCCCGATGCCTTTAATCATTGGCTTTACCTAATAGAACTCGCCCCCGGGCTCCAGCTTTCCTGAGGGAAACTTCAGAGGGAACCAGCTACTAGACAGTTCAATTAGTCTTTCGCCCCTATACCCAAGTCAAACAAACGATTTGCATGTCAATATCACTGCAGGCCCCCACCACAGTTTCCTCTGGCTTCGCCCCGCTCAAGCATAGTTCACCATCTTTCGGGTCGCGACATGCATGCTCACACTCGAACCCTTCTCAGAAGATCTAGGTCAGTCGGCAATGCACCCCGCAGGGGAGATCCTCCACCCATTTCTCGGGCGTTTGGTGCATAACAATTCCACCGAAATGCTTTCCTGCCTCGTCAGCATTTTCCTTGATAATGTTGGAAATAGGTTTCCTATGGGGGGGTATGGGAAATGGATTTCCTCGGAAAACTTCTCCCTGTTTTCCTCACTCTTTTCCATTTCAACCCAAAACCCTACAACTCTTATTTTTTATTTCTTTAAATAAATTATTATTTGATGTTGAATAAATAATATACATGTTAAGTTATTTTTCTTCAAAAAATTATTTCAACATATAAGAAATTTTCATTTTCCATAAGGAATCCACAGCCGCACTAAACAACATTAGCACCAATTCAAAGAGGAATTTTTTTTTTTTTTCACCAAACATGAATTTCTAAATTCTACAGAAATCATTTTCCAAGGTTTCCATTTCTATGGAATTTACTAACGTGACAATTTTCCCTTTCCGCGGAAAGGGTGTGTATACAAACGTGCCCTAAAGGTACGGAAAAAAAAAAGGAAAAAAAAGGAGAAAAGCAGGCACAATTCAAATGAATTGTTTTCGAGTATTGCCAAGGATGGGTAACACTAACAACATATACTTTATTATATTTTTAATATTAAAAAAAAAAAAAAACTTTTGCTTATTTACAGAACAATCCATGCTATCCCAATCATTACAAATAGGTTCCCACTGCAACTCTTGACACATTCCACCCTTAAAATAAGGGATCCCTATTTTCATGTTAAAATTCTTGCCTTTTTCTTTCCTTCCATACCTCCTTTCCAAATCCCGATGCCATCTGACCAAAGATCGGTAGAAGCGATTATGGAAGCCAATATCAAAATCTGGATCCTCATCAAACTGTTGATTCCAGGGTTCAATCATCAAATAATCTTCTTAAATCTATAATCCAATGGAGATTAATACAATCTAGTAGGGACGAATGCATAAGTAAAAGTCATTAAAAGTCCTGAAGGAGACTGTCGATGGTCGTCCGACATGAGTACATATATAAAGCGATAAGAAAACACAAATAACTTTTTATTACATAACCATTTATCTAAACTCCCAAAACTAATACCCTTAAGATTTAAGAGTCCTAAATTACATCGAATAGCTCTAAATATCCCTAAAATTCAGTTGATAATTGTAAGCAATGGCCCCAAGCCTAGATAGAAGAGGAGGGTTGCTTCAAGTGTGTTCGCAGTCGGTGTAAAACCATTTTTCATACCCAACATGTAAGAAAATACTAGAGGAACATAATTCATGTAGTTGACCCCAACATAGTTGCTAGAATGCTTTGATGATGATGAGCTTTAAATATCCCTAAAAATTTTTAAAAAAAATACCTCTACTTGCTATAATGTCCAAACCTGCTTGAAGAATACTAGCTGTGAACTCATGTGGCCCACCATCAAAAAGGACTCATATGCTACCAAGAGGGTTGGGTTCCTTCAAGGGTTTCTCATTAAGGACCAGTTGAGTGGCACTCGAAAAATAGCGACTTTTGAGAATTTTCTCTCCTATTTGGTTAGTACTGACGGTTCAATGGCTGCCACTTCAATCCGAACCATTCAAATCTTAATCCAGTCCTTACGGGCTCTCTTGGTACTTTCAACTGATCCATTATCTCTTCAGCAAGCCAATTGATGCGATCATATCAACCATCATCCTTAGATGTAGGCTAATCTGCATCATTTCTCCTTTGGCATCGATGTAGAGTATAAATGTGGGGATAAATTCTTTTTCAAAGAGAGAATGATGCCATATACCTGTTGTTGACTCCATTTTCCCAAAAAGATTCTACAAGCGGGTTGGAGGACAACGAAGAAAGCCCAAGTCCAGCCCACTTGAAGACTATCAACGGCTCCAAAAGAATTAGTAAGCTTTTTCCATCATTATTAGTCAGCTAATGAATCATCTTTTGTAAGCATATCTAGGATATACCTAGTTGATTTAAGTTTCTAGGGTCTCACTTTGCAAAACTTGTATTAAATAAGTAATGAATGTCATGTACAAAATAAGCTTTTGGAACTGAACCTTCTAAGAGAGTTTACACTTCAGGCGGTGCGTATTGCAGAAGGTCTCCAGCCGTAAGACTCCAGGTCTATGTGCATTGCTGGTTCTTCTTACACCTTTTAAAAGACATCTTCTTACCCACCAATAAGACATTCTTCAAGGACCTTTTTTTTAAAGTGGCTGAATTGATTATAAAATAAAAGCTATACGGAATGGGAGAGGTATACTGTGACAAAAGAAGGCCTGAAGCCAAGACCCCTCAAAAAAATAACCCAAGCCGCAGCCCACAAGAGAAGAATAAACAGAAAATACAAAAGTAGATTGGGAACACATTAACCAGCAAATCAGGACAAGAAGCACCCTCCTTGGCAAGGCGGTCGGCTTCAGAATTGGCACCTCTGTCAATATGGAAAAGGAAACTTGTAGACTTCTAGTGAGATCCGAAATCTCCCCAACCACACCAGCCACATTCTTAAAGGACTTCTCTCGTTAGACGTTCTCCACCCTCACAAGAGAATGCTTCCTTAAGAGCTACATTTATCACTGGGGTATATTTATATTCATAACATGGGCAATTGCAATTATACTAATTTGCTCTGTTCAAACCATTTTAAATAAGTTATTCATGAGATTGTTTTAATTGTCACATGTTTATGCTAAAAAATGTAATACTTTGTGATACAATAAATTGCCTTGTATGAAAGAATGAAACAACCAGACATAATTGTGATGTCATGTTAAGATGATTGAGAAAATTAATATTCATGAAAACGACCAAGACAGCCAAAAAGACAATAATATTTTCTCCAACAGTTATTCCTTACCTGGAAGAAAAGATCCATATAAAGCCAGCTCTAAATTTCCATCCTCGAGTGCAATGGCATCATGTATGGTGACTAACTTTGTCCCATTAGGAAAGGTCCCCTCAACCTAAATGAAGAGAAAGTGCAAACTCAATTTGAGTAAATTATATTTTAAGTAAAATGTAAAAAGATATCTTTCCCATAAGATCCATGTGATGAAATATTTCAGAAATTCATCTACACCAAGTTTAACTAGTTCCAAATCATCCAATGTAGAACAGATGCTATATATAAAAGATTGAGACAGAATATCCCGCCTAAGCAAGCATTAAATAAGCGCTTTTGTCTGATGATACAGAGTAAGAAGAAGCAATAAGATGCCTAAAAGACACCATTCAAAAATATAAAAAAATACAAAAATAAGATGCCTAAAAGGCATCCAGGACTAATAGAAGATAGTTGAATGTTACACATGTGACCCTACATGGCTCAATGCAACCGATATTTAGTACTCACAAAGCCCAATTAAAAGACTGGACAAGAGTGGTGTACATGGGGTGAAGGACACAATTAAGAGAGAAAACAATAAATCAGGTTGGGAAACCAAGCATGACTACTTCATGAAATTTACAGTGACGCAGGAGTCATCCATTCACCAATGGATGTACTCGAATGAATATTATATCATCTTCATCATCACCGCCTTCACTATTATGGTTGCATTAGTTCTTTTAAAAACAATGCTTCGTTTAATTCTTCATTCAGCACATACATTAAACTTTAATTCATATGTAAGTCCCGATGAAGATGCAAATCCAGTAACTGTTCATAAATTATACCATGCTGCTGTTCATTCAATTCCTATATGCAAATTATTGTTAAGTAATCAGTACTATGCATAGGAACTAGAAAATATTTTTAACTTCCGCATTATTCATCAATAATTATAGTGTTATCTGTGTGCTTCAAGAACAATCTCTATAACATTAGCTTCTTTTTTTCTTTTTTCCCTTTTTTCATTTTGTCACCCAGGGTATCGCTAGCCCAACCCAGCCCAAGAGCCTTTGGCCCTGAGCGCGAGGTACACTCGATTCTGGACAACCGAGAAATTATCTATAGGGGCACATGCAAGCCCTCCTACCCACATGCACCGGTTAAAACTATGGGATGTGGCCAACGAACGTAAGTGTTGAACAACTCTCTATAAGATTAACTTAAGTAATTAATAGAGGCAGAAGACAAGAAAACGTCGGTAAGTATTGTTTGAACATGTGAAACATATATTATACGTAACTTAGTAGCTTCATATTTCATGGCTTATTTCTTATTTTGTTTCCCTCAATATCCATAACTCCATCCCTTAAGTGAGGGTTAATTTGAACATGGTAGACCTCAGTTATGTCTAAATAAGAAGAATCTCAAACAATAACTGAGATTGAACTTTTTCTGCCCAAATCCATAAGAGCCGAGTAGCATGATATCATAGCATGGTTCAAAATAGCGGCCACCACATTGGCCATATCAGTGGAAGCCGCTACGCTATTTTGAAAATAGCGGCGCTAAATTCTAAAACCTAATACAGCTAGCAGTTTTAATTTAAAACATTGTTTTTCCTATTTCTTCTCCTCATTAACCTTTCCAAAAGTTGTCTCTGCCCTTATATGGTTCCAAATAACTAAGAAAAAAATATGAGTGGCTGCAACCCAAGATTCAAATTTTTTTTACTACTTAAAAAAGTTCACACCACTACGCCGTTATGTATCACCACAACTGCTACGTATTGCCCGCTACATAGCATTTTGGCCTCTAGCCACTATGCCCGCCACAACTGCTATTTTGATCATTGTATCAGAGCACCACATCCAGGGCTAGTCCTACCAACTATACTCTCTTCTTCAGCTCTTCCCTTCACATCCTCACCTAGTCCCCTTCATCATGTTTGATGTTTGTCTTCCTTGATTTGGTCCCATCTATACCCTACGGATGACTTCATCAGCCAGCTGTCATTTTAGAGAGAAGAGATACAGACATAAGATAGAGAGAGATGGAGATGAATGTCGTCCCCTTCATGGTCGACTGAGATATATATTTATAAGGTTTAATCCCTGATTACATTCTAATCATACTTATCCAGTAAATACACTTGGTTTAGATCCATACTAGTAGCTAACAACGAAACTATTATGTAAATGGGCCTACTATATTGGGCCTGGAGGCCCTGGATTGACACCTCCCCAAAAATTGATGCAGGAGAGTCATAAAGCAGTAATTTGGAGACAAGAAATTGATGTCAAGGCCGAGGAAGTCCCTTAGTAAAGATATCTGCAAACTGAAACTCGGTAGGGACATGAGGTAGACTGATAACATCACACTTGTATTCATCTCAAATAAAGTGGCAATCAAATTCTATATGTTTTGTGCGTTCATGAAGAACAAGATTTTCAGTGATTCTGATTGCCCAGTATTATCTGCATTCAAGGAAGTGGGAGAGGCCTGTGCAAATCCAAGTTCCGAAAGAAGTCCCCGAAGCCATAGGATTTCAAAAAAAAAAAACAAAGGACATGGCCCGATATTCAGCCTCTATGGAAGATTTGGAGACCCGGTCTTGTTTCTTGCATTTCCAAGAAATGAGAGATTGACCGAGGTACATACACCAACCAGTGGTGGACCGTCTGGTATCCAGACAGTCTGCCCAGTCAACATCTGCATAAGCGGTCAGAAGTAGACAATTATCCTTTGGATAATATAAACCACGAGCTCTAGTGCCCAATAAATACCGAATAATTCGCTTCACGGCTGTCAGATGAAGGTGGCTAGGAGACGTTATGAATTGGCTGACAAGAATGATAGCATAAGATATGTCAGGCCTGGTGATAGTGAGATAGACAAGACAGCGGACGAGTCTCCGGTATGTATGTGGATCAGGAAGAAGATCGCCATCATCTTTACTCAACTTAAGATTGACTTCGAGCTGCGTATCAACTGAGGAAGATTCATCGAGATCAGCAAGCTCAATAAGATCTGTCGCATATTTGTGTTAATTGATAAACAGGCATTTGGGAGATTGATGTACCTCTAAGCCCAAAAAATAATATAGAGGACCCAGATCCTTCATATGGAATGAATCTCGGAGAGAGGCCTGGAGGGATTTTATCATAACATCATCAATGCCGGTGATAATGATATCATCAACATATACAAGGAGAACAGTAAAGCCAGTAGATGCGTGGCTTAGAAAAAGAGATGGATCGTAAGGACTTTGAGTAAAGCCAATCGTGCTTAAACAATCTTTGAATGTTTCGAACCATGCTCGAGGAGCTTGCTTGAGACCGTAAAGAGATTTGCGTAAGTTACATACAGACTTCTTAGACAGAGAGGTGACTCCTTGTGGTATCCGCATATAGACATCCTCTTTCAAGTACCCATGTAGAAAGGCATTCTTGACATCCATTTGGTATAATGGCCAAGATTGAAAAGCAACAATGGCAAGAAGTAGCCGAACAGTTGTCATTTTTGCAACTGGAGCAAATGTCTCTTCATAGTCAATGCCATACTCTTGTCGGTCGCCAAGTGCCACAAGTCGAGCTTTGTGTGTATCCAAGGAGCCATCAGATTTTAGTTTGATCGAGTAGATCCATTTGCAACCGATGGGTTTAACTGAAGAAAGACAGTCCACAATATCCCAGGTTTGATTCTGGGCCAATGCATCTAATTCTTCTTTCATGGCCTGGTTCCAACAATCATGTTGCACAGCCTACAAATAAGAACGTGGGATGGAAACAGAGGATAGTGTTGTCATCAAGCAAGCATGGGTAAATCCATACCTCTCAGGAGGTCGAGAAATTCTGGAGGAGCGACGCAAGGTACCAGTAGATGTGGGACCATTTGCCGGAGGATCAGGAGGGTGTGCATCTGCAGTGGTAGTTCTTTCCCTTCGATGATACACAAAATTAGGATTAAACCGTGTAGCAGTTGTTTCAAGACAATCCAAGTGGGTTTGGTAAAAATATTGATTTTCAAAGAAAATAACATTACGAGAGATCCTGGTGCGACGAGCCTTTGGATCATAGCAAACAAAACTCTTTTGGTTAGTTGCATATCCTAATAAAACACACCTGCTAGATTGGGCCGTTAATTTTGTGCGCTCTATGGGAGGCATATGAACGAAGCAAACACACCTAAAGGTATGTAGATGATTAAACGATGGATGGTGACCAAAAAGGTTAAAATGTGGTGTTAATTGTTCGATGGTAGGTGATGGAAGACGGTTTATGAGATGCACGACAGTGGTGAGCGCTTCAGTCCAAAAACGAGAAGGAACATATGATTCAATGAGAAGTGTTCTCGTGACATCAAGAAGGTGCCTGTTTTTCCGTTCTGTTACTCCATTTTGTAGTGGAGTATATAGACAAGTACGTTGAGATATAATTCCTCGAGTTTTTAGGAAAGATTGGAAATCAGTGGAGACATACTCCCCCTTGAATCTGATTGCAAAGTTTTAATGCATTTGGAAAATTGGGTTTCAACATAGCTAAAAAAAATTTTAAATGCATTAAGAACATCAGATTTCGAGTGTAACAAATAAACCCAAGTAAACATGCTGTAATCATCAATAAATGTAACAAAGTATTTGAAATGGCCATGAGAAATGGTAGGAGCAATGCCCCAAACATCACTGTGGATGAAGTCAAAACAGTCATTGCTCCGAGCTGTAGAGTTAGAAAAAGGTAAAGTTTTACTTTTTCCAAATTTACAAGCATGACACCCAAATGAAACAAAATCAAGAGGTTTATTTAATAATCCAGTTTGAAACAAAGTGGACAAAGTAACAGCATTCGGATTACCAAGTCTATTATGCCATAACCGAGAATTATTTTGAAGAAAAAAACAAAACAACTGATGCCAAGGTTTATTCTAAATAACTGGAGGTACTGGTAAAGTAAAAACTCTGCCACGTTTAAGCCCCCGCGCAATCACTGCCCCCGACTCCTGGTCCTGCACAACACAACTAGAAGAAGAAAAAGAGGCTTTGTAATTATTCTTAACTAATTGATCCACAGAAACTAAATTGGTAGCAAGATGAGGAGACACAAAACCATTTGTTAATATAAAAGGGCTAGGGGCATTACCCACAGAGACGATGGGAAGGTGGTCCCCATTGGCATCTTGAACAAAAAGGGTGCCAGTGTAGGGAACAACATGATGTAGTTTTGAGGGTAAGGAGGTCGTGTGATTACTAGCCCCTGAATCTAAATACCATGTATTAGAAAGGGACGGACAAGTACTTGAAATGTTCATAGATGACAGGGCATTGATAATCATTTGATTTACCATAGCCGGAGTAATTGGAGCTGGTGACTGTGTTTGTGATGAGGAACCAGGCTGTGATGGTGAATCAAACGGCAGTGAACCACTGAATTCAGAAGATGCATATTGTGGGGTGGTAGCCGTGTAAGCACTTGGAGCTAACTGCACATAGGGGCGAGAAGCAGAATTGCGAGCCTTCTTCCGACACTCTTCAATAGCGTGACCAACGGCCTTACAATATTTACAGACTTTCAGCTTGTATTGATTTGCATAATGGCCATATTTTTTACAGTTGTAACACTGTACTTTACTGATGTCTAGGGGAGAAAGTCTGGTCTTAACAGCATAGGCAAGCGGAGCTTCAGTGGAGCTATGTTGTTCAATTGTAATTTTGGTAACAAGGCGTTGTTCTTCCCGTAAAAGTTCTTGAAGACAAGTCATCTACGTTGGGGACAGAAGCTTGGCTCATCAAGTTGGATCGCAATGTCTCTGGGCGCAGTTTCATGAGTAATTGGTCCCGATGGCTGTTCTGTTGTAAAGAAAGTAGCTCGGGTAGCAGTGCTTCAAAGACGGTAGCAAACTTGATTTAATCATATTCTGACCAGAGGATTAGAAATCCTAGGTAACTCCTGGATGGAAAGCCTCCCTTGGGAGTAATATGCAATTTCTAATTCCAGTTGAAATTGACGCGCAGCATGATTTTGATAATATACCCTTTTCAGATATTCCCACATTTCTTTAGAGGTTTTGCATGGTCTTAGATACAAAATAAAATTTGGTTCTACAGAAGAAAGAATCCAAGATTTTATCGTTGCATCTTTAGTTTTCCAAGAAAGAATTTTCTTGGCATCATCAGAAGGGATTGTTTCAGATCCATCAATATGGGCCCACAGTTCTTTTCCTTCAAGGTATAACTGGAAATGAAATGCCTAAGACACATAGTTTTTCCCATTAAATCGAACAATAGAGAGCTCTGATTTTTCAGTTTTATCCATGATAGCAGAGGAATGTATTTTCCAGACACCAGCAGTAGAACCCAGTTACCAATAGAACAGATCAACAGAAGGCAGTGGAGAGGCAACAACAGCAAGAAGATGTAAAGCAACGAGCATATATTGATGATAAGCAGAGAAGACAGGGAAAACACAACCACCCAGATGAAGGAAAAAAAACAACCGCAACAGTAACAGTAACAGTAACCCAAAGAGCAACAGGGCAGCAGTTTCAGAAATCAGAAAGCAGAAAGCAGCAATCAGTAGAAATCAGCAGCAACCAACACAGCAGCAGTTAAACAGGTGTTGTACGTGGGCCCCACCAATTGAACTACTCACAGATCTGAGAATGGAGAGGAACAGTGCACAACAGTGCAAAAAAGACTGTAGACGACCCTATCATTAGTGGAAGGATTTCCATGTGGGCCCCAAATGTTGATCAATGGCCTGATCAAAGACTGGGGATGAAAGGGTAGACTATTTTCACAATTGGAAGAAGTCTCACTCAAAACGGATCAAAATCCACAATTTTGAACGGCTATGATGAAATCCGTTGGACAAAACTGAAATACCAAAAGATATGGTAGATGGCCTACCTCTGATGATCAATAATTGCTGGAAAAATCACCATAAATAAGAGAAATATCAGGCGACCATAGATTGGCTATTCCGCTGATGAGCTATGATGATCACAGGTGGGCCACACCTGATCTGAGTTGATCAGGGATGATCAGAGATGATCCATCTGAAGGGGATGATCACAGATGGGCTTCCAATGCTTGGAAGATGACTTAGGAGACGATCACAACTGATCAACCTTGCTCTGATACCATGTCATTTTAGAGATAAGAGATACAGACATAAGATAGAGAGAGAGATGCAGATGAATGTCGTCCCCTTCATGGTCGACTGAGATATATATTTATAGGGTTTAATCCTTGATTACATTCTAATCATACTTATCCAGGAAATACACTTGGGTTTAGATCCATACTAATCGCTAACAACTAAACTAGTATGCAAATGGGCCTGCTCTATTGGGCCTAGAGGCCCTAGATTGACACCAGCCATAGGTCGCTTCCTGCCTCCTGGAGGTAGGATTTTGGCAGAAGGCCAATTGTCAGAATTTCATTTCATTTTTCAATGAATTTCTTATCAAAGGAGAGGTGCTTCATTTGATCCAAATAAATTTTTTAAGGAATTTGCAATTTTGGAGTTGTAAAGACAAACCTTTTAGATGCTTCTACATTGAAAACGAACTCATCAGCATGGTTCAAAATATCGTATCGGCCACTTTGATCCAAATATTGGTCATAGCCGACACACTCCTTTAAATGGTCGTAGTCTCAGGCTTCTTAGGAAATATTGGCCAAGAGTGCCAAAATTTTGATTTTTTTAATGAAAGAAATTTGGAGCCCTTTTGTTTCATAAATATTGAATTTCCATGATTTCAAAGGGTCCCATTTGTTTAATTGGTATTGAATTTGTTAAATCTCTAACCGATCAGAAATTCTTTAAATTATTTCTAAGAATGCCAGGTAAGGATCCACAAGCAGCCATCAAATGATCTTTCATTTGATAGGGAATGATTAGCCACCCACTCCTATCTATATCCCAGCCTTAGGTCCACTCCTCACCTCTTTCATACTCCATTCAAACAAAAACCCACTTACCATGAATTTCTAGGCATTCCATACAAAGTACCATGGATCAAAATAGCGACTGCTACCCTAAATGGCATTTAGTGCCGCTCACATCCGTGGCAGCCGCTATGAGGCTGCTACACCCACTACAAGCCCGCTATAGGGCCGCTACAGAGTGAGATTCTTACTTTCCAAGAAATTTTAAAATGCATAATAACACTTATTTCTTTTCTTTTTCTCTCCAAATAACATTTCTACGCAACTATTCTACCCTTTGTTATTTAAAAGAATACCAAAAAAACACATGATTTCGTCGAATTATAGTCGATAAAGAGAGTTCTTCCCAAGGGTTCTTCTCTAGGTACACCCTATTAGAACACCACATTTGGTAGAGGTATTCTTTTCTCTAGGTACTCTTATGTCTTAAGTCTTGACTTCATGGCATAGTTTTTTTTATGAGCCTGTCATTAGTTTCTAAGTTAGCATAACTAAGCAACATGAATATACATGTGAAAAAAATGATCTTTTCTCTAGGTACTCTTATGTCTTAAGTCTTGACTTCATGGCATAGTTTTTTTTATGAGCCTTTCATTAGTTTCTAAGTTAGCATAACTAAGCAACATGAATACATGTGAAAAAAATGATCATTACTATTATTTTCTATTTATACAGTGATACAGGACCTCATACAATGAAGGGACCGCTACGCCCCCTTATCTTAGTTACTTTTGCAAAAAATATATATACATTTTATCTCATTTTCCAATATTCTAGATTTTCTACAATTTTTTTAGATTTTTTTGACGATTTTTTCAAATTGCACCTTTACACCGCTATGTAGCACCGCTACACTATGTAGCGTTTTGGCGACGGGCCTTACCGCTATTTTCATCCTTGAAAAGTACACAAAGAAGTCCCAAATAATGACTCCTAAGTCCTATCAAAGGGGCTGGCTAATAGCGAAGGATTAAAGAAGAAGGATCCTAGAGGAACCAACAAATGATCTACCCCCCTTTGGCAGGAAATACTTAAATATTACCCTATTAAATTAAATCCTAGGAATGTGACAATCCCATCTTGATCTACGCCTTCAATCCTCTGGTCTTTAATACTCCTAACAAAACCCCTTCACGATGAATTCATAGAAAGCCAATAACAAGTAGGTAAATGGGCTCTTAATGAAATATAGTACCAACTATACTGTAGCCCTTTGTGCAGTTTTACTTCATGAAGCCTACTAAAGACTACCACCAATAATAGTACAAAGTGAAATGAACTACCACCAATGATGAAAAAAGCAACGGCCAATAAATCGGGCGTAGCGGGCAAGGCCTCTATGCTTTTTTGAACTTATCGTTGTTCACAATCGTATCGGCCCATAGAGGCTGCTATTTTAGCATAGCGGGGCGCTACGACTCAGCTGCGGCTTCAGTCTGAGAGAGATGTAATGAAATGGAAAACTTGGTAGATGAAGAATTGAGAATAAAAATAAAAATAAAAATAAAGGTACCTGGAATTGGAAGCAGTAGCAACAGCAAGCCGGAGCAATAGCGGAGCAGCAGCACACCAGCCACCGTTTCCTCCTCTGTTCTTCTTCTTTTCTTTCTTCATTTTCCTTCCCCTCTTCTTCTCTTCTTTCTTCCTCTTTTCTTAATCCTTCTGTTTCGGGAGAAGAAATAGCACAACAAAAGCCCTCTTTTGGTCCCCTCCTTTATTTAGCTAGTAAGGTAAATAAAAATGGGCCCATATTGGGCTCACCTTATAAAAGGTATAACTAAAGATTAAATGGGCCCATGGTGGCTCACCTTATGCAAGTTATAAATAAAAATCAATGGCCCCTCAGAAAAAATAAAGATGATGCACCCAATGTTATTACCATTGGTGGGCTCCACAATGGTTCCCAAATGTTAAAATAAAAAAAATCATGGCTTAGCCAAATAAATAAAAATTAGGGGCTTAGCCAAATCTTACTCTAATTAGAAATAGAGACCAATCAAATTTCACTCTATATGGAAATAGGGTCATGGCCAACTTCCACAGTAATTGAAAATAAAGTCTAATCAAATTTCACACTAATTGAAGATAGGCCCTACGAAAATTTTATCTAATAGGAAATAGGGACCAACCAAATTTCATTTTAATAGGAAATAGGACTCTAACCAAATTAGACTCTAATAGGAAATAGTGGCCCAACCTAATTTTACTCTGATAGGAAATAAGGCCCTAATCATATTTTTCTTTAACAAAAAATTTTAAACTATATATAGATATATATACCTTTCAAAATATAACTAAAAAATGTGATATTCTTAGCAATGATGGTGATAGTATTTTGATGACACTGTTTGATTACAAACATGAATACATGTGAAAAAAAATTATTACTCCTATTTTCTATTCATATAGCGATACAGAACCTCGTATAATGAGAGTTACTTTTGCAAACAAAATACATTTTGTATCATCTTCCAATATTCTGGATTTTCTATAATTTTTCAGAATTTTTTCCCCTTTTTTTTTTCAAACACACCGATACGCCGCGACATAGCGCCCGCTTCGTAACGTTTCAGCGGCGTTTCATCCTTGACTACCACCACTTACAGTAAAAGGGTGAAATAGGAAAGATTCATCCTGGATATAACAAAGAGCACATCAAGACAAGGTGCCAAAAATAGAAAAGCTACCTAAAAACCACATGAATATGTGGCTATCATTTCAGATTGAAAATCAAGCCTAGAATGACACTAAATTCTTTGAAACATATTTGATTCTTCTATCACTAAACTTAAACTGATTCAATAGTATTATATAAAACAATGATACAAGACCCACATGACTTTGGGGATCTGCTACATACCACTGTACAATAGTCAAATGGAAAAGAGCACTAGGTTCTAATATTTTTTCCAATATTCTGAATCTTTCAGAGAATTTTTAAGGTTTTCTTCACAGGGCTTGTCTAATTAAAATTCATACCGCAACGGGTGACAACAACTGCAAACCACAGCATTATCTCCATGAATCATCAATTTTTGGGTCAACCGTGATCGCTTCCACAACCACTATCCTAACCAACCTAATCAGATGCATTTTGAGTTTTCTGCCCCAAATATCAAGTAGCATGTCAATTGGTGAAGTCTCAACTCGGCTATCTAGTATTTTTCCATCTGGACCTCCTGATACCGTGTTTGGACTACTTTCAGCTACCTTTTGGGTTGCACAAGGCCTGTGGCGCTGTGTTAACGTTCACATAGGTTTGGAGTTCTAAACAGTACTAAGATACAGATAGAGCTCCATTTCTTGCATAGTTTCGATGCAATCCTAGAATGACACTAAATTCAGATTGAAAAGCTACCTAAAAACCACATGAATATGTGGCTATCATTTCAGATTGAAAATCAAGCCTAGAATGACACTAAATTCTTTGAAACATATTTGATTCTTCTATCACTAAACTTAAACTGATTCAATAGTATTATATAAAACAATGATACAAGACCCACATGACTTTGGGGATCTGCTACATACCACTGTACAATAGTCAAATGGAAAAGAGCACTAGGTTCTAATATTTTTTCCAATATTCTGAATCTTTCAGAGAATTTTTAAGGTTTTCTTCACAGGGCTTGTCTAATTAAAATTCATACCGCAACGGGTGACAACAACTGCAAACCACAGCATTATCTCCATGAATCATCAATTTTTGGGTCAACCGTGATCGCTTCCACAACCACTATCCTAACCAACCTAATCAGATGCATTTTGAGTTTTCTGCCCCAAATATCAAGTAGCATGTCAATTGGTGAAGTCTCAACTCGGCTATCTAGTATTTTTCCATCTGGACCTCCTGATACCGTGTTTGGACTACTTTCAGCTACCTTTTGGGTTGCACAAGGCCTGTGGCGCTGTGTTAACGTTCACATAGGTTTGGAGTTCTAAACAGTACTAAGATACAGATAGAGCTCCATTTCTTGCATAGTTTCGATGCAATCCTAGAATGACACTAAATTCAGATTGAAAAGCTACCTAAAAACCACATGAATATGTGGCTATCATTTCAGATTGAAAATCAAGCCTAGAATGACACTAAATTCTTTGAAACATATTTGATTCTTCTATCACTAAACTTAAACTGATTCAATAGTATTATATAAAACAATGATACAAGACCCACATGACTTTGGGGATCTGCTACATACCACTGTACAATAGTCAAATGGAAAAGAGCACTAGGTTCTAATATTTTTTCCAATATTCTGAATCTTTCAGAGAATTTTTAAGGTTTTCTTCACAGGGCTTGTCTAATTAAAATTCATACCGCAACGGGTGACAACAACTGCAAACCACAGCATTATCTCCATGAATCATCAATTTTTGGGTCAACCGTGATCGCTTCCACAACCACTATCCTAACCAACCTAATCAGATGCATTTTGAGTTTTCTGCCCCAAATATCAAGTAGCATGTCAATTGGTGAAGTCTCAACTCGGCTATCTAGTATTTTTCCATCTGGACCTCCTGATACCGTGTTTGGACTACTTTCAGCTACCTTTTGGGTTGCACAAGGCCTGTGGCGCTGTGTTAACGTTCACATAGGTTTGGAGTTCTAAACAGTACTAAGATACAGATAGAGCTCCATTTCTTGCATAGTTTCGATGCAATCCTAGAATGACACTAAATTCAGATTGAAAAGCTACCTAAAAACCACATGAATATGTGGCTATCATTTCAGATTGAAAATCAAGCCTAGAATGACACTAAATTCTTTGAAACATATTTGATTCTTCTATCACTAAACTTAAACTGATTCAATAGTATTATATAAAACAATGATACAAGACCCACATGACTTTGGGGATCTGCTACATACCACTGTACAATAGTCAAATGGAAAAGAGCACTAGGTTCTAATATTTTTTCCAATATTCTGAATCTTTCAGAGAATTTTTAAGGTTTTCTTCACAGGGCTTGTCTAATTAAAATTCATACCGCAACGGGTGACAACAACTGCAAACCACAGCATTATCTCCATGAATCATCAATTTTTGGGTCAACCGTGATCGCTTCCACAACCACTATCCTAACCAACCTAATCAGATGCATTTTGAGTTTTCTGCCCCAAATATCAAGTAGCATGTCAATTGGTGAAGTCTCAACTCGGCTATCTAGTATTTTTCCATCTGGACCTCCTGATACCGTGTTTGGACTACTTTCAGCTACCTTTTGGGTTGCACAAGGCCTGTGGCGCTGTGTTAACGTTCACATAGGTTTGGAGTTCTAAACAGTACTAAGATACAGATAGAGCTCCATTTCTTGCATAGTTTCGATGCAATCCTAGAATGACACTAAATTCAGATTGAAAAGCTACCTAAAAACCACATGAATATGTGGCTATCATTTCAGATTGAAAATCAAGCCTAGAATGACACTAAATTCTTTGAAACATATTTGATTCTTCTATCACTAAACTTAAACTGATTCAATAGTATTATATAAAACAATGATACAAGACCCACATGACTTTGGGGATCTGCTACATACCACTGTACAATAGTCAAATGGAAAAGAGCACTAGGTTCTAATATTTTTTCCAATATTCTGAATCTTTCAGAGAATTTTTAAGGTTTTCTTCACAGGGCTTGTCTAATTAAAATTCATACCGCAACGGGTGACAACAACTGCAAACCACAGCATTATCTCCATGAATCATCAATTTTTGGGTCAACCGTGATCGCTTCCACAACCACTATCCTAACCAACCTAATCAGATGCATTTTGAGTTTTCTGCCCCAAATATCAAGTAGCATGTCAATTGGTGAAGTCTCAACTCGGCTATCTAGTATTTTTCCATCTGGACCTCCTGATACCGTGTTTGGACTACTTTCAGCTACCTTTTGGGTTGCACAAGGCCTGTGGCGCTGTGTTAACGTTCACATAGGTTTGGAGTTCTAAACAGTACTAAGATACAGATAGAGCTCCATTTCTTGCATAGTTTCGATGCAATCCATGCATGGTTCCACTACTTTCATGTTGACTGAAGGGTTTTTTGGATCGCCGTGCATACTATGCTGGTGATGTAGACAAGCAGCAGTTATTTATATATTATAACTTATTTCTTGATGAGAAAATCATTAGCACAGGTTGTTGAGTCAGTCAGAAGTTAATTTATTTAGTGCACTGTCCCACAGACTTCTTGTTGATAGTCGCACAATGGCAGTCTTCGTCATCAGTAGTATCATCAGATGCATCAATTATTAAAGGTACATGGCATGTTAGTAATGAGAATCCCAACCTGAAGACCACCAGTATGCTGTTGCATACTATAATATTTTTTTCCTAGATGGTTGAGGGTGCTTAATATGTTTTCTGGAGGAAAGTTTTATCTTGGATATAATGACAAAAGTATAAAAGAACCAAAGAGTGATGAGAGTGATGATGCACAATATAATGAATGGAAGCAAACGATATACTTGTTCTTTCTTGGCTTATGAACTCGATGGAACCTAAAATTTAAGTGAAGAGTTGTATGTCTCAATTTGCTAACCAATACACCTAAAATGGCTAGGCGTTAAAGGTGCGGCAAACTAACTACTTAACACCCCCCACCCAATTTGCTAACCAATACACCTAAAATGGCTAGGCGTTAAAGGTGCGGCAAACTAACTACTTAACACCCCCCACCCCCCAGGAGTCGAAGCACACACCTGCACAAGACGCGGCATGGGGCGTTTTTGCCCTACGCACATGCGCCCACACGCAAAACGTGGCATGGTTTTTGCCCTACACAGATTCCAACCCGGGATGTGTTGGCTCTGATATTATCTCAAGTTGCTAACCAAAACACCTAAAATGCCTAGGCATTAACGGTATGGCAAACTAACTACTTAACAGTATGTCTGGCGATAGCTAAGGAGACATGGGATACACTTTGAGTTGTATTCTGATAAGATTAATATAGTAGAAAAGTGTCGGTTGTACCAAAAGATTGCTGATCACTGGCAATGTGATAAGTCAGTTGCTAAATATCATATTAAGCTCAATTGGAAACTCATCTGTCTCTCCACTAATGATTCTCACACTAGTTACTGCTCCCTCACATGTCTTTAATGATGTCAACACAATCTTTTTGGGCACACCGTTAATCTAAGACCCACAAAATTATATCTCCAGGTACCATGTCATAGGCTTTCTCTAGATCAATGAATATCGACTTTAGATTTTTTCCCCTCTCTTATAATTTGACCTCTTGACATGAAACCGAATTAATTTTGAGATAATTTGATCCTTTGTGTCAACGTTTGCTCCATTACTCTTTCCTATAGTATCATAGTGTAACTCATAAGTTTAATCCCAGAATTATTAGTACAACTCCGTACATCTCCGTTGTTCCTGTATATGGGTACTAGAACACTTGTCCATCTATTCAGCATTTTCTTCTTTAATATCTTATTGAAGAGACTAGTTAACTAAATATATCCAATTTCTCCTAAGCATTTCCAAGCATTTATAGGAACTCCATCCGGCCCCCATAGCCTTTCCTCTTTTCATCCTTGCCAATTCTTTCTTCACTTTTGCTACCTAATTTTAGAGGTAAAAGTATAAGTCCTACTAACGAAGTATTCTCTCTCGTTCCTAAGCTTACTATAGAATCTTCATTTAAAAGTTAGTTAAAATATTCTATCAGCTTTCTTTAATATCAATGTCCTTTACTAAAACCTTTTGGTCATCGCTCTTTATACTTTTAACATGGTCTAAGTCCATACTTTTCCTTTCCCTCATTCTTACAATCTTGAAATATCTCTCTCGTTCTCTTGTTCCCAACTTATTATACAAGTCATCATATGCTTGGACACATATTTGAAAGAATTTTATTCCTAAATTTTAATTTTTAAAATTTATCAAATATGAAAACATGAGGGTCAGAAGTTAAAATCAAATTGCTAATAACTTGATCATCTGGTTTCTTTCTGCCAAATTTAAAATAAGGATTAAATATAAAGTGCATGCTTTGTGGAAATATTACCTGGATAGTGTCCAAAAGGTATGGAACAGCGGGGAGAACTTGTCGCCTAGTGAACAAGAACAACAAAACAATAATATTCATGTCAATGGTGAGCCAATCAATGATTGATAAATGTTAATAAGAAAACTAAACAACAACCAATTTAAATCAAGATGCACAAAATAAAAAATTTAGCAATAAAGATAGAATAGGGAGTTAACATATAACTCCCTGTATTTTTAAAAGTTACAAATGTGTACCTGCCTTTTTTATACCATCTTTATCAATCTGAAATTTTCGGTCAGCCACCTTGATCGCCAGCCAATGGTTTGACTTTTGGTAGAATGACAAGGCCCATTTTATTTTGTCCTCGAAGGGAAAACAATTCCTTAGATCCAGCCTCATTCGAATTAAAGTCCAAATTGATAAGACCATTAAATTGAGTCAATTTAAACAATATTAACACCCTAAATTTAGTGTGAATCAGGTTAGATCTGAGAAATTGTTCATCCTTACACAGTAAAATGATGGAGAAGAGAGATTTGTGAAATGAGTCACTGCTCCTCTTTGAGGATCGACCCCCTTAATATCTTGGTTTTGTTGCCTAAATTAGTTTACAATTACAATCAATCAATTACAGCTGTGAATATCTACAGCTAGGTATACAGCTATACACCATGTGATAAAACCCAGTTAAAACCGTGTGGGTGGGCTCGTCCTCCCACTAGTAAAATCATGTGGGGCCCATTGTTATTATCCATTTGATGTGCTTTGGGCTGGATCATTCTTTATACAGCTTTGGGCTGGATCACTCTTTCTACACTCCCCCTCAAATTGATGCGGAGTAGAGCAAAGTAGCAATTTGGCGGTGAGAAAATCATGTCGGGACTTAGGGAGTGCCTTGGTGAATAAGTCCGCCAATTGATACTGTGATGGAATATGGGGTAGATGAAGAATGTTAGACAAGAGTTTTTCTAGAATAAAATGACAATCAACTTCAATGTGTTTTGTCCGCTCATGAAATACCGGATTTCGGGCAATTTGAATAGCGCTGGTATTATCAGCAAAGAGAGGTGTAGGTTTTTGAAGCAAGACACCAAACTCTTTTAGAAGGCGCTGAAGCCAAACAATTTCACTTGAAGCAAATGACATAGCTCTATATTTAGCTTCAACAGATGATTTAGAGACAGTTGGTTGTTTCTTGCATTTCCAAGAAATAGCAGATGAGCCTAAGAACATGCACCAACCAGTTGTGGATCGTCGAGTGTCTAGACACCCGGCCCAACCGGCATCTGTATAGCCTTTAAGGATAGAGATGAAGTTGATGAATAAAAAAGTCCCCGAGACATTGTACCCCTGACATAGCATAGTGGACGATGAACTGCAAAAGATGATTTTTGTGAGGGTTACTCACAAATTGACTGACAACTTGAACTGCATATGCTATATCGGGGTGAGTCATGGAGAGATAGATGAGGCTACCAACCAATAGACGATATACGGTAGCATCAAAGAGGGGACTGCCATCATCTTTTCGAAGCTTCAGATTGAGTTCCATAGGAGTAACAGCAGAGAAGCCGGCCATGGACAATAAATCTTCAGCATACTTTCTTTGGTGTACATATATGCCAAGTGGTGTCCGCTTTATTTCAAGACCAAGAAAGTATGTCAATTCACTGAGATCTTTCATTTTAAATGTCCGCAAGAGATAAGACTTAACTGTCACAATGCCGAAAACATCATTACCACTAATGAAAATATCATCCACATTTAGCAACAATATAGTGCAACCATTAGAAGTGCGCCTAATGAATAGTGAGTGGTCACTATGACTCTGACAGAAATGTGCAGTGAGATGGCATATCGAAATTTCTCAAACCAGGCCCTTGGAGCCTGTCTCGGTCCATACAAGGATCTACGAAGTTTACAGACTATATGAGAAGGACAAGGATAACCCTGTGGTGGCTTCAGGTAACAGTTTCGTGGAGATCACCATCCAAAAAAGCGTTACTCACATCCATCTGCCAAAGAGGCCAATGACGGACGGCCGCAATGCTTAGTAGAGTGCGGACCGTTGTCATTTTAGCAACAGGAGCAAATGTCTCCTCATAGTCTATCCCGTATTCTTGTTTATACCCTTGTGCAACAAGACGAGCTTTATATCTGTCAAGCGTACCATCAGATTTAACCTTAATGGAACAGACCCATTTGCTTCCAATTACAGAGCTGGTGGAACAAGATCCCAAGTTCGATTAGATTCAAGAGCCAATAACTCTTCAGCCATAGCCTTGTGCCAACATGGTTCTTTAGCCGCTTGTGAATATGTTTTAGGAATGGAAACAGAATCTAATATGGTAAATAAAGCAGAAAAACCATATCTATCAGGAGGGTTTATGGTTCAAAAGGAGCGTCTCAAAGCAATGGGGGCCGGGGAAATAGGGTTTTAGGAAGTACCTGATGGAGGACACGCAGGCCCCGGTGATGGGGTAGTAATAAAGGCCAATGTAACATTGGGATCCGGTTTCTTTCGACGAGCATAGACCTTCAAAGGTAAGGAATTAGAAAAGGATGGAAGGTAAGAGATGTGAAATATTTTGGTTGGAAGGAATGGAGTAAAATGGGACATGTTCAAGAAAAATCACATTTTGAGAAATTCTAATCCGATGTGCCTTTGGGTCATAACAAAGGAATCCTTTATGATTATCGTTGTATCCAACAAAAACACATTTGGCCAACTGTGCAGAGAGTTTTGTTCTTTCATAAATTGGAAGATGAACAAAATAGAGGCACCCAAAAACACGTAAGTGAGAATATGATGGAGGTTTACCAAAAAGTTTCTCAAAAGGAGTGACTTGATTCAATAGTTTTGTTGGAAGTCTATTAATCAAGTACACTGCTGTTTGTGCTGCCTCACACCAAAAGGTTCTTGGAACCATAGATTCAAGAAGAAGAGCTCAGACACATTCCATAATATGTCAATTCTTCCTCTCTGCCACACCATTTTGCTGTGGTGTATGAGAGCAAGATTTTTTATGATGAATCCCTTTTTCAGATAGAAATGTGGAGAACTCAACAGAAGTGTATTCTCCTCCTAAGTCTGAACGAATTGTTTTTATGGATTTATTGAACTGTGTATTGATGAGGTTGTAAAACTTTTGAAATATAGAAAAGACCTTAGATTTTTGTCACAAAAAATAAATCCATGTATAACGAGTAATCGAGTATGATCATCAATGAAAGTGACATATTATTTAAATCTAAGCCTACATAATGTAGGAGCAATTCCCCAAACATCAGAGTGAACAATATCAAAAGGGGCCAAGGCCCATGAATCGTGTGGGAAAACGCAAAATATGGCTTTTACTTAAACAACAAGAATGACATTTGGAATTAGACAATAATTTTTTATTAAAAGATGAAAGACATACATTCTGAAATGAAAGAGATAATTGTTCATTATTCAGATGGCCCAAACGTTGATGCCAAAGGGTCCAAATATTATTAGTCAAAGGAAGAGAAGAAGCAAGCAACGATGTTGGTCCATGATCCAATAGAAACAGTCTCGCATGTTTACGCCCGGTCCCTATCACCTTCCCAGTCTGCTGGTCCTATATGAGACAACCAAAAGAAGAAAAGGTTATAAAATAACCATGATCAACCAATTGTCCAACTGACAATAAATTAGCAGATAACTTAGGAACAAAGAAAACATTAGACAGGGTAAGGGGATGACTCTGGGGTGTATTGAGACCAATATACCCAATACCAAGGATAGAGAGACGTTCACCATTAGCTGCGGTTATTTGTTCATGTCTGTTATATGGATTGATTTGAGCAAATTGGTGGTCAATGGAGGTCATATGATTAGATGCCCCATAATCAATGAACCATGAAGAATGCTGAGACATGGGTAACGAGGAAAAAGCAGTATAGAGGGACCGACCAGAGATACCCATGGAGGTGAAGGCAGAAGCCATAGAGCTATTGACAGAAGTCTGAACTGACCTCTGGATCATGTCTCTAATCTGTTCTGGTGTAAGGCTCATGCCTTCTGATGAGGACACATCTTCATTAGCTGCTTGGGCATGAAGAGCCGTCTGATTCCGACTACTGGATGGAGAACCCTTCATAGGATTCCCTGGTGTATAATTTCCAGGTTTCCGTTGAGGCCTTCAATGACATTGAGAAACGATATGGCCAGTGCGTTTACAGTAATTGCAGAAATTTTTCTTCTTGCAAGTTTTGGCAACATGACCATACACTTTACATTCAAAACACTGAACCATCCTTTATGTCAAAAATGCAGTCTCATCAGAGGACAGTGCAACGAAGGGTTTAGAGTCATCACTCAGAGAATTCTGTGATCGAAGTCTCGTTTCTTCTCGAAGAACTTCCTGAACACAAGTCTTTAAATCAGGTGAGGCTTCTCTGTTCATCAAGGCAGATTGAACTGATTCAAATTCAGGCCGGAGATTCATTAAAAATTGACTTATGTAAGACTCCTCCTGAATTCTTAGAACTTCTGATTTGGCCTCTGTCTTCACAGTAGACAGTATGATAGAATCCCTCTCATTCCAAACTGTAAGAAACCCATTATAGTACTCTTGCACATGTCTGTCCCCTTGGTTGTATTTGGCAAGCTCAGAATCTAGATAAAACTTCCTGGCTTTATTTACTTGTTGGTAAATGGATTTCAAGTGCGAGCACATCTCAGCCGCAGTAGAAAAGAACTGCAGTGAATTGGTTATGGAAGGGTCAATAGAATTTAGAATCCATGTGACCACCTTCGAGTTATGTTGGTCCCAAGTTGCAGCAGATTTGTCATCCTTCGTGCCAGTCCCATCTTGATATCCCATGAGGCCATGACCAGCCACAAAGTGCTAAACATAAAATGCCCAGCCTGAGTAATTGGACCCATTAAACTTAATTTGAATAGTGTCTGTTTTTTTCCATGGCAGAAACAAGGTAATTTTTTTTTCTTTTTTCAAAGAACAGAATGTAGAACTTGCTGGACGTCCAGAAAAAATGAGCAGAATACAGATTTCTTTGTGGGAAAAAAGTCAAATGCAGAAACCAATAACTGGATAATGTCAGCCACAAAGCTAAGCCGTCTACCCCAAAATATGAGCCAAATCCGACCGTCGATCATGAAGATTGACGGTTGAGATGAAAACTGATGTAGACAATATTGGATAAAGAAAAGTGGGTAGAAACGAACCTTCGATCTCCGAAAAAAATGCCGAAAAAATGCTCATAACCTTCAGTAATACCAGGCGACCCTGAATCTATAGTCGACTGGTGTTGCCAAGTAACTGATGTGGGACCCACAGATTCGCCGAGACTTGCAAAGTGACGAGAATGATCTGGTTGCAGCTGGTGGTGTCGAATCCGTTTGCAGCAGATTTGAATCAAAGAGGACTCTTATTTGAGTTCCAGATAGGAACGAATAGGGCTCTGGATAATATGCTAGAGTCCAATGAAAATCCGAGATGTCAGAATCCGCACAAGTGAAGAGGAGACGTCGCAGAGGATCAGAGGATCGGCACCATGGAGCTCTGATACCATGATGGAGAAGAGAGATTTGTGAAATGAGTCACTGCTCCTCTTTGAGGATCGACCCCCTTAATATATTGATATTGTTGCCTAAATTAGTTTACAATTACAATCAATCAATTACAGCTGTGAATATCTACAGCTAGGTTTACAGCTATACACCATGTGATAAAACCCAGTTAAAACCGTGTGGGTGGGCTGGTCCTCCCACTGGTAAAATCGGGTGGGGCCCACTGTTATTATCAATTTGATGTGCTTTGGGCTGGATCATTCTTTATACAGCTTTGAGCTGGATCTTGGGCTGGATCACTCTTTCTACATAAAATATGTCAGATTTCATCAATGGTTAAAAACTGGCCCTTGATTACAAGTCAAAGTTGGAAGGGCCCGAACCTAGAAATGCCCAATTTTATATTTAATTGCAAGTGTTTCCTTGAGTTTCGGTCCCAAACTGATAAATAATGGCACTAAGGTTAGTCCATTAATTATAATACGCCGCGTATTGAGTATTTATAATTGTTTTGAAAATTTTGCCTTAATTGAGGGCTTAATTGTGATTTTATATAATAAGGGAGGCTTAGAATCCAAGGGCTTTAAAATAAGTCATACAAAGACAATATATGGATTGCAAGGCATGCGCAAAGTGTTGAAACTACCGTGAGAATTGAAGTTCAAGAAATACCATAAAGAAATTCATTCCAATACCTTGGCTCGGTAACTAGTAAGGATGGAGAGATTGAGGAAATGTCAAAATACAAAAAGAGCAAGATGGTTGAAGTGGAGACTTGCTTTTGGAGTGTTTTGTGATCGGCGCATATCAACAAGTTTAAGGAAAAATTTTACAGTGTAGCGATTAGATGACTTGCTATGACCTATGCAACAAAATGTTGGCCAACCAACAAAGACAAGAATGTTGGCCAAGCAACACAAACGCAAAATGTTGGTCAATCAACAGAGACAAGAATGTTGGCCAGATACAAGAAAGTTGATGTGGTTGTATGGTAAAACTAGGAAGGCTGGAATTAGAAATGAGCATTTTTGGGAGCATTTATTGGTAGCATCAGGGTTAGTCAAAGAAGACATGGATGGAAGTAGTAACAATCATGGTTTAAAAAATCGGCCAAGTCTGAGTCAACTCGACCTCGACGCATACCGAGTTGGGTCCTATGGGACTCGGACTCGAATCATGGGACTTGGCCTTGACAAAGTTGCTAGCCAGTTATCTCAAAACCAATTGATGATAGGAAACTACACAAACAACTACTTAATACCCCCCACCCCCACCAAGTGGGACACCGCCGGGATCCGAAGCACATGCCCGCACAAGACTACAATGCGACATGGAGCCACTTACCCTGCACACGTGCTCCCGCACAAACACCCAATGAGGCATGGGGCATTTTTGCCCGGCGTGGTTTCGAACCCAGGGCGTGTTGGCTCTTATACCGTGACAAAGTTGCTAGCCAATAATCCCAAAACCAATTAGTGATAAGAAACTAAACAAACAACTACTTAACAGGCCCGACTCGGCCGAGTCGACTAGCCATGGCCAAGTCGTGTCCAAGTCTGATTTTTTAAACCTTGGTAACAATAGATATGAAGGAGTGCAACCTATTCAAGGCTTTGGCTCAAAATAGACTGGAATGGAAAAACATAATTCATGTAGTCAACCCTAGCATAGTTGGGACAAGGCTTTGATAATGATGAAGAGTAAGACGGTAAGTTTCCACTATATGCGCAATGGTAGACCCCACTAGTAAGTACTTGATTTATGCAATATGAATTAAAGATATATATATTAATTGGCCATAGGGGGGACTTGTTGGTAGAGTGGGCTCCATGTGTATACAAGTAGTAGGGGGCCACTGCTGGCACAAACATGTGGGACGACCAGCCCATGAGCACTCCTTAGTGCTTGAGTCTCTTAGGTTAGGAGTTGAGAAAAAAGACTTACTATTTTGTTAAGAGGTTGAGTCATTGTGGGAATTAGAAACCTAATGAAGGATGGGCTTTGAAACCATAATCAATAAAAAGGCACTCACACCACACGACAGCCCACACAAGCTAGAGAAAGAAAGGAGATGAGAACGATAATAGAGGAAGAGAATTAGAGGTCAACTTGGGTCTTGGACTGCAACTACACCATCTTCCTCGTCAATTTCTTACATTTAAACATCTCAAGTTGGTAATCGAGCACAATTGCATTGATCTTTGACTCCTCTTGTTGCAGTGTATCACGTCCTACCATAAAAAATTCATCTAGAAATTCATAAATAGAGACGGAAAGAGGGTTTAATGATAAAATAAAATAAGAAGATAGAAGCATGATGGCCGAAATCATGAATGGGTGGTCCATAAGGGTTGAGTGCTATATGCAAAGGAAAACCCACAGCATAACCTTGTAATCCATGTTGAATGTGAGTTTTGATGAATTTAGGGTTGGGGAATGGTGTATGCTTCATGCTTACTCCAATTGTGATGGTTCTTATCATTAGCAGAGCTGTTAACATTATAGAATCCTACTACAAATTGATGAAACCCCAATCCTCCTTGTCATCTTCTTCAACTGGCCTTCATAGATCATGTTAAATTCTTGTCGTTTGGTAGTTCTGTAACTGTACTTGTCATTCTAGTGAATGTTGATTATATCTAGGGTAGGGTTTCATCTAACCATCAGGAGTTTCATCAACTGAAATCATCATGATGCATAAGAGGGATTCCAACATGGAAAACATGAAGAATTAATGGATGAAACATGTCAACCGAACCACATATGGGGCTGTTCATGAATGGCTGTATGCATATAATGACTGGTTCAGGTTAACAATCAAAAATATGAACTGTTTATGCTAGGGCAATTACATATATCAGGACTGTTTCAGGTTAACAGTCCATAAGTGTCAACTGTTCATGTTACCAACCACATACAAGAACTAACCTAACCCCAGAGGGGATTAGTAAGTCATGTATTGGGGTTTTGTGCTGAAACCCAAGGACCAGACCATGTGTATGATGTAACTATGCAAGTGTTTGAGAGAGAACCCCATTGGCCGAACATTAACCAAGGCAAAATCAAGGCAAAAGCAATGACTGGGGTTAAACAGTCATTAGATATGGATTTTATATTATGATAGAGCTATGTGGGCTGGTTGGGATCTTTGAATCTGAATAGGGACTGATTGTGAATTCTGAATCCAAAATAGGGCGTTGTTCTACAAGCACTAAATATGATGATGACAGCAGCCGATTCTTGTATGTGAACTATAGATACATGGAAACTAAAATAGTGACCGGTACAGTAGCCAAATATGCATATATATATGGACTGTTACATTGGCAGCCCTATACATCTGTACTGGATAACTGAATCATAACATCCCTATAACAGGGACTGTCTTACAGTGGCCGGTCAATATACATACATACACACACACATGAGGAGGGCTACAAAACGCCCCTAGTGACGGGCAAATGATAGAATTTTGTTACTCTAGATGAGTTGGACTTGTCATAACTGAATGCGAAAGAATCTAGTATGGCTTCCTCAGCTCCCTCCTAATTGTTCTCTCCTTCACTTCCTTCTTATCTCATTTTGAGTTACACGTCTCTCTCTCTCTCTCTCTCTCTCTCTCTCTCTCTCTCTCTCTCTCTCTAATCTGATTTACTTCCTTCTTTTTAAGGCATTCAATCTCAAGACTTACAAAACTCCATGAATAGGTCCCATTTATGCCACAAATTATTGAATAACTTTTGGGTCAACTTACTCAATGTGGGGGCCAAATTAATGATCATTTTACTCCAAAAGTTTACGTTATTCAGCTGATGAGACCATGATGAATGGCCTATTTTCGTCAATCTAACCATTTAGATCATCAGTTGTTCCAACAGGACCTCTTTTGAAAGAAATCTAGGCCATTCAAAATTAATGGCCCGTCTTTTGTTAGCCTTCACCGAAAATTCAATCAAATAGGAAGGTGGGCCCACCAACATATTGAGCTCCACAGAAAACTTAAAATTTACACAATATCATGGTGGGCCCAAGTATTTAGTCCAATAAGCGTTTTTTTTTATTCGTCCAATGAGAATTAGAGATTACAATTAGTGACAAGTTGTCACTTTTGAAACTCTTCCATCATGACCTCATTCCCAAAACAATTTTATCAAATATTTTAGCAGAAACAAGAGGAAGAGATAACATGCAATTTAAATGAAATTCAGACCAAGAATTGAATGAATTTGGAACCGAGAGTTGCTACAATCATTTGAGCACAAATTTCAAAGCATGATGACATGTCAAACTTTCTTTGGCCATTAAAAGAAGTGCATAGACTCTCTCTCTCTCTCTCTCTCTCTCTCTCTCTCTCTCTCTCTCTCTCTACATATGTGTGTATATGTGTATATATATATATGTATGTATATGGAATCCGATGCGCACAATGCTGATGGACCATTCCATGCGTGACTTGATGTGGGGCCCACCTGCTGGCCCACATGGGAATGGGACTAGGGGGGATTCAAAGATCTGGTTGGGGACCTCCTATGTACAAAAATCCAGCCCCCATTTGATCATCATAACCCTTTCAGCCAAGGCCCACAAAATTTCACCATCAACAATGGGTGTACAGAGTGATCATCTAGTCCATTTGGATGGGTACAAACCCACAGGACCAGTGACTAACAAGGGGGAGGCGTGGTCCAATTGAATGGATCATCAGGTGGGCCCTAATATGGTGCGCACAATATAATCCCATGCGCACGGTCTGCATGGGATAATCTCTCTCTCTCTCTCTCTCTCTCTCTCTCTCTCTCTCTCTCTCTCTCTGGTGCCTCATCGTGAGACCCACCTGCAAATAGGGATGGGGCTAGGGGGGATTTAAAGATCTGGTTGGGGCCCTTCTATGTACATGGCAATCCATGTGGGTCCACTTGATCCCATCCCAAAGTGGGCCCCACAAGCATTTTTTGCATGTGAGCAGATTGCGTTGAGGGTATATATCCATTGCACACACAGCGCACCTCATAGTGGGACCCACTTGATCACCCATCTAAATGGACCACACATAGAGGACCCCCCGAACCCCCCTGAATTACACCAACCCCAGGGTTTAGCACCCATCAAAATGGAACAGACCATTGGATCGACTGTGCAAACTCTTTAAGGGGTTAAAATTTATGGGCCGTTGATCAAGGGGTTAGGATGATGAATTGGGCTCCCCATATATTTTGTAAATGGGTAGGCCACAACCAGATCTTTCGAACCACCCCCCCCCCCCCTAGGTGGGCGATGGGTTTCTGTAAAAACATCAATTTCTAAACCATGTAAGAGACTGATTATCTGAATTGTATGAGATATGATATGTGGTCTTAAATTGCATTCAAGGTTCCTATTTGTTGAATATCATATCTTCATGACAACTTGTTGAGGTTGATCGATTAGTATATTCATTTCAAGGGCCTAAAAGATCATGAGATTTATAGGATTGAATGTGATAATAGTTTGTGTCTGTCTTAAATTGTTTAACATGTTTCCAGGTCGTACTGGATTGAACTGACCCTTTTATGAGTTGACTTGTATTGAAGCTAACTTCAGAATAATTCAGATGAGTTTTAAGTCATCTTTAACAATTCAAAAACAGGGCAGCAAGCATGACTAGTTTTCCTTGTTCCATGACACCTCTAATCTCTTTTGACAGAGACTTGTTTAGTCTATAATCGGATCATCCTAGAATTCTTTTATTGATATTCGGAAAGGTTTGCACTATGTAACAAATTGATTCATGTCTACATAAGACTTGGATCCGTAATTGATGTGACTTATGAGCTAGTGTCCTCTTATGATTAAGAATTCATCGCTAACACTTAACATATTTGGTATAAAAGCTCATGATCCACTCTGATATAACTAAACGAGAAACCCTAATCTATTGACTAAGGCACTATCAAATAGAACTGGGCATTTGAGAACTGGGTACTATCAATTGCACCGAAATTTATTAGGGCACTAGGAAGTTGCTACTATTCGTCGCGCCAAAATTTAAGTGATATTGGAAAGTTGGTACAAACAACCGTCATGCTAATAGCTAGCATGAATCACATTCAAACCACAGAAAAACATCAAAAATTAAACTTGAACATACCTTCCCAATAGTTGTTTGCCAATGTCCATTAAGTCCGCAACACTCTTGTCTCCTTCCCGAATAAACTCCAAAATCTATGAACCAAAACAAAAGCAAAATAATCCCAGCAGGAGCATGGAAATTGTTAGATAAACAAGTTCTCCAAAATGATAATTTTACTTATGTATAATACCTTAAGGAAGGTCAAAATATTATTAAAGGTTTTGTTATTTTGGAGAAACCATACATCACAAAATAACCAGGCAATCTTCTCAAATATATACCTAACAAGAATTCAATGGTAGCAACAGACAGCTGCTACAGGCCCACAACTATATACTTTTGTGTGCATGCAATACCACTATCAAAAATAATTTTTTTTATAACACTATCATAAACAATTGATACTGATCATACCAGATAGTGCTTGAGAATAAATAAGTATTCTGTTGAATTAAGTTTTTCCCTATTGTAAACTCGTGGCAACCTTCCTAGAAATTTTTTTAATGAAATATGAATATCTATATAAATTTGCAATATTGTGAGAAACATAGAATAACACATTCATCACCTATATCCATGTTTATATCCTAAACCATATTTGGATATCATAAATTGATGGACACGATTCAAATGATATTAGAGCATCAACAGAAAAATACTTTACTAATCAAGAACCTACATGACTGCATTAACTATGGTAACATGAGTTGTCGTGGTCATCGTCTTCTTCTTAACCCCAATCCCACCTATCTAAAGTCAGCTTTGTCAGATATACTTTTTCACTAAACCTATTTAAAGGCACTCTTTGTAACTTAAAAGTTGTTTCTTTTGTGAAAAAGTGTGAACCTGGACTAAATGGACCATGGACATGGGGCAGTCCTTGGCTATGAGACTCATGGGCCAACCCATAGAAACATATTGTTGTAACTACCACCTAGTCTACAGCTTTGACCTAATCGACAGCATTGTAATAACACCTGTAACTTCATTAGGATTAACTACATAAGAAGATCGAAAGGTATCACGAGATACCAAAATTTTTCAAAAAATTATACCATTTCCTCTTAGAAATTTACATGGTATCAGAGCCTAGTTCTCTGATCATCAGCTTTGAGTCTAGCTTCTTCCATTCCATTTTGATTTAATTCAGTTTGGTTGTCTGATCAACTCAGCTCTGCCCAATCTAAGCTCATCCACAACTAGGCTGTGAATGGTGAAAGCCATTGCTGACCTTTCGTCTCTAATCCAAACAAATCTGCAGTCCAGATTGGCTACCAACCCGTTCTGCAACTCCCTGGGCTCCATGAACATGCGATCACAAGTGGACCATCCACTCTGAGAGAATAAAATATAATTGGGTTATGATGGTATTTTGCTTTTAGTTGTTTGGTATGAAATCTTTTTTACTTTTTATATAGAAAAGTGGAGCTTTTTGTCTTTTAGTGGAGAAAGGAGGTTTCTTTTTTACTTTTTTGGAAAAAGATGGAGGAAATATTGATATGACCCCTTGTCTAGAAAATGGAGGCTTCACTTTACTTTTACTAATCTAGTAAAGTGCCAAACGGGCCCTAAGGGCTGTTTGGTAAATTTACTTGCAGAGTAAGAAGAAGCTAAATGTCACGTCATTGGAAACTAGTGGTGGTTTGTGTTAACCCTCCACTGAGCTACCACTTATCCAAAAACCCCAGGTGATAGGGAGGGTAGAATCAAAGGTTTTAAGATTGATTTTAGGGGCGACAGGTCAAGCACATCTCGAGCTCAGGCTGACACTGTTTGAAGCCATCTCCTAATGGTAGATTGCTGCCACCCATACACCTAACAATAACCGCCCCCCAGTAACTACACTAGGAGAGCTCAAACCCCCGACTTGGTGCTCTAATACCATGTTAACACCCCACTGAGCTACCACTTATCCCAAAACCCGCAGGTGATAGGAAGGGTAGAATCAATGGTTTAAGATCGTTTTTAGGGGCGGCAGGTCAAGCACATCTCGAGCTGGGGCTGACACTATTTGAAGCCATCTCCCAGTGGTAGATTGCTTGCTCCCATACACCTAACAGTTTGAAAGTGGAGTTGACTTTTTGGTTAAATGAAAGAGGTGTTTGGATGGTAGTGGTAAAGGAAATTGGGGTTTACTTTAGAGCATTTGGATGACTCAACAAAGGTAAAGTAAAAAATAAAAAGTGGAAAGCTTTGTTTTGCTTTTCCTTTTCTTGTTTTTTCTTTTTTTTTTTTTAACAAACTGCAGTTTTTGTATGATATCATACAGTCTCAGCCAATTGTTTTGTAAGATATCATACCTCAGTTTTGTTTTTCATAGAATATCTCAACCATCTTCTTTTTGCTTTTATGGATATCTTACGCAGCTGGTTTGATCATTGGCCCCACATTGGATGGTTGTAATCCATTGTTCATTTGACACATAGATTAAAATTAATTGATAATTAATGAATTTATTTGTACTTATAAATTTTTCATGAAATTTTTTTAATTAACGAAAACTGCACCTGCAAGTCAGCCTCAGCCAAACAAAGAAAATCTTTATCTACATACTCAGGCCCATCCCTTCAATGGTTACCATCACGACAAGTGAACCTCACATGCACAAAACCAAACCCCAAACCCACCTCCTCTTTCCCAAACGACTCCGGATCCTCTGTCACAGCATGCAGGAAGAGGGACTGTGGCCCAATTTTAATTCTATGTGACAACATCATGAAATCTCTACGTCTTCTTATTTTACTTTATTTCACCATTGTTGAGAGATCCAAACAGGGAAAAGTGAAGAATGTGTTACTTTACCACAATCCAAACATCTTTTTTATTTTACCAAGAATTCAACTCTATTTTCAAACCACTACTATTAGTTGATGATGTGACATTTAACTTTCTCCTACTATACAAGTAAATTTACCAAACAGCCCCTAATAGATTGGAGAAGGTGCATTAATAGAAAAAGGCATTATATGGGCTTAAGCAATCTCCACTAGGTTGGTTCAGCAGATTTAGTCAAGCTTTGTCCAAGACAGGTTACAAAGGGTGTCATTAACATTACACGTTATTTCTGCAGAGGTTAAAGAAACATTTACATTCCAAATTAGAAGTACAGGATCTTGGCGAGTTAAGATATTTTCTTGAGATTGAATTTGCGAGGTCACAGGCATTACAATATTTTAACAGAAAATACTCTTAATCTATTGGAAGAAATGGGAATGCTAGGCAGAAGCTTGTAAATACTCCAATTGAGAAGAATCATGGTATTAGGGTTGAGCGAGGAGAGTTACATCTTGATATCAAATCATATCAAAGACTGGTTGGATAGTTATTGTACTTAATCATAACTCATCCAGATATCGATTATACTCTTGAGTATTGTGAGTCAATTCATACACACCCCAAGAACAGGACACTTAAATGTTGCATATAGGATTTTTAAGCATCTCAATTGGTCACAAGGATGAGATTTTGCACTCCAACATGGTCATTAAGTCGTAGAGGCCTATAGTTCTGTAGATTGGGTAGGTTTAAAGATAAACAGAAGATCTACAGCTGGCTATTGTACCATGGTAGGCGGAAACCTAGTGTCTTGAAAAAGCAAGAAATAGCCCACAATGTCCAAGTCCAGTTCGAGCAATGGCATTGGAATTTGCAAATGGCTGCAAATTTTAATATATAAGTTGGGCTTGATACACACTAATTTTATAGGCACAGATTCATGCACTAATCTCTATACACGCTACATATATAACCACAGAGAAAGAGAAAGATACATGCATATAAATATATACAAATACATATGTATATATGTATACAGAAAGAAATATACATTATATAAATATATACATACATATATATATATAGAGAGAGAGAGAGAGCTCTCACTTTCACGCAGCAAAAGTCGGAATGATAAGATGATGACAATGGTGGTGAATTTGGTGATGACCTTTGTAAGTTTCAAGTACTTTTTTTCCTGCTACTTCTTGATTAATGTTTCCTTTTCATCAGATATCTAAAAGATTTGAACTCCAACTCCAAGTTTCCCGATGTATGTAACTCTTCTTCCCTTTGGACTTCGGCTATCATGTATTTAGTGACTTGTCTAATACAACTTACCATTTGATCCCACAATTCATTAGCCCGTTAAACAATTAACCCATTCAAAATATATATATGTTAAACAATTCATCGCTAATTAGCTATTCTACTCAATGAGAACATCCAAAACCTATAATGTTGAGCCGTAAGGCTCTCTCCTAAAACAACTTTTCAATCCTTTTTACATATTGACCATTCTTTACATCTTAATATGTAATATGTTGTGTCATATTAGACCTACTTTTATAGTCACAAGGTGGCATTCCCTTCGTCTCAAAGAATGTATCAGCTATTACAAACCTTTCAAAAAAAGCATGGTTTATTACAAGATCAAAAGCCACATCAAAATCAAGAATAGCTGCTCCTATCTCATCCTTTTGATGGTGTTCCTCCATATACTATGTTGCAAGCATCTCCTCTCTCTCTCTCTCTCTCTCTCTCTCTCTCTGAATGGACAACCATCTCCTCTCTTCCTTAGAAGACCACTGAAGTTGGCTCCAATTATTGTATCACCAGTAGGCATAACATGTACTAACATATCCATCATGACAATTGAGGCAGAGAGAGCTTGGAGAGAATGGAGTGGTCTCTTCTCATGACCAATCACCCTTTTTATATTGTTATGCATTCCTTTCCAATCCCTTTGAATAGGGAAATAGATCAATTACAGTCTATTACAATCCCTTGATTGGGGAAATTAAATAACCAGTAAACCTAGTCAATCATCTTAATTGAACACTAGCACAAAAACCCGTGTTAATCACGGGTATGCATGAAGAAATAGGATTCTATGTATGTTAGAAAGGGGGAAGATGGGAGTCCATAAGTAGGGGAAGTATATTAGTGGAAAGTGGAGGGAGAGTATGCTAACAGTTGTAGAAACCGAAAATAACTTGCTAGTAGTTGTAGAAATCGAAAATAACTTCTGGTCAAAATTAAAAGGTAAAGTCAACATTAGATCCAAGACCTTTCAGCTTACTATATTATTTGGTATCGTTCTCCTGTGTTGTACACAGATATTATAATTGATTGATAGACATGGAATTCTATGGTCCATTACATATCAAACATCAAATGTTATATTTATCGCTTACACTCAACCCTGCTTCAGGCATACAAGCACTATAAACATTTAAGACCTTTTATTGAATGCAGTCTTAAGTTAACCATTAAACCCTACCATTATTTCCCTTATCCTCTGAAATATGTTCCTTTAAGTCTCCCTTAGCTACACTGCCTAACCCTATTTCATTAATTAGCGTGTTTTGGAAATTGAGATCATAGCACAAAAGGTCAAGAGATCAAACCAAACCCAGTAGCATGAGAGTGTATCCAGTGACTTGGGAGTATCCAAGGGGCCCACAATCCATATGGACCCTACTTTTTTCTTATTGTGCAAACCTTTATTGGATTGTATGCATGCTCAACTCATTGGTAGTCGAGCAATTTACTTTTGTCATTCTCCTATTAGGGAGGTACTAGTTGGCATATTAGTTGGAAGTCAAAAGTCCTAGGTGGCATTAAGATACAAGTCACAAGAGTCCAAGTTATAATCTATGTCGTAAGCTTTCAGTATTAAGACATTATAGTAGGTCTGGAAGAACCCCTCTAACTACGTAATCAGACAACCATGATGAAGATGTGTTCAATTTTCTAGAAAAGCAGTGAGTTTTATCCACCCCCCCACCCCCCCACACACACAACACACACACACACACACACAAAAAACAGTTGGGTGATTTCAAGAGGATCTCATACACGAGTAAGTGGCAACTCTCCTCCTGCATTGATGGGCACTGACATTGGATGATTTAACAAATGAATGAATTGTGCAATTGTAGTCATAGATCTCATGTATGTACAATAAACAGAATCAATACAGTGAAATCTTACTGTACACCAACCACTACAATAAATTAATACCTAAACAGAACTCAATGCAATGCAAACACAAGAAAGGCAATCCGACATATTCTACTAAGAAAAATAATAGTAGTCAATACAGTGCATGTCACTAAAAATTCAGAAAGCACCTGTGTTGCTATCAATGCTATCGCTTCAGTGTAATTAAGCTGCAAGCCCCGAGCAAGACGCTTCTGTGCAAGGAAACCTGCTCCGTGCAGAGCTAATTTTTCAACCTCTCTTGGAGCCAACTTCATTTTTTTTTTTTTTCCCTTTTTCTTAGTAACTGATGATGTCCTTATATCTCAAATGGAGCCTACAACACTAAAGTCAATGGAGAAGGATTTAAACAAGTTATAGATATTGAAGCAGGAAGACATCCTAGCAAATCAACTTCAACCTTTTGCAACGTTTTGCAACAAGTTAGAGATCTCCTTTGAAACCTTTTGCAGTGCTTTTCTAAGGTTTCGCATTCCACCAAATCATTAGTCCAACATTGCCACCCCACTTAGCACCTTCTTCCACTGCTTGTTGTTGGATTTAAAAGCATTGCATCAGCATTTCAAAGTACAACATTAAACCAAAAAAGTTAGAATAAAATCCCCTTTTTAGTTCCTTGCATTGCATTAAGGGCCCGTTTCTTTACCATAGTTCCAAGAATTCATGTCCTCGAGAGAATTTCAAATTCTCCAAAAGTTGTCCCCTTAGGTGGAATTCCAAATCCCTTTTTTTGATGAAGCATTTGAAATTCCAAAACAAATTGTATAGAGATTGGAATTCCAAGAATTCCAAAAGGCCTTTTGGTAGTTGGAATTTGAAACTCCAGTGAAAAAAACACCCTATTTCAAATGCCAGGACAAGATGTCACCTCATGCCCTAATTCCCTTTTGAAGACTTTTTCTTCTTTTTTTCTACTGTCTTTCTGATGCAAACCCTCTTTTTTTCTTCTTTTCATCCCACATCCCAAAAGTAATTTTTGTTAGTACAATAGAAACAATAAACCCCAGAAATTCACATATTTATCCCTTTCCAATCTATGCAGCATTTGTACTCCACTAATGTTTGTATCTTCCCACCCCCACCACAAGCTCTCGAAAGAAAAGAAAGCGAAACAAATAAACAAATGACATCTTATGAAAAACTTCACACCAAGTTCTCACCTTAGCACCCACAAAATCTCAAAAAAGGGATATAGAGAAAGAAATTTCTAGAGTAAAAGAAGCTTGGGTTTTCCCAAACGAAGTGTAAAAGGGCAGAGAGAAGAAAAAGGAGGGGTACGAGTATGCTCACCAGGATGCGACTAGCGGATTATTTGGGCTCTTTTTTGTGGCGGTATTATCGGAATCTGCTACAGTGCAGGCAATTGGTATATAGCCGTTTCATCAACGATACTCAGAGATATGTGGCCGACGGATTGTTAGACCGTTTCTTGGGAAGGTCTTCTCGAGTGTACTGAAATAGGGTTTTGTGCGTTGACCCAGTGAAAAAAAAGGAGCTCTAGCTTCTCTTATAAGTCGACTCCTCTGTTAAAGTTCCACGGCACGTTTACCATATTTTCTACCCATTCAAAACTACTTTTTTACATAATTATAAAAAATTGGTTTACTTTTAATTCTTTTCTTTCATAAAAAATAAAAAAAAAGAATTTTATCAGAAAATTTCCTGTATATGTCGGTTCCCCGTAATTGGGGCCTTATGAAAGGATTCCATCATCTCATTTTCGTTTTTTTTTAACTTACTTTGACTAAGGCGATGCTAGCGTCACTCATCTCAGACCGGGGTGACGGTAGCATCGCTCCTCCTTTCTTATAAGAGATTTCATGACACCAGGGCTTTTAAGCAGGGAATCTCTGCAGAAAGTGAGAACTGATAACCCACCTCTCTCTCTAAAAGGACCCCAAAACTCTTCCCTTCCTTCTTCAAATCCCCCACCTACGAAGTTCCATCTCGATTTCTCCTTCTTGTTCATGGCCATGGACATGCCAGAAACGCTTCTGCAATACACATTTCACCTCATTGTGGCGACCCTTTTCTCCATTTTCCTTGTGTTCCTCATTAGCTATGCTCCTAGCCTTGTGACCGTTGTCTCCTATTTTTGGCCTCTCTTCCTCTCCACGGGTGTCTTTCTTTTCTCCGTCGTATTCTTCGACCAGATTTCTTTGTCCGAATCCAATACTTGTGGGGCAGAACAGGGGAAGAGCTTATGCATTATGTCGCTGGGCAAGAGCACCACCATGCCGAAGGTGATTGACAACATACACAGAAATTGCAGTGAGAGGACTCTCTCTCTCTCTCTCTCTCTCTCTCTCTCTCTCTCTCTCTCTCTCTCTCTCGTTTTCTCTACTGTTTCCAATGAAAGAGGGGAGGATCAGCCATGGCTTCAAGGTCGTGTTTCTGGAAGGTCTAACGCCCCTGTCATTTTGCGCAATGGATGGTGGGCCCCTAGCGAACCAATCCACCTGGGATCAAGGCTACCCTAGCCGCCCATCTGGGTCCAGCCAGATGGCTGGTCCTGATCTATGATCAGATGGATCAGTGGGTCCCACAAAACTGCCTTCCACCTTGGTCTTGAAATCTCTTGTAAGAAAGGAGGAGCAATGCTAGAGACAAGTGACACTAGCGTTGTCCCAGTCCAAAAAAAAAAACAAAAAAGAAAAAAAAAACGAAAATGGGATGAAGGAATCCTTTCGTAAGGCCCCAACTATGGCGAACCTTTTCATGTAACGGCCATTTATCTGGAATTTTCCTGTAAAATCCTCTTAAAAAAAGGAGATTTTATCTGAAAAAACACTTAATGTGTCCATTGGATTGAATCGGTCAAATTATCTCAATGTAATATCCTCAGTTACCTGGGCTCAGGATTAGTTTGGCTCAGGTAGGACCCTTAGTTGTTTAACTTATTTTTGAATTAGAAGTGTTTCACGTAAAAGGTTTTGGAAAGGGAAGGAGTTGTTAATTAGGAAGTATGAGAGGACTAGGACTCCATCTCCTCTTTATATATAGACAACCAACGAGACCTTCTCTGTAGTATATATTTCTCCTTCTTTGTTTTGAGAGAAATCTGAGAGAGAAAGTTGGTGACTGGAAATCTAGTGGAAGAAGAGGAAGAAGCAAATCAGTCAGAAGACAATCGTCAAATGTCCTTCTCGCGACCGCATATCGCAAAAGCAACGATCGCGTATCAAAGGTGAGTGTATCTTCCTAGTTGCTCCCAATCAATGCATAAGATGACTGATAGGGTTGAATTTTCCTAACTATTATGTATTGCTGCTATGCTAACAACCGGAACCATCGATTGAATGTAATTCTTATGTTTGAGCCACAAAAACCATGTTAACCTTGATTGTGAGATTTATACAAATAATAAGGTGTTTGTTCATCAGTAATCCCTCAAAGTTTGGCTAATATACAGAGAGACCATGATATGCCAGAACCTGGGTGTGAATGTGCAGAATTGTCGATTGGGGATTATGGAACCCCATGGCCTATTAGATAATAGATCTGGTCCACAGATTCTGTAGTGGACCCATGGTCGACCCAAGTAGACCTGGAACCATGAGGAGTGGGCCCCATCTAGGTCCTCATCCAATTCGTTGTGTAAGCCCAAGTGTGAATATGGAGGAAAAGGGGTTGATGGTCGATATGGGTTGTGGGACCCAGCAGTGGACCTTATCAGAAATCAGAACTCCACATCTTGAAGGGGACCCAAGGGCGACTTGGCTTGCAGTAGACCCATGTGGAGTGGGCCCCATCTGCCCAGTCAACCAGAAACTCCAAATCTGGGGACCGTGAGGCTTGTTTATGAAATTCTTTGTACTTGTTAAGGTTGTGGGGCCCAGTAAGGCTATCTGATGATGAATCAGAACCATGGAAATTATTGTGGGGTCCGGGGTGACTTAGAGAGTAAATTTGATTATGGTTTGGGCCAGTGGGACCCACCTTTCAGCATACAGTAGATTGCAAGGCGTGAGTTCTTGTTCTGTGCTGGAAAGAAATGTCAGACCCGAACCCAGATTAGCTCGATTAGTGATAATTAAGTGAGTGTTTAGTTTTAATAGGTTTTAGTATTCGTTGGATTAGAATGGTTGTTTTAGTCTTGGTATTAGTTTTGGAAATTTTGTGTTGGAAATAGGTGGGCCTCTAGAATAGGTTTTAAAAACTTTTGACCAACATGATCTAGTGATCAACTATCCAGAAGGCCATAAACTCAATCCAGGATCCATGTCCTCAATCTCAGCCATCATGATAAGTAAATAAACCTATCAAAAAGATAGAACAGCAGCCAACAAGAATCCATAAAAAATCTACAACATGCAACGAAGTAGATTATACCTTTTGAGCTCGGTTGTGCTCTACTTGAGAAGTTGCGTCTTTTTTTTATGATGAAACTCTTTCATTATCAAATAGGAATTTCCAAGACCTTTTGATCTTCCACGCTATGACCCGTATCAGATTCTCTTCCTCAAGAAGATGGGTGGGATCTCCAAGAGAAAACTAGAAGAGGGAAGAAAGGAGAAGGAGCATGTGCAACTCTTGCACAAACTAGGCTTGTGCGTGAATCCCTAGGTGAGGATATCCCTTGGACGTCCAGCCCTATAATCTCCTATATATATAGCTTAAAAGCAAACTCCTCTTTGATATCTAATTGAAATAGAAGTCTCACTTCTCTAACAATTAATAACTCTCTTCTTTCTAATTTAAATAGAAGTCGCACTTCCATTATAATTAGTAACTTACTATTACCACTATTAGAAGTCTCACTTCAAATAGAAATAGTAACTTTCTATTTCCTTTTAGATTTCTACTATAATTAGTATCTTTCTAATAACTTGGGCTAGCGTGGGGATCACTAGAGATTCCTTAGAAAGCTGGCTCCAACTAGGACTCGCGACCCTACATCTCAAGTGCAATCCGGGCCCACAGTTATTTGCAAATAACTCCATTATATAAATGCAATTGAACTCCAGTCTTAGGAATAAATTACATAGAAGACCATAAACTTCCCTATTACCACAAATAGGCCCCTCTATCAATATCCATGGATCAATTGGAATAAATCTGTCTCTTCCAATCTTAGCTCCACATCCTATTATCCTTGAGCCCCAATTAATTACAGTGATCATCAGTACCATCCAATTAACTCTTAATCGAGATGGGTGCGCACTTACTAATGACAAATTCATTAATTGGCACAAGGGGATAATAGATATAGATTCCATCTTAATCATTTAATATTCCCACAGTCCTACTACCACATACCCAAGACACCGAGGTGTTGACCTGCAGTTAGCCTCAATCATTGGTGACTCAAAGCAAATAAATAGATAGAAACTTGAGTTCATTAATGTCTCAGGATTGAAAGCCTATTGCTAGGGAATTATGAGAGCAGACCTTATAATCGAGACAGAATTTCATAAGGTGCTTCTCATGGTCCTTCAATACATCCAATGTACCAACACCATGATCCAGAATCTTCCATTCTGATGATTGAGACAAATCACACTATCTCATAGTGATCAACGTGCTGCAACCTTATCAGATGAGATGCCCAGTCTCATCACTGGTTGTGAAGATATTTAAGTATAAGATTTGTGACATATATCTCCCTTGTGTGGATCTCATCCATACATATATATCACATCTAATATACTAATGGTACCTGGTTCAACTCATGAACCATTATGTCAAGTGTATTGGTCATGTGCATTAAGTAATAAAATAACATTCACCTCATCAATTTATCATATCAACTAATGGATTGAGTCCATACAATCTAACAATTTGAGAGCGTTGGTTGAGTCAGACACGGTCAGAGAGGCCCTGAGTGTACGTGTAAGCATTGGGAGGATGATCCTAGATTTCCATTTTGACCGTGATTTTGATTTATCTTGAATAGTTTTATTAATTTCTACAACTTTCGTATTTGACCCGTCAGTGTACGAAGCCCAGAAATCTGTGTTTTTGGCCAAAATGGTAGAAATTGTCTTTTCACACCAAATATAGACACGATTTTCGAAATCTCAAAGCCATGTCAAAAATATACTTTTTGGAAACTAGATTTTTCAAGGATCGTTTTATCCTTCTTCATCGACCTCGTCCGGAGCTCATAAGAACATATTTTAGCTGTTTGAAGTTCCAGACATGATGGGACCCACACCCACACTCAAGCCAAATAACCCCTTTTTCCTTCCTAACTCTCATTCATTATACTCATTCAAGAGTCTCCAATGTGCAATGTTGGGAGGATTTCTTCTCCTTCCTCTTCTGCTCTCCATCTTGTCTTCCTTACTACTCAACCATTTGGACTTGGATTGAATTGTGATTTTCACCATATTCTTCCTCTCCTTCCAAGCTTTTCATTGGACCCATTTGTTGGGAATTTTCAACTAGATAAGTTCTTCTTCTTTTACCTTCCTTTTTATTTGGTCATCTCTAGGTAAGAGCTTCAACCCATCTCTTCAATGGAGTTCTTTTCACCTCCTAAAGATCTTGTTTCTCATGTTTGCAAACCCTTTTTCGAAATGGGTTCCTTTGTTTTCAAATATATGGGTTTTTGAGGTTCTTTTTGGGGTTTTGTAGATCTTGGCTACATTCTTGAGTAGGACCTTTGAAGAAGGTTGGATTTTTCTAAGGAAAGTGATCTTTTTAGTTTTCATAATGTATGTTTAAGTATGGATTTCAATTTTAGCCCAATGTGATTTCTAGGTTTGTTCTTGTATTTATAGCAATGTGAAGTTTTTTTTTTTTTTTTTTTTTTTTCTGGAAATCCACTTTCAAACTTGCATATGTATGGTTTAGCTTGATTTGAATGTCTTTATTTAGCTCAAGTTTCGTTTTGGTTGGATTCTTATTGGTTTGGAGAAGAGAGAACCTAAATCTGCAACTGTTTTAGTTTTTCACGAGCTGGCGGTCAGCTGTCAGTCACCTTGGCGGCTAGCCGAATGGTGATCGGCGGCTAACCGACCCAGTTTTAGTTAGAAACACAGTAAGCTCAGAAATTCTGGGTAGCCCTGGCGGCTAGCAGAAAATTTGATTATGGCTAACTGCTAAGGAACCGAAACTCACGGTTAGAAATACAGAATTCTGTAGCTGACTGGGATCTGGCGGTCAGCTAGTGACTAACCGACATGTACCTCAGCAGCTAGCCGACAGGTGACCGAGCACGTTCGGTTACATTTCCAATGTATTATATTTTTCTGTCTAGGACCATGCGATCAGTTGACGGTCAGCTGATGGCTAGCCGACATGCATTTCCACGGTTAGCTAATAGGTAACCACGAGCCAATCGAAATTCAATTTTTGGCTTGTTTTGATGGAATTTCTTGGGGAATGAAAGCCAGAATATGTTTAAGGGCTTTTAGCTTGATATTGTGCATTTGGAACCTGAAATGTCTTCTATCTTCGGGAGCACCAAATCAGTTTTATTACGACATTTGGGTTATCAAATACATGAGGGTCAAATGAAGGGCCTTAATATATACTTGATAAACTTGTTTAAATTCTCAATCTTGACACGATGAATATCGTATTACACACGTTTTGAATTACAAGCTTCAGTCATGTTTTGAACTGTTTCAAGAACCAATAAGGGGATCATTTCTTGAGTTTCGTTTTGCTTTAGCTTATGCTATTTCTGTTCAATTTTGCCTTGCCCTGTTTGATAAGTGATTTCCCCTATTTTTGATCTGTTTTTGTACATGTTCGCTCTATTTTGTGCATTCATGACTTATGATGAACACCACTGAGCTTGGACTGCCCCTTCAATCTGATCCACTGTTTGGGGGTCCTTAAACACTTAGACTTTCTGCAGATTAATTGTATATTATAATATACATCCTGTTTTGTTCCGATAACGCGGCCAGTACCCGCCTACCTTTTATGGTATGGGATTCTATTTTGTTCTGTTCTGTTCTGTTGCTACTATTTTAATTTTATATGATGGAGAAAGGATGGACTCAATGTGGGATTATCTACTCATGATATTATAGGTATTCATGCTAGTTTTGCTTACTTGAAATGCATCTTATTTATGTTTTTGGTTTAAATTCAGTAAATGGTTTTAGTAATGTTTCTTTCTCTTTTTAATTGTTTCTAGTACTTGTCTAAAATCGATTTCTTGCCAAACCGTCGTGTTAGATCCCCGTTATTTTTTATGCTCAGGTGCAGGCGTCTTTGTCTTTGAGGAGGAGTGACAGGAGGAGTCTTGTCACGCCCCCAAAACCGAGATCCGATCTTGGGGACGCGAGTTTGGGGGATTTGTATTTCCCCTCCCAGGATCCGCGTGTGTGAGGATGACAAAATTCACAACACATCAAAATATTTCGCGGAAGCTCTACAAGACGTTACGACCCGGAATCCGTATCCATCGGGTTCCATGTCGTACTCGATCTGTCAGCATAAGATTATCATAAACATATTTAAACTCAGACTGGAACAATTCATAATATCAAGATATACAGAGCTGACAGTAACAGGCTTATCATTACCCAAACATATTCAAGTTACAAATTAACGAGTGCATTAATTACAATTCCCAAGAAACAGGCTAACAAAAGCCGTACAAAATAACAAGCTAAAACAATACTACCCAAGAGTGTAACGCAACTCCGGAGTCAAGCATGACGTCTACATGACATCGCTGACACAACTCGCCTGCAAAACTCGTGGCACAACAGCTCACTGCACACGAACTAGCTCAAAACAAGGACCTGCTATCTAGAGCACCAAAGCAGAAGAATATCAGACACGACGGTCTGGCAGGTGATCAATATAGGCAAGAGCATAAACAAAATTTGAAGTTTAAAGGAAACAAGAACTAAAAACACTTTATTGAACTTGAACAGATTTACAAGATTTAAAACCAATGCATGAACATGATACTTATCGAGAAATCACGAGTACATGCACGATATACGAAACAAGACATGAATACATATAATATCATGATTAGTAAATCCACAAAGAGCCCATCCTTTCTCCATCATACATGATGACAAGAGTAAGCACGCACGACAAGCACGACACGATCCCACATATACGGGGAATTTCCGGCCGCGGAATCGGAACACGAACACGCACGATGTGTCATTCAAGACACGACTAGTCTGCAGACAGTCCACGTTGTTTAAGGACCCCCAGGTAGTGGATCAAGCTAAAAGGGCAGTCCAAGCTCAGTGGTAATCACTTATATCATGAATGCACAAAACATGGCGATACACGTTCGAAAACACGACAAAACAAGAGGGAAATCATTTAACAAGCACGACACGACGAGTCTAGCAAAATAGCATAATATAAATGCTTATCAAACTTAAGAAATGATTCCCTTTTCTTATTCTTGAAACACGTCTTAAAACAAGCTTATTCTTGAAATTCGAACGAATGCACGATGATGCACGAAGCATCAAAACAAGAGCTTTGGTTCTTGAAACAATTCTTCAAACAAACTTGTACTTGAAAATCAAACGAGAACACGATGATGCATGAAGCATCAAAACAAGAGTCTTGGTTCTTGAAACAAATCTTCAAACAAACTTGTACTTGAAAATCAAACGAGAACATGATGATGCATGAAGCATCAAAACAAGAGTTCAAACGCGAAATCTATCAAGTTTAGGCTAAGACCATTCATTGACCCTTGTGGAGTTGAAACCCAAATGTCGGAGTTTTGACAAGGTTTGGTGCCCCAAAAGTTATAATACATTTTGGAATTTCAAGTGCACAAAGTCAATAAAAAGGTCTAAAACCTAGTCTAGTTTTCATTCCCGCAAAAATCCTTCAAAAAACAGTACTTTTTGGTGTGGTCACGCCCCTCTACCGGTAGAAATTCCGGTTGAAGCGTCTCTACCGGTAGTACTACTGGTAGAACCACATCTACCGGTAGAACTTCCGGTTGGAGCACTTCTACCGGTAGAACTTCCGATAGAACTCAGGTTTCTCAATTTTTTTCACTCTCTGCCGAACTTTGAGCTATTTCTACCGGTAGAACTTCCGGTAGAACTTGGGGTTTTCAATTTCCTTAACTCTCTGTCAAAATTTGAGCCATTTCTACCGGTAGAACTTCCGGTTGAAACACCTCTACCGGTAGGACTTCGGAAATTCAATTTTTCTCACACTTCACTCCCTTCTTTACTTCCACATATAAATCACATGCACTCCCCAAGCCTTCATGCTTTCCAAGGGATACATTTCACACATTTTTAAAGCATTCCATCAACAATTAAACCATTCATTCTATAAAAGACATCAAGATATTTTCAAGTGTAAAATCATAAAAACTAACAAGATCAAACATGATTCTAAGAGCTTGCAAAATCATGGCTAGCAAGACAAATGAAGAAGCCAAAACTCATGACTTGAAAGAATATAACATAACTTGCATTATGAAAATTAACATAGAAAACATGTCTTAATGAAATATTGAAACCATAATGAAACATAAAGCAATAAACATGGGAAATCCTATAAAGATCACTTGCCTCAATCCAATGCCAAGGAAAACTCCACAAAAACTCAACCAAAGAGAAGATCCACGAAATCTACACAAAAGCCCCAAAATAGAACACATAAAAATCACATTTTTGGTCATCACAAAGCCCCATTTTGAAAATGGGTTTGAAAACATAGAAAACAAGTTCTAAATGAACTAAAAGAACACCAATGAAAGAATGGAGGAAAGTACCAACCTCGTGCTAGGCAAACAAGAAGAAAAGAGGTTGAAGATGATGAATAATGGTGAAGGTTGGCTCCAAAAACGTGTCCACACGAAGCTTGAGAAGAGAGAAAGAGATTAATGGAGTCGGATCGGGGATTGAAGCTCTTTTGCTAGATGATTTCAAGGGAAAAAGATCAAGAAAAGAGTCTTCTCCTCACCTCCACTCTAGGGTAAGGACCGGTGCAGGAAAAATGGGGAAAAAGAATGGAGGAGGGGGAAGAAGAGGATATATATAGTGTCTGGAAGGTGGGTCCCAATGCAGTAGAACTTGAAACGATTAAAACATGATCTTGCAGACCCCGGATGAAATTGACGAAGAAGAATAAAAACGATCGTCGAGAAATCTAGTTTTCAAAAAGTATATTTTCCCCAATTTCTGGAATTTTCGAAATTTATGGACAGATTTAGTGAAATTTGTCATTTTTGCCCCTTTTTCTCGAAAAACGCGATTCTGAGTATTAAATCAAGATGGTCAAAACATGAAAGTTGTTTATAACAATAAAATGAGTCAAAAGAAATAAAAATTGGAATTTTTAGAAACCAAGAATAAATTCTCACCGAAATACAATTTACAAGGGTTGGGTCAAAACAAAGTCAACGGTCTTTTAAAACTCTCCAAAGTTATGAGAAATCTATTCAAACTCAAAAACAAAGTCAAATCAACTCTAATCTTGTTTAAAAAGCTAAATCATGATTAAAACAATGCTAAACCCGAAAATTGAGGGTCGGGGTCTTACAAGTATGTTGAGCCACCCCCAGTTCGTGAGTGGCAACCCAATGAAGTCATCTAGATGTCAGGGGGGTCCTTGAGACGGATGTTATTTTGTTAAGGGATTTGCATTTTGATTCTTTTGGAAATGTATTGGCCTTTGTTGGCCTCTTATTGGGTTGTTTCCTAACAATAAACTTTTGTTAACTTTAAACTTTAATGTAATGGGGAATTGTCTTGTTTATATTTTTCTTTTTGAAATGCATGTCTTGATGATTTGAATTATGTTGTATGTTTTTGTCTTGATGTGATTTGCTACACGCTTCCGCAATCATTGTACGTGTGAGTTTGTCCCGTGTCCCTAGGATCCTCACTGCGGAAAACTGTGGGAAATTATCGAATGAGGTCGAGGGGCCCAGGCCTCGGTTCGGGGTGTCGACAAGAAGTTATGTTAGGCATGGTCTTGCAACAGTTATAATAAAACCCTGTTCTTTTATGAAATTACCATAGAGCCCTTTTATTTTAATAAGATGAAATCTGGACTATGTGTATTATGAATGGTCATATGGACTACTGTACTTGGATTCTGGTAAGATGTGAAATTCTGGAATCTTGTACGATAATTTGGTTATACAGAAGGTGGGCCATTTCTATATAATTCTTTAACTGTTATGATTGGAAGCGGGGCCATTAATTTAATAAGGATTGTATGGGATTGATTCCACACTAATGGATGTTAATACTATGATTTATATTTAATGTAATATGTATGGAATGCTCACTGGTACACTTGGAATTATTAGTACACGTGAAAAGATGATTGGTGTATAAATTTATTGTGTTAGGCATGGTGTTCAGACCATGTGGGCCATGGAGGCTGTTGTCCTTAGTGGACGTGAATGGCCATTGTGTTGGCTGGTCGTTAGTAGACGTGTCTGATGAGACAGGGTCATGGTGACCGGTATACATGTATACGATAGGCCTTGGAGGCGTGGTAATGTGCATGGCCACGGATATATATATGGATGTACTTTTAATGGTAAGTGATCTATTAATTCAGATTTGTTGATTATGTGATATTATGTTGTATGTTGTTTCTGTAATTATGAAAAATTCATTCATCAGTAATACTGATGTTGTGTTGCCTCCTTCAGGTAATTTTATTGCAGGTGGGCCAAAGCAAAATGACGTTCAGCATGTAGACTTCGGCATGCGTAGCTGAAGAGAGAGAACGAGAAAAGTTCAAATAGTTGATGGAGGGATTAGTCCTTATTTAGGAAATTTATTTAATGCTTTAAGTACAATATTGATTTGATTCAGGACATAAGAAGTTTGATTACTCAGAGATTATTGATATTTATAATTGGAATTATATTTTTAACTAAATGCCTGATTCCTTGTGGAAATTATTTGATGAATGTATGATGAATAATGCTAAATAATCACGATTCGGATATCCGACAGGGCCCCGGAATTTGGGTCGTGACACTAAACATGCACCGAGTAGGGCAATTCGCCCCAAAATCCATTTTTTTAACCACTTTTCTCGATGGTCGATATCGACTCTCATTTTAAGTGTTGTGGGTCAATATTGATAGTGAGCAGATAGAAAAAAAATAAATTTTCTCATCTTATTCCTTTTTTCTCTCTTCCCAAAACCCAATCCCATGATGGAAAAAATAAGTTTTTGGGGCCTATTTGGACTTGTGCTACTCTTGATAGTGTTGAATGTTGATGACTGTCATTTCTCAACTTCTTTGGCGGTCTAGAAGGAGGCCTTTTATACATTTTCAAAATTTTGAGGATGTCTATAATATTTCTCATCCAATCTTCATCTTCTTTAATCCCATGTCTCCTTATTTTTCTTTCTATATATATTTATTTCCAGCCATCCACTTTGAAAGATAACGATCAAACAACATCTAATTCGTGATCCTCCGATTTATCTTCAATAAATATTTATTTTCAACCATCCACTTTGAAAGATCCATTTCTCCAATTTCGTTGATCTGTTGATTTCTCTTCATCCACACACTCTCTGATCTCCAACACAGAACTCATCTCCAATATAAGAACCCATCTCAACATCCACACTCTCTGATTCTTCGTCATCCACACTCTCTTGAATCTCCAACATAAGTACCCATCTCAAATACCAGCAAAACAAAAAGACCCATTTCTCCAATTCCTCAGGCTTCATTAACACAATGCCTTCAATCCCCGAAGAAGCCCTCCTTGCCCCATACCCTAATAGTTTTTGCATGTCCCCAATCTGTTATTCCCAAATATAGGAAATGTACAAGAGGCCTCCTTCTGGACTACCGTAGAAGTCGAGTAATGACAGTCGTCAACATTCAAACTACCAAGAGTGATTCATTCCAGAGTAGCACAAATCCAAACAGGCCCTAAAATATGTTGTTCCATCATTGGATTGGGTTTGCGGAAGAGAGGAAGAAGATGAGGAAAATTGTTTCTTTCTGTTTGCCTAGGCCCGATATCGACCCTCAACACTTAAAATGAGGGTCGATATCGACTATCGAAAAGTGGTAAAACAAAAGGGCTCGGGGGCGAATTGCCTTATTCAGTGCATGTTTAGATAATTTGTTTGATTCGGTCCAATGGCCACATTAAGGGCACGTTTGTGTACACACCCCTTTCGCGGAAAGGGGAAATTGCCACATCAGTAAATTCCATGGAAATGGAAACCTTCCAGGATTTTCGAAGAATTTAGAAATTCATGTTTGGTGCGAGTTTCTCTACCTCATTGAATTTGTACTAATGTTGTTTGGTGCGGCTGTGAATTCCTTAGAAAATCAAATTTTCTTGTTTGGTGAAACAATTTTTTGAAGAAAAATAACATAACATGTATCTTATTTATTTAACATCAAATAATAATTTATTTAAATAAATAAAAAAATAGTTTAATTCAATCAATTTATGGGACCCTCATGTCAGATGCAAGTTGTAGAAATTTGGGGCACTTTCGTAGGCAGTATTTGCTATTTTTCTTCCTATTTTTTCTTTTCAGCATTTGGTATGGTTAATCCGTGAGGACCATTGTGGAAGCCAGTTAATTTCAAAATCCACATTGAATATATAATCATTTATATTTACTAATTTAACCAAATAAATTTTCTCTCATGAGTCTCCATCTTTATCACGATTTTTTTATTATAATTTATATTTACAAATTTAACCAAATAAATCTATGAGTCTTATTATGAAATCCAGGTCTTCTTTATTTCCAAACTCTCAATTTACGGGGCCCACTTTTTTTTTGAGATAATTACTGAAAGGTCCCTAGAATTGAATCTATCCAGCCTCCAGTCCAGGCAAATTCTTTTGAAGGCCTTTGATCTACTCAGCTAGATGTTTGCAGCCAGAGGTCCCTAATTCCACACGATCACATATTTGAGGACTAATTTGCCCTTTCAACTGTTTAGGCATAAAATTTTGAAATTTCAAATTTCAAATCTTGTATTCTCCTTCCTTGCGTGAACTGATCCAGGATCTAAGAAGATCAGTCTCTTCGTGGGCCACACAGATCGAAGAATCGGAGGAGGCATTGGATTCGGCCTTGCGCTTGCAAAGTTTTGTTGTTTCATTCTTTGAAACAGAACGAGGAAGAAGAGGTGACTGAGCATTGTTTCTCGGACGTTGCCGAAAAAGATCTGGTGATCTGGTCTCGCCGAAGCCGAAGGTAGTCCAGCAGAGAAAGCCTTCTAGTTTTTCGTAGAAGACGGCCCAAATCCCTATTGATCAATCTCGCCCCTGGTTGTAGAAGATTGCCAGAAAAGAAACGATGCGGCTGCTCTTCGTCGAACTGTAAAAATCTCGCCAGAGAAGTGTCGTGCATGGCCGAAGTGGAAAAAGACAATAGGAAGGGGGGCGGTTTGGTTTCTGTATTCTCTGTTTGCAGACCGGAGAAGAACGCTAGAACACATGACCAGGATTCTGCGTCCATCGCCGAAGTCTTCGTCGACGCTAGGCATCATCGGAGAAGAAGCGCCGCTGCGCTGTTGCCGTGGAAGGAGGAGAAGAAAGTAGGGAATCGTCTTCTCAATTGCAGAAGGATAAGAGGAGGAAGAAAACGACCTTCTTGGGGCGGTTTCTATACTGGGTTTAGGTCCAGGTCAGGTGAAGCCTGACTCGCTTGAGAAGCCCTATGAATCTGGACAATGCAGAACGTGGAGAGGAGATGAAGCCAACCCAGGTTCGTTGGGTTCAGTTCCGAGTTTGGGTCGGTTTCGCCTGACCCGTGAAGCAGAAAGCAATCTTAATTTATCTGAGTTTTTATTAAATTTATCTGAGTTTTTGTGAAATTTATCTAAGTTTTTGTTAAGTTTATCTGAGCTTTTAATAAATTTTATGGGTTTCTGTCAAAATTATCTGAGTTTTTTCATTTTTTGTCAAATTTATTTGAGTTTTGTGCAAATTTATCTGAGTTCTGAAACAAATTTCTCTAAGTTCTGGACAAATCTATCTGAGTTTTTAGCTAATTTATCTGATTTTTGGAACAAATTTATCTGATTTCTGGTACAAATTTATCTGAGTTCTAAAATTTGGAAAATTGGTTTATCTTAGTTTTGGTAAATGTATTTGCTTTTTTTAAATTTATTTGAAATTTGAAATTTTATTTATGTTTTTTTGAAATCTATTTGCGTTTTTTAATTTTATTTGCGTCTTTTGAAATTTATTTGTGTTTTTGAAATGAATTTAATTGAGTTTTGGCAAAAATACTTGAGTTCTTGGCAAATATTTCGGAAATTTGGAAAATGATTTATCTTAGTTTTGGCAAATGTGTTTGCGTTTTTGAATTTTCTTTGCATCTTTTGAAATTCATTTGCTTCTTTTGAAATTTACTTGCATTTCTTGATTTTTCTTTGAATCTTTTGATATTTATTTGAGTCTTTTGAAATTTATTTTGATCTTTTGAAACTTATTTACATCTTTTTAAATTTATCTGCATTCTTTTGAAATTTATTTCTTTTTAAAAAAATTTTTATTACTTTTTTGAAATTATTGCATTCTTTTAAATTTATTTGCGTTATTTTGAAATTTACTTGTGTTTTTTTATAATTTATTTGAAAATCTCATTAATAGGATTCCATTAATCGTGGGCAATTAAATGGTTGTTGACCATTATTATTGGGATATCCCACCAATCATGATATATGATTTAAAGAAAGGGCAAATTGGATACTTCAGGTATGAGAATGTGTGTGAGGGACCTTTGGTTGCATGACTTTTTTTTGTGGACTGTTTGCATTAAAGTCAAAAGTTGAGGGACCTCCGACCAAAGCCCCCTCTTTTTTTTATACCAACACACGAAGAGCTTTTTTGATACCAGAGTGAGGGCCACTTTCATCGGCAGTATTCTATTACTTTTTTCTCTTTATTTTTCTTTCAATATTCAGTAAGATTAATCTGTGTAGCTCATTATGGACATTTTTCTGGTTGGATTAATTGATCTGTGGGGCCCATTGTGGAAACCAATTATTTCCAAAATCCACATTTAATTTTGAAATGGCACTTAATTAACGGCTAAGCACAAATATAATCAAATCAAGGTCCTAAAATCTTTACCATTTACTTGGTCTTTCCCTAAATATTTCCAGCTACCTAAAATCTTTCTAGTGACTTTCCATCTTTAGTATGAATTATATATTAATATTTGTTTATCATTTATTTAAATATTTAGAAATATTTTTAATTAGAATTTTTAATAAATTCTTAATTATGGCCTTTGTTTCTTTGGATGTTTGATAGGATTAATTAATCTGTGGGGCCCATTGTGGAAGCCACTTAATTCCAAATCCACATTTAATTTTGAAATGACACTCAACTTATGGCTAAACACAAATATAATCAAATCAAGGTCCTAAAATCTTTACTATTTACTTGATCTTTCCCTAAATATTTTCAGCTACCTACATTTCTCTAATGAGTTTCCATCTTTATTATGAATTATATATTATTATTCATTTAGAATTTATTTAAATATTTAGAAATATTTTTAATTAGATATTTTAATGATTTTTTAATTATGGCCTACGTATCTTTGGATATTTGGTAGGATTAATTAATCTGTGAGGCCCATTGTGGAAGCCAATTAATTCCAAAACTCATATTTAATTCTGAAATGGTACTTAATTTATGGCTAAGCACAAATATAATCAAATCAAGGTCCTAAAATCTTTACTATTTACTTGATCTTTCCCTAAATATTTCCAGCTATCTAAAATTTTTCTAATAAGTTTCCATCTTTATTATGAATTATATATTAATATTTATTTATAATTTATTTAAACATTTATAAATATTTCTAATTAGAAATTTTAATGATTTCTTAACAACAAAATCATTTGAATCTACTAAATTATTTTTATAAAAACTAATCACACCCTTCCATTCCGCCCTCCGGTTTTCAATCATAACGAAATATTTTCCTACAAAACTCCATCATCTCCTAATATCTATCCATCCGCATTACTACAAAATGGATTTCAATTCAAGTAATCTCTTCAACGAGTTTGTGGTTCAAATCCAAAACTTTAAATTCAAAAAATTCCAATCAATCTCATCTAATAAAAAAGAAACTGAGCAATCTCATCTAATTGACAGGAATGAGATTAAAATCAAATCTCTCCCATTAATACCTATAATCTCTCCTCTATTGTAAATAAAATCAAATCTTCCCCACAATCTCTCTTCCTCAATACAAAATATTTTCCCTAAGGTCTCACACATGCCATTTCTCTACTCATCACAAATATGTGTTCTTCAAAGACACTCGACACAGCATTTAGATTTGATATTTCAATATATTATCCATGTCAAACTTATTGCACATGCTTGCAATGAGGTTCGTTTTGATGCTTCAAAATTCATGTAAAATCCAGAGTCTCAACATTGATGAAAGCAATTAAATAGCTCTCTCTATCGTTATCTTACACCATGTATAAATCCCATGCAAGGGACCTTCCTATCTTCCATGTGTTGCTATTGCATCCTCGAACGATCTTAGGATGAGCAAGGGTGACTTCAATCTAGAGGTGAGATTTTTATCTATTTCTTTCAATTTCTTTGATTGTTGGTTAGCTCCATCCTAGGTTATTGAAAGGCCTATTTTGCAAGAGATCGAGAATCTTTAGGCTCATATCATATTTAGTATATTCGGAAGATTTAAAGTAAAAAAACAAACCCGAGGACTATTAAACCTATTATCTCGTCATTTCTTTTTGTCTTAAGCAAGCAGCGGGGGTATTCTTTTTAATTTTATTTTTTTCAGGCTTTACAATAAGCTCAAACCCACACATCCATTCCCGCTTAGAATTTTTTATTCTTTTTTCTAATAAAACCATACAATTTTATGAAATTAGACTAATTTTAAAATGAATTCAACTTTTGACACTATGATGCATGATTTTATGAAATTTAATGAATTTCTTCTAAATAAGTTCATAATTCTACATGAAATTATGGAAATAAAATGTAATTTTATGGACTTATCAAGAAAAAATGGAAATATGCATGTGCCTACAAGACTTATTCTTGGTAGAGAAGAGAAAGAAAAATTAGAAAAATTTGATGTCAGAAGAAGAAAAAGAAAATGACTTTTCAGCATTAGAGATATCATAGTATTAAAAAATTATCATAGTTGTAATTTCTAAAATTTATTTCAAGATGGAAATTATTGTCACAGATTTTGCAAACTTTATTTCCAGGAAATTTTCATGCTTGAAATTTTTATTTTTTTACTTATAACTTTTTTTAAAGTTGAGATTATCATCAAACATTTCAATTTTATTTGAAGTTGGAAAATTATCATCAAAGCTGTTGTAAACTTTATTTTAAGGAATTTATCATACTTAAAAGTTTTTATTTTCATTTATAATTTAGCATCAATGTTTGTGCATTTATTTTGTTAATTTTAGCTTTGCTTCAAATTGAAATCCCTAAAGTCTTTAAAGTCCTAGCAATTTATATAATAATTCTTTTAAAAAATATAGATTAAAAATATTTATAAAAAGGAACTCATGGGCTGGCCTGGACTATAGCATAGCCCAGGCTACTACGTGGGCTACCATAACCTAGAATGGCAAGGGCCCTGCCCAGCATGGCACGACCAAAGTTGTGCCAGTGGGTTGTGCTGAGCCGACCCCCAATTGACCCGGACATAGTTGGGTTGGCATACCCCATTTTATACCTATACTTGTCCCCCACAAACTAATCAAACTTCTTAGCCTTTGAAAGTATAGAGAAAGTTTTTGGTGCCTTAGAGAGAGATATAGAGAGAATGAAAGCTTAGAGAGTGTATATGAGTGTTGAGAAATGAGGGTTGCTGGGGTATTTATAAATTTCTTAAGTGTTGGAATGACCCAAAATACTGTTATAAGATATGGATTTTGGGTGGATGTCCACCTAAGATGAGTTAGGGTTAGAATTAGAGTTCCTCAATTATGAGGGTACTTTGCCTATAAATAGGCTCTCTCTCTTTTGTATTTATACATAGATAATGAGATAATAGAAAACTCTCTCTCCTCTCCTTCTAATCTTCTTTGTTTTAGTCTCTGTCTTTTCTAATACGTTATCAGCATGAAGAAAAAAAAAAAAACACCAAGCTTTCTCAAAGTTTTCTGTGCAACTCTCCTCTTGCTTCCTTCTCTGGTGATTCCTCTCTCCATTACAAAACCGTGTAACAGCATAAGCCCCAAAGACCCCTCAGTCTTCGTGCAACACAAGACTAAATCTTGTTTCATGTGCAGTTACATAAGTCTCAAGGTCCTCTCTACCTCATGTGCATTCATCCAATATAACACTTTCCCTCGGGTCAGGTGCATTTGAAAAGGAAACAACGAGAAGTTGTTTTTAATAACCTTTTGCAGGGACACACAAGGAGTTGTTATCTTCTGCCTTGTGTCATGCACCAGCATTGGTGGTCAGCCATAACTTCTTCATCCAACCTCCGATCGACAAACAACTTGATTTTACGGATTCATAGCAACGAGCACTATTAGTCTTTGAATGGTGGTCATCCAAGGGAGAGTGTTATGAGATATGGATCTTGAGTGGATGCTCACTTAAGATGAGTTAGGGTTAGAATTAGGGTTCCTCAATTATGAGGGTACTTTGCCTATAAATAGGCTCTCTTTTGTATTTATACATAGATAATGAGATAATAGAAAACTCTCTCTCCTCTCCTTCTAACATTCTTTCTCTTAGTCTCTCTCTTTTCTAACAAATACCTCTTATTTGACACTTTATTGGCTCGAGGGAGGGTAGTGAAACTGTCAAAACCCCAATCCTAACCCTCTTTTGACCTTTAAGGGGGGTGCTTTCCCGGGTCGTGTCAAGCTGCATGCTTGTGCTAGGCAGTGCCTTGCCCAAGTAGTAGCAGGCCAGACAATGGGTTGGGCTGTGCCGTGCCATGTTATGGGCCCTAGCACCCTAGCCTAGCACGGTCTATGCATTTGAAGGGCTGGGTCATGTCGGACCAGCCCATCTACCGTGCCATGTTAGGCAATTAATGGAAGATATGCAATGCGCTATGAAGGACCACTTAATGCCATGAAAGGTCACTAAATGCCATGAAGATGATAGGCGATAATTTGGGCCCTAAAGAATTGTCTTGTAATTTCATCAAGCACCAATATCTCAACCATTAGCCTAAAAGGATCATTTAGTCAATTTAATAAAGTAAATGGACCAAATAATCACTCGTAAAGTTTAAACTAGAGGATTTTACCGGAAAATGCACCATATTTGCATGTTGCACGCGAAAATGCAGATTATTACATGCTGAACGAGATCATTCATCCCGCCCATTTTTTATTTTTTTTTATTTTTTTGCACTAATGACGATAATGTCGCCTAAATGCATTTAGGCGACACTAGCGTTGCTATTCGCTATATATAACCCCTGCCCCACCTCGCACTTTTCATCTTTCGTTTTCACTCGTCCCTTTTCAAGCGTCCCTTTTCTTGGATAACTCCACCACCTACCATTTTCTTACACATACATTAAACGTTTATTGCTCATTTTGATCTATTGAAGAGGCTGTTTGCCTTCCTTTAAGAGGTTAGTTGTCTTCTCCAAACGATTTGTTTCTTTACATTAAAGGAAGGGATTAATGTCATTTTTTTTATGTGTATTCCTCCTTCTTTCCAGTAGATAATTTCCACATGCATATATGCACGTCGGTTGCATCTGATTCTTCATTTATTTATGTAGCTGAAGGACTGTACACATAGTTCAGCTGTTTATTGTCTCTAACAAACCCTAGGCTTTTGTATATATGTTTTTTTGGATACTAAAAAAATACATTTTCATGATTAGGATGTCGGGTGCTAATTTAATAGTAATATTCCACTTTGATGGGGAGTTCGAGTTTGATATTATTCGACCGCTTTACAAAGGTGGAAAACAGAAGATGAGGTTCATTCAGAGCAATATAACATTCAATTCTCTGGTAAACATAGCTCTTGAAGCATCAAATTGGGAGGAAGTTCCCGATAACATAAGCATGGATTATCTCCATCACAATGGTCATGTATTCTCATTGGTGGCAATAGAAGATGATAATGATATAAGGTGCATGCTGTCACTCTCACGAGATGATACAAATGGGATTTATTTTATACATAAGGAGGAGGATGCTAGTTCGTTCAGCTGAATGCTTGGAAAAGCAAGCAAGGTATTTATCACGAATGCAAATCATTAATGCAAACCAATTTAAGTCTTTTGACTAATCTTATAAACTCATATCTGATCGAGTAACTAACATAACTTTTTGATTCATTGTATTTGTTGAAGGTTGCATTGTACGGATAAACACTTGATAAGAGATAATGAACTTAGAATAGAAAGTAGGCGTAATGTTAAGCGCAAAGTAATTCATGAAGGCGATGCTATGCATCCACCATAAACCTTGGCGAAGACAACGATGTTCATTTCTCCTCCAGACCTATCCTTGGTAGTGATGAAGTGAGTGAAAACTCAGGTGGAGTTCTACAGGATGGCTTTGATTCGGCAGAAACGGATGAGGACATACCGGTCGTCAATGTCAATGCATCCCATAGAGTAACTGGGCTTCATACGGATGGTGTTGATGTGGTAGAAATGGATGTAGTATTTGCATGTCCGGGCAGAAGTTTCGATATCAGTGCATCTCGTAGAGTAACTGGGCTTCAAACGGATGGTGATGATGCAGTTGAAGCAGATGTAGAATTTGCAAGTCTTGACAGAAGTGTTGATGACAATGCATCCCATAGAGTTACTGGGCTTCAAAGAACGCTTAATGTCGGGGAAGGTTCCATTCATCGTCCCGAAGTGAAGTTTGAGGACAATATGGCACCGGAAGAGTTCATTACAGACATTGATCTAAATAGCCCTTGGGAGTTTTGGTTAGGTCGTGAATTTCCGGATCTCGAGGATTTTAGAAGGTCTCTGGCAAAGTTTGCAATATATACCAACTTCACTCTCGAGCACATACGAACAAGCCAGTTTATTGTAACTGCACACTGCAAGGATCGGGTTTGTCCATGGTGCATCCATGCGTCTATGATTGAGAGTGGCCCGTGCTTTAAAGTCCGAAAATATAATCCAGTTCATAAATGTTCAAAGCCTTTGATGGGTACGGAACATCCGCAAGCATCGTCAAACCTAATTGCAGAGTACATTTTGGATAAAGTCCGCCTAAATAATAACATTAAACCGAAAGAGATAATGGATGATTTTCAGATGGAGTTTGGAGTTACCATATCATATAGGAAGGCACACATCGCCAAAGACATTGCACTTCGCATCGTTCTAGGCTCGTATGAAGATTCATTCAAGATGCTCCTTTTATACTGCGCCTAGTTGACAATGACAAATCCAGGCACCGTGATGAACATCTGCACTACAGGTGATGACAGATTCAAAAGGTTTTACTGGGCCTTTGGGCAATGCATACAATCCTTCACTTCAAGTCTTAAGCCAATGGTTGCAGTGGATGGAACACATCTCCGCGGAAAATACCCAGGTGTCCTACTGGTGGTTGTAACACTTGATGGAAACAACAAACTTTTGCCCATTGCATTTGCAATCGCAGAGGCCGAAAGACGCGACAGTTGGCAGTGGTTCCTTGTGAACCTTTCGATATCACTTGGACAACCGACAAATCTGACAATCATTTCTGACCGACAAAAGGGGCTTGTACTTGCGCTTGCAAACATTATTCCGAGTGCAACTCATTGCTACTGTTGCCGTCATCTGGCGGAAAACATAAAGTCAAAGTTCTGTGATTCCGCAATACATTATAAATTTTGGTGCGCAGCCAAGGCTTATAGGGCTTGTGAGCACGAAGCGTTCATGGAAGATATTAAGATGGTGAATATTGAAGCTTATAATTATATAAATGCATTTGGTAAGCACCATTGGGCGAATGCATTCGTAGGAGGCAGGCGTTATGATATGCTAACAAGCAATGCCGCTGAAGTAACCAACAGCATGCTGAAAGACATTCGAGTCCTTCCAATTGTCAAGCAAGTGGAGGAGATAATGGCAAACTTTATGGATTTCTTCCAAAAAAGACATTTGGCATCTCTAGATATAAATAGTCGTTTGACTCCTTATGCCGAGAAACATTTGACCCAAGAAACAGAAGAGGCCTGTAGGTTACATGTTCGGGTGGCAGGATTGAATGAGTTCCAAGTTCAGTCAGCCAATTATGTCGATGTTGTTCGTTTAGATGCTCGTACTTGCACATGTCGTAAATGGGATACGCTAGGAATTCCATACTCGTATGCCATCGTGTTGATGAGATTGAGGAATTACAATCTTTATGAATTTTGTGAGAACTGGTTTCTAACGGCTGTCTACCGAACAACTTATGATGGGGTTATTCACGCCACTCATGATAGCAAACAGTGGGAGCACATAACCACTGAAAAGGTCTTGCCTCCAATTGCCTCCAAGCAGCCAGGGAGACCGAAGAAAAACAGACGTCGTATTGAGGATCGTAACAGACAACGTAGGGTAATGACATGTTCTCACTATAGGCAAAGAGGACACAATCGCCAAAGTTGTCAAAATCCTCCTCCCCAGTGAACTTGATGCGTTGCGTTGCAATGACTTCTACCCTTTTGGCTTTGACTTTTTGATGTCTTTTGTCTTACATTAGTTACGAATTGTCATATTGAAAACTTGATCTTGTTTATGTGTCCATGGTATTCAATTGGTGTGGAGGTGGTCAACCTTTTTTAAAAAAAAAATTCCTGCAAGCGTCGCTGGTAGCTTACCAGTTAACCTGACAGAGCGACGCTAGTGTCGTACGTGGCATTACTGATAGGCGACGCTAGCGTCGCTCCCTGCACATTTTTTTTAATAAGATGCTGCTTCCAAAGCAGCCTACTTCCAATGGCTACATGCATATCTTGTTCCTCATCCATACAATTCCTTGAATGAAAAAAAAAAACTTGGATGGGCTGTAGACCTACCAATAATCCTTGACAAAAATATTAACAAAAAACGAATTGAACTAACACCAAATCATTCATCAAGATATCAATGGGTTAATGTGCAAACGGTGGCTATTAATCTCCCAACTTTTGCTATATATGTCCTCGACAATCTTCAACCTCCAATACGGTATATCAACTTTGGTGAAATTGATTGGCCGTTGTGATGTAACGTAGTCTGCGAACGCCAATGCTAATACACTGCAATCACTCCCGTTCTCTTGGTAAGGTATCTTCGTTTTGACGATGAGAGGTCACACGTGAGTGTCATACCATCCATAATTCGAGAACTGCTTACTCAGAAAATCAATATGCACGCAAATAAGAGTGCAGTATAATAGGTTGCTTTCAACATACAAGAGTAGCCATAGGTTGTTGGACCACTTACAAATTCTTTGCAAGCCGGTAACGATGAATGGTCACTTTTCATGCTGTTGTAAAATTCCCATCGCCTCTCTTGTGTATCGCCAACCAAGAGCGTGAAGTGAGCTTCATGCCATAGAATGAAAACCAATAACCTCTTTTCTCTTGTCGTGACCCCGGACCGAGACCCGGGACCGCGACGCGGTGATATGATTAACTAACATAAAACATACTGCCGGTTTTCCCACAGGTTTCCGCGGTGAGGATCCCAAGACACGGGTCGAGCTCACACGAATGGGTATGCGGAAGCGTGTAGCAAAACGAGTCATACAATTCTTAAAAACAACAAGATGCAAGAGATATTTTAATATCGAGACTAGGTATCAAAAGAGAATGTTAACATAGCATTCCTATCATGATTAAAGTTTCATAGTTAGACAAAAGTACATTAGTTCAAGTTACATAACCAAGAGAGGCCAACAAAGGCCAATACAACAAAAGATCCCAAAAAGAATATCCCAACTAGGTGAATGAGAAATCAAGATCCCGACCGGCGTCTAGATGACGTCGTTGGGATGCCACTCATGTGCTGGGGGTGGCTCAATAGCCTCCTCCGGGCACTCCTCGTCAAGCGTGACATCTCCTGCACCTGGACACCAAAATAATAAGCATCAAACACGACGGTTTGACAAATAAACAATTTAGGCATGAAAATGAGAAATAATGCTAAAACAGTTCAAGATTTAAATACACGTTTCAAGTTTACGAAACTAGCATGAATACTAATAATATCATGAAAAGATAAATCCACATTGAGCTCATCCTTTCTTCGTCATACATGATGACAAGAGCAAGCACGCACGACAAGCACGACACGAGAAACACGATCCCACGCCACACAAGGTAGGCGGGGAATTCGGCCGCGGAACCGGATCACGAACACACACGATGTGTAATATAATACACGACTAGTCTGCAGAAAGTCCACATGTTTAAGGACCCCCAGGTAGTGGATAAAGCTAAAAGGGCAGTCCAAGCTCAGCGGTATTCACTTATATCATGAATGCACAAAACATGGCGATACACGTTCGAGAACACGACAAAACAAGAGGGAAATCATTTATCAAACACAACGCGACAAGACTAGCAAAATAGCATAATATTAATGTTTAACAAACTTAAGAAATGATTCCCTTTTTCTTATTCTTGAAACACGTCTTAAAATGAGCTTAAACTTGAAATCCAAACGAGAACATGATAATGCATGAAGCATCCAAACAAGAGCGTAAACGAAGTCCATCAAGCATAGGCTAAGTTTGTCCATTGACCTTTGTGAAGTTGAAACCCCAAATGTCATAATTTACATAGCTTGATGTCCCCGAAAGTAAAGTACATTTTGGAATTCCAATTTACACAACGTCAATTAAAAGTTTAAAGCATACTCTAGTTTTCAATTTCCAAGAAATTTAGAAAAAGATTGAAAATCCAAGACTGTGAGTATTAGGTTCGCTCGAGCGGTCCTACCATCGCTCGAGCGGATCCTATGGTCGCTCGAGCGAACAGGCTTTTGCTTGAACGCGATTGAGTGCAGAGACTGCACTTTTCTTCTTCCATTCTCTTGCATTTCTCTTCCCTCTTCTTCTCACTTCTGAACCAAACAAACCCCTGAGCCACCATGCTCACCGAGGGTCAAAAACAACACTCAATCCATAAATAAACCATTCAATCCATGGAGAAACATCAAGACATTTCTATGGACACAAATCATAAAACCATAATGCAATGTCCAAGAAGAAACCTAAAGAGTTTACTTGCCTTAGTCCAATGTCAATGAAAAACTCCACAAAATCAACAAGAAGGGGTGCTCCACGAAATCTACACAAAACCCCCCAAAATAGGGCACACAAAAATCACCATTTTGGTCACTACAAACCCCCATTTCGAAAATGGGTTTGAAACCATGAAAAACAAGCTCTAGGTGAGCTAAATGAATATGAAAAGAAAGAATGAAGGAAAACACCATGTCACGACCCCAACCCGGGGTCCGTGAAGTAATAATTATATTTCTCCCAAGATCTGCGTGTGTGAGGATTATAAATAAATTCCAACACACTTTGAATATTTAGCGGAAGCTTTCGTGGTGTTGCGACTCGGAGTCTGTGCCCATTGGATTCCGCACCGCACTTAACCCAAGCATATACTCATCTTATCAATGATCCATCTCAGACTGGAATAAACCATCACAATAAAGTACAGAGCTGACAGTAACAGGATATTACATTCACATATATGTTCAAGTTACAAATAACAATGTGTATAAATTACAAATCCCAAGAAAATGCTAACAGAAGCCATACAAAAACAAGCTAATGATCACTACCCCATATGTGACGTAATACCGATGTCAAGCTCGATGTCTACATGACATAGCCGACAAACAACCTGTAAGCTCATGCCTCCACAGCCAACACGTGCACTCATCTCGGGTGAAGAAGTCTGAACTTGAGTACCAAAGTAGTGGGTCAGACACGACGGTCTGGCAGGTGGGTGAAAGGATATAAACATGATACTGAACGATAAAACATTTAATAAATCATGAACATCTGACAAAATCCTGTATTCATATAAAACGGGTATGAAACCTGAATATTTGACAAAACATGTATTCCTTTAAAGCATGTATAATTCATGAACATTTCATAAATCGGGAACTCATTTAAAACATGTATAAATAATGCATCATTTACTAAGAAAAGACATGATCAATATAAAGCAATAAGGGTATCAAGGATCGGGAACTATCAAGATGGCAACCACACAAAGTTAAACCCTCTATCACCGAAGTGATAGAGCAAGCATATTAAGGCGTTGACCTCAGTCACCGAAGTGAGGAGGAGCAACGAAATTTACATATACATATACTATATATAAGACATGACCACGGTAGCGAGCCGGGCATCAGGAACCACAGTAGCAATCTGCGGTGTCAGGACAAGACCACAGTTAATAAACCGGGTAGCGGGATCCAAGCTGCAGCTGGCGGGACAAGAAGGGATCTCTAAGTCGGTAGATCAGACCGACAAGGTCATCCAAGCTTAGTGGTGCCGACTCATAGGTTATATGCAGGTAACAAAACAAATACATGTATGCATGTTCTCTTTTTGGTTCATGGGCTCGCACTACAAAGCCCTGGCCCCATATTGCCTCAAGGTTTTATTCTCAAAATAATAATCCTTTTGGTTCATTGGCTCGCACTACAAAGCTCTGGCCCCATCTTACCTCAAGGTTTTAGCTCATGGGTCATATACAAGAAATCAACATGTACGAATATAACGGGACGGGATACCCATAGGTTAAATCACATAAATCAAGTCACGTGTAAAACAAATCAAGAGCAAGAACATAACTGGGCAAGACGGGGGTGCTCATAAGCACAAAAGCATATCTGTATCGGTCAGGCATGTACGGGCTAGCAACAATGCTAAAACATGAATTTCAATACTGTCGGGCAAGTCTAGTCATAAAACACGAGATTTAAAGTGTACAAATGAAATTCGAATTTAAATAAGACATAATGGATTTCTATACTTTTCCGGGCTAATCGTTGAGGGCCCTAGATTCATATCGATGTGAATAGGGTCCCGTATATCTAATTTGACATAAACTTGGTACTTCATGAGAATTAAGGACATCTCGGATCCCTATGCACATTGACAAGTCTAAGGATCCTTGACGAATCTTCATAATGAGGTTTCTCTTCATCCGGACTCCATAAAATGCCTTCCAAGTTCTTACATTGCATTGGGGCTCCAAACCATACCTCCCCAAGCTTAAAAACAATGTTTCAAGGCCCCAAGTATTGATAGGTCATATGCAAGAAATCGGGCATGTATAAAACACTTGATGAAATCTTGTAGACAGGCGAAACGGGGTGCTCAAGGCACAAATATCATTTCAATATCGGGTCATGCAAATCGGGGCTAGCACAAATGCTACAAATACAGTTCAGTGCTTTCGGGATGGATAAATCACAACTCATAAATTTCGGGAATAAAAAGGGGTGCAATAAACTTTCGAAATATCGGGACAAGTATCGGAGTTCAAGATAACTCAAGGTGGATAGGGATCCCGTATGTCTATTTTTCAGTAAACACTTGGTACTCCTTGACTTTAGAGACATTCCGGGCTCCTTACACACCTTAGTAACCTCAACATTTCAATGAATCTCAGCGATGTGGTTTCTCACTCGAACGGGCTTCCAACAAACATTTCATCTTTGTTTCGAACATATTCCAGGTGGAAAGTGCCCATTGCTTTCGGAAAGGTTCACAAGCAAATGGGATGGAAACTCCCTTCATTTCTCTTTATTCCCATAATTCTTGGAAATTCGGTTACCTGGCGGTCACCTGGCGGTTAGCCGCTAATGGATTCGGTGGTTAGCCGCTGGTTGACCCCGGGGCTGACCGTGGTTGACCTGACCAAATGCAGCATTCTGGAAATGTAACCGCTTCAGTTCGGTTGGTTGGCAGTTAGCCGTCGATGGACTCGACGGTGAGCCGCTAGCTGACTGCGAGGCCGACCGTAAGGTTACAACTCTTTGGAAAAGGAACCGAAACCGGTTCGGTTAGCCGCCAGTCACCAGACGGCTACCCGCTAGGTGACCGTCAGCTGACCACCAGTTGCGGGAACTCCACAATACAGTTCAGATTCAGGTCCTCTTTTCTCCAATCCATTCCTTTCCTTCTCCAATCACTTACCTGCAATAAAATGAGCTAAAAGCTCCTCCTATTCCACCTTCAACTCTTCTCCAACATTAAAATTTCTACATATCATTATCCAATCACTTCTTCCTTTTTCACTCTCAACCATAAGAGAAAAGAAACTCCACAATCACCAAGATTCATTTAAGCCAAAAACAAGAGATAGACAAAGACTAAAATCCACCATGTTTCCAAAACATTAAATGTACTTCCAAATCAATGTGAATCATAAAGAAAACATGAATAGTGATAATGTGAAACATCACGTATGAAATAGAAAAACCGCATTTCTCATAAAACATGTAAATATCAAATCATCCACTTGCCTTGGGTCTCTAATTAAGCAAATCAAGCTCTACACACTCTTCCAAGCCAAGGCTCCAAGCTACACAAAAACCCCCAAAAAGCAACCCATAAGAACCCTAAAAAATAGTAACTCAACAAAGAGAAGGAATGAGTTCAAACAAGCTAAGAAATAGGACCTAGGGGAAAGCCATTGCACAAATAAGGAAAATGGGAAGGAGTCCTTACGTCTAGGCCATTAATCAATCAAGAAGAAGCTTGGAAAAGGGGCTGCCCACCTTGGTTTCGCACGAAAATGGTGTCAAAAGAGAGAGGAGATGAAGGGGAAGAAGTTGCCGGAGTTTTCTCGTCGGATTGGTGGCTTGGAGGCTTCATTTGAGCAAGAGAAATGGAAGAAAAGGAAGAAGGAAGGCTGCTGGTACTGTAGCAGGGAGGTTGCAGCCGATGGAATGGAGAAATGAGGGAGAAAGAGAGGAAGTTGCCCTTTTATAAAAGGGTAGGTGTGGGGTCCACACTAAGTAGAAATTGTAATGAAGATTAGAGGGCTTTCTAGACTTCGGATCAAGAAACTTAAAACATGAAAAGTGTCCGGCATAAAATCATCTTTCCAACAAGGTTAATATTGACATACTTCCGGGGTCCACATAAAAAGTCAACTGTTCGGTCAAAGGGGTTAAAGAATGGAAAATTTGGGATTTCCGGAAAACTGATTTTAGGAGTTTCGAATGGGCACGGAGTGAACACGAAAGTTGTAGGGAATGACGAGATTAGTGAAACGAAGCTAAAATGGGAATTTTTGGGAATCACTAAGAATCTCCCCACGCTGACCACGCAAAACAAATGGGACCCTATTATGGTCACTGTCTAGGTTCACTGGCTCTCAAAACTTTCCAAAGCTAATGAAAAATCATTCTAACTCAAAACTCAACCAAACAACCACTAAACCCCACGAGAAAACCAAATCACGATTAAAACCACACTAAACCAGGAAATTAGGGGTCGGGTTCTCGCACACCAACCTTGAGCTAGCTAAACAAGAAGAAGAGAGGTTGAAGATGATGAATAGTGGTGAAGGTTTGGCCACAAAAACGTCCCAGATGAAGCTTGAGAAGAGAGAAAGAGAATGGCGGAGTCGGATTAGAGATTTGAGCCTTCTTGCTAGATGATTTTCAAGGGAGGAAAACCAAGGAGAAGCTTTCTTCACTCACTTGCTCTAAGTCAAGCACAGTTGCAGAAAAATGGGAAAAGAATGGAGGAGAGAGAATAGGAGAGTATTTATATGGGTTGAGAGGTGGGTCCCTTTCCAGCTGAACTTGAAACACTTAAAACATGGTCTTGTGGACCCCGGATGGAATCGACGAAGAAGAACAACACGATCGTCGAAAAATCTAGTTTCGAAAAAGTATAATTTTGACATAGTTTCACGACTTCGAAAAGTGTGCCCAGATTTAGCATGAATAGTCAGATTTACCCTTATTGGGCCAAAACTTGGGTTTCTGGGCCTCAAATGCATGTAGGTTAAAAATGAAAGTTGTCACAAATAATAAAACCATTCAAGAGAAATAAAAATCACGATCAGACAAGATATCTAGAACGAAACCCACTCTTACACGTGTACTCAGGGCGTATTTGAGCGTGTCTGACTCATACTAATGTCCTCAAAATTCCCAAAGCTATAATCCAGACTAAGTCTAATCACATTCTAACCCAACTAGTGCTAAAACTCGCTTAAGACTAAACACTCACTTAATTAGTACTAATCGAGTTGGTCTGGGTCGGGGTCTAACATCTCTAGCCTCCCACACTTTGATGCCCTCTTTCCCCATATGTTTTCTTCCAATGCTTTGATGTTGTTCTCTCGCCACCAACTCTGAGGTTGACAGAAGGAGTTAGTCGTGATTGTGAGTTTAGATCAATCTGAGTTTGGCAGTTTTAAAACTTAGACAGACACTGGGGTCGTAGAAAAACACATCAGGGTACCGATCCTTCAAAATAAAGAACCACCAATACATCAGGTTTGTGTCAAACCAAGTATTGAGCTCCAGTACGTTCTTCAGGACCTTCGATGATACCATCGTGCAGTATATCTCCAGCTCATCCAGCCTGCGAGATGGAAACATTTATTATAGAAAAATAGAAGCATAGAAAAATTTTCCAAATGGGGGTGGGGGGGGGGGGGGGGGGGGGATTATTTGTCCCATACCTTGTCCTGTAGAATCCAAGGAAACCATCTAGAAGAGTGATTTCCGACTCAGTCAGAACATACTCTGATTGCACTAACGGATGCGTATATTCCTCAAAATGTTTGGGAATTCTCCTCTCCCTATGTAATCGTTTTATCCGCCAAATCAGTGTGTTGATGTCCGACATCGGCGTTTGGACTACAATCGACATCTCGGGCGGTGCATTAACTGGAGTGCTGAATACATCGGCAGCGAATGGAGGGGGAGATGTTGTTTCAGAATCCACTAGGATGGGCTCGTCTGAGTAGTCAAGCTTCTTAGCAGTATGCTTAAATTTCTTGCTATGCCTTCCCTTTTCCATAGCACGCTTTCGATGGCTTGAAGGCGTATCCTGCATAGGAATGTACCATTAGCACATAACTGAATAACAGAAGGGAACCTTGCTATAACCAGGCTTTAGTATTTTGTTACCTCCTTACTCTCAACGTCTTCATGGGAAGTAGAGCAAGATTCCATCCCAACATGTTCCAATGCAGAGGCAAACGAATCTCTGAAATCTTTAATCTTCTTACGTAGCCGCGTGGTGAAATCCTCCAGCTTTATCTTCTTCCTTTCTGCTCGGATGGATGATCGCTCAATGTGGTCCAACAATGCATTTACCTGCACAAGTAAATAAAAATTTTCAAAATCAACAGCAAGTTAACCCAGAAGCATACCATTTTATCCGACAACAACCATTTAACAATAAAAGAGGGCCCTCACCTGTATGGAAGTACTAGATGACTCATCAGTCTGAGTACCAACTCCAACACCTGCTCGGGTGGTATGTTTCTTTTTACCCTTCCTTTTAGATGTTGTTGGTTGGGTCTTCTCAGGTGTTTGAGCTCCTTCACCACGCTTGCCGCAAACAATTTCCCGGATTGAGTTAAATGAATACCATAAGAAATACTCTTCTCCATGCTTTTTAGACTTGTCTTTTGTACCGCGTAGGATAGTCTCCCTCCTTTTATCCCAAAGTCTCATGACCTCTTCATCATATTGACTATAATCCATCTCGAATCTCTCTAAACGTTCTACTCTCGTAAATGGCAGATAAAATGGCGGTGGGACAACTTGTTTGATGCCAAATTGTTTTGAAACACGTTCTGGACAGTGCCTTTCTACTACTCAGTAATGAAGGAGTACGGACAACGAACTAAATAACTCCTTATCATGCTTTGGGACTTGTTCGAAAAGCTTCTTAGGCATCTTAGCATAGGGCTGCCAGTCGAACTGCAAGATTGAAAACAAACGTATCAATACAAGTTATGTATACACCCAACAAACCATTTGTGAGACGCTTTATTACCCCATCCTCAGGCAAGTTGTTGATTTGACGACGAATTTCTTTCATATTTGTAACCTTCATACTCTTAAGCAGTCTCGGTTCCCATGTCTTGAAAAGTGGGAACTGCAGATCCTTCTTCAAACTGGGATCAGATTTTGGACATCTTTCAATAGCCATTCTTTAATATGCCCATATCTGCAAAGAGAATAAGTGAAATCCATTTACAACACAATAAACGAAGATATTTCAGAACCACTTACAAAAGTAAAAATATAAAATCACCTGTAGCAACTGGAGGGGCCCTGTTAGAGTTTTCAATTTTGTAATATTCGAAATTGTAATTTTTTCTCCCCCCTCTACCTCTTCCTCCTCACTTTTTAACAAGGTTGTGGCCCTTGTAAGCATCCGGTAAAGGCTAGCAAGGCACGCTGGACCCCATGCATAGCTCTTGAATTCCCTAAAGAGCTCCAGGTGCTAAGCTGGGTCTTGGGCACCGGACGAGTTGGAAAATAGTTGCCTAGAATCCAAGAAAAGCAAGTAAGCCCTGGTCTTGTAGATTTCATTCTTCTTCTTCGAAGGCTTAAAATTATCTTCTAACCACTTGAACTTTATTGTAATGCCAATGAAATCCTTGCCAGCACGTGGAGCCATACCAAGCAGCTCCATGCAAACTTCTGAGATGTTGGCATTTGGAAATGTCCTTCCCGTTACCGGTGGACCATCGATAGGCAGTCCATAAATGTATGCGACGTCTTCCAACGTGACTGTCGCTTCGCCGGTCGGCAAATGAAATGTGTTGGTTTCTGGCTTCCAACGTTCCACCAGCCCCGTAAGGTGGGCGTGGTCAATTCTCATGTAGTCTATCTCTGAAAGATGAGATAGACCAACATCCTTTACAATATCTTTCTGCTTATTCGTTAGAACCCATATTTTCTTATCCGGGTTCGTATTAATGTATCGATAAGGGCCGGGTTCGACACCATCCATTATGGCTTTAGAGACATGTGAGTCTTGCTCATAGCACAGTTCTCCTCCTTCATCGTTTCTGTGTCCTTTAGCCATCTGCGCATTTTGGAAAATGTAACAATCACATAGGACGTATATTGAAAAAATCAATGCAATATAACACATGCATATAACTCTGTGAGGCAAAATGATGTGCAAAGGTACATGGTCTTCTTCAGGAAACATAGTGATCATCAAATTTAGTGTAACTATATCCATAGAAGTTTCCCATCCAAGAGCAGTAGCAGGATAGAGAAGTGTAAAGCATCAATATAGAAATAGAGTTACACTGCCAACTAAAATCTTCTAGCATTTGTTTGGTATGGCTTCTTCTATTAGGATCAGTTTGCTTGTAATTTTAGCATATGATTTTTTTTAGAAGGAGAAATCCTAAAACTATGCCACATATTACCCATAATCAAAGGAAGTCAAACTGGAATTAGCCTTAATAACTAAATGGGCCAGTGTTGGACAAAGGTTTATTTGGCCCAACGTAGCCAACAACACCCCTACAACAGTAATACTGTAGTTGATAATGATATTGAGAGAAAAAGATAGAAAGTAGCACGCTCCCAAGTCTTTAACAGAAAGCTTAACTATTTCTTCTTTAATATGATATAAAGACCACTTGCAACAGCTGTTAATTGCAAGCACTTTCTTTCTTTCATCTGCCATCTCGATATATGAAATGTTCAACCTTTCACAAGATCATCACCCATTAGACCATTTCAAACATGGTATGCTTTTCCTAGTCGTGCAAGCCCAAAATACAAGAGGACAATATCAACTAGGCTTATACCAGTATGCTTTGCAGGCTTTGTACACATCATTAGTATATAGCTGGCTTTGCCAAAAATAACTGACTAAAATGACTTGGGACAATTTAATAAAGCACACAACATTAAGATTTCATGTTTTCACGATTCCTCCAACACTTTGAATAGGAAAAAAAAAGAGGAAAAAGTTCAGCTTCAAATAAAACAGAGGCCCACAATCAAGCAAAAAAAAAAAAGTCCCATCAATGGCTTTCAAGTGCATTGACCATTCACACCCACATAAAAAGAACTGTTTTGGACTGACCCTCCAAATAAAGCAGCCCATGTTTATACACAATCAAAAGAAAAAACTCATCCATATCAACCAGAAAAAGATGAAAAAATAAAAGATATGAAGAAGTTCAGATTCCAGGGACTGCGACTAATTGTTTTAAGTATAAAACAACAGAAGAAGAGGCAATTATGCAAGATCCAAATTCATTCATTACATAGGAATATATACAGAAGAAAGCAGAGAAAACATAACAAACATTAAACAGAAGAACACATGTTAAACAATATAACACATGTTGCACAAAAATGTCAAATGGCCTATCAAGCATTATAACGAACACTTGACATACAGATTTTATTTCAGCATGTTAATACAGTGCACAAGGGCTTAGAGCACAATACAAATCGAAATACATTTTCAACCCATCCAATGTTAATACAGTACATAACTTAAACTCATTGTTCATAGATATAGCAAGATGAACGTCAACGTAGAGAGAGAGAGAGAGAGAGAGAGAGAGAGAGAGAGAGTAACAGAGAGAGCCAAATGCCACCAGCCATTTGTACCAAACATATATATAGCAAGATGAGCGTCATTAATCATAGAAAACCAAATGCCACCAGCCATTTGCACCAAACAATTGATTTGAAGCCATTAAGCCAAAAAAACACACAACCAAACGGCAAATCAAACGAAAAAATGGTGATGGAACTCCCAAAAAATGGTACAGATGAACATACCTACTTTGAATGGATGAGCGATATCGGAATGAGGGTGGTAGAGAAGGGAGGAGAGAGCACAGGGGGCAGGGGGCAGCGGCGTCGTCGCAGGGTGGGAGGGAAGGAGAAAAGGGAAAAAATGAGAGTGAATGAGGGAGGCTAGGGCTAAATGGTTTTGACGAAGAACGACGCTAGCGTCATATATCATTATGCCCAAGCGTCGCTAGCGTCGCTTCTTCCTAAATTAAAAAAAAAATGAAACAATGCATGACGGACCACGTTTGTGCATAAAGTAATAGTATACATTTTCTCGTGCAATGTGCAAATATTGTGCATTTTCCGGTAAAATCCTCTTTAAACTAACATACAATATTTGAATAATAAAAAATTATAACTCATTTTTCATTACAAGATTTGAAAAAAAAAAAAAAAAAGAACAGTACATGTATAAGGAAGCACCAAAATGGTTTTGAGCAGCCATGACTAAAGAAGAATATAAAATGCAGTTGTAGTTTGATGGATCTTTAGTAGGTAAGTAAAACATGCAATCTTCTCCATGATTCTGACTAACTTTGGATTAATCTTTTGGTTGTCCTTGATTTTCTGAAGGATTGTTAATGAGATACAGCTATACTTGCCAATAGAACTCCGTCATTCCACCACTCTAATTCCGCATCCATGTCGCGAGACTCTTATATAAACGACCATTTTGCGCACAGGTGAGCGAAGGTTACTGGCTCAGGCTCTTGGTCTAAAGCTTCTGATTTTCTACTCAACTCATTTGCAACTACATTTCCTTTGCCTGGATGGGTAATCCTTTATGTACTCCATCCAGTATCTTCATCGCATGTTAATCTTTTTGAGAGAATAAGTGTTGTAGATTACGATGGTCGAAGTGCAATTCAAACTTTTCTCCGTACAAATAATGCATCCATATCTTTAGTATGAATACCACTGCTGTCCACTCCAGGTCATGCGTCACATAATCTTGCTCATGTCCCTTCAATTGTCTCATGCCGTAAGAGACAACATTCCCAACTTGCATCAAAACGTAACCCAAACCAACATTAGACGCGTCTGTAAATATCGCAAATTCTCTATTTCCTGTCGATAGGGTAAGGATTGGAGTTGTAGTCAACCGCTTCTTCAGCTCTTGGGACCTAGCTTCATACTCTTTGGTCTATCCAAAGGACACATTCTTCCTCATTAGGTTGGTCAGCTGTGCTGCAATCGTCGAGAAACCTTGTACAAATCTACTATAGTAGCCCATAAGGCCTATAAAATTGCGCACCTTTGACACATTCTAAGGGTTTCCCACTTTATAACGGATTCAATCTTGGCAGGGTCTATTGATAACCCATATTTAGAGATTATATGTTCCAGAAAAAGCCACTTGCTCCAACCGAAACTCACACTTATTTAGCTTGACATACAACTGATCATCTCTTAGGAACTGTAAGGATGTCCCCAAGTGTTATTTGTGCTCTTCTCTAAACTTGAGATACACCATTATGTCGTCTATACACACCATGGAAAACTTGTTTGGGTATTGCAAGAAGATTCGATTCCTCAACACCATGAAGACTCTAGGCGCATTAATCAAACCAAAAGGCATCACTGGGAATTCGTAGTGCCCAAGTCTGATTCTGAAGGCTATTTTCGACACATCTTGCTCTCTAGCTCTTACCTGATGGTAGCCTAACCATAAATCTGTAAGATCCCAACCCCTAATTTTCGTGACTAGTGCGGTTTTAGCTATGGGATAATTCTCTAAGTGAGATTTTAGCTTTAAGGAATCTTGAAAGCCATTGGACTTAGTCTGGCGCGCTGAGAGATGCCTTGGGTTGCTCATGTTATTGTGGATGATTCTTCTTGATTTTGAAAAATTCCAATTGTCATTTCTTTTGATAGGTCAAATTAGCCCCAACAACTTTTGTGTTCACCCCGATCCCATTTGAAGCCAAGAAAACCAGTTTTCCAGCCCAAGGGGTAAAACAACCTCTTCACGTTGAAATCTAAGCCCAAAATTTGAAATTCCAGAACCATGTCAAAATATACTTTTTGAGAACTAGATCTCATGACGATCAATTCTCCCTTTTCGTCGATTTCATTTGAGGCTCGAAAACTTGAGTTTTAACCTAGCCAAGTTTTAGAGCTGTGGGGCCCACACCCCACTTGCTACTTAATCAACTCTCTCCCATTCACTCCATTTATCCCATGTTTAGTAGAGGGGAGACTCTAGCAGCATTCTCACTCTCATTCCTCTCATTTTCTCTCCTTGCATGCCACCAAAACCAGATCATATTGCCTGATGAGAATGAAAAATGTTATATTTTTCTCCATTAATATTTAGTCCTTTGTATCTATTTGATGTCCAATTGCAATCATTATTCTTATATTTTGATTTAGGATGCAAATGGAGGCATTAAGTGCAAAGCGAAGCTAATTGGGCGATTCTGGACAGTTTGGACAACGCTTCGTAATCTGGGCATAACTCTCTCATCTGAGCTCCAATTGCGATGATTCAAGATACTATGGAACGCCAAGAAAAAGATCTACAACTTTCATATTTTGAGTTTTGAGAAATACCGGATGCATCAAGGTCGAAATCGGGTTTGAAGTTACTGCTCGTACCTGATGCTAAATGGATGAAAAATCAAGCAGAAGGGCATTATGGTAAATTTGAAGAAATCAGAGTTCGTCGAAATATATCCAAAATTGGGCTTATATTGTGCAGAATGAAAAATAGTGCAACTTTAATTCTTGGGTTGAGTCCAACAGAAGCCCGAGTGAAAAGATATAGTCAAGAAGAAGATTTTGACTAAGTTAGAATTTAATTAATTATTTTATTCCCATCTCCAATCCCACTCCACTTCAAATTCTCTCAAAACTCACGGTTGTATTCCCATCTCCAACGTCCTATTTCTATTTCTCTTTCATCTCTCATCTTCTCCTACTTTATCTCTCCCTTATTCCTTTTCTCTCCATCACATGCAACTACTCCTCTCTCCAAGGAATATCAGAAGTCAGAACCATCATATCTCTCTTTCCTTTTCTCCCACGTCTCACACTCCTAGTGGGTCTCTCTCTCTCATCCCTAATATTTTATTTTAAAAAGGAGAAGAAACCAAGGCATGAAGAACTCTTTTTCTCTCCATAAAAACCCACGGATCTGAAGGCAAGGGAGGATCTCTCTGCACTACTGCACGTTCTCTGTCTTTCTTCACTCTTCTTCTTTTCTTTTGTTAATATTGCAAGTTAGCATGGCCCTGCGTGGCTAATTCTTTGTAATTGGTCGAAGGAGACTGAAGCCTCGGAATAAATTCTGTGAGATCTAATTTATTTTTATTGTTCAATTTATGCTTTGAATATGGGTTGTTCTTCTATGCTTAATTTGTTATCATGATTGTTTCGTTTAATTGCTAGGATGCATACTAGTATATTTTTCATTGCAATCTACTGCTAAATTAGAAATCAAATCCGTAATTGTTTGATTCCTCTAATTTGCGAAGCAACTGATATTTAATAATTTACTGCGTCAGTAATTGTTAGATATTAGGAAGAACACTTGGCTAAATTAAATGCAACCGCGTGTGCTTGTGTTATTTGGGTTCATCGATCTCTCTAATTTTAATGTTGTTGCTAAATTAAATCTATAGCGCTTGTCTTAGGTTGTTTAGTAATTAGGGTTAATTAGAGCGTGTGTTTTCTAATTAACTAATTAAGGAGGTAGGAATTTAATTCCAACGATGAATTTTCAAAGTGTTAATTGATTTATTTTTGCATCGATGATCAGTTCTGAATTTCTGATGGTGGATGTTAACTTTGAGCAATGCTTGCTCATTTTATTGAATTCGTTACTTTATTTCTTTTTATTTGCTTTTATTTATTTATTTTAGTATAATCAAAATCCCCCATCTTTGATCACATAGCATAAAATTTGGTTAAACACTCTCCGTGGGAACGATCCTTACTCGCACTACTACATATATTTTTAGGAGTAAAGGTTTTATTATTTTTGGGTGCCTACGACAGCACGACCAAATTTTGGCGCCATTGCCGGGGAGTGATTCTAGTTGATTTTTATGCTTTTTGTGATTTTATAAGTTTTTTTTAGGTTACTAAATAAAAAAAAAAGAAACTGCATCGCCTGTAGGAGTCTCATTCTACAGTCTCTTAGCCTCGGTAGTAGTCTAATCCACCGTCTCTCCTCTCGGTAGTAGTCTCCTCCTTGTTCTCTAGCATCACCCAGCCACTGTCTCTGTCTTAGTAAACTCACAACAACAGCTTTCATCTCATCCATTTCTCACAACAGCAGCTTTCATCTCATCCATTTATTCTCTCATCCATTTACTCTCTCATACATCAGCAACTCACAAAAGCAGCTTTCAACAGCACCTCTCATATCTCATATCTCATTTCTCATATTTCTCATTATCTCATATCTCTCATCTCATATCTTTTCTCCATCTCATCTTATCTCTTTCTTTTTCTGAAATTTTTACTTTTGAAAAAAAAAATTTGAAAAAAATTTAGAGTTTAATTTTTATGCATAGAATTTTTATTTTAGCAATTTTTTTTATTTTATTTGTTATTTTTTTTATTATTATAGATTTTTTTCCTGATTTTTTTTCTTTCTTGATTGCTTATGACTGTAACTCGATCTTCTAATCAAGGTGATTTGCAGTACGATCCAGAAATAGAGAGAACTTTGCGCATGTTAAGGAGGGAAGCTCGAAGAAATTCTGAAAAGAAAGAACTAGCTCTTGATTCACTATTTGCGAGCGATTCTAATCTAGAAAAGGAGGAAGTCATGGCTGGAAATCGAACTTTAAAAGAGTTTGCCACCCCTG